>OX327701.1:25988333-27329166 GCA_946807835.1 Ailanthus altissimus | reverse complement strand
AAATTTCGATTGCTGTACAATAAGCCTCGCCTGAGATTAAGCTTTTGCTGGTTTATCGATAGGTTAAGCGAAGGGAAGGCGATTGAGTTACCAAAACGTTGCGTATTGTGTTGAAAATCCCTAAATTTGTTGTGGCATAAGCTGGCGCCATGTAAATAGAGGAGATTGCAATTCGAATTATCCCAGCAGAGGAATCTGTGATGAATCGTCGGACGGAGAAATTCAGTCGGTAGCATTTTGTGAAGACTAACCCTATGAATTGGGGAAAACGAAAAATAAGAATCTTGTTTTTCGGTATTTATATGTTGAGGAGAAGAATCAAGGAGCGAAGCAAGTTAGAATCTGGACCGTTGGATGCTAAAAATGGTGGGTGATCTTAACCGTCGACTTTCCGGTTTGGGCCTTCGTTATCTGTTGGCCTCGTCTATAGTGTAGGCCAATCATAGTGGAGCTAAGCGGAGATACTGGAGGGGGAGGAAAGAATCTGGTGCGGTGATGCTCAGTGGTAGCTTCTGATCTGAGGCTGCTTATGCGACACGTGCACTTAAGAACGAGAAGGATGGTGGAAAATGTTGGAGGACAACTAACCACATGATTAGCGTTAAGTGCGCACCACACGCTTGGTGTATAATAACCGGAGATTTTTAAGGCATCTTGAATACTAACATATTTATTAAAGTAAATAAGTCCCTTTCCAAAAATTTTTTAAATAATTTCTCAAGAAATTAATTTAATTGTAAGGACCAGAAACATCTACTCGGTAACAAAACTATGGGAATTTGTTTGATTGAGTTTCTAAATAGAATTTTTAAAAATAATTTTTAAAGTAGAGTTTTTTTAAAAATAGTTTTTTCTTTAAAAAAATTATTAATTAAAAATAATTATTTTAATGTGCTACATCGTTTAATTACACGATGTAGCACATTAAAAGAATTATTAAAATATTTATTAATTATTAATTTAAGAAAAAGATACTTAATAACACTTGTATCAAAAATTTAAGCAATTCAATTTTTTAATAATAAATTTAAATTTATCTTATATTTTTCCAAATTTAATCTCTTAAAATATAAAAAATTAAGTAAAATTAATAAATTAATCAATGAATCAGATAAATTATTATATTTAGTATAAAAATAAAAAATAAAAAATAAAAAATAATACTTACCGGTGATAAAAAATTAGTAGAATATTGTAAAGATGTGATATTGTATAAATATGACGATACAAAAAAAATAATAAAAATATATAGTTGAATAGAATTTATTTTTATTAAAATTATACTATGAAATTAAGTAAATATTATTAAGGTTTATGTAATATTATACAAATAAATAAATAAAAATTTAAAAAATCCTACTTTCAAAAATTCAAAATTTAAAATTTTACAATTAAAGGTGAAATAATTTTATTAATGTCCAAAACTCTTCTTAGTTGCAATCAAACATCACCCAAAAAAAAAAAAGTTATTAACATTAAATAACTAAACAAGCACTAAATGGTAGACTCAATCCAACTGTTTCATTGCTTGTTCTAGTGTTTCCTTAATTATTCCAAATTTTGATTGTGGTTTTAAGTTATTGATTGAATATCAGAATATATAAAATATATTTTAAAAAATATTTAGATAATTAATACAAATAAAAAAAATTAGGACAATTTTATTATGGTCAGTTTTATAATGTTGTAACTTTTAAATTAATCATTGTTAACCGTGTTGTAAAAATAATCAACTTTAAGTGAATTAATTAGGTGTTTGGTAAATTATTTTTTAAAAAATATCATGAATTGACAAAATAATTTATATGTGTTTGCTAAAGTCTATAATTATAGTGGGGATATTAACACTATCACTTTTAAGGTTGGCACATATTATACTCTAATGACAGTTTTAATTTTAATTATATTATCACTCCATCTATTTAATTAAAAAAATAAAAATACTCTTACTCTTTAAGAATATTTTAATCAACTATATGACAAAATTATTAGAGTATTTTCATCTTTTTAATTAAGTAAAAAAGATAACAGTATAATTAAAATTAAAACCGTTATCAAAGTGTAATTTATGCTCAATTAATTGTAGAAATTGATATGACAAAATTAAATATCAAATGATAAAATTTATTTTTACAAAATTATTTTTAACTTTCTCAACAACAATTCAAATCTACTATGTATTACATTGAATAATAAAATGGCCTAACACCAATTCAAAAAGTTGTCTTGATGAAAAGACGGTGAGCAAAATAATTAAAAGCTTTTGATAAGTAATTTAGAAAACTTGACCTTTTTTTTTTTTTCAAAATATCATTATTGTTTATTGAAAATTTTGATAAATAAGTATACTCGTCTCTTCCATGATGCCATCAAATAGTTAAAGAAAAAGAAAAGTATCATCATTTGTTGATGATTTTTTTCCTACTTTTTTGAGATTTTTGAATTATAAGGCCCAAAAATTTATAAAAACGAATAAGTTTGGGTGCAATTATGAATTATTAAAAAAAAACAAGGTCACACGATGCAAATACATTATTTTACTTGCAATAACAACCGCCACTTTCTCACGTAACTGTTTTCTATTTTGTCCTTTCTATTACCTGAAATAGATGACCAAGAGTCCTGAATTAGAGGATCTGACAAGAGCTATTAGCCAAACAAATTAACATTTCTAAAATTTTTAAAAAAGAAACCCACATCCAAAGCAAAGAGTTTCAGTTTATTTTTTCATTTCATCAACATTTTATTTTTCTCTTAGTTTTTCATATTTGCTTAATCCAACACTTTTGCATCAGAAGAATAAATTTGTAATGTTCATGTGTTGTTCGTTGTAGACAGGTCAAAGAAACAAAAGATTGAAAGATGGGTATTGATGCAAAGGATATCCAATGCTTTGTATGTAAAATTGCTAGAGTTTCCATGGATATTTGTTCTAGATTCGTACAAAGGCACCCATTTGTTTTTGGTGTTGTGTTACTCTTCTTCCTTCTCTATTTCCTTCTTCCTTCTGTTTTTTACTTTCTGATATGCAATTCTCTAGTTATTGTCACCATCACAGCATATTTTAGATTTTATTTCAATCCCAAACGTCACGAAATCCAGAATGCCAAAAGGGTTAATGAGAAATCGTCTGCGGAATCCAATGCCGTCGCAGCTGATGCAGTTGTCAGTAAAAAAAATGACAAGCCCGTGATACATTCTCAAATGAGTAGAAGAAAAATTCTCAGATTAGAGGTAGAAGGTGTTAATGAGGATAAAGGAAGGATTTTAGCTGCAAGTCCTGTTGATGCTTCGATTGTTGGGAACCAAAACGTGATCACAGGGGAGAAAGGAGGTCATTCTTTGGATCATGGTGACAGTTCCAGCCGAAATGTATCTGAAACTGAAATTTTTCAAGGAAAAGATGATTTGGTGGGAAAAACTGGCATTAATAAGGAGAAGTCGAGAGGTCTAGTGGAGGAGAAAGGAAGTGCTCCTTTGGATCATGGAGAAAGCTCCAGACAGACTCCATTTGCTGCTCAAAATGATCAAGCACAAGTTTATTTGATGGGTGAAAGTAGCATGAACGTACCTGCTGCCAAAAACTTTGAAGCACGAGATCAATCCAACTCTGCCTTGAATGCTGAACCTTCAATGGCTGATCTCATTTTGCAAAAGGAATATGGTGAGCAGTCTGAAAAAGTTACTGCTGATGGAGGTGGTGAGGAGGAAGAGGAGAGCTCAGATGATGAAGGGGCCCAACAGGATGGGAATAATGCTGTAGAATGGACTGCAGATGATCAGCAGAATCTAATGGATCTTGGGGATTCAGAGCTGGAAAGAAATAAGAGGCTGGAAAGTCTAATTGCGAGACGGAGAGCAAGGAAATTATGCAAGATGTCTCTTGAAAAAAGAATGGACCCAACCAGTGGTCCTGCAGCTCAAATACTTCACATTTCCATTGCGAAAAATAACCTTTTAAATGTCCCCAATAACCAAGATCTTCTTGAATGTCCTGGTTCAGCCCCTTCTATTTTGTTGCCATCAAGAAACCCATTTGACATTCCCTATGATCCATGTGAAGAAAAACCAATTCTTACAGGAGACAGTTTCCACCAAGAATTCTCAGCAGCTCACCAGAAGGATTTGTTCTTTTGCAGACATGAGAGCTTCTTTTTGGGACCTTCTTTCTCATTTGATTCCCAGCAAGAACAAAACAATCCCCCCTTCAGTCCATATGGTATTGACAAGAGGACTGGACATGGACTGAGATTCAATAGACATAGAACAGTTTCAGGTAAGATGATTACTTTTTTGTTTCCTTTCACACTAGTTTTTAAAGATATTCATTTTTCATAATTATGATTGTTATTTGATCATTTGGCAGATATGAGTGCTCATGACCAGCTAATTGATGAGTTATTGGCCTCCCATGGGGGAAGCAGTGCTGTATCTCCTAACATGAGTGCAGCTGATCTTGGTGAATTAGGAAGCCAAGCTCCCAAACAATCAGAAAAGCCAGTGGAGATAGACACAGGAAATAGAAGTGAATTTCAAGTGGAGACAGATTCAACCAGGGACAATAGTAGTGAACCTTGCTCGTTTGCTTCTGACAAAGCTAGTGAAGTGAGTTTTCATGGAAATAGATCTGCAAATATAGGAAATTTGGAACCAAAAGTGGGAAAATCCAATCAAAATCTCAGTGATCGTATCAAATCATCTCTTACTTTTACTATTCCTGAAGGCCTAGCCGTAAATGGACCATATGATTTTAGTCCATTTGCAATGAACAATCCAAGAATGGAGGACCATATGTTCTTCAGAGTTAGGGGGCCTTGTCCTAGCCCCGGCTATTCCATAGCTTCGGACTTACAAGTTGAGGTCTCAGAACTTGGCTCACCTCTGCTGCCAATTGATGAGACTATTTCACCTGTTGATGTAGAATCCTCGTATGATGGGGATGTCGAAAAGGAAGTTACCTCTGGAAGTGAAGAAATGTGGGGAGCCTCATCTCACCTATCTGGAGTAGAGGAGAATGAATCAAGATCCAGAGAAGTCAATGAGGTCAGTGAGGATGATATTGTAGAAGCAGGATTTTCAGCTATTAAGAAAAATCTTCAGAATTCAACCGCATCACCCGAACTTCCTTTACAAGAAGCTGAACAAGATATGAGTAACACAAGTTCATTGTCAGCTTCAAGAAGTGAAATGACAGAAAAAGATCACACACATTCAGAGAAGCTTGAGAATGTCAAACAGTTTCTGCAAGCACAATCTTCAGATGCATTGTCACCTGAAAATCCAGAAAAGGCAATGCTATCCATGGAGTCAGCATCTCATCCAACTAGAGAAGTCTCTTCTGAAAAGCCAGAGGTTAGTTAATTGTTCCAAATTTTTTTTTAGGAAAACCAGGTCAATTAGCATGATATCACAAGCATTGAGTGATTCAAGTATCCATCAAGTGTATTAGAAGTAAAGGTGAACAAACTAAGGGTTTCATTATTTCTTAATTATGCTAACCTGCTGTGAATTTGCAGATTCGGCAAGTCAATATATGTAAATAATTAATTTCTATATCTGATGAATTCACACTCTCTCTCTTAAGAAGAAGAAAAATCAGAAAATGATATGCTTGAACTCAGACATCAACTAATGTATGACAAACAGGAATTATCTAATCCCCCAGAGAAGTCTGCCAAAGTGAGTGCCACTCTTAAGGTTGATGATCAAGTAGTGGATGCAAAGAATGAAAATGACAACTTGAAATCAACTGAAGAGAAAGATGATAGTCCCCAAATATCAATCAACAATGGATCCTCACTGGCTCTGCCGCAACCAGCTGAGAAGATTACTTCAGAATCAAGCAAGGATATTGAGGAGAATTGTGACAAGCCAGCTGAGCAACAGGCCATCGAGGAGTCTGAAAAACAGATGGAAGAAAATAAAAATGCAAACTTTATTGAAGGAGATCCTCCAAAGCTAAACGAACACGAAGAAGTACGGAGCACTTCAATGATAACTCAGGTTCAAGACAATTTGAGAGCAATTCAAGACAGTCAAGACAAGCAAAATGCCACCGAAGCAGGAGTTTCTGGGGTAAATCAGAGTTTTGTTAATCCTATTTTGTCAGTCCAGCCACGAGTATTTTTGGCCGAGCAACTTTCTACCAATTCAAGTTCATACTCATCTCCAAGGTCTGTATTACCTGGAAAGATCCAAATACATCAAGTACCCTTGTCGAGTTTTCATCAACAGATAAACAATGATGTCCCACAATCCATTGCGGATGGCATAGTTAGAAGTAATTCATTGGATGAAATGTCATCTGGAAGTTTAACTCTGTCTGCACCAACAAATTCGCAGCATTTGGTAGCAGATCCATTAGACCATCCATCAACTAGTAGCGGTATCACAAAAGCAGAGGTCAGAACTCTATATCACAATTTGTATATATATCAGATCATGAAGTAAAAATAACGTTTCAGCCTTATGAAGCTCATATGCACAGCACTAAGTCTGCACAAAGGAAAAGGCATAGTAATATTAATAAGACTGGTTGCTTAGCTTTTTCACACTTACTTGAGCATGCATTCATTCCTAGTGAAACACACATTAATTTAGGAAAGCATATCAAAGCAGAAAAGCTCATTGAAAATAAGATAGTGGAGTTATTGATGCATTTTGTTTTGAACAGGAACCATCTGCTGAAGCAGTGGACTCAATCATTCTTGAGGCTGTTAGTGTACTCGCTGAGCCTGCTGGTGAAATCCATCCCAGGTCTATGGACAATATTGAAATCAAATCTCAAAATCTACAAGGAAATACAGCAGGAATGAGCCCTTCAAAACCAGAAGAGAAAATTTTAAATTCAAACATCTCTGGAACTATGGTGAAAGAAGAGGTAGAACCACACAGTGTAAGGCAGTGTACTAGTTCTACTTAGTTTTGCATTTTATTTCATCCAGCTTTCTTTTGATTATCATATATAAAAGCTTATATTCTCTTCTGCATTGATCTCATTTTATTACATTCTATTTTCTGCACTGAATCACGAAGGAGGAAATTGTGAAACCACTAAAACCAGCAGAAGGTAATAGTTCAATAGTTATAGAAGCTAGCGTCAAACATCAGAAAAAGTTGAGAGAAGATGAAGCTATTGTTGGCCTATCAAATTTATTAGATGGACACGGGAATTCGAGTGTCACCAAGGACTGCGATGACATCACAGACCTGCCAAAGCTAGCTGATTCGGAAGGCAACTTAGAAGCCATTAAAGATTCAGTACCAGCAGCTAAAAGTGCTGTGAGAAAGGTAATATTATGTTAAATTAGAAGTTTGTATTGTATTTTATCTGAACTTCGTCACTAAGAAGACAGCTTAAGAAAAGAAAATTTCGAATGCTAAAATGGTCATGCATAACCTTCCCCTTTCTTATAGCATTGGAGAATGTAAGTTTCTTAAATACATTATCATAATCCATGATTTAACAGATAAGTTTTTAATGCCATCTTTTATTAAGTTTTATGTGTTGCCACATATATGGTAACACATTTTTGTATCTTATGAATAGTTGAATTTACATTTGCAATCTCTCATTGGACAGGAATCATCTAACCCCCTTCCAGATTCCGGTAAGGATAACAATAGCTTAATGGCCATCGAGGACGATAAATGTGAACCAAATGATCTGAAAAAAGACAATGCTATGATGGACGAATTGACCAATGACAACATTGCTGTAGAACAATCAAGACCAATAGAATCTGAAGTCGATGCTCCAAAGGATGAAACAGATACATCAGTATCAGGTGTACAAGGCATTATTAACAAGTCTTGAAGCCAGATGTTTAGATGAAACGAAATTTTGCAAATATAACCGATTTTCTTAAGAGAAGCTGACCACTTTTCATTCTTGATCATCACGCAAACACTGAAAGGGTTTAAACAAACCCTTTATCTGAGTACAAGGACGGAGCTGCAACTGCAAATATACTAACTATTTGCTTCAGAGAGAAGTTCATAGCCTAGTAAATTTAATCTTTTGCTAGGTATAGTAAGCTAGAAGAGGGTTCCTTCCTTTAACCCATACAATAGCAGAGAAATTGGGATTTCTCAATTTTTAGTTTCTTCCTAGTTAATAGGAGATTTGTTACACGTTCCAAATGTTAGCTCAAGAATTTGGCAGATTAAAGTCCTTCATGCTTCTGATTTTCCCATTTTTGTTTGAAAAATATTTTTTGTACATTGGTGACCTAGCCAAGCTCTGCACATCACTTTTTTATCCTTTACAAATATGTTTCATGTTAATATATATGGTTATCAATTCTTTTTCTTTTTTCAGAGTTGGCGTGTGACAATAAAACATGTGTAAGCCATTGTAAAAAGAAAAAAGAAATTCTCAGTATAACTTACAGTACTTCTTGCCACATTACCATTGACATTTTCAATTGGATTTGCCTGTAGAATTTCCAATTTGAAGGAAGTTTGCTAAAAAGAAGAACCGTTGTTAAGATAAGATATAATCAAATTATAATTCCTAACAAAGTGGGGTTTGGATTTGGATTAAAATGAGAGATACTAGGAAACAAAAGAGATATCCAAATTTAAATGTGAAAAATATAACTTCAAGATAATGCAAAGTTGATAAAAACCAAATATATTTCAAGATTCAAACCAAATTTTAAGATCCCCCATATCCTGCCCAATGGCATAAGTTTGTTAGATAATTTCAATCATCCCAAGTAATTAGTTAACCTAAATATTCTGAAAAGATTTATAAAAGGAAACGTGTGCTCTTTCAGTGTCAATATTATTGATCACTTGGCCTAGCAAGCCTAGTGAGATTATAAAACTAAACCATCCATTTGGTTCAGAGCTATTTGTTAATTTAGAGGCAGCAAAAGAGCAACAATGCCTGCTATAGCCATAGCAGAATCCGGTGATGGCAAGGAATTCCCGGCGAAGCTCACAAAACAAGTTATTACTTGTAGCATTATTGCGGCCTTTGGTGGCTTAATGTTTGGCTATGATATCGGCATTTCAGGTTCGTATATGTAACAATTTCATTACATTTTCCATTTCATGTTTACATTTCGAAGCTTATATGGAAAATTACATGCCGTTATCTTTGTTGATCCTAATGTTTGCAGGAGGAGTAACATCAATGGATGACTTCCTGATAGAGTTTTTCCCAGCTGTTTATGCTAAAAAGCACCAAGTAAAAGAAAATAACTATTGCAAATATGATAACCAATTTCTTCAACTCTTCACTTCGTCACTCTACCTTGCAGCCATTGTGGCTAGTTTTACTGCCTCTATCCTTTGTAGGAAATTTGGCCGAAGGCCAACCATTCAAGCCGCTTCTGTGTTCTTTCTTGTTGGTGCCATTTTGAATTGTGCTGCACAGAATCTTGGCATGTTGATTGCAGGAAGGATTTTGCTCGGAGCAGGGGTTGGATTTGGTAACCAGGTCTGTTTCAAAATCCTGTATTACTTAAACTTAATAGTACACATTTTTATCAATTGATGCATATCAATTCTCATGGGTAGTTAATATCTGTACAGGCAGTGCCATTATTTATATCAGAACTCGCGCCAGCAAAATACAGAGGAGGCCTTAACCTTAGCTTTCAAATGCTTATCACAATTGGCATTTTCATTGCAAATATGATTAATTATGGTACCTCAAGATTGCACCCATTAGGCTGGAGAGTGTCACTGGGTGGTGCTGCGGTACCAGCCTTAATTCTCTTGATTGGATCCTGCATTATTGTAGAAACCCCGGCAAGTCTCGTGGAGAGAGGGAAAACAGAAGAAGCTTTATATACTCTAAAGAAGATTAGAGGAGTGGAAGATGTTGATAAAGAGTATGCAGAAATTTGCCTAGCTACTGAATTATCTAAAAAGGTCAAACACCCTTATTGGAATTTGATGAAAAAACACAGCCGGCCTCAGTTAATCTGTGGAACAATCATTCACTTCTTTCAGCAGTTCACTGGCATCAATGTGATCATGTTTTATGCTCCCGTGCTCTTTCAAACTATGGGGTTTGAAAGCGATGCATCACTATTATCAGCTGTGCTCACAGGTGGCATTAATGTAGTATCAACATTAGTAGCAATTTTCGGTGTGGATAGATTTGGAAGAAAGATTTTGCTCGTTCAAGCAGCAATTCAAATGATCCTTGCCGATGTAGGTTAAATTATTATAAATCTATGGCTTGGCAATGCATTTTCATGTTAGTTTAGCATTACTGACGTTATTACTATTATTATTATTATTATTATTATGTTTATGTTTGTGTTTTCTTGTAGTGTGCAATGGGGGTAATTATGAAGCTGTATTTGAAGAATACAAACTCGATGCCTGATACTCTTGCTAAAGTGATGGTGGCTTTGGTCTGCATTTTTGTTGCTGGCTTTGCATGGTCATGGGGTCCCATATGCTGGTTGATTTCCAGTGAAATCTACCCATTAGAGACTCGAAACGCCGGCTTCTTCTGCGCAGTCGGCATGAACATGGTCTGCACATTCATTATAGCACAAGCTTTTCTCACCATGCTTTGCCATATGAGGTCGTCCATCTTCTTTTTCTTTGCTGTAATGCTTGTCATATCAGGCACTTATGCCGCCGTAATGTTGCCCGAAACAAAAGGTATCCCAATTGATGAAATGATTGAAAAAGCTTGGAAGAAGCACTGGTACTGGAAAAAATACTTCAAAGACGATAATGTTGGTGGCAACAAATGCCAAGAAATGGAAGCTAAGCCAGAGGAAAAGCAGCCTGTTGAATAAGTTGCTTGTTGTGTTGTTTTTTTTTAAGGCTATTTCGATCATTTCAATTTCGTAAATAAGAAGTTTCCATTTGTCAGATTTAGGAAATTCTTAGATTGTACAATTGCTAAAGATGCTAGCAATTCAAGTCAGTTTAATCGCATTGCTTTTACTGTGTTTACCTGATAATAACTAAGTTGTTTGTTCTTCTTTACACTGTTAATGCAATAACCTAGAACTGATTTTCCATTTACTTTTCCTGCATAATATTTACCCCCAAGAAGATGATAAAATAATTTTCTCTCTGAACATTATGAAAAGAAAAAAAAAATGGTTTTTTAACATTTTTTCTTGCACATGTTAAGCTTGAAAAAAATTTCCAATAAATTCCATGGAAGTTAAGTCCACCATTTTGAGGAAGGAACTTCTGCTCTTATACCAATAATTAAAAAAATATATAGAAAGTGGAATCCCAACTGCCCTTGGTAATTGATATAATATAAATATTAAAAAAAATGTAAATCATCAAAATTTTGAGTTAGAGATTCACATAAAAAGTCTTTATTCCAGATGACATGTCATCTTAAAAAAGGAGGCATAGACGTCATGTCGTATACTACGGAACAGATTTGGTGCAATGAAAGTTAGTTCTGCTGTGGAACCGTAGAAGTTGGAACGTTGGATAGCCAATCAATAACTATAAACTAACTCGTAACTACCATTCTCTCCCGCACTCTGGAAACAGACAATCGCTCTAATTTTTATTATTATTATTGTACTTCCAGAAACGTTTTTACATTTGTTTAGTCAATTTAGTCCCTTTTTGCTCTCTGCTGTTGCACCGAAGCAAAGATCTCAGCTGCCAAGTGGAGGCCATGGACTGCATTTACAAGAACCCGAATGCCCATGTCGAGGATCGTGTCAAGGATCTTCTCTCTCGCATGACTTTGAAAGAGAAAATCGGTCAAATGACCCAGATCGAGCGCACTGTCGCCACCCCCTCTGTTCTCAGAGACTTCTCCATCGGTACCCTTATTTTCTATCTGATTGTCTCTCGTCATTTACAATATATATATATATATATATATGTGTGTGTGTGTGTGTGTGTGTGTGTGTGTGTGTGTGTGTGTGTGGTCTTGGTATTATTATTATTATTATCATCATCATCATATCCAGTACCGAATTCTTAGCAATTCAGCACCAGATTGCTAACAATTATGTGCAATTTTCGTATTTTGTCATAAATGGATGTTCAGACAGGAGAAAAATTGTTATTGTTATGACTGCGTGATAGTGTTTGTTTGTTCTTTGAAGCATTTATTGAAACAGTTAGTGGTCGGTTAAAGCAATTTTGCTCTGAATTTTAACAACTTAGCTCCAGATTGCTTACAATTATGTACAAGTTCGTAGTTTGTCCAATACGGATGTTCAGACTTAAAATGACTGCGTGTTGGTGTGTTCTTTGAGGCATTAGTTCAAGCAGGTGGTGGGCTACTCAAGCAATTTGGCACTGAAGTATAACAATTTGGCCACAGAGTGCTGACGATTGTGTACAACTTTATAGTTTGTCCACTACAGATGTTCAGACATGAAATTGTAATTATTATGACTGCATGATAGTGCTTGTGGTGTTCTTTGAGGCATTAATTTGAGCAGTGGTGGGCTATTTTTGCAGGGAGTGTACTAAATGCTGGAGGGAGTACACCTTTTGAGAATGCATTGTCATCTGATTGGGCAGATATGGTTGATGGGTTCCAGAAGGGGGCACTTGAGTCAAGGCTTGGAATACCAATCATTTACGGGACTGATGCAGTTCATGGTAACAATAATGTTTATGGTGCCACTATATTTCCTCATAATGTCGGCCTTGGAGCCACAAGGTTGGTTTCATTTTTATCCAAAGATCAGTTAGTAAACTTTTGTTGTTTGATTAATAAAAATAGCTAGGGAAATGAAAAAAACTTTCTAATATAATTGCATTCTATGTGAAGACATCAGAGGTAATGCAAGTTAAAATAATGAGAATGTTAAGACTCAATGGAATATATGTCGTTTTTTTTCTTCATATGACTCTTTGTGTAGCTGTCAACATCATTCTATAATTTCTTATGAACTCAAGGTCTGTGACAGAGATGAAGATTTGGCTCGAAGAATTGGAGTTTCAACAGCTCTTGAAGTTAGGGCAAGTGGCATTCACTATGCTTTTGCTCCATGTGTGGCTGTAAGTTATTAAAAATGTTTCCGCTCTCTCTTGTTTACTTGATATCGTCTTGAACTTTGTTGTTCAATTGATTTCACAACCCAAATAATGAGATTCAAATGCTATCCAGCTTGCTTTTACTGGATATATTGTGTACTTGTTAAACAGGCATTAATTCTGGGGGCAGCTTTATAATTTTTTCCAGTTGCAATGTTACTTTAGCTTATGTTACAAGCATGTGATTGTCATAGTTGCTCGTAATTTTTCAATTTCGTTATACTGCAGAAGATGGTTGCATATTAGTTGCTTGTTCCATTTTTGCAGTATGTTTAGTTTGATATCCAACCTTATTGCTTTTCTGATTATTCTTTTCCTCCTTTAACTAAATCCCTGTGACAAATTAGTTCAGTCATTGATATTTGTTGCACAAGTTCAAATATTCTCTTATCACTTTTTTATATATCCCAGATTATTTTCTGTATTTGTGCAATTGTAACGAATGATTTCAATTTTTTTTTTCTTATCAACCGACATTGTGGAATCTGGTAAGATCTAATATTCCATTTAGATGTGAAATCACATCCTTTAGGAGATCTGCGATAAAAATCAAGAATTCCAGTAACTCAAAAACTATCATTGTACCTGAGATATATCTTTTGTCCACCTATCTTGTTCTCTGTATCTTTGTTGTGAACTGTTCTTTGGCTTCAAGCAATATTTTATGAGCAGCTTATTCGGCTGTGATAGGTATGCAAAGATCCTAGATGGGGAAGATGCTACGAGAGTTATAGTGAAGATACTGAGATTGTTAGAAAGATGACTTCCATTGTCTCAGGCTTGCAGGGCCAGCCACCCAAAGGACACCCCAAAGGCTACCCTTTTGTAGCTGGAAGGTAGAAGGAAGCCATCATCTAACAGTCATTTTTTCCCGCTTCTTTTATGTCCATAATCATCTGTCTTGATGGAAGTCAATTATCAATAAATTTTAATTTTTCATCATTAGAGAGCTCAGATATAACATATAACAATCTGGAAAAGGATAATATTGGACATTTGCTTTAATTATATTTTCTGGTTCTTGAATAATCATTCTACATATTGATTTTATACCTTCCAACTTACATATTCATTCTTCACTTTGTTTTACCGATAATGTGAACTGACAGTGTTAAATTTCTATCTTAGCTGTCATAAACCATATGCTCAATTCATTGGAAAATTTTCATATTGATCTATTAATGTGATTGCAGAAACAATGTTGTTGCATGCGCTAAGCATTTTGTCGGAGATGGGGGCACTGAGAGAGGTATAAATGAAGGGAATACCATATCAACATATGATGACTTAGAGAAGATTCACATGACACCTTATCTGGACTGTATTTCTCAAGGAATTTGCACGGTCATGGCATCTTATTCTAGTTGGAATGGACGCAAACTGCATGCAGACCATTTTCTCCTGACAGAACTTTTGAAAAACAAGCTAGGTTTTAAGGTAGACAACCCTGATTCTGTATGTTTTAATACATCCTGGATCTCCCACAGCTCTTTCTGTCAAAAATGACCTATCAGAATTGCATATCGTAATGAAAATGTTATTTGCTCTGCTATATTTTATATTACAATGATGAAGCTAGTATTTTCTTGTTTTAACTTCTCTTTTCTAATTTTTTTTTCAGTTTGTTGGAGTTTGGTGAACAATATATTGCAGTATATCTTGATGCAGTGCAACCTTCTCTTTGCAGGGTTTTGTCATCTCTGATTGGGAAGGTCTTGACCGACTTTGCAAACCTCATGGATCAAACTACCGTTACTGCATCTCCACTGCTGTTAATGCTGGAATTGACATGGTAGATTCTAAATTCTGAAAGTCTAATTAGAGGTTGCTCTCCTTGATTCACACCATCATTTTCGTACTGAGAAATTGTGCAGGTCATGGTACCTCATAGATTCAAACAATTGTTTGAGGATTTAACATCTCTGGTGGAATCGGGGGAGGTACCTATGTCCAGGATTGATGATGCTGTTGAACGGATACTGAGAGTGAAGTTTGTTGCTGGTCTTTTTGAGTTTCCCTACTCCGACAGATCATTGCTCAATATAGTTGGCTGCAAGGTAAAAATTTAAGACATGCTTGATTTACCAGGCATTACATGCCATGTATGTGTCGAAACTAGAAAGCATAAAATTTTAACTGCTCTTTTATCTAGTTCCCTAAGAACAACACTTTCTCAACGAATCTTAAAGAATCGAACTTCTCTTAGTGTCCTATGATTTATTTACATTAGATTTTTCTCATGATTTAGTATGTATTCCTTCAACATTAATATATTCTGGAACTTGGCCCTTCATCTTCTTGCTGTTCCATATATTTGCACATGTTAACATCAGCACCCTTTCAAGGGGTTAGGGCTGATGAAATTTGGTGTGTACATTTCTCCTTATGTCTACATATGTCTTCAGTTATTTTTCTGAACATGTGATATGGACTATTCTTAATGGTTTTTCTGCAGCAACACCGTGAACTGGCTCGCGAGGCAGTTCGCAAGTCTTTGGTTCTTTTAAAAAATGGAAAGAGACCAGAGAAACCTTTTCTTCCATTAGACAGAAATGTTAAAAGAATTCTCGTTACTGGAACACATGCTGATGATCTTGGGTATCAGTGTGGAGGATGGACAAAAAGTTGGTATGGAATGAGCGGCAGGATTACAATTGGTATGAAGTTATATGGCCCTTTCAATTGGTATGCAGTTATATGGCAACATTATTTTGCCACGTTTTAATCTCTCATGTAATTCTTGCATTTCAGGCACAACCATTTTAGAAGCGATCAAAGAAGCAGTGGGAGACAAAACAGAAGTGATCTATGAAAAATATTCATCCCCAAGCACCTTAGCAACTGGAGATTTTTCTTTTGCCATTGTAGCTGTTGGTGAAGAACCATATGCAGAAACCCCTGGCGACAACTCAGAGCTTACAATCCCCTTCAATGGAAGTGAGTTGATAAGCTTAGTAGCTGAAAGATTTCCCACATTGGCGATTTTGATATCTGGAAGACCCATAGTTCTAAAGCCGCAATTGTTGGAAAAGATAGATGCTTTGGTTGCTGCTTGGTTGCCAGGAAGTGAAGGAGGTGGAGTTGCTGATGTTCTCTTCGGAGATTATGATTTCACTGGCCGACTCCCAGTCACATGGTTTAGAAGGGTTGAACAGCTACCAATGAATGCAGCAAGTAATGCATATGACCCATTATTTCCCCTTGGATTTGGATTGACATGCAATAAGTAGAAATCCTTGGAGTAAATAATTTTACTGCTAAAGCTGGCCTAAGGTTGAATTATGGTGCAACTTGCAATTGAATTTCCCCGAGTTACTGCATTCTTGCCTCTACTGCAGACTTGTGCTGATATGTCCTCTTGTCACTCTACCAACATCCTATGTCTACTGTTTCCTAGTCATAATTGCGTCAGCAACATTTGCAGACCTGTGCGGTGCTTTATGTGTTGATTTATTATTTGTTAAGGTAGTCAATTTTTTGATAATCAGCTGCATATATGCAGACACTATGCTGAGAATCGACATTATTGTATCAGCATATACTTCCCTACATTATATAAATAACCTCTAGCTGAGGCAAGATAACAAGTTGAGGCACTTCAGTATCTGGTTCAAGACCAACTGCTGTAGCGGATTTACTGAAACCATTGAATTCAGAATATGTAACTCTTTTTTCTATGTAGCTGAGATTTGGAGCTTTACTCCGTATACATCAGCTGTTAAGTGTGCTTTTCACTTGGGCATATACCGAGAGAGAAGAACCAGAATATTGTTTTTGCAACTGAAAAGGACTAAACACAACCGAAAGTGTGTGTAAGTTTTGATATATGTGATGAATGTATGTGGTTGTAATTAGTTGAGCTGTTGAAGAAAAAAAAAGAATAAAGTAAATAAACACAAGGTGCTTTCTTATGCAACTTGAAGCTATGGCTTTTTGCTTTTGAAAAAGATGATGGATGGTTTTGTCATTTACCTTAGGGAAAAAAAATAAAAGCTTAATAAGACTTCGCGTAATCATATTGTTTAGAAATTCTTCAATTCTTGGCATGATGGAATATGAAGAATATGCTTTTATGTTATGTGACAGTATAGAAATTGTTAGTAACTAGGGTTTTCATGATAGTTGCTAAGGAAATAAAATATGCTAATAGTAGTAACAAAGTGTTACTTTAAAATTGGCAATTCAAAATTGAGGTCGAGTAAAATTAAATTGAAAATTAATAAAGAATCGACATGTAATCGAGAATGCGATGGACAAATAAAAAGTAGCGAAATAGAAAGTAGAATATAAAAATGTATATGAAAGTACAAATGGAGACATGCTTAGGTGTGGGTGTCACATCGTTGGGTACTCAACATCGTAGTGAAGTCAATAAGCCCAGTGTCACGGCACTATGTCAAATCACATCAAGCGCCAAAATGTCGCCTATTTAGAAAATTGTCTTTATAGGCCTAGTTGCAAGTTTAAGTCAATTTTTGAAGTTTTTAAACATACTTGAACTTTTATTTCAACTAGATTTAAAATTTCTAAGAACGTTATAAAGTTTATATGAACTCTCGTAACTCTTTAAATTTGATCAAGTAGCAACATCAACATGAGATAGAATAAATAGCTTAAGTTGCACTTTAGTGCTTTGAGTGCACAAGATAATACAGTATAGATCCTTCTAAGCTCTGTACTATTTAGTTTTTCTTGTAATCTTTTGTGGAAAGTTCTTTGTGAACTGAATGAAAGAAGTTAAGATCTGAGATCTGATATGGACGCAGTCAGTTAATGTAGTCAATTATTGCCGAACTACATATATTATTTGTATTTTATTTTTTTTTGTGCGATTGTTTATCTCTTGGTTGTGTGATCATTTTTTGTTCTCATTTACTTGTGATTAAAAAAATTTCACAAAATAATTAAAAAGCTTTTAGAGTGCATACTAAAACCTCCGACGCATTAAAAACAAATGAAATAAAGAGGAATGAAAGATGGGAATATCACATTGTGTTTTAATTTTTATCATTTTATTATTTTTATTTGTGTTGACTTTCTAGTCATACATATTGATGCTTTGATGATAAATAATTTCATGTTTAGGCAGTGAAAGTTTTAAATAAATAAGTGAGATAAATTAATAGCAAATAAAATAAAAGAGCGCATTCAGAATTATACTGGTATTGTATGAGACATAAAATGTGCACAAACTTTATGATAATAGAAAGATAATTGTGTTAACTTTTTAAAAAAATTTACAAAAGTAAATTTGGAGTTGTTTACAGAATGTTATGATCAAATCATTTAAGTATACTGAAACTTGACAAAAGTGTAAAGTTTTAAAATTTTCAAACAAAAAATGGACTAAAATGTAAAATATCAAAACTTTGAGAATATCATAGTAGCAATGGTAATGGCATTGTAGTAGAACTATAGCAACGGTTATGTTACTATATAACAGTCAAGTTACTATACATCACTGTAGCAACAATTAAGTCACTATAGCAGCATTGTAGCAACGGCTATTTTTACTCTTTATAAACACCTCACTAATTTGAAACTCAAGAAGAAGAAAAAATAAAAAAGAAACTATACATATTAGAATTGAGAACATCATTATTCTATATTGACTCACTTAGAAGTTTATATCCATTTATATTTGTTATAATTCTTTTATTGAGTTTATTTAAGTGTTTGTGAGATACACTTTGATAAAGTGTTTGTGAAAAACACATTGGGAGAAGAGTGATTACTCTTTTATTGTAAGGGTTTAGTTGGCATCTTGAAAATCAATTTGTTATAAAGATTTTTTGACACCTTAAAAGTTAAGTGTATTGATTCTTAACCTTTGTTTAAGTCAAACTAGTGGAATCCTTAAGACGAGTTACTTGAGATATGAACGCAAGTTGTTTGGAGTGTTGAACCACGTAAATATCCTAATATCATTCTTTTTATCACTTACTCTATTATTTATTGTAATTATTTGTTATAAAATTTATTTATGTACTAATAATTGCATAAATTGTTGATATTAATGTATTAATTTTTAAATACGCAATTCACCCCCTTATATTGTCTATCTAAAATTTTAAGTTTAAATATCAATCTTGAGAATTGTGAATAATAAATAATCAACTCCATCACCATCTCCAAGTGCCGGTTTGAATAGTTATGTTAGCGTCTTCAAATGAATACACAAACTTAGATGTGAACTTGATGAATAACTTGTCTGTTTCGGGGAAAAATAAAATCAAGTAAAATACTCTAATATCCTCCGTTAGGGTTTATTTACAATTAATAACGTTACACTTTTTAAATATAATCTCAATTTTTTTTAAATAATATATTAAGTAGTTATTATATAATGATAATTTTAGATGTTACAATATTTTATTTTCTAGTAATTATTTAATATATTAATTTAAAATAAAATTTTGAAGATAATATTTGATTCTCATCTAGGATGCATCAAATTTTTTTTGTTAGATACATCAAATTTTGTTTTAAAGTTAAAAACTTAATAATTACAATAAAATAATAGAATTATAATATATAAAAAAAATTGTTGGTATTGTAAAATTATAGCTGTTGTATGGTAGCATTTCCTCGTCAATTGATCGTTACCCAATTTGACTTTATAATATCATTAATTTGAACTTCAACGCCGCCATCGAACTTACAAGAATATTATGGAAAAATAGTAGTAACCCATCATTAGTACATTTGTCTTATAAGAGATGGTGTATGATTAGTTTCAATAAAAGCACTTAATTACCAAGCAGATTCTTCTGCTCTAAGAATGAGAGGGGTAGTGTTCGGATATATAATAATTATTTATAATGTACAGCGATTAAAAAATAAGGGCAAAGAACTTGTTTGTGCTGCCTATTAAAAGGGCTTACGATATTCTGTCTCCATGAACAGGGTCACAACTTGAGCTTTAAAATTACAGTGAAATCTTTTTATAGTCATTCTTTTATTTAGTTTGGTTGGTGGCCGTACACTTAGATCAGAAGACAATTATGCTTAAAAGTGACTAACACCAAGCTGATTGATTAATCAACCTATAATCTAACCTGAATCTAGTTTTTGTACTATAATTTCTGCTAAAATAATCAATAATTTAATACTCCCAAGAGGGATCTTCTCTCTTTCTAAGAGGATCTTCTGAAAAGATATCATAATTATGAAGTTTACCCAAGGATTAAAAGAGGTTAATGATGTTGAAATTTTGGTGGAGTGTAGAGTCAGCCTCAACTATTTGCCTTGAAGGACAAACACAGTTAAGCAGAGCTTTATAGGTCATTAGGAGGTTGTACGAAAAAATGGATCACAGAAATTGCTTCAAGGGTTCAAAAGAAAAAAGAGTGCTTTGTGACTCAGCCAAATTTGATGTCATGTTTCCATCGATGGGTTTATAGCTTTAGTTCACATAATGTGCCCAGTTCATGCTTTTCATCATAGTAAATTTTAGGCTAATCCTATAGGAGCAGAAAGAACCACATAGGATGCTTACTTAGCATTGGTTTTTGGCACTTTGGAATTTTGTTATCACAGTGGGGATCGTAGCTTGGGAGCTATTTGAATACATTCACAAAGTTAAGTTATTACGTTTGATATAAATTCAAAGATGCCCATTTAATGGGAGCTGCACAATGGTATCATTTCACTGGTGATATCAGTAATATAGAATTTATGAATTGCTTTGCATCACCGACCATGTATGCAGACAACAGATAGGCCTTTGCCTAAAACATTCTAACCTTTTTTCCCCTTATAATTGAATATGCTTATCTGCTGATCCTTTATTTCATATTCTCCATATGAGCACTTCAAATTCCATAGCCTGAGCCTTCTCTTTCTGCATTCCAATCTTATCTCAGAGGAACCATCTTAACTCTTAAGGTATCAAAACAATGGGACAAAACTGCAGTTGGATAAGCACAATACTTGGTTCTTAAAACTTAATCACACAGCAGAAATTAAGGGAAGAAACCTCTAGACTTCCAATTGAAATACAGAATCTTAAATACAAAGGAAATCCGAAGTTTCAGATTTTGGAACTTGTATTGCAAGCAAAACACAATCACGTTGCCCCCTCCAAGTTCTAATACCCGGACTACACTCAAGTTCTTAATAACATATTCACATAAAAACTAGTAAAAAGCACAGACACAAACTATACTAATACGAGTAGAAGGAAGACATGGCTATGCCGGCCAATGAGGATATTTCTAACAAAGGTCATCTCATTTCACCCTTGTGGGTATTGCATCTGAAATGCCAAATTTTGAAGTCCAAAGTAAGGTTCATGAACGACATCTCTTTGCAGATTCTGTCCTTGCATTTTAAGCCCATACGAGTCAATGCCATAAGGAGATGTCATTAACACATTTTCTGGAGGGGAATTGAAAGCCATGGTCGATCCATTATTTGGTTGATGCCATTGGAAATTTGACAAGGCACCTGCATTGGGTTGCTGAGGAAGCACATTAGACTGATCTGGTGAAGGAGTTCTTTGATTGTCCGGCAGAGGGATTTTAGTCTCGTTGAGATTGACTGTTGTTATGTCGTGAATGCTGGCTCTCCTCTTATCTTTCCCTCCAGATAGCTGCCTGATGAAGTACTTCTGAGCATGACTAGCTACTTGAGTTGGTGTTCTACTGGTAACGAAATTGCGAGAAATATTTCTCCAGTCTCCTTTGCCATGCTTTTTCAAACCTAACAGAAACAACCTGCAGCATTCAGAAAATATTATGTCGAAGAAAAAGAAAGAAGTCAAATAGAAAATCGGAAATCAAGAGAATTAGCTTGGACAACCTACAAAATAACCTAAAGAAAAAATTGCCAAAGCATCAGTTTACGTCTTAAGAGTGGTCTTCAATTATAAAATTAGCAGCAAAAAAGTCCCCCTTGCATTTTCATAAACATCATATAATTCTAAATCCAACTGATCATACTAATTATGACTAATCAATTCAGTTCAAGACTTCGGCTGACATAATTTTGTACTGCAATTATATAAATCAAACATTCATCAGTATCCAAAACAAAGAACATAAATTGAATTGCAATGAAAAGCTTACCTATGCTCCTCCTCTGTCCATGGAACCCCTTTCTTCCTTTCTTGCTCGGCAGGCCTGACCGATGAAGATCTCTTTCCACCAATCCCATATGACTGCTTAAACCCATCATAGCTATGAGTGCTAACCCACTCCAATGTAAATGGAGAGGAATTACTATACCCTGGAATTGGAATCAGGCCTGCTTCAATATTGCTAATATCAGCTTCCAATTCTTTATACTGCTTTATTACATCAAAAACTGTCTTTCCTGGAATCATGGCAGCCACTTTGTACCATCGATCAGGAGTTTCCTTATCATAAACTGCCAAAGCATTCTCAAAGATCTTGTTCTCTGCTGCTGTCCATCTTGTGCTCCTGCTCTCTTCAATAAACCAATTTGAGCTTGAATAATAAGATGCAGGGGAGATCACCTCTGTTTCCCACTTCATCACAGCAAATTACCGGGAAAATTTCCGGAAAAGTTTCTAAATTTAACACAACATGCTAATGAAAGTGAAACTGATTCAATATTTTTTTATTGTATTAGAGTGATTCGTGATCAAAGAACGAAGATTTGGCTTGATGGGTTGAATGGGTGGAACAGAGGAAAAGCGAAGCAAGCAAGGGGCAGAGCCACTTAGAGAAGTGGTGGTATCACGCAGAAAAATATCAATGTTAAATCAATAAGCATTTGCAAGGAATCAGAATAGCTTTTTCATTTATAGGGGGGCATGCCATGAGGAATCTTAAAAAGACACAACTTTCAAAAAATACAAAAAACAAATCTCCATACTTTTTCAAAACCAAATAATAATAATAATAATAAATCTAATTTGGTCCCTAAACAATAAAGCCTAATAGCCTAATACCTCTCTCAAGTAAGATCTGAACCAGTAAACTTTCCAGGAAAACAAACAAAATTAAAAAAGAAAATGGAAACCCAGAAACAAGTTCAAGAAAAAAGAAACAGTAAACTCCAAGAACTAAAAGTAAAAAGTTATATTAAAGAACTAAAGAAGCTTGAACTTCTTTAATGTCCAAACTGGAAGTCAGTATAAGAAGCTGAGAGCAAAAGAGAAGGAACACCAAAAGCAAAAACTAAAAAAGCATGGAAATGGAAACAACACAGATGCGGATACTTCAAATTCAGTGAAAAAAGCTGATAAAGATCTCTTCTTTCTTCCTTTTTCTTGAGGCTTGAGCAACAATGTGTGTGTGTGTATATGAAGTATCAATGACGAGAGCAAAAAATTGTAACAAAATAATAGTGGCTAAACTGAAAAGAAAGCTAACCAAAACTTCAAGAAAAGAATCTAAAAATGAATTTTTTTTTTTGTGGAGAAATTGAGAAAGAGAAAGAGAGAGATGTTGAAAGTGAAAATGGTGGTGCGTTGTGATTGGAGATTATGGGGTTTGTAAATACTGCAGCTCATGAATAAAAGTTCCACTCTTATTACGATAGACACGGTATTTTTTCGACATTAAAACAATGTTATTGCAAAAAAAAAAGCTTTTTTGGTTTATTTATTTATTTATTATTTTTATTATGATTTCTGACTTGTGGTGTAGTTTAAATGTATTGTATTAAAGTGTTAAATAATTATTAAATAATAAAATAGTATAAATTTTAAAATTATTTATTATATTATTTTATTATTAAAAAATTATTTAAGTATCATTTAAAATAAAAAAAATTAAAATATTATTTAAAAAATACTGCATTATTTTAAATAATCAAAGCAATGAGATGATTCTAGATTGTCTGATCAAAATTTCATAAAATTAAGTAAAATTAATTAGTGAAAGTAATTATATGTAAAATCACTACTTACTGTAATTGTATTAACAGTTTAATAATAAATTAAAAATGAACAAAAACAATCGAACCAATTAATTTTTAGTTGATTTCAAATTCGATTCTTGATTTGGTTTAAATTAAAAATATACATTTAAATAATTAAAAAATAGAAACAAAATCGAATCGAACCGATTTAATTTTTTGTGTTCTAATTTAGCAATTTCGATTTGGTCTCAAACATAACCCTATAATAAATAATTATAGTACATCTACTTCTACTCCACTATAATTTGGATTCCTCTCCCTAGCGTCAAAATAAATAAAAAACAACACTTATAATTTTAATTAATTTTCATTAATCTGTTTTGGGTGTACTTATAAACTAAAATTTTTACTTGATTTAATGAGAATAGTAATGGTATTGGAATCTCAATTTTTTTGTCCCGCTCTAAAAAATTTGAATTAATTGACAAGCACAAAATGCTATACATGAGACATTCTGAAACGATCTCATACCGTCACTTTAAATTCTTCGGAAAATGACTAGCACCAAACAACTATAAGACAACACAAACACGTAATATACTTATAAATAAGAGCCAAATATTTTTTAATAAAAAATATATAAATATGGTGTAGAATCTAAAATTTTTATTATACGAATATGATATGATTTACATAAATTTAAAAAAAAATACTCAGATTTTATTACTACTTAAAGTAATTAATATTTTAGATCTAATTGGCTCAAAACTTATATAATTATTGACCATAAATGTCTTTTTCCGTAATTTTAATTGATATTTTTTTCGCCATTTTTATTTATTTTGTTGCTGGGAGCGGTGCTGGTGGTCACCTTCAACAGGTAGCCGACAAAACGACGGTTCTGATCAGCGTTTTGAATTAGAATTGGCAACTTGATGCGACGGGTCCCACACAGGGTTTCGAAAGCTATGATTGGGCAACCTCCAACATAATTGCAACGGGTTAGAATGTGAAGGAGCCCGGTCGGTCAAAAAGTCATTTGCCTCGCTTTCTACGTGGCGCAATCCCATTGGTTGCAGTAAGTTGTGATGATTAGTCCATTTTCGGAACGAAGCCATAACTGGTTGTTGTCCAATGAAGTGGAGGCACGTATGATCTTAAAAAACATTAATGATGGTACTGACTCTACCCGATCAAAGTACAACTCTTTTAACAAGCCTTTCCCGGCCAACCATCGCCGCCTCTCCACATCAAATGTTGGTTAGGAGTTGAGTAGGAGAATAATGATACACCACACTCTCTCCCAGCGCGTGTAATACAATAACTTTATCGATTTTTATCCTTTCTAAGAGTATAATATTAAACGGCTTAAAAATTTTAAGTTTGAATCATCAGTCTCTCTCATATATATATATATATATATACTTTCTTTTTCTTTTTTTTTTTAAATATTACATAAATATAAACAAATACCCTTCTACCACTTTCTTCTTAATTTTGATGTGAATAAGAACCTAATTAAAATAAAATTCATACTATTTTTAAAAAAAAAATTACCAATTAAATTAATCAACAATTTTAATATAAAAAAATTGTCAAAGAAATATTGCAGTCAATCATATTCACGGTATCATACAAAAATTGGTTGAAGGGTTCAATTCTCACTTAAGAAAAAGCCTCTAACCAATGCAACAAAAAGAGGTCCCCGACTGATGTGACCAACTCCTCCACTATTATTGTCTTTGTTCTCTCCTCACTTACTTGACCTTCCATTGCTAATCTTCACCTCCCTCACCCATACCCCTCCCCTCCCCCACAATCACATTCATCCAACCCCATAATTTTACTATTGTACCCTTTTACTTTAATACGGCTGATACGTCCCTCTCACGATTGAAACTCCTTGTCCTAATTTTATTCTAATAGCATTTATTAAAAGGATAATATTATATTTTTTAAATAATATTTTAAATTTTTTATTTTATTGTATTAAATAATTATTTAATTATAAAAAGGTGCAATTTAAAAAAAATCCATTATATTATTTATTATTAAATAACTACTTAACACATCATTTGATATTAAAAAATTTAAAATATTATTTTTATTATAATCAAATTTTATCATCTCGATTAAAAATTAATCCATGTTGAACTATAAAGTTCAGAAACCTTTCCTAAACATAAATTTAAGTCAAATCATATAAAGAAAACCATAATATTGCATCTTTCAACAACAATATAGATTTAAAAAAAAGTACTTAATCCCCTTCCATGTATGTACATCTAATCGGCTTAAGTAGGCTTGAAAAAACACTAGGGCCAGCATTAATACATAGATACAAATCTAATTTTAAGTAATGGTGGCTGGGGCTCACTTCCAAGTACTGAGATGAGATGACTGGCATTTCACTCTCATTGTTCATTTACACATTTATCAAATGAGAATAATGTGTGTTGTTGTTATGAGATAGAAATTACTTTTAGTCATGTTCATTTATCTTTTTTTTAATCATAAATATTATTAATTAAAAATTAATATATTACATGGACTATTATAAAAGTAGATAATTATTAAGACAATACAACTGATACTTATTAATAAATGTCCAAACTTAAATCTCTTTTTAAGAAGAAAAATAAATTAGATCCAAACACGGAGCTAAACCTTAAATAGGCCCTTATACTCTTCTAACGAGAGACTCATAACTCTTCTAATAAAAGACGCACAACCCTTCAATGAGAGATACACAGCCTTTCAAATGAGGAATAAATCTCCGCACAAAAAAAATTTAACTTCATCAAAAGAAAATCTTTCAACACAAAAAAAATTATTCCATAATACAACGATTACATAAAACCCAATCTAAAATAAAAATACAAAAATGCTCATACACTATACCAGCAATTGTACACTTCAAAACCTAAACTAAACTGACGCCCCCCACACAAATCAAATAGCCACTAAAAGATAAGATCGAAAACAGGAATCGGCAGCGGAACATGTGGTAGATAAGAACAGTAGATCGGTTTGAATCCTAATGTGATAATGGCAAAGCAAGCATAACGACATATTACCAAAAACCAACTGCAACCCACTCCAAAACAAATACAGAAAAGCCTCCATGGCATATGTCGGTGAACTGCATTGCCGCTGGGGGGAGGACGCTAGAGAAATGGCAACATTTTGGCCGTAGTCATGAAAGTGCTGGAGATGAAAAAGATACGGTCACCTGGCATGGAGGAGAGCATGCTTCATCGGAAGGTGTCAAGCTTCAACTCCCTAGTGAGGCGGGTGAAGGACTTGGCTGCCCAGGGGAATAACAGCAATAAGATGCACATGTAGATTTAACCCCACACCCACTAGTGAAGGGCGTCCTCGACCAAAAACACATGAGACTAATGATGGCGCTGAGAAAGGAAAGAACAAACCAAAAAGAAGATTAAAAAAAAACAAAAACACATGCAAAAAAGTAAAAATTGAAACTAAAAAATGTTTAAATGGCCATTGAAGAGGTGGCCATTGGGAATGGTAATGGGGCGGGGGCGAGAAAGCCTTTCTCGTATTGTCCCCACCCCATTTTTCATAAAATTTAACAAGGTGGAACAATCCCAGTGCGAAGAATGACTATCCTATTCCCGCCCCATCCTCTATTTTTATTAATATTAAATGTTGATTTATATTTACATATTTTAATAATGTAAAATTAATCTATTATGATAAATATGAAGCAAACTGACAATTTGGAATAATACGATAACATCCTTTAATAATGTGAATAATGTCTAAATTTTGAAGTTAATAATAAATAAAACAAAAAAAAATTAATAATATTTTAGTGTATAGTATCATTGATTTTTCTGTTAATTACTTTAATTTCTCTAATTAAAAGTCATAATATTGAGATTTTGTTCTTAAAAATAAATAAACTATTTTTAACTTTTTATTAATTTATTTGAGATAATGTAATAAATACTTTAACACAATTAAACTTACAAAAAATTATACTAAGTTTACCTCAATAGTATCTTTAATAAATGTGTGACATTGAATTTTTGTAAAAAAATTTGAATATAAACTCGACAATAAAAATAAACCATATAGGAACTAGTTGGTTAAAATTAAATAAAATTAAAAACTAAAATTTTACAACTAATACATAATTATATTTCATACCTTTAATTTCATCTCATAATCAATCTTGAGCAAACATCAAGCTTCTAATGTCTTATGATGTAATCTGCTACGGTGAGAACTTAAAAAAATTACCAAATGTACTAAATATAGATTTAGATATTATCAAAATTGATTTCATTGTAATTTTAATTTTTTTACTTGAGACAAGAGAACATGTTTAACGAGATAGTAAAAAAAACAACTAAATAAGTTTGATGAAAGTTTAAGAGAATAAAATTAACGACAACTGATGTTTCAACTCAAAAATAAAAACTTCTACTACTAAATTTTGTAGGTTTTTTTATTAAATATTTTTTTATTAATAAAATATTTTTTAGTAATCTAGTTAAATATAAATTATAAAATATAAAATAAGGCGCGACGTGGGAAGCTCTAATCTTATCCCTACTTTATTAATAATTTAGAGAATAATTTTTTTCATATCTTATCCTATTTTCACAACAAAAAAAATTTACTATTCTCGCTCCACTTGAAACAGGTCTCACAAAGTATTTTGCCATCCTTAAATGCTATACCATGTGTTACTTTAAGTCTTCCCATTATTAGTTCCAATGGAGGCTAGAAGCTAGAGCCCACCTCCGAAGGTGATGTTGGTGGATGCCAAAAAGTCCTTCCCATTAATTTCTTTCACATTTTAACCTCTTTTTTTTTTTTACAAATCTATTGATAGAGAGTTGAACAAAATTCTTTTTTTTTTTAAAGTAAGAGTTGAACAAAATTCTAATGTAAGCATATATCAACAAAAATATTATATTTTATTGATCAGTTGAAGTATCTTTATATCATCAATCCAATTCTATTTCAAACCCCACCTCAAAACTTGAAAAACCACGGCCAATTTGAAATATATGTCCCAAAAGACTCAATTTATGTCGAATCAAAACAAATTTCTCATTTTGTACTTCTTGTAGTATTAGTAAGAACAAGTGGGGAAATTTAGGCTTTGAGTCATATGTAACACGTTCTTTTGGTCACAATCATATTTTATTAGCCACCTCGAATCTCGCACCTCCCTTTTAATGGCACATTGTGTCATTGTGCGTCTATTCAATTAGCTTAGGTGTTAAAATTCTTCTAATTGCTCATTTCCTTATAACTTTCAATATTCAATAATGCAGGTGTCTAGTTTTTTGAAATAGAATACGAGCATATATATATATATATATATATATATATAGTTGGATTTCTTTTAACATACACTCTAAAAAAATTAAATATTTTATAAAAATATTTGCTTAAAAATAATTAAAAATTAAAAAAATCACACACATAAAAAATTAACAATCACAAATAAAGCCTAAAAAGTTTACATGATTCAACAATAAACTCTTATGTTTATAGTAACCATAAAATCTTAATTTCTTAATTACTTAGTTCACAAGAACTTTCAGATCACAGAAATTTCTCACAAAAGATTACAAAAAATACTAATAGCCCGATCTCTTAAAGATTTATACAACACTCTTTTGCATACTAAGTACTTAAGTACTATTTAATGTCATGGGTCAAACGTTTGTCATTGACCCCAAGACTAGCTTGTTATGCAATGTTACTTACCTAATATCCAATATTCACCAAATTTTTATTCAATATGGGACATGACATTCTTTCCTACCTAATTATGTGACGCCTTAATCACAGTCTAGCCTAAATTCAAGAGCTAATCTGGCTCATATTATCTACGCCCCTAGACTGGGGAATCCACTACCCACGTGACAATCTTTATTGGGGCTCAAGATACCAGATTTTCAAGGCCCATTTAGCCCGTATTGCTCATCCCCCAAAGGCATAGATGACTCATATCTCACGTGACAATCTTTTTAGATGATTTTGAGGGCTCACGAGCGAATGAGAATCTATATCTACTTTGATACCACTTGTCACAGTCCGGGTGTTTGTCATTGACCAAAAAGGTTAGTCTGTTAAATAATGTTGTATATCCATCCATATATATTCAAGATCTACCAAATTTTTATTCGATCTATGACGTGACACTAAGTTATCTATTCACTCTATTGTTAATGCTTGGCAATCTAATATATTTATATTGGTTTACATAGGTTCTAAAATGTCCTTACAAATTTTATTTATAATTTGAATAAGAGTTCAAACGTTGTAAGAGTCTAAAATTGATATGGGAACACAATATGACTCAAAATGAGGACATTCCTGAAAGTTAGTGCTGCAACGTCGTTGCAAGCACAACCTAGTGTTGTGGCACCAACAAGCTAGCATCGTGGGGCTGAGTTTCTGCCACAATTGGCGCCGCAGTGTCAAAGTTTGAAAAAAAACATCTTTTGTAATTTCGTGTCTCTCGTTACTTTTGACTTTTCATTTTCGTCTTTTTCTCGTTTATTCAACGCATCATCGGCCTCATGTTGATTCTTTGTTAATCTCAAATTCAAAATTACATTTAAACTCGATTTTAAATCTCTAATTTTTATATATATATATATATAAATAAATAATTTACTGAATTACATAACTTATCACATGATAAACACACATTATTATATGACACTTTTTAATTAATTTATAATTTTTATACAAAATTATGATGTGCTACAAAATCTTAATACGTATTTTAAAAAAATTTATATTATAAATTATGTAATTAATTAAATTATTTACTTAAAAACATATATCTGTACCCTTCTTTAAAAAAAAAAAATAGAGAGAATACAAACTCTATGTAATACTTGCAAATATATCTCAAAATGACACAATGAGTTAAGATACCATAGACCACTCTTAATAATTTAAGTTTTTCGAATCTTGACTCTTTTAAAGATTATTGAACAAATAATTCAGTGTAAGTTTATAGAGAAATTGTGTCTTTTTTTTCTTCTTTAAATAACAATTTTACGTACTCTTTTGCTTTCATTTTTATTTTATTTTGAAAAAAATTGATATTTTTAATCGATGAAATTAAGCTGATTTGGCTACATTTTATTTCCTTTCTTATTTTTATTAAATAAAAGCCAAACATTGATCCAAAAAAATATGATGATTATGAGATTAGTGTAAGAATTAAGAAGTACAAAATAATAATTAAAAAAATCAACTTTAATATGAAAACAAAGAAATCATTGTACTTAGTAACTTTACACACGTATGACTTTATATTAGCATTGTAATTAAGTATATATTTATACATACACACACGATTAATGCGTCTCACGTGCGACCTCATGGGAATATGATTTCAAACAAAATTTGACAATTATAGATATATATATGAAAAAAAAACCATTTAGAGCACTAACATTGTTGGGAAAAGAACAAATAGATTCTAATAATTTTAAAAATTTTATCAATACTTATAAGTAGCAGTTTTCATATATTTTAACGAAAAAATAAGTTTACATATATATTTTCTTAAAATTTTAAAAGTTTAGATATTTTTTTATTAAAATAAAAAATTATTAAAAGTTTTGATGAGATTTTTTAAACTATTAAAATTCTAAATTTGCAGTCATTTTTTTAAAATATTAGAGTCCATATATATATATATATATTTTCTTGACAAAGTATTTCATTTTTTATTTAATTATTTCCATTGAAGTTGTTGCTTTTATCACACATTTTCGGTCTCTATATATTTATATTAATTTTTAAGCATGGGAACCAACATAAAAATTAAATAAATTAAAAATTGAGTTGTTTTTTTAGCTTTTGAATTTTGATTTTATCTTATAATATTCAAATGTTGCCAACCAGCTCAATGAGCCCTTTCGAAATTTGGTTCATGATTCCCTTTTCACAAATTTGGTGCGCCAAATTATTGGATGTGCCACATTAACCTAAAAATTGCAGGTGCTATCAAAATAAAAAAGTACTATTCTTCTTTCTATTTTTATTCACCATATTGTTTTTATACAACAATTATTTCTATTTTCTCATTCATAATGAAATTAAAATTTGAAAACAAGATCTTAAAATATATATATATATATTTATTCTTTATTTTATAAACCTCAAAGAATCTCAATTTGTTAATATTTAATAGTAACTAAATCCTATTTTATATTGATATATGTTGATTTTGTATATCATTATGTTATAAATAAACAATCTTACCATAGATCTATTGTGGTTTTAAAATTATATGATAATCAAAACAACAACTCTAATCATCGATTTCTCTTATAAGGCCAAAATCTTCTTTGATATTCAATTTTTTTTTCTTATGGGTGAACCATTAATTGCACAAAATATTTTGAATGAGAAAAAAAAAAGTATCCCAAAAATTGCTTAAAGAAATCAAACCTTTATTTCGGTCTAACTTGATTCTAAGACTAGTAATTCATATGTTCTTTTTTCTTTTAGGTTCTACTTTCTTTTAATATTATATATTTATATCTGCTTTGCTTATAAATTTTATTGAGTATACTTTATATATTACTTTTGGGCAATCCTCTCAACAATTAAGATATTCATTTGAAAAATATAAAGACTAACAGAAGTGACAAGCCCCTTAATTTCATTTGAGACATTGAAAAATCAATGAATGAAATTAAGGAATGAAAATGTAACTCGTTGAGTTTCAAACCCAACCATTTATAATTTTAAACTAATCACAATTTTCTTTTTTTTTTTAAAATAAAAATAAAAAATCGAAGATTTTATCTTCTGATGTCAATTATGAAGTACATAACCTAATAAATTTTGTTAATTGAATTAATTTTTCTTTTTTTTATTTATAATAAGACTCGTCCTAGATAGTGGTATGTAAATTAGTAACTTTTCTTTTTTAATTATCCAATCCCGATCCGATCACGTGATATGATTAAATATATAGTTTTGACACATCTATTAACCTATTAATCTCAACTTTATAATTTTTAGAATTATTAAAATCTCAATGTCTTGATCGTTGCAAATGGGCCTAACTTTTGTAACATCTTCATCCAAAATTCCAAAATAAATAATAAATGAAAATTAAATCATAATGTTAATTTCTAAAACATATACACGACACACCTATCAATATCAATATCATTATCATTCATTGAGATCTATCTAAGTTTTAGGTGCATAATTTTTTATTTTTAAAAAATATTTTATTATATGATGAGTTTGTTTATACTTATTATAATATATATTTTTATATTTTTATTTATAAATAATATTATATATTTTAAATACTGATATATTAAATAATTATTAACTGATAAAATAATATAAATTTTAAATTTATTTGTGATACAATTTTATCACTTATTAATTATTAAATATATTACTATTTATGATATAATTTTAAATATAATTTAGAAAGTGTAATATTATTTATTTATTTATATAATATTGTCTAATTGTGAAATCGACTCTTAACGAGCAAAGGGGGCCGGGGCCCCTTTGGGGGGATGATAGCGACGGCAAATGCAATCAAAATAATAATTGAATGGGGACCAACGACGCATTGTTTGGCTGGGCCACCACCACTGACTGCCAGCAGTAGCAGCACCAATATTTTTTTTACCATTAATGGAAAGATTCCACTTTTATGTTGGTTTCCTAAAATGTCAAAAACAAAATTTAAAGGGGAAACAACCACCACCCACGCCCCGGTTAGTGCGTGTGTTTCCGCGTGGGCACCATTGCCCCTAACATCGCGTGCGCGCGTGCAAATTTCCCAACAAAAAAAATAACAATTAATTTACAGGGTATTAAGACTGTTACCTCGGAGGTTTACATAAATTACATTTTAATGAAAGTTTTAAGTATGTTATTTTTTTTTACTTAATTTGAAAAGTAGAAATACTCTTATATTTATATTTTTTTGTCACTTGTATGATTAAAATATTTTTTTAAAGATGAGAATACTTTCATTTTTAAAATTTGATGATAGGGATAACAACATAATTAAAACTAAAACTAGTCTCAAATATAATTTATATAAATCTCATAAAATGAAAGTATTAATATTTTTTTTAATTTACTAATACAAATATTCTATTTTTTTTAAAGAATATAAATACTACATATCTCAAATTTAAATATTATAATAAAATAATTTTCAATTTAACTCGAACTTAATGCTTCAATAATAAAAATAGTGCGTGGTCGACTATAAATACCCTTTAAAAAAATTGTAGATTATGAGTATATTCACAATGCTAATATATAAACACGTGTTCCATACTTTGTATAATTTTCATTTTAAATTTGTTTAGTTGTAATTATTTTAATTATTTTAAATGTTCATATATTTAATCTGAAATTTGACATTATTAAATTAAAAATCTAATAAAACTAACTTAAAATAAAACTTCAATGATGTAGTTTAAAATCTTGACTAATAAAGAGATAGTATTTTGCTCATAACGAGTCTCGTCTATAAGATATGAGAGGGATGTAAATTATATATGTAATAAATTGACTATTATAAGATATGAGAGGGATATGAATTATATGTGTAATAAATTAACTAAGTTTTGTCATGTAAATATTATGTTAAAATTTTACTAAATAAATTAATAGTTTTAATCAATAAAAACACATATCATAACACCATTAAATAATTGTATTACTTTTATCGTATAATAGAAAAAAATTTCCCCATCTACAATCATAATAGTGAGCTATTTTGAGGCTATTGGTGGAGGCCCAAATAAATAACCTTACTTTTCTTAATTTATATGACATGCATTATAATACGTGGTGGTATTTAGTTGTTATGAAGCAAAAGAGAAAAAGAAAAAAAAAACCTAGAAAATTCCAATTTGTACATAACTTTGAGAAATGTGACATGTAATTACCCATGAAATGTAATATGCAATTTTTGAAATTTATATGAAATTTGAACAATTTAAACAAACGTATTGCAGTCATCTTCTAAATTTATGACCACATGACTTGATCTTACTATTCCTTTGATGTTCATAAATCAAGAGAGTTTCTTTGTTTTCAAACTTAATAATTATGCACTTTCACTCATAAAAAATACTAAGAATTACATAAGGAATATCATATTAATAATTTTAAGTTATATCTAAACTCGATCCTCGTGATGAATCTTAAAATACAATCAAATTTATTTTATTGCTTGTGTCAAGTGCACCTCTATATACTTGTTCATATGAGATACTTGAGAAATTTTTTGGAATTCATTGCATCCCAATTAAAATTCCACACAATCACATATACTCAGCCCAATGAGAACATGGCTTGGTCTTTGATCTTGAAGTTCAGAAATGTGGGCCATTTCCTTCATAATAAGGCCCAAAGCTAACAATTTTCGAGATGGGACAAAAACAAGCAAGAATATCAGGGAACGTGAGCAATCAATTTCATGGTTATTTATAAAATAATGCTATATTTTTTAAATGTTATTTTAAAATTTTTAACTCGTGTCAAATAATTCTTAGATAATGGTATAGTATAACGGGTAATTTTGAGAATTGTACAATTTCATTACCTAATAATTACTTAACATATTAATTTGAGATGAAAATTTTAAAATAACATTTGAGAATTATAATATTATTTTTATTTATATTGTAAGCTATATTTTTTTTAAATTTTCAGCCGTATTTTAGGACAAGACTGGAGGAATTTAATTGTACTCATAATTTTGGTTATATGTCAATCGAATTGCTTTTTTATATACCAAATAAGTTCATGTGTTGATGTGACCAATCTCCAAATCTTCATTGATCATATATGGATTTGGTGTATCAAACAATGAATCACTTGAAGTTTTCAATTAACAGAATATGGATAATTACAGGAACTCGGATCGAAATACAAATCCTGTGGAAAGCAACCTTGACACATTAAAAAAAGAAAAAGAAAAAGAAATTCAATATATAAGTCCTTATTCAATTTTGTTTTAGCTTGTTCGAAAGAACTCTTCTTATTAACATTGATCCCTCAAACAAATTTTTTTCCTATTTTCTTCTTTTTATTGACTGCTCACTCATCTGTATGTATATTTAGATGTTTTGGTTCAAAAAGATTATGAATTTCATTTGTACGAATAGACTTCAACTTTCGCTAGCACTTGGGAAGGTCGCTCGGAGGTGGCAAAAGGGTTTCGTTGGGGCCTTTGCCATTATCCACAACAAATGCCATCTTCAGTCCCCATGTTGTGTGCACTTCTAAATGGCAATGCATGAACCAAATCCCTTCGAATCAACAATAACAAAAATATTAAAGCTTTTGTTTAAAATATTTTTAAATATAAGCGCTTTCTTTAAAAAAAAATGTTACCTGGATTGTCAGCCCTAAATCTAATCGCAGTCCATCCACCGGAAGGGACACCGATGGTGTTCCTCTCAACTGGGTCAACGAGATTGAATTTCTTCGGATCCTTTTTCGGATTGAAGTTCCCTATCCCGCTTCCCACTTGGAAGAAATTAAAGCCATGCAAATGAAGTGGGTGGTTTTCAGGGGCGATCATTCCAGTGTCTTGTAACACTATTTGTACAGTAGAATTGTAAGGCAGCCTGTAAAGCCTAGTCCCGTTCGTAGTCTGGAAGTTCGTTGGCTGTGTGCCTGTATAATTATACGAAATCGGAGGATTTCCCGGAAAATCATCTGTAAATACTCCGCTAATGTCGAAGAAATGGGCTTGCAGGAGAGAAATAGTTGGCATGACAAAAGTGACATTGTTAATATCAGCCACAACACGGCTGCCATTAACACAAGTTGTACAGGGATTGACTCCGAGGCCAATGGTGAAGAAAAGGGAATGATCGATCTTCAATGGTACATTGGCAGGATATTTTTTAGAGTTAAGACTTCTCAGGGAGTCAGTAAAGTTGTTCGCCACCGAAGTGGCGTTTCGTGGAGGCGGGGCGGTGAGTGTGGTGGCGGTGCTGGTGAGGGTGCCGGAATAGTGGACCGTGGCGGTTGCGGTCTTGTTGTCGACTAAAACTATTGGGGTGTCCATGAAAGGCGATGCAGCGACCAAGTATTTGCCTGCTCCCTGATCAGCTGTTAAGAGTACGTTTGTGGTTTGGCCAGGAGCGATGAGAACGGTGTCGGTTTTGAAGGGTTTTACGTACGTGGCATCAACTTCGACAACAGTGAGTTTATGACCAGCAATCTTGAAGAAGAGCTCTTCATTCAGTGCAGCATTGATGAGTCTCAGCATGTATGCCTTTCCAGGTTGAACTGGCAGCGTAAATCCTCCTGAAATTGATAGAAATATTGTCAAAAATCAAAATACATTGAAAATATTGAGCTATGCTTCAACTTCAAAGCTACAAAATGTTATCAAGCTTAAGTTTTTACCCTGTGAAGTGCAGCCAGAGACAGGCCCTGGATGTCCATTGATAGTGTGAGCATCGGACACATTGGGGGCCAGGCCAGATTTTGTGGCTTCATTAATCACAGCTTCAACATCTGACGTCCACCATTCACCTATACAAGTAAAAGAGCCATATTATTATTCATTGACAAGTTAACACAATTCTATCTCATACTAAATAATGAATAATGTATATTGGCTCACTTAATATAACTGGAACTTCTTTATGGGGTTTGGGGAACGGGTAAGGGACGCCCCGTTTAGGCAAGATGACAATAGCACCATGGACAGTGGCCCTAAGCCAGAGGATGTGAGCATGGTACCAAAGTGTACCCCTTTGGCCAGTGAGGGTGAAGTTGTACACATAAACTTGCCCTGGCTGAATCGGGCACTGTGTTATGTACGCCGGACCATCGGCCCAACCGGTCCGCAGTTGCCTCACACCGTGCCTGCACGGCACAATTATATACGGTTTATGTAAACTTGTGATCTTACAACACGTATGTTACTATAAGTAATCTTACAGTAATGACTTGAAATTTTGATTACCAATGGATGCTGACGTTGTATTGGACATGGTTGACGACTTTTACAAGCACCGTGTCGTCCTCCCTTGCGACTATAGTCGGCCCGGGAAACTTGCCGTTCACCGTGACGATGGGTTTGGTTGAGCATAATCTGGTGGCATTCTTCAGCACAATCTGCATATGATTTTAGCAGCCATCAGATGGTGAAAGTCATTGTAACAAATGACATTTTGTAAATGTGCAGGTGGGCGACATAGTCACCAAACTGTAGGTGGCTCAACAGCGATATAACACTTTGCTGTTCAATCAAGATTTTGTTACATTTATGTTTGGAAAATTTTAATCATTTGATTAATCTCTTCATTCAATTTCAATATAAATTAATGATAAAGGTTAATATACAGTTACTATTTTATATATAATGAGATGGTCAGTCACCCACTTACATACATTTCATATGCTTAAACCTCATTTTCATTGACCAAAAAATAGGGGAAAATGAAAATTGACTTGATCATACGTCGTCGTCTTCTATATTGATAGTTTTGATATTAGAAATAACAATTTCGGCTGTTGGTCATCAGTCACTTCAAATTATGGAAATCTTTTCGTCATAAACAACATCTTAATTAAATAATTAAACTAATTAATCAAAAGAAAAAGCAACTACATAAACTCGGTAACAAGTAATAATTTTATGGCAACAAGAATAATGAAAACGTGCATGAGGATGCTATCTCTAAACAGGGTATTGCAAAATTTAGGAAAAAGTTTAAGGTAAACAAAGACCATCAACTAGAAATTTATATATGAGAAGGCAAACCAAATGGCAAAATCTTGGAATATTTAAGCTCACATTTCTCTTGCATTAGTGGCTTTAATGATTGATTTGATCTTTTCAATTGTATTAAATTAATTAACGTCCTATGTCAGTAGCTAGTCACTTGATCAAGTAAATATTTATTGTATCTTTTCAAAATTATTCTTCCATATTGAAACGTAAAGATGAAGCTCATCAAAACTTCTCGGACTCGTTCAAATTGGCAGGACAAAAATGATAGGAACAAAAGCACTTTTCACATTTACAGAAGAACTTAAAACGCTAGCCGTTCTTCACAAACTAGAAATGTATATGATTTCAAGGTTTTGATTTATTTGCATTTTGGTCCGTAAAACAGTTTAGATATATGTCTTGAAAAGAACCATATACATGCACTCCCAAGTGTCGAAAACCCTAATCAAGTTAATGCAATTTGTGTTATGTATATATATGCATGCAAAAAGCACACACAAAGTTATCACGATATTGAACTCATAGCTAGCTATCAGTTCTATCTAGAGCAACTGATCAATATTGTACGTAAAATTTAACAGTTTCTTGAATTAATTTCCCTCAATGAGATGCAATAATAAGTGCTTTGGGAAGAAGTGCTTACATTGAACTTGTAGTGTCGAACCATGCACTCGACAGACGCCGGAAACAGGCACGCAACGAGCAACAGAACACGAAACCACGGCGCCATCTCCATTATTATTAATTAACTTCCCTTTCCCAGCTCGATATCTCACAAAAATTGTGGATGTTATTTTAGTTTGTGCTGCACTATATGCAGAGCAAGTCGACCAAGGCAGCCTTATAAAGAGATTATATCATCAAATCAAAGCCTCTGCTGCAATGTCGCTTTTACTAGTTAGGTGGAAATTATATAGAAAGAATTACTTAAGAGGCAAGCTCAATACCTTAGTATGTAATTGTAAAATATAAAATAAATAATGAAGAAATTGAATGAATCAGGAGAGTTCTTTCTCTCTTTTCTTCTTAATTTTTTTTCCTTGTGTATCACACAAAGTAGTTATAAGACACTTTTGGAAGCGAAGCTAGTGGAACTTTTTTTTATTTGTTGCCAAAATTCAATTGACTTGGTGGTCAGCCACTCAGCCTTATGGGTTTGGTTCAACCGTGTTGTGTAAAATACACCCGATCCCTAGCTAACTTAACCACATTTAGCTATAAAGTGTTGATGCCAATTTTCATTTCAACTCCTTTTAATTAGGTCAAATTGATGACATTTGCGTATATATATATAAGAAAACAAAACTAAACCCCACCCATTTTTCAATTGTTTTTTTTAATCTATATTTTTGTTGTTTTCTATCCCCAAAAAAATGTAATTTTTTTTAAAAAAATTCTATGCAAAACTTTCTGCAAATGTAGATAAAGAAGTAACAAATATAATATGTGGTGTGTTATATTGTTACCTTATGTTATGACACAATTATTGGATAAATATTGTGATGAATAATCCAATTTTGTTTCCAATACAATTGAGAATAAGCGTGTACTAGAGCTGAGAGTCAATATTTATGGAAGTGTTAATATAAAGAAACTCTTAGATATATTGCTAACACCACCATGTCATTATATTCTTATTCAACTAAATGCTATTATTTATATACATATTACTAAATTTAAGATCATTATAAATGCATTAAATGCGTGTGATATTACGTAGTTGGATAATAATATAATAATGTGAAACTTTAGTATTTTATTGCTATCTGAGTGTAGCTCGATTGATTGAGAATATACTTAGCGTTTGCGATTATTTAAATTCGAGTAAAATTAAAAAGTAAAGATTAGTGTTTTGTAAGTGGGATTTTTCATCCCATCTAAACTTTTTTTTAAAATTAATTAAATAATAATATAATGATATAGCGATATTAACACCACTTTAAACTTCATATGTTAAATCAATAATACTACACATTTTAAAATTTGAATTTTAAATAAAATATCAAATAATTATTAATTAATTAATTTTTGTAATTTTTAATACAATTTTTTTATTCAATGACTACTTAACAACTTATTTAAAATTTAAATTTAAAATATAATTTAAAAAGTATAGCATTACTCGTATTATATTCATGCATAAAATCTCACATTAAACTAATTTCTGAAAAATAATCTTTTGTTTTAATAAAAAGGTAGAATATACAAAGAGAACTTGAACCTCAGATCAGTGATCAAACAAATGACTATACAACATTTGTTATCATTATAATTTAACATTGTAAACTTCAAAGGGTTAATTATTGGTTTAATTTTTTTAAGTCATTACTTGTATTTGATGGGGAGACGAGTTTCGAGAAGAGTAAGTAGATGTGGAAGTGAAGGGCGGCAGCAGAGAGGAGTTGCGTAGTTGAAATGCAGATGTTTGATATGAATCGATAGGGATTGATCAGAAGTTAAATATTTGTTAAACCAACATCTTGTTGTTGAGAGATGCCTTTCATGGACTGCTTTATTGAACAAATTTGTTTTTGAAAGCTAAAGATTTGTGTTATATAACAATTGGGTAACAGCTCATCTAATCTTTTGTTTACATATTATTAGCTAGTTCCACTTGAGGAATGTATCACTTTTTTTTTTTTTTTTGGTTGCTATTTTATGCTAATCAATGATAGATTAAACGTATGTTAAAGTAAAACCAAGAGAAAATTCAGTAATTATCATGTTTATCTTTTACATCAAAGGTTGTTCTTTAAGCAACCATCTTGAAAAGCAAATTTAATTTAAACGTTTATAAGGAGATTTAATTTAGAAATGCATTTGTGTTGTTTGTAAAGGTAAAAATTTTAAAATGCTCAATTTAATCGCTGTTGTTGAAAAGAAAGGTCAAAAGTGTCATTTTATTAAGGATTGTAAGATAAGTTCAATTAAATATAAAATTATTTATCATAATTAGATATATTAATTTATCTTATTATTTTTAAAAAGTGTAATTCATACGTTATTTTTTAATAATATGAACTAAATTAAATATTTTAGAGCAAAAAAATTATTTATCCTTAAGATTTCAAAAAAGAAATGTGTAGATTTTTAAAATTTTTAAAATTTTATTTACACTTATATTAAATAATAAAATTCATTAACTTTAATTAAAAATCTATTAAATTTAATAAATTATTATTATACTCCTATTAACTTTAACTAGCATTGACCGATGGTTGATGTTAATTGACAATCATTGACTATCTATTGCTTGCTGACGTCGACTAATATTGACTAATGTTGAATGCCATTAGTTAGTCGTTGACTCATTATTAATTAATATTGATCAAAAAAAAAAAAATTTGTTAAAAGGGGGTATTTTTTATTTTTACAATTTTTAACATTAATTATGACAGATTTTATTATCTAACAAAGGTATAAATCAAATTTATGAAATTTTAAAAATTTGCATGTTATTTTTTTTAAATATTAAGAGTTTAGATATCCTCAATATTTTAAAAATCTAATAAATAACTCGAAAACTAAAATCTCATTTTTCATTTTAAAAATTAAGAATACCATGCAGGTATAATTTATTTTCTTTATAAAAAAAAAAATAAATGAAGACACACTTACAAATCCGCTAATGGTTATGTTAGAGATACTGCCATTACATGTTGTTTTAAATAATTTATAAAAACAACACATGCAAATTTGAAAAGTGTAATTATGACAAGATAATTAGCAATGGGTCTGAGCTTAAAAAGTATAGAAACATGCATGATTTTGGATTGTATTTCAGCTTTGAAATGTCATCTTGGGGTTTGTTTAAAGTGTTATAGTGAGAGGAGAGGGGAAATGTAAACACAGAGTTGCACAAAAACAGATGCGAAAATATGAGAACTAAAATGGTATATACTTTCGGTTGTTAAATGTATTTACTGGGCTTAGTATGCAATTTATGTTAAGAGAATTTACCAGTTTGATCTTTGGCGATGTGAAAATTGATACAATTTTATTGACGTGTTCTCTAATGATAGGATGATAGGATTTATTGGTGACTTAAATTTTCAAGTAGGCCTTATTTGGGTGGCCTCACAACCCAAGTATTGTGTGCTAAATAGAGTTGGGCCTTTGTTGAGCTCAACTACTGAATTCCCATTTAAGTAAAACAACTTCCTAAAAATAAGAATTTTAGCAGTCACGCGGTCTCTTTAGAGAGGCCCATATATTATCAAAATTACTCTAAACATGTATTAATTTAAGTTTTTAAATAGCTATTATTCAATCAATTCCTTATACCTCCAAGAAAAGTTGGAAGTTCATTTGGTTGGAGAGCGATTCTTTGGCAACAATTTGTATTAACTAAAATGCTCAGTTAAATTACAAAATTATCTAATTTTTTTAATATAAATATCTCAATAATTACCAAGTATCAAACTACAATTATCAATAACTGTTAAATATTAAACTACAATTATTTACTTCTAATAAATAAAAAAATAAAATTCTATAATTATCAAATTACAAGTAATTGTCAAATATTAAATTATAACTATCTATTTCTAATAAATAAAAAAAATTAAACTTTCTAATCCTTTTAGAATTCGAACTCTTAAACTTAAGTAAGAAAAATACACAAACATTATCACTAAGATAATACAACTGGTTGCTTGTTGCTCTAAAATTAGTTCTATTGTTTTCATATTTATCGCAAAAATAATAGAGTTGCTAATACAGCAACAAAATTATTGTCATAACAAAATTTATACTTCTTCTTTACAAATTTAAAATATTTATAAAAAGAATTGTTGGAGTTTCCTTAATTTTTATTTTAAAAAAATAAAAAAGTTATGAAGTTTATCATATAGTAATAATAGAAAGAAAAATAGATGATTAGACTCAAAAGTTTGATTAAAACTATATTTAAACTTTTATAATTTTTTAAATATTTTAATAAAATCCTTCATCGTCAATATTGTATTTTGTTCATTTGAATGACTATAAGCTTGTAAATTATTCATTTACTATTATTCAGATAATATCATCAAACAAGTGTGGTTATAAATTAAGCATAATTAAAAAAACACAAATAAAATATTTCAAATAGATTAAATTCGTTAACAAATGAGATCTTATTAAACATTTTTAAAATTATAAAAGTTTTGATATTCGATTAGCCAAAAATGTAAGGTATTGTTGACGTTGGCCGGCAGGAGAAGAGAAATAAAGGTTATGATTTTTGTTCTTTGTCTTACTGAGTTGATTATGTCCAACGAGGTTGGTCAAAGATGAACCAAAGCCATTGCAAAACAAATTAAGACCACAGCATTGTCAAATAAGAATGATGTGCATTTTAATTTAAATTTAAATTTTTTTTATTTTAAATAATGTATTAAATAATTATTAAATATTAAGATGATATAATAGGTATTTTTAAATTTTGTATAATTTTATTATTTAATATAAAAAATTAGATATATTTAAAATATGTAGTATTATCCGCAAAGGAAATACGACAATAATGAAATAATATACGTTATAATCTTAAAAGAAAAAACAAAAGAGAAAGTTGCTTTCTTTATAGTTGTATTTTGTCATTTTGGGAGAAGATTTCAACACGCCAATTAGATGGACTATTCTTTTGTTCACACTTGTTAATTCCAAAAGGCAAGCTGTGTTCACATCCAACCAACAATTCAAACTTTTAATTGAATGCTTAAATTAATTAAGCCCTAAAATCACATAATTCCAACCACTAAATCTCTCCATTACCCCTTTTTAAAACTATTTAATTATTTGAATCATAATACATTGGGACGGTAAGATTCCTTTGAAGAATTTGGAAAATAAAATAAAATTCAATCATTGTATATTCCCCAACGTCACGCAGATGTTAGCTATAAAGAAACAATTGTGAAGTCGACGTAGTTATCTATATAGAAAAATTAAATTAATCAATTATTAAATAATAAAAATTAATTAATTAATTAATTAAGTGCCCAAATTACAGTTGGAGCAGCAACTGGGTTCTTGTTATTTTTATATAAGAGGGTATTCTCTTTGTCAATGAGAAGATATTAAGTTAAACAGATTCGATCAATCATCAGAAAAGCTAATAGCCTTTATTTACTTTGTTAGAATTTGAATTGAAAATCATTTCCAGCTGCTGTTTAATAATAGTCCAGGTGAGAGAGGATCATTATTTTTATTCTTGCTTCTTGCTTGTACGTAAATTGTTTGTTAATTACCATGCAAAAATGATTTAATTCTTTTTTTTTAACTGCACGTGTAAGTAATTGTTAAAGAAAAAATACGAAAAAGTTCATTTTGTAAACTTATAGTGTGAATTTTCAAATTAAATTTAAATTTGGGACTAAACAAATTAAGTTCAAAATTGAATTGATGAATTTTATTTATAGAGAATCGATCAATTTGAATATCATAAATCAAATTAAATTGATTCAATTTGATTTTATTTTTATTTTTTAAAAATTTTAATTTATTTTAAATATATATTTTTAATTTAAACTAAATTAATCGATTCATTAAGTTCAATTTCGAAATTAATTCTATTCAATCAATTCTTTTCTTTTTTTCACATCTCTGTTTAAACCTTTGCAACTAATAATTGATTATAAAATTTTTAAATATAAAATTTGCTTTGACTCATTAATTAATTATCCTAAAATTTGCCACAGCCTAAGGATTTAGTAGAACAATCATTTGCCCATTTTTCTCTATGGGAGACGAAAACGTTGACCTGACCACTGATTTTCATATCAATGCAAAATTTTATACGTAAGAGTCATTTTTCCAATGTAGATATTTACTCGATAAAAAAATACAAATTTAAAATTATAAAAGGCTATTAAATTTAGAAGAATATTATAGTTTTTGAATGATATTCTTAATTTTTTAATTTTAAATAATTTTATTATACTACACATATTTTTTTTTTTAGGTTATTTTTTAAAAATTATATAACATTAAATAGTTTTAAAGAATTTTTTTTTTTTAAAAAAAGTCTTCTTCTAACAGTTTATCTCCTTTATTCACATGCTCATCTCTCTCACATCATCATACATCATCCTTTTGAAAAATGCAAAGTAAAAAGACTTGATTAAAGTAAGCAATAACCCCATGTTCTTTGTATTTTTTTTCTTTTTATATATACATTTTCTCAGTGTGTGGTGATAGACCCTCAAAGAGTGGAGGGAGTGAGAGTCCCAGTCGGGTCCCGTTTCAGCGGCGAAAGCGTCTGCCAATCGTTATTCATTATTGACTAATATCAGCAATTATATATAGTCTTAGTGCCTACTTAGTGGTCTCTTAACATCTACCCAAGTTTGTGCTTTGCCTCTTTTCTAAGCCTCACTGCATCTCTAAAAACATTGCTAAACTTGTGAAGATTCATTCAGGTTAGCTTGTTTTGTCTCATTTCTTATGCTGCTTCACAGTGTGTTTTGCTTTTACTTGTGTTATTGGTTGTATGGGAATTTGATGCTTATCTCAAGCTTTTTGATGAACTCTCCTTCTTGTTAATTTTTCTGATGGTTCAGTTATTGCTTGTAATTTCTTTTTTGGAAGCAACCCTTATGTTGTTGAACCTGGATTTAAATTGGGTTTCTTCTAATATATATATATATTTTAAGTGAAACTATGCATCTAAAATTCCAGTTAAGTCTTGTTTTGCATAGGATTTTCCTTTTTCCTTTTCTTTCTTTCTTTTTTTTTTAAAAAAAAAATTGGTATAGTCAAAGTATTTGTCTGACTTCTATTACACATCTTTGTGGGTGATTTTTTTCATGCAGATAAGATAAATTTTTTTGTTTAGTGCTCTATTAGCTGATCTCTATTCTGATTTTCAGTGAATCCCCAAACAAGTTATTGAGAAGCCATGGGAGAAGATATTGATAATTACACGAAAGATGGGACTGTAGATCACCAAGGGAATCCAGCTGATAAAACCAAAACTGGGACCTGGAGGGCCTGCCCTTTTATTTTAGGTACTTGCATAATTCATTTGTCATTATAACAGGAAATTGAATGTGGTGATGGAATGATGATGCTTATAAGTTTGGGCTTTTGATTTACAGGAAATGAATGTTGTGAAAGATTGGCATACTATGGAATGAGCTCCAATCTGGTGCGTTACTTCAAGCATAGACTAAATCAGAGCAGTGCTACGGCTACTAAGAACAACCAGGACTGGAGTGGCACGTGCTACATCACACCGTTGATTGGGGCATTTCTAGCTGATGCATATCTTGGAAGATATTGGACTATTGCCATTTTCTCAATCATTTATGTTATTGTAAGTTTGACTCACCTAGAACTCGAGTATCTTGTTGTCTTGATACTGAAAAGCTAGCATTTTACTTTCAGTTAAAATTGCTGCAGAACGTCTCTTTCTAAGAATGATATCAAAACAAATTGAAATGGCTGTGATAATATTAATTTTGAACTAAATTTGGGTTTTTCTTAATTTATATTAGTGCCCCATCTTTGATTAACTTAGTTTTGAGTCTTAAATTATATCCAGAGCCTTAATTCTCCAAACATGTTAACTGAAGCTTGAGTAGCAAGCATTTCACTACATCTATTTAATATGAACATTGAAGAAGTTTAATTTGACGCAGGGGATGACATTTCTAACATTGACTGCATCAGTCCCCGGCCTAAAGCCAAAATGTTATGGAGATAATTGCCATGCAACTGATTCACAAAGTGCAGTTTGCTTTATAGCACTTTACTTGATAGCTCTAGGCACTGGGGGGATTAAGCCTTGTGTCTCATCTTATGGAGCAGATCAGTTTGATGACGCTGATCAGGTTGAGAAGAAACACAAGAGTTCTTTCTTCAACTGGTTTTATTTTTCAATCAATATCGGTGCTCTTATTGCTTCGTCTGTGCTTGTCTGGGTACAAGATAATGTGGGTTGGGGATGGGGTTTTGGCATTCCAGCAGTAGCCATGGCAGTTGCTGTCATAAGCTTCTTTTCAGGTACTCGGTTGTACCGGAACCAAAAGCCTGGAGGAAGCCCACTCACACGCCTCTGTCAGGTGTTGGTGGCATCCATAAAGAAATATAAAGTCAAAGTACCTGATGATAAGTCTCTTTTGTATGAGACTGCTGACGCCGAGTCCAATATCACAGGAAGCCGCAAGCTTGATCACACGAAAGATTTTAGGTTTGTATCTAAACTGATTATGATCTGGTTTTGAGTAGATTAGTGCAAAATGAATTAAAGAAAAGTACTTAATTTTAGATGAAGTGAAGTTGGCATTCAATGATACATCAACTCCTCCAGCGTTGATAGACTAAATCAATGGATTATGATTTCCTGTTCATGTCATTACTTTTCCGCTGTCCCAGTAGTAATCTGATCTCATGTCAAACAGTATGGTAATGAAATTATATTCTTTCCTGTGGTTACCTGATTTCAGTTTCTTCAACAAGGCAGCTGTGCAAACAGAATCAGATGACATTAAGGGTTCAGTGGACAAATGGAGACTCTGCACGGTGACCCAAGTTGAGGAGCTAAAAGCTATCATAAGATTGCTTCCTATATGGGCCACTGGTATAATCTTTGCCGCAGTATACAGTCAGATGGGCAACTTATTTGTGTTACAAGGTGAAAGAATGGACACTCGTGTTGGCAACTCTAACTTCAAGATACCACCGGCATCACTTTCCATCTTTGATACCCTTAGTGTCATCTTTTGGGTGCCAATCTATGACCGAATCATTGTCCCAGTCACAAGGAAATTCACAGGTCACAAGAATGGCCTAACTCAGCTGCAACGCATGGGCATTGGCCTCTTCATATCTATGCTCTCCATGGTATCAGCAGCAGTTTTGGAGCTAATAAGACTTCGAATAGTGAGAAGGCATAACTACTATGAACTTGATGAAATGCCAATGACAATATTTTGGCAAGTTCCACAATATTTCCTTATAGGGTGTGCTGAAGTCTTCACATTCATCGGGCAGTTGGAATTTTTCTACGAGCAAGCACCTGATGCCATGAGGAGCCTGTGCTCTGCTCTTTCCCTCACCACTGTCGCGCTTGGCAATTACTTGAGCTCTTTGCTAGTAACTATTGTTACTGCTATAAGTACCAGGAATGGGAAGCTTGGATGGATACCTGACAACTTGAATTATGGTAAAATCCATTACTTCTTCTGGCTCTTGGTAGTCCTGAGTGGGCTGAACTTGGGAGTTTTCCTTTTGGTGTCAAAATGGTACACATATAAAAGGCCAGTGGGGACTCTTCGTTGATTGAGTTCTGCTTGTTCAAGTTCAAATGATTGTATATAAGTTCAGTTTGCTTAAAAGAGTGTACTTTACAAAGAGAACAATCTCTTCATGGTGATGTTTTTATTTGGTGTGACAGTATGAAGTGTATGTTGAGAAAAGTGAACTGCATGTTAATCAAAGCAAATATATGGTCTTTTGTGAATATTGTATGATATTATTTGCTATTTCTGATCTTTCTTTTATCATTTTTTTTATTACATAAAATATAAATAAATTTTTTTTAAAAGAGTAATGAAGACATTTTAAATAATATTTTAAATTATATCCTAAAAAATAATATATCAAATAAATATTAAGTATAATAAATAATTTTAAAATTTATTCTATTTCATACTCCAATATTTGAACCTTTTTAAGACCTTAAATATACTCATATTTATAAACAAAATCCCTAACCTACAATAACCCCTATCCAAAAGTATTATAAGGGATTTAGGCTTAATTTTTTTTTTTAATATAAGAGAGGGAATTTCAACTCAATATTTTTATTAAAGTTGAGTTAGATAGGGTCTTTATAAATTAGATTTCATTGGTTTTCTTAAATTTGTAGTTTTACGTTGAAATCTACTGGTGAATTATATTGTTTAGAATGGTAGACCCTCATACTCGGCATCTAATACTCTTCTGCCACGTCAACATTTTCTTTGAATTTGAGCACGTGTGACATGTTCATCTGTCCAAATCACCTTCCATATTTTAAGCATTTGCTCTTACCTTCGGCTTAGTCGTCATCAAGCCATCAAAATCGCGAAGTTCTGATCGAGAATTTCATCTCCAGACAAAATGCCTCTCAAACGATATCAAACAGCCAAAACAGGTAATACCCAGAAACCGAAAACCGATAAACAAAATGTTTCGTTCACTTTTAAAGCCAATAAACAATGAAACGTGGCCTCCCAACTGTTTGATAAGTTGCTAGAATCGGTTATTTTGCCGAGGAGATGTGTCTTCCAACTGTTCGATAAAATGTTCAAAAGAAACTATTCTTTGCTTACAACTTCAATTTCATTCATTTTCAGGTTTCCAGTTGTTGAAATCACTCGATGCGAACAAGTACCTAAAGAAAATAGGCCTGGGCAAAGAAGACTATTATTTCTGGAAGCAAGTTGGCAAGGCATTACTGTGCACCTACACTCTATTTGGCGTTGCGTGGATCTACAATGAAACGTCGCCACTGGGTTGGTGGACGCTCAAGCCTAGACCAAAAGAAGAGAGAGAGCTGGCTCATCTCTACGAGAGGATTCAGTTTCCGTACCCAGGTGACACAGAAGCCATGGAAGAGTTTCTCAAGAAGGGTGGCATGATTGGCTCCGTTATTGGGCCAAAGGGAACGATTGAGTCTGATAAAGACGTGAATAATTACCAGAAGGAGTTGCAGGACAAGAAGTTTGAGCAAGAAGTCCAAAAGATGTGGCTGAGGATGAGGAATGAGGTCATTCAAGAGCTTCAAGAGCAGGGATATGATGTTGAGTGAGCGAGCAAGTTCATCTGTGTATGGTTTGAATGCTAGAGATGTTTGATTTTCAGATACTTATGGTTAATGACTGTGTAATTCTATGACAGCTCCCTTACTTGATCGCCATAATTCGACGCTCTGTTATATCACCCTATTATGCACAAGGCGAAATTAGAATCAAGACCTTGAAATGGTAACTTTTCTCTTGTACAAGTAAAACAAACTACAGACATAAACATGGCTAGCTTTTATTGAATGAATTAGTGTGATAAACGGCAGAAGATAGATAGCGAAATAGCCAAGCGCAAACTACACTTTTGGAACAAAGCTTTTCTTAAATTCAATCCCTCGACCCCTAAAAGTGAATTTGTTGTTGATATTTTGGTGCAGCAAGAGGTGGGCTGGATAGAAGCTTCTAGTTTGCTGTTGTGCTTTTAAAAAATAAAGAATGTTGAAGTCCCTATCCAGAATTAGGAGATCAAAGTGGATTGCTGCATAGCATACATAGTTGAAGGTTATTTAATAGAAGTTGGGTGGATACCTCAGCTTGACACGATGCCAATCTAGGGAACAGTGTGTAGCAGAATTAAGGTTCCTATGCAGAGATTTCAATGGGGTAGTTCCATTTAGCTAATAAAATAATGTAGCAAACAAACAATTATTGGCACCCTGTCCCATGGCCTTCTCAGTAGGATCCTATGCAGGATCTTATCACATTAATTTCAGTAGCCAAGATGCTGCCCAACTACAACTACTATATAACAGCTAAAATTAACATTCGGCCGTAATGGCCAGTCAGGAGCATCAAAAGGGCAGTTGAGTGCGCGCAGCAGCCTCTCATTGAATTTTCAACGACAGAAGAATAAAACATGGATACAGGACAACTAACTGGTTGTGTGGCCCTTATTACTAAGGAACTTGGATGCCATAGTTACTGCTTCATTGACCCAATACATCTTCTTATCCAATTCTACCCAGATGTAGCTGTGTATGCGTCATCAAAGTAACAAATATATATATATATATATATATATATATATCTCAGAAAAGCAATGCAACATGAGTTTATTGTAGAAACTACATGGACTGGAAGAACACAAGTTCCTGAATCAACTGAATTGGATTCAAGTCTTTTGACAGGATTGGAGACCAACTTGAAGCCATCAAAAGTCAATAAGGTTGGAGTTTTGAATTTTAGTTTAGTAATGGAGTTATGAAAAATGTGAGATCAAAATTCATAAATTTGTTGGGAATATGTTCTACCAGCATGACAAAATACTAATTCTGGTTGCCATCCAACCTAAAATGTGACCACATACATTGAGGATCATTCCTGTGGTCTATGAGAACCTGATTAGCCATCAAACCCAGGCCATGAAGAATGAAAATCAAAATCTCCATACAGCAAGGTGCACCGACTTCAAGTTCCATATAAAGAGATAACAGACACGCAATGGATATAGATGGTGCAACCTTTATGTGAGAAAACTTATATTACAATTACATCTATTAGTTCAAAGGAAAATGAATAAGGATTGTGTTGTAGAGATCCTATGGAAAGAACTAAAAGAAAATTTTCATGTAACATGCAACTTGGAAACAGAGTGATGCATACAAATAATCTCCATCTTGAACCATAGTTCTGTTGTAATGTTTGATGAAGGATCATACTTGTATGCTTTTTGGAATGAAAATGTATGAATTACTGTGCAAAGATGCTCCAATATTTTTTCAATTCAATGATGCGGCCAACCTATACCACCACCAATACTACTACCAGATGCCAATTTCTATCAGACTTACACTTCAGAAATCAAGATCTACAGGCAGACTCAAAATCCTAAACATGCATACAAATCTAGTACATAGTGCGAGCTATCTACATGAATACAAACCAAACGATCTCATTTCTTGCAACTGCTAAGCTACCACATCATCAACAACAGTATGAAACATTGCCTAAGTTCCATTGCTTCATTAGTTTATCAAAAAAGGGAAACAATATGATGCGCTTTTATCTATTAAACAAGGAGAAAAACATTGACGCATATCTTTACAACAAAATATTCCATTGAAGTACAGTTGATGCACCTTTACAAGCCAGACATGGTCATAGATTGCAGGTTCTCTATATCCTACTCCTTCCAGATCTGTTTCTCCTGTAGCTCCTCACCGGTGTCAAGTAGAACCTTAACAGGCCATTTTCAAGGTTGTTGGGAGAATAAGCAGCACCCCGACTCCGGTGCTGCACAAACTCATCTCTTTTCCTCATACCATTATCTTTGGCCTCAACACAATTAACAACACCATGAAAAGATCCATCCACTTTGAATGAGTTCCGAGTACTAACGGTGTAACTGCGAATAAGCTTCTCACTACCAGTACCATTTGCTTCTCCATTCGCCACCCTCTTCAGCTTTTGCCAAGACTCAGCTAATGGCCCATCAACCACATTCCCTTTCTCCCCAATGAACTTCTCTTCATCCACATATTTACCTTCACTTTTCTTCTGTATAAACCCCCACATATTCCACGCATCTCGCCACCTCAACGACTTCTTAAACTTGAATCCCATCTCATTCACTCCCCCACCTATATAAGCAACATTCTTCGAATCAGATTCAACACACCCAGCTCGATAATCTTTAATCGAATACCAGTTAGAATCCCTCAACTCTTTCTCAGTAACCAACAACTTAGCCCCGTGAAACAAACTAATTTCAGGAGAAACCTTGGCATTCGATATAGATGACTTATTATTAACCTCATCAACATCAAGAAAACTCCCTTTCTTCCCGGAACTCGACCTATCAAAACTCCTCCTCCGCCTCTGCACACTCAGAGACTCTCTATAATAATCCCTCGTTTGTGCCGATCCACCTGGACTCTTCTCCCCTTCATTCTTCAAAATCACTTTCTCCCTCTCCTTCTCCATCTCTTCGACTACAGCCATTGGCGTAATAAGCCTCGGATTTAACGTTTTGCCTAGCAAGTACCCGTCCCACGAAGCCCTGGGCTCGTCAAAAGAATACCTTCCATTATCAAACGATAATCTCGGATCAGTGTCGCAAGATCTCCTTCCCAAAAATCCGTACAAGCCCATCTGAGATTCTGTCTCTCTTGTCCTTCTTGAATTAGCTGACTTGTAATTATATTCCGGCGCGAAGCTCCCATTTTCTTCTTTGCTCTTTCGTTGCTGTTGTTTCTGCAACTTCCATTTCAGCAACTTCTTGCTGAAAGCCGAAGCCGCGCTCCCCCAAAAACTCAATCTACAGTTCTTGCTTTCGAGTTCAAGATCTATGAACTCCTTCATTGTCTTAAACTCGCCTTCCTCTTCCTCTTCTATTTCATCTTCTTCTCTCAATGCGAAGACTACATTTGCGGGGCCGGCTTCGGGATTTTTCTCGGCTTTCAATTGGTCGTCGAGGCTGAAAAAGTTAGAGAGTGTGCTATTGCTGCCTCCGCTGCGCGACCCAACGTCGCAGGATTTGCGGCGGTGCTCCGACGTGGAGGCGGAGGCCGCACTTGGGTTGGAGGAGGAGGATGAGGAGTAAGATTTGGTGCGGCGGAGGCGGGGGGAGGCGGCGGTGGTGGTGGTTGGGGTTGGGCTGGCGGCGGAATCTTCGATGATGGAGAGGCGTTCGCGGAGGCAGGAGGTGCAGAAACCGGTGATAGGAGTGGTGGTTGGGTGGCGGTGACACTTGGACAAGCGGTGCCGGTGCCGGTGGCGCGTTTGGGGTTCTCGGAGCGTCGTCATGGCTGAGAGTAAAGAAGAAGAAAAAGAAGAGAGTAGCGGTGGGTTCATGTCATAATGTTAAAATGTTGTATTAAAAATTAAAAAATTTGAGAGGGAGGGCAAGTGTCAGTGAGTGAGTGAGCCAGTGGGGTTAGTACTTAGTAGTGTTGTCGTTGTTATGGGAAAATGAAAATTGGAAAACCCGGGTTAAACCTCTTTTTCGTTTTTCTATTTTTCGTTTTCCACAGGACTTATCAGTTTTTAGTCGGTTTAATTTGATTGGAGTCCCCCTTTTTTTTAATCGATTCAAAATAAATAAAATCAATTAGTTTAATTTTAATTTATTTTTATTTTTATTTTATTTAAGTTAAATTAAAAAATATATTTAAAATAAATTAAAATTTTAAAAAAATTAAAAATCAAATTAAACCAGTTCAATTAATTTTTTGTACTTGGACCCATTAATTTTATTTAAATGAAGCTAATTAATTTTAATTTTGATTCGGTTTAATCTCAAACTAAATTAAATTCAAATTTGCCACCCTAATTAAGAAGACTTTAATAACTAAGTTTTTTTATATCTTAATTTGCTTTGAAACAACAAAATAAAATTACCACCTAATCCAATAAATAATTTTATTTATGTTAACAACACAATAATAAATAGTTGATAAGACATTTATTTTTACTCTAATAGACATCTCGGTTCAAATTCTCTTTCCTTGTATTAAAAAATAAATATATAATATAATAAATATTCTTTAAAAAAAAAAAGTAAACTATTACGCGATGTATTGCGAATATTAAACGATATTTTTTAATTTGATATTTTCATAGCAATAATTAAATTATAGTTTTGATATTTTTTTTTACTCTATGCATAACAAAAATTATAACTCGCATCATAAGTAAAAATATATAAAATCAACACACCAATAAAGATAAAAAAATAAGTTAATTAATAAAATATAAGATATATATAGTTAGGCTCAAACTTGTCTACGTCTACGAAAATTTAATTATCCAATTTCTTTTGTTGATACAGATCACCAAATATCTTTTTATATCATCAATGATCTCATAACACTTAAAGTATCTCCCATAAACCACTCTAGTGTCTCCTATAGAGATCCCTAATTATTTACCATGAATTCTCCAATACCTTTTAGTATATTTTCATAAAAGATTTTTATAAGAAATATAAAAATAGCTCAAGCATTTAAGTCAAGATTATCTATGGTGTTTATTCTATTCACTTAAGAACTAAAATAAAACACTTTTAAAAGATTACACTCTAGTGTATTACACACTTAGTGCCTCCCAAATTTTTTTATTTTCTCTTATAGATTACATCTTGAAACTTTAGATACTTTTATTTTCTCTTGTGTTTAAAAGGGCTTATATAATGAGTAAAACAGCCTTAAAAATCTTAAACATAGTTGGATTAAGAATGTTATTTGTATGAGTTTTAATCTCACTTAAAGAAGTCAATTAAGACAAAATAAGAAATACCATTAAATTGTCGCACGTACAATACTTGTAAATAGTACCTCATAAACAGTATCTCATTGTAAATAGTACTCATCGTGCGTGAACAGTACCCATTTTTTTTGCTTTTATTTTTACTCATTCTTTGTACACTTAATATATACTTAACTTCATAATGACTCTTATCTTTATATTTTTCACAATTCTTATTCATACAAAATTATTGAATTATTAATTTCTAACTTGATAATGACATTAGATTTTGTTATTAGTGTTTCTTAAGTAAAAAAATTAATTAGTTGTTTAACTCATTATATTAATTAAAATAAAAACTTTATATCTTAATTTTTACATATATAACATGATTTATTTAAAAAAAAACCAATCTAATAATTTTTAGAAAGAAAAAGCTAATCTAATATATGAGTCTTTATAAAAGAGTAGAATAGAAAATGTGGTTTTAAATTTAATAAAAGTATGAAATCTATGAGTTTTATTGAAGATTTTTTTTTTGTACAGAAATATAATTAAATTGATAAAATCATAAAATAAGAAATGTTTGTCCTAAATTTAAAAAATTAAGTTATTACAAAAAGAATAATATTATACATCTAAAATTGTATCCTAAATAATGATATGTTAAATAATTATTAAATAATAAAATAGTGTAAATTTTAAAATTATCCATTACATTATTTCACCACCCAATTTACTTAACATATTATTATGTGAGATACAATTTAATATACAACTTAAAATACGTAACATTACTCTTACAAAAATTAGATAAAAAAATTTTCATTTTAAAATTGTCAATGACATATAAAATATTTTAATTTACCTCTAAATGTGAAATACGAATAATACATTGATTGTAACTATATATATATATGACTTAGTGGACAATAGAGTTTGTCACACATTAAACTTTAAGACACGTGTTAGCATTATGTACCACATTAGTATTGTTTTAATAGTGCCAAACAACGATAAACAATGTTCAACAGTGCCAATAAGTGTATTTGAGCTCACTAAATAATAAGCAACATCTCCCACTAAATTAGTTTTTATATATATATATGTGTATGTATATAAATATAAGTACTATTATATTTTATAAATGTCATTTAATTTTTTTAATTTAAATAAGAGTAAGATTCTTTTAACTTAATTTTAGACTTAAAATTGTAATTTAAATTTTTATCTATTTATTTTATACAATCTAATTGTATAAAGTTGCAACATTAAATGTTATTTTTTTACTTTTGAATTTATGCTGTCAGCTTACATGAAATCAATGGATTGAAAAATTAAGTTATAATTTTAAGTCAAAAATTTATATTAAAGGAACCCACCATTTTGAATAATATGTTATTTATTAATTAAACAGCAAGATAATGTAATAAACACGAAACGCATTTGAAAGATAAAAAATTGAGATAATACCTATAAAAATGCATTATTACTATTTTGTTGGGGGGATATCATTTGCAACGACATGGCTCTTACTAATTTATTTTTTATGTTATCAATTTAAAATTTGATACTCTCAATAAAAAGCCGATTACACGCGAGTTCAATATGGATTCCAAGTTTTATTAATTCATAATCTAGATTTTTTAAGGGCATACTTGGTTTAAGGTTTTGGCTTAATTTTTAATTATATTTTAGAAGATTTAAAAAAAATAAAAAAAAATTAATTGGTATTTAAAATTTTTTTAAAATGATATATCAAATATTATTAAATAATAAAATAATATAATAAAAAATTTTAAAATTTATATTTTTTTCGTAATTCAATATCACTTGACACTTTAATTTATAATACAAAATTTAAAATATTATTTAAGAAGTTTAGTATTTCTCATTTTAAAATTTTAAAATTGTCTTATAATTTTTTTTATTTTTGTTTAGATGTTTTTATTTATTTTGTTGGATAATGACATATTTATCTTTATTTGTTAAGTTAATAATTAAAGTGATGGGACACATTAAAAAAATAATATTATTTAAAAACGCTAGCAGAGGCAACTCACCAAATAAAGAAAGTTAATTTAGTTTTTTTTTTTAAACTTTTAAATTAAAAATTATGTAAAACCTATAAAATAAAAATGCCATTATTTAATGTATTTATTTTATTTTATTCTTTTCAATAACATCCACCATGTATTTGTTTGAACTTTTTAACTTTAAATTCTCTCCCAACATTATTTGGAATTACAAATTATTTATTATTTATCCCACTTTGCTTAAATTAAATACACATTTCATCTTGAGTTACTATGTATTGTCCCAACAATGTTTCTTATAAAAAAAAGTGTTAAAAAAATCCTTATAATTTATTTTCCACATTAAACAGTATTAGCATTGAATAATATTTAAATTTTTAAATGGTATTTAACTTTTTTTATCTTATAATATATCAAATAATATATCAAATAATAATTGAGTAATAAAATAAAATAAAAAATTATTTTAAAATTATACTATTTTATTACTTAGTAATTAATTAACAACTTAATTTAAAATATAATTTATTAATATTTTGTTAGAAATGGAGGCCAACATCGTTTCGATATTCGTTTTTCCTCTAGAAATACTTATGTGAATTTGGGAGCTCAAAGATGCACTGCAACCAATCTATTCGTTGGATGTGTCCTAGAATTTTTAAGTCATCTTCATAAAAGACGCGACAATTAGCATTAAAAATCTTTAAAAAAAAAATCGTTATTCTGAGAGTGCGTACTTTCGAACCCATTGCTTTAGTTTTCGAATTAAGAGCCCCGTAACTTTAATTCATGAATTTCTAAGAAAATAAATAATAAAAAAATATTTTATTGTGAATAATAAAATGAAGAAGTAAAAATTTTAAACTAAAATGTAAAGTGTAAATATAAATAAATATTTTTGTACTTATTTTTCATTTGTATATAAATGAAAGCACTCACCTATATTTATAGAGTGAGAGAATGAAAAAAAAATAAAATCTTTTCAATGTAGAATTTTGATAGAAGACACTGTTCACTTATATGGTATTGATCATCTTACAATACTATTTATTTATATGATAATGTTCACTTGTATGGTACTATTCACTTGTATAGCGGTGTCGAACATGTTTAATACTGTCTCATTAAAAATCTTGCCAGTAAAATTCAGTGGGATAAAACCTGGTCGAAGGGAAAAAGAGTGCAGTACACGTTTGTAACTAACACTTTTCTTCTTCTGAAAATAATATGCTCCCTCTGATGAAATGCTCCCCCTCAAAGTAACATCATATCAGTTTGCCAACTTGTTGAGCCAGTGCATGCCAATTTTGTAAACCAGTTTTTCAAAAGTTAAGTTGGTAGAGATTTAATAAACAAATCTGCAAATTTGTCAGCAGAATGTATTTGCTTCACATCAATCTTCTTGTTTTGTTGCAGTTCATAGGTGTAAAAGAATTTTGGAGAAATATGTTTGGTTCTATCTCCTTTGATATATCTTCATTTAACTTGAGCAATACAAGCTGCATTATCTTCATATATTGTTGTTGGAATATCTGTTGCAGAAGGTAGGTTACAAGTACTCTGAATGTCATGAATGACATATCTTAGCCATATGCATTCCCTACTTGCTTCGTGGAGTGCAAGAATCTCAGAGTGATTTGATGAGATGGCAACAAAAGTTTGCTTTGTGGATCGCCATGAAATTGCTGTATTGTTATAGGTAAAAACATAACCTGTTTGTGAGCGAGCCTTATGGGGATCAGATAAGTACCATGCATCTGCATCTGCATATCCAACTAGATCTGAATTTTTTGTTAGTTCATTAGAATAAAATAGTCCCAAATTTATTGTTCCACATAGATAACGAAATATATGTTTGACACAATTTCAATGACGTTGAGTTGGTGCATGCTAAATTTTGCCAATAAGTTTACTGCAAAAACTATGTCCGGTTTGGTACATTGGGCTAAATACAATAAAGCACCAATTGCATTTAGATATGGTACTTCTGGACCAAATATTTTCTCATCATCTTTTTTGTGACGGAATGGATCCCTTTTAGGATCAAGAGACCGAACAACCATATGAATACTTAATGGATGAGTTTTGTCCATGTTGAATATTTTCAAAATCTTTTCAATATAGGTAGATTGGTGGATAAAGATTCCATTTGATTTATACTCGATCTGCAGGCCAAGACAGTATTTAATCTTCTCTAGGTCTTTCATTTCAAATTCTTTCTTTAAGTATTCTGCAGTTTTCAAGAGCTCTTTAAGAGTCCCGATCAAATTCATGCCATCCACATATACAGCTATAATAGCAAATCTAGTGCTTGACTTCTTTATGAATACATATGGATATATTGAGTTGTTAATATAACCTTATTTTATCAAATATTCACTTAGACGTTATACCACATGCGCTCAGATTGTTTTAATCCATACAAAAATTTCTATAGCTTGATTGAGTATAAATTTTGATTACATGTTTCAGGCATTTTAAATCCTTCAGGGATTTTTATATAAATATGTGTCAAGTGATCCATATAGATATGCTGTTACTACATCTATAAGATGCATCCCAAGATTTTCTGAGACTACCAAACTTATCAAAAATCTAAATGTAATTGTGTCCATCACGGGGGAATATGTCACGCCCCAGACCCAAAAGATCCGACACACGACATCACTTACATTCATTCACTGCATGTGCACTCATAAATAATATTACACAAAATTTTCAACTTTCCTTCAACACAGAAATCCTTAGCAAGTTGCTAGTAAGTTCAACACTAAAATCAACCCATAACTTAACATATAAATATAAACTTCTCTTGACCATATTTAAACATTCATTTCAATTCCTTTCAGAATTATAACAATTGAATTATGACTGGGACAATTAATAAACCGGAGATACGCAGAGTTTTCTCGAAGATTAACACTCTACTACGTCACCAGTAGCAACTTTGTTACCGGAAGCCCAGAATATATTCATTGCAAATTCTTACTTGAAATCAACTAGTAACCACACTTTGAAAACTTAAATCAAATCCATCCACACACAATGAAATAATACATAAGTATTTATTCAATAGGGACAAACCAAATATCCTATCCCACGTGTCCCCAAATGAAACACACAACAACCTAGCAACTTAGGGAACCCAAGGAACAACAGAAGCCTTGCCAAATCCGCTAAGCACACATGTACCTTATTTACCTGAAATCACCATAAACTATAATGAGTATAAAACTCAGTAAGCATACTTGTTTTTCATATATCAAATACAAATACATATATGTACACAATGCATATGTATGATATGTTGTGACCAATCAAAATCATAATCTTATCAAATCACATATCATGTAAGCGCTTACACATTCTTTCAAAACACATAATAGGAATACCATTACTCGACTACTACTTAGTAGGACTTACATATCACATATCACATAATGAGCCAAATGTCACTCGTAAGTGACATACCGTATGAGAGGAATAGTACAAGTGAGGTCTTTAAATCACACATATATAACGCTTATGCCCGAAGGTAAAAGCCAAACCCTCACCCTGATCATCGGTGAGTCCTCTCACGTGTACCAATACGCCACCACACGAATGTGATGACTCACACTTCCTTTAGGTACCAATAGGATCCTCCCTACATACGGAACACATAACATATACCAATCCCGAAGGAAAGGCCACACATAAAGGCTCCACAAATCACATAAAATGCCTACTAAGTTAACAGTGAGTTCAAGTACCCTCAAATCACAAAATATTTCTCATGGACATATTACACTTCAAAAGCTTTCTTTGTTAAACGCATCTTATTTTGGAAAGCTCACTTTAAAAAACACATGTATGTCCATGCTCAATGTCAATGCTCACATTCATAAACATATATTCACATTTCATATCAAAATATACTTTGACATATCATAAACATATTCTTAACCCCATTTACAAAATCATACAAAACAATTATTATGTTTATTGTGATTCCAGTAGTAAGTCTAGTATACTTACCTCTTAACACTTTCAGCTACAAGGCTTAAATCTCCTTAACCTATCAATGGAGATTAATCCTTTCATAAGCCTCACAATTCACATAAAATACTTTAAATAGCTTACAAAATTATACACAATGCATTTATCACATCAAATTGGTCTAAATATTTGGTTTCTCAAAACCTGTCATTCTGACCACTTACACTTAACAAAAATTTCTAATACATCAAATGATGTCCAATTACTCCAAAATCAGAATATACCATTCTTGACTCATATATCCTTCTTATATATGAATATTATATCAAATTTCCTACACAATCCATTCCATACACACCATCGAATCCAAACTACAAACCTGACAGGATCAAGATACTTACTGAACAGTATTCAATCTCCCAATTTTATAAAATCATATACTAACTCAAAAATTATAAAACTACCACATAATTACTCTTAACACATATCTCAGTCCATGATAAATATTTCACTTCCAAATCACTGCCAAAAGTATTTTAAAACTATTTTATTCTATAACTTTAAAAATCTGTTAATCAAATATTGCAATGAGCTGATACACTTTAGAAATTCATAACACTTCAACCACATTGATCTAAATTCTCAATTCCGAGTATATCATATTAGACATATAAAATTATCATATTCCACAAATTCATAATTTTTGAAGATCATTCAGTAGGACAAAAATTATTTTTTTCACTGTACTATACTGTTTACACAGGAAATTTCCAGAATTTCAGGGTCATTTTGGTAAATTCGCTATAAATTCAATTTCCAGAATTTTCAATCGATTCAAAGTCTCAGATGATCCTTAACATGTCTAATTTCATATACTCAAAATTCAAAACCAGAATCGAATCACAACAATTTATAAAAGTTCTAGATCAAGAGGTTATCCAGCAGAAATTCTACAATTTATCATGATTTATCAAACTATCTTATAGATCATCATCAATTCTCATATGATCTTACGAAATACACAAAAAATCCTCAATTATACATATTTTCAGAAATCAAAACTTAAAGGAATTAACTTAATTAATACCAATAAATTGAGAAATACGTATGATATACCTCTTGAAATTCAAAATTCCAATTTCTTCTCCTTTTTCTTCTTCTTCTCCTCTTTCTCTCTCCTCTATTTCTCTCTTCTCTCTCTTAAAATGGGTAGCTCGACCTAAAAATGGTAAATTAGGGTTCAAAATTGTATTTTTATACTAAGAGGCTAATTTTTAGTATTTATGAATTTGCCCCCAAAACTTTCAAAGTATAACAATTTGGTCCCTAAAATAATTCCAAAGTCTTGCAAATAAACCCAATACTAATAGTATATCCTTAACCTATAAAAACACTACTAATAACAATATATAAATCAAGGATCACCCACATACAAATAAAATACGTATATTTATATATATAAATATACATATTCTTATCGGTTATGGATACTAGTTACTACAGAATAAGTTTCATCATAATCAATACCAGGTCTCTACGAGAAACCTTGAGCAACAAGTCTTACTTTGTATCTGATAACTTCATTAATTTCATTACATTTTCGTACAAAAACCCATTTATATCCTACGGGTTTGACATCTTCAGAGTTCGGACTACAGGTTCAAATACTTCCCGTTTGTTTAGTGAAGTCAATTTTGTTTGAATTGCTTCTTTTCATTGAAACCAATCATTCATTTCTCTACATTTATCAACAGATTGTGACTCAAAATCATCATCCATAATTTTAGTAACTACTGAAAATGAGAACACATTATCAACGATTGTTTTATCTTGTTGCCACATTTCTCTCGTATAAGCATAATTTATACTATTTTCTTCATTTTGAAATTCTTGTGTCTCTTATGGGACTAATATTTCTTTCAGAACTTTTGACTCTTCAGGGACATGTGTCACTTCAGGGACTTGTGTCTCTTTAGAGACTATTAATCATATATTTTTATTTTTATTTTTCGCGGAACAGTATCCTTTGAACCAATTGGTCTACCACGCTTCTAGCGTGCTGCGGATGATTCATTTGTTGCTATTTGATTAGATTGTTCTATAGGAATAATCACCCGGGCTGGTGTATTAGCAGTTGGTATATATGATTTGGTTACTTTTGATGTATCTGTAAATGCTTTTGGTAATTCATTTGCTATTATTTGAAAATGAACAATTCTTTGCACCTCATTTTCACATTAAGTTGTGCGAGGGTCTAAATGAGACATAGTGGTCGTTTTTCGAAAAAGTTCATGCTTACTTTATAAGGCAAATTTCTTTCCCCTAATAATGGGAATACTGTCTTATCAAAATGGTAATTCGCAAATCGTGAGGTAAACAGATCACTTATCAGGGGTTCAAGATATCTTATAATTGATGGTGAGTCAAAACCAATATAAATCCCCAAGCAACGTTAAGGTCCTATCTTAGTGCGTTGAAGAGGTTCTATAAGTACATATACAGCATAACTAAATGTATACAAATGAGATATATTAGGTTGATGGCCAAGTACAAGTTGTAATGAAGAATATTGATGATAAACAGTGGGTCTAAAATGAATTAATACTACAATATGCAATATAGCATGTCCCCATGTAGAAGTTGGTAATTGTGCGCGCATCAATAACGTACGTGTAATTACCTGAAGTCGTTTAATTAAAGATTCTACCAATCCATTTTGTGTGTGAACATATGGTATAGGATATTCTACTTCAATTCCCACTGATGTACAATAATCATAAAATATTTTAGATGCAAACTCACCAGCATTGTTTAAACGTATTGTCTTAATAGGGTATTATAGAAATTGTGCCCTTAATTTAATAATCTGTACCATTAATCTAGCAAATGTAACATTTCATGTAGATAATAAACACACATGTTGTCACGCCCTAGACCCAAAAGATCCGACACACGACATCACTTACATTCATTCAATAATACTTAAACATTCATTTTAATTTCTTTCAGAATTATAACAATTGAATTATGACTGGGACAATTAATAAACCGGAGATACGCAGAGTTTTCTCAGAGATTAACACTCTACTACGTCACCAGTAGCAACTTTGTTACCGGAAGCCCAGAATATATTCATTGCAAATTCTTACTTGAAATCAACTAGTAACCACACTTTGAAAACTTAAATCAAATCTAGCCACACACAATGAAATAATACATAAGTATTTATTCAATAGGGACAAACCAAATATCCTATCCCACGTGTTCCCAAATGAAACACACAACAACCTAGCAACTTAGGGAACCCAAGGAACAGCAGAAGCCTTGCCAAATCCACTAAGTACACATGTACCTTATTTACCTGAAATCACCATAAACTATAATGAGTATAAAACTCAGTAAGCATACTAGTTTTTCATATATCAAATACAAATACATATATGTACACAATGCATATGTATGATATGCTGTGATCAATCAAAATCATAATCTTATCAAATCACATATCATGTAAGCGCTTACACATTCTTTCAAAACACATAATAGGAATACCATTACTCGACTACTACTTAGTAGGACTTACATATCACATATCACATAATGAGCCAAATGTCACTCGTACGTGACATACCGTATGAGAGGAATAGTACAAGTGAGGTCTTGAATAACACATATATAATGCTTATGCCCGAAGGTAAAAGCCAAACCCTCACCCTGATCATCGGTGAGTCCTCTCACATGCACCAATACGCCACCACACGAATGTGATGACTCACTATTCCTTTAGGTACCAATAGGATCCTCCCTACATACGGAACACATAACATATACCCATCCCAAAGAAAAGGCCACACATAAAGGCTCCACAAATCACATAAAATGCCTACTAAGTTAACAGTGAGTTCAAGTACCCTCAAAATACAAAATATTTCTCATGGACATATTACACTTCAAAAGCTTTCTTTATTAAACACATCTTATTTTGAAAGCTCACTTACAAAAAATACATGTATGTCCATGCTCAATGTCAATGCTCACATTCAGAAACATATATTCACATTTCATATCAAAATATACTTTGACATAACATAAACATATTCTTAACCCATTTGCAAAATCATACAAAATAATTACTATGTTTATTGTGATTTCAGTAAAAAGTTTAGTATACTTACCTCTTAACACTTTCAGCTACAAGGCTTAAATCTCCTTAACCTATCAATGGAGATTAATCCTTTCATAAGCCTAACAATTCACACAAAATACTTTAAATAGCTTACAAAATTATACACAATGCATTTATCACATCAAATTGGTCTAAATATTTGGTTTCTCAAAACCTGTCATTCTGACCACTTACACTTAACAAAAATTTCTAATACATCAAATGATGTCCAATTACTCCAAAATCAGAATATACCATTCTTGACTCATATATCCTTCCTATATATGAATATTATATCAAAATTCCTACACAATCCATTTCATACACATCATCGAATCCAAACTACAAACCTGACAGGATCAAGATACTTACTGAACAGTATTCAATCTCCCAATTTTATAAAATCATATACTAACTCAAAAATTATAAAACTACCACATAATTACTCTTAACACATATCTCAGTCCATGATAAATATTTCACTTCCAAATCACTGCCAAAAGTATTTTAAAACTATTTTATTCTATAACTTTAAAAATCTGTTAATCAAATATTGCAATGAGCTGATACACTTTAGAAATTCATAACACTTCAACCACATTGATCTAAATTCTCAATTCCGAGTATATCATATTAGACATATAAACGTATCATATTCCACAAATTCATAATTTGTGAAGATCATTCAGTAGGACAAAAATTATTTTTCACTGTACTATACTGTTTACACAGGAAATTTCCAGAATTTCAGGGTCATTTTGGTAAATTCACTATAAATTCAATTTCCAGAATTTTCAATCGATTCAAAGTCTCAGATGATCCTTAACATGTCTAATTTCATATAATCAAAATTCAAAACCAGAATCGAATCACAACAATTTATAGAATTCCTAGATCAAGAGATTATCCAGCAGAAATTCCACAATTCATCATGATTTATCAAACTATCTTATAGATCATCATCAATTCTCATATGATCTTACGAAATACACAAAAAATCCTCAATTATACATATTTTCAGAAATTAAAAATTAAAGGAATTAACTTAATTAATACCAATAAATTGAGAAATACGTATGATATACCTCTTGAAATTCAAAATTCCAATTTCTTCTTCTTTTTCTTCTTCTTTTTCTTCTTCTTCTCCTCTTTCTCTCTCCTCTATTTCTTTCTTCTCTCTCTTAAAATGGGTAGCTCGACCTAAAAATGGTAAATTAGGGTTCAAAAGTGTATTTTTATACTAAGACGCTAATTTTTGGTATTTACGAATTTACCCCCAAAACTTTCAAAGTATAACAATTTGGTCCCTAAAATAATTCCAAAGTCTTGCAAATAAATCCAATACTAATAGTATATCCTTAACCTATAAAAACACTACTAATAACAATATATAAATCAAGGATCACCCACATACAAATAAAATACGTATATTTATATATATAAATATACATATTCTTACCGGTTATGGATACTGGTTACTACACATGTGACCACCGCGCAGATGCATCAATTAAAATTATAAAATACCAAAAAGGTCCACTTGGTAGATGAATTGGTCCACATATATCTCCTTGTACCATTTGTAAGAATGGTGGAGATTTCAGAATAATCTTAGATGGGGATGGTATGACTATGATTTTGCCTTGTGAGCAAGTAGTACAAATATTTTCATTGGATAATAGACTCTTCAGGTTCTTTAACGGATGTCCATGAGAATTTTTAACTATCCTACGCATCATTGTTAATCTGGATGACCAAGACGATCATACTAAAGTGTAAAAGTTTTTGGTTCACTGAACTTCTGGTTCATTATTATGTAGTTTTCAGTTGAATTTATAACTGTATAATATAAATCCGATGATAAAGCATGAAACTTTTTAAGTATGCATTTCTTGTTTGAGATATTAGAAGTAATGCAGAGATATTCTACATTATTTTCATTTAAGGTCTCAATGTGATATCTATTTCGGCGGATATCTTTAAAGATAAGTAGATTTCTTCTGGATCTACCAACGTATAAGGCCTCACTTATATATAATTTTGTTCTATTTTTTAACAAGATTGTTGCTATTCCAGAGTCTTCAATCAAATCTGTAAGACCTAATATAGTATTAACTTTCCCTTTAATTATTGTTAGTTTTGAGAAATATTTTTTATCTTTTAAGATAGTATGTGTAGTTGTAATGTCAGCTAAACAAATATCCCTATCTTTTCTCTCTAAAGTGAACAGTTCATTTTTGGAAGCCATATTATTTAATAAAATATTAATATTAGAAGATAAAATAAAAATTACAAAATCATGAAAAGAAACCAACACAATAAATATTAAAAATAAGAAAAGATACAACACACTGATATAAAATAAAAGTACAAATATGACATAATAGAGTTTTAAATAATTAATGCCCAATTTTCAATTTTCAAAGAAATCAGAGACTTCTAGATGAGTATGATCTGCAAGATCTGATTCATCAATAAAATTTGTCTCCATATTTTTTCCTTTTCCTTTGACAAATGTCTCATGAGGTTCAATTTGATTTCTTAGTGCACAATATGTATGTAACCAATGCCTATTTTTACTACATCGATAACATATATTTTTATGATACTTAAGGTGTTTGGTTTTCTTATCATTTTCTCTGTTTTGGTGCTTCTGTCCTCCTTTAATATATATGTCTTTGGTATTTATAACCACCCCGAGGGTAATAACCATGCCCTCTTCCTCTTCCTCTTCCACTGTCACATCTAGCATTATTATAAAAATTTGCATTCACTTCAGGGAATGGTTGAGAACCTGTTGGACGTAATTCGTGATTTTTCAATAACAATTCATTGTTTTGTTTAGCAACCAGAAGACATGAGATTAAATCTGAATATTTTATATACCGTCGTTCACAGTACAATTGTTGTAGAACCACATTAAAAGTATGAAAGGTTAAGAATGTTTTTTCTAACATATCATGCTCTGTCACTTTCTCCCCACATAATTTCATCTGTGAGGTAATTCTGAATAGGGTAGAATTGTATTCAGCAACAGTTCTGCAATCCTGCAATCGCAAGTTCATCCATTCATATTTTACTTTTGGGAGGAACACATCCTTTTGATGGTCAAATCTTTCTTTTAAATTTTTTTAGAGGATCTGTGGGTCCTCTATGGTCAAATATTGAGCTTTTAAGCTCTCATGTATGTCGTGACGAAAAAAAATTATTGTTTTCGCTTTATCTTGCAGGGACGTACCATTTTATTTTTCAGTAGTCTTTTTCAAACCACTGGCTTGAAGGTGTATTTTAACATCTAGCACTCATAATAGGTAGTTTTTCCCAGAGACGTCAAGTACAAGGATTTGCAAGTTTGTCAAAGACATTTTATTCAGAGGGCCTTTAGATATGAAAAAATAAAATTAAAATTAGTACATAAAATATTAACCTTATGCAGAATATCAAAAACAATATTTAAAAGGCATGACCTTCCATATGTCACATTATAAAATATAAATATCAAAAGTAAAATTTAAGAGGCATTGTCTTCCTTAAACAGAATAATAATAATTAAGAGGCTTGACATAGATGAACCAATAACAATTAGGAGGCATAACCTTCCATTCAATTAAGTAATAATAATAATAATATAAAGCATAAAATTGTACAAGAACTTCTTATTTCAAAACCTGAATTATGATCGGAATGAACCAAAGTAGCAAAAGGGTTGAACCGAAGATCCTCGATTTACTTTATTGACTATCTAGAATATATTCGATCTTTTATAAAAAAAAAAAATTGTTATTTAACAGTTCTAATGAATTAAAGGCTTAAAATAAATTATTACAATTATTTTAGAGGACATACCCTCTCAAATTGTACAAAAAATAAATAATAAGAAATAAATTATATAATTTAAGAGATGGTGTGATTTACAACCAAGGTGGCAGAGTCGACCTACCTGTTATTCCAAATAATATTTGAAATTTAAGAGAGGGTGTGATTTACATAAATAATAGAGAATAAATTGCACAATTTAAGAGAGGGTGTGATTTACAACCAAAGCGGCAGAGCCGGCCGACCGGTTATCCAACATAATATTTAAAATTTAAATGAAACAAAGTAAGTAATTCTTACTTGTGGTTATCATGACTCATGCTGTGACTACCGCAAATCGTACTGATAACGTGTTGTGAATAATAAGATGAAAAAGCAAAATTTTTGAGCTAAAATGCAAAGTGTAAATATAAATAAACACTTTTGCAAATATATTAATATTTGTACTTATTTCTCACTTATACATAAATGAAAGCACTCACCTATATTTATAGAGTGAGAGAATGAGAAAGAAATAAAATCTTTCCGTGGAATTTTAGTGGAGGACATTGTTTATGGCACTGTTTACTTATATGAAACTGTTCATCTATACGATACTATTTATTTATACGATACTGTTCACTTACACGATACTGTTCACTATTATATTGATAATATGTTTCTAATCTTGAAATAATTGCCTAAAGAATAGAAGTAAAAGACCATCAGTCCCTCGAGATCTCAAGGACCCAATTTTAAGACATTTCATAGGTCTTGATTTTAGCATAATTTGAGTTACCTAACACTAGATAAAAGGGATAATAACATTAGGAGCCCTAAATTTTTATATTTTCTTAAATAAAGATATAAATTATCTATTTATATCACTTGGATCCTTATATACATACAGTGTATCCTCTTGAAATGACTATATTAACCTTATCATAGGTTTGAATTTTGATATCTCATGATTTTTTTAAATTTTAAATGGAAAATTATAAAAAAAATTTACAATATTACAAAAGTAGGTCTGCTGATATACATAAGATATTTACCGGGACGTTATATAGGGATAAAATAATACTTTTGAGCTAGGTTACACAAGGATAAAATAATACTTTTGTACCTTGCCCGAACCTACTTCTCCAATAATGGAGATACAAAGAAATTTTGAAATGAGACCTATCCTATAAAGGATATCTATCTCTATTACGGATGTGGAGATTCGACTCTCATACAAGAGGAATTTAACCTCGTGAGAAGGAAAACTACCTTACGCAGGAGGAAAAAAATTTACAAATTTTTTTTACTACAACACAATCAAATACATCCAAAACTAAGTCAACCAAAGTACACAACAATCAAGCAAACAACCACAAAAAAACTTTGATAGATGGTCGGCGGCAGAACTTAGTGGTGGAATAGTAGCTAAAATTTTGGAGTCGAAGAGTAGGTGCTGACCAAAAATAGAATGCTCAAATGGTGGCATGCCAAGGCGGCACCATCCCGATGCCATAATGTAACCCAAACTGGCATCCAATGTTGAAGAGTCATACTGCACGACCGTTGAGGGGATGGCGAGGGAAAAACAATGACTGTTGGAACCAGGCACGTACCAGATAAAGAGAAGCCCCAAACACTAAAGGAAATAAGTACTTACATGGTGGCAGAGGCTATAGATTTTTAGGCCGCCAGGGGTGTGACAACGACGATGAGCCCACCAGTGCCTTGTGTCAGGGACTGTTTTTCGAGACCGTGCGGCCTTATACGCGTTGCGTGCTAAGCAGCCCAGAAAACTACACAAAGAGAAGAAAGAATAAGCACGCCAAGTGTTTGCACGAATGCTCTCTTATATTGCTGAAGAGAATACAAAGCTATGAGATGAAAAATACAAGTGAGGGTCTCCCCATTTTATAGTTGTAGCCCTATACAATCAATGGCTGAGATCTATTTGATCTAACGGTGTATATACAAGATGAGATAATATTCCTTAGAATATTCCTAGATGCTCTCCTACCTATTATGGAAGTTTAACTAGGGTTAACTTCCTTAATAAGTTGCGGGCCAAGCCCGGTTCTCCATCCTGACCAGCGGGCCTTCTAGAAGCTCCGGTCCACGTAGCGCTCTATGGTCCAAGAGGCCTCCAGCAGGCCTAGTCGCACACCAAGTGCTCGAGAAAATGCTTGAGAGCACTTGGGGCGTGACACTTGGCCTTGCGTGACAGACTTGGCAGTGGTGTGGCTTCTCAACAAAAACGTTGACAAGGCCACCAGAGCGAGGAGAGAGAAAGAGAGGCAAAAACAAAAGCTAAAATAAGTAAAAGACAGGGAAATATTATTGAAAACATGAAAACTATGTTAATGGTGGTGAGAAACCGCCGGAGAAGAGGTATGAACCCCATCTCCGGTGGAGAGCAAGATTTGGATAAGTGATACCTAGATTGAAGTTGAGAACATTTATTTTAAGGTTTTTAATTTTTTCCGTTGTAATCTCTCATAATATAAAAGTATGTAACTTAACTGTAGAGTATTTTAAATATTCAAAAGGGATTAGAATTTGCACTCAATTGAGTGGCCTTACAATAACCTAATACTCCTCGGAGGCCCAAACTTCATTATAGAGCCTTGAAGTCAATTATAAAATATAACACTCATTTAATAATAAATAAAACATTTATTTTTCTTTGTAAAATTAGATAATCTGAAAGAGTATATGTGTATTAAGAGGTCATAGTTACTTTCTTATTTGTAATGTCAACATTCACAATATATATAGAGATTAGAATTCACTATATATAAAAAGTTAAAGGAAAAAATTATCAAATTTTTTTTAAATTATTTTTTACATATATTAAATTTTTTTACGAATTTTTAAAAACTAATCAATATTTTTTTTATATTTTTTAACGAAATTTTGGTACTAAAAAAAATACTAATTACCTTTTGAAAGAAAGTAAAAAAAAAACATATAAGTAAGAGGATAATAATGGTGAAGTATCTAGAGTGGAACTTAGGTTTTAAATTAAAATAATAATAAATATTTTAAATTATATATTATATTATATATAAAATAATAATGTGTTAAACGATTATTAAATAACAAAAGAGTATAAAGGATAATTTTAAAATTTATACTATTTTATTATTTAATAATTGATTGATATATTATTATTTAAAATATATAATATTACTTTTTAAATAATGCTCAGGCTGTGTTGATGAGTGATATAGTTAATTAAATAATTTTACACTTTTAAAATATTATTTTAATTTTTTTTATCATAAACAATGTGTTAAATAATTATTAAATAATAAAATAATGTGATAGTTATTTTAAAATTTGTATAATTTTATTATTTAATAATTATTTAACACATTAATTTAAAATAAAAAAATTAGAATAACATTTACCGAATGTAGCATTACTTAATTAAATTTCGTGTATTAATGTTTTTTTGGGTGTGAAATTAAGAGGTGTGAAGTTCTTGTACAAACAATTGGAAAAAATACATATATTTTTTGCAAATAAACAAATTATGACTTTTTTTAAATTTTTTTAAAAATTAATTATGCCCACAGAGCCGGATTTTATTATCCGCCAGATGAGTGCAGGGAAACTTGACAAAACAATACAGTGGTCTCGAACGATCTCACCGAGACTCTCCGCTCATTGCTGCGAATCGATTGATTCCGTCGCCGTTGCTCGCAAATTGTCGCCGTAGAACGACCGGTAAGTGACTTTTACACCCTCTGTTCAAGTAAGCCATCCATTTTTGGACCCTAAACAGATGTGTTTGAATGACTTGGATTCAATCGCCAAATCCGAAATCCTCAATTTAGGTATTTAGTTTAGGTTTAAAGATGATTGAATCACTTTTCAAATTATTATATAATGTTTGTTTTTTGAGTCTGAAAATTACGCAAGAGGAGGACTTCTTGTCGAGAAATTCACCAATTCGAGGAAGCACGGTTGTGAATTGCTAGATGACTGAATTTTGTAAATTCACTGTTTTTTAGTATTTGTTTTTGTCGAATTACCCGCGAAGGGATATAGAAATGGAGAAGGCGAAGGAGATTTTGGAACTGAACGATGAAGAATCGGAGAGCGTGTTACAACTCACCATCCACCCACACCCAGTTGGGGCCCAGACTAGCTTCTACGAAGACTTTGCCTTGAGAGGCATCCGAGTTGATCGAGTTGAGCCAGGTTTTATCGTTTGTACTTACAAAGTCCCTCCTCGCCTCACTGTAAGTTATTTAAACCAAAACCCTTAATAATTGTCAAAAAGTATTCTTAGATAAGTAAGAGTATAGTTATATCGTTTGGGAGTTGACTGTGGCAGGATAAGGATGGAAATTTGGCTAATGGCGCGATTATAAACCTTGTTGATGAAGTTGGCGGGGCTGTCGCTCATGTTGAGGGTCTTCCCATGAATGTTTCAGTGGACATGTCGATCTCTTTTCTTTCAACTGCTAAAGTCAATGTAAGTGAAGCCTAAATAACCCTCACTTTATCGGTATATGACATAGTTATGAGTTTTTATGACTGATTTTTATGGTATTGCTATCATTGCACTTGGTTAAAGATGTGTTGGTTTTGCACATGAACTTGTTGTTTAACCAAATATGAACTGTTTAATAGTACTGCTCTCTCCAAGATGATTGTATGTTTTGTGTATTGGAAACTGGCTTGATACTGGTCTTCTGCTTGCAATGCCATAGTTGATGATATGCATTTGAGATGTTGATGTGAATCAATCATTACATGCTAACCAGAAGTTGGGAAACATCTTGGTGAGAGTAGTAATATTGCAAATTTTAGCAAAAATTTGCAATATTGTGCACATTGTGTTCTGTGAATTCTGGAAATTTTGCACTCATTTTCTTTGTATTAACTATGCAGCATGACCTTCGTTTATTGTATTTGAAGAAAGAAATGAAAACATGGTTTCTTTTTCAGTATGATTTTAGTCTGTTGTTTGCATATTGCAGGATGAGTTGGAGATTACAGCTAGGCTTTTAGGAAAAAGAGGAGGTTACTCTGGAACAGTCATTCTCATGAGAAACAAAGCGACTAGCGAGATAATTGCTGAAGGGCGGCATTCATTGTTTCATAAACATGCTAGCAAGATGTGATATAATTTGACAGTTTTCTATGACTGCAAACCATACTTTTAGCGAGTATCGAGTTTAGTCTGCTGTGAAATTCCAGTGCTCATTTGCTTCTTGTAATTATACATCTATGATGGCTAGAAAATTAGTATTTCAGTAGTTAATCCAGCTACAAGATTTGCATGAATCTGATTACTTATTGTTTAAATGAACTCGAAAATTTGAGAGTTCAATTTGGATTTTAGAAATACTCGAATGGATAAAAAATAGTTGATGTCCCGCATGGGATTTCGGGTCAAAACCCATTTCTCTCAGTGGCTCAGTTCGGCCCATGAGCCCTGAGCCCAGGGACCATAGGATGTTGGTCGACAAAGATCAAATCCATCATTCAGAGAACACAAGAGGACTATGGCCCATCGCGAAGGATATTGCAGAAGGTATGGCCTTTTACCTTTGGAAGGCCTTAGAATTGTACAAGGAGATGAGATGACTCTGATGTGTGATCACGACTTTCAGACCTTAGAGAGGTTCTCAACGCTAAACAAGGCGAACTCAGTAGTCAGCATCAATCGAGCAATTCACTTGAGCACCCCCAGTGTGTTTGACCACTTGTTACCCTCAATTAGATAATAACACTTATTTATACTTAGAATAAGAGATAACTAACTAGTTTGAAGATTCAGATTATATTTATTCTCGAGATCCTCTCAAAATCTCGAGATTTTTGAAGTAAATCATCCTATAATATTGAAATATAATCATAATAGGAACGGAACCACTTGCCCGAATTTTATAAAGAATTAACTATTAAAGTATAAAGCGTCTATAAATAAAGGGTTCAACGATGGAGATAAGGAAATTGTTTTTTCTTTAGTCTATGTGGGTGAAGGCTTTTTCTCTAAGCATAGAAAGGACGTTTCTTTTGATCTTTTTTGTAGATCTTTCTTTTTCTTAAACCTCTTATTAAATTATTTTGAGATTTTTGCACAATATAAAACAAGCGGTAAATGCATATGAATGTGATTTATCATTTATCTCAGAGCATATGTAACAATTATTTTAATTAAAATATATAAAGACAATATTATTTATATTGTTTAAGTTAGAGGTAAATACATTAAAAGAGATCAAATCAAATATATTTTTTTAAAATTCTTTTACATTCATGAGTTGCAATAAAATAAGAAGATTGATATTAAATAATATACTTTATTAATAATTTTGCAGATTTATTTATCAAATCTTTACCAATGCTGACTTTAAAAAAATTAATTTACAAAATTGACATGTGTCAATTCAACAACTTATTAAAATAATGAATGTTACTCTAAAAAAAAATATTTAATTAAAAAAAGTAAAAAAAAAACAAAAAATTATATCAATTACAAATATCCATTGTATTCTGTTATCCATCGAGGTTTTATCTCATTAAGAGTTATTAGTAAAAAATTTAACAAAGTAGTACCATACATGTCCAATGCCATTATATATTTTAAAATTATATTTACTCCCCTTAAGTCTTTTGTCCCAAGGGTTTTTTCATAGCAATGTAAATATAAACTACAGATGGTGAAATCTAAGGGGAGTGTTGCATAATACCTTATCGAATGTAGTGAAATTTCTCAGTGTTGTCGATACATTCACGACGAGGACGATAAATTCACTGCATTGGCTATTGAGGAGCACTCTTATGAAATTCACCCTTCTTTAGTATTATTTAAAACATTCCGAGTGAAGAAGGCGAAAAAGTCTGGAACTAGCGATGAAGAATCAGAGATCGTGTCATGGCTCACCATCCACCCACACCGAGTTGGGTTTGAGTACAGCTTCTACCAAGACTTTGCCTTGACAGGCATCCAAGTTGACCGGGATGAGCCTGGATTTGTTACTTGTATTCACAAGGCCTCTCCTCGCCTCATGGTGGGTGAGCTACCTAAACTAAAACCCTCAGCTATTATTCAAAATATATTCTTAAACAACTGAGTGTAATTGTTATGTTTAATTGTTTGGGGATTTGATTGTGGTAGGTTAAGGTTGGAAATTTGACTAATGGCGCTATTGCAAATCTTGTTAATGAAGTTGGTTGTGCCCTTGCCCATGGTAGGGTCTTCTCATGAATGTTTGACTGGACATTTCTATATCTTTTCTTTCAGACTGCTAAAGTTGAAGTAAGCTAAGCTTAAGCAACCCTCATTGTGCATGGCATAATTTTGTATTTATATGACTGTTTATTACTTCTAAGTGTATATGATATTGCCATCTATTACACTTGGGTTAAAAATATCTATAGTTAGTTGCTCATTTACATGAATTTTGCTGCCATTGTGGAACCTTTTTTTTTGGTTGGTTTCCCTCGTGAACCTGTTATTTAAGTGAATGCAACATTTTAATAATACTGCTCTATCAAAGACGACCATCAAGTTTTGGGTATTAGCAGTTGACTTTTCTGTTATTCCACCAGTAATGAATTACAGTTGATGACATGACATAAGAGATGTTAGTGTGAAGTTGGTCGTTAATGTAGTTTACAGTAGCTGGTAAACATCTTGGTGAGAGTAGTAATACTGCAAACTTATGCTAGAATTTGAGATTTTACACTTAGTCTTGTGCGAATCCTGGAAATTTTGAGCTGGTTTTATTCGTATGAACTATTCAGCATGACCTTGTTTTAGTGCATTTGAAGAAGGAAATGGAAACGTAGCATCTTTATGGGTATTATTTTGATCGGTAGTTTGCATAGTGAAGGATGAGTTGGAGATTGCTGCAAGGCTTTTAGGGCAAAAGAGGAAGTTGCTTGGAGCTAGCATTCTCGTAAGAAACAAAGTGACTGGTGAGATAATTGCTGAAGGATTACATTCATTGTTTTGTAAACATACTAGCAAGATGTGATATAATTTGACATTGTTTTATGAATGCAAACCAACGTTTCAATACGTATTGGGTTTGGTTCACTGCAAATTCCTGAACTGATTTGCTTCTTGTAATTATACATCTAAGATGAATAGAAGATTTTAGAATTTCTGTATAAAACCAGTTAGTAAGATTAGCATGGATTTGATTACTTATTGTTTAGATGAACTCAAAATTTTCTGCGGGTTCAATTTGGATTTTGGAAGCTATTACAGAGTATAAGCAAATCATTGTTTGCCTTGCCAAATAGGTGATGCCTATTTTCCAGTCCACTCTTTATGTAAAATACCCAGCCAGATTGGTGAGATGAAGTATTGAGGAAGATAATTTTATTTTTTTCATTTATTTGTGGGTGATCGTTAGTTCAATTAGCAAAATCTTTTGGGTGGCTTATAGATCCAATCCCATTGCAGTTACGATGAGGTTGAATTTTTCTCTCTATATATAGATAAATGATTTAATATATTGTATAATTTTTTATATGACGAACAATCTTATTATATGATATTATTTAATTAATTTATAATTTTTATATAATTTATTACATAATTTATGATTTATTACATAATACGTGTTTAAAAAATTTCTATATAGTGCATTATGTAATTTATTAAATTATATATATATATATATCGTAAAAGAAGACCTTCCATTTTATAATTTACAGTAATGGGTCAAAAGTTAATTTCAGGACTTAGATGTTGGATCTTTTGAAGTTTGTAAGATTTGTTTCACTTGACTAAATTTTGGGGTCTTTTTGGATATTGTGATACTTTTGTTTAATTTTTAAAGCAAAACAAATAAATATTTAATAAATACTATTTTATTCGATAATTGTCTATTAAATATTGACTTGATGAAAGTCATAATGCTTTTACACTATCATAGTTGTGATTTTAAAGTCATGACCTTTGTATCAAGATTAAAATAGTGCAATACCTTTATATAAAACGATTTTTTAATGGGATTTGAAATAATGAGCATAGGGGCTAGTCAAGTCTTCTAAGGATTCATATTTTTATTTGGGTTTGATTTCTGTTCCTTTTAAATGGTGCATAAAAATATAAATATATTTTAATTTTATTAAAAAAAAAATTTAAATAATAATATTTATTTTAAATATTGTGGGTAAAAAGGCTAGAAGTAGTAAACATTTTTTTTAATACTTAATAATTATATTTTTCATATATAATTTTATTTTAATAAGTTATATAATTTATTATACGATAAATATTTGAACATATGATAAAATTTTATAATACATCATAAATTATATAAAAATTATTAATTAATTAAATAATATTATAAATAGTATTACTTATTACAAAGTGAGTTACTAATTACTACTTCACTACATCATTTTTCTCTCTCTCTATATATATAAACAAAACACAAAAGCATTTTACTTTTAAATGCACTTTAAACTTAGTTGCTAGATAGTATTCATTATACGTAAAAAATTAAGAAAAATAAGATTACATTTTAACGGTATTTAAATGTGTTCCATCATAAAGTCTGTATATCTCTCGACTCAAATTAAAAGTTTATACTTTAACTAAAATTAGAACAGCCCTTTCAATTATTTAAAATAGTTATTTAATTTTTTTATTTGTTAAAAAACTAATTTAATCCCTACAATTGTTAAAGTATTGTTTAATTAATACTATTGAATAAAAATATTGTAATTAACAAGAGGGTGTTTAATTCTTAAAGTTGTTGGAGGGTTGTACTTGAAAATTAATTAATTGAATTAAATTATAATATTATAATTAATTGGAGAGTTGTATAATTCTTCTATATATTGAGAGGTCAGTTAGTCCCGTCAATTGTTAGAGAATATTATTATTAATTGGAAGATTATTTAGTTGTTTTATTTGTTAGGAGGAGAGGACAGTTTAGTTCTTTTAATTGCATCCATTGGAATGAGATGCAATATTTGCATTAAAAAAAAAAATAGCGGCAAGCGGTTTGGCTTCGGCACTGCTAATAAACATTGACGACGCGACGTCGTTCATGATGTTAAATTTTCACACAGTATACGGGAATAAGGTCACGACTCCCGAGCCAAACAGATACCTAATTTTGAGAGTAATAAGAGAAATTCAACTTTAACCCTCAAAATTATAACTAATTACATCTCCATTGGACCATTTCTCACCCATCCTGCAAAAGGCGAGGGTGCTATAGTAATTTCAAAATTAACGGCATATAATCCCGAGAGGTTTGGCCATTAGTTCTGCTTCGTCAGCCAAACTCTAAACATGAGCTCGTTTTCACTGTCACTGAATCAACCAATTCACAGTCACAATCTCAATGTCTCACAACATGATAAAATCATCGTCGGGAAAAAATTACTGGACCTTCGATTCTCGTCACCCGACCGAAACCGCTATAGAATTCGAAACGTTTCTTCGTTTATTCAGCTCGGACGACGCGGCTGCTCGGTCGAATTCCGTACGACTGGCGGCTGTCGTCGTGTGAGGACTGGAGTTTCGTCGAGCGGAAAGCAGTATGGTTTTGTACAGAACGAGGATGAAGCACAAGCGCAAGCGCTGGCGCCAAGTTTTGTTGAGTTTATCACTTCGGAAAGAGTGAAAGTGGTGGCGATGCTCGCTTTGGCTTTGGCGCTGTGTAATGCTGATAGAGTTGTGATGTCTGTGGCGATTGTACCGTTGTCTCTTGCTCACGGCTGGAGCCGATCGTTTTCCGGTATTGTTCAGGTTGAGTAATTAGATTGTTTTTTTTTTTTTAATTTTTAAAATACACTTTTTTTTTGGTTGCTGGGAGGAAAGTAAGCTTAAGTGTATTACTTCAGGGATTACGTGCAACCATAGAAGATTAGCGGTATCACTAGGCTTTTGTCCTTTATGATTTTAAACGGTTGCAATGATTTAAATTTCACTAAAGCATCTTAAACGTAGTGACCAAATGACTAGCTATTTCATTTTAAATGGAAGTTCTCCTAGTGAGTAGTGAAGTGATTTTGCTGCTATCAAAACTAGGGTCAACGGGTTTGCAAATAGTTAGTGATGATACTGCTAAGTTGATGCCCATGCTTTGACCTTGAAAGTTTACATAATTTATTTTCTGCTGACCAATTGATAAACATTTGTGGCAGTCATCTTTCCTCTGGGGGTACCTTATCTCACCAATAGCTGGAGGGACTTTAGTGGATAACTATGGTGGGAAGGTAGTCATGGCATGGGGCGTGGCTTTATGGTCATTAGCTACTTTTCTCAGTCCTTGGGCTGCAGAAACTTCATTGTGGGCTCTGCTGGCCATGCGAGCTATGGTTGGAATAGCAGAAGGTGTGGCTCTTCCTTCAATGAACAACATGGTAGCTAGGTATGATGGGATATTCACTTTCTACTTGATGCGAATACATTATGTGCCTATCATTAATTTTTTATTATAGGAGAAAGTTTGTGGAGCGGAAATGTTGAGAAACTCTGTATTATTTTAGATGGTTTCCTCCGACAGAACGAGCTAGGGCAGTTGCAATTGCAATGGCTGGATTTACATCTGGAAATGCAATAGGACTGGTGCTATCCCCGATTCTCATGGCACAAGCTGGTATTTTTGGGCCCTTTGTAATTTTTGGATTATCTGGATTTCTATGGGTTTTGGTTTGGTTATCTGCAGCATCAAGTACTCCTGACCGAAATCCACAGATATCAAAATATGAATTGGAGTATATACAGAGCAAGAAGCAGAAGCCCTTTCTGGTGGAGAATAAACCTGGGACTGCAACAATGATCCCACCTTTCAGGCGTTTGCTATCTAAAATGCCAACATGGTCCATAATCGTTGCAAATGCCATGCATAGTTGGGTAATGCCTACTCCTCGATTGTGAGTCTTAAACTATATGTTTTTGATGATGTCTTCTATATGAGCCAGATATAGAACACTTTTTGGTACTTTGTGCCCCAAGTATAGGAGACTTGAACCTAGAGCTAGTAGCATTATATGCCGTTCTTTGTATAAGATAAAGATTTATGCAAACTAATCTTATGAGAAAATCTATTTGCAGGGCTTTTTTGTTATTCTTTCCTGGATGCCAATCTACTTCAACTCAGTAAGGCTTAATACTTTGTCATCTGTGATTTTCGTGATGATCTTGTCATCCCTTTTTGAACATGCACCTTTTATGAGTTATGATGACATTCTCTTCCAGGTGTATCATGTTGACCTGAGGCAAGCATCATGGTTTAGTGCTCTTCCATGGAGTGTTATGGCATTGACAGGATACTTTGGTGCTTTAGGGTCAGATATGTTGATACAAAATGGTATAACTGTGACTCTGACTCGCAAGATCATGCAGGTATGGTACTCAATGTTAGCAGTCTATATCTGCAATGGCCAGCTTTTACTCTGTCTATTCTATTTTTTCCTGGGTCCACAACTCTATTTAGAAAAATTCATTTTTCTTATCGCTCTTCTTTACTGATGAGATAAAAAAAAATTGAAAAAAAATACTGTCATAGCTATTTGTTTCTATGCGAATTCAGCCTACAATTTACTAACTCACTTATCATGTAAGATGCTATAAACATAGCTTTGAAGGTGTTTGCCCCAAGGTAGAAAATTGACATCCATTATATGTTCTTATAAAAATAATACTGTGCATATATCTTGTCCTTTGCTCCAACAGCAGTTACTCTTCTGTATAACTGTATATATGGAAGTAGAATTTCTTTTGGAAAAATAATTTTTACAATTAACATTTATATATAAGCTTAGTTATTGGTTTTTAGTTTTTGAAATGTCTTCTTAGGCATCAAGCAGTAATAAAGTATCATATCTCTTTCTTCGTTGTGCTTGCATCATACTTTCTATCTTTCCATATGTGCAAGTACAAACATGTATTCAGTAATCACAATCATACACACACTTGTATTATTGAAGTGTTTCAGGAAAAAGAATGATATAAACCTGAAAAATAGGTGATTGAGACTATCTTTTTGTTGCTTTTTATCTTTTATATTTGGCTGTCTTCTTGTATGTCATTATCTTTTTATTCCTTCATTTTTCTTTGAGTTATGTGGTAAGATCCAATCCGTTGTTTATTTCCAGTCAATTGGTTTTATTGGTCCGGGGATTGCTCTTATTGGTTTAACTGCAGCAAGGAGTCCAGTAATTGCTTCTGCTTGGCTTACTTTGGCCATTGGACTGAAATCTTTCAGTCACTCTGGTTTTCTTGTGAATCTTCAGGTTTGGGTCCTACAAAAACAGAAACTGAAATATGAGCTAGAATTACATTTTCACTTTCCTCTAACTAGTCATTCCCTTTTTTCTGTTACAGGAGATTGCTCCCCAATATTCTGGTGTTTTACACGGTATCATGAAATCTCTTTCTTTGTATATGTTGGATCTCATTTATTCATATATAATCTGATTGCCTTAAGGACTTTGTGAATAGTGAATGGTCCATTGAAGTCATTTAGCAAGTTGAAGACTTTTTTCACCATCTCATGAAATATCAGAAAATGCTCTGAATCACTGAACCAATAACAATGTTCTGTTCCTGGTCACAGGAATATCAAATACTGCTGGAACATTTGCTGCCATTTTAGGAACAGTTGGAGCTGGTTTCTTTGTAGAGCTGGTGGGTTCTTTCCAAGGATTTCTGTTGCTTACATCACTCTTATATTTCCTCTCTGCCCTTTTCTACATCATCTTTTCTACTGGAGAGAGAGTGAATTTTGATGAAACTGGTGAGTTTCTTCTGTTGTGGTGATTCGTCAATCAATTTTTGCTCTTGGCTTGGTTTCTGTTGTTATGATATATGATATTCACATGGGTACTCTCAAAGCCCTAGTACCCCATTACGAGTAGTGAACCTCAGACTTCTTCCTTGGGGGATTTAACAAGTTTTTTAATATGTTATTGGCATTTGAGCAACATGTTAAACAAAAAAACCTTAATTTCATAAAATAAGGTTTATCAGTTCTCTCTTACTGTATGCATTTCGTTTAATTGTTTTGTTTAACTGAGTTTACTATTTTTCCTTCTTTTATTTTCCTAATACACATTACCCTGAATTTTGCTTAACAGTTTCATGAATCAGCTCATAGTCTCCTGCTACAAACAACTGATGATGATGGATTGTACGGACTCAGCCATTGGAACTGAAGCAGCAAAATTGAAAGAAATGTACAGTTTATGTTTTTCACATCCTTTTGTGCGCTATGGTTTAAATTTCAGGTGTTTTAGTCTGTAAAATCCGTTGCTCCTATATCTCCAGGAGAGAGGTTGCAAAAAGATTAAATTACATCTGATATTACCTATTAAATAAGCTAAATTGCCTGCCAATAGAACTCAGGTTTGGTGCCTAAGAAGAGATGAGGATGATTAGCACTCATTTGACTGGTGTTAATTGGGATAAAATTTGTAGCCAATGAGAGATTCTGTGTGTTATTAACTGTTATGTAAAATAAATAAATTAATCGTCTGGTCGGAGATTGATTTTCTGTTGGGTTATGATACACGGGTTTGTGTAAATGCTATGAATTCAGGGAATTTTTCGATAATGGCTCAAATTTTAAGTCATTTTTTTTAGCCTTAAATTTAATAATTAATATTTTTAGGGATGGTAAAATATTCTCATAGGGCCATTCTGAATGGGATAGGGTATAAAAAAAATTATTATTTAAATTATTAATCGAACGGAATGAGATTAAATTTTCTCATCTCATTTTCATCTCGTGTTTTATTTTATGTGAATATATTAAATATAATTTTTAAATTATAGTTATATAGTTTATTATTTTTTATTTTATAATTTATATTTAATTAGATATAAGAAATATTTAATAATATAATTTTATTAATAAAAATTAAAAATATTTAATAAAAAAATATAAAATCTAGTGTTAAAGATTTTTACGATGAGGTGGGTTGAGCCGTCAGTTATCATTAATTTTATTCTCTTAGTTTTTCATCAAATTTGCTTAATTGCTCTTTTTGTTCTCTTATTAAATTTACTTTCCCATCATAAGTAAAAATTTAAAATTATAATAAAATTAATTTTGATAGCATTTGAATATGTATTTAGAACAAGTGGTAGATTTATAAATCTTTATTGTAGCAACTTACATCTAAAGATATTAGAAACTTTGATGTTTGTTCTTAGAAGCTTTGATGTTTGTTCAATATTGTTTATGAAAAAAATTAAAGGTATAACATATAATTATTTATTATTTTATTTTATTTTAACCAACTAGTTTGTATATGGTTGATTTTTATTATTCAGTTTAAATTTAAGTTCTTTTACAAAAATTCAATATCACATATTTATTAGAGATACCGATAGATGTAAACTTAGTTTAATTTTTTGTAAATTTAATTGTGTTAAATTATTTAGTATATTATTTTAAAAAAATTAATAAGAAGCTAAAAATAACTTATTCTTTTTAAGAATTAAGTCTCAATCTCATAACTTTTAATAACAAAAGATGAAATAATTAATAAGAATATCAATGATACTATACACTAGATCATTATTTAATCTTTTCATTTATTATTTACCTATAAATTTATTTATTAATCACATTATTTAAGGATATTATCATATTATTATACCTTATTAATTTGATTCATTTTTATCATCATATAGATTAATTTTATATTATTAAAATTTATAAATATAAATTAAAATTTAATATTAATAAAAATAAAAAATAGGGCGGAAAAAATCATTTTCCATATAGAGATTTCTCATTCCTATCCTATTAAAATTTTATGAGAATTAAAATGAAGATGAAACTTAAAAAAAAAATGGGGTGGAGTACAGAAAAGGCGTCCCTACCCCCGTCATATTGCAATCCTTAAATATTTTATGAACAAAAATTTAAAATTGAGTAACTATACTCTACTAATATTTTCCTTCTCAACAAACAAAATCAGTTGAACTCTTGTACAAACACACTCAAAATCAATCTAATACATGAATATAATAATTTTTCATGATTCATGAGTGAAAATAATTAGATTGCAAGGAAATTGCATAATTTATGATTAGATCATATTAAAAATAAGTGAAAGACAGATTGAAATCTCTAAAAATAAAAAATGACAACGATTCGAGCGATGTTGCACCTGCATCATAGAAATCACGTGACATGCAAAAGGCACACGATTCCCACATCACAAGCGCATCCTGTGCCTATATTGCATGCGCATGCTGTACACGCATCTCGCGCTTCAATCACATACTTGTGAATATAGCCACATAATGTAATTATTAACTCAAAAATTTGTAATTTTTTCAAATTTATAGTTTTTCTCTTCGATTCACCCTATTTCTTTTTTACTTTATCATATTATATTACAACTATATTTAAATAATCATATATTTATAAAATAATACAAAACTTTTAAGATTACATTAATTTTAAGATTAATTTTGAGAATGTTTATCAATTTTGGTGTATTTATTTTTAAATATTTTATTAAAAAAAGTAATTGTGTGCATTTCTCATAATTTTAGTTAATAAAAATTAGACTATTAATTCATGGTTAAAAAAATAATTGTCTAAAAATATGTACTATTTTTTTAAAAATTCCCATGAATCTTCTGTATTTTTCAGGTTGTTTCCAGCTAGAAGAAGGAATGAAGCTGAAGCAATCTCCTTTTACGTTACAGCGTGTGGTCAAGCAGATTTAACAATAGAATTGGGCAGATCACAGCATCTTATCTAACTGGAGAATGTGCTTCCAAGCTTGTTGATTCTGAATCGCACTCAACTTGATAAAATTAATTGCGTTAATTGATATATTCCATTCACTTTCTTACTACATTGACTTTGATTAAAATACTGATTTAGACTTTTGGCATTCTCACCTCATATTAAAAATATGTGTATCTATTACGCGCTTGAATTGGTCTTTGATCATTAAATGAAAACCCAGAAAACATGGCAAAGGATATGTTCAGACTTCTCCAGAAAAAGAGCACATAAGCTCTGCAAATGAAGAACACAGCACGTCCCCTTTTCCTCTACTCGAGCCCGACGAACCAGAAATCCGATACCCATGATAAGAATCTCCCTGGCCTGAACTATTTCAGAGCTGCGGCAAAGAAAGTCACCCAACTTTTCAGATTCTTTGTTCCAAGGCACAGAAAGGCCACAGCTAAAGATGGTTTGGCTGATGATGATAACAGAAATAACAGTCGAGTCAAAAGAATATCCTGTAAGTTACTTTAGAAATGTCAACCATTAGAAAGGTTTATCTTCTGGAAGCTGAAATTCTCTTCACTAGAAGAATGATTTAGGTAGATATTGATTTTCCTGTAATATGCAGATTCATCAGATTATTCAACGGAGAGTAAACCTAAAAGTTCGAGCTTCATGTCCTCAAGTTTTTATAGTACCTATAGTACTTCTAGTTCCAACAGTGGACATGTCACGACAATCAATTTCTCCCTGGAAGAGATTTACAAGGCAACTGATAATTTCTCTCCAGCAAATAAAATTGGGGAAGGCGGGTCCGGGACAGTGTACAAGGGAAAGCTCAGGGATGGATCTATTGTTGCTGTAAAGCGTGCTAGAAAGGTAAAGAATTATGCATTTGTGGAAAATGTTTAAGAATACGCTTATTGATTTGATGTTGTTGTGGTTGATAACTTGAGCTTTTCTGTGGCAGCACAAATATGAGAAGCACTTATTGCAGGAGTTCAAGAATGAAATACTGACCTTATCAAAGATTGAGCATATGAATTTGGTAAAGTTGTTTGGATTTATAGAGCATAAAGATGAGAGGATTATTGTGGTTGAATATGTGGGCAATGGAACTCTTAGAGAGCATTTAGATGGTAAGTCAAAGAGAAGTATTCAGCAAACTCTGAAATATGAAACTTAGCAGCAGAAATAGGAGTTACATACGAAAATATTTGGGATATAGCAATATACTAGCACAAAGTTCTTAATGCAAATAGAGAAGATGCTAACTACTATGGCTTAGTGATCAGGGTAAACAAATTCTTAAAATGGAAAGCCTTTTGTTGCTGCAGGTCAACAGGGAAATGAACTTGAAATGGCAGAACGTCTGGACATTGCAATTGATGTTGCTCATGCCCTTGCCTATCTTCACACGTACACTGGTCTGTACACCGTCTCCTTTAGAAACCAGTGAAAATTCCAATCACTAATTCGTCAGTTGGATTCTTTGTTTCTACATTATCTTACATTCCATGCATCACCTTTGTGTAAATTTCTGTGTTGTCATATTTCATAGGTAAAGAATTATAAGTTGAGTAGAGGCCAGTTTTGATGCCTTTACATTTTCTCAATGGCTTGACAACATTACTCTTTGTGATGCCTTATTTAAATTGTAAAAGCTATCAAAAGCTGGGTTTTGTTTGATTTTTTTCTTTCTTTTTTGAAACTGAGTTTTGTTTGCTTAAATCAACAGATCCTCCAATAATTCACAGAGATATAAAATCATCAAACATCCTCGTCACAGAGAAACTTAGAGCCAAAGTGACAGACTTTGGGTTTGCACGAATGTCTGCAGAAGATTCTAGTGCAACTCACATCTCTACTCAAGTTAAAGGAACAGCAGGCTACTTGGACCCTGATTACCTCAGGACATATCAACTCACTGAGAAGAGTGATGTATACTCGTTCGGAGTATTGCTTGTAGAAATGATGACTGGAAGACACCCAATTGAACGAAAGAAACGAATGAATGAGAGAGTGACAGTAAAATGGGTAAGCATTAAACATCCCTCAAATCGGCAAAAATACTCTCAGAAACATTCATTTCATTTTCATAGTACTAGAAAACGTCATGTGATGCTTTTATTCATAAAATATTTAAAAATTTAATATTAATATTAAAAATAAGTCTTTAATAGTCTCTTTCGTGTGAAAAGTAAATTCAAATAAATCTATAAATTCTCACAAAATTATGAGACTCAAACTTAAGATCTTAACTCTAATATTATATTATTACTGTAATTCTGTACGTTATAAATACTATAAAAATAATTTTTATGTAGATTTTAAGTTAACATAAATAAAAAAATATAAATACTTATAAAAAAATTAAATATATCATATTAATTATAAAATATATATGACAAACAGTAGATTAATATATTAATTTTCTATATCTTTAACAAAATCAAAAGCAATTCCTTGTTGCTCATCTAACACCAAAATTGAGATTTGTAATGCACAAGAGGCCGCATATAAAATGGCCAAACTGATATGAGAAGCTCAATGAATGCAGGCAATGCAGAGCTTAAAAGCAGGAGAAGCAATACTTGTTATGGATCCAAGACTAAGGAGGAGTCCAGCATCATACATGGCAGTAGAAAAAATCCTTAAACTAGCTCGTGAATGCCTTGCTCCCACAAGACAATCAAGACCTTCCATGAAGAGATGTGCTGAGATTTTATGGGGAATCCGAAAAGAATTTCGAGAAAGGGCAATCTCTTCTGCTTCCCCTGCTTCTACTTCTCAACATTCATCACAATATCCCACTAGAGATGCAAAGAAGATTAGACACACATCGTTCGGGATTGAGGATGATGATAGCTACAGATTTGTTTCTGCCTGAAACAAGTGTTTTGTTTTGAACTAATTCTTTCCAAATTCTTTTACTTCATACTTTCGTAGATTTTCTTCTACTACATGTGATTGATGAACATATCTCAAAGTGTGGATGGCTTTGTAAAGCTCTTGTGAATGGCCGTATGATATTCTTATTAAAGAAAACGCTTGCCATGTTTGTATACTGCACCTCTTCATTAAACTTTTGTTATGCAAGATTCCCGATTAATTATTAAAGAAAAATCAATACAAACACGACCCACAAATATATGTATATATAGCTTATGGCAGTGATACTATATTGTTTGATATAATATTTTATATAATTTTTTGACAGTTAAATCAGTACATATTAATAACTTAAATTAAATTTTAAATGTGTATTGAATGCATATATGTTTGATAACATCTGAATTATTAAATGTATATCGATATAACTGTTTAAATTTTGTATTAGATATTGTAAAAAAAATATAATGTCGTAAATCCTACCCTTATATATATAAAAAACAAATGATTTTACCGTAATTTTCTCATAAAAAAATAAAAAGAGATAATAATAATAATAATAAAAACCAAAATATCTTCGCAAAAAAAGTTAGATGACGTGAGCATGTTCTTCCTCCACTTTCTTTAGCCGACGGGCGCTCCTCGAACCCGTGACCAGATCGGCGAATTAATGCTCACTCGCTCTCTGCTTCTCTCTTAGTCTCTTTTCTCTTGTGCCGCCTTTTTCAATTAAATGCCTCCACGTGTCCCCTCACATCTCGTTTCAAAAGAATATCATATAATAATAAAACAATCCAAATCCCCAAAATACAAATCGTGTCGCGTCCAACTCTCACTCTTCAGTCTCATGCGATTGCTTGCTCATTCAATCTCTGATATTTTCTCAAACCAGTTGCGATCACATCAAAAGCTCTTGTTTGTTTCCTCTTTAAAGTTTAAAGCATATTCTTTCGTTCAGATACTTCAGCTCTATAAATCAAATCAAATAGCTTCTTCTTCTCACTTACTGGTTCCGCGCTAGATTCTAAGTGCTTGTATTCTTTTTTTCTTTTTTTCTTTTTTCTTTTTTCTTTTTTCTGCTTGGTGAGCGATCCTCTTATCAACATTTCATTTCCATTTGATATTATTTACTTTAATTCACGTAAAATGTTTTGTTATTTGTTATTGTTTTTCTGGAAGTAATTTCGGGAAATGGCGACGGCCAAAGCCAACAGTACGAATGAATCGGCCAAACTGGCGAAGGTTCCGGCCGCTGCGAATCCATTGGCGAATGAACCGGCCGAAATTGCATCGAACATAAATTACCACGTCCAGTATAGTCCGCATTTCTCGCCGTTGAAGTTCGAGCCCGAGCAAGCCTTTTATGCCACCGCGGAGAGTGTCCGCGATCGTCTTATTCAAGTAAAATTTCTCAGCTATTGTGTTCCTTTTTTATATTTTATATTTTTAATTTTTATGTTTCAGCTGTTTCAGTTTTTCTTTTTTTTTTTCCGTTATTATTGTTGATATATATATATATATATAATGTTCTCAACCATAGATATAAGCATCTTTTTAAAATCTAAACTATGAACTCTTTGTATGTAGAGTTTTTTTATGCAAAGAGCTTCTTCTACTGGATTAAAACAAATGTGGACATCGACAGAGAGCAAGACTATGCATTTGTATAGCTTATAAACATGTATTATGGAATCAAAGGAGTTGAATATTATAGTTGTAAACTATAGGTATGAACGTCTTCATAATTCTAAAATGTGAATGTAAAGTATGTCACCATGAAATGCTTTCCCAAGCTGATTTTCAACTCAATTCCACCAGTGACCTTCTTTACATTCACATTTTAAAAACACACGGACATCTGCAGGCAATAAGGACTAATATTTGTATATACAAGGTTTCTTTTAATTTTGATGTTAGATTTGTTGGTTATATGTGATTATAGTAGTATGTTATTCTTTTGTAATCCTAATGACACCACTTGCACTATAAACATTTGCATTGTAGTCAGAAATAGAAACTGATGAAAATATTACTGTACTATTTTGGTTGGACTTCGTGGGACATAGATGAATGATCCATAAATCATTAAATGGTTAACTGAATATAAGCATGATACAAAGCTTTGTGATGTAAGATAAACAGAGTTGAAATTACTCCACTAAAAGGTTGGCATTATGGTATTATTTAAACTAATCTAATTTATGTTTATAACTGTATTAAATTATGTTTTGTTTATGGTTTGATTGTTTTGGCAGCAATGGAATGAGACATACCTTCATTTTCATAAAGTCGGTCCCAAGCAAACATACTACCTATCGATGGAGTATCTGCAAGGACGGGCTTTGACCAATGCAATTGGCAACCTGAACATTCAGAATGCATATGCTGAGGCTTTAAATAAGCTGGGCCATGCTCTTGAGGAAATAACTGAACAGGTAAATGGATTTCACATCCTTTGTTCCTAAGGCATGATTTTGAGGGTCTTGAACATAATAATTATGCCAATTCTAGCGGGGAGGTGTCTTTGCTTTCTCCATGGCATCTCCAAATCAGGCTTTTTTCTTGAAGGGTCTTCTTTTTTGAGGTAACAATGATCCTATTATCTCGTGGTTGAGTAGCCATCAATTGGTCCATCAACAGGGTCTCAAATCAATACAAGTGTTCAAGAAAATGATTCCAGCTGTGCCAACTTGAAATAGCATATAAGTTTCCTTTGTTGGTTTACACAATAGACCTTGACATGGATCTGACTTCAGGTTTAACTTCATGTTGACAATTATTTGAATTGAAAATTTGCAGGAGAAAGATGCTGCTCTAGGAAACGGTGGTTTGGGAAGGCTAGCTTCATGCTTCCTGGACTCCATGGCGACATTAGATTTGCCAGCATGGGGGTATGGTTTGAGGTACAAGCATGGGCTATTCAAGCAGAAGATCACCAAGCAGGGACAAGAAGAAATTGCCGAGGATTGGCTTGAGGTTTAACTCTACCGCGAAGTTCTATTGTATAATTGCTTATTACTTGGAAAATTACTGATGGATTGCTTTTATGGAAATGATGCAGAAGTTTAGTCCTTGGGAAGTTGTCAGACATGATGTGGTATTCCCAGTCAGATTCTTTGGGAATGTGGAGGTTAATCCTGATGGAACGTAAGTGTTAATCTAAGAATGAAAGGACATTATTAAGTAGAGTGTGGGATGCATTTTAATTGCGTTAAATTCATCTTTGAAGAAGGATCCTTGATTTATTTTTAATTCTTTCTTCAACTGGGAAAGTAGCTTGGTTCCTTTAAAACATAGAACTGTCAAGTGATGCCTACCTTTGAATGTATTACAGGCGAAAATGGGTTGGGGGGGAAGTTGTGCAAGCTCTAGCTTATGATGTACCAATTCCAGGATATAAAACCAAGAACACTATCAGTCTTCGTCTATGGGAAGCAAAAGCTAGTGCGGAAGATCACAATTTGTTCCAGTTCAATGATGGACAATATGAATCTGCAACACAACTTCATTCTCGAGCTCAACAGGTTGGTTGTCAAGAATCCTTGAAGAGAAGGTGGTCTAGCAAGAAATAACAAACTCAACTTATCACAAAGCTTCTGTACCACACTGTAAGTTGAAGTGTGCACTTTTACATGTTTGTACGATGCTTACCTTTTTTCTTTGCTAAATCAATTTGCAGATTTGTGCTGTCTTATACCCTGGGGATGCTACTGAAAGTGGAAATCTTTTAAGGCTGAAACAACAATTCTTTCTCTGTAGTGCTTCACTTCAGGTTGGTCAATTTAGCTACAATTCATTCCTTCTTTATCTATTTTTCTAGTAGGCCTCAGCCTTAATTGGTTCTGTATCCACTTTAGTAGCCAAACTGCTTCACCATGATAAGGTGGCAAAGAGTAATAGAAGGACAGAGGGTGAATGACAATGAAATTCTGTTGGAACTGACATCCAGGATGATAGTTGAGGTTATGAATTTACTTGTAATATGTTTACTCATCTAGAAGCAGCTAGGCCAATGGCGAAGTAATAAATAAACAGAAATCATCATTCCAACTCTTTTGTCCTGCATTTTCTTTTTGGCTATATCCAAATTGAGATTATTTAAGGATTGTACGGGCCAGCTGTTAAAAATGTGCTCAAAGAACATTTTCTTTTTAATTTAATTTTTCCCGCATCGTGCCCAACAAAACCTGAAGACAGAGCGTTTATGCCAAACAAGAGATCACACGCATCTTGTACAATGATTTATTTCATGATGTACAGAATCAGATTTGAACTTGATGGTGTATGGAATTACCTAGTGCATGATGAAGATTGTTTAAGTTTACACAGGATAACTGCTGAAATTGGCTAAATTATCCGAACTTGTTAGTTCTTAAGAGGCAAATACCTTTCTAGGTTTCAAATTCAAAGAAAATGTTTAAACTCAAATTCAACAGTCCCGAGGGGAATTTTCTGCTTGAATGATGTGGAAGTTTAAGGACCATTTCCGCATCTTCATTATCTCACATTTTATTTGCTGCGGTAAGGGATGCCTTCCTGCTTCCAATTTTACTGCTGCTTTTTTAATCTTGCACCTTTAGTTATGTTATCATTTCTTTTTCGTTCTAATTTTTAGCTTGATGCAGGATATTATTTTTAGATTTAGGGAGAGGAGAAATGGAAAGGGATCATGGCAGTGGTCTGAATTTCCAAAGAAGGTTGCTCTACAACTGAATGATACTCATCCTACACTTGCAATTCCAGAATTGATGCGATTGCTAATGGATGAAGAAAGACTTGGATGGGATGAAGCATGGGATGTAACAACAAGGTGCCTGAATCTGTTTTCTAATAATTTTTCAATTCACATGATATTCTACTCATGCTTTTAGCCTGTTTGTAATGCATAGCTGCTTTGGGAATTAATCAGTAAAGAATATTTAATCGAACAGGACTATTGCTTATACCAATCACACAGTACTTCCTGAAGCACTTGAGAAGTGGTCACAAGCAGTAATGTGGAAGCTTCTTCCTCGCCATATGGAAATCATTGAAGAGATTGACAAGAGGGTATCCCTCCCATTCTATAATTATTCTCTCCTCTCTACAACTGTAGAAATGTGTTCTAATTTTAAGACTATATTTTTGCAGTTCATTGCAATGATAAAAGCCACATGCAGTGACCTTGAGAGTAAGATTCCCAGCATGTGCATCTTGGACAATAATCCCCAAAAGCCTGTCGTTAGGATGGCAAACTTATGTGTAGTATCCGCACATACGGTAAGAGGCACATCCCTTAGAACTTAAAAGATGAAGTGGCTTATATAGCTCGTTTGACTCTTATCTTCATTCTACCAAATCATCAAGTTTTCCTGATAATATTTCGATATATGGAGTATCTGTTTCGTGATAAATGGAAACCATCTTATTAAAGGCTACTGATTTTAGTGATTCTTCCACTGAATCTGATCTATTTTGGCTGTTAGCTAGGGTGGGCAATTTCGGGTTTGGGAATTCCTGAACACATTCGGGACACCGAAAAGTGTCCTGTTCGGGACACTTTTTGGGTCGGGTCGGGAATTTCCCGATTTTTTATTAACATTGAAAAAATAAAAAAACTAAAATCAGAAATGGCTTTGTTACTTTCAAGAAACACCAAACTCTCAAAAGAATTCTTCTCTTTTCTTTTTCATTTTGCATTTCTAGAATTACCAAAACCCATCTAATTTTCTCTTCAAGAAAAAGCTGGAACTAAAGTCATTTTTTTTCTCGAATCCTTGTGTAAAATGATACCAAATGACATTTTGTCTCTGATTCTTTTGAATTTCCTTGTGAAAGATATTGCCCGGTTCAAGTGTGTTTGCAGAGATTGGAAAGATTTGATTGAGAGCTCACATTTCGTCAAGAACCGCTCTGAAAAATCAATTTAAGAATTGCATAGAGTATGACTTTAAAGGTGAGTCGGGGACATGCAAGGGTGGTTTGGTTCACTGAATTTGTGTTGAAAAGGGTTCAAAAGATTCAGAGGGGTTAGTGGCCTTCGGTCTTGGAATTGAGGAATTTCATACATCGCCACTTCCAGGGTTTGAAACTTTTGTTTCATGACAAATCTGGTTCGTTTCTTGACATAATACATTATGGATAGATAACTTATTGTTTGTCAATCAATAAACAAAAGCTATTGATGACCATCTGGTTCATTTCTTGAGGTACTGGGTGGATGTTTGTGTGTTGGTTGGTACCAAACACAATGATGGAGTTGCTATCTGGGTCATGGAGAAATATGAATTGAAATCCTGGTGCAAAAAGTTCACAATTTCAATTTGTCAAAAACAACTGTTTACCTGACCTGTTCGGGACAGATTTTTCTGTCCTGAATGGGTCCCGAATTAATACCTGTTCCTATATCGACCCGACACTTCGGGACGGGTCGGAACAGGAACGGGAATTCCGCCCACCCCTACTGTTAGCTTTTTGCTTCTTGACACTGTTGCATAAGTGCAAAAGCATCAGTCTTATTGGTCAAAGTTTTCCATGTAGATACTATTGCTGCTAGGTTGAGGATTGAACCACTATTTGTTGGGAGACGCATTTTCTTTTCCTATCTTCCGTAGGTTATTCCTTAAGTCTTTGACTCTTCTCTATTTTCCTTCTTGTTTGGTTTTTTTCTAGGAAGCCTTGTTCCTATTTTTCAGTTATTTCAAAGAGTCTTTAATAGCTAAAATTGCTGATTTCTTTTCAGGTAAATGGTGTTGCTCAATTACACTGACATTTTAAAGGCCGAGGTTTTTGCTGACTATGTATCTATATGGCCCAACAAGCTCCAAAACAAAACAAATGGCATCACTCCTCGTAGATGGCTTCGGTTTTGCAACCCTGAGCTCAGTGATATAATCACGAAATGGTTAAAAACAGATCAGTGGGTTACCAACCTTGACCTACTTGTAGGTCTTCAAAAGGTTTGTATGAAATAAAAATATCTCAAATAAATGATTCCTGTAATCATCAATAATGTAGTTTTAACGACTGATGCTTTCTTTTTGCTGACAATGCAGACCTCCAAGCTGTATGGGCATCCGCAAAGATGGCCAGTAAGAAACGTTTGGCAAACTACATACAACGAGTAACAGGTGTGAGCATAGATCCAAATAGCCTATTTGACATACAAGTCAAACGCATCCATGAATACAAGAGATAGCTGCTGAATATTTTGGGTACAATCTATAGGTACAAGAAGTTGAAGGTATTTGAAGTCTATGATCTTTGCAACTTTTGTCAGTGCTCATCTTAATGACAACTCTCATTCAAACAAACTTGCATTGACCAATTACGTCACTTAGTTTGATAGTAAGCATAGCTGTAGCATATTAGAAGAACCAGGAGTGGTGATGTGGACAGTTTGATAATAAGATCACACTATTTGGAATTTTGATATCTTTCTTACCATATCTTGCTAACTAAAAATAGTAAGTTATGAAAAAATATTGTGTTAATTCTACCACTAAGTCCTATTCTGAGTCTTGTACTGCTGATGTATATTTATAAATTTATACATCGTACATCAGTTTTACTCTAAAACTTGTAAGATTGTATTTTGATTATGTAGCATAAGTTGCATAATAAATTTGATGAACTTGCTTGTGACTTCCTATGACAGGAGATGAGCCCTGAGGAGAAGAAGAAAACTATACCACGCACTATTATGATTGGAGGAAAAGCATTTGCAACATACACAAATGCTAAAAGAATAGTTAAATTGGTGACTGATGTTGGTGAAGTTGTCAACACTGATCCTGAGGTCAATAGTTATCTGAAGGTGGTATTCATTCTGAATTACAACATATCTGTTGCCGAGATGCTTATTCCAGGAAGTGAGCTATCTCAGCATATCAGCACAGCAGGCATGGAGGCAAGTGGCACAAGCAACATGAAATTTTCTCTCAATGGTTGCCTCATAATTGGAACACTTGATGGAGCTAATGTGGAGATCAGGGAGGAAATAGGAGAGGAGAATTTCTTTCTTTTTGGTGCAACAACAGAACAAGTTCCTAAGCTGCGCAAGGAAAGAGAAGAAGGACTGGTATGAAATTGTGTTTCTTCACTTACCTCAGTGGATTAATCAACAACTATTTATTTTGATATGATACAAAAAGTCTTGATTCTCCAAATAACCTTGGGGTAATGTTGCCTTTCTTCAATGGAAAGTTAACCTGTGTTACTTTTGTTTGGGTAATATTGGTTGTTGGCCATATATTCATGACCTCTTATTGAAGTGTGTGATGCACTTAATTTGGTATCCATTGCTAGGAAATCCTTTCAAATAATTTGTGATTTAGGAGTTGTCTGTTTGTTTGTTAGCTCTTTAAAATCACCCACGAAGTATTACCATGGGCTTATATTGATTAAATCTTCAGTAATATGGAACCAAACAATTTCTTGTAGTGGCATATTGACCAATACTGGTTTAAACTATCGTTTGCTTAGAGTGATCTGGCTGCTGTTCATGTTTATGCGAAATCTCTTAAGTATCTACTGTGCAACTTAATTTTCTTGTCTAACTTTAGTCCTTGCCAATCTCACAGTTCAAACCAGATCCTCGTTTTGAAGAGGCCAAGCAATTTATAAGAAGTGGAGCATTTGGAAGCTACGACTACAACCTGCTCCTTGACTCTCTGGAGGGGAACTCAGGTTATGGTCGTGGTGATTATTTTCTGGTTGGTAACGACTTCCCAAGCTATTTAGATGCTCAAGCAAGAGTTGATGAAGCTTACAAGTAAGATATTTCTCATATCAAGTTCAAAAGTATTATATTTTCATCTGGATCTGTAATGTAACTTCTCTGCTTGTGAAACAAGATATGTGAAAACTCCTGCTATACTAGACTTATTTTGATCATTAGACATAATTGTCACTCTCTTTCCTCTAAGCACAGATGAGTTTCTTTCCCAGCATTAACAGGTCACACTCTTCCATGTATCTAAAATATCAAACTTACCCTGGTTTGCTAGAAAACCTACACTATGAAGTTGCTCGACCTCTATGAATCCTGGATAAGACAGGTTTGTCCCTGCATCAAATTTAGGAATTGAATGAGCGCCAGCCCACACAAGTCTCAACCTATCCGAGCTCAGTAGGTCAAGCAGTGACCTGCTGCCCTGCTCTTTGTATCTACTTGTCTGTTATTCTCTTCCTGTCACCTGGCATATTATATGAGCGAAACAACTGTGGCCATGACTTGACAGTTAATCCATTTTTTCTGTAATTATTAAATTTATAATATCATGTAATGATTTGTAACCTCTAGTGTATACCTTACTCATTGCGATGTGTGTTACCTGTCAGGGACCAGAAGAGGTGGCTAAAGATGTCTATACTAAGCACTGCTGGCAGCGTCAAATTCAACAGTGACCGCACAATTGCTCAGTATGCTAAGGAGATCTGGAATATCGAGGAATGCCGTGTACCATAATTCCATTGCTGGAATAGCTCGTGTTACAAATTATGTAATTAGTGTGAAGACAAGAAAAAGAGGAGCCATCCACAATCTTGTGGGCATGAATAAATACTCGGCTTCTCCATTCTCCATCTTTTAACTTTCATTTATTTACTCAAATTGCTGTAAGAATCCTGTTTATATATGTATTTCCACTTTTAGAAGAAACATAAATATTGATGAAAGTGATTTGCGCACTTAGGGCGCAGCTGCCATATGCACGTCGGAGTAATTTTCACCGTTAGCATAACAATTTCTAGCTAGAGGAAGAACACTGTTTTTGCCGGGAGCGAAGCTAAGATAACTGCTTGCTAAATTAGGGAAATGAAATCGGCAGACCGCTTAAAACTGAACGGGAATCAGGTTGCAACTGTGACAAACATCAAATCAAACTAAACCCCCATTCTGAAGAGACCGGCAGAATGAAAAATATGTTCCTGAAACTACTACTAATACACTAACATGTACTCGAATGCAAAGCCAATTATTAACAAGTCATAAAAGTGGCTATTAGAGAGCCCAACAATAAACACCACATATACAGTATGTCCGCACCAGCCATGATGTGTAGAATATAATCCCTAAACACAATCGGAACATCCAAGTACATTTTATGATGATGGTGAAGCAGACCTAGGACTAACAGATCTTGACACAGATCGGGAACTTGCACTGTAGCTCCTAGTGTAACTCTCGTGAGAGTTACACCACTTGGATGACCCACCATGGGATGCACTCTTCCTAGGTCTTGGGGATACACTCCGAGGGTAGCTCCTCCTTGAGCTCTTTGGTCTTGGAGAAACGCTGCATGAATAGCTTCGCCTAGAGCTTGTCCTTCGCTTTGGGGATACACTGCATGAATAACTCCTCCTAGAGCTTCTCCTTCGTGGTGGTGGTGGACTCCGGGAGACTGAAAGATATCGTTGCCTTCTATAATAATGGTTATCTGGCGAGACATACCTAGAGTCATCTGGGGAGTAGGATCTATCACGCCTTCGATAATAGCGATCATCATATCTTGAATCATATGGGGAGTAGGAACGATCACGCCTTCTATAGTAGCGGTCATCTGGAGAATATGAGTGGCGCCGACTGTAGTAAGGTGAGTAGGATCTATGCCGACTATAATGTGAGGAAGACCTCCTCCTCCCATGGTAAGGAGAGTAAGATCTGCTCCTGCTCCTGCTCCATTCAGATGAATAACAAGGAGACCGACTTCTGCTCCTGCGGTAGGGAGAGTAGCTGGGTGATCGACGACTTGGAGAATAGCTAGATGTCCGACGACGGGCTGCATCAGCAAGAGTGCAAAAAGATAATTAGAAAAACAAAAATCTAACTACCTGCTGATAACAGATACCATTAGAGGACCATTAGGGCATAAAAGTCATCCTACCATGAACAGTTCTCAACCCCAAGTACCTTCCAGGAGTAGGAGTCCGTCCTCTCCTCCTCCTAGCCTGCAAGAGAAGCATGAGGACCAATTAGAAAACCATAAAACAAAAAGGAGATGCAAGAAGGCAATTTGTTCCCTTTTTTTTAATGCATCTTTTTGTCGGATATAATAGATGAAATCTAGCAAATGAATAGAAATCTACCTAGTTTAATTAAAATGATCAACAAAGTCATAATAAAATGAATGGCACAAGATTTAATAGCTAAAAGAGAGAGAAATGCAGGGCATACAACCCTAACAGTCTGATTCTTGATGATGTATTTGATTTGTTTGTTTGTTAAGTTGGGAGTTTGGTGAAGAGCTGCTACACACAGCTAACCTGTTGCCACAAAAACTTCAAGTGGAAAGAAGCAAACAACTTTCAAATTTGAAGAACCAATAATAAACCATCCATAATTCAAATGAACAATTTTATGAATCAATCAGTACACTAACAGGCCTGAAATGTGAAAGCTTTTACCTTCTCCACAGTAATGACACGACCCTCAAGAACAGAACGATCTAAATACTTGATGCAACGATCAGCCTCCTCGAGAGTGGCCATTGTCACGAACCCAAATCCACGAGACTCCCTTGTCCAAGGATCAACCACAAGGTGGACATCAATAACCTGGAAACACAAAAGGCCTTTGGTTTATCCTATTCTACAATGTTATCCCTTCCATTCCAAACAATGCAAAAGCAAACAATGCGTGAAATACCAACCTTCCCCTCAGCTGAAAAATGCTTCTCGAGATCTCTCTTGGTGATATGAGTTGACAACCCAGTCACATACAAATTGTTACCAGGATTTTCCACATCACTTGACACACTCCTGCAGAGAAAATTGAAACACGAAACTAAAGCCACAAAAGCCAACAGTAATAAACAAAACAGAAAAATAGGGAAGCAGATAAGTATCTATGATACCTTGATCGGCTGCGAGACCTTGAGCGAGACCCAGACATTGACTTGCTGCTGTATCTCTTGTATGGCGAAGGAGAACGTGAACACCTTGACCTCCTAGAGTACGACATCTACAACAAATCAAAAGACAACACAACTCTCTCAACAATCAATTGTCATAACATCTCAGCCAATGAGACTTTAAATAAACCAAAGAAGAAAACGATAACCTATTTAATTTTCAATTACCTTCTCATTCCAATATAATCAGAGAAGATAATTTACACCCAAAAATAAATTCTAGGCTTCTTCAATACAATTTAAACATGACCTCCCAAAAAATAACCAAACCTTCTGTAAGTGATCTTTAAATTACAATCAAGTCCAAGAATTGCATCAGAAGTCTCAACAATCAATTCAAACAATATTTCAGCCAATGAGATTCTTAATTAAACTAGATTTATATTTTTTTTAAAAAAATCAAGTTCTAAATACTGTTTCTTTTCATTTCGATATAATTCAAGAAACTAATTTACATTTAAATTTCAGAATCCAAAACTACAACCTAGACTTCTTCAATACATTTTTCAATATGATCTCGTAAAAATAAAAAAATTACTATAAATGATCCTGCAATTAAAATTAGGTCTAAAATCGCAGCCAAATTCTGTCTTTCAGAACTATCAATCTATCTCCACATATCTAGTTTCTAGAAACAAAGAATTATACAGCAAACGCCAGAGATTGTAAAGATTTGTATTCAGGTTGAATTGGAAAAAAATTGAATTATACTCTCGTTTGTTAAAACTAATTTTGATTACTAAAGCAAACAATAATTCTCGATTACTCAAAAAATAAAGAAAAGAAAAGAAATTATCGGCGATCAAAATTACCACAAAATTGAAAATAAAAAAAATTCACCATATCAAAGTAATGGAATCGATTGGCTCTCTCTTTCTGTTGTCGCAATTGTCCGTCGGGTTAGGGCTCGCTCTCTCTATCTACTTCAGCAAATTTATGCATAAAATTATAGTAAGACAAATGGCAAGCGCCTTATATTGCAAATGAACCGGGAGAAGTTTCCAGAGGACCGGACGCGAAGCTTCTCAATTAATTGTGGTTGGATTCTTCTTTGGAGTCCGGATAAACTGGCAGACCAACCGCAGTTGGCCACGCGTAGAAGGCGTTTTTAGTAAAAGGGGATTGAGCGAGATCTGAGATTACCTCATTGGTTGACGTGGCTCTCTGTAGATGATTCCGTGAAGGTGAAAAAGAGGATCCAACGGTGAAAAATTGAGCTGCGATTTCAACCACTAATAACTCAGCCCGTGGAAATTCGGATAATACGTCTTGGATAGAATTATTGTTTTTGTTTTTGTTTTCTCAGAGGGTTAGTTGAGAAAATAACCAAATATTGGCGGTATTTGTGATGCAAACAAATAGATGAAGTAATTTAAGGGTTTCTTCATATAATTTGGGAATAAAAGGGTAATTCACACTAATATAAGGCGTCAGTCAGTTTGATGCCAATTACTTTATGTGAGTTTATTCGTGATTTTATTTTATCAAACATCTTTATACTCATTCATGTCACTTTTATCTGTTACTTCAGAAACATACAATGCTATATTTCCAGCATAAATAAACTATATTGGAGTTGCAATGAACTATGATTTCGCATTACCAGTAAATAAACGAGAGACATCGCTCAACAATTTCTCATTACTACTAGCATCTGCGCCAACTTACAACAGGCAAAGAAATAGCATCCAAATGATAATGTAGCCCTTCTATGGCAGCCAAATAAAGGAGAAATAAATGACTACATTATCAAATTGCAATATAATTTAGTGAGGAAGCCATTGGTGAATATCACAACAGCAAATAACCTATAAAGTGCCAAAAGCAACCAGTATAGAACCTTCTGAACACTGGTAAAATCCATATTAATCCACATTTAAAAGTAATGAAAATTTTGGGTCAAATACAATGGCCAGTTTAAGATAACTGCCCTGAAATCACATTACATATTAAAAAGTAGCACTATGCTATTAGTTTCACTGCTGTGACGTCTCCTGTGATGCAGGAACTGAGGAAGCAGACGATGATGGCACAGAAGCAGGTGGTGGAGGCCCTGTTGATGCAGATGCCAGGGGTGCAGGCCCTGCTGATGAAGATGCCAGGGGTGCAGATTTTGGCAGAGTGGGATGCTGATATTGCTGCATTAATGGTGGAGCAATTGGCGGGGTAATTGCAGACTGATATGGTGGAGGATACTGCTGATAGGGTGCCATGGGAGGCATATACCCATATGGTGGTGGATAAAGCTGCTGGTGATATTGCCCATACGGAGGTGGTACAGGGTGATAATTATAATGCTGTCCTGGTTGCTGCTTCTCTGGACCTGAATTGTTCTCACCTTCCTGGGATGGAACAAGGGCACCCATTCTTTGAGGATCCATAGATGGATAATAGGCTCTATCGTGCTGAGGTGGAGGAGGAATATTGAAGTAGTGCGTTGGTGCAGCTTGGTTCTGAGTGACAGGCTGCTGATACTGATTCTGCTGATGAGATATCAGTGAACGAGGCAACATCCCACTATGAGCAATCGCAGCCTGTTGCCTTGCTTCATCTGAGCTTTCAGTCTCAAGTTTCTGTGTCTGGGGCTTACCCCACATTAGCTTCAGCCTTAGACCCTTTATAACAAGTTTGTTAGAGAGCTCTTCTGCAGCCTTCTCTGCACCTTCTCTTGTTGTGTAGGTTACAAAAGCAAATGCTTTTTGTGTATGCATCTTTATGGATTCAATTTCTCCATGGGCATAAAAGTGATCCCTTAGATCCTGCTCGGTGACTCTTGCATCAACCCCACCCACATAAAGAGTTTTGATGCTTTCATCGTCAGGGGCTTCCAAAGAGGGCATTTCACCAGCCTTGCTGAGTAACTTCATTGCAACTGGATCATTCACTCTGCAAACATTTCAAAGAGTAAAAAGAAATGAAATTTTGTGAAGATCAGAACCTCCTAAAATTTTATTATCACAAGCAAGTTTCTGGTGGCATGTGTCAATGGTTTCCACAGGCATCGAATTAATAGATGGTTGCACTGTTACCAAAAGGTTCTTGATCATGGATACAATTAATAATCAATAATTGCGACTGTGATCATAACAACATCCAGAGAAAAAGTCAAAGCAAGCTTTAGACATGATGACAGTTTCATTATGTGTTAATGCAATTCAGTCATTATCCATGTAAGAGACCATTTCCAAGTAAATCACAAATTCAGGCCATCCAACACTGGTTCACCTATACTAAATAATGTAAATAAAAGTACGGTAAACATCAGTATATATCACATTTAAATACAAGGTAATTCCATATGAAAATTTCATAAAATATAATACAAATTATGCCTATATAAGAATAAAGCAAAGTGTAACATCAATTAAAGGGTCAAACACTGAATTTACATATCGATGCTCAAAAAATTAACATAGTTCAACCATTTAATTGACAGGAGAATCAATCAAGTTGCACGAGAAAAAAAAAAATTCAAATCTCATCCAACATATCCAAAAGGTAAATGAATGAAAGAACTACTTCTGAGGAAGCAAAGAGGAACTTAAGCCCATTCATTAAGAAAAATGCTTGACCAAAATGAATTATCAGATTCAACCCATAGGCAAGAAGCGAAAGCAATTTAAATAAATATAAAGAAAGAAAAGCAATAGCACAATATTATGACAAATGACACAAGGGATTATCAGCTGTTGCACTTACCCATAGTAACGGTCTTTTATATTTTGCTGAGATAATTCGCCAGTTACAGGCATCTCATGCCTATAAGGACACTCAGCACCTCTTGTGCATTCACCCCGAACATAAAAACTACAAACATGTGCTCTGTTTCTTTTATAGTAAGGCTGTGTTCTCTGAAGCTTCAGGATAGTGTCATTTGGTCGGACCTTTCCATATGAGGATTCATAGTCTATACCAGCTCTAGCCTGCAAGGGACATAAATCATGTCAAATCATAAAATAGAAAAAATTGTTAATAGGCACCAAAGAGAAACTAAGAGCATAAACTTTTCATCTAACTAAGAAATTACAAAGCATAGCTGAAAGAATCAGCATGCATCTGTTGCTGGAATTTAAGTCAAACTAACATAGAATTTTTACACTGAAAACTGCTAAGTTATAGAATTCTTGTAACTGAGGAAAGAAAGGGAGAGAGCAGAGAATCTTTCTTGAGACTTGGGTTTCAAAAACCAAAAGATGAAACAACAAACTTACATAATGAACATATATTTAACTTCATAATTTTGCAAAGCCCCCAATATTTCAGGCCTTTCAGATATACTCAATGCAGAGACATAAGAGAGAAGATTAATTGAATCAAGACACCAGATAATATACAATATAAGAAATAAGAATACAGACAACAAACTTATATTATTGATGGCAGAAAATTTTCATCATCTGAAAATATAGATCATGGCAACAAGGATGATTGCATATTGAAAATTAAATAAAACTACAGAGACATAATTATATCAGCAACATCGATTCGACTCTACGCACCCTAATCAGAAGCATTGTAATACTTAAAGAAATTTAATGCATGAAAAACTTTGAATAGCCCTTACTTTCTCATCAACACAAAAACTATTAAAACGAACTTTGATGTTTGTCAAAATACATACCTTTCTGTCATGTTCCTCTGCAAAGTATTCCCTGTTTACATCACTCTTTGGAATGGCATCATTGGAATTGATACTGAGAGCAGTTTCTCGAACTTGAACCGGCAAACCATATTCCAGGTCCAGAAGACATACTTGACAAACATTTTTCAACTTGCTACATGTCTGGCAAATCTCACTCTTCTTGAATCGTGCATCACGACCAGGCCTCCACCGAAAAACTGTAAATGGCCGTGTGCAAATTTTACACTCCTTATCATAATCTGCTCTTGTCTGCATCCAAATGTACCACAACAGCAATCCATTAGAACAAACTGAGATTGAAATTACTCCTAGGTCAAGCAGTGTAGACCAACACAAACTTAAATCCCATTGCATATAATATATCATGTGTAAAATTTTCAATATGTAATAATATATACTTTTCTTTCTGTCTACATTGAAGTCCAGCATTTTTATAGCACATGATAAAGGCAATCAGTGATGCCAAAACGTATTGGATGTGGGATTTTCAGCCTTTCAAAAGTGTAAAGCTACACCATATGTGAACATGAGAAGTTTGACAAGTATGACTAATTGATTTCTTTAACAAACTACCAAGTTCTTTGACTACTATGACACACTCTTCAACAATTCTCAAAATAAAAGAAGAATAGAAGGAAATCAAATGAGCATGAAAAAGGACATTACCATTCGAACATACGGATTGTCACCCAGACATGACTCGCAAATGATAGGAAAGTCAGAACGTTCCCAACCATCCGCTTCATGATCTCTCAATAACCGATGCGCCATCTAGATACTATATATCTTTCTACTGCCTTCACTTCTCACTATATCGCTCGAAGTCCTGTGCCAAAAAAACGTAATCAACAAATGTTTTCGCAATAGAAAATCGACAAAGACTAAGTTTCTAAAAGATCAACTTTGTTGATTGAGGAGTGAATAACAAAATAGTAGATTATTACCAATACCAATCATATATAAAACCCTAATGTTATAAATAGACAAGATTTAAGCAAACAGTTCACTAATTCATCCAACTAGAAGCCAACCCCAAATCGAGAGACAACAAAAAGCACTTGTGTTATCAAATTTGTGAAATTAACAAGAAAATTCAACAATATAAACCGAGCAAGACTTTTATACCTTGAACCTAGGCTTGATGTAATTCAATTGAATAAGAATAAACTTCTATGTAATTCGATTGAATAAGAATAAACTTCTGCTTATGAGCTAAAGTAGAACCATGATTTCTCTTCGTACGCTTAAGTGAATGGTGGCTGAATGTTGGCTCGCCGCGGAAGATGAAGTTCGATCGAAAAAAAATCGACGCAATTTTATATTAATTTTAGTGTTTTTATTTTATATTTTTTTATTAAGAAATCAGGGCCAAGTCGGTTTTTCTCAAGCCTGAAAAGACGGCCCAGTGTGTGATTTTTTTTAAGAGTCGGTGTTTGATTTTTAAGGAGTGGGGATGCTAAGTATATCGCCCCTATATACTAAACACCCCCCCCCCCCCAAAAAAAAAAAAGAAAAACAACTGTATAAAAAAATAAAATAAAATAAAACCTTGCCAACCTGAAAACAACGGCGGTTGGCAGTAAGTGGGTGCCGGCTAGGTGAAGAGGCGGTGGACTTGAGTTATTCTCATGCAAACGGCATGAACTGACGGAGAGATCGCACGAGCGACTAAACCGCTAGAGGAAAGGTGGCGGCGATGCTGACGTTACTACTTCTCGAACAAGAGATGAAAGATGAGAAATAATTTGAGGAATAGATTTTTTTCGTTTAAGGAGTTGGGCAGGTGGGAGCAAGACCAAGATATAGGGGATTTTCACTGGAACACTTGGCAACGACCAAAAAAAAGTGCACTTATATAGAATTATGAGTTATCACAGATTAAAATTTCCAATTCTTATTGGGATTAAAATTCTCCGAGTGTTATGTTAGAATATAACTAAGTTTATGATTCTCTTATGCTTTAAGGAAAACAATTACACTATAAATAAATTAATTTAAGAGTCTTTATTTATACAATACACGTTTCTTTTCTAAATACATAATTTTTTTTAATAAGAATGTTAACTTTAAAAATTTTGAAAGAGAGTTAAAAGAAGATTTTAATAAAAAAATTGGAAATAAAAAAGATAATTTTTTAATCTTTTAAATTATTCTCTATATTATTAATTAATTTTAGAGCAATTTTGTGAAGAGTATTAAGAAAAGTATTGTGACAGAATTTTATTTTCTGTTATTATGACTTACAAACAGGATTCTTTTTGACTTCTTTCCCGTGCTACATCAAATTATTTAGTTGTTAATTCTAATCCCAGATTTTATTGAATTCAGATTATATGATACAGCTTTAAGACTTGGGAAGCTTCAAGCCCATTTCAAACTACAGATTGATCCCGGGGAGTATGCCCGAGACAATCTCAAATTGGTTCTCGCCGAAGTGGTTTACGAATGGGCAAAGGTTTACATTTACTTCTACAAACACTTTGGTTAAAACTAGTAGCAGCCTTTATGAATGATTTGCATCTTACATATCTTCCTTCTGCCAGGGTATTCCATTTGCTGATATCTGTGAGCTTACCGATGTTCCTGAAGGCCTGATAGTGCGAACCATCGTCAGAGTGGATGAAACATGTCGTGAATTTAGAAATGCTGCGGCCCTTATGGGTAATTCCGCACTGTACAAGAAGGTGGAAATTGCTTCCAATGCAATTAAGCGCAACATTGTTTTTTGCAGCCAGCTAGTACAATACTGGAGTATAATGTTTTGAGAACCAGAAAGTATCTAAATCGTTCTCTGAAAAGAGGAAGCAAATTCCGGTAACAGATTTTTTTTCATGTTAATGCAGAAATTCCATAGCTAGCCAGACGGTTTGTACACTATTTACCTAAATTATTTCCCATGAAATGTAAAGAATTATTGATGATTATGACATTAGATTGTGAATCGTTGTCTATTTTTCTGACTTAAAAGCAAAATAGCCAAAAATTATACGGCTAATCTTTTTGCCAAGAAGATAATAAATAGTTGCAATTGTCCTTATTAATAATATAACTCAAAATTTGTTTCATAATGTATTTTGAATTTTTTATTTTTGTATATAATTTGAAAAAATAAAAATATGAAAATATAATGAGTATATTGTGATGAAATAAAGAAAAAATAAAGTGTATTGACAAAAAAATATAGTAAATAAACGGAAAAAAAAATCAAGAACGAAAAAGAAAAAAAAGTCAAAATTTCTCTTGCAAATAAGGGTTGGGCGCCATGTCTTGCACCATGAGTGAGGTGCGTCATGCATCTTTGCGGTGCAACTGAGTGTACGGCCCCTTCCAACGCCTTACACGAGACGAGGAGAATTCTGGTTTAATTTCTTTTTTGTCTTCAATTTCTTTTTTTTTTTGTACATTTTTTTTATTTTCATTTTCTAATTAATTTGTTTAGCTTCTAATCTTTAAAATAACAGTGTCTAAATATCTAGTCTATTTATTTTTAAGTTCAAAATTTTTAAAGTATAATTCAAATGAATTTTGAAGAAAAATGATAAAATAAAAATAAAATATATTTCGGAAGTAAAATGATTAGAATAGAAACTTTATAATTACTAAAGATTACATTTTAATATTGTGGAGATAAAAATACATGAGTTTAAGCTAAAGGCTATTTGTGTAAAAGTCCCTTATCTGTGAGTCTATATCAATTGAACCCACTAATTTTGTATCGCATCCAATATATATATATAAACTACATAAGAGTTGCAATGAACTATGACTTCACATTTCCAGTAATCAAACAAGAGACATTATCCCATCCAACATATCGCCCCACAATTTCTCATTACTAGCACCTAGGCCAACTTACAACAGGCAAACTAATTGCGTTAATGGAGGCCCTGTTGATGCAGATGAAGGGGGTGCAGGCCCTGCTGATGCAGGTACTGGGGGTGCAGATTTTGGTGGAGCAGGTTGCTGATATTGCTGCGTCAATGGTGGAGGATTTGGCGGGGGCATTGCAGACTGATATGGTGGAGGATACTGCTGATAGGGTGTCATGGGAGGCATATAACCATATGGTGGTGGATAAAGCTGCTGGTGATGTTGCCCATATGGAGGCGGTACAGGATGATAATTATAATGCTGTCCTGGTTGCTGCTTCTCTGGACCTGAATTGTTCTCACCTTCCTGGGATGGAACAAGGGCACCCATTCTTTGAGGATCCATAGATGGATAATAGACTCTATCGTGCTGAGGTGGAGGAGGAATATTGAAGCAGTGCGCTGGTGCAGCTTGGTTCTGAGTGCCAGGCTGCTGATACTGATTCTGCTGATGAGATATCAGTGAACGGGGCAACATCCCACTATGAGCAATCGCAGCCAGTTGCCTTGCTTCATCCGAGCTTTCAGTCTCAGGTTTCTGTGCCTGAGGCTTACCCCACATTAGCTTCAGCCTTAGACCCTTTATGACAAGTTTGTTAGAGAGCTCTTCTGCAGCCTTCTCCGCGCCTTCTCTTGTTGTGTAGGTTAAAAAGCAAATGCTTTTTGTGTGTGCATCTTTATGGATTCAATTTCGCCATGGGCATAAAAGTAATACTCGGTGATCCTTGCATCAACCCCACCCACATAAAGAGTTTTGACGCTTTCATCCTCGAGGGTTCCAAAAAGGGCATTTCACCAGCCTTGCTGAGTAACTTCATTGCAACTGGATCATTCACTCTGCAAACATTTCACGCAAAGATCAGAACCCTCCAAAATTTTATTATAACAAGCAATTTTGTTGTGGCATGTGTTAATGGGTTTGCACAGGCATGGGATTAATCGACGGCTGTGCTGTTACCAAAAGGTTCTTGATCATGAATACAATTAACGATCAATAATTGCAACTTTGATCGTTAGAACATCCCGAGAAAAGTCAAAGCAAGCTTTAGAAATGATGACAGTTCCATTATGTGTTAATGCAATTCAGTCATTATCCATGTAAGAGACCATTTCCAAGTAAATCACAAATTCATACCATTCAATATAGGTGAACCTATATTAAATAATGTAAATAAAAGTACAGTAAATAGCTAAGAATTTCGTAAAATACAATACAAATATAAGAATAGAGCAAAGAGTAACATAATTAGAGGGTCAAAAACAGAATTTAAATTTTGATGCTTAATGAATTAACATAGTTAAACCATTTGACTGACAGGAAAATCAATCAAGTTGCACAAGAAAAAAATTCTCAAATCTCATCCAACATATCCAAAAGTTATATGAATTAAAAAACTTTTTCCGAGGAAGCAAAGAGGAACTTAAGTCCACTCATTAAGCTTTAAGAAAACAGCTTAACCAAAATGAATTATCAGGTTCAACCCACGGAAAGGAAACGAATGCAATTTAAATAAATATAAAGAAAGAAAAGAAGTAGCACAAGATTATGACAAATAAACACAAGGGATTATCAACTGTTGCACTTGCCCATAGTAACGATCTTTTATATTTTGGTGAGATAATGTGCTCTGTTTCTTTTGTAGTAGGGCTGTGTTCTCTGAAGCTTCAGGATAGTGTCATTTGGTCGGACCTTCCCATGTGAGGATTCATAGTCAATACCAGCTCTAGCCTGCAAGGGAACAAAATCATGTCAATAATAAAATAAAATAAAGGAGTAATGGAATAGAAAAAATTGTCGAAAGGCACCAAAGAGAAACTAATGGCATAAACTTTTCATCCAACTAAGAAATTACAAAGCACAGCTGAAAGAATCAGCATGTTTCTGTTTTGCTGGAAATTAAGTCAAACAAACATAGAATTTTTACTTTGAAAACTGCCAAGTATAAAGAAAGGGTGAGAGCAGAGAATCTTTCTTGAGCTTCATAATTTTGCAGAGCCCCCAATATTTCATGCCTTCCAGATATACTCAATGCACAGAGAGAAGAGAGAAGACAATGATGAAGAGAAGATTAATTGAATCAAGACACCAAATAACATACAATATAAGAAATAAGAATACAGACAGCAAACTTATATTATTGATAGCAGAAAATTTTCATCATCCGAAAAATATAGTCCTTGGCAACAAGGATGATTGCATATTGAAACTTAAATAAACCTACAGAGACATAATTATATCAGGCAACATCCATTCGACTCTAGGCACCCTAATCAGAAGCATAGTAATACTGAAAGAAATTTAATGCATGAAAATTTTTGAATAGCCCTTACTTTCTCATCAACACAAAAACTATTAAAACGAACTTTGATGTTTGTCAAAATACATACCCTTCTGTCATGTTCCTCGGCAAAGTATTCCCTGTTTACATCACTCCTTGGAATGGCATCATTGGAATTGATACTGAGAGAGGTATCTCGAACTTGAACCGGCAAACCAAATTCCAGGTCCAGAAGACATACTTGACAAACATTTTTCAACTTGCTACATGTCTGGCAAATCTCACTCTTCTTGAATCTTGCATCACGACCAGGCCTCCACCGAAAAACTGTAAATGGCCGTGTGCAAATTTTACACTCTTTATCATAATCTGCTCTTGTCTGCATCCAAATGTACCACAACAGCAGTCCATTAGAACAACCTGAGATTGAAATTACTCAAAGTTTGACAAAGTATTGACTACTATGATACACTCTTCAACAATTCTGATCTACTTTCAAAATAAAAGAATAATAGAAGGGAATCAAATGAGCATGAAAAAGGGCATTACCATTCGAACAGAAGGATTGTCACCCAAGCATGACTCGCAAATGACAGGAAAGTCAGAACGTTCCCAACCATCCGCTTCATGGTCTTTCAATAACCGATGCGCCATCTATTCTAGATATTATATATCTTTCTCTACTGCCTTCACTTCTCTATATACAATATGAAAGCACAAAATAATAAGTAGACCTACTTTTATAGTTTATGTATTCTCCTAATTAGAATAGTAATTTAATAGAGGTTGTCTTAAATTTAATTCTTAATAGGATTAGGATAAATAATATAATATAAATTATTTAATTTAGATAAATAAATAGATTCCTTATTTCATAAGGATTAAAATAGTATCTAATATTATTTTAAATAATTTATATTGTCCATATTTATTTAAATTAAAAAATATTTTAATTACTATGAATTGGGTCATCAATTAATTGAGTTCAATAGATTTAATTAAATTAAACATGAGTTAATAAAATTAATTAATTAATCTAATAAATTTAATTAAATTAAACTTGGGTCATATAATATGTTAAATCCAACAAACTTATAATTTATTTTAATGTTTTACCATCATCTTCTGAAAAGAGGAAGCAAATTCCGGTAACAGATTTTTTTTACCTGTTAATGCAGAAATTCCGTAGCTAGCCAGACTTTTTGTACACAACTTAATTATTTCCCATGAAATGTAAAGAATTTATGGCTGATTATGATTACGACAGTAGATTCTTGAATCGTTGTCTATTTTTCTAACTTCAAAAGCAAATTCACGGTGGAATTTCACCGTTGTTCTTGTTCACTGGAAAACTATAATATGGCTGGCGCTTTGTGCTGCCATGAGATAATGCTCTGAGCATTGTTAGTCGAGAACAAGACGACAATTGTTTGTCGTATTGAGCAGATTGTTGCCACGTATCTCCCGAATCTGGTGGGAAAAAATTGTGCAGACCCGCAAAAGTTTCAGAGTTTTGACAGGAGAAACAAATTTTGTACGAGTAACGCACATATTGAAAGTCCACTTGCCAAATAATTCCAATTAGATAATAACTAAAATGAATACAATTCAACTCTCATTCATTGTATTTTAATCAGTTTCATATAATTTTCAAGTTTTATTTTTTTTTAAATTTTATCGTGAATGACAAAATATCTTTTCAGATGTTGATGTATTGAATATGGTTATTTGGGGTGGACAAAATCGGTTAAGTTTAACTAAAAATTAAATTGATTGATCGATTTTTAAAATATAAAATTAAAAATTAAATTACAAATATTTAGAATTGAATTGAATTGAATTAGTTTAAGTTCTCGATTTAACTTTTTTTATAATTAATAATTTTAAATTTAGTTAACTTTTGGCATTAAATAATTTGGTTCAATTCATTTTTTAATTTTTGTTTTGTTCTTAAGTTATCATGTGTTTTTTTTTTAAAAAATTAATTCAATTTGATTCTCAATTTAAAAGTTCAAAATAAAAAATTGATTTAAAATTTCAATTTTTTAATATATAAAATCGAAAATTAAACTGGGACTAAGACAAAATTAGTCAAGCCATTTGATTCTCTAATTCGATTGGCCAATTATTTGCCTAATGATTTCTATTAACATATTTTATGACCAAAAAAATACTTGTTGAATTAAAATGCATTTTAGTAGTCTTTGTATTGATCATGATTGGTCCATCGCAACCTTTTTTATACATCGGATCATGGAGGATCGAGGCTTGTCAAGCCGGCGCTTCAGTAGCAAATTTCATCAGTGATGCAAGTTATTCATCACACTGATGACCCCACTCCACGAGTGACACGTCACTACAAAAACTGTGTTGATTGTACCCGATCAAAACCCTCCTCAAGTTGGTAAGTTGATTCATGAATTTGGTTTATGCATGAAAAGGCTTTCAATTCCCCCCTCCTACAGTGTCCACATTGCAAGCCGTAGTCCTCTCTCTTCACCAATCACTCTCCCCCTCTCTGTATAAACACATACGAAAGCAAAAGTGCATTTTCATTTCGTTAAAATTATTAGATTTTTCTTCGCGTTTCAAAGACTCTTCAGCGATTCGATCATCATGTCTGGCTGGGATCACCGTATGATGTGAGCTTCTTTCTTTTTATCTTCAAGCTTTTGCTTAAACTAATTAAATTTGAATCAATTTATTTACTTATTTTTATTTATTTATTTATTTATTTTGACAGGTTTGAACGGTATTTATACGATTATTTGAGAAAAAACAACATGCATCGAACAGCTGACATTTTAACGAGAGAAGCCAATATTTTACTGGATCCTACAGTTCCTCCAGGTAATTTTATTACCTTTTTCTTCATTTTTATTTCTTTTAATTAAATTCCATTTTGTGTCTTCATTTGAGTGTTCTCCAACTCTGGTTCCTGAGAAACGGTCGTTAATTAGTAGTTGATTTTTAATCTTGAATAATGTTTCATATTCTGAAGTGTAATTAATTTATTTTTTTAATATAATTAAGTCCTTTTTTTAAAACTTTGTAGAAATTTAATTGTCTCTTTTTGAGGGATAAAATTGACAAATTACTGCACTAAGCTTTGTGAAACAGTATAAGAAACTATATTTTATTGAAGAATTTCTGAATGATTATATAGCAAAGAAATTTTCTAATTGGTAAAGTAAATTTCTCTTCTTAACTTGTTATTGCTCGTGTCTAATGGTTACGGATTCCTTAACAGAAATTTGTTGATGGTAATTTTTGTTTTTCTTCTGATTTTTCCTTTTCCTAGCAATTGATGCCCCTGATGGCTTTTTGCATGAGTGGTGGTTGGTATTCTATGACCATTACAGATCACAGCACCCAAGGGATCATATTCCGGGGGAGCGTTCGACAATGGTGCTGGTTTGATCAGTTTAATATTTTGTTTTTAATGCATTTGCGTTCTTAGAAGCAATTTTAGTCTTTTCTTTGTTGCTTGGTTTGTGAATATATAGGTTCAGCAAATTAAGGGGGCTAGGCAACAAATTGATGTTCCATCAAGGCAGTACGCAATGAATGAGCAAACAATTTCACAATTGTTAATGGACTCTGATTCTTGTATGTGCACCTTTGATTCACTTCTACTGAAGTGTCCGCCACTAATTTTAATAGTCATTTTGCAAATTAGTCACTTTTTCAACATTGTTTAACCACTACAATGACCCAATGCTTTTTCCTCTCTGCTTCCATACTAAGTTTTGTGATGATATTTTTATCTTTACTTCTCGAATATCTCCTTAATTCTTTTAATCTATGTCTTGAATAAACTAGTAAAAGGTAAATCTCCCAACATAACTTACTCTAGCATTTGTCTGGGTGTGTACACCGGAAATCAATATGTACCATTCTTGATGCTTATATGTTGCAGGGTTCAACATTGGGGTCAATGCTATGGGATCAAGGAGGTCTCTTTTAATGGTGAGAATCTTTATATGATTGTGTTTTCAAATGCCCTTCAGAGGAACTATGTGTGTCAAGAGTTAAATTTATCATGTTCACATTACAGGGAGCTGAGCAAGTTCCCCAAGGCATGTCATCATCTTCACATCAAGAAAATCTTTTGTCATCCATGTCTCTGGCGAATCTTCCAGAAAACCTTGCCAATTTAACTGGGCAAGAGTTAGGCTGTTCAGTCCTTGCAGCATCAAGAAAATTTGATAGTTCATTGGAAGAGGTAGTGACCTCCGGCTTGATTTGCTTATACTTGGACATGTTGCATGCAGCCTCACCAATGCAAAAACATGCTATACATATATAAACTTGCAATCAGATTACAAAAAATGTAGTGGTTGGTTAGTCTACTTGGTAGCTATAGTTTATGCTCTAACTCATATGTTTTACAGGAAGATGAGTTAATCCCTCCACCTCCAGGGTTTGAGAATAATGCATTGAAGTCAATATGGCTGACGGAAAAAAATCCAAAAGAGCCCAAGGAAAAATCACAATTGGCACAGATGGTAACTGTTCCGTAGAGATTCAAAGTCTTTATATGTCGTACTTAAGTCCATCCATCACTTATGAGTATTCTCTTGCCAAAGGAAGAGCAATATGGAATCACCATCTCCTTTTAATATTCTGTTATTATTTAGAGCAACTCAAATTAAAAGATAACCCGTTGGCCCATCTAAGCACGTATTTAAGTATGTCATATTCTTGAATTGTGTGCTTCTTGTGGATCAGAGTGGTGCAAAGAGCATAAACACATCAGACTCCATAGACGGAAACAGCAGTGTATTAGGAGACGTTGATACTACTTCAGATGTTTCCTTACCGAAAAACAAGTCAGATGATATTGTCAGATCCTCTTCTACGCATGCTAACGGCGACAAAGATAATGCAGATACTGATACTACTTCAGATGCTTCCTTAATGAAATACAAGCTCTGCGACGATAATGTCAAATCATCTTCTCCACATGCTAAGGCAAACAAAGATAATGCAGATGCTTCCTTTACGAAACACAAGTCCTTGGACGATAATGCCAAATCATCTTCTCTGCATCTTAATGGCAACAAAAATAATGCAGGTTCTTCTTCCAGCAAGTTGAAAGGATGTGCTAAAACTCCAGATGATTTGCAAGGTATTCTCTTTATTAACTTCTAAATGAGAATGAATTAGAAGTAATGCATGCATCTTCTTTATGATTCTTATATATATTTAGCTAATATACTGAGGTTAGGTGTTAACTTTAGACAATCTAGCAGTAACCAATTGCTGTTGAAGATAGTTTCTCACTGGAAAATTGGTGAACATTGGATAGCTGTAGACCAACTTTCTTCTGGTACACATCAAGTTTTAGAGCTAAGCAGTACTTTTATAATTACTTGTATTACAAATATCTATTTTGCTGTTTCCGTCGACTGAGTGTGTATTTTATTTGGAATACTAAATTTCTCTCATTTAAAGTGCATGATTTTGGTCACCTGACTCCGTGCTCTAAACTGCTTAACTTTTTTTCACCTTTACCTCGTGATCTGCCCATTATTTCAACTTTGCTGTTCTTTGTTCAACCACTAGTAGACTTTGATACTTCAATATGACTTGGTCATTGGGATTCGCTACATGGACCCTTTTTCTAATGCATTCAAGTAACAAGTCTGGAAAACTCTGTTGTATTATAAAGCTAAAGTTGACGATTCCCTCCTATTTAATTTGTTTTGGGGGAGCAGGGGTTTCAGGTTTGAATATGCGTTATGAGTTAATACTAATAGTTTTGTGTTTGGAGCTCACGTTTGTTTCCGTTTTGCTTCCTCCACTATGTATTTTTTGAGGTCTAATTGTAGATATTTTCCTCGCAGTCCATCAAATTGCGGAATCCAAAAAAGAGGGGTAAATCAGTAACTGTTGCAAGCACAGGATGGGTATATATCTGAGTGGACTTGACCAATATGTGAAGCTACTGAAATGACGCTTTGTTGTCCATAGATTTTAGTTTCAGTATGTAGATACAGGCTCCTGGCCTTGGTAGCTAGTATATTTTATTTCTTCTTTCTCTTTTTATAGGGGTGGTTGTATACATGCTAATACTCCGCTTACAAATCTTGAATGGTTCCAACTAGTTGTCATAATCTTTTGACACAGAAGGAGATACAAATGGTTGGTAGGACTAATAGGTCTTACAATTTTTTTTATATCTTTTTAGGTTATGGAAATTGTGAGGAGATCACCTAGGCTACAAGTAAAAATTTTGAATTTTGATTTGCAGTTCTATAATCTCTTATTAGGCATGTGAGTCATTACTATATCAGCACAATATGGGTATGGAAGTCCTAAAAGAAGAAAATTATTTTTGCAAACAGATATTATAACTACTTAACAGTGGTCAGATTTACAATTTAAGCAGTATAACTGTTAATAAAATTATTGGTTATTAGATGTTTGAACAATCTTCTTAGTAATGATAAAAAAATTCTCAAACATAACTCTTTTAAGTGCCTTGCCTATTATTACATATATATATATATATATCTTAAGAACTTTTAAGTTTATGGATTATAGTTTCTGTTTTGATTGATTCTTGGAAACCACTGATCTTCAAGAATGTTAGACATAGCTGGATATTTGATCAACTTAAAGTGTTCAAACATAAATACGTTAATATGGATGTCTGAATTCAGTGAAAAAATCCCCTTTTTGCTTACTAGAAGAGAATATTTCTTCTACACTCAACTAATATGGATATCTTAATTATTTTTTCTTCTTTGTTCCTTTTGATTCATAAATTGGTGTTGTCAGCCACTTGTAGAGTTAAAGTGAGTGAAAATCATATATTCACTAACTGCCCCTTCAGAGAGGAAGAGACATGCTTAACTGCCTGACTGAGACGGCTTCCCATTAAGCTGGAAGGAACAATCCTAACTTGGATAAATGGAAGATTGGTCCCAATTTATATCCTTAATGTTCTTCCAAAGTACCATACAATTTGGATCACCATGGAAAGCGGAACTTGAATGAGAAAACACTATGATGCTATCTCAAACTGCAGTACGGTGGAATTGAGTTTCCTTGCAGTTTACTTAGCCTGCTTAAAGGGGAAATTTCAAATATGGAGAATATCAAAATTTATGATTATTTAGACTCTTTCAAGAAAAAAATTAAAGATGTTTAAGGCTTCTGTCTTACTATTATCGTGTGCCCTCCGAAAATATCAAAGAAACAAAATTAAAAGGATTATCTATGTTGCCAAAGTTGGCCCTCCGAAAATATCAAAGAAACAAAATTAAAAGGATTATCCATGTTGCCAAAGTTGGTTTAATTTTGAAATATAAGTGCATGCACCATGTCTCAGACAGTGATATCAAAAGCAGTTTGCTAAGGTCTGCGGTAAATTGTGACCTTTTACGTGTTTGAGACAATAATAAAATTTAAATAACTGCTATGCATCCGCGGCAAGTTTTTATCGTCTTTCAGAAGAAACAAGATGCCTTTTTGGTAACACTTATCTTTATATTCTTGTTTAATGCTTGCTTTCCGATATGGAAATGTGAAATGATTGATCGATGAATTAATTTTGTTGGGTTTTAAGATGCTCGTAACCCAATAATGTAACATTAAAATTTAAGTACTGCAAGGCTGAATGTTAAATTTAAAATCTGTGCAAGCTCTTTTCTTTAGTTTGATGATTACAACTTATAACGCCACGTTATCTTCCTTCCTATTGTTGCTTAGAAGCTTCGGGAATGGCTGTTACCACAAAACACTGTCAGTTTTCAGGCTTGGTTTCTTCCTTCTGGTTGCTACTTTGGAGCTTTGGAAATAGCTGTCACCACGAAAGTCTCTCCATTTTAAGGCTTGGTCTAAATTCCGAAGTAAGTTTCATTGCATGGTAAAGGAAACTTGGCGCATTATCCGGTCTTTATAATTGTTTGTTCTTTTCTGCTATGATAATCAATGCTGCTATCATAGTTGCAGTTGTTCTCCCCTAACACAGAATTTCTCTTTCTGTTTGCCGTTCACTTGACCGCTATGTTACTAAATACAGATGGGATACCATCACGAAGCATCCATGTCAATTTTGATTTTGACAATTCACACAAGCAATTATTTCCTTGTGTGCTCCTTTTTGGAACTTCGGAAAGATCACAGTGATTCATTCTTCGTCAAGTTTATAAGTTTTGATCAGATACCTTTATGATAAGTATTTGCCCACTTAATAATCTCATGTACCACAAAGCAGGTGGCATTAACAACTAGAGGGTTCCACAAATGCTTCTTCTCATTCTTTTCAAATCGCTTTGTATTCATATGCTTCTACCGCTATACTAGTTGAATGGACATATTTCTATATTCCCTTGAATAGCACCTGCTATCCTTCTCATTTTTGCTTCTCTTTTCTTGGATAACATAAACAGAGTATGTGCTGGATAAAGAAACTGCCATGACATTGACAATCATTTCACATAATTGTTGAGAAATTTTTTCTCAATCCTTCGAATGCTAGCCTGCTCTTTGTTATCATGAATAATACATGGTCATGACAAGTTATTAGTCTTTAAGGATGTGATCAGATACACTGACGTAGGCGCCATAGGCAGGGAGCAGGTGTCATCTGTGGAATTTATGTTAAATTACATGAAAGAAAAATATATATTTATAATGTAATCTAACTACTGTCTAGTCACCGATCAAGATCATGAAAAATGCAGTTTAAAACTGCTCTTAAGCATGTACATAACAACAACTGCTGATGGTACTTGTCATAGAAAGAATTTCCCTTTCCATTTTTGTTGTTGTAGACATTGATTTTTTAAATTCAATCATGAAAGAGTTGTTGTGCAATGTAATGCTGTCACAAGTAAGATTAAGAAAGTTTCTTTCGTTGTATTAAAGATTAAGAAGTTGCCTTCTTCTATTCCATGACATTCACATTATTCTTGATTTTATGATATGGTCAATTGGTAAAAGAAATTATTATAACTGAAGCCAACAGGTCTGCAATGAATGCTGGTTGAATTCAATTGATGTTCTTATGCCATGTCAATTAAAGTCACTTTGGTAACTGGCAACATCCTTCCGCTGAATAAGAAGATTTGGTCTCTTAGAGAGAGGGGAAGGCTGCCAATAAAAGCCACTTTAGCACAAGTTGTAAGATACGAGTAAGTGGCTCTCCAAAGACTAGCCATCATTTTAGATATCTTCTCCTTGATGGCTTGTTATCAGCTATCCTTTCCAGTTTAGTTAACAGCTGATTAAAAATGCTTATCTTCAACTTTTGGTTATAAGAGTACTTATGATCTCTCTCTGAACAGGGCTTATTTTTATTTAGTAACATATAACAGTTATCACGGAAAGCTAGGATTACAATTCAAATACCAAAAGCATCTGAACACTACACAATACACTCAATACACAACCATTCTTAACCCTCTAAAACTGACAGAAGCACAATCCCCGGATCAATTTGTTTCTGATACTCCAACCATGATACTGTCACAACAGGACAAGAACCGCCATGCAATACCATCGCCCTCTTCATTTCAAGATGATAGCCATTTTCAATGGTCACTCCTATTTGGCTTGTCTGAAGTAAAAGCAACCTGAAACAAAGAATTATACAATCATGTCAGGCCAGTGTATAACTCTGCCAGGAAAAAGATTTAACTTAAATGCTGATGTTCAGGTACCATATCATCAGCAGATGGAATCCAGTCATTTGTGGCCGGGTTCCCCTTGCCCGAGCCATGACAAATAGTGTTGGTATCAGGAGCTAGGCTGAAGCCATTTCCTTTAGCTTTCTCCATTTTGATGAATCCTGTTCCTGTCTGAAAAAGAAAACAAGTTTCCCCAATTCCTGAGGTTAACTACATATATCATATTTTGTTTTTATTTCATACATTTGGCATTTCTGCATTTTCTGAATTATTATATGGGGATTCTTTGCATGAAGTAGTTTCTGGGTTTTTTCCTACGGGGAAAAAAGGAGAACCAGGATAGTAGTACCGTGTGATGCTGCTTGTCAATGCAGTTGAGGTCTTTGTAATATTCAGTCTCCTGGAATTCCTCTGGCACTTCACTTCCATTGTAAATGAGTTTCTGCTTTCAGATTTTGAAAGAAAATAAGTGAATTATATATAAGAATTAACACTTATACCAACTAGCGTTTGTAGTCCAACGGTTAGGATAATTGCCTTCCAAGCAATAGACCCGGGTTCGACTCCCGGCAGACGCACAATTTAATTTCCATTTTTGATAATCTTGTTTCTTAATTCATGCATGTATTAAGTATCCTGGCTTAAACATGATATACCCACCAAGATTATTTTTTTTTAAAAAAAGAGATGAACATAATGAAGAAGAACCTATACTTTTGGTGCTAATAATAGAAGTAACGAGAACAAACCTGAGGATCCTTTTTCTCAAGACGCTGAAACTCAGCATATTCTCTATTGAAATCATTGTCGTCGTCGTTATTGGCAACGGCATCCACATACTTTGAAGAGTACTCGCTCCTCTGAGGCTTAGTGTGGCGCTTCGGAGCCAATTTATCAAAATACTCCCTTGTCTCCTCTTCCAATTTTGCCTCTTCCTCCCTTGACAAATGATTGTCACTTCTGTTTGGCCTCTTCACACAATCCATTTTTCCTCTCTTTATTCTTCTCTCACAAGTTCTAGACTTAGCGATTGAAGTGAGATTGGCATGGATTATATTTATTAGCTTGATGTCGTACGGAAGGAAAAGCTGGCGACCCAGAAAAAATATCTTGCCACTTGTTGAAAAAAATATCTTGGAAATCTTATCTTCTTTGATATGGTTAGATGAAATGAAACTGGTAGGTGGGAAAATCATTGCTTGTTTTTCACAGAACTGTTACATGTGCATTAATGTTTTTGCCAATATACAGATTGGACTGTAGTGTCACTTTCATAATACAAGCTCAAAGTCATTAAGTCATAATAACCTCCGGTTTTACTTTTCCTGTTGAGTTGGCTGGCGCTCACTTGAGAAGTTTGACATTTAGTTTGGAGTATAGCATTGAATTGAAACAATTTGAGCATTTTCATTGTTTTAGGGTAATTAACATGTTAAAGAAAAATCAATCCAAGGGAAAGAAAAACAATTTTCAAATTAAGGGATATCAGGTGACGTGGCGTATAGGGTTTTTTCTCTCGGTGCACAGGGTTAACCTACGCCGTATCCCATGGGGAAGAAAAAATCGAGCAAAACGCCGCCGTCTCCGTCCGCTCGCTGTGTCCGGGATCGCTTTTCCCAGCCAAGTGTTCTATTGAATGAAGGCAGCAACCAGTTTGCTGCTGCTCCAACTGCTCCTGCCGCTACTCCATCTGCTTCCGCTCCTTTTGCTGCCGCTCCTCTGCCGGCGTCCCTCGCGGCTGCTCCCCCGAATGCTGCTCCCGGGCTTGGGGAAGCTCAGGCAGCCGTGTCCGAGCTGCCTACGGGCTGGTCTGGTGACCCTCTGTGCAGTGGTGCTGCTGCAGGTGCGTCGGCCGGGTCCGACGGTTCTCATGCAGGTGCTGTCATGGTCTCTGCACAGGGGGTTGCGTCGTTCTCTGCCGGCTCCCAGAGTGCTGGTACGAAGGCCCCTGGCCCCCCTGCGATTGGAGCGTCTACAAGGGCCGCCCCGGCGCTCGTGAATGGCGGTCGTACTGAGGCTGGCTTGGCCTCCTTGGCCCCGGTCTCTGCGGCCTCTGGGCTGTCCGTCGGGGCTCCTCCTGTGGCTCCAGGGTCTACGGATGACAATGCGGCCAGTTGCAGGAGCTACGGGCGTCCCGCGGTGATGACCGTCGGCAACAGTCTCCCGGCGCCGGCTGTTCGTGGGTCGGGCTTCGGTGCGACGACAACTGCTGCTGCTATAATGGGCGCATCTGCTACAGTGGCTGTGTCTGCTACAGTGCCCGCTGCTGCTACAGTACCCGCGGGTGCTAAAGATGCTGATTGCGAGGGCAGGAAGAGCGTACAGTCCAACAGGCCCTGGGTATCTTTATTTGCTGACAACCGATCTCGAAGCCATGGCAGTGAACTACAATTTGTTCCCCCGACAATTTCCAACGGTAAGAAAATTGTGAAATTCAATAGTAATGAACTCAAAGAAGAAGAGAAAAGGTGGCAACATGCATTAATTGGGTGTGTGTATGGATTGTGTCCTCAATTTCAACCTCTCCAAGCTTTTATAATGCGTCGGTGGAGGCAATTTGGCCTTGTTTCGATTCACTCCATTAAGGATGGGGTGTTTCTGTTTAACTTTGAAAATGAATATGGGCAACAAAAAGCTCTCCAGGATGGTCCACTGACCTTTGATAAACGTCCCTTGATCCTCAAAGCTTGGAAACCCAGAATGGTTATGGATGTAGCCAGTATCAGAACTTTGCCTATTTGGGTGCAATTCCCAGGACTACCGTGGGAATTCTGGAGCCCCCCTCTGTTGAGTCGTATCGCTAGCTCGCTGGGATCCCCTAAATTTAGCGATCAATGTACTTTAAACAGAACAAGGCTGGCATTTGCGAGGGTCCTGGTGGATATGGATGTGGAGGGTGAGTTCCCTTCCATGATTACTTTAGAAGACGAAGAAGGTAATATGGTTAGGCATGAGGTGACTTATGAATGGAAGCCTTCCGTGTGCACTAATTGCAAAAGGGTTGGTCATGAGGGGAAAGACTGCTTAACAGGGACGAAACAAGTGTGGAAAGCAAAAGAGAAGATTCAAAATAATCAAGGGGAAACTGAAGTACCTATTAGACACCCTGAAATGCTAGAACCAAAACAGTTAAACCTAAGTAAAACAGAAGGGGAGACACAGACAACAGAGGGGAATGAGGCGCATGGCCATACAGATAAGGCAACAAAACAAATGCCCGAAAGCGGGGGACCAGAGGTAATCCAGGGAATTGACAGATTCAACCTAAGGAAGACTATTACTCTGACACATGATGTGGGAATTATAGGGAAGGGTCGACGTGCCAAGAGGAACTCTAAATCCCCATATAAGGGACAATGATCGCAAGCTGGAATATTCGGGGTCTCCATGACCCCTGCAAACAATCAGAGGTACGGGCTCTGATTAAATCTTGTCGATTATGTATTTTGGGATTGCTAGAAACAAAAGTAAAACTGTCTAATCTAGATACCATTTGGAAGAAGTTGGCACTAAGGGAGTGGAAACTAGAAAATAATTCTGAGTGCCTAGATATGGGAAGAATATGGATCGCCTTTAATCCAGCTAGATGCAATGTCACGATCTTACAAAAGCACCAGCAATTCATGCATAGTAGAGTGAGTATTGATGGTATTATGTTCTACTGGACTCTGGTTTATGGTGCCTCTGCTATTATGGAGAGAGAGAACCTGTAGAAGGACCTTAGGGATGATTTGGCTCCCAGCACTACATCGTGGTTAATCCAAGGAGACTTCAACAATGTACTCAGCAACAATGACAGAATTGGGGGTCAATGGGTTAATGATAACATGGTAGATCAGTTCAAAAATTGGATATCGAGACTAGAGTTATTCGAGTTAAAGAACCATGGATGTCGCTACACCTGGTGTAACAATCAAATAGGTGGACAACGAATTTGGAGAAAAATTGATTGGGCATTTGTTAATGGTAATTGGCTGGATGCATTGGATTTTTCTGAGTGTGAAGTTCTCCCTGCGGGCATTTCAGATCACTCTCCGCTCGTGGTCTCCATCTCGAGAGCATCATATATTGGGAAGGTCCCTTTCAAGTTCTTCAACGCCTGGTGTACTCACAGTGATTTTCTTCCCACAGTCGAGCGAGAGTGGCAGCATGATTGTCAAGGCTCCCCAATGGCCAGGGTATGGTTCAAACTAAAGCTTTTAAAACCCCAGCTAAAAGAGCTTAACAAGGTCTTTTTTTCGGACATCCAGCAAAAGATTGAAGACTACAAACTGATGTTGGCCTCATTGCAGAGTAGTATGATCCATGACCCATTCAACCAAACCCTTCAAGATGAGGAAAGGAGCATTTATCAACATTTAAGAAATCTTATTTATGCTGAAGAAAGCATTGTCAGACAAAAATCCAGAATCAGATGGATTCAAATGGGGGATTCAAACACCAGCTACTTTCATAAGTCAGTTAAGCAGAGAAGAGCTCGGAATAGAATCATTACAATTGAAAACCCCAATGGGGAAATTGTTGAAGACCCCAAGGTTGTGAAAGAAGCCATTGTCCGATACTACAAAGATTTGTTGGGTACCCCCATCTCCTATAGGGCGTCAATACAAAAGAGAATCATGGACGCGGGCCCTAAACTGAAGGAAGATGATAGAGACATGTTGAATGCCCCTGTCACAGAACAAGAAGTCAGAAGTGCTATCTTCAGCATCAATGGTGATAAAGCCCCAGGGCCAGATGGTTATAACAGTTACTTCTTTCAAAAATGCTGGCACATAATAGGAAAGGAGGTTACTGCAGCTGTGCAACATTTTTTCTCCTCAGGTCAGTTCTACAACCCCATAAATGCCACGGCCATTACCCTTGTGCCTAAGGTTCATAATCCTCATTGCTTGGGGGACTATAGACCAATTGCATGTTGTACTGTCCTCTACAAATGCATCACCAAAATAATAACATGCAGACTGAGAAGAGTGGTGAGCTACCTGGTTAGCTCTAGTCAATCAGCATTTATTCCTAACAGGCAGATATCAGATAATGTTTTACTAGCTCATGAGCTCATGAGAGGTTATGAGCGCAACAGCGGGAGCCCTAGGTGTGCTCTTAAAATTGATCTCCGCAAAGCCTACGATTCGGTATCCTGGGATTTCCTAGAAGAGGTATTAATGGGGCTGAATTTCCCTTATCACTTTATCTACATCATCATGAAGTGTGTCAGAACAAGCACGTACTCAGTCATGGTAAATGGTAGATTAGAAGGCTTTTTTCCGGGGAAGAAAGGTTTGAGGCAGGGGGATCCCATGTCCCCTTTGCTTTTTGTTGTGGCCATGGAATATCTTAGTAGGAGCTTAAGTTGTATTTCTCAGAACCAGTTTATATATCACAAGGGGTGCAACAGGCTGAAACTAAACCACTTGATGTTCGCAGATGACTTATTATTGTTCTCTAGTGGGGATGTCAGGTCAGTAGGCCACTTTAAGCAAGTGCTTGATGATTTCTCAATGGTCTCTGGGCTGCACCTAAACGCTGGCAAGAGCTTCATCTTCTTTGGGAATGTGCCTCAACCTACCAAGGAGACAATCCTTCAAGTGACTAAGTTCCAGCAAGGTGCGTTGCCTATCAAATACTTAGGGATCCCTTTAATCTCTGGGGCACTAAAGAGAGTCCACTGTCAGGAGCTTATTAATAGGATATCTGCTAGAATCTCAAGCTGGACTGTGAAATATCTGAGTTATGCGGGGCGGTTGCAATTAATAAAATCAGTCATAATGAGCATGCATGTATACTGGAGTTCTATGTTCATCCTGCCTAAATCAGTCACTAAAGAAATTGAAAGCAAATGTCGTAATTTCTTATGGCATGGAAGTAACCAGCAGGGGAAGAAAGGTTCAGTGGGCTGGAATGAGGTATGCAAAGGTAAAAATGAAGAAGGCCTTGGCATTAAATCTATAAGCTTGTGGAATTCAGCGGCAATCACTAAACACATCTGGGAGCTGGTTGCTGTGAAAGCTTCATTGTGGGCAAAATGGGTAACTGATAACAAACTGCGGAGGCTAAGCTTTTGGGGTATCACAAAGCCAATGGATGGTAGTTGGACTTGGAGGAAGATTCTGGGGTTGAGAAGTCAGATAAAACAATTGTTCTCCTATGAATTGGGAAACGGCAAGTCCTTCCAATTTTGGTGGGATCCATGGCTGGGTGGAGAATCAGTAGTTAATAAATTTCCACACATGGAAATCTCCGATGCGGATATTCCTCGGGATGCTAAGGTTAATGACCTATGGCAGAATGGTCATTGGAACCTTCCTGACCCGTTGGACGAGTACACTTCTCAGGTATGGGACTATATTCGCAAAAATGTGTCAATTTCTGAAAGGGAAGATAGAATCTCATTCACCGCTAGTTCCAATGCAAAGTTTTCTGTTGCAAGTACTTGGAGATGTCTTAAGAATAATGAGGCTAAGGTGGGATGGTGTAAACTGATATGGGGAACACAACATATACCTAGTCACAGCTTCATTGCTTGGTTAGCTTTGAAAAACAGATTATCTACCAAAGAGAGACTTAAAAAATGGGGGGTTATTCCATCAGATGAATGCCCTCTTTGTGGTAATGACAAGGAAACAATCACACACTTATTTTTCCAATGCAACTTTTGTAGTGAAATTTGGCACAAGGTACTAAGGGCGTGCCAACTCAATCAGTGCCCGAACAGATGGCAACGAGTAATCTCCTTCTTTTGCAGAAAATCTAAAGGCAAATCTACCCTCAGTAAGATCAGAAGAGTATCGTTCTGCGCTACAATCTACTTTATTTGGAGAGAACGGAATCTGAAGGTCTTCCAACAGAAAACTCCTTCTACAAGCGAAGTCTACCAAAAGATTAAGGATGTTACTTGACTTAAATGTATAAGTACTGTAAATGGCCAAGGGATTGACCACTTTGCAGCTGGGTGGTAACGGTAGTTAACCTCTATGAGTTGTACTGTCTTTTTTTTTTTTTATTGAGTTTGCTTTGTAATACCTGCTAGATTTAGCATTTATATAAATTTTTACTTACCAAAAAAAAAAACATGTTAAAGAATGGAAAATATGTGTTCCTTTTCTTTTTTTTCTTTTGAGTTTCTTGTTTAGTGTTATATTTGATCTTAATATTCCATTCATGGAAGATAGATTGCATTGAAACTCATCTTATTACTATGGTCTGAAAGTAATTTTGTGAATAGACTTAACATGGTCAGACCTGCCTAGACCAGGCTTCAGCAATATTAGCCAATTTTGAGGTCAGGCTGATCTTATGTTCTTCTTCCTTTTGTGTGGCACAAGAGACAGATCAAAGTTCAAATTAGTTATAGTCCTCAAAGCTAAAATGGATACTGATCTGATCAGCTCTTTCATTAACTTTGTTAACTACAATACCTAATAATGTAACTCAAAAAGTCTTAGGCGAGGCCAACTCCATTATGTCGTCATGCCACCATCTAATTACATATAGAATAATACCGTACTCTTTAAATGGTATCTAAATTATTTTATTTTAAATAATATTCAAATAATTATTAATAATAAAATAAAATGATGAATAATTTTGAAATTGTTTGACACATTAATATATGCATATCATGTAGATAACTCATTAGTACTCTTTATTAAATTTAAAACCATCTTAAATGCATAGTGCATATGTGACAATAGTGTTATGTAATTGGATGGCGACTGACATGATGATGTGGTGGGAACATCTTCATCTAAGAACTTTCTCTCTATTATTGCAGTTGAAACCATCTTAAAATAAAATCCTTCACTACATTCCTATCTGAAAGGATAAGAACCGAAGGCATCAATAAGGTGACAGTAAAGTTCATGCACATAATGCTTACCAAGTTTCTTATGAACATAGTTCTCATCTATGGCATTAAAACGCCTGTGAATGGGCATAACATTTGGAGATTTAAACTTTCAGCCAATCTTCCCGTAAGGAGACAAAATAAACAGCAGCTGATGTTCGATCTTTTTTTGGCTTCCCTCCTTCCTAGCCACTGGCCAGTAGTCATGCACTGTGTTGGAAAAGTTTGAGAATCCAAACACCTGCGCCAAAATTGAAAAGGCTTATTAGCTCACAAAATATCGCTTCCATTTGACCTTACTCTCTACTTGATTTATTCCTCCTTCAACACCAGCCTCAGAATTCCAAGAGACGTGTCCAAAAGAAAAGCACTAAAAGAAATACTTACAGGGGAATAAGAACAAGTTACAGCAAAGCATGTGGAAATATTAAGGGCTCTTGTCAAAGTTACGCATATCATTGAAAGTAATGATGAAGAATCTTTCCATGTTTTATATTTTTCTCATCCTATAAAAGGTGAGACACAAGGAGGAGCAGTTAGCTCATAATGGACGAAGAGCAGTACGCAAATGTCCAAATTTTCCATCATCTGAAAATCAGTGAACTGACTGGGAGCAGTAACTACAAGAGAAACAATGAAAGCAGAATCGAAATGAAGATTCTTGTCAAAATTGAAACACCTTTCTTTTGTAATGTCTGAGATTGATTGTGCTATCAGCCTACCGTATGAAATATTAGCTTTGAAATCTTTATATACTCGTGCACTAGAGGTAAATATTGTTCATCAGATCGAACTTCAAGATCATTTATCTCCTTCCCTTTCTCTCTTCGCTTCTGAGACTAAGACTATGTTCCCTAGTGTGTTCCTTTGCTCCATGTGCCATTGGAATTCAAGGTAATCATCTCAACCTTAAATGTAATATTGAGTCTTGGTGCTGCAAATATTTCATTAATGGCTATATTTGCTTAATGCGGAGGATTTATGCTAAAAATGGTTTGTTTTTCCTTTGAGCTCATTCTGCGTGAAATTTTCCTTAGCTGCAATCTCGTCAATAATTATATTCAAAGCACATACCTCAAGCTTTCCGTCAGTGCAACATTTATGCCGAATCTCACATGCCCACCTTTTTTTTGTCTGTGATCTTTTGCTCTGAATTGTCCAGGTTCTGTCATCAATTCTACAATTTTTCATGCTTAAAAAGATTGTTTAAAGACTCAACGACGCATATTACAATCATGAAAGCACATATTTCAGGGCTTCAAACGTACCATCATTCACTGGAAAAGAATCAAAGATTGCAGACATACAAAACCCAATTTAGTTTTAATAGCCTGGTGATATAGCCTAGAATCAAGAGCTTGAGAAACAGAAAGACAAGATATTTGCCACAAACAATATCAAAACTGTGCACCAAAAGGAGTTTTCTAGCCTTCAAATTGGCAATGGTCACTCATTCCTGAGCTAAACACTTGGTTCAATTTTCGCTTGAAAAACTGTCATGTGGGCAGTACCCCTTTAACTTATCACCCTACCCCATCACATTGTCCCTATTTAACACTGAACCGAGTTCTTGAACACATCCATTTCACCTTTAACTAAAAGCTTTCTGCTCCTTTTCATGGCCAATGAATCTGTGTGTGATAATGTAGAAAATATTTATCCTTGATAATATTACATAAACCACGCTTTTATCATATTCATTTGATCTTAGATTCTAAAAAGTCTTTATGAATTTCCAATCAAGAGATCTTTTTTTTCCTTTAGATGTGACTACGCTAGTAATCTGAGGTTAAAAAAAAAAAAAGCAAAACCACTAGCAGCATCAATGCAACTATGCAAGTGACATTACACCCCATAGTCACTCTCAACTCTATATGCTTATGCTTATCCCAATAAAAAATAACCAACTCTCAATCTAAACCATACACGTGCCCCTCTTGTGTTTATTAGCACACGTGCAACCAACCCAAAACTCTACAAGCACTTCCATTTCTGCTTCTTCATTCTACTGAATCTTAACACTTCTCAGGTTCATCAGTAACCGGAACTACAAAGAGTTTCTAAAAGTTAACTGCTTTTTCTTCTTTATCAGGAAGAAGAAGAACAACCCAAATAACGTGGAAGTTGAAGCGAAAGACTTGGAGTTCTGGTACTCAGTTAAGTTCAACAAAGATCTGTCACACAAACACAACAAACCAAGATTCACTTTGCGATCTGAAAACAGTAACACCCAGATAAACAGGTTAGTTATTCTACTTATGTCTTGTTTTAATCTTCTACTTGAACTCGTACATTTGTTATTTTATGCATAATTCTCAGTAATCTAATAATAAATGTGCATAGGTGGCTAGTCAGAGTTGTTAATTGTTATTAATATTATCATCTACTTACCCACATGGGACAGAGAAAAAGTCAGAATTATAATATATAATATAGTTACAAAGTAATTGCAAGCTTGCACCATTAACTCCTCAGTTTCACTCACTGAGGTACTGTTTTGCTTGATTTTGGGTTCACTTAATTTTGAAAGAAACGGGGCGTTTAAGGTGAAGAAGAAAGGAGAAATGGCGACAAGAGTGTCAAATTTCTCCGATCTGATACAGAGAGTGACAGCCTCTTGCTTGCTTCACCCACTTGCCAACATTCGAGAAGATTCCCGAAACGTCGCCGTTGAAGACGACGGGGAAGAACAAGACTACAATTACAACTCCAGCGATGAAGAAGAAGAAGAAGAAGAGGGAAAAGTGAGAGGAGTTGTTGATTGTAGAAAGGTTGCAAATGAGAGAGAGTTGGTGAGTATAGAGAGGGTGAAGGAGCTGGAAGCGATGATGAACGAGGTGTTCGACGCCGTTTCAGCGATGAAGAGGGCTTACGTGAGCTTGCAAGAGGCGCATTGTCCCTGGGACCCGGAGAGAATGAGGGTGGCTGACGTGGCGGTGGTGGGGGAGCTCAGGAAGATTGCTGTTCTGAGGGAGAGGTTTAAGAGGAGGAATGTTGGTGTTCGTGGGGGCGGTGATGGTGGTGGTGGGTTGGTGAGAGAGGTTGTGGCGCCGTACGAGGCGGCCATGGAGGAGTTGAAGAAGGAAGTGAAGACTAGAGAGGTTGAAGTTGAGAACTTGAAGGAGAAGCTCAAGAGTGTTGCTAGTCTTGGCAATAACAACGGCAGTAGCAAGAAGGGAAGGTCAATGTCCAAAAGAAAAGTTATTTGTAGCACTCAAGTTGCTCAAGGTATGAATTTTGCAATTGCTACTATTATTACACTCAATATAATGATAAGATTACATTTGCTACTGTTTAATTAGATATTAGACAATGGAACTTCAAAGGGTTTTAATCATTCATTTAGCAGAAGTTTTCTTCCATTTTATGTTTCGGAATGTGTCAAGAGATCTTACAGAATGGCAATTACTAATAACAGTTGCAGCAGCACCATCACCAAACCTGTTTGAAGTAACAATGAGCCAAGTGAAAGAATCATCAAAATCATTCACATTGCTTTTACTCTCTCTGATGCGTGCTGCACACTGGGATATAGCTGCAGCTGTTCGTTCAATTGAGGCTGCTACTGCCAATGGCACTGAAACAATCACCAGCACCACGACTTCCATCGTCTCAACTCACCATGCCAAGTATGCACTTGAGTCCTATATGTCACGCAAAATCTTCCAAGGGTTTGACCACGAGACATTCTATATGGACGGCAGCCTCTCCTCCCTCATCAACCCAGATCAGTACCGCCGTGATTGCTTCACCCAATACCGTGACATGAAGGCCATGGACCCTGTTGAGCTTCTGGGAATTTTACCCACCTGTCATTTTGGCAAATTCTGCTCCAAGAAGTACCTAGCCATTGTTCATCCCAAGATGGAAGAGTCTTTGTTTGGAGACCTGGAGCAGCACCGCCAAGTATTGGCTGGAAATCATCCAAGGAGCCAGTTTTATGGCGAGTTCTTAGGGTTGGCCAAGGCAGTTTGGTTGCTTCACTTGCTAGCTTTCTCACTTGACCCAGCACCCTGTCAGTTTGAGGCAAGCAGGGGCGCTGAGTTTCATCCACAGTATATGGAAAGTGTTGTCAAATTTTCTGGTGGCAAGCTGCCTGCAGGTCAGATTGTGGGGTTTCCAGTGAGCCCTGGCTTTAAGCTTGGAAATGGTTCCATCATCAAGGCTAGGGTTTACCTGGTGTCCAAGACATGAGGTATTTCCGAATGGCTTGTGACATGGATTTGTGCTTTTTAGGAAGCACTGGAGTGGCGGGTTTGCAGTACTCAAAGAGGTTTTTTAGGCTAATATGTTGCCATTAGGATTACTAGGTCACTAATAATAGTCTGTGTGTAACGGCCCCTAATAATAGTCTGTGTGTAACGGCCCCTAATAATAGTCTGTATGTAACGTGAATATGTGCTGGTTTGGTTATTTGGATCAACCATTTAGATTTTAGACGGAAAAATAGGTATATCTTATCAGTCTTTATTGATGCTTCCAATCCATTTCCAAATACTTACCTTTGGGGAAAAATTGTTATGGAGGATAATTATTATGGAACCGCTTTGAAACTGTGGATATTTTGCTCGGTAAGTATGTGCATTCTATGTTCTGCTTTCTGTTCAGCTGTTCCTATGCACTTCCAAGGGCAGTTTTCAAAAACAAGTTTAATCTTTGTGGATTTGGAATAACTGGGGCAAAGCGAAATGATTCAGCATTATTAAGTGAAAATATAAATAGTTTGCGAAACTCTTTCAGAATAATCCTTCATCAGATTGAAAACTTAGTTTAAAAAACATGGGAGGTAAACTTAGATCACGGCTACATAATATGTCAGTAAAGTGCACATCAATGGTAATAGTATAACAATTAAAACAGTCTTCCACCTTGTTGTTTTGGCCACATATGTGGAAGCTGATGACTGGTACAACCTATCTAACACATTATATAGCAGGAAAGTAATATTTATTCAGATTTAAGGCCACATAGAAGTATGTTTACATCAATCACAATACAATGCGGTAAATGTATCAATATCAAAGATGCTCAGTAATATGGGGGTGAAACTATAAATAGTTTCAACATTACTCTTAGAGATTGAAGTGATCATGAATGCCACTCCATAAACCGAAATTAAGAAGTCACAAGGATAACTATTTCATTTCATCTCTACAAATGAACGTGGTAAAGAATATGTGCAGAACAACCTTATCTCTTCTTGGAAATCTATACTCAGGAGACTCTCAAGCAAAAGTTGTGTGTTCCCTTGCAATACTCAAAATCAGTCGTAAAACACTTCCCCAACAAAAACTTTTTTAGCCTGTCATGAAGATTATAAGAAGATAAGCACTTTCATGACCGGAACTCCAGAAGTAATAAGGATGGCTTTTTCCAGATCACTATAAGTATCTCAAGTAGATGCTAGCACATAAAGCCAACGAACAATATAATTAACAACATAAAGCTAAGGTTTAAACTCTTAAAAATTCAGATCATAAGCTGCAGTCTTACTTGCTCAAGGGTCAGAAACATGATGACGTTCCATGATCCCAGTCGACTAAAATTTGGGAAAAACCCCTTATAGAAGCCAAAGAATCCCTGCAGTACATTGGCTTTCTTAAGTTACTATTCACTGGAAGAACCCTATGGCTTTCACAAAATATTAGCTATTCTAATGGTAAGTTTCAACCAAAATTGATTGCAGTGAAAAATCCAAAATAACAGAAGGTTTAATATAATAGGATATTAGCCAACAAATCTCTGAAAACAAAATTATCTAAATAGGCAACATCCAGCAATCATTAAAAGATGTTAAACAGCTAGTATAAAAAGTGAATTTTTTATCTCATTTTCAACCTAGTATAACAAATTATATAAATGTCGGTACTGCAATGTGATACAAAATCCGCACCGAAAAAAGAAAAAAATTTCTAGATGGATGGAAAAGAAAAAGGAAAGCAGCATTCCTATATAGCGATATGGTACATCAAAATCTTAAAAAAAAATTAAAGAAAGAAAGAAAAGAGAAAAGGCATACCTCATACTTCAAGGTCTTGATGAAACATTCAAGAGTGTTTTTGTAGGCTGAATCTCCCATCATTCTAGATTTCACCTGGAATATTACATGCAAGGCATTCACACCAATATTGAATGATAAATTCATCCATCAAAGCACAATGAGATTGCTTCATATCATAAGAAAAAATATTTCAAGCACACTGTTACAGCCTTTGGTCTGCTCTGCCTGATTATGTAGATTATGCTACAACTGTAAAGTCAGTACTCAAAATCAGTGGTAATAAACATTTGCACAGAACACATAGTATTCACATGCGTAAGGTTTTGTCATTCATTTCCATGGTGCCGATCAAATCCAATATGGTTGCTCTGTAATTTGTAGTGTTTTGACTGTTTTTATAAACATATAAAGAAGGCCAGAGAAAAGAAATTAAAGTCCTGATGATAAATCATAATATGCTTCTTTCATGTTGTCCACAATATTCTGGTGGTTTCTGCAACTTTGACAACCCCACACTCAATAAACTATAGCTGTAAGCCTATAGACGTATAAAGGTTGAAGCTACAAGGCAATGCTGATAAAATAATTGCAAGCAGCCAAGCAAGTGAAGACAAAAAGCATACCACATCAATAGGAGAACCAATACAGACAGCAAAGAAGCCTGCACCAATACCAGCTAGCAGATGAGTAAAAATATTGTCTGTGAACCCTGGAATTTTCAAAATTGTCTGCATAAGTATGAAGATATTAGGACATAACCAGGACAATCATGCAAGCTAGACAACAGCTTCCCCAATATGATCTTGTTCTGCTGACTCGAAACAATGAATTTACCTCTTTTACTTGGTCATAACTGGCTAGTTCAGCAGCATTTACAATGGCATTTCTAGCAATATTGGGTCCAAGTCCTGTCCACAAGGCCCCTAGTCCTTCCTAATGTTTGTCACAACTTAAATAAGTAACAATACAAAAATCAGATACAAAAATTACCATATAAAACTAACCTGTCTCACTATGGAGTAATAAGCATCAAATGCCCCATAGTAACGCCGGGGAGCTCCAGATGGCAATTTCCCTTCAGCTTGAAGCCGAACTTTGACAAGATCAGTTGGATTAGCCACACAAATTGCTATAGCACCTGTTTTGAGTGGAATTAACCACATAAAACGTACTTAATACATAAAAGTGCAAAGAAAATACTCAAGTAAGGCCATACAAAGCACCTACATAAGGGAAAGCCAAGATGTTAATGCAAGATCTACACACTCTAGAGCAGTAGGCAGTTATCAAATGAACTCACCAGTCAGCAAAGCTGCAAGTATTTTTTGGTATAAAGGAATGTCTCCAACATAATCACTGCCAACTAAAAATGTTTTGACCTGTTCAATGAGCATTTTGCAAATAAACATCAACGTGAATCACGGCAATGAATGTGGAACATATACGAGACTTACCGGATCATACAACCCAATTCTTAAACCTCCATAGATAAATTGGCGGTGTAACCCAGCGATTAGGCCATTCCAGAGAGCTGATAAACCCTCTTCTCGAGCAATTGTAACAACTGTACCCAACAAACCTCTGTACTTGGATTCTCCTGTAACTGATTTCTTTTGGAGCTGAAGCCTTACTTTAGCTGTGTCCAAAGGAATTGTACACAACTGCAAAACCCATGAGCCAAATCATAAGTTCAAAAAAGCATCTATAATTTCAAATGAACTATGAAATAATTAAGCTCTTGACTCAAGTCAAATACAAAATTTCATTAAATATATACACCCAGAACTTCTGGGTATTTGTCATTTCCGTCAATCAAACAACATGGAACTTGCAAATCAATTTCTGGCCAAATTAACTACTGCGGGAGCAAACAAGTTGCCATTTGTTGAATTTCGCGTAAATCTGTACTAGTAAGCTAAACTTCTTGTCAAGTATCCTACATTTTCATATAGCAACTCCCATATTATCATAAACCCACATGGTAGAAAAGCTTTTCAGGCACAAAATTTTTATCCGAGTAATGTTGAGATTTAAGTCAAAACCCACAAGTGTTAGTGCTAATATACAACGGAATCGTCACTAAACTTGTAGAGAGAGAACCAGATGGGTAGTTACCTCGGCAAAACAAGCAGCAAAAGCGCTGCACAAGAAGGTTTCGGCAAATGAGATCTCAGGCCTGAGCTTGAGATCTGACATCTTTGGGAAGCTGAAAACGAGTGGTGGCGAGCTTCGATTGGCCAAATTAAAAAGCAAAAGTGTAAAAAAAGTAAAATGCGATTTTGTTTGTTTGTTCAAGCCACTGAGGATTTAGAGATTTATAGTAAACCGAAGGTTATAGTACTAATGAAGCAAAGGAGACATGAAAAAAAAAACACGATTATTGAAAGACTGAGCCAGCAAAACGACGACTGCTTTTATTTTTTTAATTTTGTTTTTAATATTTTTCTTCTATTTTTGTGCTTTTCAATTCTATTTATTTTTTATAATGACTTCTCCAAAAACACATTTAAATAATCAATAATATTAGACTTTTATAAAGTGAAAAAGTAAATAAATGCATTTTGTGTTTAATATTGTATAATTATTATATTAAAAAAATTTAATAATTAATAATTATTAATAAATAACACATTAATTATGTAAGCGTAACACTATCACAACAAATTTAACTATTAATATAATTAGCCTAATTGGCTCTAATAAAAAGTAGTGTTAGTAGTATAAAGTTTGCATATATACTTTATATCTGAATTAATGTATTATTAATTAATAATTACTTTTTTAAAATAATTATTAACTTTTTAATTTTTATTGAGGTAATAATTATATAACACTTTAATCAACAATAAATTCATCAAATGCCAACTATAAAAACAATGAGTTTATATTGACTTAAGACAACATAATTAATAAAACAAGTATATAAATTCGACACAGTTATTAATTATATTGCAATCATATTTTAACTTTTAACATACCAATCTATTTGTAACAGCATTACTTATTATAGTTCAATATAATTTTAAATTTTTATAATAATTTAAAATTTTTTTGTTATATTTTGATTATATTTAAACTAAAATAATGAATATTTAAATAATATCACAAGTATTTATGTATATACTCTTATTTGATATGACATAAACAAGACACCCCATCTTAAATTGTCACCCCTGCTAATACTTCAAGAGAACGAAAGTACAACTTAGCATTAAATTGCATATTTTATATGGTCTTGCCGCAAAATAGATGTGGGAAAAAGAAAAACCCGAATTGATTGAATTAATTGGGTTCGATTTAGGGGTTAGTTATTGATTGGTTTTATTTATTTAGAATCAATTAAATTAATTTAAAATCAAAAATATATATTTAAAATAAACTACAAATTTAGAGAAAAAAATTAAATCAAACTGAATTAGTCTAGTTTGATTTGATTTATAATAACAAGTTGGTTTTGGTTTAGTTCGATCTATAACTAAATCGAAAATGAATTTACTCACTCCTGCCGTAAAATTCAATACGATATTGTGATAAGGGTAGTAACATACGCTCATTTCAAATACAGGGACCTGTGTGATATAAATAGGATAACTATTTCCTCATTTGAGATACATTAGGAAATTTGGAGCCTGAATGCTATTATGCGAGTGGGAAATTTGTAAATTGTGAATTGGGCTGAAACTCGGGGTCTGTCTTGAGTTGCATGGATCCAATTATCGGCCCGTCCGATATAGAACTTTTAATTAGATTATATTTTTTTCTAATTCAGTTTTATTTTTTTTGAAATTTAATTCACTTTTAATTTTATTATTATTCTTTCTTTTTTTACATAAGATAAGGAGAATTTAAACTCGGGACCTCTAGTCTACTATCAGCTCTTTACCACTAGATTATTAATACAAATACCATTTTTAATTTTATTATAAATTTTATATGATCATTTACTTCAACATATAACATATTTGACTACCCAATAAATAATTTAACCCAGTTTCATTTTACACAAGCAATGCAACAAACAAAGTTGGCCCAGTAATTAATTATGAGTAGTCACTACTTAAAGTATTTTAATGAGAGTAATAATGGTCTTAAAAATTTACAACCATTGTTAATTTAATTATTTTTACATTAATTTTAGGTAATTAAAATAAATTTTATAACCCAACTACTAATCAATAGCATATGGTCGATTTTTTTTTATATTTTATTTGAATGACCAACTATAATTTTAACAAAGTTGGTAGTGGTTTTAAAGGGTTATTAACAACTATTATTTTAATTGCATTGTAATTAATATTAAGCAATTAACATTGCTGCTCAATGACCAGAAAAAAGAGTTTTAAGAGTGCATTTGTTTTTGTTTTATTATGAAATATTTTTATTGTTATTCTATGAAGACCCAATTATTATAGGTGGAGTGCAACTACAACCTAACTCGAGTGTTTGTATAAATAAAAGTCATGTCTAGTATCAAATATTAGAGAAATTTACTTTTAATTCTCATGAAAATGTCCACACAAAAAAAAAAACAATTGTATTCTTTACATTCTAAATCCGTTTCATAATTAAGATATTCAAATGAGATATAATTTTATCAAGATCATTTGTTTATTTTCATTTTTTAAACTTTAATTAGATTTGTGTGGATTATAATATAACCATTTTATAGACTTGTGTGGATTATAATAATATTATTTAAGAGTTAATTTAGTTTTATCTCTTACCAGTTAGATTTTATTTATTTATAACAATGTTACACTCTTCAAATGTTTTACTAGATTTTTTTATTATAAATTAATATGTTAAATAATTATTAGATAGTGAAATGACGTAATTTTTAAAATAATTAATTAAACATTTTTATCACGTAATAAATATTTGATACATCGTTTAAGATAGGGGGTGAGTCATTAGTTCGGTTCATCCGAAAACTGAACCAAATAGAATTGAATTTTTTAATTCGATTTAATTCATTTTAAAGTTTAATTTTAAAATTTATTATACTTTATTTGGAACCAATTAGTTCAATTTCAATTCGGTTCACGTTCAAACTGAACAAAAAATACTAAATTTTTGAAAAAAAAAATAAAAACCAAACTGAAATGGTTTGATTATAGAGGTGTGCAAACCTAGTTTGGTTTGATTTTTAGTATAAATTGAAAATCGAACCGATTCGGTTAGCTTTTGAAAAATAAAATTAAAAATAAAATTGAACCGGTTTGATTTTTATTTTTTCAATGTGTCTCAAATGGATTTAATTTATGCTCATTTTATATTTGGTTTAGTTATTTATTTATTTATTTTAAATTCAATTTTTCAAATATTTGAATGAAAAATTGAGAACTTAATCGAATCGATCGGTTCGGTTCGATTTTTTAGGTTTGGTTCAGTTTACAAATTTTTTATTCCCCCCTTGATTCTAAATGCTTGAATTGATTAGTTCAATTTTAACATGAACTAAATCGAAACTAAAATATGCACAATCTTAATTCAAGATAAAAATTTTAAAATATCATTTAAGAAATATAATATTATAATTTATTTTAACACCTTTAGTACATATTATCGTCATTATTTTTTTGTTAAAAAAATACATTTGAATTTTTTCAGTGAGATGTATAAGTATTTAAAATTTATCTGTAATTTAATTCTTTATATAAAGTTTATCTTTTTTTTTTGAGTCTTTATTTCTCTCGTTCTCTCCTCTAAAAAAGGAAAAATAAAAATATTCATATTCTCCTGAATCGTACCGCACACGATTATTTCCCTCCCAAATCCAATAGCGGGAACCAATCCCGCCAATTTTACACTTTCCCTTTTAAGACCGGTTTTTCCCGCAAATCTCAAACCCGAACCGAACCGCCAATATAACTCTCAAAGCCTAAACCCTCTCATCTTCTCGCTTTCCCTCGCTTTCTTTCAAAACTCCAACCCTAACCCTAATTTCCAAGAAACCGCACACCAACGACTCGGTCAAAATGCTCGAACTAAGGCTTGTTCAAGGATCCCTTCTCAAGAAGGTGCTAGAGGCGACCAAGGAGCTGGTCAACGATGGCAACTTTGACTGCTCCGCCACCGGATTTTCTCTCCAGGCCATGGACTCCAGCCACGTGGCGCTTGTGGCTCTGCTGCTCAGATCTGAGGGCTTCGAGCACTACCGCTGCGACCGCAACATTTCCATGGGCATGAATCTCAATAACGTGTCCAAGATGCTCAAATGTGCTGGCAATGATGACATCATCACCATCAAGGCTGATGATGGCAGCGATACCGTTACTTTCATGTTTGAAAGTCCCAGTAAGTTTTGGGTTATTTTGGTAATTATTTTTTATTTTATTGTTTTTGTGAAGGGATATCAGGGTTTTATTTTTCAGTGTGTTAGGGTTAATGGTTTTTTTTTTTAGATTTGAGTTATTTTTTTCTTCTTCTTCTTGTTGTTTGATTTTTGAGTTTTGGTGGTTTGATTTGGAGTTGGTGTTTTTTATATTAAGAAATTTATGTTTCGTTTGTAGGAAGGAGTCCTTGAAGAATTAATGTAGTGGATTGAAGGACTAACTAGAATTATAAGCAATTGGGTTTATTGTAATTTTGAATATAGGTTAGTTGTTTCAAGATTTGGTGACGAGGAAGTGGTAAATTGCATATATGTATATTTTAAAGGTTACTCTGTTTTTGTTCTAAAAAAGTGGAAAATTAAGATTTTTTTTGCTTATTTGGGTTTATGGCATCGTGTTAATCATTGGTAAACATGTTTTGGTAAAAGGTACTATATGACATTTATTTTTAATTGGATTGCAAAGTATAATAATAAAAGTGTTAAATTACAAGTTTTTTTTTTTTTTACATTTGCTCTGCTTTTGTGCTAAAAGAATACATTTATTGTAAAATGGTTCATAAATTCAGTTGGTTTGTGAGTTGAACACGTGGCTGAAAATCTGGCAAGTTAGTTAAATCAGTTGAAAATTAGCCGCTGATTTTGGTGCTTGTATAAAGCTCATAGCTGACTGACTTTGTTATGCTTTCATTCAATCTCTTTTGAGAGGAAAAAATGAGTTTGTTGCTTTGATTTTTTGTTTGTAATATTTCTTGGTGTAATTTCTCTTATTGATTCTTCCATGTATGCATGCAAAAGTCAAATCTCTTGATCCCGCTTTTTCTCTGTTCTTGCCATCTTCTCTGAAGTTCTTTGTTTTTGATTCATGGTCTTTTTTTGGGGTCAAATCATTGTTCTTTATTCAACAGGCGGAAGATTAAGAGTTCCATTGTTTTTTTTTTGAGTTTGTTGCTTCACAAAAATTGTTTCTAAACACAGTTTAATAAAAGATACTACAATGAAACTAATTTGGACTGAATGGAGTGGGGTTTTGCTTTCTTTGGTGCAGCAAGCATTTTGTGTTAGTTCAAACTGACTTGTGTTTATTTTTCATTTGGGTAATGGATGGATTGATTTACAGCACAAGATAAGATTGCTGATTTTGAGATGAAACTGATGGACATTGATAGCGAGCATCTTGGTATTCCGGAGGCAGAGTACCATGCTATTGTAAGGATGCCTTCTGCTGAGTTTGCTAGAATTTGTAAAGATCTAGCCAGCATTGGTGACACAGGTACCATCTTGTGTTTGTTCACAAGATTTGTGGTTTTTTTTTAGTCTTTTCAGTTTTTTAAATTGTTTTTGTGTGAAGCTGAACATTTGGGTTGATGCATGTGTGCAGTTGTGATATCTGTGACAAAAGAAGGTGTGAAGTTCTCCACAAGAGGTGATATTGGAACTGCTAATATTGTACTCAGACAGAATACTACAGTAGATAAGGTATAGCCGTGTTCACAGTGGAGATTTATATGATATTATTCTGTATTTTGAGTCAAATGTTAGATCTGATTCATTATTTGTATTTGTGGGTGAAAATTTTGCAGCCAGAAGAAGCAACAATAATTGAAATGCATGAGCCAGTGTCTTTGACTTTTGCTTTAAGGTACATGAATTCATTCACAAAAGCTACTCCATTGTCGAACACCGTTACAATTAGCCTGTCCTCGGAGCTGCCTGTTGTGGTTGAGTATAAGATTGCTGAGATGGGTTATATCAGGTTCTACTTGGCTCCCAAGATAGAAGAAGATGAGGATGAGACCAAGCCTCAAGTTTAATGTGTTCATCTGACCTGCAGGCTTATTGCTTTGTTCAGCAAGTCAACTCTATGTTCAAAGTTTGTTCTAAGATGTTTCTCCTAGATTTGTATTTTGATGAACCAAGCATTTGTAGTTCAGTAGAATTAGAAAATTTCCTTCCATGTGCTCTGCTTCTTTATATGCTATATGAGAAATGGCAGTTTACTTGTTTCTTTCTGTAGGGTATGCAACTGGCTCATTATTGTAGCTTGGAAGCTTAGGCCCTGGTAATTGGTTTAAAACATATAAATTTTGAGAAAATGAACCAAATAAGAAAACTTTTGATTATTTGGTTGTTCTCACAATTAATTAGTTGGATTTTTGAAATTTTGTGCATTGCTGAGGACATGACCAGTTTTCATGGCAGTGGGAGTTGGAACTGATGGCATCATGCTGGAGGGCACCTTTCATAGAAAAGGATGAATATTTTCATGGACGATCTTGATTAATTTTAAAATATTTAACAAAAAGTTGAAACCTGTAAGCCTCTACTTTGCTCTTTTTTTCTTTATTCTTTTTCCATTCATCTTATAGCTTCATGGTTTTGGGTAACCAAAGATTGCAGTTTTGCAGAAACTGGTGAATTGGATAGCATAGGGAGCCCAAAATGTATTTATAGAAATACTGCTATTTTCCATTTGCACATATACTGCTATCGTTTCATTTCCCATGCTGTTGCTCTTTACGAAATTGAAGTCAACAGTTGGCAGGCAAAGGAATTTATAATTTATAAATTTGAAAATTACGATATCATGGGTACAAAAAAAGAAATTTAAGCCAACCTACCCCTTTCTCCCTCCTCTCTCTCAGAAACACAGCCTCCACTTACCTGTTCTGTTCTCTCACTCGGAAGATGGTTTATTTCACTTTTTTTTTTTGTTGCTTCTCTTCATGAAGAAAATAAATTCTCATCTAGATTTCTATCTAGTATGAACTTGTTTCCACTTAGGTTTCTATTTATGGGGATTTTTTTTTCCACTTTTTTAGGTGGTTATTTTTTTTATATTGGATGATATTTTATGGTGGCTACTCTTTAAATTTGTGACCTTATGATCCAAATCTAAAAAAATATTTTGTGTTAAGAGTGTGTTTTTTAGATCTTCCATTACAATACCAAAAAAAAAAAAAGGTTCAGAAATGGTGATAGAGGGTCATCTATTTTTTTTTTTTGAAACATACTACAACTAGGTGGAGCAGTAATCGTTATAGCACCCCATGCGCATTCGGGGGGGAGAGGGGTGCGCACTCAGAGGCGTTTGCCATTTTGGCAAGCACACCATGCGAAGCAGAGTTCAGATATATTAAAGTGAGTTGCTTGAAATAGCACCTCCAGTGCACAGAAAATTCCTAGTTGAACTTCAAAGCTGACATCAAGATTCCATTAGCTCCTTTTTAAAAGTGTGTTGTGATGGATTATTTGTCTTGTTCTAATTGTTATATTGAACTTTGAAATGTATTGTGATATGAAAATAGATCCCAGCCAAAATTGCTATTTTAGAGCCTGTTTTTGAATGGAGAATACTCCATCTCAGACACCCTGCATTCTCTAAGTTGTGGAATGAAATTCTTGTTTCAAAAGGAAAAAATTACGATATCATGGCAGATGAATTAACCCTGTAAATGAATTAACGAAAGGTTATAAAGGAATCAAATCAAATTCTGCTCGAGGGTAACTGTAAATATCTGCTGCAAAGAGTTGTTTTCAACATTAGTCAAATCTTGTTGCTTGGACTATGTAGAGAAAATAAATCAATATTGTTTAAATAAATTCATACATCTGTAACTTTACAGAGAAACCCTGATAAATGACAATCATTTACTCCTTTTCTTGGCTTCATTGTAGAGTATGACCCCAATAACTGTGAGAGTGTAGCCAAGCATCCCAGTCACTGATACAGGATTTCTGAATATCAGAATTGAAACAACAACAGCAACAGCTCCTTTTGCATTTCCCAGTACCTGAAAGAGCCAGCATTTTGTAATTTTCACACTATACACTGATATGATCCAGTGGCCAAAATGTCTGCAATATGAATATATCGACTCAAAATGGTGTATTTGAATGCATAAAACTGACAGGAAATAAGAAATAAGGGGAGAATTAGCATCGGGCAGAAGGTATAATACCTGAAGAGTCAAGGCACTGGTGTGCTTGGTTACCAAAAAATTGGTCAAATTCACAAAATATGCAAGTGAAGAATTGAAGAGCAGATACCACAAGAACCTCACATCTTCCCTAACATGTGTAATTGTGATCCCAACTACATCTTTCTCCATTAAGAGTGCTAAAGGAAGGAGAAATACAGCAGCTACTGGTGCCATGTACATGAGAAGGTTCAGAGAATTAAGCTTTTCCCTGATACATAAACCAGAGTGCAGATGGTTCTCATTAGTCATTAGTAGCAAATTTACGCGTCAAATGTTCGAATTTCAACTTACTAAACGTAAAGAGACTTGATACCCTTCAGAGGATAGCAAAATCCCTTGCAAAACTGACTTTAGCGCCCGAGCTGCTGTGGCACTGATGCACATTATAAATCCGAATAGATGAAAACTTGGTTCTCCCTTCAGTTAAGTAATTAGAAGAAAACAAGACCAGTAATTAAAAACAAAAACCCAGCATTTGAATTACATAAAACATTGAAAGGAGTATTTCTGTTAGATAATTTGGCATGGTAATGAAAGCAGAGTTACCATCAATATATTCTTACAAGCTACAATATCAAATTTGTACATTGTTTCTCTGTTATAAGCTCATGACATTATGAAAACTCAAAGCCAATGACTCAAACAAATTCAAATCCAAAGAAACTAATCCTAGGAAATCAATTTTAGGCAACAATATTTACGTTTCAGCAAAAACATAAAACACTCAAATGAAAAAAATGACCCTTAATAACTAATAACCCAAATCATATATAATAACCATAAAATCAAACTCAATAGATTAATCAGAATCTCCCAAAACGAAATGTACAGAACCCAATAAAATCAACATTGGCAAATAGAAAAATGAAGATAAAAAATTAAGTGAAGCTAAAAAATCTTACCCCACTGGCAATGATAACACCAGTGACAACAGGAACAAGAGTGACATACGTAAGCCAACCCTCCCTCTTGAGAGTCATCAAGTACGCAAAGACCACCGTGAAGAATGGCGTCGTGGCCCCCACAGCCTGGTTAAACGACACAGGAAGGTACTTCAACGACACGTTGCCACCCACAACAGACAAGCAAAAGATGATCCCAAGAGCAGATATTTTCATGAGCTGCACTCGGGACATTATGCTCTGCATGGGGACGACTTTGAGCCAACAAACGGCCACGTAGCTCAGCAAAGAGCAGGCCAGCATGTGACATAATGTTAGGAAAATTGGGTACTTGAATCCATAGTTGCTGAGCAAGTATTTGTTTAACAAGATAACTCCAATGTTAAAGGAGTACCATGTTGTTATGAGATTAAAAGTGAAAAAGCTGCCCGAAAACAACTTCATTGCTGATGCTTTTGGGGACATGACAACAAGATGAATTTTGAGATAGCAATGGGTTTAGTTTTGTGCTTGTATTGATCTTAAGGAGGCATTCTTGGTTTTGCTTTGTTTTTTTAAAAGGGTATTTAAGAAAATGGTGTAAAAAGATATATAGATGAAAGTGAGGTGGTGGGTTAGTCCAGTTTTGGTTAAAAGAGAGTTCCTTTTTTCTCTCTCTCTTCTTTTTTGGGTTCTTAATCAGAAACTGAATTGAAGATTAACTTATTGAGGTTTGAGTTTAAATTAAAGAAGAAAAGAGGTTAATGCCTGTTAAGGAGTTTAGGTTCCCAAAGAGTTCTTTATTTTGTTGCTTTTTAACTGCTACATAAATTCTCAAGCATTTTGCTGTAAATTTCTTCTTTTTAAAAAAATTAATATATATATACACACACACACTAAAAGTTTTACTAACTTGCCTTGTGTTATTTTCAATGGTGTTGCATTTTACCTGATAATAAATGAGTTGGTAGGAACTATAATATAATAGATATTGTTGGCAGATAATCAGTAGTTTCCTTAATATCTGGTTAATTACCTTTTAAATCTTGATTTGGATTTCTATATTTATTCCTCCCCTATTCACCACCAGCATATTATCGACACATTGTACTCTGTACATTGTGATTTGGCCTCTGCAAGTTCTGTAAGGTGATATGAAATGATTGAATACCTAATGTGGTTGTGCTATCAATGACACTTAAAAAAATTTTGGATCAAAAAGATTGGAGGGCTTTTGGCTCTATGAATCAGTAACAATTTCTGTGTTTTTTTTTTCATTTGGTCGAATTGTTTGTCTCCTCTCTGGAATTCCTCTCAACTACACATTCTTCAATGTATCTACACATTTCTTCAAAATGGGGCATAAATAAAAACAAAAAGAGAATAAAAGGAAAGAACCATATTACAAAAGAACAAAAAAAAGTAAAAAAGAAAATGGAACACCGCCAAATCAAATCATTGAAAATGAAGATAATCAAGACTAGAACATCAAAAGAAAACTGTAGGTATACACTCTGATGGGTTCAGGAAGACTGCCTCCAATCTTCACCGGCATAAACTGCTTGATCGCAAAGCTCTTCCTCAATACGGAGCAACTGCAAGAAAATATGGTTTGTTCCTGTTAGTTTGTGACAAAGAATGCTAGAATTACGAAAGGATGAACCGCACAGGCTGACTGCCTGACCTCTCATCTGGGGTTGTATGTGGTTTGGGTAAGACTATAATTTAATGCCATCTGCAGACATAGGAACATTTTGGGGTTGCATTGGCTGGGGTTGGGGTGAAACTGGTAGGTATTCCTTCTACTAACAAGTTTCTCCTATTTGCCACAAGCCAGTCTTGCCTTTCTCTAGTTGTGATCCATCTTAAAGCAATGAAGATAGCATAAGAAACTTTTATGGAATATTGGTAAAAGTGAAAAGTAGCTTGTGAGGCATATATTCAACTGTCTTATAAGTTACAAGGCTGGGCCTGTTGACAAACAATTTAAATATCTCAATTTCATGCATCTGGGCTTCTAACACAAAACAGCTTATCAAAAATCACATATGAGGATCTATTCAAATGTGGAAGCTAATTGCTGGTAAACAAATCTCTTGGTTATTTCGTAATATAGAAGAAAAGTTAACAGTGACAATAAAAAAGTGGACCTGGTTATATTTTGCCAGACGTTCTCCTCTGCAAGGAGCACCAGCTTTGATCTGACCAGAGGCGAGGCCAACAGATAAATCAGCTATAAAAGAATCTTCACTTTCCCCAGATCTATGAGATATAATTACTCCCCAGTGAGCATCATTTGCCAACTTCACTGCTTCGATTGTCTCTGTTACTGTTCCAATCTGATTTATCTGAATTGAGACCATAAATGTATCAGACATCAAGATCTACTTGGTCAAGTTTGGATAAAAAGTTATGCTTAGCTGATTAGAATTTGAAAGTACATTGAAAAAGATCTGTCCTTTTTTCATCCCAATACCACATATCTAAAACATCGCCCTGCCCCCTCATTAAAGAATAAATCTATGGGAAAAGCAAGGCACTTTGGCAGCACTATGTCAAAATCATTTCATTTCATCAGAGAATAGATGGATACCTTGAGAAGAAGAGCATTGCAAGCGGACTCCTGAATTGCTCTCTCTATACGTTTAGGGTTTGACGTCAATAAGTCATCTCCCACTATCTGCAAAATCACTCTCTCTTAAAATAGACCTCGCCAAATATAGAAAAACATGAAATCCTGAGTAATTCTGGAGTGCATCCAATAAACTAACTGATATCTTAAATTATATCATAAGGGTCAATTCCTATCCAGATACTTGGGTACATTAGAAGAGAAATCTATTAATTAGTCAAAACCCTATTGAAACAATTTCTTTTGGGGTTATAGAAAAGAAGATTGAGAAATATTAAAAAGATAATTTCTTTTTGGGCTCTTATGAGCACTCTTGTAAAGGCAGGACCTAAATCTACACAGATGTTGATCTGGTGGAGCATACATGCAACTAACTTAACTTGGCAAGGAAACAAACAACAAACCTGACAAATTCCAAGGCAAGAAATATACTTGGTATGTTCCCAGTCTTCCATGTCGAAAGGATCTTCTATTGATACAATTGGGTACTCTTAACACCAGAAAAGGCACAAGAAAAGAACATTAGTATTTTGGAAATATGAAAGCATCAAAAACAACAGAAAACATGTAGATAGACCGACATACCAGCACACAGTTCATTGTACATCTCAATCATATCCTCAGCTGACTTGAAATTTTGCCCTGACTTGTTTGGAGAATTGAAGTCTAAATCATACTTTGTACCTGTATCAACAAGAGATAAAAAGAACATTCTTGGTTGTCAACAAGCAAGCTATCCTCACAGACAAAAGCACATCCTAGGCAGTGAAACACAGGTGCACAAGCAATTAGAGAATGTCGACTACAGTTCAGGATATATGAGAGTTCTCATATCTACCATATAAAATTAAGTGCTCAATCAAAACATCAGAGTAATATATACTTCAGATGTTGTGCATAGTGATGCAAACGCCATTACTTACTTTTAAGGGCAAAAAACAAACTGTACATATTATGCATGCTACCATTGCTGTACGACCATTTGGAGGAAGGAATTCATCACCTTTGCAAAAATCAGTAGCAGCAACATCAATGGCAATCTTTATCTTCTCATTATACCCTGTTCTGCTGATGGCCTCTTTAACAAGATCCAATCCTTCTCTTATGCTGCCAACAGTAAGAGTAGGACAACCAAATGGAAAAACAACATGATACATGCATAACATCAACCTTTAAAATTTGAATTAGACGTAATATATGAAGGAAAACTTGCCTGGAAATGTTTGGAGCCAAACCGCCATCTTCACCATAATTACAACTATGTGCACCGTATTTTTCTGTAACAACAGCCTGCCCTTTTTATGACAGCAATCAAAATCAATGAGTAAACACATTGGAATCTCATCTTATTGCAAAACAATCAACAGAGATAGCAGATATATAGTGGCCGAACCAAATGGATTTCATGTTTACATTTGTATTGACCATTTAAGCTAATGTTAAATGACAGTACAGAATAAATTTTAACACACTTAGTTCAAATCATGGCAAAGGTTCATTCTTTCAGAAACAAAATGTTGAAATGTACATTCAAAGGATTGTAATACTCGTTTTCAGTACACAGATGTAATACAATTATTCTTGGTTTACTCTTTGTTTAGAGCCATTTGAGATAGTAGTGACATTTAATAAATGAAATCCAATGCCAAACAATTCAGTGGAGAAGAATAACAAATCACCTTCAAGTGTTGATAGGTCTCAGAACCCATTTGTAATGCCTCCTCAAATCTACTTGCTCCAGTTGGAAGAATCATGATATCCTGATGATATTTCAAGTCAAATTGATTGAAATGGCGAGTCAAACATGTATTAACATGAAAAACTTGTCGCACTTTTTATTCAGAAGCCATCAGATACCTCCAGTGGTATTTAGTAGGACTTATTTTCAACAGGACATTTAACATGTATAAAAATGGATGAAGCAATAACAAAGTATACCTGAACGGCTAGATTATTTCCAGCATGCTTCCCACCACTTATAACAGTAAAGGCGGGGACAGGAATAGTCAAGTTGGTTTTACCCGCAAGATCAGCAATGTGTTTGTAAAGTGGAACCTGTAAATTATTTGCTTCATCACGTCTTTAACAAAAGCACAAAGATTGTTGTACAAATAGATGAAACTATTAAATATTCATATTGACAAAAAAACATGCCTCCTTTTCAGCGGCCCCTGCTTTGCATGCAGCAATTGATACAGCTAATATAGCATTGGCTCCAAGTTCACTCTGCAAGATAATGTAAACAAAGAAACATAACGCCATTAAGACATAAACAAGTAAAACATTTTGTATCATACATTTAGACGCAGGTTTAAACAAGTATAAATACATTGACAAAAGAAATGACTAATTACATTTGTATTGCATTGAAAAAGAATAAAGAAAATACCTTCTTTTCTGTCTTGTCCAAGTCTATCATGGCTTGATCTATTTGAGACTGAAATGCCGGATCCATACCAATCAATGCTTCAGATATTCTCTCATTGATGTTCTTAACAGCTCTATTCACACTGTTTCCAAGATAATTTCCCTTGTCCCCATCACGCAATTCAAAAGCTTCATACCTTCAATTCACAATGAAAATTAATTTGAAAATTTTGAACCCAAGTCATTGCCACATGACAAAATAAAATCAACTTTCTCCTCTCATCTCCCCACACCACCAAACCACCCCCCTACCCCCCCCCCCCCCCCCCCCCCCCCCCCCCCCCCCCCCCCCCCCCCCCCCCAACCACGTTTTTGCATAAGGAATGATAAAAAGAGCCAAACTTTGGCATTTGAATCTTACGAGAAAAAAACTTTCACATTTGAATCTGAGTTTCTAATTCTATACCCAAATTTTTGTTCAAAGTACCAAATATTGCAATAAAACAAAATGAATATGTTTTAAATTAAATAATAATAATGATGGAACTTACATTCCGGAAGGATCACCGCTGGGAGAGGAAGCTCGAAACATGCCTTTATTAGTGAACAAGTCAACTTCAACAGTCGGAATTCCACGGCTGTCAAGAATCTGCCTTGCTTTTATCTTCGTTATCACTGACGGTATCGCTTTTCGCATGTGATTAGACTGTGATTAAATTAAATTTAAAAAAAATATATGAACAACAATTAAATTAGTTGAGAACATTTCAATGAAAATAGTAAGAGAAGCGAAGAGACGTGGGCGAATTTACGATGAAGAGGACGGGATCGGGAGATTTGGCTCTGACGGCGGCATTAACGGCGTCTTCGATTTTGCGAGAGAGCGTGTACTTGTCTAGATACTCTTGCACTGACATTTTTGCTGCTCGTTAACTTTGGAAGGCTTCAAATTCTGAGCTCCCAGAGAGTTTGGAATTTGAAATCACCTGAGCACGAACTGAACCTTCGACAAAAAGACAATGGCGATCTCTGTGACTGCTTTTTCACTGAAGAGCTCTGAATTAGTGGAGCTTTGGTTTAGTGGTGCGGCCCATTTTCCCAAGAAAATTAAAGCCCATCAATGGAAAGGCCAGTAATTGGGCCGGCTGTTGAGGCCCATTTTCATTACTGGCTTATTACGATCCTCTTTTAAATTAAATGAGCCTCGCTGGCTGAGGCCCCTTTCTAGGACTGGCTTATTATGGGCCTCTTGTTCGATCCCTTGCAAAATAATTTCTCAGAATTTTTATTTTTACAGAATTAGCAATAAACCATCTTCAGTTGCTTCTTAAGCTATTGTTTCCAGTGTGTCATGTTTGAAAGAACATTTAAGAATACTTGTAAAAGTTTTCTGCTGATCTTAAAGTAATCATATTTTGTTTCCAATGGAAAAGCTGATAAATGAATATAGCGATTAAACATGCAATCATATTTCACTTGTACTCACGATGGGTGCATTCAATTTACGTAAACCATGTTTTGGAATCAGAGATTAGCTTCCCAGTTCTTTCAATGTAACCACAAATAACAGGGGGTACATGAATTCAACATAGATTAGCTTCCCAGTTCTTTCAATGTAACCACAAATAACAGGGGGTACATGAATTCAACATCACATCTTAGTATATAGCACATAATAGTACGAGCTTACATGAGTGCAGTGCATAATAGTTTGAAGGCTTTTCTCATGCTACAACGAAAGCACTAGATGAACCGGTGAAATGGCGAATTGATCCAATCAGGCCTTTCGAGGCACCAAAATGTCGTATTCTGTACACACCTAGAGGGGCAGATTCTGGGATTCTCCATTCTATAGTTGCCATACTTCGGGGACTTAGTTTCGAAGGTCTAGACCATTTGAAGCGAAGGCAGAAGTCATCATCATCGTAAGCTGGAACCCAAGTATCCTTACCATGGAGAATCTCCACAAGGGAGAATGTACCTTCAGTCATGAGATCATTCCTGGGGCAAGCTGACCAGAAGACAACACTCACCATGGCGCCTCTCTTGAAGGAAGAGTTTTGAGGAATGTCAAACTTGACATCCCCAAAATTTACACCAAAAGGGGTTGAGTCCATCACTACTGGTGTAAGGAAGCTTATTTGCTTATCCAGGAGATCTGGGGGTTGTGGGCCAGGTTTCACAGCTTGGTCACGGACAAGAGCACTTGCAAGCTTCTTGAACTCTTGCATGTAGGCACTGAGCGTATGTGGACCAAAAAGTGTGGAGGCACCCTGAGTAAACAAAAAAACAGATCCATAGCTAGATATTAATGGGCTTTTCAACATTTTGCTTTGCTTTATTCTTCTCTCTGTACACATGAAGGGAGAGAAAAGTATATCATAATAGATAATACTTGTCAATCCAAATGATTGATGGATTCATTTAGAGTGTTGTATGTAATGCTCTGACAATGTTGGGAAAATTACTACAATAATAGGGTAAGAACAAAGCTTCATATGCACTTCGGTGCCGTGAAACTGAGTACTGACCTCATATCTCTGCACCTGGTACTCTTCAAAGGTAGTCACATACTGAGAATAGGTATTTGTCAATCCTGCTATAACAATATGAACATCGTCATTAAATTCACCACTAGCAGTGAGCACTTTCTTCACAGCATCACGAAGACGCCTCCCAGCCATTGTTGAAAACTCTGTAAGATACAAAATGATTACACACTCGTGTCTCTAAACAGAAATATTTAGAAGTAACTAAAGCATAATGAACAAGGAAACTGATCACAATCCTAAACTTCTTTTCTTGTCATTTTCTCTCCTCTGGTAATGAGAGTAAATGCAGAAATATAGTGCTTAATAAAGCAAATTTAACAGAATGGTCTGTGTTTGAGGGAGACCTCATGCCACTCATCCTCCCCTCTGACTTGCGTTGAATCTATATGGTAATATGCATTTGCAGCTTTTCATTTATTCAAATTGAAAGTTAAGTTGGTTTTAAAAAAAAAAGTCAAAAAAAATTTCTTATACCGGCATTAACATTAGAGGAGAGGCAAAGAAGAAAGAAGGGAAAGCACTACCTCCAGGTACACTGAGAATGACTAGCTGCCCTACTCGGAGGATCTGGATTGGAAGTATTGAAGGCTGCAGAGATTATGAACAAACAAATGTTCCACAAGTAAGACTGTTGATATTGCAGACAGCAATCACAGAAGGTAATGATGGTTGCTACTTACCGCCCAGTCATACGGTTGCTTCATTTCACCAGTATCAAGTAAGATTGGCTTTGGATGCTGACAATCAACTTGTTCCCTATCTGGCGTTTTCAGCAAGTTGCGTACCAGCCTCCAGAAAGGATTTCCCTGACACAACATCCAGTAACTTTAAACACACAAAACAGCTAGGTAACAAAAAAGAATGCTGGATCCACGAATGGAGGAATCATATATTACCTTGTCATCTCCTTGCGTAAAATCAAATGCTCCAGGTCCATCAGTTGTTCCTGCAGCAAATGCAAACCCCATAGCAGCAGGACATGTTTTTACCGTCTCTGAACCTCCACCCTGTCTAGGAAGCGTCACCTCAAGCTTGGAGAAGTCTAGATAAGTGTGTCGATAGTCAATCTTTCCTTCTAACTGTTCAGATGCTCTATTGAAAAGATCTACAGCTTTTCTAAATTGTCTCTCTCCAATAATACGTGTACTTTCAAATTCATCTGAACTGCAAAGTATATTACAGTATATGAGTTAGTATTTGCAGAGTTGAAAGATACACACATGCCAAGCTGGAAAAGATTCTTAGCACTCAGAGAAGTAAATACCCCGGTCCTCGGCCATAGCATTTCTCATTCTTCCCACCGCAGGTACTATGATTGAAGTCACAAGGTAGCCCAGTGTCTATACAGAAAGCTCCAAGCACATTTGGGCTAACATCACCACAGTTAGACTGACAAAATGCAGCCACAAATGCAGGCTTCTCGGCCTGCCTGAGAACACCCCTGACACGCCTCACAATACTCAGAATCTTAGTTGCTGGCCTGCCAGGGGGAGACTGATATGATGCAGCCAGCTCCAGTAACTCATGATCTGCATCAGAAAATCATCACAATCGAAGCAACATGTTATTTTTCCTCTTTTGCATTATTCCGATAAATGGCTGGTGTAACCTTGATAATAACATAATGTAGAATTTAGATCCTTCACATCAAGGTTTGGATCAGATCCAACATCCAAGTTGCATATTCCATATATGTAAAAGGACATACTCTTCAGCATTGATTATAACCTCTTGTGGTCACTATACAATAAAATATGATAAATGTAGATTGTTGCATAAATAATTCAGGCATTTAGTGAACAACTTTATTCTTACATTCCTTGCCAAACTCAGAATCATATAAAATAACGCATGAAAGAATTGAACTTGCTACCATGAGTCATATACTCTTTTAAACCTATGTGACAGTTCCATATAGCACTGGCAGCTCAACTATTACTCAGGATGGACAGTTATTAAGGCACAATTAGAATGAAATACTTCTAAGAATCAGAAAGTTATAAGATTTATGCCATTATATAGTTTTTCTTATTTCAAATAGTCCTCCTTTTCCTGAAAATCCAAAATTTCAGCTTATTGTTTGCTTTAGCTTCTACAACCACGTGATACATATTACAAACTATGGAATACTTTCTAACACAAAGTAGAAGTGCTATAGCCAATTGTAGGCAGACGTAGATTAAAATTCTGACACAAATTTTTCCCAAAAGATATCAACTTGAACGTCCTTAGAGTACAGAAAAAGGGTCTCAGCATGTTGATGGGCCGAAGCCGCATAGTCTGGATTTGATGCTATGACTTGACAAACGACAAACTATCCTAGGAGCTTGAGTGGCAATTTCAGAAGAGCATTTTGTTCATCTTTTTAATTTAATGCTTGATTTCAATAAATAGGTAGTAACTTACGATTATCTTGAACATTGGAGATTATGTTTGAAATTCTCCGGGGAATTCCCTCAGAAACTAATTCATCAGCTGATGAGCTTCCACCATTCTGCTCAAACCAGTCTTCCATAAATCGTGCAGCAGCACCCTTGTTATCTCCACTAATCAAAGAGTTTGTGCGACTCATAGATGTTCCATGAGTTGCAAACCAATTGAAGCTACCTACTGGACCCCACTGATCATCTACAAACTTCAGCAGAGTCATTTCTTTATCAACATCATACTTATATTTGCTGCGCTCTGCCACAGGATTATTAAGATAAGCACTAGGACTGCGGTTTATACCAGCATCTAAGAGCTCTCCTGCAAGTTGAAAGCCCAATATGCGTGAGAAAATGCCTATGCATGTACGAATAGAGGTTAAAGACGTGGAACAACTTTTGCCACAGCACTGTGCAATAATTGTTGCAAGTTATGTTTCCATTGAAATAGCATAGAAATCCAAGAGGGAAGCATAAAAGATTGGTATCTGCAACATAAGTATATAAATAACCGATGACATATTTCTTTGCGTTTGTTTTCCTCCTTGTTGCATAATTATGTAGAAGTAGTGAGGTCCATTATGTATTGAGTTGTGAATGCAAGAACGAAACAAGTATAAAAGTCCTTGTGCTTACCCTTATTCACAAAAATTGATCCAGGCTGTAGATTCTCATGAGCTTGTATAATGCTTTTCTCAATACCATCTACAAGGACATCAAATGACTGGCGAACAAATCCAAGAGATGTCACGATATACACAACATATTGGAGATAACCACCAGGACCAGCATGTGTGTGAATACCACTGATAGCAACATTCTTTTCAGTATATAGATCCCCATACCTGCCAATATGATAACATATATATCATTTCTCTCATAATACTAAGCCAGAAGTTGTACTAGAAGCTAAGCTCACAACACCAAAAAAAAATGTTGCTACTTTTAAAAAAGCTTCGCTTTATATTTAACTAGTGCAACACATAAGAAGAAATTTATTGAGATGATAATTACCTTGCCTTCAACCTCTCAATCACTTTAACAGTGACAAGTTGCGAGGCCATACAAGCATCGAGATTTACAAAAACTACCCGGTTCCCCTGTGGCTCAGCCACGATGAATGCACGAGCCCGCAACCTGAAGTGAACCCCAGATGTAATCTGGTCCATGTTAGCATAACCCATCATATTAACATCAGCAGCAGGTCCTGTAATGTCATAGCTCCCAAGCCCAATCAAATAATTGGAATCTGATAACACTCCCCTACTGATCCCTAGCCAGACTAGCAAAAATACCCAGAACCAAATAGTTCCACATTGCTTCCGAAGGCTCGAAGAAGCAGTTGGCCCCATCACAAACCCAACAAAGTAGATTAATCAAAACTTAATCAACTCTATCCATTCACCTTCATTTAAAAAAAAAAAACCATTAGCACATATAATTTTTCATTAAAGAAAAAAAAAGGAAGAACATAGTGTGTGGTCTTCAATTAGATGATAACAGAAAAATTACAAAAAAGAAAATACATAATTCAGCTCTCACTTCCACCTGCGTTTCACAGAAACTGGTTCAAGCAAAGAACAAAAAGATTGAAACTTTACTAAAGAAATGGGCTAAAGAAACGCTAGAAAACTCCGAAATCAAATTAAAACCAAATTTGATCGTTCAATTTAAGCAAATTCAGCTGACAGGGTATAAAAACTCTGAATTTAAGAGATATTTAAGCATTAAAGTTAAAAACTTTACATGTTACTGAGGGTGAAATGAGTAGAGAGATAGATCAAAGGATTAAAAACTGTACCTTTAAAATGGGAACAAGAGATAGAGGTTGCAGATGGAGTTTTTGAGAGTGGAACAACAAAAATGGGGAATTTTGGTTTGCGTCGAGTGATCAGATGGGGTTCAGTTAATAGCCTGCAGGTGTTGATCTTCCAATTTATTTGTTGGCATTTGAGTTTGACCGTTAGGTGCATGTAGTTTTTGTGTTATTTACATATTGGACCGTATGATTGTTTTTTAATTACACTTTATATTATGAATAATTCACAGAAATTCGTCAGAATTCAGTTTTTAAAAAATATTTATAACATCACCTAGTGGTGCAGAAATAATGATAAATATTATAATTCTCCCTTCAACAAAAAATATATATTTATAACATCATTTTTTTTATGATTGTTTTTTAATTACACTTTATATTATGAATAATTCACAGAAATTCGTCAGAATTAAGTTTTAAAAAAATATTTATAACATCATTTTTTTAAAAAAAATTATAAGACAACTTTGATAATTTTAAAAATTATAAGACAGTATGATTGTTTTTTAATTACACTTTATATTACGAATAATTCACAGAAATTTGTCAGAATTAAGTTTTAAAAAAATATTTATAACATCATTTTTTTTATGATTGTTTTTTAATTACACTTTATATTATGAATAATTCACAGAAATTCGTCAGAATTAAGTTTAAAAAAAATATTTATAACATCATTTTTTTAAAAAAAATTATAAGACAACTTTGATAATTTTAATTTATAACAAAATAAAATAATATATAATCATTATAAAAATATTATTAAAGAACATTAAATGAAATTCATTAAAACAATAAAAATAGATAATTTAAAGAAAAAAGAGCATATGTAATAAACATAAAAAAGAAAGGTTTTGTATAAATAGGAATGTAAATATATCATATAAATAAAAATATTTTAAAGAAGAAAATTAATTAAATTTTTTACTTTCAACTAGAAAATGAAAAAAATTCACTTTTTTTTAATTCAGCCTAAAATATTTTGAATTTTTTATTAAATTAAAAAACAAAAAAAATTAATGGTTGATCAAAAAAATTAAATCATATTCAACATTAAATTTAAAAAAAGTCTTGAATGTTCAATTTTTTTTTATAAAATATTTAAATGGGATAAAAATCTCACTTATTAAATACCTACTTTTCTCACATATTTTATTCAAACTCGAACCTTCGCAAAGTAACTTTATATTTCTATTATGTGGTACAATTGAGTGACATATGTTAGCATTTATTATCTTTTTAATTACATCATTAATGTGTTAATTGCAATGCAAATATCAATTATTGTTATTTCATAATATGGATACAAAATAGATAAGTTAATTATAAAAAAAATATAGTGTTATTATAATGACAAATTTTGTATCAAAATAATTTATATAAGAATTTGATAATATACTACTACCCTTTTGAGAAAGCTTTAAAGAGGTTTGAAAAACAACTATTTTCTTATGAAATCAGACAAGACAAGCACTTAAATAGTGAATACACAAACCTCCATGAAATTAAAAGCAATTCAAGCATATATCTATCTATATATATTTAATTTAAGAAGAAAAGGAGTATGGAATTAACAAATTAGGAGTTAAATTTGATGTTGTGAATAAGAACATTTTGAATTTGTTTAGTATAAATATAATTTATTGTGTTTGTAAAATATAATTTATTGTGTTTGTAAAATATAACACAAGGCAGTAGAAAAAGGGATAAAGACAACAACCTTTTTTTTTTTTCATAAAAAAATGCTCGATAACAATTGTATTTGATCATTGAAATTTGAGTGGTTACTATTCATAATTATAATATATTTATAGCATAGACGCATCAAATAAAAACAAAATGTTAAAATCTAAAAAATTCTTATTTCAGACTGCTATTTTAGAAAATGAGCACCGAATTTTGAATGTTAAAATGGTATAGAATTCAGTATAGAAAATTGACCATGAATTTGTTGTTGAAGTGTTTGATTAACCAAAGCCTCTCGCTACAAAACTCTCTCTCTCAAAAATCTATAAAATCTTTTGTTTTTCTTATTTGTTTCCGCCAAAGAGAGCAACTCTTGAGGTCTCTCTCTTGGTAGAAGATAATTTTTTTTTTAATTGCTTTTTTCCACTTAAGTTTTTACTTATAGTAGATCTTTTCACTTAAACTTTGTGTCTTTTTAGTGTTTATTGGTGTTTTACGGTAGCTACTCTTTAGATTTATAATTGTCTAAATCTAAAAACATTTGGTGTATAGTATTTTTTTATAGATCTTCTATTATAGTACTAGAAAAATAAACAAAGAACACAAAAAAAAAAAAAAATTATATTGGCTTGGCCACTCGACGTTCAAACTCAACAATAAGCTCAGTGCTTCATTAAACGTGAATTTAAGCCTAATGCTATCTCTCTTACTCAAACTAGGATTACACTACAGACCAAGAGTACAAAACTTTAGAGGAAATAGATGATTGAGAACAAAAATCTAGCCCCCAAATTTACCCACTATGCTTTGAATATAAAGGCAGAGCGCGCACACAATTACAAGTTACAACACCACTAAACCTTAAAGTTATTCAGAAACCAAAATATTTTTATTATGATTTTTAAATAGTATTTTTAATGTTTTTATTTTAAATAATAAGTTAAAAAATTATTAAATAGTAAAATAATATAATTTTTAAAATTATTTATTATATTATTTTATTACTTAATAATTATTTAAAAAAATTAAATATTATTTACAAAATGTAACATTAAATATCTCTAAAAACCACGCTTCACTCCTGTGTTTTACATTCACGACTACCGTAGCTGAGACATAATTACAAAGTAAACTCATAACACCTCTGTACAAAATAGACGTCTAATCACGTTAATGGCTTGTTTAACCGGTTAAGCAAACTTACTTTTGATGCCGTCAAAGTAATGCTGCTGTGATAAGGCAATTTGATGTTAACAATTAAATATGAAGAATGATTTGTGTTTGTCCCATGCGGATTGTCCTGGTTTATGCATTTTCTTTTCGTGCATTTTCCTGGAAATTTCTTGCCACCACGAAAGGACAGGCATGTCATAATATTCTCACGTTCCTCAATTTGTACATGATGAATTGTGCTTGTGTGTCTGTGTTCACATGTGAGGGAGAGAGTGGATTCACCAGCAAAGGCCCCAACCTTAAATGTTATACCCAATAAATCAAGATTGTAATTATAATGCATCCTTCGTACATTAGCTTATATGATGATAAACACAGAGCAAAGCAACACAGACTCCTGATGAACGGACATGCTTTGTTTTTATCTCCGGTAAGGAAACCAAGATCTGATCGATTTTCTGGATTTGGGTCTGCAAGGAACGCATAGGTTAGAGCATATTCGGACACAAAAAAGTCACCAATAGACTAAAGCCTGTAATTATGCAAAACAAATTCTCAAAGAGTGGACATAACTGCTATAAGAATGTTAACGAAATGGAATGGATTAAATTTGCAGTATAGGAAAGGTTCACTTACCTCTTCTCTGAACACGTTCACATCAAGCTGCTCGGTGTCACTGAAAGGTACCTTCAATTGTTTCAGAACAGAGCTTGAGATTGGGGACATAGGTGTTATGATCAGATTATCAGTATTGTAAACATTGCCGGTCCTCTCACAAATCCTACTCTTATGACTTCATTAGAGCTAGACTTTAGATCCATGACGGTTAAGGTTGGAATTCACCTCATATTTCGAGGAGGGGGGTTTATAAATTATGGGAAAGAAGGTGACCACAATGCCCAAAGGCACTCAATGGGGACAAATTATCGGAATGATAGTATATGGCGGGTGTTTTTGTTTCTCAATTCCCAAGGGATTTTTCTCATAGCTGAAATCAGGGCGACTTTAGGACTGACAAGCATGGCTTTGTGCTCACTTGATTTCAGAAAATGCCATCAGATGGTTTATGCATCCTTATGCAGTGTTGCTGTGAATTTGCTTTACTCAAAACCCATGTGGAACAGTGAGGAAACTGAAGATCTAAATAAACAAAATCTTTCACTTGCTTCTGCGTAACAAACTATGTTCTTAGATTTGCTGACAATAAGTTTGATGTGAACTTTCCAATTCCCATTTGATGCTGGTTCTTTCATTCTAAACTTAACATAGTTAACCTGAACAAAAATTTCTTTTCCCGATTCAGGTTTTGGATTCTGCTTCAACAAAGTTTCTGTCAAAGGATTCTTTGATATCAGTGGGGACTTGAGCAAAGTCAAAACCTGAAAGAAGACATCAGGTCATAACCATTCAGTTATGTAGTAACTCATGAATCTATTAACCATGTTCATCAGTGATAGACAAATTATGAAAGCATGATATTAATAAAAATCAAAAGCCCTACAATTTGCCAATTAGTCTTCATATTCTTTTTTGGCTCTAAACTTTGTCCATATAGTAGCATCTGATAATGTTTTGCCTAATCGGCAATGGCATTCTTTCATTTTGAAATCCCTTTATTTTCTAAATGTTAAAAAACTGTTGATCAAGAAACAAATAGATGGATTAAATTTAGCCATACTAAAAGAACTCTAATTAGAAACATCATCAGATCATAATTGTATCTGGTTAAAAAGTGATCTTTGAATTATAATAAAAAAGTTTCATCATCAACTCCTATATTGGGATTGCACTCCTCAGTGGTGCTGCCATCCATGACTTCTCTCTTTGAAAGCAAAGTGAGGCTTGCTTCAGTTGTTGGGGGCATTACATGTAATTCATCAATCATTATAACTCGGGTTAGTTCATTAACAAATACTCCTCTACTATGAGTATCAGAACGTTCTTTCTCCACCAAAAACATTTCGCGATCCATGCATTTCTCCGCAACCACAAATGGGATTTCTGCAGTGACTCAATTTGTACTGAGCGCAATGCAGTGAACAGCATAAGAAGTACCTAAGGGAACCCGACGACTTGAGAAAAGTTGCTATTTAATTGCATACAAAATTGTCTGATCATATAGAAAGTAAGACTTAGTGTTCTATGAGTGAGGTTTCTCATTCACATCCAATTTTTTTTTTTTTAAATATTTACAAAATTCTTGAGGGTTGCCTAATTAAAAATATTGGTGAATTGTAATAATATTAAATGAGTTCCACATCAGTAAGTTAAGACTTGACATATAATTATAGGTGTTGTATGGGTGAATTATAACGATATTAAATAAGTTCTATTTTATTAAGTTAAGACTTGACATATGATTATAGGTGTTGCTTACTGATAACGACGCCCCTTTCAATTAATGTAAATCCTATCGTTAAATACAAAAATTACTGAATAATATCTTAAACTGAAAATTTTCTCTTGAAATTAATATTTATAATGTACAAATTATGTGTTGATATGTTGTCTCATTGTTTAATAGATCTGGCTCTAGTTGGTGAAAATGGTTAATAGATTCATCATTTATGAGTTATTACGTAATCAAATGGTTGGGTATGTGTAAAAATGGGTTTATGGCCTGTTGCGTCTGCTTTTTAGGTTTTGACTTTGCTCAAGTGCTCACTGATATCAAAGGCTCCTTTGACAGAAACTCTGTTGAAGCAGAGTCCAAAACCTGAACTGGACAAAGAAAATTTTGATCAGGTTAATAACTATGTTTTTAAGTCTAGAATGGAAGAACCGGCATCAATGGGAATGGGAAGGTTCACATCAAGCTGATAGTCAGCAAGTCCAAGAACAAGGTTTGTTATGCAGAAGCAATTGAAGATTTTGTTGATTTGCTCTTCAGTTTCCTCACTGTTTCACTTGGGTATATACTCAATCAAATGCACAGCAACACTTCAAAAAGAATGCATAAACCATCTGTACAATAGCATTCAGGAACTTGATGCCAGGAAGTTCCTAAAATCAAATGGGCACAAGGCAATGCTTGTCAATCCCAAACTTGCTCCTGATTTCGGCTATAGGAACAAAACAATCCTTTAGGCATTGAAGAACAGAAACACCCAACAAACAATGAAGCAAATAATTCATCCATAACCTGCAGTTGTAATCTGATTACCAAAAGTTCATTCTTCTCTTCTCCAAATATTGGAGAGAACTTTAAAATGTCTTGGATCCCAAGTCTAGCTTTAGGGAAGCAACGAGAGGAGGATTGGTAATCGGACTGGCAATGTTTACAGTGACACCAATGTCCTATGTCCTCGATTTTAGGTCTCTCTGTTCTGAAAAAACTGAATGTAGCTTTCAGTGACACCATGTGCGTGACATAAACGTGGGTAGAGAAAATGTAAGCGAACATACTATATTTCTGCAAATTTAATCATTCCGTTTCATTAAACATTCTTATGGTGGTTATGATATCTACAGTCTTTCAGAATTTGGTTTCATTATCATATAAGCTATAGCCTATGTTGAAGGATGCAATGTAATTGCAATCTTGAGTTAATTTACTTGTTATGACATCAAGTCTTTTTGCAGTAATTGTGAATTTTTAATACTAAAAAATAATTATGTTTAAAATTTGATAATTTTGCTGTTTATATATAAATAATGGAATCATACTTGTAATCATCTGATTTGGAGTAGGAGACTTAAGAGTTTTGAGAAAAATATCATAATTTAAGATGTTAATTGATATGGTAATTTCATTATTTTAATTTTTAAGGTGACAAATTCATGTATTATCACATGATTAATAGATTATGAATTTTAAGTGGTTATAAGTCTATTAAAACAATGACTGATTTTTAGATTAAATGTCAAGGTTTTAAGTTCGAATATTTTATTTTTATATAAAAAATTATAAATTTATTTTTAAAAAATATTTTTAATTTTAAAATATAAAAAATAATTTAGTGTGTTAAGAGTTTACTATATATCAAATAACATTATCGCGTATCACTATTTTTTTTATTTATAATTTTTATATAATTTATAATTATACTATAAAATCTTACTATGTATTTAGATGCTCACTTATGCGTAATAGTTAATTGTCAATTCAATAAAAATTAAAACTAATAGTTTGTTGTCAATTTAACCCAAGTTAAAACTAAAAATATAAGTAGAGAGTGATTAGGCCGATTCGCATCTTTTTTATATGCAAACTTTGCAATTGGAAAAACTTATTCTCACTTGCTCGGTGTCCTTTGCACTAAGCTCTTCAATAAGTCTTTTAGTAAATTGATAATTAGAGTCTGACCATCCTCAATGATAAGCACTATTAAATCTCAGTTTAGTGTCTAATTTTTTTTGTAGCACCCTTTATTAGAGGGTAGATTGGTGTCTTTGATTGGACGTAATGCTCCGCTTTTATTGTAAGGCGTTGTTTCTTATTACCTAATGATGATCAAATCACGATTTTGAGTAGGCATAATTTAGCAAAACTCCTAAATAAATTAAATAAAAAATATTAGTATATATTTATTTAATATCTCTAAAATTTATATTTTGCTCGAAGTTCTTCTCATATCTTAAGCTAGTTAAAGAATTTGTTTCTCTTATTTTCATAAAATAAGTGTTGATTTATATTTTTAGTTTAATAGAACAGAAATAACCTGTATTTGTTTCTCCTTCCATTGGATTATAAGTTTTGTTGTATTTCAAAAAACCTAAATACTATAAATGGACTTGTTAGTTATATATTTCGAAAACTCTTCCTATTAATTTTAATTTACTAACTCGCAAGTTTTTACTCGTCTTTTCACAATTTTATAATTATTTAATTTAATTTTAATAATTTAAAACTAATATTGACCAAATTTCATATTTTTGAGACATCGTTAAGTACAATTTTAACTCGGTATTATTTTTATTTGTATTTTATTTTTATTATTTACTTTTATTTTGTTACATGTCATGATATAACATCTTTATATAATTATATCTTTCTATATATGATACATTTTCTTAATTTTATGAATAAATTCATTTTATATTATAAAAATTTATAAAAGTGATATAAAAAAAACACAATTAAAAGATTCTTTTTTCTTACGTCCCGGTTAAAATCACGGACGCCGACTCCGTCACCCATCGTTAGCCAAAGCACAAAATTAATTAAGCCTGTTTTTATATTTTATTTTATCAATTTATATTTATATATATATATTTAAAAAAAAAGCAACTTATATCTACTGAAGCACCAACTCTGCGTCGAATATTTTCTCCCCATTTCTTTTCTAACAGTACGCTGACAAAAAAAAAATAAAATCAAGTGCTCAGCTCAATGTCTTAGCTTCTCGAACACTCTTCTCGACCCCGTCGTGTTATCCGCTCCAAAAAAATCACTAGTATTACAATCATCAAGGCATTTTATGTTTCCTTTTTTATTTACTTGATTAATTTTTCCGATCGTTAAACTTAAAACCCTAAAAATTGAATTTTATTTGTTCAATTTTCAGTTTTTATCAGTTATGTTTGGTTAGGGTTTTTAAAATTATTACAATTGAAGCAGTGAAGAGAAAAATTTCTGGTAAGGGGTACAACTTAGCATCGGACTGTGTTTGGAGGCCGAGAAAAAAAATGTGAAATTGAATTAAAATACCGACTTTAAAGCTTTTCATTATAGTTAATTTGCGCTTGTTTTGGACTTAGGGTTTTTTTGCAACACTTTGTTTATGTTGCAGCTAATTTTGGCCTCGGTTTAGGGTTGAGTTGATTTATGTATTTGTGGTTCATTAGTTTGTTTTTGATTATTTTGCTTCAATTTTTTCCACATTGTAACAGTTTGTTTTGTGTATGTTTAGGTTGATAGGGTGACGCTCAGAGAGAAGCTAAATTGATAGGATATAATGGGATTTGATAATGAGTGCATACTGAACATTCAATCTCTAGCCGGAGAGTATTTCTGTCCCGTTTGTCGTTTACTTGTTTATCCAAATGAAGTATTACAGTCACAGTGCACACATTTATACTGTAAGCCATGTTTGACATACATTGTGAGCACCACCCAGGCCTGCCCGTATGATGGCTTCTTGGTGACAGAAGCGGATTCCAAGGTTATTTCTTTCACCTTTATGGTCTTTCTAGTGGTCTTAAAAAAATATATTTCTCATTGATATGTTGTTTGTTAACTGCTTATTGCAGCCACTTGTAGAATCAAATAAAACATTGGCTGAAACCATTGGCAAGATAACTGTTCATTGCCTATTCCATAGAAGTGGATGTACATGGCAGGGTGCTTTATCTGATTGCACATCTCATTGTTCTGGTTGTGCCTTCGGAAATTCCCCTGTTGTATGCAATAGGTGTGGGATTCAAATTGTCCATCGTCAAGTGCAGGAGCATGCTCAGAATTGTCCTGTAAGTTGAAGTGTGCATTTTATATACAGAAAGATGTGATGTGTTAGTAATATTGGTAGTTTTGATCTTTTTTATTATTGCTCAATGATAGGGTGTCCAGCCTCAAGCATCACAAACTGAGGGTGTTCCTGATGCTGCTACCACAGGTGCAGCAGCTACAGGTGACCAGAGTCAGGCTGTCACGCATGTAGGAGCGACTACTTCTCAAGGTCAGACTCAAACTACACCTCCACCTGGAAAAGACCCCAACCAGCAACTCAGCTCAAATTCTCAGTCCCAACCTGTAGTGCAGGCTGCTGTGCCTACTGCAGATCAATGGTATCAACAATACTACCAGCAGTATCATGGTTACAATCCATATCAGCAGAATTATCAACAATACTACCCTTACCAACAACAGGCAGTTCCACAGTATCAACAACAGAATTTGCAGGTTCAACCTCAGGGTTACGTGCAGCCGCAGCCGCAGCCGCAGCCCCAGCCCCAGCCCCAGGCCCAACCCCAAATGCAGCCACAGGTTCAACCCCCTGCTCAGTCCCAACCACAACATCAGCCCTCGCATCCACCTGCTCAGGCACCTGTGGCTAGTCAACCTCACCAGGCCCAAGTCAATTCACAGCAGCAATCTCACACTCTACATCATGGGCAGCCACTTCCTCAGCCTCAGGCTTATCCGTATGCTCAGGCTCAGTCCTATCCCCAAGCTCAACCTCTGTCTTATCCTCAGTCTCAGTCTCAGCCTCATCCACAACCTCAGCCAATTCAGCCTCATCCTCAACATATGCAAATACCTCAATATCCGCAACCTCAGACTCAGATGCAACATACACAGACCCAGATTCAGCAGCCTGTTCCTCAACCTCAACTTCAATCTCAGTCCCACCCACAAGCTCAACTACAAACACAGGTTCAGCATCATCCCCAGCCCCAACTCCATCCTTCACTTCTCAACCAGCCTCAGGCCCAACATACTGCATCCAATGCAGTGATGGGCCATCATTCTTATCCACAACCACAGCCTCATCAGCAAATGCCATTGAGTGGTCCACCACAACATTCAATGTATGTACATCCACACGCAGCACCTCAATCACAAATGCAAAATCAGTTTCCTCAACAACCTCCCTCAACACGTCCACCGCAATCTCATGCTGCAATTTCAAATCCGCAGCAGTCTGCATTGCTGCCTTCACCAGGTCAGGTTGCAAACATCCCTCTGGCTCAACAGTTGCCAGTTCGCCCTCATGCTTATCAACCTGGAGGTCCAGTGTCTCAGCATCCTGTTATGCAGCCAGTTCAACAACCTATGCCTCATCAGTATGTGCAACAGCAGCAACCTTTTGCAGGACAACATCAGCAGGGCCCTTTTTCACAGCAACAGCTGCCTGTGCAGTCTCAGCTACGTCCACTGGGTCCACCCCATTCATTCCAGCAAAGTCCTCTGGCCTATGTACAGCAGCAGCAAAATGCTCTAATGCATGGCATGCAACCCCATCAACCTCCAAACCTTGGACAACCTACAACTCCAAATCATGGATTACAATCCCAGCCTTATCAACTATCTGCCACTGGTCTACAGGGTAGACCAGTTCAGTTTGGTGCAATCCAGCTGCCATCAAATAGGAGCAATTTGCCCTGGACCAACAACCAAGTGCAATTGTCTTCTGAACAACAGTCTGGGGTAACTTCAAAACCAACTATGTCTGATAAGCAAGACATTGCTGAGAAAAGTGTAGATGAGCGAGAAGCTGAATCCTGTGAGAAAAATGCTATAACTGATCATTTGGATGCAAAAACGGGTGTTCAAGCAGATGCAGTTGGGATGAAAGTTCCAAAATCTGAAACTGATGTAAAGCCAGTGGTTAATGAGATCAAAACCAAAGTTGAAGAGAAGACTAATGCAGTTGATACTTCTGCAAAGGAATTTGTTATGAACCCTGAGTCACGTGCAGCAGAAAATGCAGAGCCCGTAAATAAGATGGTGAAGGAAGAGGTTATAGAAACTATTGAGAACCAGAAGGATTCAGCTAATGTTGAGCGTAAACTAGAGGAGCATTCTGTGTACAAGGAAGGCTTGCAACTTGGAGCACCGAGTGAGAAGCTGCAGAAAGAAAAAAATTTGCCTCAAGCACAAGGGGCTCCTGAAGGTCCTGGAGCTGTTCCTCCAACTGGTCAGGTGGAAGCTGGACGATTTATGCAGTCCCCACCATCACTTGGTGGATCCTCCACTCTTCAGCAAAGGCCTGCTGCACCTTCGATGTTCCAAACACCAGTTCCAGGAGCTGTTAATCAAACACAAACACCTCGGCACCCTTCTACTCAGTTTAGGCTACCTATGTTCAAGTCTCACGGTCCTGAAATACCTCCTGGAGGCATTTCAGTCTCTGGCACTGCAGCATCCCTTGGAAGGGGACTTGGTCAGCCTGGTCCTCACCAGCATAGCTTCGAACTGCCATCAGTTGCACCTCATGGGCCTCAAGGTCATGTACCTCCTCATGTTGGTGCTAACAGAATATCACATGGTGATTCAATTGGAGGGCTGCCACTGCGCTCACTACCACCTACTGCATTTCCTCCAAATGGTAGAATGATGGCAGGGGGGGCAGCATATGGCTCTGAAGGTCAAATGGTTCAAAAGCAATCAAGTAATCCGATGGAAGCCGAAATGTTTGCAAGGCCGAGGCCTGTCTACATGGATGGCAGACGACCCGAGTCACATTTTCCAGGTTCACTGGAATGGAGTTCACTTGGGCAGCCATCTATGATGAGAATGAATGGGGTCCCTGGTCCCGAGTTGCAGGATGAGAGATTTAAGTCATTTCCTGATGAGCGTTTGAATCCTTTACCCATGGATCCAGCTCGACGTGTTATTGACCGAGGAGAGTTTGAAGAAGATCTCAAGCAGTTTTCTAGGCCTTCTCATTTGGATGCTGAGCCTGTTCCAAAATTCGGGAGTCACTTTCCCTCATCAAGGCCCTTTGACAGGGGTCCTCATGGTTTTGGAATGGATATGGGACCAAGGTCATTTGAAAGGGGACTGAACTATGATCCTGGGTTGAAGATGGATCCGATGGGTGGCTTGGCTACGTCAAGATTTTTGCCTTCCTACCATGATGCTGCTGCAGGGAGATCAGATTCTTCTCATGCTCATCCAGATTTTGCTGGACCAGGTCCCACATATGGTCAGCGTCATATGGATGGCTTGAGTCCTAGAAGTCCGTTTAGAGATTATCCTGGGAAATCCTCACATGGATTTGGGGGACTTCCCGGGAGTCTAGGTAGCAGTCGATCGGGGCGGGATGATATAGACGGTAGAGAATTTCGTCGATTTGGTGATCCAATTAGCAATTCATTTCATGACAGTAGGTTTCCTGTTCTGCCAAGCCATTTGCACAGGGGTGAGTTTGAGGGGCCTGGCCAAGATTTTCTGCCAGGGCATTTACGGAGGGGTGAGCACTTAGGTTCTCATGATTTACGATTGGGAGAGACTGGTGGTTTTGGTGGCTTTCCTGGTCATGCACGGATGGGAGATTTGGGTGGGCCTGGGAACTTCCCTCATCCTCGGCTTGGTGAGCCGGGATTCAGAAGCAGCTTTTCCCATCGGGGTTTTCCAAATGATGGTGGAATCTTTACAGTTACGAATTTATTTACTATTTCTGCTCTTTACAGTTAATTGTGTTTGCTTTTACATTTGAGTCTGTAAAGTTTGTATTATTGTACTCTGATCATTTCTAGTGGGTGCACATCATAGATTTCTTTCTGTTGGTAACTTCAGGGTGACATGGAGCCTTTTGACAATTCAAGAAAGAGGAAGCCTCCAAGCTTAGGATGGTGCCGCATTTGTAAGGTTGACTGTGAAACTGTTGACGGTTTGGACATTCACTCACAAACGAGAGAGCATCAGAAGATGGCTATGGATATGGTCATTAGCATCAAACAAAATGCAAAGAAACAAAAATTGTAAGTCGCCTTGGGGTTTATTTTCTTTCAAACATTGACTCGTCTATGGTATAAACCTCTCTTACTTCACATTTTGCTCAACTTTTGGTTATAGAACTTCCACTGATCGTGGCTCAACTGATGATGCAATCAAGTCAAGAAATGTCAATTTTGAGGGCCGTGGGAAAAAGCATTAAGTCACAGTGGCATGCTGCAAGTTGGATCTTAGTGGTTGCTTTGCTGACCAGGGTTGATTTTGTTCTTTTGGTGTTTTGCAATTAGCAGAATAGGTGATTCACCCTTCCATGCCTCTTTTCTGTTTTCTGGGTGGTTTATGCCAGTCTTGTTATTTCAGGTTGCTGCCATGTTAAGGAGATGGTTTTTGGAACTGAAGTGCAATGGCAGTTAAGTTTGTTGGTTTTTATTTTGAAAGTTTTATGATAAAACTGGGCTAGTTTCATGTTAACATTAGCATTATCCAGTTAATAGTGGTATCATTCTATCAGCTTTGCATATGATACTTACTCAAACTGTCGGGATGGCATTTGTTATTGTCATGTTATGTCTTCTTCTTTATCAGATATTGTGGACATTCTTAAATGGTTCAGAGAAAAATATATATTTATTTCCCATATTTTTAGTCTGCTTCCTTTCCTATCTCAAGGTTATTTGTTTTTGTTGTCAAAACTGCTCTAGGATGTTGCTACTATCATAGGACACTCTTTTTCATCTTTCAAGTAAACTGCCCTTTTTTTTTTCCTGTGGTTTGCTTCATATTGATCTACACCTTACTGTTCTCTTTTATACAATAAATGTTGTCAAAATGCATCATGACTAGAGCAGTAACTCCTATTAACGAGATGAATATTGAAAAGAAAAATTGCAAATTGTAGGGACTTGGGAATATTTTGTAAAGAAATAAAATCATGACATCTCTCATAGATGGTAAAGCATATCTATATATGATTCAGCGGACATGGTTTGGATTAATTTTTCCTTGTTTCCTTTAAAAGGTGTATGAGAATGAATATGCATTTCATGCACATAACACCAGTGATTTCCTGAAATTTGACTTACAAATTCAAATTCTTGGGATCCAGTCTTGGTACTAGTACTGGATATGAATTGTAACTTTCTGCCATTCAATTCAAGTAATTTGACTTTTCACTATCAAATTCTTTGAGGGCTCTACTGCTAGAATTTATTAATTTTCTTTTCTTTCCCTCAACACTCTCAAGATGGAACATCTATTATCAAGGATAGAATGATAAAAAGTGAACATGTTGCAAGACTTTGAGGGGGATGGTTAATATTAATTCCTTGCCAGATATTTCTTGGAGCAGAATTTTATTTCAGCTAAAATGCATGTAGAATGTGATCTATACATATTTAAGGGGCCATCACATAGGATACTCTATTGTTGTAGATTAAGAAGCAGCAGATAAAAAGTTTACCTGGCCCTATAGTCAAATAATCAACCTTTGAAATGATTATGTTTGATAGATAGACTGAAGTCTTTTAGGAAATTTACACAATGACTCTTAGGAACTCAAAGTAGTAAGAGGAAAATTGGAAGTAGAAGAAACCAAAGCAGACCATTATTAGTAGGTTTATCCATTCATCTTACTTGGAGGTAGGTAGCTTCATCAAATTACCCTCGAGTCTAAAGTGTGTAAATTTTGTAATTCCAATTTTTAGATCCCCCTTCATGAGGGCTATGCAGTTGAATCAACTAGCATGCAATAACCTTTTCATACCCCATGGATTGTACACTCCCAACCTTGGAACTCAGCAAACTGTTTTTAGCCGAGGATGACATTTATCAGTGCCTATGCCATCACCAACCAATTAATCTAGCCGGTTTATCTTTGAGAAAATTATTGATTTGTTTGCTGGAATTTTGTAAAAATACTGCTTTCTTGGTGGTTACATCACTGAAGTCCATTCTTTTGTTAATATGTTTTTTTTGAGGCCTCATGCATAATACTATGACAAATTATTTTAGCTCACTAGAGTTGATTTTTGGTTTCTGGTGAAATTTTTTTTCTATAATAGATGTTTTGAATTCGCCCTCTTTTTACGGCAAAGCAGACAACATAACGGCTGAAAGTTCAGTGGAAAGGTTTACTCGATCATCTTTTTTAGATGTGGTAAGATTGTGTTTGAGTAAGGCTTTTCTTTGTGGTGAAATTTTGCCTTTTAGTATTAATTTTCTGGAATTGGTTACATGCTGGGAGATTGTATTGGTTTCACATTGAGTTATATTATTTAATTATACTTCCTCATCATTTTATTGTCAAGAGTTCAATTCACAGAACTTCTTCTAGGTGATTTGATGATAATTCATATTTTTCTCTATAAGTTCCTTAGCTTGAGATTCTATCCTTTGCCTTTTGTGCAGTCTTATGCATATAAGCTGCTGGAAAAAATTTGATTGGTATGATGGAATCTGAGGGTCTAAATATAAGATGATCTCAAGTGTTGGGTATCTTGCATTTCTACACTTAATGGGCATGAAATTTCCTCTTTGTTGAATTATATTAGGTCCAGGCTTGATTTAGTTTCTTTTGTTCTTTTGTTGCTTTTCTGGAACTGTTGAATCTGATGGCGCAAACTTACTAGGTCAACATTTTTGTCTTTGTTTTTCTCGGCTAATTGTCTTTGTGTTGTAAACAATCATTTTTTTTAGTACTTCCAGGCTGAGCAATTTATTTAACTTAATTAGATAGTCATTATAATCAACTTTTCAGGCTTATTGTAGGAAATTTTAACTGTGCAGATCTAAATGAGCTTGGTACTTGAGAAAAAAAAAAAGAGCTTGAATATGATTAGTTTTTAATCTATGTGAAGGATAACAATTTAACATTCTATTGATCCAAAAGAAAGTCCATACCTTGTGTGAGGTGCAAATTTTTGTCACATTTATTATTTTAGGCTCTATTTTGTGCAAAGACTTGTGATCCCACTACATAATTTCAAACTGATTCAAGAGTCACCAGTTCACTATACAGCAGTTGCTGAGTTAAGATGAGGTTCATGTCCCTAGATATCGCGCTTTAACTGTAGCTTTCAAGTTGTCATTCGAGCATTATAGTCAAAACTCAAATTGCTGAAAATTTTGAATGATAATAATAATATATTTAGGTTATGATCCTTTGTGACGCTAGAAGTTATCACCATTAACAAAATAGTTTTTTTTTATCTTTCATATGTGGGAATCTAACTGAAGAAGCAAAATGTTAAGTGTGTAACAGAAACAATAACCCACTACTCTCATAATACTCCTTAAAAAATTGAGTGTCATTCATAGTGTGATGCCCATCAATAACACTTGTCAGCAGTTGAGAATAGTTCACCTTTAGTTATAAATTTGTTCAAGCTCTGCTGATACCTTTGAGAATCTCTTATTGCTTCATAGACTACTTTGTCATATTTCCTGTAAAAATTGGGGTTCAATTGAAGATATATGAAAACTTTTGCAATGTTGATGGCAATTCTGGAATAGAAACCATGCTTCTTTGTTGTCGTTTTTTTTTCTTCCAGGTTTGCAGTTTAATTATTGAATTTTTTTATTAGGATCGTCCTCTCTGCAGTAACTCTTTCTTTGGCCACGTCTTTATTTTGCCTTGAAGATTGAATTAGTTTTTCACACTGTTGATTGCAATATATTGGTCACTGTATGTTAGGATGTCCAGCTGAGGACACATTAGATTGAAGATAATGTGGATAGGATTTAACAATGCTCCTAGGTAAGCATAATTTTATGACGTGAAATTGTAGCTTAATTATGTGAATGCTATAGTTGCTAGGTGAGCTCATTAGGATGCAAGTAATGTTGTGAGAATTAGCAATCCTGATGATTTTCCTAACATACTTAAGCTCTCTTATTTCAAGACTTTTTTTGACTGAAAAAATGTGGTCCTCCTAGAAAAAGCATATTGCTGTCTTGGCCTAAGGATGTTGTGGCTCACATTAAGTTATATTCTATATGTACTAGACATTGGAGATAAAGGCTGAAGGTACATCCAGTTCTTGTGCCAGTTGGTGATAACTGGTTACTGCAAAAAGCTTTTCTATCAATGTGTGCATTGGCAGTGAAAAGGAAATCAGATGGAGGAACAACATGAAAGAAAGAAAAACATATAAAAGAAAAATGAAACATTTTAAATCTTAAAGCATCATAAAATATTGCCACGATCTGGTTCCAAAACATGGAATTCTCTTTCTTCTTGCCTCTTTATCAGTTATTGTCATCTACTTCCTACAACTGGAAAGATCTTTGGGCCACAATTTTAGTAGCGTTTTTATGTTATCTGTGTAATTTTCAAAATCATAAATAGTTAATCAAATTATAGGTTAGGCTTTGTTTAACTGCTTTACCTTTCATGTAATCATTCTTATAGGTAAGGTTCTCAAGGTTCTAGTTGGTTTTTAATGATTTGGAGACTATAATTAGTTGCTGATTAAAGAGAATCACCAACTCAATGTTATTCATTCAGCTATCTGGATTCCTTCAATTTGCTAGATGGAGACTTGTTATTACAAAACAATTTGTTTTTAGTTTTGATAAACACAAGGAACAATTTGATAGAATAAAGTATTTTATTAAAGATAAATGCTCTTACATTTACTTTTACATTTGAGATGGTTTGTTACAACTGCATTATCTAGTTGTAAAATGTTGATGGTGATTATCTACTTAGTTGCTAACATTGGCATATGCCTTGTAATCCAGATTGAACAAGTTATACATTGAAATAGTTATTTTCCATTTTTTTTAAAAAGATTTTGGGTGTAATAATTACTTGGGACGATTAAGATGTCTAGTAATTTTTGTTGATTTTATATAAGAAGTTGACAAAACGCCTTAGCTGTGAACAAGTCTGGCTGTCAGATCTTTTGAAGTGTGTTGGGAAAGGATGATTCCCCAGTATAGTGTTTCTCATTCATATCATATGTTGCAAAATTTGTTATCCAACTTGAGGGGATCGTGGGTTCTTTTTTCATTTTTCTTCTGAAAGATATATTAGTAGGTAGATGGGCTTATGAGGTTTCAATGGAAAGAAACAAACACACGTCCACCTTTCAATTGGAATCTTCTTATGCCCATATTCTAAGGACTCCAGGTCATTTCTCTAGAATACTAAACTGCATTAATTGAAAATGTTGTCACAAATTAATCATTAAAATATTGAAATCAGTTATAGTAAGATCCAAAAGGTTCTTGTTTATGGATGATGTAGAGACCTCACTTCAGATTTTTTGATGTTTTTGGTATGAATTACAATAATCTGTAGATTCAAGATGTTAGGAACTGGCATGCTAAAAGGAATTATTTTCGTATTGCCACTTGATTGCTGAAATGTTCTGTGCTGCTAACCCGTTTGTTGTCTCTAAGCGGTGGGATTTTGTAGTTGATTGCAAGGTCCAGAAAGCAAGGGCTTCTTCTTCAGAACTTTTTCCTGTGCGAGTGAGAACCAAATGGGTACCTGTACCATTTGTAGTGGGTTTTTCCCATCTCATGAACAGTGTGTAAATGAACTTGCTCTATTTATGTACTCATTTTGTACGTCGAAAAAATGATTAATCTTACAATTATTCTGAAATGGAAAACGGGATCAAGACTTGGGACTCAAATTTGTTGTACTGTTCTCCCGATCTCTCTCTCATAAATAGAACAAATATAGGAAATAAAAATATGAAGTCGGTTTGTTTCACTAAATGGCATATGACGCATCGATGTGCATGACAATTGAGATGAGTTTCTTAGATGATTATTATTTACATTTTGGGTTTTAATTTTTATTTATATTATTTATGATTAAGAAAAAGTAAATAAAAATTTAATTTGTAGATGGTCAGACAGAATCGGCTTATGGAACCTGCAATTCCTTTTTTTAATTGTTTTCTGATACAATTTGGAACCGGAGCTCTAGGCTTTGGGTTCGAATCTCAAGGTTACTGCCAGCTCTCATCAAGGGGCTTCAGTTGCGTTCTTAATGCAATTTTGAATTCTGAGTTGGGGGTGAGCTAGTTGCCACGTGCGGTATTTACCGGTTACAAGTCGAAACCAGAATGAGCATGTCGTCATGTGCCCATGCGTTTTAAAATAATACTGGAAACGGCGTCGCCTCTCGTGCTTTACTAGTTACTGTAACCAAACAAGCGGTAACCAGTTGAGTTGCCTCCAGCTGTACCCCACTAAATTTGAAATTCAAATTTTTTTTAACAAACCTACCTTTAACGGTTACTTTTCTATCCGTTAAAACCTTGGAAGTGGGAAGTGGCAGCCTGATGACCGTTGATTCTACGTTACACGTGAGATGATAAATATTCAAATTCAGCCCCCCCTCCCCCGAAAAAACCCTCATCTCCTCTATATAAAACCTTTCGTCTCCATTTTCACCAATCGCCTCTCTCTCTCTCTCTCTCTCTCTCTCTCTCTCTCTACTTCAAAATCTCTTGAGCATTCAAGTTCAAATCCTCTTCACTCCTCCAAAACCAAGCAAATATGCGTGAAATTCTTCACATCCAAGGTGGTCAATGTGGTAACCAGATCGGTGCCAAGTTCTGGGAAGTGGTCTGCGCCGAGCACGGCATAGATCCCACCGGACGGTACGGCGGAGACTCGGATCTCCAACTAGAGAGGATCAATGTCTACTACAACGAGGCCAGTTGCGGCCGTTTCGTCCCCCGTGCCGTTCTCATGGATTTGGAACCCGGAACAATGGATAGCGTCAGATCTGGCACGTATGGTCAGATTTTCAGACCGGACAACTTTGTCTTCGGCCAGTCGGGCGCCGGTAACAACTGGGCCAAAGGCCATTACACTGAAGGTGCGGAGTTGATTGACTCCGTTCTCGACGTCGTCAGGAAAGAGGCCGAGAACTGTGACTGCTTACAAGGTATATTATATTTCACAAGATAAATTTATTTATCCCTTTTTTTAAAATGATTTTTAGCCCCTTAAAAAGTCTATTTTAGACTTCGGCCTCTACCGATTTTGAAACTTTGAAACCACCTAAAATAAAGACTCAGGTGTGCATAAAATTTACGTTCTGACAATTTGGCCCTTGCTGAGGTTATTTATTTATTTTTTTGTGTGCAGGGTTTCAGGTGTGCCATTCACTGGGAGGTGGAACTGGGTCTGGAATGGGGACGCTGTTGATCTCGAAGATAAGAGAAGAGTACCCAGACAGGATGATGTTGACTTTCTCCGTGTTTCCATCTCCTAAGGTGTCTGATACGGTCGTTGAGCCTTATAATGCTACTTTGTCCGTTCATCAGCTCGTCGAAAATGCCGATGAGTGCATGGTTCTTGACAATGAAGCTTTATATGACATTTGCTTCCGGACTCTTAAACTCACCACTCCCAGCTGTAAGTTTCCTTTGGCTTTTCTGGTGTCTGCGGCCATGTTATATATTCGAATTCTTGTTATGCTTTGTTATGTTTATTGTAAAGAGTCATTTAGGAAGCCAGGCTAGAATCATGCTTAGAGCTAGATCTGGTGTGAAAATGCTTTCCGAGTTTTCTAATTGGTATGAAACAAGTCAAATGTTTTTTGTTTTTGTCTCACGAGGATAACTATTAGTTCTCAGAACACTGAATTCATTCCTATGTTGTTGCTTGAGAAGCTGTTGTTGTTTGCTGCATCATGTTATTAGTTAGTTTGTTGAGTGAATGGATATATCAAGCAGATTTTTTTGTTGACTGTGTATTTGAACGTTTATTGTGACAGTTGGTGATCTTAATCATCTGATTTCTGCAACAATGTCGGGTGTTACCTGCTGCTTGAGGTTCCCTGGTCAGCTTAACTCTGATCTGAGGAAACTAGCTGTAAATCTTATCCCTTTCCCTCGTCTTCACTTCTTCATGGTGGGTTTTGCTCCTCTCACTTCACGTGGGTCGCAGCAGTACCGTGCTCTGACAGTTCCTGAGCTCACTCAGCAAATGTGGGATTCAAAGAACATGATGTGTGCAGCTGACCCTAGACATGGCCGTTATCTGACTGCATCAGCAATGTTCCGTGGTAAGATGAGCACTAAGGAAGTTGATGAGCAGATGCTGAACGTGCAGAACAAGAATTCGTCTTACTTTGTTGAGTGGATTCCCAACAATGTGAAGTCTACAGTATGTGATATCCCACCAACTGGTCTGAAGATGGCATCAACATTCATTGGCAACTCCACATCTATTCAGGAAATGTTTAGGCGTGTGAGTGAACAATTTACAGCCATGTTTAGGAGAAAGGCTTTCTTGCATTGGTATACTGGAGAAGGTATGGATGAGATGGAGTTCACTGAGGCTGAGAGCAACATGAATGATCTTGTTTCAGAGTATCAACAGTACCAAGATGCAACAGCTGATGAAGAAGGAGAGTACGAGGATGAAGAGGAACAGTATGATGAGTATAATCAATAGATTGCTTTTGAGTAATTGCTTAGTTCCAACCTCAACTTCCCGTTGCTGGTTTTTTGTCGTGATAAGATGTTATAGCAGTGAGGAAGGGTTGAAAACAAGTAGAAATAGGATCTTTTATTTTGCTGGGACTTGTGTATGAACTTTAGTTTTCTTTTGGAAATTTAAGTGTACTCTCTTCTTTTATTTTCCTGTGCTCTGGTCATTTATGTATCTTGTCTCATGGCTGCCATAACTCCTGCTTCCTTTTACAGTGGCTGTAAGACACTGGCTGCCACAACTCCTGCCTCCTTTGACCTGTTTGGCTGTAAAGACACTGGCAGCTTAGCATGATTTTGTTTTATTCCAAAGCAAACACCACTACGGTGATCTTTCTTGCATTGGATTCGAGTATAATTTTGTTTTATTAAGGCTGAGAGTAACATGAATAATTCAACAATAATCTTGATTGAATTTGAGTGTAATTTTGCTTTCTTTGAAAGTTCCTGTTTAGAAAGAAGCATTGACTATAATGATACCGGAGGTATGATGGAGTTATTAACAACCTCTTTGGGAAATCCGTAGACATTTCTAAAGCAATTTTGGGAAATCCATAGTCATGTTTGATAACATCCTTAAACATGTTATCGGTGAAAAGAAGATAGAAATATGAAACATGAAACGATTACTTGGAGGAACGTAGCCCACAGTTCTTTTTATTTCAACTGAATTTGATTGAGCTTAAAAAATGTAAGTGGCTGTCAGATTGAAAGTGCTTAGATCACCAAGAATGGTGAGGATATTCGTTGCACATGCCACCCTAACGAGACTTAGATTGTGCACTTCGAGTTGATCATTATTGCTTTGGTTCCTTTTCTGGGCACCTCACCCTTTAATTGTAAGACAAGTTTTAAGTATTTCAAAGAAAGATAGATTCTCAAGTTCTGACTAGATAAATTGTTGCTTGAGAGATCTAGCTTGCTATTGCATTTCAAAGAACTCAGAGAAAGGCCTTGCATATAAAAATACTCTAAAGCCTATATATAAGCACCAAGAGTAACAGGGTTCTCACCAGAAAATCGATTCAATTGTGGGGGCAAAGCACCAGTGAGATTATTTTTCGAGACAACCAATTCTGTCAAAGTATTTGCAATTGCCAACGGAAGAGGGTTATGGCTCGCAAGTTATTGATTTTGAGCGCAAAATTGAAGAGTAGTGTTGATTGCCTAGAGAGGCTGGAATGCTCCCTTGTAATTTGTAAGTTTTTAAGTTTGAGCAATTTCACGAGGGGTAGTGCCGGTGCCGGTGCCAGTGCCAGTGCCAGTGCCAGTTAATTGGTTTTACTCTATATGTTGAGGGAGGTAACGTCATTTTTCTCGTGAGGTTATGTTGAAGCGAAGAATTCAAGATATAACTTATCAATCAAGTAAACACACTAAGAATTCAAAGTAGAAAACAAAATAGCACAACACAATCTACGTGGTTCGGCCAATTGCCTACGTCCACGGTGGATCCAAGAATCCTAACCTCTCTTATTATAATTCTCTAGAGATTTTATAAGGAAACACAAAATGAAGAACCCTCAAAATGACCTAAACGTTTAGTGAACCCTTACTCTACCTCAAACAATGATTACCTAAACAACGATTCCACCCTAGCGTACACAAGCACTTGGTGTCTACCCAGTTCTTCCTCTCTCTTAGAGTCTCTCTCAATACTTGATATGAAATCAAGGGTTTACAAGTATTTATATAGAGTATATTTCGTACCTATTAACCCTATTCCTTGTTGGAGTAAGAGTTTACTTGTTTTAGAAGTCCAAAGCTTCCTTAAACTCGAAATCCCGAATCAAAACGGACTTTTTTACGCGTTCTGGCGCTGCAGCGCTGGATAGAATCACGCCCAGCGCTGCGGCGTTGGGTTACTGTCCTGGGCGCTGAGCCCTGTAGTTATTCGCATTTTCTTGCTCTCTTCGCGTCTTTGAGTCCCGTTTCGCTTCTCCCTTCGTGTCCTACACGTCCTGGACTTCTCCATACGTCCCACACGTTCTAGACTTCTTATAACACTTCACTTTAGTATTCATCTCAATTCTTATCCAACCAAAATTGTTGAATCACTAATTATTCAATACTATAAATAATAGATTTAAATTGAAAAGATTTTTTATTCTTAATGGTATGTTGTCAGATATTTAATTGCCTTTCAAGTAGACCATGGTAGTTGTTGAGAGGTTGGCCATCGAAGATGTCAACACCCCTCTCCAAAATTAGATTCCCTTCTAAACTAATAATTTTTTATAAAAATCATGCAATTATATTATTTTATGAAATAAATCAAATATAAATTTATATTTTAAAAGTATTTGATATAAATATATTACAATTTTAAAATTTCGATTTATCTTCATTCTTTGTTATGATAATATAATCTAAAATCAGATTAAATATATATATATAAATTTAAATCTTGTTAATTTTAAACACTTGTTATTTACAGTATTAAGTCTAGTCAACTGATCATGGTCGCCCAAAAACCAATAGAAAGCAATAATTTCAGAGTAACTTCTACTTGCTGTTATTATTTTTTCTTTTATATCATGGTCTAGTTGTCTAGCTGTGCAGAAGTGATCAAAAAAAGTAGAAATCATTTTTTTGGTTATAAAAAACAATTATTGGCACTTGTAATGACTCATTTCTTTATTGGGTTTACATTTCTTGTTAAGCTAAAAGCGGAAAGTTAGTTCATCTCAAATAGTTAGAATCTAGAGTTGGGTCTTAGTTTAATAAAAATATTTAAGTATTTAGCCTAAACTCAAAACTGAGAACCTAGAAACCCTAATGTATAAAAATCTTTAAATATTTAGCTTAAAATTGGAAACTATTAGAAACCTTAAGGTATAATGTATAATAGGAGTGGGCATTTGGCCCAAATCCTGTTTCATTTGACCCAAATACCCATTTGACCCAAATACATTAGGTCAGAATGGGACGGGTCCTAAATTCAGGATTAAATCAGATCTTCAAATAAGAGACTCGAACATTTAGGTCATATTGAGACAGGATTCAATAATTTTTTAAATCAAACTTATTTTTAAAAAAAAATTAAAACGCATTGTTTAACAAAAAGCAAAATGGTATCGTTTAGTTAAGTTTAAAGGCAAAAAAAGACATAATTTAAACAAAATCACAATCTTTTTTCATCTGCATTTTCTCCCCTCAGTACCAATGCCCAACAATCAGCCATGCTGTCATTGCTGTCACACCGTCGCAGCCGATAGTTGGCCATTGTAGCCATCATGGTTGTTGCTGTCACATTGTTCGCAACTCAACTTCAACTGTCTCTATTGATTGTCGTCTGCTCGTAGTCGTCAACCATCATCGTTACTTCAACCTCAACCTCAACCGTGCTCATCGCCATGGATTTGTAAGGTTGGTGGGCTGATCAGTTGACATTTAAGACTTTATTCTTTAATTATTTGTTAATAACTTATTTATTTGTTATTTAGGGTATTTGTATTTGTAAATTGCAACCATGATGTTTATTATTTTTCTAAGATAAATTAGTACTTGAGAATTGAGATGATGTTTAACATAAACCCAAATTCATATCTATTTCCTTCAAAAGAGTGAAGATTAGTTTGGCCTGTGTTTTTGCTTTTCTAGCTATTGATTTTATTTAAGACGGGGCTTATGGGGTGCATAAACTACTGGTTACTTTTTGTTTGCTGGATCTTAATTTATTTTCTTTTGTGAATGTATCAATTATGACATGAATTATTTCCACTCCTCTTATTAAAGCGGTTGAGTTATTTTTAGAAAGAAAATTTGAGAGGATGAGTTTAGAATGCAGCCAATTTTGCTTAATGAGCAAAATTGTGAAATTGAAATAAATTAAGTATATGGGCAAAAATTGCCCATGTCTTCGTTTGAAATAGGCCATGTCTCGACCCCAATTAGGACGGGTTGGGTCTTGTCCCAAACTCAACCCGAATTGGGATAGAGAAAAGAATAGAGAGAGATTGGAGGACTATTTCATTTTTACATAGTAGTAGTAGCTTTAATAATTTATTGAGGCCCTTTTAATAAAATTAATGCTACACCTTTTAAGTTTGTATTTTAAGTTAGATTTTAAATAATGATGTGTTAAATAATTATTAGATATAATAGATAATTTTATAATTTGTACTATTTTATCATACAATAATTACTTGATACATTCTAACTTAGGATATAACTTAAGATATGTAGCATTACTCTTTTAATAATTTAAAATTTGTTATCAATTTCTTTATTTAGTATTTTTGAGTATTTGATCCCTAAATCATTGAAACTTTATCCATTGAAAGGCAAGATTAAAATTGTGGGTTAGTTAAAAAAAAAAAGAAATACAACAAAATATATCAATTTTGGTATTTTAGAACAAGTTTATCACATTGAAGAAGGGTTTTTCACCTTAATTTTTTTTGTGATTATGGTTTGTTCTGAAAAAGGGGAAGATTTAGGAATTTGGGAAACCCTAGTTTTAGCTTAAGACTCAATTCCAAATTTATTCTTTTAATTTGTTTTTTATTATAATTTTAGGTCTCTTAAGTGATCGGTTGGACGATTTTGGTTAAGAAATGTATAGTTCGCTTTAAATTTGTAATGTATACTTTTTGAGCATATTATTACTTGAAATATGAGTTAACAAATTTTCGATTATAAGCATGTTGGAAGAGTAATTATCTGTGTTATAAAGATAGTTTTTGAAGCATCGATCGACTTAAAATAAGTTATTTCCATAAGAAATCGTTATAAGTTGCGTAAAGAATTTTGATAAATTAAGGAAAAGAAATTGTACATTTCTTCGGCGGGATTAGAAATATAGTTTTAATTTATCTAAATTAGGGAATTTATCATTTACCTCTCTAATAGATTCTCTAAATATTAAAAATTATCTTATCGTTATAATTCTAATACTATAAATTAATTTTAGAGGGATATAACAATTTTTTTATTTAAAAAATTAACAATTGTACCTATACAATACTTAATTGTAATAATATATTATGTAAATAATAAAATTAATATTGTGTAACATAATTCTAAATAGTTGAATAGTATTGTGTCAATAGTAAATTTATATTGTATTGTAATTAATGAATTTTTTTTTTTTTGGTTAGATCAATATGACAATTAATATTAAATATACATGTTTGAACAAAATACGAATATTCATATAAAATAATAATTTATAATATAATAAAATTTTATATGATTCTTATTAATTATTTGATACTATAAGTATACTAATTTTATAATTTACACAATGTATTTTTATTTTTTGGTATTATATAAATGTAATTATTAATTTTTTAAATATAAAGACTATTATATCTTTTTGAAGTTAATATATATTATTACAGTTATAAAGACAAGACGTTTTGAATGTTATCAAATATTAAAATTTTTTTTTATAGTTAACAAATGTAATAGAGGGGTGAATGATATTTGCCCTCTAAATTAGTAAGCCAAGGTCCTTTGGAAGATTAGTGTTAACGTGTGATTTTACTTGGTGCTGAATGATATAGGCTTTGAATTATGAATTTTAATTAATTTTCCTTCTTTAGTAGGAAATCATATTACAAAGAGACGCTTGAAGTTGAATTAAATTGTGAATATTGAGTATCGTGAGTGGATATATATTTTGGATTATTATTTTCTGCATCATTTTAGAAAAATCATATTAAGCATGACTTTGTTTTTATATAGCATAGTTAAGTATTTTCGTTTAAAATCCTCATGATTTAACTTAATGCATGATATATATGGTTTTATTTCTTAAAGAGTTTATTAATTTGAAAGCTGCTTGCTATTTATCTAAAAATGATTTATTAGTTTATTAAAATGGAAAATAATAAAAAAGAAGATTTAATCATCGAAAATAGATTTTTTTGTTAAGAAGATATATTATATGTTTATAAGTTCTATGAATTTTATGAAAATTTATAAAATATAACAAATCATTAACGACATCCCTAACATACATGCATCATGTACTATTTTATAGAATCTAAAATCATTCTCTTATACTAAATTGATGGGACTCGACTCGAGCCCCCCTCAAAAGTCGAAACGGATCCTGTAATAAGATAAGACTAACATACTCTTCACTCATTGCATCAGATAAAATAAGGTTATGTGGCCCAACAAAAGTGTACACGTGTATATAAATATACATAAAAATATGCAAAATGATACAGAATGTGACAATCATGTAGCTATGCATGTAATGACCAGATCTCCAAATGTAAAGTATCAATCACACTACACGACGTGCCTGTAACAACTTAAAAAAAATAAAAAAATTAGTGAATTTGTAGTTCAGTGAGTGAGTATAATATAAAAATATTATATATTTTATACGTATTGTATATAATAGTTTCTACTAATAATTTAATAATAAATAATATCATAAATAATGTGCATAGAAATTTGTAATATAGAATAATTATGAAATTGTATACTAATAAATAATAAACTTGTACTAAAAATATAAACTATCACGAAATCTATTCTGAAACTGAATATATATACTTTTTATAATAATAAACTACAAAAATAAACATATTTTATATTTTTGAAAAATAACGACAAGTATTGTTAGTCATTACCATTGTGCTTTGCTTCTTCAGTTTTAGCATCATTATTAGTATTTTATAATAGTATTTTTTTTTACAAATAATGCTATATTTTTTTAGATTTTTATACAAATTTCTTATTTCAAAATGATGTATTAATTATTTTTCAGATGATTAAATGGTATAAAAAAATAATTATCTAATGGTACTTAACACATAATATCGCATGAAATTTTGATATCAAAATTTGGAAAGTATAACATTATCATTTTCTTATTTCTCTTCTTTTTTTTTGAAATTTTTATAGTCAAATTGAAAAAAATTTATGTACATCAAGTAAAAGTAATATAAAATTGTGCTTAGGCATGACTATAAATAGGGTAGACGGTTGAAAATAAGAAAAAAAAAATGTTTTTAAGTGGTAGTTTGATATGATTTTCTCTTAGTCAAAAGGAGTTTTTCTTTTAATATAAAAAACTTTTTATCTACTGAAATTTTGAATTTTTTTTGAATGGAGGTTCTAGAGGGTTTTTAAAAGGTTATTTTTAAAGGAATGCACCTAGTTATATTATGAATTTTGCTTCATTTTTTTATAATATAATCCTAAGAACTTGTTTTTTTTAAAGGTGATTAGTTATCTAATTTTTGCTAGAATTTTGTGACGGGTAACTAGATTTACTAACATTTGTTCAGAATCAATGTTAGAGCAAATAGTGATGATTTTGATGAGATTCTTACGGTGAATATTTAGTAATGCTTGACATTCACCCCAAAAAAAAAAAAAAAAAAAAACTCTTGAAAACCCTCTAAGATTGATGATCACTTTTACTGCAACCAACATTCTATTTTTCACTCAAAATCCCCTTAAACTCAGAGTAAAAGCTTCTTTAGCCAATCATTTTTGCTAATGAAAACTCATTTGTTGCCTTACTCAACTCTCTGTATAAGAAGCCATTATTAAAGGACTGTTGTCCCATTGGCAACCTGCTCAAAGATTCATGAACAATTATTCTTCTTGAAATGTAAACAATAGAACATGCTGATAATATAAAAAATGAAACAATCACCTGAGTCACCACCTTGAAAAGATTGATCCGGGGAGACTATTGGGCACCGGTCGCCGGCGACGGATGGCACCTACTATTTCTATTTCTATTTTTGTCTTCTTCTTTTTTTTTTGTTTTATTGAACTTATTTTATAATTTTTATAAAATATAAAATTAAACTATATAATAATTTTAAAAATTTAATTAAAAAATACTTATAAATTAATTTTTTATGAATTGAATATAAGTATATATCATAATTTAAAACAAAATTTTTAAATAAGTATTACATTAACATTATTTAAATATTTTAAAACAATAATAACAATTATATATTTATATTCTTTTTTAATAATATTATGATATAAAAGTTGTAGTAACTTGGTCGTAACATAATAGTCATTTAACTACGTTAAACTCAATTTGAGTTATTACAATAATTTAGTGAAAGTATAGTAATCATTTAATTGGGTCGAACACAATTTATCTTAATCTAACATAAAAAAAATTAGATAAAAAAAAGTACAAATACTATTTATTTTTTTAAACAGAGTCCATTTATCATTTTTACCAAACTTAACAGCTTTTGGTATTGATAATCCTAATATAAATTAAAAATATGGGCTTAAAGAAAATGGAAAAGGATATATCAAATTTAGTAAATTGTATGAAATTGACAATTACAGTGAGTATAATTCATTTTCTTTCTTTTTAATTATTTTTTAAAAAATATGAATTATGATTTGAGGCGATAACTCATAGGGTTCAAGCGTTTAACCCATATCGATTGGATAGAGTGGCTCGTGTTACTTATAATTTTTTTAAAGACATATTTATAAATTAAAATGTCTCCTTTCTTTTAGTTAATGTAGGATAACTTGATGCAAGCCGCCAACATAACCCTTTTCGTTTGACCACTTAATTCTGTCTACATACCGACTATTAAATTTTAGATAATGTAGGATTACTCAACAATTGCCTTAATACCTCGTGCGAGTGGCCAACCCCAAGCCTTTTCATCAAACTAGTTCATATATCACTTTGTCTTAAAATACGTGCACACACACAAACTGCCAACTACAAGAGAGGAGATTGAACCTCCGATGAAGAGTGCGCTTTTATAAAAGGTGACTTGTCAACTTGGTGAGCACTTAAAAAATTAATTTATTAGATAGAGTAATTTATATTATTTATAAGTTTAAATATCTTATTTTTTATAAATATTTTAAAATAGAGTAAAAAAAATGATTAAAAGTCAATTCTTGACCAATTTTTTTTTAATCAATTAATTCGATTTAAAACTAAAAGATGATATATTTAAAATAGTCTAAAATTTTTAAAAAAAAATTAAAATTGAACCAAATTAAATTACTTCGATTCAATATAATTTATAATATTTTGATAAAAACAAAATTAAAATCGGATTTATCCACACTTTTTTTTAGAATACTTTAACTAATAAAAATTAATATTTTTTAATATGGGACACGTCAATTAATATTTCAAGGAGAATTTCCGTTCGCATAAACTATAAACGGCTACTAAGTAACCAAGGAATTTGATTTGTAAATTTGCTTAAAATATTGAATTTACGCATTAAATTTTCATTTAATATAAATTTTATAAAATGGAAAGAGAACAACAAATTGTTCTTAACACGACATCGTGTTGAAGCGTGGATTAGAATTTCAAAAACTTAAAAGTTGAGGGGCCAAATTAGAAATTAAATTAAATCACTAGCTTGTTTCCAATGAAAGCAAAAACCTCAACAAAAACGCAGCAGCCAAATTTTCACACACAGGACAGACAGGGAAGCTAAACGAACCTCAAATGGCGACCAGTCTCGCAAGCAGAGCTGCACCGAATAATCGAAACCTAGGTGTGTTGAGACTCTCATTAAATTTCCTCAAGAGCTTCAGTGCTTCTTCTGCTTCTCCTTCTACGACTTTGGCGTCGGCGTCGGCTTCCAAAAAACCGAAGCGAAGAAAGAAGAAGAATTTGTTTGAGGTGGCTCAGTTTTTGCCCAACTGGGGAACCGGTTACTACATGGCCAAAACTCATTGGACAGATGTCTCTTACGAGATCACCAAGATCAATCTTTACAAGGTTGTTTTTTTCTTTCTATCTTGTTTTTTCTCTTTTAATTATTTATTCGGTTTTGCTGATCGTATAATTATTTTTTCAATTTGTTAAGCAGCAAATGTAGAATGAGATCACTGTGTAATTAATTTTTTTCTCTAAAAAAAGGGGGCTTTAGGGGTAAGGGTTTTAGTGGTTAACATTGTTGACGTTTTGTTGCAGGATGGGAGGCATGGGAAGGCTTGGGGAATTGTTCATAAAAATGGTCAGTATTCTTGACTTTTACTGTTTTAGTGATATGAATTTTTGGGTTTTTTTTGTTGATTTTATCTGGCATTTTGGCATTAATATTGCTGCTGGAAGTTAGGAAAGAAATTATTTTACGGCGGTTCTTCATTGCATTGTAAGTTCAATTGAACTTGTCTAAGCATTTATTAGAGCTTTCACTGATTGCTTAGTTTCTGGAAGCTCTCTTGAGAATGAAATCACAAAGGGATTCGATGAGTCGAGTCAGTTTTCTTTTCATTTCTCAGAGATCACATTCACCATTGTGGTGATTGATTAAATAGTTTGAAAAATTAGTAGCTTACAAGGTCAATGAATTATTGTCTTTTAAGAAAATGAAATTGTCAGAACTTTAGGTAGCGTGATTAGTGTGTAAGATTTTTATATTGAATAGAATGTGATGATTGCTCTTGTGAGGGTGAATTGGCCCAATTGAGGGTGTGAAACAGAGTAAATTGTCGTGGGATGCTCTGAACTCTGAAGCAGAGAAATGGCTATACCTCAGTGCAAGAGTTGGTTACCTTTTACTTCAATAGTATCAGAGTGCAATTGTTGGTGTGTGCTTTGTTGTAAGAGTTGGTTACAGGTATTCTTCATGCATAAAATTATTGGTGGAACTATAGGACAGGGCTTTGTTGCCTATTTGTGTTCATCATTCCATACCCCTTGCTCTTCATACATCCTGTCCCCTTATTCTGATAGAATGTAGTATTTGGCAAGTGGCTACTACTTCTTAAGATTGGATCATTTTTCAAGCATTTAATTTGTGACTGTATGAATTGCTAAAATCATGAATCATATTTACTGTCTGGTTAGTTTTTTTATTTTTATTTTTATTTTCTTGTAAATGAAGGTTGACGTTGTTGGTAACTAATTCAGGCTTGCCAGCCACAGATGTTCCCAAGAAAATAAGTGGAGTTCACAAGCGATGTTGGAGGTACATTCCAAGCTTGTCAAAGAAGGTCACTGAAACCACACCAATGTTGAAGGCAACAACAGAAAGTGCCTCAGCCCCTGAAGTTCAATCAACTTAATCAAATTTCTTACAATTTTTGGTATTGTTGTTGGACCATTCATACTATGTTGTGCTCCTTGGTCGTTGCCCTGTATTGTGGAGTTTTATTCCATCCTTTATATGCGGTAGGGCTCTTCAATCAATTCATTTTCTGGATGTAATTGATGCTTTCGTGTGAGATTCCTGCACCTTGAAGCTAGACATTATTAGAAATGCAGATGGAAGTCTCTTGTCAGAGTAATATTAAGCAACGAAATTTAGTTCATTGAAGTTTTTTCTTCTGTTTGGAGTGAACTTCAGTTTAGAAAACCCATCATTAAGGAATCTGGCTGGTAATTTATTCTTTTCTCTGTTTTTATGTGGTGTTGTATTCTTCTCCAAGTGCTTGGAGTGCATGTTTATTTTCTTTAGTCTTGGTTAAGTACAATAAATTTTATGGGCAGGGCTTGATGCTTGCAGTTGCTTTCGCGTCTATAACAAAGGCTCTTTGTGTCAAGGAATCAGTTGGAAGGTATTACCAACTGGTTGGCCATCTAACAGTTTGGCTGAGTTGATTTCTTGTAGTTTGCAGGTTATTTTGCAAAGAACGTCATGTATGTATACATTGTGAAGATAGGTCATAGGTTAAGACAAAGACTCTTTCACCTGGATTGGGGTTCCTTCCCCATCATGCTTCCTACAAACCACTAATTTTTAATGTGTCTGAATTTTATAGGATTAGAGGTTGATCCAACTCAAGAAAATCTAGCTACCGCCTGCAGTATGTGGTGGTCTGTTGTTAAGCTACATGAGCAAAACAATTTCCCACTTTTTATTTTTTCAATAGACCAATGCTGCTATTTAACGAGTTTCAAGTAGCATTGCCAGAAGCCAAATTGAGTGATTTTAGTTTCTCATCTAAACATATATATTAAAGATGGATGAGTTGTTGAACCTGAAAGACTGGTGATAGGTCTTAAATGTCAGGAGTACCCACATAACAATAATGGATCTGTGAATTCTCCCTTACACCATTTGGAAGTGAAACTGCACTTGATGCAAAAGTAGCTTCACATCATCACAGTATTTCTCGTCAACCACCAAATTTGCAAAGTGTTTCAATGACTGTACAGTCAATGGCATGCTCATCCAAATAAATTTTGGACATGGTAGATCAGACAGAAAATGAGTACAATTTTGCTTATTAGGGTATGTATGCTATCATCAAACATGTCTTTTGAATTGATGGCAAATGCTTGAATCCTGATAACTGGTACCAAAGCGGGCTCATGTCTTCATCAAGTGTCCTCTAATAAAATTGTAAGGATGAGCAATGCTGATTAAGTGAGGTGGTATACGAGAGCAGAGGAGCATTTTCTGTTAAAAACAGGGAAAAAAAAAATGAGGCAGTGAATAAGCAAAATTCTCCTCCAAACACCAATGTCAATACACATAATGATTCTGGACGACTGCCCAAAAGTCTCCATCAAAACATCAATATAATATAAAATCAAGTTACAAATAGAGTCACCGTCCGAATGCAGTGACAAAAGAGAGGCATTGGGTTTGGCTACGAATTCCAATCTGAATTTGCCAACTCCCAATATTGTGCCCATAATTTTGAATACACGTTCATTCCAATAAGGAACCCCTTTAATTTACAGACAGATGTCACAATAGAACCAGAAACTCAAGTTTATTTGCGTTGCCACCAAAACATCTATATTTCTGTCCATTGTTGTTATCTGTTGAACATTAATATAATATTATAGGCTAAATCTTCATAAGATTCCTCGAATGGTCTGCTTCTGACCCCTGAAGTGTCATGAATAACTCTTTTGTCTATATAAATCATCATTAGCTCTAAAGCTTCAAGCATCACATAAATATCTTCCTTTCCAAGCTAAGAAACAAATAAGCTTCCTCTCCCAAGATGACCCTGATGAAAATGATCCTCTTTCTTGCTTTCTCATTCTTCCTTCAAGGGGCACTTGGTAATTAAACCCATAACCACTTTCTAATGATTCTTCCTTTTACCATGCAAAGCAATGTAGTAGTTACCAGTACTTGGTCTTCCATCTTTAATGTTTTTTTTTTCCTTCTTGTTTGAGCAATGCAGGTGGGATTATATGTGAGCAGCTGCCACCTGAGCTTTGTTCATTTTCGGTTTCAGCTTCCGGCAAGAGATGCTTGTTAGAGAACTTACCAGCAAGTGATGGTACCATGACATTTCAGTGCAAGACATCTGAGGTGGTTGTGGATATAATTCATGATTGGATTGAAAATGATGAATGCACCAATGCCTGTGGTGTGGATAGAAAATCTGTTGGCATTTCATCAGATTCCCTCCTTCAGCCTCAGTTCACTGCCAAACTTTGTTCTGATGCATGCTATCAGAATTGCCCCAACATTGTTGACCTCTACTTCAACTTGGCTCTAGGAGAAGGTAAATTTCATCCCATAACTTCTTTCAGAAATATCCTTAAACCATTTGCAAATGAAAATTGCCCTTGACCTTATAACTCATTTTCCATGTCTACAGAAGTGTATTTGCCTACTGTGTGTGAGGAACAAAGAACCAATCCAAGGCGTGCCATGTCTGATATTAAGAGCTCTGGGGTAGCCTGGGGACCTTCTTCATCAACAAGCTCAGGTGTAGCCTGGGGTCCATCAGCTGCCATTTCTGCTGATTCATACATGACTCCCGATCATGCTCCTGTTGCTACTCCTGGTCTTGCTCCTATTGCTATATGATGAGCCACGAAAATTTGTTCTATTTACTTTCATTTGGTTTTTATCTATTAGGTTTCTAACATTTTATGTGAGTTCGAACTTGTTTTGCTAGACACACCATTGTATCTCATGTGACTTTTATTATTAATGTTATCTGTCAGTGAATTGTTCTATTTCATCTTTGTTCCAATTTCTTCGGACACTTCGTTCGTAATAATACTTTGGTTAAAGAGCATAGAGTGACTGTTGCTGCTGATGGAAGCCTACATCATTTCAGTGGTCCAATGGAAACTATCTCGTCATCTTTTGGCAAAGAAAAAGAAGAAGATATGATTCTCCATTAGGCTTTAAGATTTTGCTAATGATACTGGACTTGTTTCTCTGGCTTTTGAATGTTTTCAGTCAATAATTCTAAAGTCACTTCTGTAGACAGAAGAAACAACACATTCACATTATTATAAACTTTAGCAAAATATCTTTCATATTATCCATTTTACCATTCAATAATATTACGACTGCTATGAAGGACCCTGAAAGGCAAAAGCTTATCTTATCTTATGCATGCTCAAGGCCACTCGGTGATGGCACCCAACTGCTTGCCATTTTACCATTCAATAATATTTCTCTTCTTATGAAGACTTCTCCTAATGTAGAGATGTTAAATGATATAGGACTCCCGTTTGATACAAATTGTATGGCAAATATCTAACATAATATTAGTGCGAAAAAAAGGCCACTCGTGATGAAGAACTTGTAGTACCCACTTCAGTAGGCCTCAGATATAATTCCCTGCAACTCAGAATCAGCTGAGCTTGTAGTACCCACTTTAGTAGGCCTCAGGAATAATGCCCTGCAACTCTGAATAAGCTTACTAGTACGTTTAACCCAATTACCATGTGCACAAATCGTACGTCTTTGTGTTGCCAGAACTAAATACTGTTTAACAAATTAAAAAAAAAGACATGATAATATGATGAGTCTTTCTCAGATGTAAATATTGGTAAGTTTTAGAAATATAGACATTGAAAATAATTGTTTCAAGTCCAACAATTTTGGTTTGAGCTATATTAAACAATTTTTTTTAAAAGCAAATTCTAATTGACGTTATTTTAAAACATTCACATTTTAAAACTATAAAATATTGCACTCAATCAATTTTCATTAATAGTTGGGGTTTTTGGTCATTCTCCTCTTGTGGTGATCATGATCGGTCGCCGATTTATTCACCTGTGATAATGGTGCAAGTTACCGTCTCATCGTTTAACGGCGGCCGACAATAGCTACCATCACTCTCCATTATTTTTGATAAATTTTTAATTTTTTTTATCAAAAATAATCACACCACTGTGTAAATTAAGAAAAATAGAGTCCAATTATATAAATTTGATAAATTTTTATTGTCGGTATGTCTTCAAAAAAAGGTGACCGGCCGTCGTTTTTTGGCAACAGTGTTAGTTTTGTTTTTAATTTTTTAATTAATTTTATTAAAAATATAATCAATTATACGATGATACGTGTTATTTATAACAAATTATACAATGATACGTGTCTATTTACATATATTTTATATATTTTTATATGTGTGTTATTATTGGGGATAAAATGATAAAAATATATTAAATATAAATTTTTTATTAAATTAACGGTAAAAATTAATAAATTAGAATAAAATTAAATATTTTAAATTTAATCAGAATAAAATTATTAATTAACTTAAAATATAAAGATAAAATTATACTTATCCCTTAAAAATATTATATATATTAAATGTCTGAGTGTGTGACTGAAACGAATGTATAACATTGTAATAAGATAACATGTTTGTATTTTTATTTATTTATTAAATTATGAGACTTTCTGTATTTTGTTGGTATTAATAATAATATATCTCCTATTTACATAAAAAAAAAATGACCCTATTATCTCTTTGATCAAAATTATTGTTTCTTTTTCTTAATTTCAGTTAAGTATTCCATGATATTATAATATTAATTAATTTCACTTATCCCCACATAGCCCAAAGTCCACTCACTATTCTCCTCCCCACCACGACTGTAGTTTCTGTCCTTCAATTTGCGTTTCTCTTTCACCAACTCTGAAAGAAACTGACACATACATACATATATATATACAGTGAGACAGACGTTGCTAGTAAATTTTTTTTCTTTGACACCAAAAGGGGGACAAAACAAACATCTTTTGCCTCCGTTTTGGACTTGAGACATAGCTTAAACCCTTCAAAAGGAAACCAAACTAAGCGACAACCCACCACCATGCTCCCTCTCACAGTTGCATGACCTTTTTCCCCTTGCTGGGTATCACCAAAATGCCTGCGTTACATTCTCCCCGTGATGATGTGTCGTTCTCCAGCGACTTTTCCGGCGAGATTGGGGCTCACAGGAACTCGGATTCTTCTTTGGAGGTGGATTTGGAGAGTGGGGTTTTGCTGGTGAAGCTGCATTTGGGTGCTAAAGCGGGTGAGAGAGATTGTAGGATTTGCCATTTGGGTTTGGAGGGTAATTCTCAAGAGCTGAGGCCTCCTATAGAACTGGGTTGTTCTTGTAAAGGTGATTTGGGATATGCTCACAAACAATGTGCAGAGACTTGGTTCAAGATCAAGGGTAACATGTGAGTGAAAAAGACCTTAATTTTTTTTGTTTTATGGGGATTGTTTTTGGTTATATGTTCAAGTTTTTTCAGTTTTTGTGACAATTGATGGAGGTTCATTGCTGGTTTAAAAGAAGACTGTGCATGCTTATGGGTTATATGAAATTAAAGTTATGATTTTTTGCTAGATTATGCACAATTGATGACGATTATGGATAACTATTTTGGTGGTCTTGAGTAAATATGCTACCTTATATGTCAAAAATTATGTTTTGATGGTAGTTCTGTCTGTTGGTTGATAATTTATTTTGGATACCTCTTTGTTGGTTTCATCAGTCTGTGAGTTCCATAATTGTTTAAGATGGAATTTTGGTGTTTTATTCGCTCCCTGTCATGAAATCGTGAACTTGTAGTTGCAATTTCTGTATTCGTTGTGCTGGTTCTCTCTCTTTTTGACTACTAACAAAGGGGACGAAAAATAAAAAGAAGAGAATAATTTACAATATAGTCTTAATGTAATTGCTCATATTCATATAGGTCCAGAATCTTATGATGCGCAAACCTCAGGAGCCTTTTTTCAATTTCTATGCTGATATGCCTAGAGCGCAAATTAATAATTTAGAAGCATGAAGCCCAAATCTCACTGTCTTCTCTGTTAAAGAGAGAATGTTGCCTAATCAATGGTCCTATTCAATCAGAAGCCTTCGCTAATTGTCCAGCTGTATCTCCCTCTTGCAATTTCACTACTGTAATCTACATCATCTTTGGTTGAACTGCTTACAAAGATTGTTTTAATCAAAGAAAAAATAAAAAATAAAAATTTATCTTTGTTGCAATTGCATCTTCAGAACACGGACATCTCTTTATTTTTAATCTGTACACATCTGATTATGCCGTTTTCCACATTTTGGTATGAATACAGATGTGTGTTTGCTGCTCTACTTCCTCTTGATGGATTAAAATGTGTTGCTATGACCTTATGTTGTTGACTAATTTAAGAAGTTACTGGACATGTTGTGGAGATGATTGAGCTTTGTGAAGTTACCAAGACTCCTTATCATGCAAGAAAGAAGATGAGTACAGGAGAAACGCATACTTGAATTCTAACCTCAATGCAGTGTTGTTTTGCTGCACTTTTACATTTCCTACCTTTATATCTACTTATTTACCACTAACATATTTTATCTTTGTTTGTTTTAGGACCTGCGAGATTTGTGGCTCTATTGCCATTAATGTTGCTGGCGAGCAGACAAGCCAGTCAAATAATGTTGCTACTGCAGCTTCATCAACATCAGCAGCACCAGCGATCGTTGTGGAAACTCAAAACTTGTGGCATGGCCGTCGTATCATGAACTTGTTGCTTGCGTGCATGGTTGTGGCCTTCATCATCTCTTGGCTCTTCCATTTCAAAGTTTTATCATAAATCTCAAGGGCAGAAGTGTAGCAATTTGCTCGTCTGGGGGCATAAGATATAACTGCCCCCTAGTTGGTGTTTGTATTTGATCCCTTATTCATAACACTCCAGCTCGATTGCCCCTTGTTTCATGCCTGGTGTTGTATGTTGTTAAATATAGCAGCGAAAGCTTATGTGCTCATGTATAATAATATGTTGTATAATATTGTTGCTTTTGGGTAGGAATTTGTATACTATTGTCGTTTAAAAGACTTTTCACTGCCTTTTAGAACATGTTATGGGAAGATGATCTAGTCGAGAATTGCTTGGACATCTAGGGTAGATGCATTAGAAAATTACTTCCAGTGTGCATATTTACTAACAAATACAAAAGCACATGCCAGGCAAGTTTGTAAATTTGTAATTGCAACTAGCTCAATCTATTCCTCAGCTTTGGTTGCCTACTGACCCTTGTACTATATCTTTGATGAAGTCAAAGACTTGTTTTTGTAATAGTAGCCACAAGAGATTGGCACTTTATCTCGTACGACAAATTATCAAGACTTCCGGCAGCCTTGAGTGCCTCAATGCCATCGTTGCACATCCATGACTCCACTTGAAACTTTGAGTACAATATTCCCATGAAATGGTGGTTTTGCTCTTACTGTTAAACTAACAATACCAAAGTTACTACAGCAGCACAAGATATCTATTATCACGTTGTATATTAAATAAAAATTGAATGTCTCACATTAAATAAAAATTAAATAAATTTTAAATATATATAAATGGATAAATAATATTATCTAATAAATTAATCTTTTGAGTCAATAGTAAACGTTTAATCCATAACAAATAATATTAGAGTAGATTCAAATTCTTATTCACATGTGAACTTTTAAAACTATACCAATAGAAAATTGTTATTCGCATGTGAACTTTTAAAACTATACCAATAGAAATTGTTATATGGAACGTGAGTCTTCTATGCCTCTACAGAGATGAGCAATACGAGCCTAATGAGCCTTGAAAATTCTGTATCTTAAACCCTAATAATAATTACTACATAAATAGTAAGCCTCCTAACCTCAAAATATTTATAAATATGAGTCAAATTAATTCTCAAGTTTAAATCAAACCGTAATAAGGACATCACGTGATTAGATGAAAGAGAATATTACGTCTCACATTAAATAAAAATTAAATAAACTTTTAACATATATAAACAAATAAACAACATTACTTAACAAACAAATTTTTTAAGTTAATATGGCAAGTATTCATCCCTTAACACTATATACTGTTACTATTCAATTGCTTTCACACGAGTCCTCAATATTCATTAATGCATTTGGATGATTCAATTTCATTTTACCAGCCAATGGAGAATGATGCATCATGTCGACTAACAAGAAGAAAGCAAAACAAGAATATATTGAGAGCCCCATTGGATTGGGTCAAATAGTAAGATATGAATGTCATCAGTCACATTGATAAAATAACTTCTATATGACAGATGAGGACTATCAATCTCAATCACTCGTTTGAGTCAATTTTCATAGCCTCTACACTCTTGCTTGTTTTAAAATCATCAACGGCCTTATCAAAAGTGCTCCTCACATGACGGCACATCAGCATCAGATCTTGACATCCATCTTTCAACACCTCTCTAGCTGGATCACCTGTAAAATTCCAAGACAATCACAAAACAACAATAATATGAAAATTGACGAGAAAAAATAAAGAGAAAGCAGTATATAAATATTAAAACTATGATTGGCTAGATATAGATAGTCTAAACAATGAACTCAACAGAGTATAAACTAAACACCGACCACAAAGGGTTTTGGAAAGAAAATACAAACACATATTATACACAAACACAAACTATAACTTTTTTCAAAAACAAATGCATAAAAATAAGTGCTTGCACAAAACCTGTAATCTACTTTTACATGGTTCTTACAAGAGGGCTCTAAATGATGTTCCTGCTAAGCATTTGTCAACTGCCACTACACAGAAACGTATCTCCAACTCACAATTAAATCCAACCCACAGTATTCAAAGAATGGACTAACATGCTGAATAAGATAGTAATAACATTAACAAGTAAGAATAGTAGACAACCAATAGCAGCATTTACTTGACAGTAATGTGGCGCAATATCAAAAAGTTAGGGCAAGATTGAGGCTCATTTTCAAAAAAGAGTTATCTACACTACAATTATATATGTTGATATAACAATGTGGGTGATGGTTCATGTTACCTGTTGTCTGGACTCTAATACAAACTCGAGCATCTGAAGGATGAGGAATGCTGTACCCACAAAGAGTTACTCTTGGACTGCAAAAATTATATTACAACATCCTTAGAGCATTATTATTAGATAAACAGTCCACAGAGAAAGGCACTAGAAAATAAGGACCAAAGAAAAAACTACAGGGACCCATATCAAGTTTACAGTTCAATACTATGCCAGCCAATGAACCCTGAATTTTCATACAGAGAAACTCAGGTTTCAAACCCATGATTGGTTTGAATGAATCAAAGAGAAGCAGTATTTAGAAAAAAATGGAGAAGAGAAAGTTGTCTCAACATCACCTTCAGCAGCAGTAATGACTTTCTAAGTTTTGTAAAGATACAATTTCACTTAAATAAGTAGGTACCTCAGTGTCTGTGCATCTTTGCAAAAATGAAAATTCTTCGAGGTTTGCCCAAAATATAGTAACTCATAGGTAAAATGCAATTACCCAGCACAAAATTTAGTTAAAGTTTTCATTTTTCATAATTCATCTACCCCAAAAGTAAATACACTAAATTGATAGCATTAACATATTAATTGATGAATAAACTGATACAGAGTAAAAATCTGATATCAACTAAACTCACACATAACCAGCACTAGCACCAGCAGAATTGTGATAACTAAATCTTAAAATTATCTGTAAACATGTTTCAAAGAAACAAGTGGATACTAACTCTTGATTCAAGGTGAATCTGACAGCATTTGCCAGAGTATGATCTTCTTCAGTCAAAGAGAATGTCGCATTACTTTGATCCCCGAAGGCCCCATGCTCCATTGTTTAATAATAATCCCCCAACTCAACTGAACCTCAACCACAAACTCAATGTTCTGCAGCAACCAAAAAAAAAAACCAACACTACGATATAAGAAAATTATGCAATTTCTACTTTTGTAAACTAAACATTGATTTTTTGTAGAAAAGAGAAACTGGGTTGTGTTCAGTTTTATCTTCTCAGGTCAGAAACGAAAAAAAAAAATAATAATGTTTAAAGATTAATTCTTTTACTCTCTGTAGTTAAGCTAAATAACATTCCAATTTAACACCAAATTTTATATTAAAACAAGAAAAAAAAAAAAAGAAGGATGATTAGATTGATTACCTGGCACTAGTCTTGTAACTGCCAAACCCCCAAAACAAAACCCAGAACGTGAAAATTGAAAATTGAAACTTCTTTCAAGAAGAAGACTTGGTAGTTGTAGCAAGTCTTTTAAGTCTTAGGATGTATATGCTTGCACCAAAATCCTGTGACACGTCAGTAGTTTTTACATACCAAATTACACTTCAGTCCTCTAGGCTAGAGAGTTGAAGTGTAATTTCACATTCAATGATTAGGTGGCACATGCTGATTGGATCTACTTTTACTCTCCTTCTAAAACCCTAACCCGTACATTTCTCTCGTATATATAGAAACATAAAGTTAGGGTTTTTTTAACTCTGCTTCTGCTCGTGATCTGATTCTTAAACCCTAATTGACGGTGTCTCACTAACTAATCTAGCGAAAGTAAGTTCTTTTCGAGCTCTTTCATCTTTGGTTTCAAAGACTTTTTTTTTATTTTTAAGTTCGACTTAATTGGAGGTGTTTTTTTTTAATTATTTAAAATGGTTATGAATGTCGCTGTTCAGGGTTATAATGGCTGCCAATAATCCGATGGGCATTGATAAAGAGCAGGTGGGTGCTTTTCTCTTGTTCCATTGTTTTTTTTTGGGTTAATTTGGAGCTAAAGAAGCAAATTTTATGTTTTTCTATTTAAGCCCATTAGCTTTAATTTGAACTTACTGGAAATGGGGTAGCGTCAATATTGATTAAATTGAAGTATATTGAATGTCTGTTGGGAATTATGTTATTCAGATGCAAAAAATAGTGCTTAAGGTCTAGTTTTGGTGTAAACTTTTCAGATTGGTTTTTTGTGTTTTAAATTTTGTAATTCAATAGAAATGTATATATAGTAGAGCTAGAAATGCTTGTGGCAGAAGCCTGAACTACAAGTGAGAACCAATGCTAGTGTCCAATGGATGTTATCACCTGTTACTTGTGGTTTGATATTTTTTATGACTTGTATGAATTGGAGTTGCAAATTCTGCCTTTTATTGACCTTCTCATCCCGGGATGATTATAATTTTTTTACTTTTGATAATTGCAGGCCTTCGGTATGGCTGAAACTGAAATGGAGTACAGGGTAGAATTGTTTAACAGGTAGGTAAATGCATGTTGTTATCACAACATACTGTGTTCACAATATGATGCAACTTTGGTGCCAAAACACTGATTTGGGTTTGTTAGAATGAAATTAGTGCTTTGAAATTGAAATTCAATGCGGTTGGAGATTCTAGTCTCAAACTCTGTTGGAGAAGACAACTCTCTGTTCCAGTTCACCTAAGCTAATTTCTTCATTTTTTTTCTTTTCTTCCTTTTTGTTCAGGCTTGCTCAGACATGTTTTAACAAGTGCGTTGACAAAAGGTATAAAAGAAGTTTCCTTATTGGCTTTTTTCTTTCTACAGTTTGCTTGATTCAATATAAAATGGTGTGACTCTCCTTTTATATATGAGCTACTGAATTTCCTTAACTCGTGTTTAAAGGAAATGGTTTAACGTTTGGTTTCTTTTGTTATTAGATACAAAGAATCTGAGCTAAATATGGGTGAAAATAGTTGCATTGATCGCTGTGTTTCAAAGTATTGGCAGGTAATCTTCATATTCTTCTACGGATTCAGTATTTAGGTACTTCTTGAAATATAAATTTGGTTAAGTAACACTACGAAAATTCAGTTCTTTTCTTATTAGGAATTTTCAGTTGTTTTGAGTATTTGATAAATTCACTTGATTAACAAAGTTACTTATATACTACTCATAAATGCATTTTAACTGTTTTGACAATCAACTTTAATGAGTTGTGTTAGGTTGCAAAGTTGCTAGTTTTCAAACTTATTATCAAGTTCTCATAATTATCTTTGTGTCTCAATGTGTTACTCGTACATGCAAGTGGAGTAATTGTTAAGCATGGTTGGTCTCCTGTAAAAGAACTTTATGTTCCACCGTCATTTTTTTCTTTCAACCTGCCTTGTTACTGTTTTAAGTCTGTGTTTCTGTTAATGTGGCTGTACATTTCAGAGCTAATGTGAGCTATTTTCTATCTATCATTATGATTCAATTCTAGTAGTTTAATATTTAGAATTGCTCTATGAATTGATCATTGAGGGATGATATTGATGGCAAAATAGTCAAACTCTTCTTTGCTATTTTCCAGGTCAATAGTATGATTGGTCAGGTGCTCAGTGCTGGCGGGCGGCCTCCAATGTAAATTTTACGGATTCTCTAGTTTGAAGTTTGTCTAAACACAAAGCAAGCTAGGCCTGCTGCTAGTGCAAAGTGGAGACTAAATTGAATTTTGTCATTTCTTGGTCCCTCTACTTAAAAAGGGGTCATCATGTGTCGTCTGAGAAAGAATTTGTGGCAATTGTTAATTCATGCAATTTAATAAAAGATTTTCTGAGTTTACAATTGAGAAGATATTACTAGAGTCCTATGCACATCTTGTATTGATGACTATTTATTTTCTGATTCAACGATGGAATCAAATGAAGTCAGTTAAAGTTTTTTATACTTTTGATGGTTCTTTGCATTAATAAGCAAACAACAGAAAACAATATATCTCCATATGGTGGCAAAATGACACCTGCTATTGGATCATCTGTTTTAACTTTTAATTTTGAAAAATTGTGCCTGAGTGCGGTATAATTCAGGTTTGGTTGTAGCAGCTGTTGATCGGTCACAGGAATTTTACGTGATATATAAGAGGGAATGACTATTAATTGACCTTCTACTTATCATTGGTGCCTTCATTGTATCTCGAATATGAACACCTAACTGCATTTCTGGTGCTAAATGCAAGAAATTAGCCATTTCAATAATTTTGGCATTAATGTTGATCCCAAATCATCTGTTGATTCAAATGTTTTAGTTATCAATGATGAATTGAAGTGCAGTCTAAATTCCTATCATTACTCGTGAGGATATTTCTGCATGCCACACATAAAATTGTTCTCCCTATCACCGTCTGGAATATGGCAGCAGGTTACAGGAAAAGAGAAGATTGAAAAAGCTTCTTTTTGGGTCAGATTGAGATGATAAAAATTGAAACATACACCAACATCAACACATAAATGTTACAACCTGTGGTGCTGCGGCAAAAACGCAATTGCCAAAAAGGGAAAAGGTAGGTACAAGGAATATTTAAATTAAAAAAAAAAGAAGGCCAAAAGATAAGAAAAAAAAAAAGGAAAACCTATATACTTTCAGTTTTTATGTTTCTTGGCTTCCAAGTTTGTGCCATCTTTGAGAGTTTCCTGAGCATCATTGTTCATGCCAAGGCTGAAGAGGGCAGCAGCTTGAAGATAAAAGGCAGTGGGCCAGTCAGGAGATATGACTTGAGTTTGCATAGCATCTCCAAGAGCTTCTTGAGGCATGTCAATCATCAAATAACATAAGCAGCGTCTAGCAAACACGGTCGGTGATACCATGGTCCCACCATCAATGAACTTCACAGACAAACAGGATTGTTATACTAGTCAGTACAAATAAAATCACTAATAATTCATTTCATAAATGAGTGGTGATGAATCTGGTACATTTTCACATATTATAACTTATAGAAGCTATCCTAGGCTGGAAGGGATACTGATTTTCTACCTATGTGGTATGTTCTTACTTAAGGACATCAACACTAGCCAGAGATACATATAACTCTTTCCGTTGCACCCTACCCATGGGACGCTGTTCTCTTTGTTTCCAAGGATGTTAAATAACATGTCTTACAGAGAAGCATATCTCCTTAATTCTTAAATAGTTTCTATGGTATGATGCAGCAGTTTCTTCCAAGATCACTGAGATTTGGATTAAGTATTTATTAAACAGATGACTTACATGTGTGTAACATTCAATAGCTGTGGGAAGGTCTTTAGCTCGAAAAGCAGCATCTCCGTGTTTCTTGGAATTCAATGTTTCCTGTATCTGATCTGTCCACATTTGGAAAGAAAGCTGCAAAGCAGATGATTTCCAAAGACACTCAGAATGAGACAAATGTACAAGAGGAATCAAGAAAAAGTTCTGTAAGACCTTTCCTTCTTTGATAAGAATAAAGTGTTAAATCTGCGTTGTGGACAAGTTGTGCCCAAGATCATTAAAAAAATCCAATGGGGAAACTATAATAAAAGGGCCTGTAGTGTGGAGAAACCTGTGAGCGAAGTATGTATCTGGTGTCTATACATATTTGATAGACCAAAGTGCCACTGAAAATCTAGAAACTCTAAATTCATCAATGAGGCACAGACAGCATTTTTCATGGTAATTATGCAATCATTATCTCTATCACAGAACCATGAATTCTTTCTTCCATTTGTTTTCTTTTCCCAATTTGGAGCAGTTCAAAATATAAGTAAGAATGCGAAATTACAAACCTCATTTGCAATTCCCTCATCATCCTTGTATCCAACCTTCTCTAATATTTCATGTATTGCAGTGAGGTCAAGTCTCGAACAAGCTTCACCTAGAGGAGTCAGCGACATCGTTTCCTTGACGGATGCAGCTCCATGTGGGATACCCATCAAAGTGTATGATGGAACCTATTAAAATACCAGCAAATGCGACGAATAATATCTTCAGAGTAATCGATTTAGATGCAACAAGCCTTAAAAAGAAAAAAATCAGTTCTCCAACTTCTACAATGATGCATGAAATTTAGCCTTAAGGTTTAATAATCAAGAGGGTTTTCATATTTCCCAAACTACTAACATTCACTAAGTTGGATTTGATGGTTAAAATCCACAATTTTTATACAACAGCTTAACAAGTTAACCTTAGAGCTAGTATGATGACGAGTAGATACCAAATGCAATGCAGAAGATTTTAACTGTACGCAACAACTTCAAGACATTGGCAAAAATTGAAGAAGACCACTCGCAGTCATGAAGAGAGATAAATGAGATGTCAAATCTTTTAAAGAAGTTGGGCATACCTCAGTTTCCTTCTGAAGAGGAGTGAGAGAAGCCACAAGAGACTTCGCATTTGGCCTTTCACGAGCCTCATACTGTAAACACCGTGATGCTAACCGCACTAGTTCAGTTCCATCGTCATTTGAGAAGTGACCCTCCAGACACGAGTCCATCAACATCAGAAAATTTTTCCCACGAATGAGATCAAGAGCCTGTGAAGAAGAATCATGCAGAATTATTTAGCAGAAAAGTTATGAAGTGATAAAAAAAGAGCATCAGTTATAATAACCATCCAACATTTATGCAGTAGCTATTTAAAGTATATTTTAAAAGCATAAAGTTACTTCTAGGGAGAATATTTCCACAACATCTTAAAGAACAGCTTCTGTGGAAACATCCACCTCAAATGGAGCATAATACAAGGAAGACGCATTTACATGACTTGGGGGAATGTGTTTGCCACTGAGAAGATCAAGCAAAAGAGTGCCGAAGCTGTAAATAACACTCTCCGGTGTAATCCTTCCTGCATGTAGAGACATTGACATAAGCAGGAATAAAGAACAGTAGCTGACGTGAGATAGTAATTCATAGAAAATTGAAAATAGAAAACCAAGTTTAGCAGTAGATACTACCTGTTCTCAAGTATTCTGGAGGAGTAAAAGCCAAGTTTGTACTATAGCTCTTGCCATCTCTACTATTCTTCATAAGGCCAAAGCAGGACAGCCTAGGATTACCATCCTGTCAAATGCTAATTCATGATGAGGAGTAGCTTACAAAAGATAGCCAACTTTCTGAAAACAGTTACAAGCCAAAGGGATGTGAAAGGTTGAAGTACCTGATCAAATAAAATTCTATAAGCATTAAGGTCATGATATAATGCCCTCCCTTTACTGCTACAATATTCCAGAGCTTGTGCCAGATACAGAGCCACTCTCAGCCTCATTGCCCATTTCATGGGTTGGTTCTCCCCTGAACCATTTCAACCAAAAGAAACTCTAGTTGGTTCACAAAAACAAAAATACAAAGGAAAAGAAAAATATATTGCACAAAGAGTAATTGTTTTATAGAAGAATTGGCATTTTGTAATATTCTACTAAACGAAAGAGGTGAATTTAGTTTTATTCGGTTGGTATTCCCAATCTGGAATTTGTTTATCATATTTGCTAATAGGTTTACAGCTATTAATGCACAAATGGTTAACATATTCCTTGGACTCTCCTCAGTTGCTTCAATATTCAAAGAGTTCACAAATTGATATTTCAAAATGTTAATCACTCTAGATAGCATGTAAATCATAAAATGATTATTAAACCAAATAGAATATAAGTAAGAACTCAACCGAGTTAATCCAGCTAACTTAAGCTATTGATTTTGAAACCCAAAGAAAACTCAGAATTCCGCTTTATACTTTTTCTACTCCCCCAGCAAGTGCTTTTCAAATGGAGTTTAACGATAGCCACCCACCCACAATATACCAAATTGCAATTAAGTCAAACTAGCAAACAAAGAAACCAAATAAGCAAGAATGCTACTGAATTTGAAAGCAGTTAGTGAAAATTATTTACAATGGAAATGATGCTTAGATAAAGTCTCATTAGGCATAAACTCCGCCACAAGCAACCTCTCCTCTCCTTCACAGCAACACCCTATCAAATTCACCAACCTCTCACTCCTTAGCTGGCCCACGGCCCTTGCTTCATCCTAAAACCAGCAAAGCACAATAAAAAAAAATACATACACACACACACAAAATACACATAATCATAAATTTATAATTATTAAAAGTGATTTTTACATTTTTTTCCTTTTGCTATTTAAGATTGACAATTCATGAATATTGCTAGTACCCTAATAGGTTTCAGAAAGTACACGTCTTTATTTTTTTCTTTTTTGCTTCCAAAATTTTTCCTTTTAAAAGTATAACCAAGAAAAAGGGCAAAGGGCAAAAAATAAATTCATCTTTTGATTTTAACCAAACACTGCCTAAGGTGATACCAATTAAAATTCATAAAGCAAATACGAGTAACTGAATCAAATCACAGTTGTTCAGTTACTTAAAAATAGTTTAAAATGTAGTTAGTTAATTAGTTGGTTGAGTAAAAGAGCTAAAGCACAAACAAGGAACTGTCTCGAATCGGGCCACGCCGATCTATTGAAGCGTTTAACTGCGACCCAGCGATCTTCTTCGACAAGCCTCCCTTTATACACCACATTGGGCGCCTTCTCCCCGTGCTCCGATACTATGCTGTCCGTGCAGAACCCTGACGTGGCAGCTCTCAGTTGGTCCAAACTAAACTCCCTGAACCCTGGCAACGCATCCGTGCTCCCATTCTCTAACAAACCAAACAAATAAACAAAACAAAACCCAAAAAAAAAAAATTAACCTTTAACACGATTTTCTCGGGAAAATGAGAGATTTTTCTCAAGAAAGTGGCGGAAAGTTTCACTTTTTTTCACTTACCAAGATCGGAGGAGTCGTGGAGGTTTGACTTGAGATTTGACGGCCACCAGCAGAGAGACAACTTGGAGCAGCGAGCTCCCATTGGCTAGTGAGCGTGTTTATGTGTGTGTGTTTTAAATTTTAGTTTTAAAGTTGTTTCAGTCACTTTCTAGCAAGGCAGAGTGAACGGAAAGATTTTAGCTAAGAGTAGGAAAATGAGCGAGCGAAATATATATATGAGTGTAAAAGAGGGCATTCAGTGTTTGGGAACCGAGAGAAAGTGATAGAAAAAAAAAATTATTAAAAAAAAAAAACTTTTTGGATCCAAGGTTTCTCTTCCTCCCTCGCTCTCGCCATTTTCCACCACCTCGTCACTGTCTCGTTTTTGTCTTTTTTTTATAATAATATTTTTATTTTTATTTTTATTTTCCAGAAACCTCAACAAAACCCACTCTATCATTTGGCGCGTGAATCACGCTTTATCTTCTTGTGTCAGACACGTGGCTAATTGCAATTCAAGATTATTAAAAAATATTTTAATTTAATAAAATAATTTTGTTAATTATATTATTTTAAATGAATTATCTAATACGGGAGGGTGCAAGGAAGTGAACATGATGAGGGATTGGTAATGGTGGCCGAATAAGACCGGGTTCAAGTAGGTCAAAGTCAAAAGTAGGAAATAAATAAATTTTCAAAGACGAAAATAAAATCTTAGACTGTATATGATATAGTTTAGGTAAAGCTGCATTTGTAGTGATAATTTAATAAATTTCATGTCCTTATTTTATTATTTTTTATGAAAAGGAAATTTCATGTCCATGTTATAATATCCTCTAAGAGAATAGTTTCTCTATTAGTTCTGATAATTGCTGGTTTAAAATAATTTATAATTGTAAGGGAAAAAAAAAAAAGGAAAAAGGTGTTGGATTTTAGGGCACAGGCCATCATTAGTTGTCAAATTTCTTGCTTTCTTATTGGATGTTTATAAGTTGATATGATATGATTAATAAAATAGATGGCTTATGGTTCCTTTTTTTTTTATTATTATTACCATTACATTACATATTTATTATATAATATATATATCTATTAAAATTATACAGACATTTGAATCCATATATTTATAATGAGAGGATTAATTATTCTTATAAAAAAAAATATTTACAATATATTAGAATATTGTCATCTGAACAAAATAATAGGGTGCGACTTGTGATTCTTTTGTTTGTAATAGTATTTTTACCATTTATAATGGAGGATGTATAAGCCTTGCCATGTGAATAAGATAGTTGAGTGCGATTTATGATTTTTTTTGGTTGTCATTAATGATATTTTTTAAAAATTAAGTTAATCTTTTAAGTTAAACTTTAATTTTTATTTTTTTTATATGTTTTAACAATTAAATATGGCCGGTCAAAATTTATTTTTTTACCATTTTTTTTTGTCAATTACCAATCACATACTTATGTTATAAGATTTAAAAAAAAACATATTTAAAATATATTAAGGTGTATTTAAAAGTATTTTTGTGTACACATTAAAAATCTCTTGTGATAGTTAATACTCATGTTCTGTGAAATAATTTTTTTTTTTACAATTATTTTAATAAAACGGTATTACTGCATCCTTGCTCAACTGAACTACAAAATTGCCAGCACAATTGAGCTCACACTGGACCCTTTTATAGATCTTTTGTCAAATAAAGCATTAAAGGCAGTTTTTAAGAACCAAAGACCCAATATCTATAAACAAGCAAACAACATTGATAGTGCATAAAGATACTACTTTGGCTTTGGCACCCCCAAACCCTTTGTCATGTATTTAAATAAAAAAATATACATATAAAATCGAAGAAAAGAATTATGGGGGTCTTTGGCGAGACATGCTTCAAATGATGAAGAAACCCATTAATTAAAACCCTAATCAAAGATCTAGATTCCTCTCTTGCCCCAACTTTTCCAGCTAAATTTGACACACAAAAGAGTGACTCAAGATGACTTTGCTTTTCCATCATATCTTACTTTGTTTAGGCAAAAACACCCACATGCGCAAGGGAAAGAGTAAGTAGCTGTGAGAACAGGCCCATATATATTAGATATAATTTACTATAAAAGTGCTTTTCATTTTTTCTTTTTTTGCTAAAATTTCAGCACAGACAGAGAAGATACTGTCCCAAGGATCTGTTTGGGAACTTTCCAACATGGCTTGGGCAAAGAGGGTTTTTGGAGTTTGGAAGCACAAGAGCAAAAGATCAGCTTCTTTTTAAATACATAAAACCATGCTCATGCTGGTTCATGGACCATTTCAGTGAAAAAAGGGTGTCATGCCCATCCATGTGATATAGTACTTTGTGTTAGTTGTTTAACATTATCTTTTTAATATGTGATAATGTTTCTCTGCACACACTTTCTTTCTAGGTATAGGCATTAAGATTGGATTTTGGAGAAGCAAAAGCACTTTGAAAAAGTGTTCCTCGGATGCTTTCTGAAGCTGTTGCAGAAAGTGGTTTTTTTTGCTTCCAAGAAGAAGCATGGCTGGTGGCTAGAGAGACAAGACAACCAATAGGCAATTTCTTTTACTGAAGATGGTGCAAAGACAGATTAGCCAGGCTTTTGGCCTTGCACAAGAAAAGCCCAGAAAGCAAGAGCATGCAGCAGATGTTAGGATCACTACTTTTTTCTCGAGAAAAAAATCTCTCTAAACAAACTTTTCAATAAATTCGACATAAGTAATAGTAGGGCAGGTAGAGGCAGAGGAGATGTCCTTTTAATACTAAAAGCAAAGGGAACAGAAACAAGTCCTTTTGATAGGAGTCAGGGATAGTTTCGTGAAGATCCTCCATATTTATAGTTAATCAGATTTGCAACCGGATTTGCCATGTTACAATTCTGTAAAGATTTATACACTTTATAGTTTCAAATTTTATGTAGAACATTTAAAAATTTGTGTCAAATCTGTATAGATACAAATATGCAGCATAATCAAGTCTCGAATATTACAACAATTTTTCTTCTGCAAAAAAATTGACCAGAATAATTCTGTATATTCTAAAATTCATCGTAGAGATTCTCAACTGAACTATCTAACTTAAATTTTCCATCTCTTCATAATTTAGAGTTTCTCACTAGATCCTGGACCTAATTTCCAACTAAAATACGGACATAATTCATTTTTAACTTGATAAAAATTTCATGCTCAACCAATTGTTAGAATTTCTTGATATTATGTAATTTATCTTGTAATATGAATGAATTATCTTCCACAAACTATCAAAACTAGGGTAAAATAGTTTTGTCATCGGAAAGGAAAGTTTAATTTTTAGTATATATATATATGAATAATACTACACTTTTCAAGTGATATCTCAAATTTTTTCATCTCAAACGATATGTCAAACAACTATTAGATGGTAAAGTGGTATAATGGATAATTTTAAAAATTACGCCATTTATCATTCAATAATTACTTAACACATCAATTTGAGGTGAAAATTTTGGGATACCATTTAAAAAATATAGCATTACCCATATATATATATATATATATACACGTGTGTATATGTGTGCACACGTGCGCACGCGCGTGTTTCAGCTATAGGGTATAAAGATTTTAATTATCACAATTAGTTTGAGTCTTTCAAGAAAAATAAGTAGAACAGACTTTGATGTCTTAAAACTCATCAGTTAGATCTCTTAAACAAGATGAAAAGAACTCAAATGCTAAAAGATGCAAGTAAAATTTATTTCAGAAACCAAGAAAGGCATGTGATGTAACAAATTATGTCTCCAATTTCATATACTTCAACCTCCTATGAAAAGAGAACTTACAATGGAAAGTGAGCTCAGTGTAAAGTGTAATGTGGCGACTATTGGTGGTGGGACATCAGACAAGAAGCATTATTAAGTTGCATCATTGGCTCATGCCAGCCTCTTATCCCCTAAAAAAGGAATCACATGACTTCTCATCTTGTTAACCTCAAATAATTCAAAGTTGTTTCTCTCTGAAAAAAAGGGCAGACATGTAGACAAAATTGACATTCCATAAACATAAGTGATGTCACACATTTTCCATGCCTCTAAGAACAAAGATAAGCACACCATGAACAATGGAACAGTCAAAATCTAGAGGGGATGTGTTGCAATTATAAACAAACAAGGAAAAAAAATATATAAAAAAAATGTTCACTCTATTTCCGAAGAAAATACAGATAAAGTTTATCAGACTTACTGAGTTGAGAATGAATAATTTAAAGTTGATATTTTGGCATATATCCTGTCTGCTAGTGACAGCATGGCTATCTTCAGCTTGTGCTGACATCTAAATTTAACTTAACGCTGACAATGTTCCTAATTTGAGAGTTGGTATTCACTTGTGTTCTAGATCTCTATAGACAGAAATGAGCAGTTTCCCCAGAAAATGCATCCAAAAGATGAAAAATTGAATGGTGATTGTAAGTATTTGTCTATAATCCATACTCAATGTGTAACAGTCCCAGATGTCCCATTATGTGATCTGTGGTGCTCCTCCTTATTCCTCCCATCCTTGTCTTTGGAGCTCATGGGTAGTAATGGGAAAGATGCGAACGAATCGGACCGCTCCGGCGGTTCTAGAATTGAAAATAAAGAAACTGTCAGAAAGCATTGTTTAACAGGGACTGAGTAAATTGTAATTCAAAACTTGGGTAGATTCACAATCATGCACATAGAGTGAGAAATGAAAATCACGATAAAATTTATCTTCTTTTTTCCTTTTCCTGGGTTATTAATTGAATCATCACACCTGCCTTAGAAAAAGAGTGTTCCCCTTCATATAGTTTTCAAGTATTCCTTGAGAAATGAAATATGAGCAAATAGTATTGAACTAAAGAAAAGAAGTTATTGTTAATACCAACCTGGCAACTTCTCGTCAACAAAAGATACTACCAAATTTACAGTATACCTGTTGAAGATCATATAACACAGAGACAATGAGCAAATGAAATGTCTTCTTCCATGAGGAGAACAGAATCCTGCTTTTACCATGCAACAATAACATCAACCGTGTAGTGCTTTCGAGATGCTATGATCAGAAGGCTCTCAATAACAGCAACCAACCAAGCAAAAAGCTTGATAAACCTGCAAGCAAACACCAGTTAGTTCAGATCAAGTTAAAAGATTTAAATAACATCAAATACAGAGCCATATATCCATTAACATGCAGGCAGCATGCAGCTCCACCAGGAACTAAATCTTAAATTTGTAAAATACTGGACCTGGTCTATAATATCAAGTTCATAGCATATAGTGATAATAAATTACCTTTTTGTGCCATATTGGTGATATGTGCTCACAAATATTAAGGTGAAAATCATGTGTGATGAAAATATCAGATCACCACAACCGTATATTATCCCATGGGGAACTGCACATTAATATAAATAAAATGAGAATAATATTGTTGATTAACCAATCAATAAGCCAAAACTTAAAGAAGTTAAATGCATAGGACTAACAATTGATTAAGAGCACTTCAAATGCACTCTCAGGACGAGGTAGCTTGGCAAGTTTTGATCCCTGAAAGAGACATGCACCTGATTGTAAAAGATGGCTTTAACAACAAGTTAATAGATAACAACAATTGAATAATGTCCTTGACCGCAAAAAGTAGTCTAAAGCTCATCAAACTGACTAATCATGCAAAGTGTTTAAAGATCTTACCTCCCGGCAATGATAATTCGGACCATGAAGCTGAGTTGAATAGAATGTGACTATCCGAAGTGCTTGGGACACCTAGATATACAAAATATGCCTAAAGAAATTGTCAGACAAAAGTAGCAGGGAAATACAAAATTTCTTTTAGCATTATGTTCACATAAATATTTGAGTATTCCTGACCAGATAATTCACAGAAAAAAGGTATCATCTAATCAAGTCTCCTATGGCGAGAAAGGATTTTACTCACTTAGGAGCAAGGACTTGTTTATCTATTCCTATCTCCAGTAAGCATGTTATGACTTAGAGGCATCTTGGGTACGAAAGAGTACATGTTGTCACCAGGACGCAAATAAAGGAGGTGAACTATAATCAGTACTTACAACTAAATAAGAGAGAACCCTGCGCCATATGAGAACTGTGTAGAACTTTTTGCTCTGCAGAACAAAAGGGTGAAAAGTCCACTGCACAGAAATAACCCCATATTGCATCAATTGAAAACTAAAGTTTCTATATAAGCATCCCTAACATTGATCATCAGAAAAATTGAACTTCATAATGTGTGAGAATAATTAAGCCAAAGAAAGTAAGCCATAGAGGGATGATTTAAATGTAAATTAGTCCCAGCCCATCGAAGTGATTTCCAAAGAATGAAAAAGGATATTATGACAACATCAAGAGAGGGTATAGAGTAACTGTTTTATAAAACATATTATGCAAATTAGATTTCTTTTTTCTCTAATATATTGCAATAGCCAGCTTTTGAATACTTTTAGTGCTGTAGCTTTGAAGCTACAACTTATGTGGAATGAAAAAAGTGTTTGATAAATACCTAGATGTGGAGTGGAAGTAGTGTTTCCAAACACTATCTTGTGCTTTCAAAATAGGCTTTTGAATACAATTAGTGTTATAGCTTTGAAGCTACAACTGCTGTGGAATGCAAAAAGAGTGTTCGATAAATACCTAGATGTGGAGTGGAAGTAGTGTTTACCAAACACTATCTTGTGCTTTGAAAGCACAACAGAAACACCTTTATACCAAAAACAAACCCTTAGCTTCTATCTTCATTTAAAACATCACTTGAGTTCATTTGAGACTTATTAAATGCATAATTAAGTCTTAGGTTCATCAAGCAGAGTAAAACATCATTTAAGATTTCTTATCCCTGAAAATGAGCAGCAAAAGCAAAAAAGTAAGACGTTTGAGTCTACTATATTCAGTGAAAAGGATCTCCGTGCTATCAAAATATTTAATCTCATGCCTAGCTTGTGACTTTCAATTGAAAGATGTCAACTCTCCGAGAGAGATTGAATTAGTAACATTTTCAAAATACTTGGTATTGTCAATTTCCAAATCATGATAGGTTGTTTGACAATATGATCTTTTGTTAATAACCCATTTAACTCAATGATTGTGATTTAACTAGTCAACCATTTGCTTCAGCGCAAATATACTAAATCAAATAGCAAAAGAGACACAGAGATCTCACATGCCTACATCCACACAATGCAAATATGCATCTAAACTTGAAAAGACAAGTGAAAGCAACAAGTAGCCAAACAAGATAATGGATCAAAACAAATGAAAACTTAAAACAACATCCACTGATACTAATTAAATGAAAGTAATAACTAGAAGTTTGATAAGAACACTTATTGACTATCACTTATCAATATAAACAAAAAGCCAAGAATGAAATTAAGTTAGGTAATTAAGAAAAAGGAATCATAAAACCTACCAACGCAAAGGAACAAAAGACGAAGGTGAACACAGTCTCACTGATGTAAGCTTTATCTTGACCAAGTTCCTAAAATCACATAAAGTAACCACATGTAAATAATACACAATTTCACATAAAGTTTATAGAAGCATAATGCAAACCAGAAGTATTAAACTCACAGGAATAAGCGTGTATCCAGAATCCTGAAGCATTGGCCCCGGCCGATGTAAGTAATGAACTCCATGAGCAGCCAGTCCATTAACGTACTGAGTTTTTTTTTTTTTTTAATATTATTATGCTAATAAATAAACGCTAATATTATTTTTATATCTATATCATCGAATTTAAAAACAAGCATTTGGCTTAATTGTGCATGGCATAATTTACAAGCAACAATAAGCTAAAAATTAGGGGAAAAAGTAATTAGTAATTAACTAAAGTAATAAACAGAGCTTACATAAACCAAAAATGAAAAATAAAAAGCCTGAAAAACAACACCAGCTAGTATGATCTTCCAATTTTCTGAAAGAAGCGAAATCTCTATTGCGGATTCGGTGCAAATCTTCCTCCATAGCTTCACATTCCATCGCATTAATCAATCAAACAAACAAATTAAACAAAATAAAAGGGATGAGATTAAGAATTATGAATAAAGAGAATTACCTTAGGAGCTTCACGATCAACGTAAACCGGCATTGCAAAATTGGAGGTTAAGGTTCGACTTCGACATCAATTAATCGAAAAACAAAAAAATAATAATAATTTAATGAAATATAAAAATAATTTTCACAGCATTTATATTTTTATTGTGTCCACATGAATCGCTCATAATTCGAATTTTAAATTACGAGAGTTTTCGATTAGAGAGATATCAGTGTGTAACGATATTTCAAAAAACCGGATTAAGGATGATAAGCTTTTGGTTTTGAATTAATTGAATTTTTTTATAACAAAAATAAACGTCGTTTTCTATTTTGTGTTAGTTAGGAAGCAGTTGAGAGTGTTAAGTGCCAACGGGGATTAAGATTTTGTGATTGCGGGATCATATTAAAAAAAGTGATTGCATAGATCGACCAGTGTAAGACTAAGAGTCTGTTGAGCTGATGGAATATCCACCGTTGGATAAAACTACCTTTAGGCATTTAGTAGGCTACAAGGACTTTTTAAGCCCGCCTAATTAAATGGGCTTCTCGACGGCCCAAAAATACAATTACGGGCCTGCAGAATAGCGTAAAGGGAAAATGCAACAGAATCGGAAACCAATGGCAGAAAAATAAATCTGAAAAGTTTGCAAAAATAATTTTTTTTTATCGAACATTTTAATAATTGTACTTCTAAAATGAAGTATAATCAACAATACAGAATAGGCCCTATATCAGATTTAACTCAAGAAACTTGTTCGTAAATGAAAGCTAAACCAGCTTAATTACAGCCTTATTTTGACACAAAAGTACAGCGGAAGCAGTTCTCAATTCTCATGCCATCTTGACAAAAATTTAAAGAGACTCAAAAGGCTGATGCATTGTGATGATTACTCGAGCTCGATCGAAGTTCAAGCTATCACTAAAGCAAAATACCATTCACTTATATTTATGCACACTTGCACTGATGCCAATAGTTTATTTCGAACAGAGTTTGTATTGCTTCTACTATCAAACTAGTACAAAATATAAGAACCTCAAACATTCTAGTATCTTTCCCACTACTATATGGGGCAGGCTCGCGGATCTGATGAGTATTTTCCAGGTAGCTTCACAGATAATGAAATTATTCCACAGCAGATTTCATATACTGCTCACCCGGCAAACCAGAAAATGGAAAAATGTATCTGTATACTCAGACTGTAATTACAAGATCACTTTTCTCAAGTAAAAACTAGACCCGTCCGACTGGAGAAAGTGGTGGATATGAGACATAACTTGCAGGAACCTCTCCTTCCATTTGATCAGGAGCCCTTTTACCATCATTTTGTACTAATATAGTTTCTCCGGACGCTTTATCTTCTGACAGGTTACTTGATTCGGAAAATTCACATGCTTTTCTACTATCTAAAATGGCTATACAAATTGAAAATGCTTGTAGAAGTGAGAGTGATGAATGGAATTCAACTGAATAAATACCATCCTTAAATGGGGCTAAGCTGAAGAAAGGCCTGTTATCTTGTACTCCACCCTGATGATAAGCATTGAAAGAAAAACGAGATGCCAAACAACAATTACTATTGTAATACGTGAACAATTAATTTGGTACAAGATTCGAAAAGAAATAAAATAAAATACCTGATAGAATAGCTCAAATTGGTTTGCTGAAGAACAGGCTTTGGATGAGGCTGCATTCTTTATAAGTTGATTACGGTTAGTAAGAATCCTTAGTTTGCAACCCAAATCCCAGCCTCCACAGTCACATGTTCCACCTGATCTCCATCGATGAATCAAAGAAGGAGGCTCTCCTTTATGCGGTAAAGCATGAACTCCACTTGGAAGTATGACTGTGGCACCAATGTCTTGATAAATAATAGAAGGGTGATTCTGTACTTTTGTCCCAGAATTAGCATCAAATGCTTCTTTTGGAAGATCTTTGTGCATATTACTCTGATAACCATCAATGAATGAACTTCTACTGCTCCTCGTAGGGATCTTGACGACAATAGCTGCAAGCTCATTGTTTGGCTGGAAATCTGATGTTTGCTGATCTGCCTGTCTAAGTTCTATAGAGGATACCACGAATTCTCTCATGCTAAATTGATCCACATAGTTCTCTTTAATCAAATTAGAAGAATTAGAACCACAAACTTTCATTTGGGCAACAGCATTAGGGATATAGTCGTGACTTTGACCTTTGCCTCCCTGATTTAGCCACCTTCCATTCTTCTTTTTCACTTCTTGAATGGTGAAGAATGTATAAATGCAACTATAGTCCTCATTTCTTGAAGTACTTAACTTCTTCAATGTAGCTGCAAGAATGTCACTTTCATTGTCAACTGCAAATGTGAAGAGAGGTTGGCCATTCTTGACTGCAACACGCAAAAGAGCTTGAACTGCTGGTGACCTCTTCTCCTGAAATGAATCATTGACATTGGTTGTCCTAAATTTGGTCATATCCAATTTAACTTTTCCTGATAGAGCAGCTACAGTCATAGAATATGGTTGCCCATGAGATGCCTTATCTTTTGATATCGAGTCTTTTGGTAACGACTCAGCAATATTATGGCAGTGTGTTGGCTTTGACTTAAGTATTGGATCTAGTAACCTTCTCAGCGGGCTTGACCTGGCTCTGCTTGTGTCACTGGATTTGTCACCACTTGAAGCATCAAGGCCAGAAGCCGCCGTGACATTTTCTGAACCAGATTGGGCAGAAACATGCGTCTTTCTCAACTGTGGCAAAGCAGAAGCCTCCTTTGAACTGGAAGTTTTGCCTATCTTACCCATACTGAAGCTCAACCGGCAGAAAGGTGAAGTGCTTCTCACTTTGTCAGGTGCTGCTTTACTTGCTTTAAGATCTGATTCCCTGAGAAGCTCATTGGCAGTCAGCTTGTTGATTGCTACGGTTGATTTTCTGTCTTCCACATTTCTGCATCTAGATGGAGAAATGCCTATTTTTGCAGTGCGTGGCACCGAATGGGATCTTTCTGATGACTTGTCAGTCTTTGCATCTAAGAAGCCAGTCCGTTTCATCTGTAAGTGCTTAATGTCATCACCTTCACAAGGTAGATCTGCTACTTTAGATCTTTCTGAAAAGCTCCTTTGTCTAGTTTCTGCTGATCTTTGGCCTAATGCTATTGTTTCAGAAAGATTAGATGCTCCAGAAACACTGACTTGGGGAACATCTCCCGGCAAGAGGAGAATGATATTTTCATGGTTTGCAGGAACGTCTTTGTCAGCAACATCTGGATTTTCTTCTTGTAGCTTCTCTGCTCTCTTCACATGTTGACCATCTTGAGTCTTCATTTTCACCTTCATAGCATATTTCACCCCATTTGGCAGAGTTCCACTTTCTTGGTCAACCTTTGGACCTGAATATTTTCCCTTGAATTCTTCTGGCTTAATTTCCTGATGGGCTTTGGCAAAAGGCTTTTCTGTTCTGATAAAGTTACCCTGATTACTTGAGGTATTACTTTGAGAATCTTTGAGATCATGAAACTCTGCAATACTTTGTCCGAAGGATTTGATAACTTCAGGGTAACCTTCAGGAGATGACATCAGATGAGACTGCAGTGAAGGGCGATGAGTCCTTTGATGAGGAGGAGAGGAGATGTAGCCTTTGCTAGAATAGGAAGAAGATGCATCACTCGAGAAAGATGAGGATAAATTGCAACTGGATACTGAAGACCTGCCACCCCTGTGTGGCATCTGTTTGTGGCTACAGTGCCATCTTTCTAAATGCCCCCAATCAAGGACACCAAAATTTAAAACTTTCTCCTGCAGATTTTTTCCTCTCTCCAGATAACTTGGTAAATGAGACATGTATTTGACAAGTTCATCTTCTTCACTTCCCTTTCTATGTTTCCGTTGCTTTAGGTGATTCCCTGTAGATTGAGGTGACATATCTTTTGCATTTCTCGTAATTTCGTTATGGAGATCAGCATATGACAAATTAGGGTTTTCAGGTTTGAACCTGTCCAGTTGATCTATCCTTTGACTTGCTTGGGGCAATGTAGTCTTAGCAGAAGTTCCAAATGATTTCTGATCCCACGAGTTCCTTTTGAGCTCTAGATAGTATTCCATCGACTGGATAGGTTCTGACTCCAGCTAAATTGAAGATGACACAAACTGATTCAGATTAAATTGCCATAAACTAAATATTATGGCAATTTACATGCCTCACATTCCTACAAACTGACTCAGCTCTGGACAGCATTATGGCACATGTCTAGCATCTCAACAAAAGCTTACACGGAAGCAGCTCCAAGTGTTTCTTTCTGGCTGCAAATTCCAAGTATTCACATAGATGCAGTCCACTCTGCAGAAACAAGAAAATTGAAAATCAACGTCAGAGCCAAAAGATGTTTTCTTGAGGCCTTAAACAACAAGCAGTAATCCTCTCAGTATACAGGCAGGCATCTCTCCATAACTTCATGTATATTAAAGCTCACCAAATTTCTCCTTACTGTGACCACTATTATCTGGTGGTACAGATTGCACATCTCAAAGATATGCAATTTAGATAGTTTTGATTTGGGTTCAATTCAATTTACAAAACCAAACAAACAATCCGTATCTCTTATCCATACTACGTTGAGGATCTAAAAATAGTTATGGTCCCCGCACTCTGGATATAGAATTTGCAAAAAAATGGAGCAATTCCAATGGTTAAAAACTTTTCTTTTGTTTAAATTTTTTCTTCTTCAATTTAATAACACGAGAATGTAGCAAATCATAATTTGCAGAGCTTTAGCACTCTTTAAAACAACCAGTTAGCTCCACATTAACATCAACTTCTTCCAACTTGCAAGGCACAAACTTGAAATTGGAAGCAAGAAGACAAGAAGTAATAGCGTATGTCGACAAGAATGAACTCAAAATTCGAAAATTCGAGTGGTCCACGTTAACCGGCCGATAATGAAAATCTTAAGATAAGGTAAAATGATCCGTCTTAATCAAGGACAAAGGACACCAGCTATTCAGAAGACCAGAACGCAATTATTTTTCACAGTTGGAAACTTTAACGATTTCGTTTGGTTTTAGAGTTTAACTTCAAATGGGAAAGGCAAAGATAAGGGAAAGAGGAAAATAGCTTCACACAGGAAGCACTTTCTCTTTCTGTTCATCCAAACACACACTACATCTTTGTTACAATAAATGAACAAAAAAAAAACGAAATAAGCCAAAAGAAAAAAAAGAATTGCTCAATGAAGTAAGCACTTTCTTCTTTTCAAAGAGCCAAACGGTGTCTAATTGTTTTAGCTTAACTTAAGATCAAAAATCTCTTTTAAATGAAATCAAATAAAAATTTAAATGAATAACAATTCAAACATTAAGCCAAAACAGTAGAATTCTCAGCTGGAAAATTTCTCGCCAACGAAACAGACAACTTTCTCAAAATTTCTCAGTAAAAATTTCAACTACACTAAAAATCAAAAAGGAAAAAAAACACGTACCGAGAGTCAGTTCAGGAAGTTCAGAGCGAAGAAATGCCGTTAACAGAATCTCCAGAGTCACCGAGACAAAGCAATACGTGTCGGTGCACCATGAGTTCGTTGAAACTGAAAACTAACAGTCAGAGGATCAGAAACAAAACGAAGCGTTACAGATAGCTAAACAGAGGAACAATCGCCTTGTATTTTACAATGCCTTCTTTTTCCTTTCCTTTTTCTATTCTTTTCCTTCTGCGAACTCCGAAAGCCAAACAGCAGTTTATAATTTATTTTTTTTCTTTTTAAGAGAGAAATGGAGACACAGAGAGTGTTTTCTGGTTCTGGCTGCAGCTCACTTGTTTTGTTTTTGTTTTTTTAACTGGACTGCAGAGTCAAGGCAGTGTAAGTAAGTCGTTAAGAGAGAGAAAGGGGAGGGGGGCGGTAGAGATCGTTGTCATCGGACGGCTGATAGAAGAAACGGACGATCGGGTGGTCAAAATCAAGTAGAAGCGGGAGGTTACTGGGCCCCGCTTTTCGTGGTATTATTAATTTATTAGTAGTGGAAAAGCTTTAGAATATTAACATTTGGATCCTAATTGTTTTTACATTTTCGCAGAAACCACTAGAATGACCAAACTATCCCGATCTTATTGCATTTAGATTAAAGGTGGTAAAATTTAAATCCGAATTTAAATTTAGGTTTCGTTCGACTCATATTTAAATTTGAATTTTGCTTAATTTTAATTTTAATTTTAATTTTTTTAATGAACTCAAAATTTATAGTTTATTCAGAATTTTTTAAATTTTGGTTTAAATTTGAATCCAAATCTGAATATAAGCTTGAATTTTAGTTTGAATTTTATTTTTCTCAATTTTTTTCAATTTTTTTTAAAATTTTAGGTGAAATTTAAAATTTTAAAATATTTATTTTATAAAATAATTATTAAATTAATATATATTAAAGATTAAAAAATTTATAAATTAATTTAAGACTTTATAAAGTAAAATAAATAAATAAATAAAATCTGAATCCGAGTTTTGGTCTAGTCTTAATTTTTAAATTCTCACAAAAATTTAAATTCAAATATTTTAAAAATATAAAATCTGAATCTGAAAAAAAAAAAAAAATTTGGACTGAGTTCTAAATTTTTCAAGTCCAATACTTTTGACATTTTTAATTTGGACCAAGAAGTGTATTTTGAGACTAAAGGATATGTTGGTAATAGTCGGAGACCTATTTGAAAGAAACAGAAAAACTATTTCCTTCATTGATAAAATTGTAAGACTTAGAGATCTGAATGTTATTATGTTGAAAAGTTACGATCAAAGGGTGGGCCCACCAGTGATATATCTGTGGTGGTGGGGTCTTTACTTCTTTATTGTACAGTGATGATGGGTAGAGTTGCGAACTTGAGGTGATGATATAAGCAGAACTTGTCGTTTGCCTTTTTCTTTGTTTTTTTTGGTTTTGTTTTTTTTTCATATTTTTCTCCGTTTAATTTAAAAATAAAATATCTGAATTTTTAACATTTTAAAATAAAATATACAAAATTTTAAAAATTTATCAACATTCTTATTAGATAATTTTAACAGCAAAAGAGATTGTATATTCTTTTTTTTTAAATATTAAAAGTTTAAATGTCTTTTTTTTATAAAAAAAATTAAAACTGTTTTTTTAATAAAAGTGTTTATAAGAATTTTAAAACTATTAAAATTTATATGTTCTGATAAAATATTTATGATTCTTTGACAAGTGGCATACGACTGACGTGTCGTGGATGGAACATAAGAGAAACACACCCAAAAAAAACACTCTCTATTTCATTATCAATAATATTAATTGTGAGTTTTAAGGTAGTAAAGAGATATTATGGACATTCCTTATAAATAGAAGGTCCACTTTTTGGTCACGTTAATAATTTTATTATTCTAATTAATTCCCATACTAATATTTTGGAAACATTTCCTTCTTTTGTAAAACATATCTGTAAAAAAAAAGGAATAATAATAAAGATAGTGTGCCTTTTAGGCCGCGCCTGAGATCAAAAGTGTGTTACTTTAAGACCCAAAAGAGAAGAAAAAAAAGAGGATCAGAAAAGAAGTGAAAGAGATAACATAAAGGAAAAGTATATTTGTTTGATCATGAACATAGAATTAATAAAAAGGGATTAACTTTAGTCCCAAAGTTATAATGACTTGAGAGATCCAAGAATATGGTAATGATTCTAATTCCCATCTCTAATCCTCTTTGTATTCAAATAATTAATCAATAGCTGCAGCTTGCAGTGGTGATAATAATGAACAAATGAATGAATACCATATCTATATGTATATATATATATATATATAGTTGTAATAAGGATCATTCATTAGGGATACGACTTGTCGTTTTGCTTGCTGTAAGCCTGTAATTATTAGTTCTTTAATTCAGTGATGAAATAAGTTGCCCAAAAGGACTTTCCAGTTCATTGTTTCGGTTCTAGTACTCTCATGCAGTAATGGGTTTCAGTAGAGTCAGTACAAAATTACTTCTCTTTTTTTTTTTTTTTTGGTGGTGGTTGTGTGTGCATGTGAACCTAATTGTCTTTAACAAATAAATAACTAAATTAATGAGAGTGAAAACAATACAATGCATTAACAAAAAATTACAAAATAGCCACACAAAAAAAAAGAAAAAGAAAATTAGTAACCTGGTTAGTGAAATCCAGCTTGCAAATCCACATCCCATATATTACATGAACATGATTGACCTATTGACTAGAAGTTGTAGAAATGTTTTAACTTTCATTGAGCTTTGTTGCCACTTGGGCACATAAAAAGGAAAATATGTTTTGGTAGTAGATAGATGATGAGATAAAATAATTGTGATACGACTTGTTTGCCTTGGTCAATTAGGGCAAAACAAAATAATAATAAAAGAAAAAGACACATTTGCTCTTAGGTTAGGCTCTTTGGAATTATATGTAGAAGCTCACATCGGGTATAATTCTTTACTTGTGGCAAACTAGTTACCTTGTTGGATTTTTAGTCTTTTTATAATAATTGTGCCTAAGTTTCAATTATAAATTGTTCTTACATAAAAAAAGAAAATTTTCAAAAATGGTCTCTTTTTTAAGTAAAATATTATTTTAATCTTGTAACATATTTATGAAATTTATTAATTAAACATTTGAAACTTCATAAATATACATTGAAATTAGTTAAAATTAATAAAAGAAATATTATTTTATACATTGATATAAAGTAAAATATTGAAAATATTATTTTATTTTATATAATACTTTAACTAATTGAAAATATTCCTCGAGCGAGGAGGGGCACGTAATAAATAAAAATACTTTAAAGATAAAATAAAATATATTTTATCTTTATAATATTTGTATATCTCTCTCACAAGTCATTTGGAATTCTAATATAAAATATACATTAAAATTAGTAGATTTAGAGTAATATAGATTAAAATTTGATTAAAAATAATTAAAAAATAAATAAAATCTTAAAAAAATTCAAAAAAATAAAATTGAGGTCGCGTCCTAATAACAAGGCCACGCGCCTTGCCTGGCAACATGAGAAGGACGCGTGGCCCCTCCTCGCTCGAGGAAGGGTATGAAAATATTAAACTATGTCTATTATTTTAATCCCAAATTTTATTATTAATAAAAATAATTTCATTCATTCATTATCTTTAAGACTAATAAAATTTAGGCACATGGGGGCTTAGCCAAAGTGGCAAGCCCCCCTTGTAGGTGCACCCCCCTGACCAGAGGTCAGGGGTTCGAGTCCCCCCTCCCCATGTTGTAATAGTATAATATACACTCAAAAAAAAAAGATTAATAAAATTTAGTTAAATAATATTTTATTATAAAAATTTATAATTTTTGAATAGTGGCTATTTTAAAACATTTTTCTATTAAAAAGGGATTAGAAAATATTTATAAAATGTAATGTATTGTTTTTATTTATATATTCTTGTGTAGTGACCGCCTTCGTCTTGTGTCATTGTCCTTCTTGTTTCTCATTGATTGAAGTTTTGTTTTCATCGTAAAAATATGAAGTCACGTGACAAGAAAGTACACGTAAATTATAAACAATTAAGAACAAAGCTTTGTGGTAGTTCAAACTTTAGTCCAATATGATCAAATTGGCTTTGGATTGATGGTAATAATTCTGAATCTTTGATAGATTACGATAACACCCATTTTATGGATTCTTAATAATTAAGTTTTGGAATTAGTTTTGGGTCACGTCTTGTGCCTTTTTCTCTTGATTTATTTTTTTTCTTTTTGGATTTTTGTCTTAATGCATTTCAACAAGTGACCATCAATTGGTACCAATCGGGGTGACGCGGATGATTGTATGTGAAAAGGGACCGAAAGAATTGATAAAAATGAATGATTATGATGGGCAAACAGATATGGTCACATGAGATGAATCGGTTTTAATATAATTAAATTATTTTAAAATTAATTATTTAAATCATAACCCTTGCATAATAGGGGTATGATTATAATTTATTTATTTATTTTACATAAAAGAGAATTTTAAAAAAAAGGAGAGGAGAGATTGAAATTTAAAATCTCAATTTTAATAGCAGAATGCAATGCAAGTTTTTTATTACTGTGTTATTTAAATAATTTTATCTACTTTAATAAAAGAATACAATGTAAGCCATTTATCAACGTTTCATTTAGAGCATGGGGGCTCAGCCATTGGCTGAGCCCCCCAAGGACTCACATTTTCACTTGGGTTCGACCCCCCCTCCCCCCCAGGTGGTGCGGAAATAATGATAAATATTGTAATCCCCCCTTCAAAAAAAAAAATCAACATTTCATTTAAATTAGTATAAATTAAAAAGATTTTTAGTTAAGAACTTTCACCGTTTGACTTAAGTAAAAGAATAAATGCACTGCAAAAGTCTTTTATTATTACGATTATTGTATATTTTAGTAATTTATTTTAAAAAGGAGTTTCTTTTCTCTTCTCTTATTATTTTTTTAACTAATTTTTTATGTAGCTCTTTTGACTGTAAAATAATAATTTTTTTAATCATTATAAAATAATTAATTTGGGTGAGCTTTTGTGTACATAATTTTGGGTAGTGTTTTAATAGCTTTTACGGTTACAAGCAGTGGTAACGTTAAATGGGATAAATGTGATTACTATTTTAAATTAACCGTATTTACTTATTTCTTTGTATTATGTTAACCACATTATAATAAATAAAAGTGACTACAAACGTTGGCACTTTTTCAATAATTATAAATAAATTTTAAGTAAATTTATAAAACTAACAGTAATAATTTGTGTTTTCTCTTGAATTTAGGTATTCCATAAAATAGTAATTCATGTAAAAGAATTGTATTTGTGTCGTATCAATATAGAGTATTAACAAATTTTGATTGCATTTTTTTTATTAAATGAACTAAACACCTAAATATATATTCGATTCGTTTAATAAATGAATTACACGATGACACAATTAGACACATTTAAATAAATAAATTAAATTCTATTTATTCACATGATTATATACGATTTGATTCGTTTACGATTATATTCGTTTAATTGAATAATAACACATAATTCAATTTGTTTATACGAAATACTTGATTCGTTTAAAATACATTTAAGTCGTGATTAATAAATTTTAAATTACATAAAAAATCAAATATTTAATGCATCTAATAATAATATTACTCTAACATAATTAAAAAAATAAATAAAATTTATTCAACATTAATTGAAGGAGTATAGTTTTTAAAGTTTAATTACATTAGGGTTTTGATTTTTAATATATATATTTTTAATTTTATAATTTAATTAAGTGTGACTTAAACGAATAAACACGTGAATAGACATGAATACGATTTGTTTATTAAACGTGATTTAAACAAATTAACGAATCGTATACCTTAAATACGTATTCGACATTATTAATAACTGGGTAACATGAATTCGACTAGTTTATTAATCGTGTTAATTTTTTTTATCTATATTCGTTTAAAGCATATCGAAAATGATGTCATTACCCATTTTGTCACCCATAGTCTTCCAAAATTCAAAATTTTTGGCTCAAAAAGCATAAAGACCTTAGCTTACAAGGTCTAAGAAGGATTTTGGTCCATAAGATTAAAAAAGAAGACATCGACCCAATACTAATCATCGAATCTTAAGCACCATTTCCAAGTTAGTTAGAATAATGGTTATAATTTGATTATCTTGTTCGGTCAAATTTTAAACGAAAAAATGATTTACAATCTTTTCGAGTTGATCAAAACAATGATTATAACTCAACTACCTTATTCGGTTAAACTCCAAAAGAGAAGATGATCTACGATCTTTTTTCAAATTGGTTAAAATCATGCTTATTCGAATAATTTCAAGATCCATCGAGCTTATCAGAACAATGGTCATATTTTTGTTACCTTGTTTGTTTATACTCAAAATTAAGAGATAATAGTTGCTAAAGTCAAAACCAACCACCCAGAAAAATCAAAGATAAATATTAAAAGGATTTGACTTTTTTAAGACGTAGATAAACTAAATCTTATCAATAATAGATTCATAAAATCATGATACAATTTCTTTAAGAGTAAAAAAGACCCCGTATAATTTCATGAAAACTTTGATAGAAGAATTCTAATAAAGAATATCTATGAGACTTCCATATCAAAAATGATTCCAAACACTACATGTAAAACCTATGTCTCCACTTTATAGATAGAGGAAAAAATTAGCATGAAGTGATTAACATGATTATCATCACAACTTTTAGAATTAGAATAATTAAGTCAGTACTTATTGTGAACTTTATTATCACTTACTTAAAAAAATGAGGAATATGTCAAAATATAGAGCACGAAGTCATTTTATTTATTTTTTCTTATTACTTACCATCTTGCCTTTTATTTTTTATTTTTTTGATTCTTATTGATTTAAGTATCGAAACACCTACATTGAAAAAACTTTCGTTGGGGCGTTACATTTTATTTATTGTAGGATTCTCATCAAACATAATTTTTATTATAGAAAAGACTAGTCCAATTTAATTCAATTTCATTATAAATCTTGACATCTAAATTAAGTTTTTTTTAAAAATAAATTCAATTCATTAATTATCCATTAATCAAATTTTACAATTAATTTTTTTTATTTACTTAATTGAACGGCTCAATAATTAAAAAATTATAATGTATTATTTTTATGTTAAAATAAAAATCTCGAGAGTTCAAAATTTCTATCTATATAAAAAATTGTAATATCTTTTTTATAATAAAAAAAGTGTCATTTCCGATGAGGAGCCACTAGGCCGCTAAATGTCTACAAAAGTGAACCAATTATCTTAGGATAATACAAGTCATAGGATCCATGAACATGAATATTAGTGCAAGTCTATATATTATTTGTTTATAAGAAGGATCACGTGGAGACCATCATATCATATCATGTGTTCTCTTTATCATCGTTGAAATTATTCTTGGAAAATAATCACCGACTCAAGCCCCATATGTTCTCGATTTTCAAGACACCCCAATCTCAAACCCACAACGATGTTGTTTCAGAAATACGTACTACAGCGACCAAATGGCAAAGCACACCTGTACGGCGCTGGTGCTAATTAATTATGCTCATTTTTAATCCCTAATCACGCACAAATAATTCGTTTTCACATGTAATTAATCCTAAATTTATCTGCCACCCCCCCCCCCCCCCCCCCCCCCAGTATTGGGAACGGGGAAGCCATCAGAAATCGGGGGTGTTTATTGTCACGACCCGATTTCTTGAAATCGTGCGGCCTTAGACACTTGTTAGTGCTAAGCAGTCTATAAGACCCCAATTAACCAAAGAAAGAGATGAAGAAGAAGCACACCAAGTGTTTGAGAGAATGCTCTCGTATTTTATTACTAAAAAGAGATTACAAAGCTATAATATTACAAGCTAAGAGTATTTCTACAATTTGGAGGATGAATTCTCAAATGAGAACTCCACCTATTTATAGCTAAAGCTATATACAATGGACGGCTAGGATTAACTCTAATCTAAGGGTCCAAATTTAAAGTGGAGAATATGCTAAGGAATATTCCAAAGATGCCAACTACCAAAAGTATATCTAAAGGAATATGCCTTTTCTAGAAAACTCCCCCACCTACCACACACATGTGGCATTAACCCAAATCCATTGGGCCTTCTAGAATCTTCAACCCATGTAACACATCATGGGCCAAAACCCCTCTTGGTGGCCTTGTCGCGCGCCAAATACTCGAGTAATTGCTTGAGAATATTTGGGGTGTGACATTCTCCCCCACCAAATTCATGCGACGCCCTCGTCGCGTCTTCGCTGGAACTTGTGCACCCCGTTCTGCAAACTCTGGCTGTGCGCTCTCGTGTCCCAAGCGTGCTCTCCCATCCGGCAACCCTTTCCACTCGACAAAGTACTCAAGACTCGTCCTAAGTTGCTCCCTTTTGTCATGGCGTGTGGAAATCCCCAAAGGTTCCCGGTTGTGTGGCTCAAATTCTGCACCTCCCGTACCTCCACGGTACTGCTTCCAACAGCTTGCGGAATGCACCTGATGTCGCCACTGCCACTGTCTCGAAGGTAACTCCACCTTATGCGAGACGTTGCCAACTCTCTTGGCAATCAACCTTGGCCCCTCGTCCCCACGATCAAGGCCCTTGTGGAGTGGGCGTGCTGACTTGCGTTGTGGTGGAAGTATCATCTCCATCACTAAGTCCCCCGTACTATGCTTGACACACCGCTGCTTGTCTTCGACCCACTCTTTGTGCTGAAACTGCACATCATGTGACACCTTGGACTTTTGGATGACACCCGCATCCAACAACTCCTCAAGCTGCCCCTGCAGCTCTCCCATCTCCGATGGAGGCGCCAACCTCATAGTTGGAAGCGTAATCTCAAGCTCCAACTTGCCCTCAATTACATCTCTTGAAGGCGGTTCTTCCGGTATGGCAGTAGGCTTGACCTCATTGTGCTCCCCGAGCACTTCTGCAACAACCTTCGGTATTTCCTCCTTGCCCCCATTTGCCGCATCATCCACCCCCGTTGTTGAGGCTGAATGTAACCTTCCTTTGCGCCCAGCATCTACCCTTAGTTGCATTGCGGAAAGGACCTTGACGTTTGGCTTGGATCGCCCACCCTTGGGCATGTCTACCGTCGGTATCATTCGAGGCCCTCCTTCCAAAATACACATATAGTTGTGTTGAGGAAGTAACACCACATTGTACTGCCGTAAGAAGTCCATACCTAGCACCACATCAAAATCATCGAGAGGTGCTACTGAGAAATTTACCTCACCGTGCCATTTGCCAATGTGAATTTCAGCTCCACGAACCACCCCATCTAGCGGCTTGGCTCTTGCGTTCACGGACTTGAGGTATCCCTCTCCCTTCTCTACATAAAGGCCCAAGCGTTCCACTTCCGCACGCCTAATGAAGTTATGCGTAGCCCCCGTATCAACTAACACTTGAGTCTTGATGCAATTGACATAGGCTTCAATGTACATGAGCGCCGTCCCCGTTGGCGCATCTGCACGCCGCTTGGCTTTGAGGGAATTGAACAGCTGCATGCAACCCATACGGCTCTGTTCGCCCTCGTATTTTGCCTCGTACATTGCATTGAAAGCCTTCTTTTTCGGACAGTCCTTCACCCAATGATCCCCATCGCAGAGAAAATAGTTAGACTTCGGACCGTTACCTCTATGGCCGTTGCGTTTCTGTTCTTTCCACTTGGGCGGTTTGCCTTTCTCCTCCTTGCTCTCCGGAGGCTGAAACTCCTTGGCTCCCCCACCCTTACTGTGATTGGGTTTAAAATTCTTGGACTTTTCTGAATCCCCCTTGCGGTAATCCATGAGCGTTTCCGCCATTGTAAGGGTGTCGGATATATTCTGCACTCCACGCCGCTTCAACTCATTGGCTGCCCAGGATTGTAAACCGTCCAGGAAATTGAACAACAAGTCCTCCTCGGTCATGTTGCGGATTTGCAGCATCAACAAAGAGTACTCCTCTACGTACTCCCCAATAGACTTCGTTTGTTTCAACTCCTTCAACCGCTTGCGAGCGTCATGCGCCACATTCTCCGGATAGAATTGGCGTTTTAACTCCCGTTGCAATTCTTCCCATGTGTCTATGGTGCATGTACCCTTGCGAATCTCCTCGCTTTTCCTACGCCACCACAGAATTGCATGATCGGAAAGGTATAAAGTTGCGGTACTTACCTTGTGTTCGTCCCGCACGCCCATAGCGCCGAAATACCTCTCCATTTGCCAAAAGAAGTTGTCAAGCTCCTTGGCATCCTGTCTGCCGCTAAACTCCTTCGGTTTAGAGGCTTCGACCCTTGGTGCAGCCATCGCAGTTTGAGTAGCTACGCCATTAGCGACCGCTCGCTTGCACAACACCACATCCTCCTTGATACCTTCAAACCCCTTTCGTAGCTCTTCTACTTGGGCTTGAACTTTGTCCATGGTGTTGTAGACCTTCTCCTGAAAAGCCTTGATCCAGTCCCGTTGCTTGACAGCATGCTCGTCAATGGAGCTTTCGATGAGGGAGCGCAGCTCATCCCCTTGAGTATCGAGGCCTACCTCGACATTCTGGACTTGCTACTCCAACTCCCCAAGGCGATCTGTTGCCTTGCTCACAGCACCACCGAGCTTCATAACCATGTCCCCTAGATCATGGTTCGGATCAACGAACTTTTCTGGCGAAATACTCCCATGTCTCCTAGCTTTGGGGTCTCTACCCTTCCCTTGAGTAATCCCCGATGTTCCAGCAACTTCCTTCACCATCTTCTTTGAACCCGCTCTGATACCACTTGTCACGACCCGATTTCTCGAAACCGTGCGGCCTTAGACACTTGCTAGTGCTAAGCAGCCTACAAGACCCCAATTAACCAAAGAAAGAGATGAAGAAGAAGCACACCAAGTGTTTGAGAGAATGCTCTCGTATTTTATTACTAAAGAGAGATTACAAAGCTATAATATTACAAGCTAATAGTATTTCTACAATTTGGAGGATGAATTCTCAAATGAGAACTCCACCTATTTATAGCTAAAGCTATATACAATGGACGGCTAAGATTAACTCTAATCCAAGGGTCCAAATCTAAAGTGGAGAATATGCTAAGGAATATTCCAAAGATGCCAACTACCAAAAGTATATCCAAAAGAATATGCATTTTCTAGAAAACTCCCTCACCTACCACACACATGTGGCATTAACCCAAATTCATTGGGCCTTCTAGAATCTTCAACCCATGTAACACATCATGGGCAAAAACCCCTCTTGGTGGCCTTGTCGCGCGCCAAATACTCGAGTAATTGCTTGAGAATATTTGAGGCGTGACACTATTCTCCTATACATATATTTATTAATTAACATAGTACTAAATTTCATTGATTTTTCAAAAAAATTTCGTCTTGTAATTTGAAAAGGACCTTGACTATAAACTAACCAGAGTTTGTTTTTAATTTTTTTAATGATCTATTATTCGGTTTCACATGTCTTGGCTCCTCGTTTCTTCTTTTTATTTGTGTTATCTGTCTGCTGCTGCGCTGCCCAAAAATTGGGAATTGTGGAGAAATTAAGATACATAACATAAATACACACTGTAAATGGGATGTGTTTGATGCTGAACTAGTCAAAACGCAACGCGTTTCTTACTCTAATTTAGCTTTGTGTCAGTGCATTATTGCCTGTTATTTTTGTGTAGTAGTTGGTATATATGCTATGTATTCTTTCTGGTAATGCCAGAGATTTAAAAAAAAAACAAAGAGGATGACTGATAACACTGACTTTGCAGCAAGCTTTGCCTGTGATTCCTTTCTTGATCTTAAAGCATTGTTTTGCCCTTTGCCATGCAGTTCTAAGAACAAAATTAATCTTCTTACATGAGCACAACTTCAAATGTTTCAAAGCGAAATTAGAAAATTTGTGAGAGAATTTTGTAACTTTATCATGACCTGAAACTTAAGATTTGAAACTTACATCTTGTTTTTATCTGAGGAATATGACTCCTATTGATGAATTTAGAAACTTACTCATGAAACTAAATAAGGTTAAAATGAATTACTTAAGTGATTTGTATTATAAACTCAAGTTGTATATTTGTGTTAACAGTTTAATAATAAAGAGTTAACGGTATATTTATTTTTATTTTAATGATATTAAAATTTCAAGTTTAAATTCCTCTCACTTATATTAAAAAAAATTATAAACTCAAGTCATACTAATTACAACTAAAAATCATGTCCCTTGCACAGAAAATAACTCATAAAGACAGAAATCCATAAATTTACAAACAAGAAAAATAAATTTAAAAATAATAGAAATTTTCATTTAGCACATTTATCATCCAGCATCATATTTAAATAAAAAAGAAAATAAATAAATCCACGTGTAAAAAAGGTTGTCGTTTGCCGACAACAGCGCATTGAGGGCGTGGTTGCATCTGAATACCTAAGCCCATTTAACAGAAGAGTTGGAGACTTCTAGTAAAGCCTCAAAGATTCTCGAGTTGCATGAAAGTTCTTGAATCAAAAGCCCAATTTTTTTTCTCGAAATTACTAGAATATTCCCTGAAGTTCTATAAATACCCAACGCATCACTCTTCTGGATTACAGAGAAACGGACGGCAATCGGCAGACAAATCAACTCCCAGTTTCAGTTCCCACTACAGACAAAGAGCGTCACTCAAACCCCGCATCAATGGCATTGATTCCCCACTTCTTTGGTGAGTCAGGAACCAGCAGCATCTTTGATCCATTCAGGGATCCATTCAAGGACTTCCCTTTCCCTTCTTCATTCTCTTCTTCACTTTCCTCTCGTTTCCCACAAGAGACCTCAGCTTTTGTGAATACCCGCGTGGATTGGATGGAGACCCCAGAAGCCCACGTGTTCAAGGCCGATCTTCCGGGGCTTAGGAAAGAGGAAGTGAAGGTCCAGATTGAAGATGACAGGGTGCTTCAAATTAGCGGAGAGATAAATATCAAGAAGGAAGACAAGAACGACACGTGGCACCGCGTGAAGCGTAGCAGCGGCAAGTTCTCGAGGAGTTTCAGGTTGCCGGAGAATTTGAAGATGGATCAGATTAAGGCTTCCATGGAGAATGGGGTGCTTACTGTCACTGTTCCTAAAATGGAAGTGAAAAAACCTGATGTCAAGGCCATTGAGATTTCTGGTTAAAGACAATGTCTGCTTGTATTGATTAACATTACAAAGTTAATGTATTAAAAGTTTTCGTGCCAGCTTTGTTCAATAAAATCGGAGACTTGAAACTTGTAATATGAGATCATGTTTACATGTAATCAAATTTCTGGTGATCCTCTGCGCTGTGGAGCTGCTGCAGGTGCGTCGGCCGGGTCTGACGGTTCTCCTGCGGGGGCTACCGAGGTCCATGCACAGGGGGTTGTGCTGTGCTCTGCCGGCTCCCGGGGTGCTGGAACGAAGGCTCCTGGCCCCCTACGAATGGAGGTTCTTCCAGGGCCGCGTCGGCGCTCGGGAATGGCGGTCGCGCTCTGGCTGGCTTGGCCACCATGGTTCCTGCCTCCGCGGATTCTGGGCTGTCCGACGGGGCTCCTTCGGTGGCTCCAGAAAGTGCGGCCAAGTGCAGGAGCAACGGGCTTCCCGCGGTGTTGGCTGTCGGCATGGGTCCGGCGTCGGCTGTTTGTGGGGCGGGCTACGGTGCGACGTTCGCTGCTGCTGTTGCTGCTACAATGGGCGCGGTTGCTACAGTACCCGCGAGTGCTACAATACCCGCTGTTGCTACAGTACTACGGGTGCTACAATGGCAGATTGCGAGGGCAGAAAGGGCGTACAATCCAACAGGACTTGGGTATCTTTATTTGCTGGCAACCGTACTCGAAGTCATGGCAGTGAACTACAATTTGTCCCCCCGACAATCTCAAATAGTAAGAAAATTGTGAAATTCAATAGTAATGAACTCAAAGAAGAAGAGAAAAGGTGACAACATGCATTAATTGAGTGTGTGTATGGATTGTGCCCCCAATTTCAACCTCTCCAAGCTTTTATAACGCGCCGTTGGAGGCAATTTGGCCTTATCTCGATTCACTCCATCAAAGATGGGGTGTTTCTGTTTAACTTTGAGAATGAATATGGGCAACAAAAAGCTCTTGAGGATGGTCCACTGACCTTTGATAAACGCCCTTTGATACTCAAAGCTTGGAAACCCCGAATGGTAATGGATGTGGCAAGTATCAGAACTTTACCTATTTGGGTGCAATTCCCAGGATTACCGTGGGAATTCTGGAGCCCCTCGCTGTTCAGTCGTATCGTCAGCTCGTTGGGATCCCCTAAATTTAGCGACCAATGTACTTTGAACAGAACAAGGCTGGCATTTGCGAGGGTCCTGGTGGATATGGATGTGGAGGGTGATTTACCTTCCATGATTACATTAGAGGACGAAGAGGGTAATATGGTTAGGCAAGAGGTGACTTGTGAGTGGAAGCCATCAGTATGCTCTAAATGTAAACGGGTTGGTCATGATGAGAAAGACTACTTGACAGGGATAAAACAAGTGTGGAAAGCAAAAGGGAATGATCAGAATAATCAAAGAGAAACTGAAGTAACTATTGGCCACCCGGAGATGCCAGAACCAAAAGAGTTAAATCTAAGTAAAACAGAAGGGGAGATACAGACGCCAGAGGGAAATGAGGCGCATGACCATACAGATAAGGCAACAAAACAAATGCCAGGAACCGGGGGAGGAGATCCAGGTAATGGACAGATTTAACCTAAGGAAGACTATTACTTTGACACATGATGTGGGAATTATAGGGAAGGGTCGACGTGCCAAAAGGAACTCTAAATCCCCACATAGGGGACAATGATCGCAAGCTGGAACATTCGGGGTCTCCATGACCCCTGCAAACAATCAGAGGTACGGGCTCTGATTAAATCTTGTCGATTATGTATTTTGGGATTGTTAGAAACAAAAGTGAAACTGTCTAATCTAGATACCATTTGGAAGAAGTTGGCATTACGAGAGTGGAAACTAGATAATAATTCTGAGTGCCTAGACATGGGAAGAATATGGATCGCCTTTAATCCGGCTAAATGCAATGTCACGATCTTACAAAAACACCAGCAATTCATACATAGTAGAGTGATTATTGATGGTATGATGTTTTACTGGACTCTGGTTTATGGTGACTCTGCTAGTATAGAGAGAGAGAACCTGTGGAAGGACCTTAGGGAGGATTTGACTCCCAACACTATACCGTGGTTAATCCAAGGAGACTTCAACAATGTACTCAGCAACAATGACAGAATTGGTGGTCAATGGGTTAATGATAACATGGTAGAACAGTTCAAAAACTGGATATCGAGACTAGAGTTATTCGAGTTAAAGAACCATGGTTGTCACTACACTTGGTGTAACAATCAAACAGGAGGACAACGAATTTGGAGGAAAATTGACTGGGCATTTGTTAATGGAAAGTGGCTGGATGCATTGGAGTTTTCTGAGGGTGAAGTTCTTCTAGTGGGCATTTCAGATCACTCTCCTCTCGTGGTCTCCATTTCTAGAGCTTCATATATTGGGAAGGTTCCTTTCAAGTTCTTCAACGCCTGGTGTACTCACAGAGATTTTCTTCCCACAGTCGAGAGAGAGTGGCAGCATGATTGTCATGGTCCCCCAATGGCCAAGGTATGGTTTAAACTAAAGCTATTGAAACCCAAGCTAAAAGAGCTTAATAAGGTCTTCTTCTCGGACATCCAGCAAAAGATTGAAGATTACAAACTGATGTTGGCCTCATTACAGAGTAGTCTGATCTATGACCCATTCAACCAAACCCTTCAAGATGAGGAAAGGGGCATTTACCAACATTTAAGGAATCTTATTTATGCTGAAGAAAGCATTGTCAGACAAAAATCCAGAATCAGATGGATTCAAACGGGGGATTCAAACACCAGCTACTTTCATAAGTCAGTTAAGCAAAGAAGAGCTCGGAATAGAATCATTTCGATTGAAAACCCAAACGGAGAAATTGTTGAAGACCCCACGGTTGTGAAAGAAGTCATTGTCCGATACTACAAAGATTTGTTGGGTACCCCTACCTCCCATAGGACGTCCATACAAAAGAGAATTATGGACGCGGACCCTAAACTGAAGGTTGATGATAGAGACATGTTGAATGCTCCTGTCACAGAACAAGAAGTCAGAAGTGCTATCTTCAACATCAATGGTGATAAAGCCCCTGGACCGGATGGCTATAACAGTTGCTTCTTTCAAAAATGCTGGCACATAATGGAAAGGGAGGTCACTGCAGCTGTGCAACATTTCTTCTCCTCAGGTCAGTTCTACAACCCCATAAATGCCACTGCCATTACCCTTGTGCCTAAGGTTCATAATCCTCATAGCTTGGGGGACTATAGACCAATTGCATGTTGTACCGTCCTCTACATATGTATTACCAAAATTATAACATGCAGACTGAGGAGAGTGGTGAGCTACTTGGTCAGCCCTAGTCAATCAGCATTTATCCCTAATAGGAAGATATCAGATAATGTCTTACTAGCTCATGAGCTTGTGAGGGGTTATGATCGCAACAGCGGGAGCCCAAGGTGTGCTCTTAAAATAGATCTTCGCAAAGCTTATGATTCAGTATCTTGGGATTTCCTAGAAGAGGTATTGATGGGTCTGAATTTCCCTTATCACTTTATCAACATCATCATGAAGTGTGTCAGAACAAGCACGTACTCAGTTATGGTAAATGGCAGACTAGAAGGCTTTTTCCCGGGGAAGAAAGGTTTGAGGCAGGGGGATCCCATGTCCCATTTACTTTTTGTTATGGCCATGGAATACCTCAGTAGGAGCCTAAGTTGTATTCCTCAAAACCAGTTTATATATCACAAGGGGTGTAACAGGCTGAAACTAAACCACTTGATGTTCGCAGATGACCTATTGTTGTTCTCTAATGGGGATGTCAAGTCCGTGGGCTACTTTAAACAAGCACTTGATGATTTCTCAATGGTCTCAGGGTTGCACCTAAATGCTGGCAAGAGCTTCATCTTCTTTGGGAATGTGCCTCAACCTACCAAGGAGACAATCCTTCAAGTGACTCAGTTCCAGCAAGGTGTTTTGCCTATCAAATACTTAGGTATCCCCTTAATCTCTGGAGGACTGAAGAAAGACCACTGTCAGGAGCTTATTAATAGGATCTCTGCAAGAATCTCAAGCTGGACTGTGAAATATCTGAGCTATGCGGGGCGGTTGCAATTAATAAAATCAGTCATAATGAGCATGCATGTCTACTGGAGTTCTATGTTCACCCTGCCTAAGTTGGTCACCAAAGAAATTGAAAGCAAATGCCGTAATTTCTTATGGCATGGAAGTAACCAACAGGGGAAGAGAGGTTTAGTGGGCTGGAATGAGGTATGTAAAGATAAAATTGAGGGAGGTCTTGGCATTAAATCTATAAGCTTGTGGAATTCAGCGGCAGTTACTAAACACATATGGGAGCTGGTTGCTGTGAAAGCCTCATTGTGGGCAAAATGGGTAATTGATAACAAACTGCGGAGACTAAGTTTTTGGGGCATCACAAAGCCAATGGATGGTAGCTGGACTTGGAGGAAGATGCTGGGATTGAGAAGTCAGATAAAACGATTGTTCTCCTATGAACTGGGCAACAGCAAGTCCTTTCAATTTTGGTGGGATCCATGGCTGGGTGGAGAATCAATAGCTAATAAATTCCCCCACATACAAATCTCCGATGCGGATATTCCTCGGGGTGCAAAGGTTAATGAACTATGGCAGCATGGTCATTGGAACCTTCCTGACCCTTTAGACGAGTACACTTCTCAGGTATGAGACTATCTCCGTAAAAATGTTTCAATTTCGGAAAGAGAAGATAGAATTTCATTCACCGCAAGTCCCAATGCAAAGTTTTCCATTGCGAGTACTTGGAGATATCTTAAGAACAATGAGGCTAAGGTGGGATGGAGTAAACTGATATGGGGAACGCAACATATACCTAGACATAGCTTCGTTACTTGGTTAGCTTTGAAGAACATATTATCTATCAGAGAGAGACTTAAAAAATGGGGGGTTATCCCATCAGATGATTGCCCCCTTTGTGGTAATGACAAGGAAACAATCACACACTTATTCTTCCAATGCAACTTTTGTAGTGAAATTTGGCACAAAGTACTAAGGGCGTGTCAACTCAATCAGTGCCCGAACAGATGGCAACGAGTAATCTCCTTCATGTGCAGAAAATCTAAAGGCAAATCCACTCTTAGTAAGATTAGAAGAGTATCGTTCTGCGCTACAATCTACTTTATTTGGAGAGAACGGAATTTGAAGGTCTTCCAACAGAAAACTCCTTCTACAAGCGAAGTCTACCAAAAGATTAAGGATGTTATTTGGATTAGATATATAAGTGCTGTAAATGGCCAAGGGATTGACCACATTGCAGTTGGTTGTTAATGTAGTTAACTGTCTGGGATTGTATTGTTTTACTTTCTCTCTTTTATTGAATCTTTACTCTGTAATACCTGCGGGATTTAGCATTTATATAAACTTTTACTTACCAAAAAAAAAATTCCTGATGTTATGACATGAATTCATTTCTGTCTATTAGCTGCAGAACAAATCAATTATTTAGTTCCAGTCAAGCTAGTTTTAGAAGATATGAACTACTTGGGCAAGAAAAAGAGACAATTCAATCTTGAAAAGGCCATGGCTGGATATTAAATATATGACGATTTAAATCCTTAATAGGTCCTATAACAAGCTTCAAAAATTATAAATATTAGACTACATAAGATTCACAATCATTGTGACAAGACTTCATTGTCATGGAATTCAAGTCTAGCCAGTGTGTAATACTTCTCTTTCTGCTTGTGAAAAATGTATTGGGATATTCGAAATATATCCATTTTTAGTTTTTCTGTGATGGCGAGAGGCTATGAAAGAGTTATAAATTCTGCTAATTTATATGGGAACGCAGTTCTGCCTGCTGGATTGTTTGGCAACACAAGAACATGATAAATTCTGCAGTTTCTTTTGATTCAAAAGAAACAATTCAACAAGTGTTATGGTACCTTATTGAAATTTCATGTAATACTCTTTAAGTTTCTGCAATTTAAAGAATGATCACATATAGAAACATGGTTGGCTCAGTATCCCTTACATATTACGTGATTATAGGAGTTTTTATTTATTTTGAATTACAGTTATTGGCATTAGACGGTGAAGGAAAAAAATATTTAACACCAAAGGAAAAGAAAGAAGAAAAGTGTTTAACTTGCCGCTCAAGATGTTATTGTTAGAATGGTCTTTACGTGTCACTTTTATATGTATAAATATTTGTAATTTATATAAATGTATATTTTTATTAAATTATTAATTATGGCACTATACTTATGACGCTACAATATTGTATGATCTAAATAAGTTTAGATTTAATTTAAAAGAGTTTATATTAATACTAAGAATTAACATTATTAAAAATTATAATTGTTAATAGTTAACACTGTTAAAAATTAGAAGGTTATAAAAATCAGCGAATATGTAAGAGTTTGAGCCTTATTTGTAATGGGATAAAGACTTGAGGGTAACTATTTATAACAGCGTTGCAAGAAGTTATAATCTGGTGCTAGAAAATATCATTACGTAAGTATGTTATCAAACATTAAGTTTCTGATTTATTTTCACCGATGCAGGTTTGTCGATGGATCTATTTTATATAGATCAGATTATATCATACATGTAGGGTACAGATGGTTGTTCCTATTTGACCGTGAGCTTGTAGCTTACATAGATATACGGGTATCCAGTTACGACTAGATATCGAACAGACTCATGAAGACCCAATAGACATCATATATAAAGGTTCTCTCGAGTTAAGTAGTTTATGTGGTTCTTTGACCTGAGTGCCACAGTGGGCTTGTAAGCAATCTACTATACTTTGATTCCACGCATATAAGAGACATTTTGTGGTCTGATCGTTGGGTGTGACTGAGTATGGTCCGATACTTATGGAGTCTGATATGCATAGATATGAGATTCATCAACTTGAATAGAGAATTGTACATCCAGATGCTCCGAGATTATATTTCAAAAAATCTTATGGTCATAAGTATTAACTTAAAAAAAGAGTTTCCCATAGGGTTAAATAATATAGCAAATGTGTTTACATATATTATTCATTGAGATACAAATCTAGAAATAGGTTATGGATGAGCACATGGGGATTTAATGATGATAATCTATATCCTTACATATCTGGGATATAAATGACGGAAGGACTATATGTATGTGTTATGACCTCAACTTGTATGATCAATACGTTGATTTGTAATATTCGTGACGTGTGCGTAGGGCATTGATCGCAAACTTATAGAATAGTTTCATCTGACAAATTAAGCGTAGACTTAGAGAGTTTTGCAATATAAAGTGTACCCGTTGTGTATTGGGACAACATATCGAATTAAATTATTCAGTTCAGTAATATTCAACACGACCATAGGATGCGTACATGTTTGTATTTAAGTGTTAAATATATTAATTAGTTGACAATTGTTATTGACTAAGAGTAGGCTCTTAGTTGAATTTACCCAAATGTGTTATATGGTGAGATTCATTAGGGATACACTTGATAACTATATAAAAAAAAAGTATAATGATAATTTTACATATTAATTATCTAATAGTTAAATAATTAAGATATTTATTATTTAATATTATATATAATATTATATTATTTTAATATAATATTAATATATATACTTGGTGGCTAAGTATATATATAATATTATTTTAATATACTATTATTATATATATACTTGGTGGCTAAGTATAAATATAAATTATATTTATATGTATATGTGAAATTATGAATAGAAATGAAGGAATAGTTGTTGAAAAATTTGGTTTATAATGAGAAATTTTTGAAAAATTATTTTAGAAAGAGAAGGTGCAGGAAAAATTGTTTCTCTTCACTATTCATCATCTTTCTTAAGTAATTAACTTACTATAGTAATACTGGCTATTGTTTTATTGATCAAGAGTTGATTATTAATGAACATATAACATAGATTTAAGAAGTTAAACCAAGATATAATAGATCAAGCTATTGTTATAGTTAGTCAAGTTCATTGTGTTGATTAATAGAATTATTATCGAGTTTCATTTTAGGTGGGTTATGATTTTTAAGAGTTTAAAAGAAATTAGTAGTGAATTTCTCAATCTCTTTATATTAATTTGATTAATATAATTTTTGTGTGTTCATTATATTTTATGACTTCCGCTTTGCCACTCAAGTGCTAATACATGTATGTGATGATATATATGTATGATTTAATATGTATGAGATACGTATTTGATAAAATGAACACATGGCATATGTATACACCGTAGAACCGTAGACCCGAATCACATACCCCTATAGTTACATCCACATTACTTATAAAAATAAGCTGAGGATAGTTTATAAGACTTAACCTCTTTAATTAAGTAGATATATTTTGGATAAAAGATGCATGTGTAAAGCCAAAAATCAAAATACACAAAATCAAACTATAAGGATAAAGGATGTGTGCGTGAAGCTCAAAGTTGATAATATCTATTTAGTTGTTAGGTTCGGTGTTACAGAAGGTATTAGAGTAGGCTCGTTGCCCAGCATACAAAGTTGACCTTTAAGAGGACACGAGGTCATATTAGTTGTCCTAAAAGAGGAGAGATTGTCATATTAGTTGATCGCAACCCAACGTGCAAAGTGGCTGATCTTTATAAGAAAGCAAGGTCTTAAAAGAGGAGAGATTGTCACATCTCGGTATATAGATTAGTTGATTGTGACCCAGGTTCGCGACCCAATGTGCAAAATAGCTGACCCTTATAAGGACAAGTTCTTAAAAGAGGAGAGATTGTCATATTAGTTGATCATGACCCAGCGTGCAAAGTAGCTGACTGCTACGAGGATGCGAGATCCTAAAAAAAAAGAGATTGTCATATCCTGGTATATAGATTAGTTGATTGCGACTCATTATGCAAAGTGGATGACCCTTACAAAGACACGAGCTCCTCAAGAAGGAGATGTCACATCTCACGTCGTAACACCAAAATCTGGGATTTTAATACCATTTATAACATCCAAGTCCAATAACTAATTAAATATTGCCCACTTCTATTTATAACATCTAAGTCCAATAACCAAGTAAATATTGTCTGCTTTGGGCTTCACACATGTGTTTGGGATAACTTATAAGACTTGGGTCTCCTTAATTAACGCAATTTGGATGAAGGACGTTAATGTAATGCTTAACAGGTATTTTTCAATTTGGGCTTCACACACACGTTTGGGATAACTTATAAAGCTTGAGTTTTTTTAACTAAGTAAACACATTTTGGGTGAATGATGCTTGCGTGTTATCCAAAAGTACAGATCTGTGAGAATAAAGGATGCATGCGTAAATCATATTTATTTGGACTTTAGCCTGGTGTTACACAAAAAGGCTGCTTATTTTATTTTATTTTTCTGTAAGCATCCAAAACGATGAATATAGTAGTCAAAGTCCAAATTAAACTGTTAATAATAACATGCATGGTTTCAGCATTAGCTGTTTGTTTCTTAATGCAACTAAGGATGATTATTACATAATCTTAAACTAGAATAACAAAAGGTTAACGTAGGTGTTAATTGGGGCAACTTGTGAAAATATATTAGAAAGTTTGTTCAATGACTTCTATTTGATTTTGATTATTATTTTGTATAAAATGAAGAGTTAAGTTGTTGCTTAAATATCTAACGTCTCCATAGCTTTAGAACAAAACTCTCAGAAAAAAGATGGAGAAACAAGTATGGAGACATTGTTGCAACCTAATGCTAGTTTTATTTCCATTCCAGGGTCACATAAATCCTATACTTCATCTGGGTACGATTCTTCATTCTAAGGGCTTCCTCATTACAGTTGCGATTTTTAGCATATACTCTAAAAACTTTTTAAGCATTTTAAGGAAGATTTTACTCACAAGTAACTAAGAATACGAAGAAATTACATAATCGTAGAGATAAACAATTACACACACAAAAAACACAAGCAATATACGTAGTTCGACAATAATCGCCTACGTTTATAGTAAATTATAGGATCTTAACTTTTTTTATTCAGTTCATAAAGAACTCGAGACCACAAAGATCTTCTCACAAGTTATTACAAGGAATACCTAATAGTTAAAGCTCCTAATAATCTATACAACATTCTATTCCAGATAAATCACTCAAGCACTACTTAAGCTCTCTATTTTCTCTCTTGCTGATGCTATAAAAAATCTAAGATATTTACAAGGCTTTATATAGGATACAAAATATCTTTAGAAACTTTATTTCTAGTTACAATAAGAGTCTATGTGTTTAGAAAGTCCAAAACTAACTTAAAGATGCAAATCCAAGATAAAATAGGAAACTTTGTTTAACTTGGCGTTATAGCGCTGATGCAATCTTGTCTTGGTGCTGCAGTGGTGGCAAGTTGTGCAGAGTCGGCACTAGGGCTTTTGACTTTGGCACTACGGCGCTCATACCTAGAGATTGTCTCCTCGTATTTTTGCATCCTTCCTTATTTTTAGCTTTCCATTTTTGTCTATGTCTCATCCGTCCAATGCTTACTTGACAACATGTTGACTCTTCATTAGTCTCTAACTCTAAATCATGCTTAAACAGGATCTTGAACTACTAATTCCAACAAATCCATTCTTAATTCAACACTCTATTTACTTAGCATTAACTCTAATTAAGTCTTTGCCAAGACTTAACTCTTCTTAGGCTCGTGACTTCGGTCTCCAAAGATATGAATGCATTTCCTTCTAGTAGCCTTCATATCATGATCTCTAGTATCACTTTTGATATCATTGTAACACTTTGGTGGCTTAATCTTACTAGCAATGACCTTATTATACATTCTCTTTTGACCACTATCACTATAGTGAACTAATTTTCAATGCTGCCTTTTGGTTTGCATCCCTCATCAACCTATGTTAAGCCAACTATAGCACATCTATTAAGCTTATTGTCACGCTCCAGACCGAAAAGATTCGACACACGACATCACTTACATTCATTCAATAATGTGCACTCATAAATAATATCACATAAAATTTTCAAACTTTAATTCCATGTAAGAATTCTTAGCAAGTTGCTAGTAAGTTCAACACTAAAAATTAACCCATAACCTAACTTGGTAAAACTTAAACTAAATCCAACCACACATAATAAAATAATACCTAAGTATTTATTCAATAATGACAAATCAAATATCTTATCTCACGTGTCCTCAAATGAAACACTCAGCAACCTAACAACTTAGGGAACCCAAGGAACAACAGAAGCCTTACCAAATCCGCGAAGCACACATGTACCTTATTTACCTGAAATCACCATAAACTATAATAAGTATAAAACTCAGTAAGCATACTAGTTTTTCATATATCAAAATACAAATACATATATGTACACAATGCATGTGTATGATATACTGTGATAAATCAAAATCATAATCTTATCAAATCACATGTCATGTAAGCGCTTACATATTTTTTTTCAAAACACATAATAGGAATACCATCACTCAACTACTACTTAGTAGGACTTACACATCACATATCACATAATGAGCCAAATGTCACTCGTAGGTGATATACCGTATGAGAGGAATAATACAAGTGAGGTTTTAAATAACACATATATAATGCTCATGCCTGAAGGTAAAAGCCAAACCCTCACCCTGATTATCGGTAAGTCCTCTCACATGCACCAATACGCCACCACACGAATGTAATGACTCAATCTTCCTTTAGGTACTAATAGGATCCTCCCTACATACGGAACACATAACATATACCATCCCGAAAGAAAGGCTACACATAAAGGCTCCACAAATCACATAAGATGCCTACTAAGTCAACAGTGAGTTCAAGCATCCTCAAAACACAAAATCTTTCTCATGGACATATTGCACTTCAAAGCTTTCTTTGTTAAACACATTTCATTTTGAAAGCTCACTTTCAAAAACACATGTATGTCCATGCTCAATGTCAATGCTCACATTCATAAACATATGTCTTTCACATTTCATATCAAATACACTTTGGCATAACATAAACATATTTCTAAGCACATTTACAAAATCATACAAAGACAATTACTATGCTTATTGTGATTTCAGTAAAAAGTCTAGTATACTTACCTCTTAGCACTTTCAGGTACAAGACTTAAATCTCCTTAACCTATCAATGGAGATTAATCATTTCATAAGCCTCACAATTCACATAAAATACTTTAAATAGCTTACAAAATTATACACAATGCATTTATCACATCAAATTGGTCTAAATACTTGGTTTCTCAAAACCTGTCATTCTTTACACTTACACTTAACAAAATTTTCTAACACATCAAATGATGTTCAATTACTCCAAAATCAGAATATATCATTCTTGACTCATATATCCTTCTTATATATGAATATTATATCAAAATCCCTACATAATCCATTCTATACACACCATCGAATCCAAACTACTAACCTGACAGGATCAAGATACTTACTGAACAGTATTAAATATCTTAATTTTATAAAATCATATACTAACTTAAAAATTATAAAAATATTACATAATTACTCTTAACACATATCTAAATCTATGATAAATATTTCACTTCAAAATCACTGCCAAAAGTATTTTAAAACTATTTTATTCCATAACTTTAAAAATCTGTTAATCAAATACTGCAATGAGCTAACACTCTTTAGAAAATCATAACAATTTAACCACATTGATCTAACTTCTCAATTTTGAGTATATTCTATTAGACATATAAAATTATCATATTACACAAATTCATAATTTTTGAAGATCATTCAGTAGGCCAAAAATGGTTTTCCATTGTATCATATTGTTCACACAGGAAATTTCTAGAATTTCAAGGTCATTTTGGTAAATTCACTATAAATTTAATTTCTTGAATTTTCAATCGATTCAAAGTCTCCGATAATACTAAACATGTCTAATTTAATATACTCAAAATTAAATACCAGAATCGAATCACAACAATTTATTAAATTTCTGGATCAAGAGACTATCAAATAGAAATTCTGTAATTCATTATGATTTATCAAACTCTCTACATAGATCATCATCAATTCTCACAATATCTTACGAAATACACATCAAATACTCAATTATACATATTTTCAAAAATAAAAAATTAAAGGAATTAACTTAATTAACACCAATAAATTAAGAAATAGTTGTGATATACCTCTTAAAATTCAAAATTCTAATTTCTTCTTCTTTTTCTTTTTCTTCTTCTCTTTCTCTCCCCTTTCTTTCTCTCTTTTCTCACTCTAAAAGGGATAGCTCGATCAAAATGAGAGAATTAGGGTTTCAAAAGTGTATTTTTATACTAAGAGGCTAATTTTTAGTATTTATAAATTTGCCCCTAAAACTTTTAAAGTATTACAATTTGGTCCCTAAAATAAATCTAAAGTCTTGCAAATAAATCCAATGCTAATAGTATATCCTTAACCTATACAAACACTAATAATAACAATATATAAATCAAGTATCACCCACATATAAATAAAATATGTATATATATATATATATATAAATACTTATTCTTACCGGTTGTGGATATTGGGTACTACACTTATATCCTTTATGCTTCTCACCCTTCATAATCAATATAAATCCTGTCACACCCCTAACCCGAATAGGTCAAAGAACTGATACAAACCTTGTTGAAGTGTATCTAAGGGTGCATGCATGTGAAACTGTAACCACCGAATTTTAAATTACATATCATACATATAATGTGCAATGGAATAAAATCTAATTTCCTATTCAGTAATTACACACTGAAATTAAGTCTATTACACTAGCATAAATAGAAAAACATACCCTTTAAGCTATTTGACAAAGAATCAAAACCGGAGCTCCCCTTAAAGTATTTTTTTGATCAATTCTAGTCCATAATGCCGATGAGATTAAGAATCTAAAATGATAGCCTTGTTTAATTTTCAGTAAAATGATTTTTATGCAATACTTGCACTTGGATTCTCTTAATTTTATTAAATGTAAAAATGAGACTTATTTGCAACATTTACAAAACTTAGCTTATATATAGCAAAAAAATAAGACCTCTTTGCATTATTTGCAAAGTTTAAAATACTTAACAAATAATCACTTGACACTTTTTCTTTATGCAATCCATGCATGAAGACAAATGTCCTACTTCATTTTTGACTTCTCACCCATTAAAGCCATACATATGCCATGTGTCAGACATGCAATAAATGAGTGGCTTGTACTTCTCATCACTGACCATTTACTTGAACTTCTTATTTCCAAAGAAAATTCCATTGATTCCAAGCTTCTTCGGCAACTGAGGCAGCAACAACATCTTTGATCCGTTCTCTCCTGATGTTTAGGGTTCCATTCAAGGGCTTTCCATTCTCTTCTTCATTTTCCTCTCATTTCCCTTAAGAAACCTCAACTTTTGTTAACACTTACGTGGACTGCAAGGAAACCCTAGAAGCCCACGCATTCAGGGCCGATCTTTCGGTGCTAAAGAAAGAGAAAGTGAAGGTTGAGATTGAAAATAACAGGGTGCTTCAAATTAGTGGAGAGATAAAAATAGAAAAAGAAGACAAGAACGATACTTAGCACTGCGTGGACCTTAGCATGCATTGCAAGTTTTGGTTGCCAAAGAATGTGATGATGGATCAGATTAAAGTTTTCATGGAGAATGGGGTGCTTACCATTACTATTCCTAAAATGGATGTTAAGAAACCTAATGTAAAGGCCACTTGAATTTCAGGTTAAAGGAATTCCTCATGATTGAGTTGAAATAAATAGTGTATCATGTTATTTTGTTCCAACTTATTGTTATCCCAATTTGTGTAATTATGTAAATTGATTTTTTGTGATATATGATCATATAATTTATCACTATTCAATATTCACATTTAATTTCATTACAATAATTGAATTTTTGCATTTGGGTACTTGGATTTTTGATTGATTCTACGTAAACAAATAAAAATTTTTATTTAGCATAATTGTTGACAGAAACGCTTTATACAAATTATTGCCACAAGAAAAAAAGTAAAAAAGAGTAAAGAAAGTAAAGAAGAAGAAAACACACATAAAGACTTACGTGGTTTGATAATTATTTATGTAAATCTTAGAAGAATCACAAAGAACTCTATCTCTTTAGGGATTATAATTAATCTCTCAATTCTTTAATGATGGTGATCCATTTTTCAAGCAAAAAATAAGGTATTTATATAATATATATATATATTAAATTAATCTTAATATAAATTAAAAAGATAAGGTGTTTGAAATAATTTAAGAGTCCTATTTAAAATGAATTAGGTCATGCTAACGCTGCAACGTTCTGCTTTTGAATACCGTAGCATTTTAGTTTTTAAATATTACAACATTGTGATACTAAAATGGACGCTGTGATGTTAGCTTCTGAACACTATATTATTTTAGATTTTGAAATTGTTGCTGCAACATTTACTTCTAGACACTACAGCATTAGACATACTAAAATTAACGTTAGGGTAATGACTTTCTAAGGCCGTGATATTCTCCCTCTTTGTTATGTCTTACTTACTCTTTACATTTTTATACCTTTACTATATGTCTCATTTTCATTGACTTAATTTTAAATTAATTTTTATATAATTTTTAATTAATATTTTTACTATCACCACATATTCTCTTTTTACTGATTTGACTCTATATTATTTTTTATATAATTTTTAATCAATATTTTTGCAATACTAAATACAGCAACTCTCAACTCAAATCATTTATGTCCGACACCAGAGTTTCTGCTCGTAAAATGTAAAGGATATAGTTTTTCAAGGCTGACTTTGCATCAGGAAAGGAGGTTCTTCTCATAATTCCTTAAGAATGAATTGATAGAGCTTATTATGTCAGTTTAAGCCATAAATGTCTTGGTTCGGATCCACAAACCGGTATCTTTAGCTATTTTGCGCATAAAAAAGTCTCTTCAATCGTCTAAAATCATATATGTACTCGTTTGTATTCTATCTTCACATTGAATTTGCAGTCACCCGGTCAGTCTCCGTATAATATTATTGTGACCGCATTGTTGGAAAGTGGCTAAGGAGTTTTCTGCCTCAAGACATAATCTTTCGGAACCTCAATCCTTGTATTTACTGGTGTCCCCAGGAAAGTTCTATTTTGTTTTCTTCTATTAAACTTTAATGCCAATGCAAATTCTAAAAGATTTTATATGAAAAGCAGAACGATTACAAGAATAATAGTAAAGATTCTCAAAACTAAGGTGGTAGAAAAAAAAAAAAAGGAAATTCAAATTTGCAACTAAGAATCAGCTTGCTTTAACAAGCACCAAATCTTGACAAGTAAAGGTCATAAGAAGGATTCCGATGAGTCCATACCACAAGCTCCACCAGAACCGACAAATGCAAGCAACACTTAGCAGGTAAGAAAGCCAAGTGACACAACGGCGTAAGCCCCAAGGGTCAATTAACAACAACTAGGCAGGCAGCCTGAAGAGGGAGCTCTCCAAAACCAGGATATTTTTCAAGATCCCAATAGGTAACTTTGTTCGGCCACTCAACTTCCCTTAAAACTATTTTCCACTCGTATGATAACGTGTTTGACTTGAGTATTGCCCACGGCTCTTGAAATATATATAGTTGTTTTACTCGTTTAATTCTGACATTTAACAGTCGCAACTCAAATCTCCTGGAATAGAGAGATGAAAAACCAAGAAGGTACGTGCCGCCGGTTGGTGCTAGTTCCATGTCCGTTCCAAGGCCACATAAACCCAATGTTTCAGCTAGGTACAATCCTTCATTCCAGGGGCTTCTCCATTACAATTGCTTATTCCCTATACAATTTTCCTGGCACTTCAAATCATCCTGATTTTACCTTCCTGCCATTATTGGATGGCGCAACATACAAACCCGATGATGATAGTGCTACTTTTATTTCGAAACTTAACTTAAATCTCAGAGCTCCACTTCAGGATGTTCTGATTCGGATCAAAGAAGAACAGGAACAGCATGAATTGCCCCCTTGCATCATTTATGATGGATTCTTGCACTTTGCAGAAGCTGTGGCTTGTCGCTTGAAGCTACCAAGCATTATATTACACACTACTAGTGCTAGTAATTTGCTGACATTCTATGCATATCCTTGGCTGCAAGAGGAAGGTTATATCCCTTTGCAAGGTACCTGACTCAACATTTTCTTAGTAATTAATTGTATAAAGTACCGGTTATAACTCTTGATACCCGATAAGACCACTTTTGATGCAGATTCTAAGTCACCAGAAATAGTGCCAGGGCTTTATCCTCTAAGATTCAAAGATCTACTTTTTTCTGACTTCAAAGATTTAGATCCCTTATTGAAGCTATTAGCTAATGTTAGAGATGAACGAACATCTTCGGCCATCATCTGGAATACCATGAAGTGCCTCGAAGAGTCATCATTGGAGCAACTTCGACAACACCGCAAAGTTCCAGCATTCTCAATAGGCCCTATGCACAAAATTGCTCCAGCCTCCTCTACAAGCTTACTGAAAGAAGACGCCAGTTGCCTTGGATGGCTTGACAAACAAACCCCAAATTCGGTTATATATGTAAGCTTTGGCAGCGTAGCTTCCGTGGATGAGAAAGAGCTAGAAGAGATGGCTTGGGGCATAGCGAACAGCAGGCGACCTTTCTTGTGGGTTCTTAGGCCTGGTTTAGTTCAGGGATCAGAACCAATGGACCTATTGCCCGATGGTTTTAAAGAAACTGTTGGTGAAAGAGGCTGCATTGTGAAATGGGCACCGCAAAAGGAAGTGTTGGCGCACAGCGCTGTGGGAGGGTTTTGGAGTCACTGTGGTTGGAATTCGACTCTTGAAAGTATAAGTGAAGGCGTTCCAATGATTTGTAGACCATCTTTTCTTGATCAGAGAGTACATGCAAGGTACATCAGCCATGTATGGAGAGTAGGGTTTGAGTTGGAGAATGAGTTGGAAAGAAGGGAGATTGAGAGAGCTATTAAAAGGCTGATGGCGGAAAAAGATGGGGAGGAGATGAGGCTGAGGGCACTGGATTTCAAAGCAAAAGCTGAAGTTTCTGCTAGAGAGGGAGGATCTTCTTATAATTCATTGAACGAGTTAGCAGAACTTATCATATCAGTTTAATGCTACAAAATGTTTTTGCTTTTGATACGAGTAAGTGTTACTTGGCCATTGAAAGAAAAGGCTGAAGCTTGTATTGGAAAAGGAGGTACCTCTAAGAATTCCTTGAACGAATTAGTAGAGTTCATCTTGTCAGTTCAACGACATTGATAATTTGGTTGTTATTACAACCAGTGTGATTACCTATTTATACTCTTAAAATTATATGGCCTATGAATTGTCAATGGAATCATTTCTATAAACTGTTTGCTTTGTATCTTTACTTTGAATTTTGGTTTTTTCTCTATGTAATATTGTGATGATCACATTATGAAACATGAATCAAGTATGTGATCATGCCAGAGTGTGCCAAATAATAGCCCATGTAAACTCAGAATTGTGTCATATTATCGTGTGCCAAATAATAGCCCATGTAAACTCAGAATTGTGTCATATTATTAGCCAGATGACACAATTCTTAGTTTACATGGGCTATTATTTGGTGACAAGTCGTATAAGTTAAGAACCGCTACGAACTGCGCATTCATCTAAATATTGATTGACAAGACGATTTATAATTATAGAGATTGTGTACTCTTCTCTTCGCGCCAGCCTAGCACATGGAAAACCGATTGTTTAATTCTGTAATTTTACAAACGTCGAGGCGTACATATAACTGAAACGAATACAAGAAGTCGTTCATATTACATTATTTCATTAGGACACGCGGACGCCACTTGCAAAACTTTGTCGTTCATTTAAAATTCGCCTGTTTGTTCAGGTTTCCGGTGAAGGTGAAGATGGATCAGGTTAAGGCTTCTATGGAAAATGGAGTACTTACTGGTACTAAAATTGGAAGTCAAGAAACCTAATGTCAAGGCCATTGAAATTTCTGGTTAAATGTTAATGCATAATATTATGATACAGTCAGTCTTAGTTGCGTACATTGGCATGATTTTAATTGAGAATAGCTTTTATAAAATGTTAGCCTTTTAAAATTATGCGGTGTCCACATCAGAGAATGAAATGATTGATTAATTAATTAATTAATAATACGTCCGAAGTGTCCACTGTTTAGTTTATAAGCTTGAATTTGTAATGAGATGTGATTATGTAGTTTCCAACCTAATTTGATTTCAAAAATAGAGAAGAAGAAGAGAACTATTATAAAATGCATATAAATGACTGGGCTTGAGGGTATACGATTTGGTGAAACTTCTAATTAAAAATTAATTTGCTGTTTCTTTTTCTCCTCTGTTCGAGTGAAAATAAACCTTGCCGCCCAAGAAACCTTCCCGCCCAAGAAACCTTCCCGCCCAAGAAACCTTTACTTTCTTCATCGCTTTTTTTTTGGTTATAATATTCGGAGGCCAAGAATTCGAGTCAAAATTTAAATATATAAATAAGGTTTTGAAGGTATACAATTGTGAGTTTGCTTCTTTACATAATAAGGAAAATCATCTTTATACTCTGCTTGTGTCACCTTGTGAAGCGGTTGACCTCAGATTATTGTTGTATGTATATCAAGTAGGTGATTAGTTGCTTGAGATTTGAGACTAAACATTTTCAGTAGCTGCAGCAAAGTTTTCTGAAATAGAAAGATGGAAAAACAAGGGCATAGATGCCGCCGGGTGGTGCTAGTTCCATTCCCTTTCCAAGGCCACATAAATCCGATGCTTCAGCTCGGCAACATCCTTCATTCCAAGGGCTTCTCCATCACAGTTGCTCACACCCTGTTCAATTATCCTGACGCCTCCAACCATCCTGATTTTACCTTCCTACCGTTATCAGATGGCTTACCATCCAGACCCGAAATCGCCAGTGATTTTGTAGATTTTATAACGAATCTTAACTTGAATTGCAGTGTTTCACTGCAGGAAGTACTGACGAAGATCATAGAAGATCAGGAGCGGCAAGAACAGCTCCCCTGCATCATTCATGATGGAATCATGTATTGTGCAGAATCAGCAGCTCGCCATTTGAAGCTACCAAGTATTGTCTTATACACTGGTTGTGCTACCAATTTGCTAACGTACTACGCTTATCCTCGGCTCCTGGAGGAAGGTTACTTTCCCTTGAAAGGTAAGTGAACTCAACATCATTTTCAATTAATTATGGGTTTGTTGATAACTGCTTTTTGTGTATAATTTATACCATTTTTTCCTAATATGAATAGAACTGTAAGTTTCATTATGTAGCTGAGTCTTTATAAATTGTCCTCGAGTTAAGATTTCCAAAAACTGAGACACCACTTTTTGATGCAGATACCAAGTCACTGGAGCCAGTACCGGGGCTTCATCCCCTCAGATTCAAGGATTTACCTGTTTTGAATTTAAAAGATTTGGATGCTGTACTGCAACTAACAGCTACTTCGAAAAATATAGGAGCATCTTCAGCCCTCATCTGGAATAGTATGGAATTTCTTGAACAATCATCATTAGCACAGTTTCAACAACTATACCAAGTTCCAATCTTCTCCATAGGCCCTATGCACAAACTCGTTCCAGCCCCCTCCAGTAGCTTACTGGAAGAGGATACCAGCTGCATTCAATGGCTTGACAAGCAAACTGAGAACTCAGTTATATATATAAGTTTGGGAAGCATTGCTTCCATGGATGAGAAAGAGCTAGAGGAAATGGCTTGGGGCCTAGCCAACAGCAAACAACCTTTCTTGTGGGTGCTTAGGCCAGGTTCAGTTCATAAATCAGAACCTATTGATCTATTACCTGATGGTTTCAAAGAAACAGTGCGAGACAGAGGCAGCATAGTAAAATGGGCACCACAAAAGGAAGTATTGGCGCATAGCGCTGTGGGAGGGTTCTGGAGTCATTGTGGTTGGAATTCGACCCTCGAGAGTATAAGTGAAGGGGTTCCGATGATTTGTAGACCATTTTTTGGAGACCAAAGGGTAAATGCCAGGTATGTCAGCCATGTATGGAGAGTTGGCTTTGAGTTTGAGGATGCTTTGGAAAGAGAGGAGATTGAGAGAGCTGTTAAAAGATTGATGGTGGAAAAAGAAGGTGCAGAAATTAGGCAAAGGGCACTGGATATGAGAGTCAAGGCTGAACTTTGTATTAAGAAACGGGGTTCTTCTCATAATTCCTTGAATGAATTGATAGAGCACATCATGTCAGTTTAAGATATACATGGCTTGGTTCACATGAAAAGTGATGTCTTAAGCTATTTTGCACATAAAGCAAGCCCCGTGTATTGCCTATAATCATATTATGTTTGTAATTTACGTTTGCAATGAATTATAGTTTTTTTTATCATACTCCATGACATTCTTGTTATTGCACTAAGAAGTATGAGCTTGTTTTGAAAGTGGATCAGGAACTCCGTTATTTTTCTTGCTTGGACATATAAGCAGCTTTTAAGACCGTCTGGTGATTACACAGGTGGTCAAAAAAAAATTATTTTTAATTTTTTATTATATTCTTTTAACAAAATTTAGATGCTAATGGAAAATCTAAAGAGACATTCTACCGAGAAAATAAAGTAATTACAAGAATAATGTAAGGTAACTTCAAAACAAATACAGTAAAAAAGAGAAAATTGCAATATCCTGTAAAAACAAATCTATATTTGTGAGAATATTGATTGAAAATTATCGGAATATAATTTAGAGAATAAGTCAAGTGTGTAGGGTGCACGAGAATTGAAGACAAACGCGAAAGGAGGCAAAAAACGAAGAAAGGAGTGCCAGGCGCCAGTGCCGCAACGACCAGGAGTGGGTGCTGCGGAGCTCAAACCAGAACGTGAGCACCGCGGCACTAGGTGATCAGCGCCGCGACGCCCAGGCTGTCGCTTCAGCGCTCAAACCAGAACGTGAGCACCGCGGCACTAGGTGATCAGCGCCGCGACGCCCAGGCTGTCGCTTCAGCGCTGCGGTGCTGGACAGGGGAATTGTTTCTCGTTTTGAGACTTCTTTATTTGTCTCCCAGTTACTTCAAGATTCCCTAATACAACTCCCACACGTATAGGGTAAACCTAGGATGTCCAAAAGCCTATATAAAGGTTCTCTATTGGCTTCTAAACATATCTTTGTGATAACTCAAGAAATCTTAGTGATTAAGCATTCTTTGTAGTTCTTAATGAGAGAAAATCTCTAAATTGCAAGGGATAGTTTTTCTTTGTGATCTTTCTTGTAAAATACAAACTTTGTGAGTGCCTAATGATTCAATAATAAGAGTGAGAGATTTTGATCTGCCGTAGACGTAAGAAAGTTGCCGAACCACGTAAATTTTTGTGTGTTCTTCTTCTACCCTTTCGATCTTTAATTCCTTTAATTGCTTATTTTGCACTATTTATTTGGGTGATATTACTTGTTCTACTTATTTGGCCATGCATTTCAGATTTTCACCAGTACAGTCGCCTACATCCGAAAAGTAGAAACTGTAGATGAGTAAAGTATCGTATGCAAACACTGTGGAGAGTATCATGTATGCAATGGTTTGCACAAGACGAGACCTAGCACAGGCTGTGAGTGTGGTGAGTAAATACATCACAAATCCGGGTAAGGATCACTGGCTTGCAGTGAAGTGGATTCTGAGATATCTCAAGGGGACGTCAAATCACAGATTGGTGTATAAAAGGGATGAATACGACAGTGAAATGGTAAGAGGGTACGTAGACTTAGATTATGCAGGTGATCTAGACAAGAGAAGATCGTTGACGGGTTACGTGTTCACAGTGTTTGGGTGTAGTGTATGTTAGAGATCAGTTCTACAATATGTGGTTGCACTATCTACCACAACGGCAGAGTACATAGCTGTTGATGAAGCTATTAAAGAGGCCATGTGGTTGAAAGGCCATGTGGTTTAAAGACATATGCGCGAAGGTATTGGCTAGTGAAGATATAAACACCGGTGTATATTGTGACAGTCATAGTGCCATACACCTAAGCAAGCATCAAGTATTTCACGAGAGGTCAAAACTTATTAATGTGGGGCTCCATTACATTCGAGTGATTGTCCAAAGTGGTGAAGTTAGTCTAACGAAGATAGCATCATCTAAATCATATGTTGACTAAGCCACTGCCTTTGGTTAAGTTCATCCTATGTAAGGACTTAATCGGAGCCACTACTTTGTGAGGGTGACCGAAGATGTAAAAATGAGAGATCGAGTTACTTTGTGGATGATTTTGAATCGAGGGGATTTATGAGAATATTGATTAAAAATCATCAGAATATGATTTGGAGAGCAAGCCAAGTGCGTAGGGTGTGCAAGAATCAAAGACGGACGCGAAAGGAGGCAAAAAATGAAGAGGGATTGCCAGGAGTTAGAGCCACGGCAACCAAGAATAGGCGTTGCGGCACCTTAACCAAAACGTAAGTGCCACGATGCTAGGTGATCAGCGTCGTAGCGCCCAGACGAGCGCTCCAACACTGCGGCAATGGCCACTGAGGGCCGCGGCGCTGAACACGGGAATTGTTTCCCATTTTAAGACTTTCTTATTTGTCTCTCACTTGCTTCAGGACTCCCTAATACAACTCTCACACGTATAGGGTAAACCTAAGACGTTTTAAAGCCTATATAAAGGCTATCTATTGGCTTGTAAACATATTTTTGTGATAACTCAAGAAATCTTAGTGATTAAGTCTTCTTTGTGGTTCTTAGTGAGAGAAAATCTCTAGATTGCAAGAGAGAGTTTTTCTTTGTGATCTTTCTTGTAAAATGCATACTTTGTGAGTGCTTAGTGATTCAATAACAAGAGTGGATGATCTTGATTCGCCGTGGACTTAGGCAAGTTATCGAACCACATAAATTTCTATATGTTCTTCTTTTACCCTTTCGATCTTTAATTCCTTTAATTATTTGTTCTGCATTATTTGTTTGGGTGATATTATTTTTCTACTCATTTGGCCATACATTTCAAATTTTCAGCAACACAGTGGCTGACATCCGAAGAGAAAAAACTGTAGATGAGTAAAGTACCGTATGCAAGCGCTGTGGAGAGCATCATGTATGCAATGGTTTGCACAAGATCAGACATAGCATATGCTGTGAGTGTGGTGAGTAAATACATGATAAATTCAGGTAAGGATCTTTGGCTTGCAGTGAAGTGGATTCTAAGATATCTCAAGAGGACGTCAAATCACAGATTTGTGTATAAGAGGGATGAAGACAGCAGTGAAATGATAAGAGGGTACGTAGACTTAGATTATGCAGGTGATCTAAATAAGAGAATGTCGTTGACGGGCTACGTGTTCACAGTGTTTGGGTGTAGTGTATGTTGAGGATCAGTTCTACAACATGTAGTTGCACTATCTACCACAGCGGCGGAGTACATAGCTGTTGGTGAAGCTATTAAGGACACATGGTGTGGTTGAAAGGCATATGCGTAGAGGTATTGACTAGTGAAGATGTGAATACCGGTGTATATTGTGACAGCCAGTGCCATACACTTAAGTAAGCATCAAGTGTTCCACGAGAGGTCGAAACACATTAATGTGAGGCTCCATTACATTCGAGAGATTGTCCAAAATGATGAAGTTAGTCTAACGAAGATAGCATCATTTAAAAATTCTGTTGATATATTGACTAAGCCACTGCCCTCAGTTAAGTTCATCCTATGCAAGGATTTAACCAGAATCACTACTTTGTGAAGGTGACCGAAGATGCGGAAATGAGAGATTGAGTTACTTTGTGGATAATTTTGAATCAATGAGGAGATTTGTGAGAATACTGATTGAAAATCATCGAAATATGATTTGGAGAGCAAGCCAAGTGCTAAGGGTGCACGAAAATCGACGACGAATACAAAAGAAGGTGAAAAATGAAGAAATGAGTGCCAGGCACCAGCGTCGCAGCGCCCAAACTAGAACGTGAGCGCCGCGACGCTAGGTGATCAGTGTCGTAGCACCTAGGCGGGCGCTCTAGCGCCTCAGCGATGGCCGCTGAGCGCCGCAGGGCTGGACGCATGAATTGTTTTCCGTTTTGAGACTTCCTTATTTGTCTCTCACTTGCTTTAGGACTCCCTAATACAACTCCCACATGTATAGGGTAAACTTAGGACATTTTAAAGCCTATATAAAGGCTCTCTATTGGCTTGTAAACATATCTTTGTGATAATTCAAGAAATCTTAGTGATTAAGCCTTCTTTGTGGTTTTTAGTGAAAGAAAATCCCTAAATTGCAAGAGAGAGTTTTTCTTTGTGATCTTTCTTGTAAAAGGCATATTTTGTGAGTGCCTAGTGATTTAATAATAAAAGTGAGTAATCTTGATCCGCCGTGGACGTAGGCAAATTGCTGAACCCGAAAATTTCTGTGTTCTTCTTCTACCTTTACACTCTTTAATTCCTTTAATTACTTATTCTGCACTATTTTACTTGGGTGATATTGTCTGTTTGTGTGCTTTTGTCTCAATAATATCATTAGCTGATAATTTAACTAACCCAACAATCAACTTTTAACATGCCATCAAGAATCAGATTACATCAAGAAGTAACAAATTTCGACCAATTAAGAATCTTTAGAAGGCTTCTCATGGAGTTTATACCTGGTGATCCCTGAAATGAATTTTAATCATTTACTAATATATAGTGAAAATCTGTTTCCTTTTTTTAATTTGTTTTATAATAATTACCAACCGAAAGTTTATAAAAATCTAAAATGAAGATCAGATTGTTTTCCAACAAATTCTGACTCGTGGGTTTTGTGTAACAATAAATATAATATGGTTATTATTTCTTAATACCGAAAACTCTGGAATATTGATGTAGGTTGTGAATTTAACATTATTTTCAATTATAAAAAAAAGAAGGTAGCGGTCGCTATTGTTTGTCATTAAATAAGGTGACGGTGATGCTCACCGCTTCTACCATTGGATAAATCAGTGGTTAATCTATTCAATAGTGGTGGCGATGCACATTATCGTTATCCTTATTTTACAGCAGACAGTGGTGGAGGGTGGCGGCCATATTCGTTCGCTATTAAACGATATATAAGCCATCAATCTATCTAACGGTGGTGGTAGTAGTATATGTCACTTCCATATTATTTGACGACAGACAGTGATGGCTACCGTCCTTCATTGCAGAACGGTGTCCACCGTCAAATGAGGTTGCAATAATGTGCACCGCCACCTCGTTTAACGGCGAAGGCTGCCTCCTTCCACTATATTTGACCTTATTTTTGTTAGAAATGACTTCAACATTGTGTAAATCAGAAAAAATGGAAGCTAAAGATATAAATTTTGTTAATTTTTGTCATCGAAGATCGGTGGCCGATAGTGGCCCACCGTTGCCATAAGTCTGTCGCTGCTAGAGGCTTATGTTATTTTAAAATTATTTATTTTTAAAATAAAATTTATAAATTTTAAAATTTAATTCTATCTGTTTATGCCATGTGTCTTTTTTTATATCAATGACCAATCATATATTAACATTTAGACTCAATGGCTAACTGATATGGGTTAATTAGGTATAATATTTTTATTTTTCAAGTTTAATATTTATTCATTTAAATTAAGATTGTTTGACTCTTTATATTCTTTATTGTTATTTTATAGGTTTAGAGCCAATAGAGCAGATTAGTATGAAATTCCAAAGGAAACAAGGCAAAAATATCAAAATTGCTTTAATAACTATAAATAGTAATTCGTGAACAATAACTTTGTTACAGTGCTAACGACAAAAAATGAGTGCTATAGTGCTTAAGACAGTGTCTCCAGCGCCAAAAAATGAGCACCGCAGCACTCAAACCTGGAATTTGAGTGCCCTAGAGCCTAAAAATGAGTGTTGCGACGCCCATACGATTGAAGAGACTCTTAACTCGCCTTGAATATGAATTTACCTTAATTTGCAGCCACCAAACTTATAAAATAAGAGCATTTTGAAGTAAAAAAATATAGACAACAAGAGAAAGCACGAAAAAGAACAAGTTTCAAGGAGTTTGAATCAACATTTGAAGATAAAAGAAGATATTCAATTACAAGTTAGAGAGAGAAAGTGCTGAATCAAGACATTTATATGTGTTTTCTTATTCTCTTACTTATATTTTTCATTTTTCTTCATTATGTTCTAAAACACTAGTTTTCATCATGAACTAAAGTTTTATATTTAGGTTTATAATTTTAAACTTGATTTGTGATTGAATTCAAATTCTTATTTTATTTTTATAAATTCAATAGTATAATTGTTCAATTATTTTGTGCTTATTTTTTTCTAATTACTTGATCACTAATTAGATTATTGTAAGAGCCCTACTGAACTTGACGAAGGAATTTAAGTATTGGCTTTAAATAATTTGATATATGATCATATGGTAATAACTATGAGTTTTATATAGGATATAAATATACTTATATAACATAGATAATAGTAATAGACCGATTCTTAAAAAATCTTATTCTAGTAAGATAGACATATAAGTAATTATTATGGTAAAATATAATCACTCAATTCATCGACAGAGGCTTGTGATAGTATTAGAAATTTAGCTAACAATTCATATTGAGAGATTAACTAAAGAAAAGATTAATTAGTTAAAGTAACATATCAATAGATAGTTATAAACTTAAGTTTTATCTATTATCGGTACTTCTATCTTGTTATATTTACTTTTTCTTTTCTATCTTGTTAATATTTTTCTATTTTGTTTAGATTAATATTTTTTAATTTTCTTTTATTTGAATAAAAGTAAGGAGATACTATTTTAGTACTTAGCATAAATAATAACAATAATTTTTTGTAGAAACGATATTTTACTTACTCTTTATTACTTATTTACGATAGTATACACTTATACTAAAATACATCACATCATCAACACATAAATTCTAACATAGCAAAAATGTCATTATACAAAAAATAATTCGTCAAATTTAATAGTAATTTTTTAGTAGAAAAGAACAAAATTGAGTAATTTAAAACTTTAAAAACAAAAATTGAATATTAAACTAAATTCGAGGGACCAAATTGTCCTTCCCTCTATTTGATATTAAGTAAACTAATATATATCAAAAGGGTTAAGAACATTTTTATCCCTAATTTTGGTCAATTACTTAATTTTGTTCTTTTTATTTTAAATTATCCAATTTTGTCTCCCCTCCACCATTAGTAAGCTTCCTTTAGATTTGACGATTGAATGACAAAATTGTAACTTAACAAAAAAATATTGACACATGTTAAATAATCATTGGTTATTGTTAAATAAATAAATAAATAATAAAAAACAAATAATCTCCACCCATTCGGTGATTGGCTATCCTCGGTTGCGGGCCTTTAATAATAAAAATGATTAAAATTATATCTTAAATTTAATTTTTCATGACTTATACAATGGTAAAGTCATTTTTAACCAAAAAAAAAAAAAAGAATGTGGCCAAATATAGGTAGGGGGCAGCGGTCACCGTCAATCGCTGTCCCACTGTTAGGGTCGCAGCTATCGTCGGCCATCGTCAAATTATGAGGTAGTAACGTGCACTGCCATCACCATTAGACAGATCAACAGTCTATCTGTCCGATAGTGGTAGTAGTGCCCTATTATTTACTGACCACTATCTCTCACCTATATTTAGTCGTTTTTTTTGTTACTTTTTAGTCAAAAATGGTTATATTATTATGTAAATTATAAAAATAAAATTTAATAATATAAATTTTAATTATTTTGTATTATAAAAAAATGGTGATTAATAGTGGACCACCCTATCAACAGCTTTTAAAAAAATATATTTATATTTAATTTTTTAAAATTAAATATTAAAATTTTATTTCAACCGATTATGAAACACGTAATTTTTATAGTCAATCATTGATTAATATGTACACAGGATAGGTGCGATCAAATGGATAATAATTAACGTATAAATTCTAAATGGTAAAATTATTATTATACAATAAAATTAACTTTTTGTTGGATCTAATCACAATTCAGTAATAAAGAGGATAAAATTAAATAATTTAAAATAAAATAAATAAAATTGAATAATAGAACAAAAGTTAAAGGACAAAAATATCCTTATTGCATATCAAAATTCTTTCTGCAAAATCCTACCCTTCATTCTCTCTCCTGTCTGATTCTCTCGAAGCATTCTTTCATGTTTTTATATTTAATTTCTCGTCTCTTTAACGCTAACCTGTTGGTCTCACGTCTGCTGCGGGGCCACACTACTTGCCTCGCCGTACTTCGGCCACCGTCCAGTTTTTTTGTCGCCGATTCAGGCAAAGCTCCGATGGTAATTTTTTTTTCATTTTTCAGTTTTTAATTGATCATTTACTTTACTCGTCGTTTATTAGTTTTATATTTGTATGTGTAAACAAATTTTTTCCTATAATGTTTGGTTGGACAAAATTCTTGAAATTATTAGGAGCTTGAGTTCATTTTGGATTATCGAGTTAAAAATGAAAGTGATTCTTGAGGATAGATATTTACTTTAAATATTTTTTCAGTGCTAGTACAAAATAACACTTCTGCTTAAAATTGCAGGAACTAAAATGGAAATTCCTCATTGAGGGACATACAAAATTATATATAATTTAGTTAAAAGAATACCATTTAATTTTGATAAAATAGTTATGTGGTGCTAGAACATTTAATTTTTTATTTCGTTTTCTTTTTCAAAGCTTTTTCTGGGTATTTGCCACTTATGCCCTTGGATTAAGACATTAAGTGACATACATTTATTGCAGGTTGGAAAGTGTTCTGTAATATTCTTTTTCTTCTTTGATGAAAAAAGACTTAAATTACAACAACATGAACTAGTACCTTTGATGGTTTACCTAAAATGTTTAAACATCTATTGTATATAATATAATATAATATAATATAATATAATATATTAACATCAATACATTGTGGTGATTTGTTCAATTTGTAAAATATATGTATTCAACAAAACTGGTGAAATTGATAGAGTTCAAAGTGTTAATGTCGACAATGATGATGTTGATGGTTGACATTTTAGGTGGATTTAAACACACAACTGATTTCATTTTGGATGAATTTTTATTGTTGTTGAATTGTGTTTTAGTTGAATTTTAGTATTAATTGGAATAATCAGCTAAATTTTAATAAATATTTAATTTAAGTCAGTTATTTTCACAAATAAGAAATATTTGAATTTTTACTGAGAATCCACTTATATTAAGACAGAGGACGAGTATAATAGAATTTTAATAGGATTACAATTGAAGATAAGGCCTCAAATGTTGGTCGATAAAATTTTAACAGAATCAAGATTAGCCCTTGATTTTAGAGTGATAAGATCTTAACGAAATCAAGATGATGCCTTAATTTTAGGTGGGGCTCTAAGTAGTTGCCTAAGTTGCCTAGTGTTGAGCGCTACTGGCCAACTAACGCAACAACCTAACCTCAAAGAATCAATTAATAACAATTTAGCAGCCTGAAGAGGGAGTTCTCAAAACAGGATATTTTTCAAAATAAAGATCCCAATAGGTAACTTGGCAGCCCTTACTTTAAAACGATTCTAGTATTGATTGACGATCCAAGTTTTGCAGTTTTTCTTTTTAAATTTTTTTTAATGAAATTAACTTTGCTGTCCAAGAAGGCTGTATTAATGTCTTTATCTGCTGTCTTTTTCTTCTTTCTTTTGTTATAATATTAGAGAGGGCAGGAATTCAGATCAAAGTTCAAATAAATATTGAACAAGTTGATATAATATTTTCTGAATTTGTAAAATTGTGAATTTGCTTCTCGACAAAATATAAGGAGAATCATCTATGTATTATGTACCTACACCATGTTGTTCAAATAATAAAGGGTGCGATTGGATCAATTTGTGAAAATCAGTACTTTCTATGAGTGGATTACCTGAGATAGGAAGATGGAAATACAAGGACGTAGATGCCACAAGTACAAATTTAGCCCATCCAGCAAGACAGTCAAACTTGCAACTAGGATCAGCTTGCCTTAGCAGCAGCAAATCTTGACAATTGAAGGTCATAAGAAGGATTCTGATGAGTCCATACCACGGGCTTCGGCTGATCCCATGAAAACCAGCAGCATTGAGCAGGTAAGAAAGCCAAGTCACACAACAGTATAAGGCCCAAGAGTTGATTTACAACTACTTAGCTACCTGAAGAGAGAGCTCTCGAAACTGGGTTATCTTTTCAGAAAGGAACCAATAGGTAATTTGTCAGCCACTCAACTTCCCTTTAAACTTTTCCACTCATCATCTAGTCACACTATAATTAACTTGTGGCTGTAATTGAAAGAATGGCCACGGAAGTGATAAGGTGTTTGACTTGAGTATTGCCAATGTCTCTTGAAATATAGTTGCTTAATTGTTTAATCGTGACGTTACAACAGCTCTCAAAGCTCTCAGAAAAGAGAAATGGAAAAACAAAAAAGCAAATGCCGCCGGTTGGTGCTAGTTCCATGTCCGTTCCAAGGCCACATAAATCCAATGCTTCTGCTAGGCACCATCCTTCATTCCAGGGGCTTCTCCATCACAATTGCTCATTCCCAATTCAGTTTTCCTGACACTGCAAATCATCCTGATTTTACCTTTCTTCCATTATCGGATGGCTCATTGTACAAACTCGATGGTGATTTTATTGCTTTTATGTCAAATCTTAACTTAAATTGCAGAGCTCCGCTTCAGGATGTTCTGGTTCGGATTATAGAAGAACAGGAACAGCATGAATTGCCCCCTTGCATCATTTATGATGGACTCTTACACTTTGCAGAAGCTGTGGCTTGTCACTTGAAGCTACAAAGCATTATCTTGCACACTGTTAGTGCTGGTAATTTGCTGACTTACTATGCATATCCTCGGCTGCAAGAGGAGGGTTGTATTCCTTTGCAAGGTACCGGACTCAACATTCTTGTTAAATGAATTGTGGGATTGTTAAGTGCTCAATAAAGTACCAGTTATAACTCTTGAAACTCGATATGACCACTATTTGATGCAGATTCTAAGTCACAAGAAATAGTGCCAGGGCTTTATCCTCTAAGATTCAAAGATCTACTTTTTTCTGACTTCGAAGATTTAGATAGCTTACTGAAGCTATTAGCTAATGCTAGAGATGCAACAACATCTTCGGCCATCATCTGGAATACCATGAAGTGCCTCGAAGAATCATCACTGGAGCAACTTCGACAACATTGCAAAGTTCCAATATTCTCAATAGGCCCTATGCACAAAATTGCTCCAGCCTCCTCTACAAGCTTACTGAATGAGGATGCCAGTTGCCTCGGATGGCTTGACAAACAAACTCCAAATTGGGTTATATATGTAAGTTTAGGCAGCGTAGCTTCTGTGAATGAGAAAGAGCTAGCAGAGATGGCTTGGGGCATAGCCAACAGCAGGCAACCTTTCTTGTGGGTTCTCAGGCCTGGTTTAGTTCAGGGATCAGAACCAATGGACCTATTGCCTGATGATTTTAAAGAAGCTGTTGGTGAAAGAGGCTGCATGGTGAAATGGGCACCACAAAAGGAAGTGTTGGCGCATAGTGCTGTGGGAGGGTTTTGGAGTCACTGTGGTTGGAATTCGACCCTTGAAAGTATAAGTGAAGGCGTTCCGATGATTTGTAGACCATCTCTTGTTGATCAGAGAGTAAATGCAAGGTACATTAGCCATGTATGGAGAATTGGGTTTGAGTTGGAGAATGAGTTGGAAAGAAGGGAGATTGAGAGAGCTATTAAGAGGCTGATGGTGTCAAAACATGGGGAAGAGATGAGGCTGAGAGCACTGGATTTGAAAGAAAAGGCTGAAGCTTGTGTCAGAGAGGGAGGATCTTCTTATAATTCATTGAACGAGTTAGCAGAACTTATCGGGTTATGTTAATGTTATAAAATGTTTTTCTTTTGATACAAACAAGTGTCCTTGGCCATTTAAATCTCGAATGAGGTAATTTCTTAAAATCAACACCTTGTGTTGCATCTTGTGATGGATCTTAGTGTTGACTCATTGATCCTTGATTTAATAATGTCACAAGCACAAGGTCATTTCACTTGAAAATGGAAACTTTGATCAAAACTGTGAAGAATATGAACCCTCACAGCTTAATGGCTGGTAAGAAATCAGAAATCGTTTACGCACAACAATATTATTTTATTGAGTGATTGCGCTGCCTTTTTCAAGATGTGAAGTCCGTAATACAAATATTGGGATGGGCTTCTATGTGCGACAACGAAGTTGGGCTGCATTTATTTGTCGAAATGTGCTGTGTAAAGAGAATATATTTAATTTTAAATATAAACTGTATAATAAAATTTTTATATAAGTTGTAATTTTATTATAAAATAAAAAAATAATACAAATAAAATATAATATTTTACATTAATAATATGTATATATGGTAGGAAAGTATAAAGTAATTATTTCGGAATCATTTCAGAATTATTATTTAATATCCCCCTTCAAACTCAAGATGACGCAGTGAAAGTAAGTTTAAGTTTGAAAACTAGAGCATGAAACGGCGCGGAAGTAGAAATTTGGTAAAAATATCAGCAGGTTGCTCCTCAGATGAGATGGAGTACAGCATGATAGTGCTTTGAGAAACGTGTTGCCGAACAAAGTGACAATCTGTTTTAATATATTTAGTCCTCTTATGAAATATATCATTGTGGGCAATTTGAATAGCACTTTAATTGTCACAATAAAGAGGTGTAGCTCCAGTATGAGAAATACCCATATCTTCAAAAAGCCAGCGGAGCCAGACAATTTCTTGGGTAGTATCTGTAAGAGCACAGTAGTCAGCTTCAGTACTCAAGCGAGCAATGGCTGTCTGTTTCTTACTTTTTAATGAAAGAAGAGAATCACCCAAGAAAAGACAAAATTCATTAGTTGATCGTCGATCCGTAAGATCACCAACCCAATCTGCATCAGCATAAGCTCTAACACAAGAGGAGAGTGAGCTGAAAAATAGAGACTGTAAAAAAATGTACCTTTGAGCTAACGTAGGATATGAAGAACTGCTGTATAATGAGAGGTACGAGGAGCGGCCATAAACTGACTAATAACATAATCAGCATGAGCAATGTTTGGGCGAGTAACTATAAGGTAAACTAAACTAGCAACCAATTGACGATATAGGGTAGCATCACTGAGAATAGTATCATTAGAGGATAGGAGTTTGACATTAGGCTCTAGAGGAGTGGGGACTGTCTTACTGTCTGTCAACCTAGCTTTAGCAAGTAGATCGGATGCATAATTAGCCTGAGAAAGATAATACCCAGTAGAGTCGGATAGTACTTCAAGGCCAAGAAAATAACTAAGGTTGCCAAGATCTTTCATTTCAAAGTGTTGCTGAAGAAAGTTCTTGAGAGTGAAAATATCAAGAAGATCATTACCCGTGATAATCAAATCATCAACATAGATAATAAGGAGAACACAAATTTGTGTTGTCTTGCGGACAAAAAGAGCTGGGTCATAGGGACTAGACTAAAAATCATGCTGAAGAATAGTCCCACTAAACTTTGCAAACCATGCACGAGGAGCTTGTTTAAGACTATATAGAGCACGACGAAGTTTACAGACTTTGCCTGGAGGATATGGATAACTGAGAGGAGGCTTCATATACACTTGTTCAGTGAGATCACCATTGGGAAAAGCATTTTTGACATCCATCTGAAATTGTCATACCCTAGACCCAAAAGATCTGACACCCGACATCACTTACATTCATTCAATAATACTTAAACATTCATTTTAATTTCTTTCAGAATTATAACAATTGAATTATGACTGGGACAATTAGTAAACCGGAGATACGCAGAATTTTCTCAGAGATTAACACTCTACTACGTCACCAGTAGCAACTTTGTTACCGGAAGCCCAGAATATATTCATTGCAAATTCTTACATAAATCAATCCATTACTACACTTGGTGAAACTTAAACTAAATCCAACCACACACAATAAAATAATACATAAGTATTTATTCAATAGGGACAAATCAAATATCTTATCCCACGTGTCCCTAAATGAAACACTTAGCAACCTAACAACTTAGGGAACCCAAGAAACAGCAGAAGCCTTGCCAAATTCGCTAAGCACACATGTACCTTATTTACCTAAAATCACCATAAACTATAATGAGTATAAAACTCAGTAAGCATACTAGTTTTTCATATATCAAATACAAATACATATATGTACACAATGTATATGTATGATATGTTGTGATCAATCAAAATCATAATCTTATCAAATCACATATCATGTAAGCGCTTACACATTCTTTCAAAACACATAATAGGAATACCATCACTCAACTACTACTTAGTAGGACTTACATATCACATATCACATAATGAGCCAAATGTCACTCGTATGTGACATACCGTATGAGAGGAATAGTACAAGTGAGGCCTTTAAATTACACATATATAATGCTCATGCCCGAAGGTAAAAGCCAAACCCTCACCCTGATCATCGGTGAGTCCTCTCACATGCACCAATACGCCACCACACGAATGTGATGACTCACTCTTCCTTTAGGTACCAATAAGATCTTCCCTACATACGGAACACATAACATATACCAATCCCGAAGGAAAGGCCACACATAAAGGCTCCAAAAATCACATAAAATGCCTACTAAGTTAACAGTGAGTTCAAGTATCCTCAAAACACAAAATATTTATCACGAACATATTACACTTCAAAAGCTTTCTTTATTAAACGCATCTTATTTTGAAAACTCACTTTCAAAAATACATGTATGTCCATGCTCAATGTCAATGCTCACATTCATAAACATATATTCACATTTCATATCAAAATATACTTTGACATAACATAAACATATTCTTAACCCCATTTGCAAAATCATACAAAACAATTACTATGTTTATTGTGATTTCAGTAAAAAATCTAGTATACTTACCTCTTAACACTTTTAGCTATAAGGCTTAAATCTCCTTAACCTATCAATGGAGATTAATCCTTTCATAAGCCTCATAATTCACACAAAATACTTTAAATAGATTACAAAATTATACACAATGCATTTATCACATCAAATTGGTTTAAATACTTGGTTTCTCAAAACCTGTCATTCTGACCACTTACACTTAACAAAAATTTCTAATACATCAAATGATGTCCAATTACTCCAAAATCAGAATATACCATTATTGACTCATATATCCATCTTATATATAAATATTATATCAAAATTCCTACACAATCCATTTCATACACACCATCGAATCCAAACTACTAACCTGACAGGATCAAGATATTTACTGAACAGTATTCAATCTCCCAATTTTATAAAATCATATACTAACTCAAAAATTATAAAACTACCACATAATTACTCTTGACACATATCTCAGTCCATGATAAATATTTCACTTCTAAATCACTGCCAAAAGTATTTTAAAACTATTTTCTTTCATAACTTTAAAAATCTGTTAATTAAATACTGCAATGAGCTGATACATTCTAAAAAGTCATAACACTTCAACCACATTGATCTAAATTCTCAATTCCGAATATATCACATTAAACATATAAATTTATCATATTCCATAAATTTGTAATTTTTTAAGATCATTCAATATGTCAAAAATTATTTTCCACTGTAACATACTGTTTACACAGGAAATTTCCAGAATTTTAGGGCATTTTGGTAAATTCACTAAAAATTTAATTTCCAGAATTTTCAATCGATTCAAAGTTTCAGATGATCCTAAATATGTCTAATTTCATATACTCAAAATTTAAAATCAGAATCGAATCACAATAATTTATAAAATTCCTAGATCAAGAGACTATCAAGCAGAAACTCCACAATTCATCATGATTTATCAAGCTATCTTATAGATCATCATCAATTCTCACAATATCATATGAAATACACATCAAATCCTCAATTATACATATTTTCAGAAATTAAAACTTAAAGAAATTAACTTAATTAACACCAATAAATTGAGAAATAGTTGTGATATACCTCTTAAGATCCAAAATTCCAATTTCTTCTTCTTTTTCTTCTCTTTCTCTCTCTTCTATTTCTCTCTTCTCTCTCTCAAAAGGGATAGCTCGACCCAAAAATAAGCAAATTAGGGTTTCAAAAGTGTATTTTTATACTAAGAGGTAAATATTTGATATTTACGAATTTACCCCTAAAACTTTCAAAGTATTATAATTTGGTCCCTAAAATAAATCTAAAGTCTTACAAATAAACCCAATACTAATAGTATGTCCTTAACTTATAAAAACACTACTAATAGCAATATAAAACTCAAAGACCACCCACATACAAATAAATAAATATATATATATATATATATACATATTCTTATCGGTTATAGATACTGGTTACTACAGAATTAATGTCCAATCACGAACTGCAGCAACAACTAATAAACTTCGAACAGAAGTAAGTCTAGCAACTGGGGCAAAAGTTTTTTCATAATCTATTCCATATTCTTGGGTAAAGTCTTTGGCAACAAGGCGAGCTTTATAATGCTCAATAGATCCATTAGATTTAGTCTTGATCTTGTACACCCATTTGCATCAAATGACAGTTTTATTAGATGGAAGAATAACAAAATTCTAAGTATATAACAAAAATATTTAAGAGAAACTGAAAAATTTTAAGGACTACATTGTTGCTGTAATTCAATGTATTACAAATGCTACATAGATAGCATTTATATAAACTTTAGGTTAATATAAATAAAGAATATAAATATATATATAATAAAACTAAATATAACCTATTAATTATAAAATATATATGATAAGAATCAATTATCTTAATTTCTTTATATATTTAACATTCTCTCTCAAATTCAAGATGGTAGAAGTTTGAGTTTGAAAAGGAACATTCTTGATTGTAATGGTGTTTGTTAAGATACAACTGTTGACAGTGAATGATAACCTTTGTTGGAGAGAGACAACCCTTGTGGAAGAGAGGCTATGTTGTCGTAAAGTGACAATGTTGTCGGAGTGACAAGCACGTCGAGAAAATTAATTACTGCGATTACAAACACGTTGATAAAGAAAATAAGAAATCAACTGTTACGAGTACAAGTGCGTTAAGAAGATCAATCACTGCAATTGTAAATGCATTGACAAGGAGACAAAAAATCAACCGTTGCGAGTACAAGTGCGTTAAGAAATTCTATATTAGAAAATATAAAGAAAACAACGAAAATTAACTCTTAAAAATGATCTAAAGACTCTTAGAAGGATCGTAATTTGACTCTGATACCATGTGAGAAATATAAAAAGAATATATTTCACTATAAATATAAACTGTACAATAGAGTTTTTATATAAGTTATAACCTTATTACAAAATAAAAAAATAACATATAAAAAAAAAATTTACATCAATAATATATATATATAATAAGAGAATATAAAAAAAATTATTCTGAATAATTTCGGTTGCTATTAACTAGAAGCAAATAAACAACTTCCCGTTCTTGTCAAATAGCGTATCTTAACCTTGTATCACATCTCTCGGGAAAAAAAAAAAAAAAAGACCTTGCTTTCACAGTGAAAATCAATGGCATTCATCCGTAGATTCTTCGACAACTCACGAAGCATATTTGATCCATTCTGGAATCCATTCATGGACTTTCCATTCCTTTCTTCACTCTCCTCTCGTATCCTCAAGAAACCTCAGCTTTTGTAAACCCGCGTGTGGACTGGAAATGCCCCAGAAACCCACGTGTTCAAGGTCCATTTTCCGGGGATCAAGCAAGAGGAAGTAAAGGTCGAGACTGAAGATGAGATGGTGCTGATAATCAGCGGAGAGGAACGTAGAAAAGGAAGACAAGAACGACACATGGCATCGTGTGGAGCGTAGCAGTGGCAAGTTCTGGAGGAGGTTCAGCTTACCGGATAATGTGAAGAAGGATCAGACTTAAGCTTCTATGCAGAATGGGGTGCTTACGGTTACTGTTACTAAAATTAAGTCAAGTATCTTGATGTGAAGGCCATTGAGATTTCTGGTTAAAGACAATGCTTGCTTTATGGACGAGAATGAGTCGAGGGATTGAATAGTATGGACCATCGTTTAATTGCCCATCCAAGTCGCATTATTTTTTTTTAATGATGAAATTAACCTTGCCGTCCAAGAAGGCTGCATTATTGACCTTATCTTCAGCCTTCAACTTCTTTCTTTTGTTTTAGTATTAAAAAGGACAGAAATTCAGATCAAAATTCAAATAAACATTGAACAAGTTGATGAAGTTATAAAATTCAAATAAACACTGAACATGAGATTATGCTTGTGTATGCACTAAATAGGGTACTGGTTGCTTGAGAGTTGAGGTTAGCATTGACATAGTCATAGAAAAATTTTCAGAGATAAGATAGAAAATCAAGAACGTGGATGCCTCCGGGTGGTGCTAGTTCCTTTTCCATTCCAGGGCCACATAAATCCGATACTTCAACTCGGCAACATTCTTCACTCAGAAGGCTTCTCCATCACAGTTACTCACACCGAATTCAATTCTCCTCATGCCTCCAACCATCCTGATTTTGTCGTCAGATGGCTTACCATCTAGCCCCGAATTCTCCCATGGTTTCATTGATTATATATCAAATATTAACTTAAACTGCAGAGCTTCCTTGCAGGAAGTACTGACTAAGATCATAGAAGAACAGGAACAGCAAGAAGATCTTCCCTGCATCATTTATGACGGAGTTATGTATTGTTGGGAAGGCAGTAGCTCGTCATCTGAAGCTACCAAGCATTGTCTTATTCACTGGTTGCGCTACCAGCTTGTTAACATACTATGCTTATCCTCAGCTTGGGACCCTTATCATGGTATGGGAACTCTACATCATTTTCAATTAATTGCGGGTTTGTCAAACATTGTCAATCCTTACCTTATCCAAATATTAATGTCACATGTGAAGATGAGCTTAGGAAAGTTTATAAGGTTTGGATCTCCTTAACTACGTAGACGTGTTTTAAGTAAAAAATACTTGCATAAAGCACAAAAGCAATTTCTTGAGAGAGGACGTATGCATAAAGTCTAAAGAGAACAATATTTACTTAATTGTTAGATTCGAGAGTTTTAGATGGTATCAGAGTCGAATTTATCTCGTGGTATGGGTTAGCAAGCCTGCAGTCTGGGCTATAGATAACACACATGTGCTGTGAGACCTTGGGGTCTAGCCTATATAGGTCAACCATTAGGGCTTAGTGTATATGACATGTGCCATGGGACATTTGGGGTCTAGCCCATATGGATCAACCATTTATCTTTAGGGCTTAGCGTATACGAGGCCGTGTGTTCCCTAAGGAGGTAGATTATAATATTCGAGATCTAAAATTCTTAAAGTAATAGATAACAGGATCAAGATAGATGAGTTGAGGATTAGGTGTTAAAATCCTATATCACCTAGTTGATGAATTCATTACATGACATAAAAAAATGACAGATTGAAAAGAGAAATAAAAAGAACTATGATTTACAAAGAAAAAATTTCTAGATGATATATGTAGAAACAGTATGAGTTTTTTTTGAAAGACTTAGAATAAAACTGTGCAAATTCAGACCCAAACAGATAATATTATACTGTATGGGAGCCGATTGTTACAATGCATACCCTCGTTTGAAATAGAAAGGTTACATTCCATTGCAAGTTATGAGAACTTACACTATTTCATTGCAAGGTATGAGAACTCAACACTCTTTTCAAATGGGTTCAAAGAGGAAGGTTACATTCCATTGCAAGGTATGAGAACTCAACACTTTTTTCAAATGGATTAGTCAAATGTTAAATAAATTCCCAGTTATAATCTCTGATACTCGATTTTACCATTTCTTGATACAGATTCTAAGTCACCAGAAATAGTGCCAGGGTGTCAAAATATATTCCCAGTTATAATCTCTGATACCCGATTTTACCACTTCTTGACACAGATTCTAAGTCACCGGAAATAGTGCCAGGGCTTTATCCTCGAAGATTCAAAGATCTACTCTTTCCTGACTTCAAAAATATAGATATAGATGCCTTTTTGCAGGGATTAGCTCGTAATAGAGATGTTAGAACATCTTCAGCCACCATTTGGAATACCATGGAGTACCTTGAAAAATCAGCATTGAAGCAACTCCGAGAAAAAAGCAAAGTTCCAACATTCTTAATAGCCCCCATGCACAACATTGCTCCAGCCTCCTCTAGTAGCATACTGAAAGAGGACACCAGCTGCCTTTGATGGCTTGACAAAGAAACTCCAAATTCGGTTGTATATGTAAGTTTTGGCAGCGTAGTTGCAGTGGATGAGAAAGAGCTAGCAGAAATTGCTTAGGGCATAACCAACAGCAAGCAACCTTTCTTGTCGGTTCTTAGGCCTGGTTTAGTTTGGGGATCAGAACCAATGGACCTATTGCCTGATGGTTTTAAAGAAGCTGTTGGTGAAAGAGGCTGCATAGTGAAATGGGCACATAGCGCTGTGAGAGGGTTTTGGAGCCATTGCGGTTGGAATTCGACCCTAGGAAGTATTAGCGAAGGCGTTCCAATGATTTGTAGACCCCCTTTTTTTGACCAAAGAGTTAATGCAAGGTAACTCAGCCATGTGTGGAGGGTTGGCCTCGAGTCGGAGAATGATCTGGAAAGAGGGGAGATTGAGAGAGCTATTAAAAGGCTGATCGTGGGAAAGAAGGAGAGGAGATGAAGCTGAGGGCACTAGATTTCAAAGCAAAAGCTGAAGCTTCTGCTAGAGAGGGAGGACGTTCTTATAGTTCATTGAACGAGTTAGCAGAACTTATCATGTCATTTCAATGCTATAAAATGTTTTTGCTTTTAATAGGAACAGGTGTCCTTGGCCATTTAACTCAAAGATGCAGTTCTCTGAAATTAATAAGTACTCTATTGTGGTACTTTCCTGTAATCTAACTCTTTGTTTTGCATTCTTGTGATAGATGTTAGTATTGACTGGTTAATGATAGATCTTAGTATTGACTCGTTGATCCTTCATTTAATGTCACGAGCACAAGGTCATGTCACTCAAAAATAGAAACTTGGATTAAAATTGGGAAAAATATAAACACTCACTGCTTAATGGCCCGCAAGAAATCAGAATTTGTTTAAGTTTATGTTTACATAGAAATCAGCAATCGTTTAAGTTAACGAGTACATGACGAAAGACTTGTATGCCGTTTTGTTACGCAAGTAATAAACGTCATGTCGTAGGTTATATCATAAAGTAACGACAGTCATCCATTAACCCAGAAAAAAGCTTAACTCGGCCCAAATTATGGGAAACCCGTTAACGAGATTCATGGACCTTCATATTGAAGCCCATAAAGAAGCTGTCCAAAAACCTTTTTTTAAAAACATTTTTAAATTTCTTTTTTTAATAGAACCAAATATCTTATTAACGTCTCTAGAACATTCGTCTGTTCGAGAACGTAATCCAATGACCGAGAAAGTACTAGAATATCCTTGCCACCACTATAAAGTAATCAAACCGCTTCCTTTTTCTGGTGCAATCCAGGCTGACACAAGCTATAGGCAGATTACGGAAAGCAGGTGAATTTCGTGCAGTTCTCAACTCTAAGCTCAGCTTCTCAGAAAAAATGTCGCTGATTCGACATGGAGGCATCTTCGATCCCTTCTCTCTCGACGTTTGGGATCCCTTGAAAGACTTGCCGTTCCCTTCGTCTTTCCCTTCACTTCTTCTAGCTTCCCTCAAGAGACCTCAGCTTTCGTGAACACCCGCGTGGACTGGAAGGAAACCCCGGAAGCCCATGTGTTCAAGGCCGATCTTCCGGGGCTGAAGAAAGAGGAGGTGAAGATTCAGATTGAAGATGACAGGGTGCTGCAGATCACCGGGGAGAGGAAGATTGAGAAGGAGGACAAGAACGACACGTGGCACCGCGTTGAGCGTAGCAGCGGCATGTTCTCGAGGAGGTTCAGGTTGCCGGAGAATGTGAAGATTGATCAGGTTAAGGCTTCGATGGAGAATGGGGTTCTGACTGTAACTGTTCCGAAAGTGGAGGTCAAGAAAAGTAATTTCAAGGCTATTGAGATTTCTGGCTGAAACTTGAAAAATATTTAATGGGTAATATGCTTCTGTGTTTGTGTTTGCTGTTTAGTTTGTGTATAAGTATTTGTGAGTGTCTGGTGTAACGCCTCTTGTTGTAAGAGTGTGAGTCACTGATCGTAATGTGATGTTGGTCAAGTACAAGTTTGCATCTGTTTACTGCGCCAGAGATTATGTTGTTATTGTTGGTGCATTTCAATGATATTATGGTTTTGTTTTAGAACTGGATGTTCTATGGAGCTTTACATGCTGAGGTTGTGTAAATCAAATTGGAATACTGGTTTTATTGGGATCCCTTGAAAGACTTGGAAGCCAAAGCCATTATGTATTATTCTATAATGGATAGTTTATAATATCTTATCTAGACTGAATGAAGTCTGCAAGACCATATAAAACAAATGTAAATAAATATATCTTAACCTTGTTTGACAAGTTGAAAATGGATGGTTCTTTATCTTTCCCCTTCCCTATTTATTTAAATAATTTCCTGCACTGCATTGTTGGTTGCATTTGCAGCACTCTGAAGTCAGATTTTTTTCATAATAATATTGATAATTAAACAGATACATTCACGTTCAAGGCACAAAATGTGGCATCACTTTTGCGATACCATTCCTTTATTTTTCAAAAGAACTGCTTTCCCAAGTCTGAAACGGTGACAACTTTTCAGGACATATCAATTGATTCCTTTGAAATGATGGTGGATCAACCCAAAACCCAGAAGCATAAATTCAAACAGGGCAATAATTTACATGAAAATAGTATCAAATTGTATGGTCACATATCATTCAATGGGAGCTTTGCAGGTCTTGCAATTTATAAAAATAAATTGGGACAAAAATTGGACGCACACAGTAACTTGTAAAGCGGTGCTGTTCGTAATCATATCTGTTATTATATAAATTAGAAATCAGATTTAAAATTGCCTTATTTTATAAAAGGTAACTCAATTCAGATTTAGGGTACCAAAAAAAAAATGTTGTAATAATAAAAGCTTGTTTTTATTCTGGTACAAATTCGTTCTTTTGAAATAAAAGAACGTATTCTAGCACTCCATATACTTGGAACTCTTATATAAGTTACTTTATATTCTTTAGTTTATCATTTTTATGTTGTACATTGTAACACTTCATATTTTTGCGCGTGCAAAACATGCGTAAATAAAAAAAGATGTTATTAATTTTTTTATAAAATTAAAGTATTATACTTTTTATTTTTTATATATAAATTCATTAAATTTTTATTTATTACAAAAGTTTTCAAAATCTCTAAATAAAGATAAATCTTTAAATTAAAGTCTCAACTTTTATATTATATTTACAATTCAAAGAAGATAAAATTTAAAATTATTAAAAACATAATTTTTCATTCTTAAGCAAAATATAATTTTTTGAGTGCCCAATTTCAAAGTAATTCATCCAGTTAAAATTAAATTTGTAAAAATATTAATAATGAAGAGTGAGTCGTCGACTCAATAAGTAAAATCATTTATAATGTATGAGGGTTTCTGTTTGAAATATTTTAAGCATTTTTAAAATTTCATCAATAATATCAATCAAAGATTTTGATTTTAAATTTATCGAAGCAAAATTTTTCAATATCATTAATCATTAAAAAAATAATTCAATAACAATTCTTGTAAATTTTTATATAAAAATGTAGCTCGTGTCATATAGTATCACATGTACCCTCGGTAACCCAGCCAATTTTACAATCTTATATTATCACCTGTATTCTCGGTGATCCGGCCAATAATCATTTATAGTATACACTTTCAAAAAGGATACCAATTGGTTCAAATCATATATTATGCCAATCGTTTCAATATCATATGACTATAGACAATGAATTAAAATATTTTCTTTAAATTTCAGATTCAATAATTAATTTTAGATTCAGTAATCAATTTATTTCAAATGTCATAACTTTAATTCTTTCATAATAATATAGCTTGCAACAGTTTTGTAAACAGTATCCAATTAACCCAAAATCAAACCCGTAATTTTGAGTTATCATATAAAGATCCATAGTTTTATAATCTTATTTAAAGAGATGTTTAAAACTATAAACAAATTATTTATTGAAAACTTCAAAAGTACATAAACTTTAAAAATATTTTCATTCGTTTGACCAAAATCAATGAAAAATAATTTAATTGAAAAATCATAATAAGTTTCAGAAGTAAAAATAAATCATAAGTTTCTTGAAGTATTTTTAAAATTTCGAATATCATAATAACAATACTTTTCATTTGAAAACAAAATGGATATATTATGAATGACGTTACTTAAATCGAAAAAAGTCAAATACATTAAAACTTATCTCTACTTGTTGATAGACTGCAAATATCCTACTCTTCAAGATAACAATTAAGTATCTTTCATAATCATTCTCAAAATATATATATCTCTTAACTTATAACTTTTTCTTTATTCCTATTTCGGTATCGAATAATAAATAATCTAAAATTCGTATCTCATATTCTATTTATTGAATTCATGTAAACTCTATACCTATCTTTTATAGATACATAAGAGTTCAACATATAATTTACTCAAGATATTTGATTTAGTAAAACTATTAAAAACAAATGAATATTTCTGCTTGACAGAATCTGTCAAGCAGTTTCTATATGTAAACATAATTTATAATTTAGTTCATAAAATATTTTATAATTGTCTAAAATTTACGAAATTAAAACTAAACTAACTAGACATATATAAATGCCAGTATATAAAATTTCAGAATTTTTGAAAATCTTTTGGTAGGTGAAATTATTTTCGTAATTTAAGTATATTGCTGAATTTTCTGTTTTTCAGTATTATAGTCACTATTTTAGAAATTCATATAAAATTGAATTTTTGGAGATTTTCAGTGAAACAAAATTTTTCAGAATCCTTATTGTGTTAGCTTTTAAATAGTAAAAATATTGGTATAAAAATATATATGTATAAATATAATTTATTCAAAGAATTATACATAGTGTTGTTGAATTCTCTATTTTTCTAAGATTTCACTCACTACTTAATATACATATACATTCAAAAGTCAAACTAAAGAGTTCTTGATAAAAATTAAGGTTTTAAATAATAATTATGAAGCATAATTTATTTGAAAGAATCACATTTGTAAAATAATTATTCAAAATGTCAATTTACTTATATAAACTCAAAACTTAATTTTTACTTCACATAATCTCTTTCTAATTTCTATTCTACATAACCTCTTTATAAACTATTTTCATTGTCAATTTACCACAAAAATATGTTAACTAGGTATAAACTCTACATAATTATAAAAAATATAACTAAAAAAATTATAGTAGATGAACATACCTTAAATCAAGATATCAATCAACACTTAACTATCTTCTTCTATTTTTCTTCTCATTCTTTTTTAAAATCAACACTTGGTTGTTCTATGACTCAACACTCTCAACTCACATATACACTCTAGTTTTGATTCTTTTCAATCAATTTTTACACCCTTTCTTATATAGACACCATCTATATATAGTGTCTATTTGAGTGACACATGATGATAAATTCGCTCACTTAAGGTGGACTTATTAAATTTATGAATGAGTCACCAAAATAGGTATTTGTTTGCTATGTGCTTGTGTTAGATCACATCCAACACTACATATGTATAATTTATTGATGAATGAGTCATTAAGATATGATTAAATTAGGTACTTATTTATTAAGTGTTTGTGTATGTCATATTCAACACAAGGCTTAATTATATCTAAAGCATTTGTATAAATTATTGATGAATAGATTATTAAGATAGAATCAAGTTAGGTATTTTTTGGTTAAATGCTTGTGTTAGGTTACATTTAACACTAGGCATAATTTTATCTAAATGATATGTATAAGTTATAAATGAATGGATCCTTAATATAGGATCAAATTAGGTATTTCTATTGAACAACTATTAGTGTCCGAATTTTATAAATTCAAATACTTACTCAAAAATTATGAAGCCACTTCAAATTTACTCATGACACATATATTAGTCTACATTAAATAATTCAAGGCAAATTTCATTGAGAAAATATTTTAAAATGATTTTATATCAAACATTTCAGAATCTGTTTGTAAATTTTTAAAATGAGGTTACCTTACTTAGAAAATCATAAAAATTTGAAAATAATGATTTAAATTATGTTATACTATACATCTATAAGTTTAATATTCCATAAAATTATAATTTTATAAAATCATTTGATAGATCAACATTAATTATTCATTTGTTCATACTGTAGAAATAGTGAATTTTTAGAATTTTATGGTCATGTTTGAAAACTTACTAAAAATCGAATTGATGAACTTTATATACAATTCAAAGTTTTTCATGACTATAAACATATCTAAATTAATATTATAAAATATCAAAACTAAATAAAATTATAAAATTTTCGGACTAAGATGTGGTCATAAAGAAATCCAATAATTCTTTAATGATTCTTTTATTGATTCATAATATTTATATAAATTATACACAATAATTCCATTAGCTCTACATATTCCATAATAAGATATATGTAATAATATTTTTGGTCACATATTCTAATAATAGTAAAATAAAAATAATGCGAATATTACACACATAGTTTACTTGTTCACCTTTATTTTTATTTTTTAAATTTAAAAAAAATAAATAAAAGTTAAAAAAAACTAAAAAGTTGTCTGTAGCCTGGCAGGCATTTGGAGGAGATCATTTAATCAAACTTAAAATGGCATTTACGATCTCCTCTAAATGCTAACTCTCTCAACTTAACTCAAATTTTTGTCAAATTATTTCAATTCTTTTAAAAAATTATAATCACTTTAATTATAATACTCAAATTATAATCAATCGCGAGGTGGTCGTGGCCACCGCCCCTCACTACTATTTTTGGTTATATTCTAATTTTTTTTTGTGCAAAAAATAACACACTATTGTGTAAATAAAAAAAAATAGACTTAATAATATAAAATTAAACCTTTTTAGTGCCCTACTATCACAGAAAAACGACGGTCTATCGATAGTCATTTTCGACAATTGTGGGGCAATTATGTTTTTAATTATTAATTATTTTATTTTATTTTATTTTAAAAATATAAATTAATTACATTATGACACGTGTTACTTATAAATCAATTATATGGGTATTTTTATACTTTACTCATTTTTTTACTAGTTGACCGTTAACTTAAACAGTTTCTGTTATCTGACAGGGATCTTTATGACCCTTTTAAAACTTCGAGAGTCTTTCAGTCTCTTTCGCCAAATTTCAGAAGTTAAATTTTTTTAAAAGAAGATCGTTTGATCAACAATTTAAAAGACTGTTGATCAAACGATCATAATTTTGTGACTGTGAGTGCCTATAAAATGGCACATCTGATTTCTTTTAAATGCCAGCTCTCTTTTAACTATCTTAACTAACTCAAAAATCTTTCAAATTATTTCAATTCTCTTTAAAAATTATAACCTCTTAAATTATTTTTTTATTTTTTAAATTTCATTCATCCAATTATAAATTCTCAATACACATATTTATTATCCATACAATAGCGAGTTTCAATACTCTACATGTATTTGTAAAAATTTCAATGCCATCACAAATTTTTAATAGTCAATATACTTTTCACAATTAAAAATGTTAAAAATATTAAAAAATAAAAAAATATCAAACATCAGATGTTTAAAATTATTTAATACTAGATATTCGTACATAAATTTTTATATTAAGAATTCATACTACTCTCCTTTATTCATTCTATCGCTTCCCTTCCCCGAAGAGCGTTTGGTAGTTTTATCCTAAAAGTTGCTTGCTCCCCAACCTCCACTGCTTCCTTCTCCTTCATTTTTTGATGAGCATTCATTAGCAACATTTTTTATTCCAGGACTTGGGTTTATTGCCACCACTGTCTTTTGTCACTGACCTTTTGAGAATCGTGCGACCTTAGATGCGTTGCGCGTTAAGCAGATTAAAAAATCACACAAAGAATAGAATAAAACACGCTCACAATGTGTGAGAAAAAACTCTTTATATTGCTGAAGAGAATACAAGTTATGAAATGCTTTGTACAATTGAGGATATCCCTATTTTATACTATTAGCTCTACACAATCAATAACTATGATCTAATATGCTATACAATGATCTAACGGTGTACATATAAGATGGAATAATGTGCTACAAAATATTTTTAGATGCCATCACATATGCTGTAGAATATTTCTCTGTCAAATAGAGGTTTATAACCTTAATAAGTTGCAGGCCAAGCCCGTATCTCCATCCCAAACAATGAACCTTCTAGAAACTTCGATTTACGTAACGCTCCATAGTCCAAGTAATCTTCAGCAGGTTTAGTCGTGCACTAAGTGCTTGAGAAAATGCTTAAGAGCACTTAGGGCGTGACACTTTGTTTTCATAACCTCTTCTACCGTACCAACCTCCCTTCTAGTTACTCTAGCCACTAGTTTGAGAACTCATACGTTCCATTATTCTAGCCATCAACATAAAAAATTCTTACCAAATTTCTTATTCTAACTACCAGTTTGAGAACTCTCACAATTTCATCTAATCACTTTTTTTTATTTAAACTGTATCCATCATAATTTGAGATCTACAACTTATAACTAGTTGAGATGTATTATAATTATGTAAATTTAACCTTTTTTATTTTTGTATATATATTCAATAATTTTATATTTAAAATAATATCAATAAATTTTTATTACAAATTATAGTTACAATTTTAATTATGATTATAACATAATTTTTTAATTTAATATTAATAAATTTTTATGAATAAATTATAATTAATTTTTTAATTATTATTATAATATTTATAATTATAATTAAAATATCGTAAAAATAATTACAAATATTAAAAAGTACTTAAAAACATCTAAAAATTTAAATATTTAAAACATTAAATAATTAAAAAAAATGATAAGGCTAATATTTAAAAAAATTAAGTAATTAAAGAATATTATAGGCTCGTACTAACACGTGACTTATTACAAACTTCCGCCAACACAGCCACTTAAACTGCGTGTCGTTAAAATATGATATTATAGCGTATTATGTCGAACTAGTACTACGATGGACTGGGCCGCCAAATTGCCCCCTCTACATCAGCCAGCAGGCACGGTAGTTATTATTCCAAGCCTAAACGACAGAGCAAAATCAATCAAAGAATCTATCCCTCCCCCAGATTCTGCAGCAGAAAATTTTAGTTGAGTGGCACTGTTTAAAACTTTTCTTCAATCTCCAAATGTCAATAAAAACAAACAGTCATGCAATTGCTTAATTAAGTTCAAAATATCTTACATAAAAGATGTCGAATAGAAAGCAGCAAGAATGCTTGATTAGCAAGATTCCATCAAATCCCAGATTAAAAAAATTTCATTATATTCATATTCACATCACAAGAGCAAACAACAGTACATGATGATCAATCATGAAACTGACCATAAAACCATAAACCAAAGATACATATTACACATTGTTAAAGAAAAACCCCATTATTCATTATCTTTCACAGGAGAGAGGCATTGAAAGATACGATTTTTCTTTAATTTCAGCCAGCAATCTCAATCGCCTTGACGTTAGTTTTCTCGACCTCCACTTTCGGAATACTAACAGTTAGGACTCCGTTCTCCATAGAAGCCTTAATATGATCCATCTTCACATTCTCCGGCAACCTGAACCTCCTCGAGAACTTGCCACTGCTACGCTCCACGCGGTGCCACGTGTCGTTTTTGTCTTCCTTCTCAATCCTCCTCTCTCCGCTGATCTGGAGCACCCTGTCATCTTCAATCTCGACCTTCACTTCTTCTTTCTTCAGCCCCGGAAGATCGGCCTTGAACACGTGGGCTTCTGGGGTCTCCTTCCAGTCCACGCGGGTTTTGACGAAAGCTGAGTTTTCTTCTGGGAAATGAGCAGAGAGCGAAGATGAAGACGAAGGGAATGGAAAGTCTTTCAAAGGATCCCAAACGTCGAAAGAGAAGGGATCAAAGATGCCTCCTCGACGAATCACCGACATTGTAGAAAGTTTCAAGATTTAGGTAAAGAGATTGAACGAAGTTAGAACTTACGAGATTGAGAAGCGCAAGAAACGGAAATGCTTTCGGGAAAATTGCCTACGGGGAAAGTGGTAGGCGATTTGGTTATTTAAATTGATGGAAAGGGTATTCTAGTACTTTCGAGATGGTGGGATTACGTTCTGGATTCTGTTTCTGTTCAGTCAAGGAAGGGTGAAGAATGTTCTGGAACGTTTTTCCGATATTTAGCTACTAATGGGCTTTTACAAACATGGGTCGTATATTTGATTTATTTGGGGCATCTTTAAATTGGTTATTGGGCTTAATGAAATGTATTGTTTCCCCAAATATAAAAACTATTTCTAAGTTGTACTGAAAGATGAATTGTCGTGCATGTCTAAATGACAATAGCATGATAAGTCTAATGTCATGTTTTATATAAGAGAGAAATTAGATATATCTTGAGTTGATATGGATTGATAGATAATAACAATTAATATGTTAAATTTTGGGTTGATAGCAAATATTAACTTATGAGGTGATACTAAATAGATTCAAATTATTATTTATATGTAGATCCTTAAAATTTTAAGTCTCGAGTCTTAATATTAAATTATTACATAAGAAATAAGTCTTCCAAAGTTGATTTCATAGACGATGGGTCAAACATAATGATGTGTGATTAAGTAATAAAAAATATTACATTTCATATTAAATATTTAGACTCTTTTAAAATGGACTTTGGCCTCAAAATTATCAATTAAGATATTTTTATAAAAATACTTTAATTGCACCTCTTTTTAATATGGTAATTTTTTTTGAAGTTGATGTCAAATACTCAATGTACTAGGTTCTATTCAAAGTTATGATGTTATGAGTTTAAATAATATAATTTTTATTAGTAATGCTATGCTTTTATAATTGAGATACTAACTGATGCGGCATCTGATATGCCTAATGGTAATTGGTATTCTATAACTATCATATTAATAAAAGTTAAAAATTCAACAACTCTCTCACAAATGGTAGTCATTAATTGGTGGCATATCAGTTGGAATATAAATTTTATATTCTAACTATATAACTTTAGCACTACCCAATTTTTATGTAATAAAAACACCACATGTCAATTAAAAATAAATAAATTTTCAATAAAATATAATTAAAATTTTCAAAATTTGGAATCTTAAGAAAATTACTTCCTCACCCTTGCTAACTCCTCAAAATTATGAGGATGCATTGTCCTCTTGTAAATAAAAAAATACTCTTAACTCTTAAGTTCATATTTGTTTAAGAATAGAGGTGTTTTGCATGTAAGTGGTGTTACAAAGGCATGCAAGAAAGTGATTAATGTTGAATATTATGTGTTTAACTGAATATAATTGAATAATTATATTTTGAGTCAATTGAATTCAAAACTGAATGTGAATGTGATGAATGAGAATAGAACAAGATGAACTGAATTCTTGAATGAGATTAGAATAAATTGAATGAATGAATATCTCTTGAATCTATTGAATGAATTATAAATAAGATTTTGTGCATATTTACCCTATATAATCCTAAATTCATATTAAAGTATGAATTAGATAAATCTGAGCTAATTAGGAATCTAATCCATTTCAATTAAAAAGAAGGAATTAAGTAAAATTCACTTACTGGTAAAAAATTTTAGAACAAATTAATCAATTAAAAATTGAATAGAATTCGAATTTTAATCCATTCCTGTTATCCATGATACTCATAGCCCGTTTATAAGATTCAAAGGTGGTGGATCTAGTTACATACTATGTAAGATCTAAAATTTGGGTTGAGTCATTTCAAAGGTTGGACTTATATGCGAGCTAGTTGCGCCTCTAGATAATGAGCCCAACAAATGCCATTTCATAAGTGAATGAGTATATCATTTCGAATGAAAGTGTTCAAGATGCACTTCTTTACTTTTCTACTAACGAGCGCTTTATGTATTAAAAGCTTTTTATACTTCTCATTTTTTTCTCCGATATTATTATCTTCAGCAATTACATCCCTTTAAATGTTTGAGATATTTCTAGTCTAAAGGGTAGATGCTTGTGTGGCTTATTCTTACCATGCATTATCGCCTGACTAGCTTGAATCAGTAAATAAAATGATGTGTTTCAGAGATTCCATATCTGCCTAAGGCATTATCATTGCATTTCTTCTATTTTCATCTAATTGTTTTAGAAACAATAATACTTTCTTCTACTTTCAGTTACCTAAATAATATCATATGAAAAATGCTTCCATTTATCTGATATAATAATCATGTATTCTTAACTTTTTGTGTGTGAAATCATGTGAAAGAATATTTTCATGTATGTGATATTCATGTAATTATGTGCGAAAAATACTATCTTTTTTTTTACAGGAATATGAAAATAGAAAATATTGTCTATGTATAATTTTTCGTTAGATTACTTCTTGTAATATACTAGTTAACATGCGATAGAAATTTTGACAAGTGTGACTTCTTGAAATACTAGTAAAATGTTACATTTGAATAAAGTAAGTGAGATAAAGAATACTTATTATATTACCTTGACTTGTACTTTTAAGGAAAGATGCTATGCTTTCAAATGGGAAAGGCTTTTTGTAATTTAGTGCTTCCTTTTTGAGGAAGTTTTTGTGATATTGGAAAATGTGACTTTTATGGTCACATGATCCTTCTTAAAAAGAATATCTTATACTTTTAGATACTGCCTAAGGCATACAATTCTTTCAATAAAGTATACGACTTGACTTTTATGATCACATGATTCTTCTTAATCATCATAACTTTAAAGTGGGGCCTCTCGACACTCGACCTAGTGACTGTACATTTAACTATCATAAAATAATTTCTATTCAATAATAATCTAAAAATTCTACTATACTTCTAAGGTAGGATGGCTGTTAGGTACACAATCCTTTTAAAGAACACTTTTAATATGTAAAAGCTTCTAATTTAAGGAAGTCTTTTGATGTCGCACTTCCAACAGTGGTTGCAAGGCACACGACCCCTTTAAGGATGACTTTTGGTATTGTGCTTTTAGTGAATGGAGTTTTTTTCTTATGTTATGCTTCTTGTGAAGGAAGATTTTGCTTCCTTTTTATGAGATTTTTTTTGATATGGTGCTTCTTATTTTTTAAGAAGTCTTTGTAACATGACACTAAGATAAAAATTGAAGGTCTTTTGTCAATATGACGCTTCATTGACATAGACCTTCTTTATTTAGTGAAGACTTTTGTGAAATGGCGCTTCTTCATTTAAGTAAGATTTTGTGACACGATGCCTCTGATGGAAACTAGAGGTCTTTTTTAATATAATGCTTCTTTATTTAGAAAAGTATTTGTGAATGATACTTTCAAAGGAGGAAGGGCATTAGGCACACGACCCTTTTAAGAGAAGGCTTTCATGTTCAAAACAAGTAAAATAGAAAATGCAGTAGTATCAAAAAAAACAAATAAAAACTAAAAAAACGTTTAGTCATAAAACTTTTTAAACTCAGATGTATCCCATGATATAAGAATAGGTTCCCTCTTCATAGTTTATAATAAGTAAATTTCTTGGTATAGGTGTATGATGATTTTGTAAGGTCGTTCCTGATCCTCAACCATTTTTTTAGTAAGCCTTGTGAAATTTAAATCATGCGTGAGATGATTACGGCAATATATACTTTGTGTTATCTACTTCCAAAAATAAACAAATTGATTGTTTCCATTAGAGGTCTCATGTCATATTTTAAACACTTCGTAAGATAATCTGAAATCCGTTACTGTAAACTTCGAAATTTTGGATGAGTGTATTTTTCAATCACTTTCTTAGTAATCGCAAGCTTTTACTTCCTCTCTTAAATTTCTTCTTGTTACATCCTCAAAACCTTTTTCTTTCATTTTCTTTCTTTATGTATATCCCTTCTTTCATTTGCTTTCATTCTTTGTCAGATTTATCAGTGTTACGAACACTTTTTGAGTTGCATATCAATTTAAATGTCGGCAACAAATCATAATTCTAGGTTATTTGTATACTCTCATTTCAACTTCAAATATGACTGGAGGTCCCCTTGGAAGAAGTAATTGATGGATTTTGAACTTTTAAAATGGATATGAAGCACACGTAATTGTTCAAGTCTTTCAAAATGAAGAAATTGCTTACCTTTCGAACTATATGTTACAAACGTTATATGCAACTCCAAACCATGCATTAGAGTTAATTGAAGGACTAATAATTTTTGGGCAGACTCACCTTGCAACTTCATCAAATTAATTCTCATATATGGACCATGATGATTCTGATTTTTTTTTAATCAATTCATTAACTTTGAAGACTCAAGGAAACCCCAATTGTAGACATATCCTCTTGAATATTTGATCAATTTCTCTTGCCAGTTTATGCTTGTTTAGAGCTAAATGACATCCTGATAGAAAATACACAGAAGATGAAAAACCTAACCAAAATTATGTAACTCTACCAGAGGACTTAAGCAAGAAATTCACTTCCTTATTTCATTTCGAATAAACATTACACATCTAGGAAACATAGTTTTACATTGGACAATTCATACATAAATAGAAAACATGCTTATGAGGATGAACACATTTGCTACTTTAACCAGAGATTTGAACTGCCTTGACATCAGGTTTTTTCACTTCTGCCTTCGGAACAGTAACAGTGAGGACCCCATTCTCCATAGAAGCCTTGATCTGATCGAGCTTCACATTCTCCGGCAGCCGGAACCTCCTTGAGAAAGTGCCACTGCTGCGCTCAACGCGGTGCCACGTGTCGTTCTTGTCTTCCTTCTCAATCTTTCTTTGTCCGCTGATTTGAAGCACTCTGTCATCTTCAATCTCCACCTTCACTTCCTCTTTCTTCAGCCCCGGAAGATCGGCCTTGAATACGTGGGCTTCCGGGGTTTCCTTCCAGTCTATGCGGGTGTTGACCAAAACAGAGGTTTCTTGAGGGAAACGAGTGGACAGTGAAGAGAAGTCCTTGAATGGATCCCAAACGTCAAGAGAGAAGGGATCGAAGATGCTGCTGCCGCCTCGGTTGCCGAAGAAGCTAGGAATCAATGCCATGTTATCTCAATAGATGCAGGGTTTTGCTAAATTAATGTGTTAAGACGGATTGCTAATTGCTGAGGGATTGCCTGCTTGAACTTACTGATATCGAGCGGGAATGGTTGTTGCATATTTATAACTGGCTTGCGAGATTTCTGGTAATTTTGCGGGCAAATCATTTTTGTTTGGCTAATGAAAAATCTTGAGCATTCGCGAAAAGTCGTATTATTCCCGAGCTCGCTAGAAGACTCTGGACTTTGCACGGTGTGGACATTAAGGCATATTGCCGAGTGGTGTTATTTGACTCCTATTTTATTTTATCAAACTTTATTTATTATTTTTTATATAAAATTACTAAAAAGCCAAAAAAAATTTACACTCATATATAATTTATTAAAGGTCGAGCCTTAAATCGATCAAGAGCTCATTTATTTTATATGACATGTTATCCGTGTATTTTTAAAATCCACGACATGTCGTCTATCTTTCTTTGACAGGAAAGGAATGGTCTTTGTTTCATGTATTGGACCGCGTGTGGCCGGTTACTAATCCGTTTGCCGAGTGACAACAGTTATACAAGGAAAATATATTCCGGCAAAGTTGGCTGCTCATGACACACTTCTAAAATAATTGTTGTGACCAAAATAAAGCTACGGAACAACTCCTCATGAACTCATGTTCACTTATCCATTATGAATGAGTAACACAATAGCTATGACACCAAAATCAAACTATCAAAAATGAAATTAAAATGAATGGATCAATTTCACCAACTCATTCAAGGAATTGTGAGAAGAACCGCCCTTGCCAATACAAAGTTCAATCTTCTCCTTTAAATCTTTAGCCCTCTGCCTCATCTCTATCCCTTCATTATCCACCATTAAGCTTTTGACAGCTCTCTCCACTTCACCTCTCTTAAACTCATTTTCCAATTCCAAGCCCACTCTCCACACATGACTTAAGTATCTTGCATTCACTTTCTGGTCTCCAGAATTTGGTCTGCAAATCATTGGAACCCCTTCACTTATGCTTTCCAGGGTTGAATTCCAACCGCAATGACTCCAAAACCCTCCCACTGAATCATGTGCCAAGACTTGTTTCTGGGGTGCCCATTTCACTATGCAGCCTCTTTCTCCAACACTTTCTTTAAACCCTTCAGGCAACGACTCGATCCAATTTGAACCAAGTACTGATCCAGGTCGAACCACCCACAAGAAGGGCTGCTTGCTGTTGGCCAGGCCCCAGGCCATTTCAGCTACCTCATTCTCATCTATTGGCGTTATGCTTCCCAGGCTTACATATATAACTGAGTTTTTGGTCTGTTTATCAAGCCATGTAATGCAGCTGATGTCCTCTTTCAACAAGCTACCAGAGAAGGCAGGAGAAAATTTGGAAAGAGGGCCTACTAAGAAGAGTGGAACTTGGCACTGTTGTTGGATCTTTGCCAATGATGATTGCTCAAGGAAGTCCATAGTATTGAAAATGACAGCTGAAGAGTTTCTATTAGAGCGTACGTTGTTCACCACCCGGGACATAGTTTCGAATGACCCGAATTTGGAGAAAGGTAGATCCTTTAATCTGAGTGGATGAAAATCGGGCAGTGTGTCCTGTGATGCAAGCCCTGTAGTTCGGAAACATTGTAGCGTTAGTAATTAGGTGCACTGTGATCTGTTCGGAAAAAAAAGGAAAAAGCATGTGCTGATCATAAGAATCTCATCACAATTTTCTTTTAAACACAATCTTTTGCATATTTTGATCTCAATGATCAAGACCGTAGATCATAAGAATCAAGACTATCAAAGGTTTCATTTATTACAAGCTATAGTCAGGACTTCAAAGAGGCAGGTTTCAGAAATTAAGCTTGGAAATTTTTTTTTCCGATACGATCTTGAGGATTTTTTGGAATCAAAAGGTTGGTAGAAATATTTTTTTTCTAACTTGTAAGGTAGCAAACATGATAAATACCCTGCATGGCGATGTTAACTCCAGTCTTGAATTGGAGAACGGCGTCGCGAGAAATGAAGGCGGTTGCACTAGTGGTACGTAAGATGATGCTTGGAAGCTTCTGCTGATGAGCTACTGCTTCAGAGAAGTACATAAGTTCATCATAGATAATGCAAGAGATCACCTCATCTTCTGCCTCCCGTTGTTCCATCAACCGAGTCAAGCATTCATCAAACGGCGCTTTGCAATTGTCATTAAGAGGCAGAACTAAAGCCAAGAATTCCCTAGACGAGACTTCGCGTTCATACAAGCTACCTGGGATGGCTAGGAAATCAAAATCAGGGTAATTTGAAGGATCAGGGGAGTTAAATTTGGTGTGTGCAACTGTGATGGAGAAGCCCTTGGAGTAAAGAATCGTTCCCAGCTGAAGCATTGGGTTTATGTGCCCCTGTAATGGAAATGGCACTAGCACCAATCGGCATCGCCGTCTCCCTTGCTTTTCCATCTGTTGCGTAGTGATTGCAATTCCTAATGAAATAAAAGACCCAGTTTTAGAACCCTAAGCCCTCTTTTCTATTTCTCTCAATATTGTTCCTCTCAATCTGGATAAGCCGTGAGTTACCGAAGTATAAATCTGTTTCAACATATATATAGTGATGCTGAAAACGATGGCTTTTAGTTACCCTTCAGGAACCACTTTGACCACCGGCCATGATGTATTTCTCATCTCATTGATGTTGAACTGCTATGAGTTCGCATGTAAGAGCCGAGCCGGCATGTTTGTTTGCTTTTGACCTATATTCTGTGTGAATGGGATAAGCTGACATAGCACATAGTTGATTTGTTGACAGGTTTGTTACTAATCCATGAATCTGATATTTGTTTCGGATCTTTCCCTATTGGCTTTCTATATATGCATGTAAAAACCGAGCTGGCATGTTTGTTTGCTTTTGACCTATATCTGTTTGAATGAGATGCTGACATAGCACATAGGTTATTTGTTGACAGGTTTGTTACTAATCCTGGATTCTGATTCCAGTTTTCAAAAATATTTGGATCTTTTCCTATTGGCTTCTACTAAGAAAATCAGGCTTACTTATCCAATTTGATACTATTTAAGTAATAATTTTTGTGTTAATTTTGATATTATTTATTAAAATTTTTAAGTATTTTAATATCACTTAAGTTGATATTTAATATTTTAAATTTTTAAGTGAATTTAGAAAATTTCGTCCACAAATAAAATAAGAATAAAAAAAAATCAAAAAATCAAATAGATTAATAATTGTACACAATATAAGATATAAGAATATATGTAGTTCGACAATAAATACCTATATCCATAGTGATTATAAGATTTTTCTTTATTTATAATTCACAAAGGATTCAAGATTATAAAAATCTCTTACAAGAGATAAGAAATACAATAATAGACGAGCTTTTTAAGAGAATTATTAGTGCTATCTTGTGCACCTAGTATTCAAGCTCTCCTATAACACTCTTCCGCACACTTGTACTTTAGAGATGCTTCAACTTTTTATTCTCTATTTTGTTAATGCATTAATACACTAATATATTAACAAATGTTTATATAGGTACTAAAATATCTTTAAAAATCATATTTTTGGTTGGAATAAAAATCAAATGCATTATAAGAGTAAAAAAAAAAAAACTAATTTTGAGATGCAATCTTATTAAAAACAAGAAATTTTATGTAAGTTGGCACCTAAATATTGCTGCGACGGGGCGTTGACTCATTTTATACTCTAAACTTCTCATTGATTCTGACTTTTTATTTTTAACCATTTTTCGCATTTTTTTTATAAATATAAATATAATATCAGATCTCTCATGTGGTACCATTTTTGGTATCTGAGTCAAAAAAAACTACTTATCCCTACTCTAGTTAATCTTAAAGAATGGATTGAAAATGGTCATTTAATAAGTTATGTGGGTGCAGGCAATGAATCTACAGTAAATAATTAGGTGAAATTGATTACAAGCAGTCAATGATCCAATTAAAATATTTGAGAGAACCAGTATCATGAAATAATACATATCAATTGTCCAAACATCAACGAAACTTAAAAAATATTAGACATCAATTCGAATTTATAAGCTAGCAAATTACTTGAGCATGAAAAATTATCAGTACCTTTCTAACATTTTACTAATACATCTAACTAAAAATTAGAATAACAGGATTTTCTCTACTAAAATGTTCAATGAATTGTAGCAAGAATCACATTCTTTCATAGATAACTTCACATTCTCTTTGAAATGCATAGACCTCTTCCTCATCTCTTCATCTTTTGTGTCTATTATGAATATTCTAATAGCTTACTCTATCTTCCTTTCTCAAACTCGCTCTCTAATTCCAGGCCTACATTTCACACAGCAGACACATACCTCACATTCAACTTTTGATCCCTAAAACATGGCTTGCATAGTATTTGAACTCTTTCGCAAATGTTCTTAAGAGTAGAATTCCAACCGCAATGGCTTCAAAACCCACCCACAGCATCATGTGCTAACACTTTTTTTTGTGGTGCCCATTCTATAATGAAACCCCTTTCTCCAACTATTTCATGAAAATTCCCTGGTAATAGTTCTGTGCAGTTCGAGCCACAAACAAACCAAGCTTGATCACCCACAAGAAAGGCTGCTCACTGTTAGCCAGGCCCAAGCCATCTCAAGTAGTTATTTTTCATCCATGCTAGCCATGCTGCCAAAACTTACATAAATGACAGACTTAGGGCTTATTTGTTTAGCCAAGAAATACAATTAGCATCTTCCTTTAGTAATGAACTATAAATAATTGGCACCAATTTGTGAAAAGGACCTATGGTAAAAACTATAGGAAAAGTTCTTGCACTTTCTCCAATGATTCATGTTCAAGGAAATAAATTGTATTCAAAATAATAACTAAACACTTCTTCATTGATTCTGACAGAGCAACTCTCAACTCTAATATAGTAATACATGTAGTTTTTATTGTAACATCTAGCTCCTTAAGCTAGAAGGACGGGAGCTCGAGCCCTTGGTTCGATGACATAGATTCTATTACAAAGTTGGTATATATTATTAATGTCACGTTCTAGATCCAAAAGACTTGACACACGATATAATTTACATTCATTTAATAATGAGTACACATACAATTTTAATGTTTCTAGTATATTTTTAAATTCTTGTTTACGGGTTGGTCTCATGTTTAAAATATAAACATAGATATTTATTGATAATATTTAAACATTTATTTTAATTTTTTAAAATTATAACAATTGAATTATGACTGGAGCAATTAGTAAATCAGAGACATGTAGAGTTTTCTCAGAAATTAATACTTTATTACGTCACTAGTAACAACTTTATTACCGAAAGCCCAAAATATATTCATTGCAAATTTTTACTTAAAATCAACCCATAACCACACTTGGTGAAACATAAACCAAATACAACCACACCTAATAAAATAACACATAAGTATTTATTCAATAGTGACAAATCAAATATCTTAAATTGTGTGTCCACAAATGAAACACTTAACAACCTAGCAACTTAGGGAATCCAAGGGACAACAAAAGTCTTGCCAAATCCGTTAAGCACACATGTGCCTTATTTACCTAAAATCACCATAAACTATAAAAAGTACGAAACTTAGTAAGCATATTAGTTTTTCATATATCAAAGTACAAATACATATATGTACACAATGCATGTGTATGATATACTGTGATAAATTAAAATCATAATCTTATTAAATCATATGTTAGATAAGCGCTTACACATTCTTTCAAAACATATAATAGAAATACCATCACTCAACTACTACTTAGTAGGACTTTCATATCACATATCATATATCACATAATGAGTTAAATGTCACTCGTAGGTGACATACCGTATGAGAAGAAATAGTACAAGTGAGGTTTTAAATTACACATATATAATGCTCATACCCGAAGGTAAAAGTCAAACCCTCACTCTGATCATCGGTGAGTCCTCTCACATGCACCAATACGCCACCACACGAATGTGATGACTCATTCTTCCTTTAGGTACCAATATGATCCTCCTTACATACAGAACACATAACATATACCAATCCCGAAGGAAATGTCACACATAAAGGCTCCACAAATCACATAAAATGCCTACTAAGTCAACAATGAGTTCAAGCATCCTCAAAATACAAAATGTTTCTCATTGACATATTACACTTCAAAAGCTCTATTTATTAATTACATTTCATTTTGAAAGCTCACATTCAAAAATACATATATGTCATGTATATCCATGCTCACATTCATAAACACATGTCTTCACATTACATATCAAAATATATTTTGACATAACATAAACATATTCTTAACCACATTTACAAAATTATACATAATAATTACTATGTTTATTGTGATTTCAGTAAAAAGTCTAATATACTTGCCTCTTAGCACTTTCAACTATAAGGCTTAAATCTCCTTAACCTATTAATGGAGATTAATCTTTTCATAAGCCTCAACATTCACAAAAAATACTTTAATAGCTTACAAAATTACACATATTGCACTTATCACATCGAATTGGTCTAATTACTTGGTTTCTCAAAACCTGTCATTCTGATCACTTACATTTAACAAAATTTTCTTATACATCAAATGATGTCCAATTACTCCAAAATCAGAATATATCATTTTTTACTCATATATTCTTCTTATATATGAATATTATATCATAATTCTTACACAATCCATTCCATAAACACCATCAAATCCAAACTATTAACTTGGCAGGATCAAGATATTTACTGAATAATATTAAATCTCCTAATTTTATAAAATCATATACTAACTCAAAAATTATAAAACTATCATAGAATTACTCTTGACACATATTTCAATCCATGATATATATTTTACTTCAAAATCACTGCCAAAAGTATTTTAAAAGTATTTTATTTTATAGCTTTAAAAATTTGTTAATCAAATACTGTAATGAGTTGATACACTTTAGAAAATTATAACAATTTAACCACATTGATCTAAATTTTTAATTATGAGTATATCATATTAGACATATAAACTTATCATATTCCATAAAATTCGTAATTTTTGAAGATCATTCAGCAGATCAAAAATTATTTGTTACTGTATCATACTGTTAACACAGGAAATTTTTAGAATTTCAGGGTCATTTTGGTAAATTCATTACAAATTCAATTTCTGAAATTTTCAATCGATTCAAAGTCTCAAATGATTATAGACATGTCTAGTTTCACATAATCAAAATCCAAAACTAGAATCAAAGTTCAACAATTTATAAAATTTTCAGATCAAGAAACTATCAAGAAGAAATTCTGTAATTGATCATAATTTATTAAGTTATCTACATAATCATCATCAATTCTCACAATATCTTACGAAATCTACATCAAATCGTCAATTGTACATATTTCAGAAATCAAAACTTGAAGGAATTAACTAAATTAACACCAAGAAACTAAGAAAGGGTTATAATATACCTTTTAAAACTTAAATTTCAACTTTTTTTTTTTTTTCTTCTTCTTCTTCTCTCTCTCCCCTCTATTTCTCTCTTTTCTCTCTCTAAAGGGGTGGCTCGACCCAAAAATGAGTAAATTAGGGTTTAAAATGTGTATTTTTATACTAAGAGGCTAACTTTTAATATTTATAAATTAACCCCAAAACTTTCAAAGTATTATAATTTGGTCCCTAAAATAAATCTAAAGTCTTGCAAATAAACCCAATACTAATAGTATATCCTAATCTATACAAATAATATTAATAATAATACATAAATTAAGTATCATCCACATACAAATAAAATATGAATATTATACAAGTACAAATATTTATTCTTTTTGGTTGTAGATAAGTGGTTATTACAATTAAAATTTGGTGATTTAAAATCGAGTTTGAATATAGTTTTAAGTCGAAGACCAATGAGGAGTTTACACGTGGATGAGAACGTATTGAACAGATGAGAAAGGGACAAAAACGAAGAGTCAAAAGTAAAGAATGACTCAAAACATATGAAAGACGCATCTCTAAGCCTTGAGGACAAGACACTAAGCCTGGCAGAAGCTAGGCACCACGACACAGCCTTAGTAGCACTGTGGCACCACCCTAATGTCGCAGTGGTGCCACGTTGTCAATTTTTAGTGTTTTTTTTTATTTTAAATGTGATTTAATTTGTTTGAGTCAATTTTAAACTTCTTTACACACGAAATCTTTAGGGAAGCTAGATTAAGCTGAATATTTATACAAGATAGAAAAAAATATTAAAGATAATGAAGGGGTCTATAGTAATGATGAAGGGTGAGAAGTATAATGAATTGCGATCATGCTAAATGAGAATGTTGTGAGTGATTCAACATGTATTGTTGAAGGGATGTATATTGGAGAGCAACTCACCGAAGTGAAAGAGATCGAAAGAGAATGTATGATAAGGGTACTGTTGGCAAAGATAAATTTCAACAATTGAGGGGTTGTAGTCGTGAAGTCAAGAGTGACTTAAGGGATTACAACAAAGCTACCCTAGACAAGATACCTTTAGATCTTAGGAGACCTAAAGTCACGATCTTTAGTAGAGTTAAGTCTATGCAAAGACTTAACGGGATCATTGCTAAGTAATTGAGCGTGTAATGAGGAGTGGATGGATCTTGAGACGTTTTTGTTAGGATTTGTGTTTAAGTGTCATCCCATTTTGTATAAATATATAGTGATAGTATTTATACTATCATTTCTAATAAAATTATTAATATTATTTATTATTAAATGGTAAGATGCTTGTAACGTTTCAGACATTATATGATCTGAAGGAGTTCAGATCTGGTCTAAAGGAGTTTAGATCAGTGCTAAGAGTTAGCAATGCTAATAGTTATAAGCACTAAGAGTTAGTGGTACTAAAAGTTAATAAGTTTATAAGAGTTAGCGAAATCTAAAGAGTTAGAGTCTTGTCTGAAATAGGACAATGACATGAGAATATATTAATAATGCATAGTTACAAAGAGTTGCAGATGGTGCTAAAAAATGTCATTATGCAAGTATGTTCTCAAACACAATGTTCCTGATCTAATTTCATCGATGCGGGTTTATCGATGGAACTAATTAATATAGATTAATGTATATCTAAATCTGAATGGTCCAGATGGTTAGTCTTAGCAAACTATGAGCTTAGTAGGAAGCTCGTATAGAGATGCACGTATTCAGTAAGGACTAAATATTGAATAGGCTCACGAAGACATCCAATAGACATCTCATAAAGCCGTCAATGGAAGGTCTTCCGAGTTGAGTAGTATTTGTAGTCATTTGACCTGAGCGCCACGATGGGCTTGTGAGTAATCTACTATGCTTTTGTTCCACACATGTTAGAAACCTTTCATGGTCTGACCGTTGAGTGTCGCTAGGTATATTTCGATGCTCATAGAGTCCGATGTGCGTAGATATGATATCCATCAGCTCATATGAGTAGGTTGTATATCTTGATGCTCTGAGATTATATTTGAGAAAGTCTTGTGGCCGCAAGCATAAACCTCAAAAAATATATTCCGAAGGAATAAACAATATCACAAAAGTGTTTGTGGATATTGTTTAATAAAATATAAATCTGGAGATAAGTTCATAGTTGAACAAATAGAGATTTGACGGTAATGATCTATATCTCTGCTCTTCAAAGATATAAATGATGAAAGAATTATACGAATATGCAATAACCTCAACTTGCATGGTCTAACACACTAATTTGTAATATCCATAACGTGTGTATGGGGCATTGTTCATGGACGTATGGAGGAGCTCTATATGACAAATTAGGTGTAGACCTAAAGAGTCTCACAATATGAAGTGTACTCGTTGCGCACTGGGGTAGCGGATTGGATGGAATTAATTCGATCCAATAAATTTCAACAAAATAGAATAATTGTTTCGAGATCCCTCAGGATGTACGTTTATCAAGACTTAATTGTTAAGTAAATCACTCAATTAATTAACAAGAGTTGTTAATTAATAGAATATTGACAAATGGCAAAAATTTGTTCTATAATTTATTTTTACCATTTAACCTTAGTAGTAAAAATTAGTAAGGCAAAAAATAATTATTCAAAATTATTTTAAATAATTAAATTATATATTATTGTTATATTATTAGATAATCTTATAATATATATAGATCATGACATTGTATTTTAATATAATAAGGGGCCTAGATGTTAGCTATTTAATTACCCATTATAATTAAAGTAACTATATTTGTTAGGTAAAGATTAATTTAAGTAGTCATTATTCTAGTACTTGATTTAATTAATCCTAAGTGGGAGACCAACAATAAAATTGGTGGAGCACTTCCTTTTATTTAATTAAAGTGTTGAATAAACAAAATAAATTTTGAGAAAACAATTGAACTCATTCATTCAATTTGGAGAGGAGAATTTGGCAATGGCAAGGTAAGAGAGAAAAGAGAGAGTTTTGATTTTTGTTCTTTCAAGTGTTGAAAAAAAAAATAAACAAACTTCTCTTCATCTCCTTCTTTAATGGATGGCTAAAATGAATTAAATGAAAATGGAGAAAAAGATAATCATTTTGAAAAGAGTTGTTCAAAATAATTATCATGTAGAAATTATTTCTAAGAATTATACAAGAGTTGTATGTTAAATATTTCTAATTAATACAACAGTTGTATATAAAATATTTACCATCTCCATTTAAGAAACAAAATTGTATTCAAAAGAGTTTGAATACATGTTACTGAAAATTCTAAAACTAAGTTACCATTCTAGTTCCTTAATTTCACCAAAAGTTATGGACTTGAATTGTTCAATATATACTTTAAGGTGAGCTTTTCACATGAATTGTTGCAGGACTTGAAGAATTTGTAAAGTTACCTTCATTAGGTAAGTATTTTACATTATGTTATAATACAATTGTTCATCATGGTTATAATTGTATAATTGTTATACTTGTTCATATATGTGATATATGTAGTTAATTGCTTAAAATGGGTATATATGTAACATGCTTCCGCATCGCATAGTAATTTTTAAAATTACGTATACATTCGTATATCACATACTCGATCTCCAATAGCTTTTTAGTAATTTTTAGTCAATGAGTGATTTGTTAGAATTTGATGATTTAAAATTGGGTTTGAATATGATTTTGATTCTAAGACTAATGAAGAGACAATATGTGGTCTAGAACGCGTTAAATAGACGAGAGTCAAAAGTAAAGAGGGGCTCAGAATATGCGAATGACACATTTCTAGGCTTTGGTGCCGCAATGCTAAGCTTGGCAGAAACTAGGCACATCAGCATCGTGTCGCGGTGCCACCCTAATGTTGCAGCTCTGATTTTCTATATTTTCCTATTTTAAGTTCAATTCAGTTTATTTGAGTCAATTTTGAACTCTTTTACACATGAACTCCTATTCCAACAAGATATAAGCTTTCTAAGGATTCCTAAGAGTTTATAAACCTTTGTAAAGACATTTCGGTGGTAAGAATCAAAGAAATATCAAGAGAGAGAAAATAGAGAACTTAAGGAGCGCTTGAGTATTGAGTGTATAAGAGATTGCTATGTAGACCATTGGGGAGCTATGTCTAATGGATATTTCTTGTAATGTTTTAAGTGATCTTTGTGATATTGAGTGGTTTGTTGGTAATCATTGTTGTTAGATGTATATGTTAAAAGCAAATGCAAAAAAGGAAACTAAAGGTGGAGCAAGTATAAAAGAAGAAGTTGAAATTAAAATACACGATGTGCAGATATGGTTGCTGTGGTGAATTGATTAATTAGTTACAACAAGAAGCTGATTAGCAAAATGATGACTTAGCAATTCAGTTACGCTGACTCGGCATGGTTGTTACACATTAATGAGGTGGCAAGTTTGTTAGAATGACTCAACAAAAGTTGTTATAGTTTTTCCTGCCAAAATAATTTAGCGACTGCTCAATCTTATAATATAAATATATTCGATCATTCTTTATATTTTATAAGCAACAACATATAATGAATAAAAATCTCTTTTCTTTATTAGTAAATTTTCTCTCATTTTCTCACTGTTTCTCACCAACCAAACATCAATCAATAATATTTTACAATTATTTATAAAAGAAGTTAAGATCTCGTAATTCACCTTGAATATAGGCAAGTTGTCTAACCATATATATTGTTATGTTTTGTGTGTTTTTGATTATTTTGTGTGATCTTTTTTATTTTTAAATACTTATAAATGAAGACTTTAGCACACACGTAAAATTTCCAATATATATAATAGGCAATATTGAACAATGTAAGCTAATAGCAGAGTGAAAAAGGAATTTGCTCACTTTAGATTAGTTTTCAATAATTAAGTAAAAAGAACAAACCAGATTTCGCTTAATTATTCTGTTCCAAACGAAGTCGTTTTGCATATTTTGTGACGAAAGTTTTTAGCACATGTATCATATATATTTAAAAATTCATAGAGTTAACATTTATTTAACACATGTATTTGAATTCCAGTATAGTTTAATGATTTCGATATGGAATCAACCATATATGCAAGTGGGATATCCAAAAACACGCTTAGAATGAAGATGTAACCTTGCTCATAAAGACGAGGAAAGACAGCATAGGTCAAACTTGTGGCATTAGCGCTTGTACACATACTAAGTTCTGGAAGCTTTAAATGATCTATAACATTTTGAGTAAAGAACATTAGCACATCATATATGTAAAGAGTCTATAAACTTTGGACCTAAGCCCTAATTATTTTTTTATTGGATTTTACTCATAAGGTCTCATACCAATAACGATATAATTTACTCCTTATATACCCATGATCTTCCCTATTTCTTTCTAATGTGAGACTTTGTTTGCTTTCTTAATAATCACCCCCTTAAACAAAGGACCACGAAGCATTTCTTCAAACGATATTCCATTCGTCTATCTTCCACATAGGAAGATCTCGCTCTCTTTTTAGTATTCATCTTTTATTTATCTTCACTGCGTTGTGAAAGTACGCCTTACGTGAAGCCTAGAGTATCGCCTACCTTGAGAGCTCGCTCTATTAGGTCAACTCCTTATCACTGCAATAGGAGACACGTCTTACGGGAAGCACGCATCACTGCATTGAGAGGACACGCCTTACATGATGCCTGGAAGCACACCACCGCTAGTCTATAGAGCTTACTATAGATCCCATCGCAAATCGAGGCTTACCAGACTCACCACCTTCTCGTTCGTTACCGATGATTTTTTTCACATGATTAACTTTGAGGCATGGCTTTGATACTATTTGTAAAGAGCCCAACAACCACACATATATCCATATTGGTAGGATATTGTCCACTTTGGACCTAAGCCTTTATGGTTTTACTCTTGAGCTCTATCCAAAAGGCCTCATACTAATAAAAATATAGTTCACTTCTTATATACTTATAATCTTTTCTATTTCTTTTTAATGTAAGACTTTACTTGCTTCTTTAACAATAAATAATACAAAAAATTCGGTCATGCAAATTCTCTATGTAGTAATCAGTATCCACAACTGGTAAGAATAAGTATTTATATATATATATATATCAATATACGTATTTTTATTTATATATGGGTGATACTTGATTTATGTATTGTTATTAGTAGTGTTTGTATAGGTTAAAGACATACTATTAGCATTGGATTTATTTATAAGACTTTAGATTTATTTTAGGGACCAATTTGTAATACTTTAAAAGTTTTAGGGGCAAATTTATAAATACCAAAAATTAGCCTCTTAGTATAAAAATACACTTTTGAAACCCTAATTCACTCTTTTGGGTCGAGCTATCCCTTTAGAGAGAGAGAAGAGAGAAATAGAGGGGAGAGAAAGAGAAGAAGAAGAAAAAAAAAAAAGAAATTGAAATTTTAGATTTTAAGAGGTATATCACCACTATTTCTCAATTTATTAGTGTTAATTAAGTTAATTTCTTTAAGTTTTGATTTCTAAAAATATGTATAATTGAGGATTTGATGTGTATTTCATAAGATATTGTGAGAATTGATGATAATCTATGTAGATAGCTTGATAAATCATGATGAGTTGTAAAATTTCTACTTGATAGTCTCTTGATCCAGGAATTTTATAAATTGTTGTGATTCGATTCTGGTTTTTAATTTTGAGTATATGAAATTAGACATAGTTAGGATCATCTGAGACTTTGAATCGATTGACGATTTCGAAAATTGAATTTATAGTGAATTTACCAAAATGACCCTGAAATTTTGAAAATTTCTTGTGTAAACAGTATGATACAGTGGCAAACACTTTTTTGGCCTGTTGAATGATCTTAAAAAATTACGAATTTATGAAATATCATAAGCTTATATGTCTAATATGATATACTCAGAATTGAGAATTTAGATCAATATGGTTAAATTGTTATAATTTTTTAAAATGTATCAGCTCATTGCAGTATTTGATTAACAGATTTTTAAAGTTATGAAATAAAATAGCTTTAAAATACTTTTAACAGTAATTTTGAAATGAAATATTTATCATGAGTTGAAATATATGTCAATCACCATCATCCACACTCTCTACTTTCACAATATATTCCATGCATTTTGTGAATGGTCCTTCACAATTTTTATTAAGATCTTAATTGATGCCCAAAAGATTTCCTAACGAGACTTTGCTTTATGGATATGAACGTAAATTTAGGGAAAGTAGATGGGCTAGGAGATTTAAATTTTGGGTGGATGATGGTGATTGAGAAGCCTTGTGAGTGCAGGATGGTGGCCAGCTGAAGCATGGGGTTTCTGTGGCCTTGAAATGGAAACAAAAACACCAAGCGGCTGGCTTTCTTTTTCCTTTTTTTTTCTCCGTTCTTTTTCTATTGATAATCAGGCTACAAAATGTATATGTGGGCTTAAATGATAAAGGATTAATGCCTTGAAAGGTATATAGAAGTCTGCGCGCTGCTTTCATGAGTTTGTAACTGTGTTTTGCACCACCAAGGAAGTTTCAAAGAATACGACAATACAAAATTGACTTTGTATAATAGAGGCTGCTGCTATATTAATATTCTTGCACTTGAATTTTGATTAGTTATTCAGCATAAAAATTCAAGATCCTATTTTTCGAGAGGTTCATTTCCGTGCTGAAACACAGAATTGAATTTTCTCACTCGTAGATATTCCAATTTTTTTAGTATTAGGTGTCAACCATTAGAAAGGTCTAATTCAATAAGCTTCAGGCTTCTTCACTTTACCCAGATTCAGGCACATTAAACGCTCTTATTTGTAACTTAGACCTCGTCTAAGTTGCAAATTTATCTTGTCGAATATTTTAGTCGATCTTTGAAATTTAGTAGAAATACAACAATTCTAAGCGGACCCCTAAAAGAATTCTTGATGTACATAATGTACCAATCACCATTGCAATAATTTACCTCAAGAAAAGCCAAGAGTAGGAGGACTAAATCTTTACGGAGTGAAACTTCCCTGGAGAAAAAACTTTAACTGCATAAGACTTATCTGATTAAAGGTGATAGGATTCAAAAACCAATGAATTGTTATCTCACTTAGTTACGGTCATTTCTCTTGCCAATGGATGCATGTTTAATAAACATAAGCCAATAGAATCTAACCCAAATTATGTAATTCTGCCAAAGACACAAAATAGTTAATTTCTTTATTTCGTTTTGTATAAACATTATACATCTCTAGGAACATTGTTTTACATTCAGAATACATATATGCATAGAAAACGTTCTTATCAAGATGAACACATTTGCTACTTTAACCAGAGATTTGAACAGCCTTGACATCGGGTTTTTTCACTTCTGCCTTCGGAACGGTAACAGTGAGAACCCCATTGTCCATAGAAGCCTTGATCTGATCCATCTTCACATTCTCCGGCAGTCGGAACCTCCTTGAGAAAGTGCCACTGCTTCGCTCCACGCGGTGCCATGTATCATTCTTGTCTTCCTTCTCAATCTTTCTTTGTCCGCTTATTTGAAGCACCCTGTCATCTTCAATTTCCACCTTCACTTCCTCTTTCTTCAGCCCTGGAAGATCGGCCTTGAAGACGTGGGCTTCGGGAGTTTCCTTCCAGTCCACGCGGGTGTTAACAAAAGCAGAGGTTTCTTGTGGGAAACGAGAGGAGAGTGAAGAGAAGTCCCGAAATGGATCCCAAACATCGAGAGAGAAGGGATCGAAGATGCTGCTGCTGCCACGGTGGCCGAAGAAGCTTGGAATCAACGCCATGTTATCTACAAGAATGCGAACTTTTTTTTAATGCGTTAGTGGGGTTGATTGATTGCTTAGAACTGCTTATTTGATCTTGCTGATGATGACGGAAATAAGTGTTGGTTATTTATAACAGGCATTGGAGATTTCGAGTACTTTCGAGGGCGGTCCTTTTCATTTGATGAGGAAGCATCTGGTAAGTTCGTGAAGTCTATTATTTCGTCGGCTTGCTAGAGGATTCTGGACTTCGAGCATTTTGGGCTTGAAAGCCCAAGATTCTTTTACAGGGATTGTCGAAGGCCCGTCCTTAAATCGGTCAAAGAGAACATATATTTTCTACGACATGTTGCCTCTATACTTCCATCATTGACGACGACATGTCGTCTTTCTCCTTTAGCACTGGAAGACAAGCCGTCTTTCTTTCTTGGATTGGGTTTACATATGGCCGGTTTAAGCATGTGGTTTTTTTTTTCTATTTTATTGAAACTAACCATGCATGTGCTAATCTAATGCTATTCTGTTTCCTCGGAGTTACAAGAGTTATAGTAGGAAAATTTATTGAACACCTCCGAGAACGTTGTTATAGAACAAAAAGACTTTGAGAACTTTAAGTTTATGATTCAATATGAATGAGAAAATAACTTATTTAGACCAAAATTTAACTTTTAAATGCAATTAAAATGAGTTGATCAACCAAGTCAAGTATTTTTGAAATGACGCTTTGTATTTGTCATTAAGGATCAAAATTAAAGCCAGTAACTCCCCAGAAGAGTCTTCGTGTTCATATAAGTTATTTAAGATGACTGGGAAATCAAACTCAAAAGTGATTTGAAAGGTGTAGAGATTTAAATTTAGTGTGTGTAACTGCGGTAAAGAAGCCTTAAAGCATTGAGTCTGAAGTTCACTTAAATAAGTCATTGATACGTTTTTTATCTACTACTTAGGTTTATGTTAGGTTAATTCATCTACGAGTACAATTTTTTTTTAAAAAAAGATACGATTGTACGATAATTCTTGTTAATAAACTCATAAGACTCAAGAAGTAAATAGTGAATGAAGGACTTATTCCTTTTGATTCAATCCACCTTTGAAGGAAATTGAGATGAGAGGCTACCATTCTAAATTTGACCATGGATCATGCAATATTCCGTTACCACTTTTTAAGGCAAAAGAATTGTAATGATTATGTAAACATAGCAAGTGAACTTACACATTTATTATTTTATGATTTTTATATTATATAATATTAGAAAGAAGAAATTTTCATTTCATTATGGATTTATTTATTTTTTAGAATATAAATTTATTACTAAGTTAGATGTTAGATTTATTATGAATTAGATTTGGGCCTATATGAGTTTATTGATATTAGACCTAAATACATATGTTATGAGTTAGAATTAATATTTTTGGGCTTAATTAAACTAGGCTCAAATCATATGTTATAATTTGAACTAGAGGCTATTGTAAGGAAAAGAGTAAATGTTAGATTAGATTGATCAATTCAATAAGGAGTATATTGATAAATTTTGGGCATTATATAAACCTCATTTTCAAGCAATCCTAGCTACCCATTAGGTTTTTCTAGTCTTAGAGAGAAAGGAGGAGAAAGAAAGAGAGAAGAAAAGAGAACAAAGAGGATTGGTATTATAAAAAAGTTTTAGGGACCAAAAAGGTATTTGCATGACTTTCTCTTTAATATTTGTGTTTATTACGTAATTTTGTAAAGTTATAAATTCTAAAAACTTGATAAATTGAGAATTTGATGATGATTTCATAAGATCTATTTATTATTGAAGATGATTAAATTGATAAGATGATGAATCGTGATAAACCTGCATAATTATTGTATAACCATGGATCAGTTCAAATTTTTTATAAAATATTGTGTTTTGCCTTTGGGTTTGAATTTTTAATTCATATAATTAGACATCCTAATGGGCATCTAAAACTTTGATTCATTTTTAAAATTTCATAAACTTGAATTTTGGTAATTTTTTAAAATTGAGTTTGATTTTTTGAATCTCTTAAATAAGAGAATATCGTTAACGAGTTACGTATTCACAGTGTTTGAATATAGTGTATGTTGGAGATCAGTTTTACAACATGTGGTTACACTATCTACTACAGAGGCAGAGTACATAGTTATTGGTGAAGCTATTAAAGATGTTGTGTGGTTAAAAGACATATGCGCAAAGATAATTGGTACTAAAGATGTGAACACCGATGTGTATTGCGATAACCAGAGTGCTATATACCTAAACAAGCATCAAGTATTTCAAGAAAGGTCTAAACATATTGATGTGCAGTTCCATTACATTCGAGAGATTGTCCAAAGTGGTGAAATTACTCTAATGAAGATACCGTCATCTAAAAATCCTGCTGACATATTGATTAAGCCACTACTCTCGGTTAAGTTCATTTTATGTAAGGACTTAACCAAAGTTACTACTTTATAAAGGTGACCGAAAATGCGAAGATGAGAAAACGAGTTACTTTATAGATGATTTTGAATTAATAAGAAATTTTTTTAGAAAGTTGATTAAAAATCATAGGATATGATTTGGAGAGTAAGTTAAGTGCGTTGGGAATGCAAAGATTAAAGACGGATGCAAAAGATGCAAGTAGCGATTTCTAGGCGTGGGAGCCGCAGCGCCAAGTTGTGGGCGTCGTAGAGCTCAAAACAAAACCTTAGTGCCACGACACCCAAGTGAGAATGCCCAACGCCAATGAGTTGTTTCCCATTTTATTTAGCCTTATTCCGTTTTTCACTTGTTTTAAGACTCTCTAATACGACTTTAACACATTTAGGGTAAACTTAGATCTTCTTAAAGTCTATATAAAAATTTTCTATTAACTTGCAAACACATCTTAGTGAGAAGATATATAATTTTTGTGATTAGAGTAAAATCTTTATAATCAAACATGTTTTGTGATTTTTAGTGAGAGAAAATCCTTAGTTGCAAAAAAGAGTAATTACATTGTGAGTCTTTCTTATAAAATGTATACTTTGTAAGTGTCTTAAGATTTAATAATAAAAGTGTATGATTTTAATCTGTCGTTAACATAAACAAATTGTAAAATTATATAAATTTTATGTATTTTTTTTTTTATCTTTCTCTCTCTAATTTCTTTATTACTTATTTTTACATTATATTATTTAAATTATATTACTCTTTTGTACGACTCCTCTGCAACACCTTGTTTCGCCATTCTTTTTCTATTGATACGTAGCTTGTAATCACAAGGCTGCAAAATGAATACGAGGGCTTAAATGGATAATTTGATCTTATTCCATGAAACGTATATAGGAGAAGGTTACGTGTTGCTTTCTTGAGTTTGTAACTTGTTCTGCACCACCAAGGAAGTTCCCAAGAATGCAACTGTACAACTTTGACTTTCATGGAGGCGTACTGCTGCATAACCCAGATGAGATTCTTCAAACTCAAGTGTGACAAGTTATCCAAAGGTAGAAATTTGTCTTTAGTTAGAAGCCATTTATCAAGTTCTTCGTTCAGAAACAGAGAATTTTCTCACTTGTAGATATTTTCCTTAAAATAAAATATAGAAACCAAGTCCTGAAAATCACCTAATTTCAGCAGAATGCTTAAGATACTGTTCTTTTCAACTAACTTATTTCAATAGACTTCAGGCTCAGTCACATTAAACACACACTTCTCTATAGCCTAGACCTCGTCAAAAAGTTGTCTTGGCTTCTTTGACATGGGAGCCATTTCACTGGCCGCAAGAGATTAAACTGATAATATTTCATGTACCCACTTTTCATGTGTAGATGTGGCTTAAGGTAGGGGTGGGCAAATTCGGTTCGGTTCGGTTTTTAGTGTGAACCGAAAACCGAATCGAGCCGATCGGTTTTTAAAAAATAAAATCGAAAATTGAATCAAGTACTTAGAGAACCGAACCAAACCGGTTCGGTTCGGTTTGGTTCGATTTTTAATTTTTCGGTTCGGTTTGGTTCGGTTCGGTTCGGTTTTTCAATTTTTTTAATTTTTTTTAATTTTTTTTAATTTTTTTTTTAATTTTTTAATTTTTTTTAAATTCGATTTTTTCGGTTCGGTTTTCGGTTCGGCCTTCCAAACCGAGAACCGAACCGAATTTTTCAGTTTTTAAAATAAAAAATCGAAAATCGAACCGATCAAGAGAAAAACCGAACCGAACCGATCAATTCAGTTCAATTTTTTGGGTCCGGTTTGATTTTTCGATTTTTTGCCCACCCCTAACTTAAGGTAATTATATCTAGACCTTAAATTCATGAGCTACAATAGTTGATCGAATAGTCAAATGCATAAAATATGGAAAAGAAAAACGAGCAGAAAGAAGCTAGAGTTGTGTGTTGTACTACAAATAACTTCATTGTGGAGTAGTACATAAGATTGCCAACCCCACAATGTCCTGTAAAACGTCATTGTCATCTTTACCATAGTGGAATTGCAGGCAGTGGACACATTCATATATGTGAAAATTGATGTAGAATATACAAAATATGTTCCATATTCAAAGCAAATTGCCCTTGCGAAATGATAATATTTCATTATTTAATTATTCACAGTCGGCTAATATCTGTTTTATGGACTTTTAAAGTACAATTACAGCTCCAAAAGTGGAGCACCAGGTACTACAAATACAAAAGTTAAAAGTACTATCCACTACCAAAAAAAAAAACTCCTTTCTTTTATAACTACAATCTTTTTTTTCTTCCTTAGTGCTCCTTTACATCTTACAAATCAGAGAGGGAAGAGATAGAAAGAGATCAGACAGAAAAGAAAAGATGATGGGTCACGTAACATTCTTCTGGGGTACAAGCACAGAGATTATATTCCCTGGTTGGCCAGGCAAGAGCTTCAGTTCCTACATATTAGCCTTGATCTTGGTGTTCGTAATCTCATTGACAGTGGAGTGGCTCTCGCATGCTCGATTGATCAAGTCCAGCACCAAAAGTGTCACTGCTGCCGGGCTTTTACAGACTCTCATGTATGCCATTAGGATGACACTGGCCTACATGGTAATGCTTGCGGTCATGTCGTTCAATATTGGTGTCTTGCTTGCTGCTGTTGCTGGCTATTCAGTTGGGTTCTTGATTTTTGGCAGTCAAGTCTTCAGGAAATTCAAGATTGAATCTTATCAGGATTTATCTGATCTCCCTCCACTGAACTGCTAAACACAATAGTAAAGTATATGTTAACTTTATATATATAGATTCCGGTGTGAATGCAGTCTACTTTTTATATGTAGAAACACAGAATTTTCTCGTCTTACATGTAGATATTTTATTTCATTTTGTTTATTAGATGAAAACCATTAAAAAGGCATTTTCATTCGCAAAGAAGACAAGATGATCATTATAAAAACAAAGTCCACAAAGATCACCTAATACCAGGACAATTCTTAAGCTAGTTTTAACAACTAACCCCGATAGACTTTCAGGTCATGTAATGCAAGACATAACTTTCTGTCAACTATTGCGAATAATTATACGCCTCATATATGAAGTACACATGAAAAATGGGTAGGTGCATATATAAACTATTTAGTTTTCAAAATCTTGCTGCCAGTGTGATGGCTAGCTCTCATGTGAATGTAAATTAAGGGCTCAAGTTGTGAGTTGTACTGCAAATATTCATAGTAACCAGTTCGTTGCGGAGTAGTACATAAAATTGCCAACCCACCATGTCCTATAAAAAATCAATTATCATCTTTACCATATTGGAGTTGCATGTAGTGGGCACATACATGTGTGTATATGTTAATATTCATCCCTTTTTCTTCCTTTACCCTTCTTTCCTTCTGCGCCGAAAATTCATAATACATCATATACTAAATATGCTCAACATTGTAAGCAAATTGCCCTCGAAAATGAGAGTAATTAATTAATCACATTCGGCTACTATATGCCTAGTCCATGGATCTTCTGAAGTACTACAATTACAGACCCGAAAATTGAGAGCCAAGTAGTACAAATACAAAAGTGCTAGTACTATATAACCATTAAAAGTTCTCCTTTTCCCTATAACTGTACTCCTTTTTTCCAACTTAACTTTCTGGGAAAAGGAAATACAAGAGAGAGACAGGAAAAATAAATAAAAAAATAAAAATAAAAATGTTGGCTCCCATTATATTTTTCTGGGGCACAAGCACAAAGATTATGTTCCCAGGTTGGCGAGGCCGAAGCTTCAGTTTCTACATGTTAGCCTTGATTTGTGTGTTTCATATATCTTTGCTGGTAGAGTGGCTCTGGCATGCCCGATTGATCAAGTCCACCACCAACCATGTCTCTGCGGGGCTTTTGCAGACTCTCATGTATGCCATCAGGATTGCACTTGCCTACGTGGCGATGCTTGCCTTCATGTCCTTCAATATTGGTGTCTTTCTTGCTGCTGTTGCTGGATATTCAGTTGGCAGTCAAGTCTTCAGGAAATTCAAGAGTGAGCCATCTGATCTTCCATCACTTATCTAGTGATCGTATCTTAGATTTTACTTTGAGACTTAAAAATTGATTGGATGAGAAAGCCCTTCAAGCTTCTACTTATTAAGAAATTTCTCTTTGTTCGCAATACAAGTCCATGGCTACTCGATAAGCCACAGAAATGAAGATTCCATAATTGATACCTCTTTTCTTCATTTGACGAATACTACTGCAGGGACAGAGGGCGTCAATAAGCTGACACTCGTGATTACAGAAAGCTCAGAAGGTATTAATTTTAGTTTTTTTCTTTTTCTTTTTTTGAACTTCGACATAAGGTAAGGAATCCTTCTAACATACATATGTATTCAGCTAAAAAAGATAAACAACACACCATTGAAGGGAACTCTTGTCAATGCGGCCCAAATAGTTTAAATGTGCAAAAACTGGGTTCAAGTTTTAGCCCATGGAAATAGAATTGGTGCCAGACAAATTAGGAGCCCATCTTCCGTTCGAGCAGGAAAAAAATATATATCACACGCCCCGAGAAGCAAATCTGCTGGTTATTTATTTCTCGTCTTATGTCCATTTAGTCCTCTCAATTAGTGAGACTCATTTGATTAGCTTTTAGCAGGGATAACAATAGCACGCCCCAAGTTTACACAAATTATTTGCGGCCTTGATTTTAATTATACTTTTCGTGAAAGACTTGATAAGGTGCTTCTTTTTTTTATTTTAAGAAATTTATAGTACTTTTTTTTTTTAAAGAAGTCTTTATTATGGTGCATTCTTTTTTTTTTATAAAATCTTTATGATACGGTGTTTTCTTTTTTGAGTGGACATTAGGCACATGATTATTTTATAATTTTTTTTAATATATGAATGTTTTTACTTTTAAAAAATCTTTTAATATTGTGTTTTCAAATAAGAGTGATTGTGTGAAACACGAAACTTTTCAAGAAAGTCTTTCATATTCGAAACAAGTACACAAAAAATTACTTTACTATTGAAATAACAAGTAAAAATTAAAATACATTTAAACATAGAACCTCTTTAATTTGAATGTCTCTCATGATATAAGGATGGGCTCTCATTCTTGGCATTGGTAAATGTTTCTGAGTTGCGAAAGTGTCTGTGGTCTTTCTCCATCATAACCGTCAATTCTCTTTCTCTCATTTATTTTCTTTTTCTTCTTTCTTTCTTTCTTGTATTTCTTTATCGATTTTAATCTTTTTCTCTCTTTTTTTTTTTTTTGTAAGTAGTTGCTGAAAATTTTGGGTTTTAATTTAAATTTCTTATAAATAGCACCACAAACGTTTTTCAAATACGAAGTTTTAAAAAAATTACCTTCTTACCCTTTCTTATTTTTTAAGATTATAATAATACAATATTCTTTTAAAAAAAAAAAAATACTTCGACACTTAAATTATTATTTGTCCCAAAAAGATAGTACTTTATGTGTGGGATGTGTTGTAGAGGTAAACAAAAAAATAATAATAAACATTGAATGTTGCATGTTGTCCAATAAATGAGAACGGAATAATTGTATCTTGATTGAATTAAATCTCAATAGAATGAGTTGAATAGAATGAATTGAACCACTTGAGAAAGTATGAATTGAACATGAATGTGAGTGTAAGTGTGAGAGTGAATAGAATGGATTAAATTATGAGAAAGATTTCATATATATATTTATATTGTATAAATTTAAATCCGTATTAAAGTATAAATTTAATTAAATTTAAATTAATTAAAAATTTTAATCTGTTTCCTCAAACTCTCTCAAAATAGTGAAAGGGACACAAAGTCTCCTATGCCTAGAGATATTCTTTTACAACCTTGTTCATCAGTTAAATTTATTTTTTTTAAAAAAATCCATTTAGATAATCATAAGAGTAATATGGTACTTATATCTTAAGAGGACATGCCACACTATCTAGTAAATTATATTTTTAATTTAACAAATAAATACAAGAAAAGAAAAAAAGTTGTAGGTAGCTACTATTAGTCACGTTGTCACAACACAATAATGATGGTGGCTAATCGAATATTATTTATACAATTAAACTCCAAATCTTTTTAAAAAAATGCTTACAAATATCGAGAACTGCTGTAACCATTATAATTTTGCAGTCAAAAAACAGTGAGATAATCTGCAGTATCACCTCTGTAGACAAAAGCATGCAACGATGCCTCTGTTAGAGATGGTAGCCCATGGACATGCAATATATATATATATATATATATGCAAAGCCTTCCATATAATTTAGGTTGTAAGTTGTGTAGAAAAAGAGCCGGCCTAACTATCAAATGTGTAGTTTTTGCTAAATAACAACCATTCTCGTAGAATCTTGTTTGTTACTTTATATTCTCTCTCTTTGACCTCCTCTGAATCATTGATTTGTTGTAATTCCAAATTTCCTCGTTGGAATTTTCGTAACTATAATTCCAATTTTCTAAATTCTAACTGCTTTTGTGTAGTACACAATATTACTAGTCCCAATGTACGATCAGTCTCAATAAACGGGAAAGGCGTCTCATTCATAGCAGAAATAAATACAAGGGAAACCCCGGTATCCCAACCACATAAACAGAGCGAGAGAAATAGTCTGAGAGAGAAAGAGACAAAAGAAAAAGCAGGCCATGGATAGTATGAGCGGCATGGATCATGATCATAGCATGGCGCCACCATCGTCCATGACCATGAACAACAACACAGGGGGTATTTTGCACCAGCACAAAATGATGATGATGCACATGACGTTCTTCTGGGGCAAGAACGCTGAGATTCTCTTCTCGGGTTGGCCTGGAACAAGCTCCGGGATGTATGCACTAGCTTTGATAGTTGTTTTTGTGCTGGCTGTCTTGGTTGAGTGGTTCTCTCATTGCAAATTGATCAAGCCTGGTTCGAACCACGTTGCTGCTGGTTTGATTCAGACTTTGTTGCATGCTCTTAGGGTCGGTCTTGCATACTTGGTGATGCTTGCCCTCATGTCTTTCAATGGAGGTGTGTTTTTGGTAGCTGTTGCCGGGCATACTTTGGGGTTCCTGCTTTTTGGCAGCCGGGTTTTCAATAAATCACCTCCCCCTCCAAAAACAGCTGATCTTCCTCCCGTGCGTTGTTGAATCATGAATGGTTTGTGGAGGATAAAGAGTTGTTTGTTCTTCAATTTGGCTTTGTGCTACTCTTGAGACTTCTTCTGTTTTCCTACATCTGTTTCTTTCTTTATATGAAAATGGAATTTTGTTTGAGAATTTGCACTTGATTTTTAAACCACAGTGAATATACTTACCATTACCAACCAGTTATACATAGATAATCCAACTTTAGCAGTCTGTATTAGTTCATTAGATTCAACTTGCTGATGTTTGAGAGGCTATAGCTTCAATACACATATAAGCATTCTAAAACGTATATTACGTTCTGCAGACTAACTTGGCTAAAGATCGGAGATTCCAAGAGGGATTTTCATTGTGGCCTGAAAATTAAAGATAAACAAGTTTTTTCATTATCTTTTGCTTATGTACTTTTTCTTCTCTATTCTTTTTCTGCGGTTGTGGTTAAACTACAGTAAATTCCATTATGTATCAAGGCCGAGTAGTCCAGGTCTATATCAACCGGCCACTTCTCCTTCTCTCTCGTTCTTCTCTGTTTTCTGCTTCTGCTTCTGCCTCAATCTTCTGTCTTCTCTTCAATACAACAGTTACTGTAACTGTGCACTTATGGCAAATTTCAATCAACTCCCTTCATGATTAATTACATAAAAATCCCTGGATCCACACAATGTGAATCTCACCAACAACATTTAATCTAGTTTTAAGAGGACTCAACCTATATTTTAAAATTAAATTTTTAGATAATCAAACTTACCAACTCATGGCTCTAAGAAATGAGTTATAGGCATCGCGAAAAGGTGTGAATAAATTAAATTTTAAATTTTATTATAATTATAATTATAATTAATTATTTATTATTTTACATGAATTTTTTTTCTTCATAAATAAATAAATTTAACTTAAATTAGTTTCTTTGATTGTAAACTTATTAACGCACTTGAATTTTCAATTAACTAGGATTAATTAAATACATATACTCATGTGTACTTTAAACATGACTTGAATTTATACACCATAAATATGTATGAAATATTGCTCATCATTTATTTAATATGTTCTGTTTAACTCTTTCAAAAGCTATTATTGATTACATATGACTCTCTTGCTTTTTTTTGTAATATTTTTCACATATAGAGTAATTTTTTTTTAAAAATAAATATTGACTTGAACGTTAAATATATTTTTTTTTTATAAAAAAAATACTTTCTCATAGTTTTGAGGAGTAACCAAAGCTAAGAAGGTAATTTCTATGAAGTTTAATATTTGGTGAACTTCAAAGATGACTGATTTAAGAGAAATTGGACTACCAATATCAAAGAAATGAGGAAGATGAAACTTCCAAATCGTATCTCATTTTTTCCTAGATATTTTTGTTGTGACTTCATTGTATTCCATTTTTTCCAAATTGTATTCCTAGATATTTTCCAAATTGTGACTTCATTCTCGCTGTTTCACTAAGACTTTATGTTTGTGGAATTGTATGATTGCGGAAAACTTCTTGCTTAGAAACTAGTGATTGGCTCCTCCGTATGGACCATTAGACATTTAACGTAAATGAAAGTCGGTCCTTGATGTACGCTTAAAATGCATGGAGAAACACATAAATTCAAGTCACTTTCTAATTGTGTTGTCAAGATGAGACCCTAAGTATTTGTGTGGATAAAATTGTTTGAGTGACTTGAATTTCATCTGATAAATACTTAGGGTCTCATCTTGACAATACAATTAGAAAGTGACTTGAATTTCTGTGTTTCTCCATGCACCACAGCCCTTGGATTATCAGGAACCAGGTGAAATCGTCAACAATTTGGAGAATATGAAATGAACTAATAACCCATTTGTCTTCATTCCATGTACTTATGATTGGATTTATATTTACATGATGTGTTGCCATTGTGTCACACTTAAATATGTCATCAGTTGCCCATGGAACTATGACTCTCTATCCTTCAAATGGTAAGAAGCATGCGGTGCCAGAGAGAAATTTACAAAAAAAAAAGAGCAAGAAGCAATCTCTAGCCTCTTGTTTCTTCATTAAGAAATTGATTCAAGTTCCGTGATGGTTCCAAGTCAGAATCGGATCATTCTTTTATTCTTCATCTGGAAAAAATCTTCATCTTATGAACCGCAAAGCCTTCGAGTAAACTAACTAATTATATATGGTTAAAAATTATCTAAATTAATTGGTTATTATTTGCTGTGATGGATACGATATTAATTAAGAAGAATAACAACTATAACACACTCAAATAAACTAAATAGTCGAATACGATATTGCTGTGATGAATCGAATTGAAAAAGTCGAGTTTGTTATTTCAAAATTAATCTTAAAATTTTCAGTTCTCTCAAAAATAGAATCAATCTAAGAATTAAAGTTAAAATAAACTAAATAGTGAATAAATAAAAAAAATCAAACTGAACTGATTTTAGTTCTACAAGGTGAGCTAATTTTAATTAATTCCAATTAAATGAAATTGATTAGTTCGATTTTGATTTGGTTTTTGACTAAACCAAATTTGAAAAGTTGGTTCAATCCCACTTTAATTTTTTTGTTTTAGAGAATTGATCTATTTAGTTAGAAAGTAAATAAAAATTTAAAATCGAATCAAATTGAATGCATTCAATTTTACAAGAGGAGTCAATTTTGATTGGTTCCAAAACATATAATTGATCAGTTTTCAATCGGTTCTAATTTGAACGGACCCAAAATCAAGTCTACTCACCCCTCTTATTAGAGTAAATAAAGAGGTTTAAGATAGGTTTCATTTTCAAGCGAAAAAACGAATCAAAGTTACTTAGTTGGTTTTCTCTTTTGGGTTATTTAAGATTATTGGCTATTAAAAGGTTTAACTAGTTTACATTTGTTAGAAAAGATCACAAAATACTACACAGCGAAAATAATTCTTTCTCCCACTTTGTGTTATTAAAATAGGTAATATATCACCAATGTAAGCACAACAATATTACCACAAATATTAATCATCAATCAATTACAATGAACACCAAATTTTTACGTGAAAAACTTAATTCGAAAAAAATCACGAGACTGTAATTTGATATCAACACTTCTACTATGCAATAATAATAGGATTATAACAATGTTTTCTCTAGAATCACCACTAGAGGCTCACCACAACATCAAGAATATTAATCTTGGCTCAACAATAATAAATCTAACAAATTTTCCTTAAATATAAATTTACTAGATAATGCTAAATCAGAGGCTAAATCCAAAATCAAATGGATAGATTTGTAGAGCAAGATATTGGGAACTCACCTTCAAAATTTGAACAAAATCGGAACTCAAATTGACATCTAATCATTAAAGAAAAAACTAAAACCATAAGTTTTATTTTTCTCCTTCTCTCTCGTTCTTCTCTGTTTTCTGCTTCTGCTTCTGCCTCAATCTTCTGTCTTCTCTTCAATACAACAGTTACTGTAACTGTGCACTTATGGCAAATTTCAATCAACTCCCTTCATGATTAATTACATAAAAATCCCTGGATCCACACAATGTGAATCTCACCAACAACATTTAATCTAGTTTTAAGAGGACTCAACCTATATTTTAAAATTAAATTTTTAGATAATCAAACTTACCAACTCATGGCTCTAAGAAATGAGTTATAGGCATCGCGAAAAGGTGTGAATAAATTAAATTTTAAATTTTATTATAATTATAATTATAATTAATTATTTATTATTTTACATGAATTTTTTTTCTTCATAAATAAATAAATTTAACTTAAATTAGTTTCTTTGATTGTAAACTTATTAACGCACTTGAATTTTCAATTAACTAGGATTAATTAAATACATATACTCATGTGTACTTTAAACATGACTTGAATTTATACACCATAAATATGTATGAAATATTGCTCATCATTTATTTAATATGTTCTGTTTAACTCTTTCAAAAGCTATTATTGATTACATATGACTCTCTTGCTTTTTTTTGTAATATTTTTCACATATAGAGTAATTTTTTTTTAAAAATAAATATTGACTTGAACGTTAAATATATTTTTTTTTTATAAAAAAAATACTTTCTCATAGTTTTGAGGAGTAACCAAAGCTAAGAAGGTAATTTCTATGAAGTTTAATATTTGGTGAACTTCAAAGATGACTGATTTAAGAGAAATTGGACTACCAATATCAAAGAAATGAGGAAGATGAAACTTCCAAATCGTATCTCATTTTTTCCTAGATATTTTTGTTGTGACTTCATTGTATTCCATTTTTTCCAAATTGTATTCCTAGATATTTTCCAAATTGTGACTTCATTCTCGCTGTTTCACTAAGACTTTATGTTTGTGGAATTGTATGATTGCGGAAAACTTCTTGCTTAGAAACTAGTGATTGGCTCCTCCGTATGGACCATTAGACATTTAACGTAAATGAAAGTCGGTCCTTGATGTACGCTTAAAATGCATGGAGAAACACATAAATTCAAGTCACTTTCTAATTGTGTTGTCAAGATGAGACCCTAAGTATTTGTGTGGATAAAATTGTTTGAGTGACTTGAATTTCATCTGATAAATACTTAGGGTCTCATCTTGACAATACAATTAGAAAGTGACTTGAATTTCTGTGTTTCTCCATGCACCACAGCCCTTGGATTATCAGGAACCAGGTGAAATCGTCAACAATTTGGAGAATATGAAATGAACTAATAACCCATTTGTCTTCATTCCATGTACTTATGATTGGATTTATATTTACATGATGTGTTGCCATTGTGTCACACTTAAATATGTCATCAGTTGCCCATGGAACTATGACTCTCTATCCTTCAAATGGTAAGAAGCATGCGGTGCCAGAGAGAAATTTACAAAAAAAAAGAGCAAGAAGCAATCTCTAGCCTCTTGTTTCTTCATTAAGAAATTGATTCAAGTTCCGTGATGGTTCCAAGTCAGAATCGGATCATTCTTTTATTCTTCATCTGGAAAAAATCTTCATCTTATGAACCGCAAAGCCTTCGAGTAAACTAACTAATTATATATGGTTAAAAATTATTTAAATTAATTGGTTATTATTTGCTGTGATGGATACGATATTAATTAAGAAGAATAACAACTATAACACACTCAAATATTTTTATTATAAATTCTACTGAAAATTAATTTTTCTTAACAATAATGGAGTTGATATTTTATCCTTTTACTAGTATTATACTCGGAGGAACTATATTAGGGCCTAGGGGCTATAGTCCTCAAATTCCACAAAATTTTTAAACTTAATAATATATATTTTTATTTTTATTTTTAAAATAAATATTTTTATAATTTGACTCTCTCATAATTTTGAATCTGACACTAAAACTATTGTATAATTAACTCTGATTTTATATTATTTTTATTTTTACAATTTGATTCTCCACTATTTAAATTTTAGTTCCGCTCTTGTATTATACGTGTGTGATAACAATCATATGCTGATTTATGAAACATAAGTGTTGGCTATTTTCTGAAATTGCATAAATTCCATTCCCACTATTTTACGTAAATAACTAATTAAAGTTTGAACATTAATTTAATTATTGAGGATAGGAGTTAAAATTGAATTATCTTATATCTATATAAAGAGACACAATATAGAGTTAAATGTAGAAAATATATTGAAAATTTTGAGTTAAGAGTATGTTTGAGATTATTTTTTATGCAAAACTTATAAAGAAAAGCAAATTTCTGCCTTTTTTTTGGGAAAAATGTTTTATAGTGCTACAAATCCATTTTGAGAAATACTCTTTGTGATAGCGTTTGTTAATTTTTGTGTGCATGGATAGTGTTTTTTTATATCTCAATTTTTAATAAATTTAAATATAATTAAAAGTTTGTATAAGCATATATATGTATGTATGTATATTTGAATAGTATGTTTGTTTTTCATTTTTTCTAATGTCTAATATTAAGTGTTAAGTTGTTTGTTTCCTTTAATGAAAAAGTTTACAAAATTTTATTTTGATATAAATAGCTTTATTGATGATTAAAATTAATCTTATGTCTTATTTTTAATCATTTACAAGTTATCAGTTTGACAAAATCATAACAAAAATTATAAAAGTTATAATTTTATATTAATAATTTCTTTAAGAGATTAAAAATAACAAATATTTTATTTGATTTAAACTATTAGGTTTGGGAATATTACAGAGTTTATGGATCTTTAACAATTACAATATATAATTATTAGAAAATAAAATCGGTAACAAAATGTTGAAAGAAAATATGGGAAATACATAAATTAATTACTAATTCTTGATTGGCATTTTTATTATCATCAATATCTCCATCTATCTGACTATCATGATGCATATAAGTAGGGTTTTCATTGAACATTATAAATAATAATAATAGTCAATTATGATATTTATGGAAAGCACAACAATTAATATTGCTGGAGTTGTGCTATTCACTTATTTGTTACCGCCTGTCAATATGAAGTGATTATGATAGGATTGTTAGTTCTCAATGAGTGCTTATGTATCCTTTTTACATATTAAGTTCTAAGATCTATTATTATAGATAAAGAACATAACAATCTTTTATTGATCTCTATAAAGAATCGAACATTATTATATAATTTCAGTAAGAATTAACTTTTTTAAAAAAGGGATTGGTGGGGAGTTAGATACCCCTAAATAATCAACCCTTGCCCTCACATTTTACTCAAACTCAGGTGGCCACAGACGTTGTACACCTCGGTGGCCACTCGAGACACACCTTGGGGACCAACAAGTATTTACTAAAACCTCACTGTATCAAAAAAAGTTTTAGAGACACTTTATATTGCACATTATCAATTCTAATTATACGATACACAGTATTCAAAAGCTTTTCATATTTCACATCCTTTAGAATTAAAATACTCAAATTTTGCACTCAATATATTTCTTATCACCATTATTAGAGTTTTTCCAACTTTTCTTGACAATAAGTGATTTATACTCTATTGAATCTATAAAAAAAATAAAAATTATTTAAAATAATAAAAATATATTCAAGAAAAATTTGTGAAGCCATACGAAAATAGCTTCACAGGTTTCATACGATCAAATCACGGTTGTATGAGAAATTCATGGGAAATTTAGATTTTTTTTTTCTTCCTAATTCACCTATTTCTTCTTTAACTCATCACATTACACTGCGTTTATATTTCAATACTAATACATTTGCAAATAAACACACAAAATTTTAAAACTATTTTCGTAATTCTAATTTGGTCAAATTTAAATTTATAAATATATACAAAAGAATTTATATTGCATAATATTAAAAAAAATAATTGCATTTTTTTTTATAATTAGAAGATTGAAATCTACTTAATCCGAATTCGAATATAATCCAAATTCGAATATATTAGAGTGTGAATTTTGAGAGTGACTTAGAATGTCGATTTTATTACATTAGGTTTCAATGTTTTAATTATATTTTATAAATAAGGGTGATTGTGTCCATTTACCCTAATTTTGGCTAATAAAAATTACAACATTAGTTTCTAGCTAACAAATATAATAACTCAAAATTTTAAGTTATTTTTAATAAATTTTCAATATTAATCTACGTGATTCCTTTTTAATTTATTTCATTAACTTTCATCTTTTATTCAATCAATGCTTTACATATCACATCAATTTATATAACAAAGTTGGTATACGTGTTACTTTAATTTTATTTAGTAATCAACAACAAATTTTTGGTGATTTACTTGAAAAAATAAATATGTACTTATTACAACAAATGAATTACTAAAAATAAGTCAAATTCATTGTTTAGGGAAAAAAAAAAAAAAACCACCCCTAATGTCCTTCATATATCATGCAAAGAATTTATCTGTAATTTAATTAATAATTACAAAATAGATTGTATAGCATTTTTTATTATCTGAAAGTTAATTGATACAGTATTAGATAAGTTTAGATTTTCAAGGAAATATTGTAGCTAATCTAAACCTTCAAGTTGTTCAATAAATTGAACTCAGTTAAAATAAGTATTTCGTACGTACTCCGTAAACTCATCAGTGCAAAAGTATAAACCAATTTGTACTGTCATTAATTGCCTTTAAAACCGTTAAATCCTACTAATTTCTCCTTTATCATCAAAACAAAAATATCTTCTCATTTTCAAAACCCTAACTGATCCTTTTCTAGCCACTTCATACGCAATTAACGACGGTCACATGCATGACATGGGCGTGATGGCACCGCCGCCAACAATGAACAGCACCTGCAGAATGATGATGCAGCGCAGCAAGAAGATGTGATGCAAGGGACCTTCTTCTGGGGCAAGAACGCTGAGGTTCTCTTCTCTGGCTGGCCCGGTACACGTACCGGCATGTACGTATTAGCTCTAGTATTTGTCTTCATGATTGGTTTTCTTGTTGAGTGGCTGTCTCATAGCCGTCTGATCAAGCCCAATACAAGCAACGTGGCTGCCGGGGCCATTCAAACTTTCATGCATGTTGTTAGGATTGGTCTTGCGTACATGGTGATGCTTGCTGTGATGTCGTATAACGTTGGAGTTTTTCTTGCTGCTGTTGCAGGGCAGGCTTTAGGGTTTTTGCTTTGAGTGATGTTAAATATTCAAAAAATTTATCTTAAATTAAATTTTAAAAATAATATTTTAAGTAAATATAAAATTATTTATTATAATTTATGTTTATTTGATATATTATTTTTAAAATATAATTTGAGATCCTTGAAATTATTTTATTATTATTTGACAGTAGGTTTTTAAGAAAACAGAAATCTCAGCTGCTGAGAGGACTTCGAATCTTTTGTTGATTCATTTGACTCATTGATAAATACTAGATTTGGTGTATTATTTATGAAATGAGTGATAGCTTTTTACTTAGTTTTATGTGTCAAGTGTTTCAAATAAGTGTTAATACGCCATGTGTGCAGAGTCTGTTGACTCAGCTTAATGGAGAAAATCCACCAAGGAAAAGAAATTGATAATAGGGAAAATAAAATTGTCCCAAAATCTTGCCATGCTTCGATAATTTTATTCCACTATTTTATTAAAAGTGATGCGATATGCTATAAAATTTAAATAAAATTTTGTTCCCCTTGTCAACTTAATGAAATTGTGTACACTTGTAAACAAATACAAGAACTAAATAGATACGATATCTTTTTATTTTCAATCCTTATCAAATCTTCACCTCAGAACTCCAAAGCTTAAGAAACGTCAACAATAATATATGTACGCATGATCCATTTCTATCACGATATTTAATTTTGATGTGTTTTTTTTTTTTTTGAATTACAAGTATCATCACATGGACCCAAATCTTCTGAGCATACTTCTCCTTTCACATTGGCAAGTAGTGAACCCATGCATTGAATTTTGGATATTAAATGTTAAATATTAGTGACAAGAAGGGTCGAGATTTTGTTCATATACCGTTGGAAGATTTTGCTTTTCATCTAAATTTTAAATTTATAAGAATTTGACTGAAATAAAAATAAGTTGAGTGTATAAATTCAAATAAATATTTGTTTTCTTAAGTTAAAAAAATATGAAAAATAAGATTCTAGCAAAATAAAGAAAAATGATTTGTGATGTATGGAAGTTACTATTTTTTATAAAGACTATTAGAGTTGTGTTTCGCACATTTAGATTTTTTTTTTTAAAAAAAATTCTATACATTTTTAGAACTAATGAAAAATTGTGAGTATTAATTAGTTTAACTTATAGAATTGTTTTGAATTGGTACAAGCAATACGAGGTTTACAGACTCTCATGTATGCCTTCGGGATAGCATTGGCCTCCTTGGTGATGCTTGTTGTGCTCACTGTTGTTGCAGGCTATTCAAATAGGTTCTTTATTTTTTGACATTCTAAGTCTTCAAAAAATTCAAGATTGTACATCATTAGAAAGGATTTAATATTCTTTTATTGAATTAAAAAATAGATTTAAAATATGTTATATTTTTTAAATAATATTTTAAATTTTTATAAAAAAAATAATTATTTTAAAATTTTTTATATTTTAAATATTGTTTGAAGCAATTATTGAATAGTAAAACAGTGTAATGGATAATTTTAAAAATTATATTATTTTATTCTGTAATAATTATTTGATATATTATTTATTAAAAAAAAATTTAAAATATTATTTAAAAATATAACATTACTTATATATTTAAGACTCGTTACATCCCGATAAGTTAGGTGTGGATTTCATTTTCTATTTAATCAATTTCTCTTCTCCCATTGAATTTTTTTAATAAAAAATGCTAATTAGAATGTAAAATACAAGAATTGTAATCTAAAATACTGGTGTGAGAATTGTGGTATGATCTGAAATTCGTCTGCAGTCATATATATATTTTTAGAGTGATTGGTTTGAGGTCGATCATCACGTGATCGTATCCTTGTTGCTACTTTCATCTTTAAGGTTTTCTATTTGTTAACAAACTTCTCTTGTTGGCAATGTATCTTGAAAAATGTTTAGAGATAGTCATTTTTAAAATGTTGTAAATTTTTATTAGTCAAAAAGACAAAGAATAAACGAAATTGCTATTGCAAATAATGTAACTCAAAAAATATGTGTAATTTAAGCCACAAAATCAACAAAAAATGTTATTATTGTCTAAATAAATTTAAAAACAATACTATATAAATTAAAAACAAGTAAATTTGTGCATCAATGTACAAACAAATATATAAAAATAATAAAAAATAATAAAATCAGAAATAAAAATAGCGGACAAAATCAAACTCCCTCGCACCTCACGCAAGGCATGGAGATCTCATGTGGGGGTGTGTCACTAGTTGGGGCCTTGCGCCACGCCTTGTACAAAAGGTGTGGCGTGAGCCCTAACTTGCACAACGCCCTGCACGCAAGGTGCGGGGCGAGGCCTCGTGCCACGCCTTATACACGAAGCGCGGGGTGAGTTTGGGCCTTATGCTACGCCCAACGTGCGAGGTGTAGCGGAAAGACCCAACTCGCATAATGCCTCGCACGTGAGGTGTTGGGCGAGTTGGCTGCTAGTTAGGTGTGAAGCTCTGTCAGTCTCAACCTTTTACTTTGACTTTTTTGTCGAATTTTGCACTTTTTTTTATAGTTTTTCAGTTATTTTTAATTAAATTTACTAAATTTTAACATATTCTACTTAAAATTACTCATTTTAACTCATTTTTAAGTATGTTTATGACCAAAATTTTAAATAAACTTATGAGAAAGATGTAAAAATGCTTTAATAGTAAAATAGTACAAAAATTAGGTATATGTCTAATAAAGTTCATAAATATATTTTGTGATTAAATTAAAATTTTGTTTTAAAAAAGTGACTATTTCTAAACATTTTTCATGTATCTTTGTAGCTATCCCCATAAAAAGAACGAAGATCCTTTAATTTAAACTTCATTTTCTTTTAAAAAATTACATGGATATTAATTAAATTCATCTAAATTAAAATAATAAAATAAAGTATTACTTAATACTTTTATTGAGTATTAACAATTAAACACATAAGGCACACAAGAATTTATGTGACCTGACAAATTGTTTACGTCTATGATAGATCAAAAGATCCTAATTTTTTTTATTACCAATGATTATCATGAATCACTCTATGATTACAAAATTTACTTAAGAGATTAACAAGGAATATACAATAAAACGAGCTTTTCAAGTGTCTATATAGCATTCTCTTGCGCATTCAGTGCTCAAATACTCCCTAAGCTCTCTAGTCGACACTCTCTTTGATGCATATTACCCCAATAGCATAACAAGAGTTTATATAGGTTTTAAAACATCTATAAAAATCCTATATCAAGTTGGAATATAATTTCACGTGTAAAAAGAGTCCAAAGCGACTTAGAAAAGGCGAAACGGGCTTACAACAAAAAATTGGCGCTATGGTGCCATAGGTCAATGGCATAGTGGCACCAAGACTAGGCAATGGTAGCCAACCACTACCAGGCTAGTGTTGCGACCTAACTCCCCTAGGGTTGTATCCCTAAGGTCTAGAGATTTGTCCTTCAAGTGTTTTGAGCCTATTACTTTTAGCTCTTTGTTTTCTTCCTTTTCTTATTTGTCCATCGTATTCTCAATCTCATATTGTCTCTTCATTAATCTCAGACTCAAAATCTTACTAAAATATAATTTTGAATCATTAATTTTTAAAACATTTCTCATTGATTCAAAATCATTAAAAAACTTTCTAGGATCATGATCGAGCAGGATGTTGAATCACTAAAAAACTTTCTAGGATCATACTCAAGCATGATGTTGAATCACTAATTTCTAACAAATACATTATTGATTTAAAATCACTAAGAAACTTTCTAGGATCATAACTCAAACACTTTACATCATATGTTGAATTACTTAGTGATGATTCCAGTGAAGTCTTTACTCAGACTTAACTCTACTAAGGATCGTGACTTAGGTCTCCAAATATTCAATTGTATACTCGTCAAGATAGATTTGGTGTTGTGATTTCCTATGTCCCGCTTGACTCCTCAACTACAATAACTCAGTGGCTAAAACTTATCCCTGCCAACATCCTTATAATAATTTCTTTAGACCTCTTTCATTTTAGTGTGTTAATCTCTAATAGTGCTTCTTGGTCTGCATCACTTTAACATTAAATATTGAACCATATATAACATTCACATTTAGCACATATAACCCGTTGTGATTCTCACTCTTCATTATCACTATAAACCCTTTAATCACTTCTAGTATTTTTTTTTTTTACTTGAATGAATGTCCTACTTGATCTAGTTTTCCCAATAATACCAAGTTCCTCTTAATGTTAGGAACATGTTTTACACTTAGTAACTCATAACTTTTTCACCATGCAATCTTAATCTTATACTACCAACTTCAATGACTTTACGAGTTATATCATTACCCATTAATACTTTACCACCATTAATGGATTGAAAATTAGTAAATAAATATCTATCAAGACACATATGAAAATTACAGTTAAAATAAAGTATCCACTCTCTAACATACTTTCTATTAGAAGCTATCTAGGTTTTTGTAAAATTATAGTCCTCTTATAGACTATTACAGCATCACTTTTCTTTTTCTTTTCATTCTTCATAACTTTTATTTCTAACAATCCCTTATCAAGTGCCTTTCTTTCTTATAGTCAAAATATTTCCTGATTTTTCTTTTTGATTCTTTTGAATGATTATTCTTCCTATCTATATTCTCAGTCATCTCCTTTGCAGTATAAATCGTTGCAGTATTAATAGGCTTCGATCTTTTTCTTAATTCTTTAAGAGTTCAACAAACCTTTAATATAATTTACCATTAAAGTCTCTCTGTTATACATGAGTATATTAATAAAATGCTTTTATCTATCTAATAAAGAACTTAATAAGATAATAGTCTTACCTTCATTTTCTATTTTGACGTTTATTGTCTCAAGATCAATGATAATCTTGTTGAAAGTATCAATGTAGTTTTTAATCAAAGTGCTTTCAACCATGACAATTGATATAACTTCTTCTTGATGTACAGACGATTTGTCGAGGACTTCATCATGAACAGATCATCATAGTTTTTCTAAAGACCAATTGTAGTCTTCTGTTTAGTGACCTCTCTAAGAACTTCATCACTTGACGATAGAATAATGGTATTGTTGGCTCTCTTTTAATTGGTTTTATGATCAAGATTGGATTTAGATATCTCAAGCTTCTTCTAATCACTGGTTATGGCAAGAGTCTCCTCAATAGCCAAATCAAGCTCTTGACTCACTAATAAAGCCATCACTTTCACGACTTTAAAATTATTTTACCCATTGAACTTTTCAACTTTATACTTGTGAAATATCATGATTGAATAGCTTTAGCTCTATACAAATTATTAAAAAAAATTGTGCAAAATCCATTGCCCATAAATATTCGAGAAATAAAAAATATCATACAACCAAAATAGAGAAAACAATTAAATACATAAGGCAAATAAGAATTTATTTGTTTCGACAAATTGCTTATATTCACAATGGATCAAATGATTATAACTTCTTTTATTATCAGTTATTATTACGAAGTACTCAATGATCATAAATATCATTTACTCAATGATTAACAAAGAATACACAATAAAATAAACTCTCCAAAGGTCTATACAGCATTCTCTTACGCATCAACACTCAGTGCTATTTAAGTTCTATATTTGATACTATTTTTTATGCTTCTTTAATATATACCACTCTAATAACATAACAAGAGTTTATATAGACTCTAAAACGTTTTTAAAAATTTTATATTGAGTTGAAATAAGAGTTAATAAGTGAAAAGAGTCTAAAACCAACTTGAAAAAGGTACCATAGTTTGGCGCCACAATATCACCAAGACTAAGTTGTAACACTGGCTTGGAGATGTGTCTTTTGTATGTTTTGAGTTACTCCTTACTTCTAACTTTACAATTTTGTATTTTTTTCGTCCGTTCATCGCATTCTCAATTTTATATCCTCTTTTTATTGATTTTAAATTTAAAATCATGCTCAAATACGATTTTAAATCACTCATTTCTAATAATTATATATCCCCTTTATAAATTTATTGAGAATTATTTAATTTTTATTTATAATTTTAAAAATATATATGTGTGTGTGTCTTTGTTAATTGTTCCGAGTATTATTTTTTATGCAATTTATCTTTCGAACATTATTCGGGACATACGATTCCTCGACAAAATTTTCTACCTCCAAGGATAAGGACGGTTACTGTACTATTAAATTTGCACATTCCCAAAGTACAATTATTAGTTTGTCATGAAATTTTTTAATTAATTATCATTTGGTCCCTTAAATAATTTATTTATTCTTTTATAAATAATAGTAAAATTATAGATAACGTTTGGCAGGATAAATTACCTTGCTTTTTTAATTAATGAATTATTGTTTTTTTTTTAAAAAAGAGTAAAATTATAGATGTGTTTGGTATTGAATAATTTTTAAGATTTTTTTATTCAAAATTACTTTTATAATATTAATTTATTTTCACACAAGTTTTTTTTGTTTTTCAATTGTTAAGATATTATACTTAAAAATGTATATATATCAAACTAGTTTTAAATATTTATTCTCATAGGTGGATTATTAAATAATCATATCATTTATACTTCTATTAAATTTAGACTTATTTATATCTCAAAAAAAAAAAAAACAAATAACCTCTTAATGTTTTTAAATTCAAAAACCACTGTAATTTTGAAACTTTAATATAAAAATTAACTAGTTTAAACATGTTCGGTGGAATATTTGAAGAAGGAACTATGAGTGAGAATAGGCCATATAAAAATAAAAACGATAAAAGCATGTCATGCTTTTCAACTTTTATTGTAATTTTTTATTAAATATCTTACCAGATTAACAAAATTTCATCATGATTGTTATTTAAAAACATTAAAAAAAATAGCCACTAAAAAGTGACACCAAATAACTTCTTTATTTTTTTTTAATATAGCGAGAAAAACTTGACTTCGAAACTTTTGTTTAAGTTGAGATAAAAATGTATTGATAGTTCATTAAAAGTCTATATTTTAAAATAAAAATAAAGATCAAAATAAAGATAAAGATATACTGACGGCTCTTTAACACAAGTACTGATTAAACTCTTTACTTAATTTGTGACAATTCCAAAATTTCCCTTTCTAACTTTTTAAAAAAATAAACGTATTAAGTCTAGTAATTGCAAATTTTGCAATATCACTTTGTGTAGTACACAAATATTTATGAGTCCCAATCTATGTACGATCAGCTCGTTAGAAATAAATACAACGAAAGCCTCCTCTCGCTACCACAATCACAAACACATCCCCCAAGAAACCAAGAAGTAGTCCATCATTTTGCAGGAACAGCCATGGATGGCATGAACGGTATGCATCATGATCATGGCATGGCATCGCCACCACCATCACCCATGACCATGAACAACAACGCAGGGGGGATGATGCACCATCACAAGATGATGATGCACATGACTTTCTTCTGGGGCAAGAACGCCGAGATTCTCTTCTCGGGCTGGCCTGGGACAAGCTCCGGGATGTATGCTTTGGCGTTGGTATTTGTTTTTGTGCTGGCTGTGTTGGTCGAGTTGCTCTCTCATTGCAGATTGATCAGGCCTGGCTCGAACGATGTTGTTGCTGGTTTGATTCAGACTTTGTGTCACGCTATTAAGGTTGGGCTTGCGTTCTTGGTGATGCTTGCTATCATGTCTTTTAATGGAGGTGTGTTCTTGGTTGCTGTTGCTGGGCATACTTTGGGGTTCTTGCTTTTTGGCAGCCGGGTTTTTAATAAATCATTAGCCCCTCTTCCCAAAACCGCTGATCTTCCTCCAATGAGTTGTTGATTAAGTAGCGGAAGATATAGAGTTTATGTTCTTGAATTTGACTTCGTAGTCCTCTTGGGGAGTTTTTATTTTGTTCTTTTTTTTTTTTCCTCTTTCTTTCTTCTCTGTGAAAATATATGGGAAAACTGAAGATGAAATAGAATTGTGGTTGAGATTTGCAGTTGATACTTTAAGTCAGCTTTGCAATCTTTTTTTATTTTTTAGTTTATTACATTCAGCAATTTATAGTTTCAACAATAACATAAGAAACATATATTTGCATACTCTAAATATCTAAGGTTAATTTCAGGGGGGGCTTTGATCAGTGTGGCCAGAAGCAAGTAACAATTTTTTCCAAATTCCAAATATCTTTCGAATTTCGATTGTATTTTTTTTACTTTCTGTATAGATTTTGTTTGTTTGTTTGTTTGTTTGGATTCCTTCTATGTGATTCTGGAAAAACAACAGTATATTCAGTTGTCTATGGCATTGCCAAGTCCACCCGTGAATGATGAGTTTTCACTTTTCAATAGGCCCAATAAATGAGTGGTACTGAAAAAGTCTAAGATGCAAATTAAGAATATGATGTTTCATTATGTCTTTTCTTTGAAAATTCAACTGGCTAATTAGCATGGTGGGAAATGTGGAGAGGGTGGTCTATTGCTGCCAATACCAACAAACTTAGCTCATTAATGAAGCTTTGGCCTTTCAGGTTTCAAGTTGGAAATTGCAATTAGACCACCATTCGTGTTTGTGAACTCGATGATAGTCAAATATAATTGTATTTCTAATGAAGTCCTTTTAACTTTATAACTAGATGAGAAAAAGGTTTAAGCTAGGTTTCATTACAATGAAGTGTTGGAATTCTATTTGTAATTAATCACTTAAGAATATGATTGAATATTAGAATTTTTTTTTATCCAATGATTTAAGAGTTTTGATTGAATTAAAAGTGATGTTTTCCTTTTAAAAAAATTTTTTTTTTTTTGAAAAACTTGTGTTTGACATAAAATATGTCAAGGACTTCTATGACTGTAACAATGGATAGATAATTCTAATATATTTTTGTATAATAAAAAATATGCTATTATAAATTAAACACATTTTTTTATGAAAGAATATATAACAAAAAATAAATATAATAATTATAATATAGATCTTTAAATCATTCAATTTTATTTTCAGTCTCTTACATTATCATTTTGAGATTGATTAAGGTTTAAAACTCAACTTTCTAAACTTCGTTTCTAGATCGATAAAGTTAGTAATAGTAGGAGGTATTTTCGCTTATAGTTTTATTTTATTTTACATTAATCTGAATGCTTTTAAGATTGTTAAGTATGTTTAAATTGTATTTAGAACTAATATTTAATATCAGAGCTAAATATATAGCATCTGCCTTGTTTTTGCGTATCTGGAAGATTTTATTAGAGTTGGCCCAATTTGTTTTTTTTATTTCAAGTTTGATATTTAGGAGTTTTTGATGTAAAATAATGTTGGAAATCATTGGAAAATTGAGTTTCTAACCTAATTTGACTTGAAACTTTGAATTTGGTGTTCGGAGGACTAAGAAACAATCCGGTTTTGAAACTGGGGCGAAACTGAGTCAGGTTTGCAATTCGAGTAAAAAAAACTTGTTTTGGAGGCTAAGACAATTTTTTCTCACTTAGCCCCATCCAGATTTTCATAATTACGTTTTGGCTAGAACGTTTTGCAGATTTTGCAAATGTCCAGAGTGAATTGGCGTTTTGCATTAAGCCCCTCTATATTTTTATAAATTGTAATTTTACCAAATAACTTTCACATTTTACATATAGACCTTCAAAGAATTAGATATTTCACCAATATTTTTGGGTAATTATAGTTTTGACTATAAATTTTTAAAATTTTACAAATAGGACCCACAAGATTCTATAATTTCATCCGGCCCATCAAACTTTTGAAATATTACAGTCTAGCTATTATGATTTGTAAGTTTTTCAAAGAAGTCCCAATTGGCATTTTGATGTCTAATTGTATTAAAATTTTGGATATTTATGTGCTTAAATATATTAATTTTTGTATGTTTACTTTATTATTTTTTATTATGCATATAATTGAGTAAAATAATCTTAATATATAAAATTTAAATTTGTACATATTTAAAAAATGCTTAATGTTATATACAATGCAATAGGTACAATTTTTATGAGTAAAATTAAGTATTTAGTGATCCATAAAATTTTAATTAATTAAAAATTAGCCACAACATCCTTAATTATATAAAATTATATACTAAGTCTTTTAAGATCACATATAAAAAAGATATTAATTGTGGCTAATCATATTTAATATAATAAATCTTATCTCACATAAATTTTTATTATATTTCTATGATTAATTAGGATAAAATATTAAATTATATTTTCTAATTTATCCATAGAAATTAGGGAGAGGAACATAATTTGATAATTTTATTATAAACTTATAGATGAATCTACTTGAATTAAAACTCTAGTCCATAGGTAAATTTTATGTCACTAGATTCATAAACTTTAGAATATTGTTTACATAAGTAAAACATGATATATATGTTTAGTCTCAAATTAATGTAATATAAGCATGTATGTTAAATTTATGCAATCATGCAACCTATAAATTTATTTGGTATAAGATGTGATATTCTCAAGCTAAATGGTGATAACTGTAAGGTATGGAAGGAGATAAATCTTCTTCATTTGGGGTGGATGGATAGTAATTATGCTATTAGAAAAAATAAATCATCTATTACTATAACCATCACTCCAGAAGAAATAGCTCTTATGAACGATAAGAGCGTTCTATTCACCTCAATATGATGTTTATAAAAACTAAAATCTCTACTGGCACTCATGGTTTAGTCGATCATCATAATAATATATAGGCATTATCGAAGGCTATTTATGAGCAATTAGAGATTTTAGATAAAGCACTTGTTAGCACTTTAGTTATAAATTTTTATCCTTAAGACTCACAAGTGTGAGAGATGTATATGTGCATATCATGCAAATAAAAGACATTGTGACTCAATTAAAGATTCTTGAGGTTGAGATTTAAAGTAATTTTTTTTAAGAACATTATAACAAATCTTTATTTTGTTTTACCTTTACCATATTGGATTTATCAAATTTTATCACTGCAATAAAAATAAAACTTCCTTATTCACTATATATTGAACACCTTACCTAAATAGTATAGACCATTCAAAATATCTTACAACACACATAAGGTAAAATTGTCAATTAAGGAACTTATGGCCATGTTGTTGAAGAGGAAGAGAGGCTGACAAGAGAATTGGGTGAAAGTGCATTAATGGCAATATAAGGAAATAACCAGAAACAAGCTAAACAAAAAAAAAAGGAAAAGGTAAAATACCGCCCCAAGGTGAAATTCAAAAGGAATCTAAGTGTTCTTTTTGTAAAAAGAAAAGAAACATAAAGGAGGATTGCACCAAATTTTAGAAATAGTTTGAGAAAAAGGTAATCCAATTTCATTTGTTTATTATAAATTTAATATAGTTGATGTTATTTATAGCATATGGTGAATTGATTTTAGTTCTACAATCTATATTTTGAATATCTTATAGGGTATACAAAACTTAAAGAAGCCATTAGAAAGTGAACAAGGCATCTATTTAGGAAAAAAGATGTATTCACATGTAGAGGCTATTAGAACATGCAGTTTAGTTCTAAGTAGTGATTTTATTTTGAATTTAGAAAAGATATTTTATATTCCTAATTTTTCTAGAACTTTTAATTTCAATTTCAAGACGTTATGATATTTTCTCATATTTGATCATTAATTGTGCACACATTCATTAATTTGAGAAGTATCATTAATGTTTGGATCTAAAATAAATATATGATTTATTCATTAAATAATATTGGCTAGTATTAAAGGACATAATGCATTATGTACATGAAAAGACAATACCCGTTTTTAGAGGACTTAGCACAATGATTTATGTATTTGTTTCTTATTATGGTGAATGATAGAATAAATAGATCAAGTGGGAGAATATTAAAATTCTATTTGTAATTAATTACTTAAAAGCGTGATTAAATATTAAAAATCTACTCAAATTCAATCACTTAAGAGTTTTGATTGAGTGGTCTACATTCATCTCTTAATAGGATAAAAATAATTTTAATCATTTTTTTTAAATACGGAATACGTCTATTATAAATTGAACGCATTCTTGATGGAAGAATGCATAATAAAAAATGAAACACAATAATTGTAGTATAGATTCCTAAACCATTCAATCTCGTTTTCAACCTCCTACACTATTATTCTAAGATTGATTAAGGTTTAAAAGCTCTTAATCTTCTAAAATTCCTTTTTAGACTGATAAAGTTAGCAATAGTGAGAGGCACATTCGTTTATAGTTTTATTTTATTCTGTATTAATTTAAATATTTTAAAAGTTATTAAGCATGTTTAAATTGTATTTAGTTGATATAAAAAACGAATCAAAGTTACCAAGAGATCTTAGACACCCAATATCAAAGAAACGGGAAGATGAAAATTTTGATTTAGGTGTGTTGTTTTGGATTTCGGCCCAAGTCCAATTCTTTTAAAAAAATTCATAATGTATCTAGTAGATCAAATAATAAATATATATTATTACAACATGTTCATTCGGTTGGCACTCACTAACCTTTTCAATTTTACTTCATTTTCTGTGAAATTAAACAAAATTTATCAGCGTAAACAGGAAATATGTTCTACAGCAGCAATAGCAATTTATAATTCATAATTATCATTCACCGAAGTCAGCTTCTACTACAACCTCCGACTTATTATGGAATATGATTGCTGCTTTTTCCCCAAATTGAGCCCTGGACCTGGAGAAATTGCAACTAAGAATTAGAAGCCAACAATTTTTCTCAATTTGTTAAATTGTTTCGTTCGTTCATTTAAAACAAATACAACAAATTCCTCTAGAAGGTTATCTGTTTAGCCCCCAGTTCTGTTCTTTTGAGACCCATGTTGTTACTGAAAATATAGTGACTGTGTAATTGAAAGTGGGGTCCAACTTGGAAGCTGAATATCACTTCAGATCCAAATGACAAAACTTCGCCAATGCCTTGTGGCACAAACGGTTGGGCTTAGTTATATTACTGGGCCCAGATCAAGATACCGTGATGTTTTCGATTTTTTTTTTATTTCTATATCTCATCAGCCTCGGCCCTCTTTATCGGTTTTTAACTTGAATTTCAATTTTATCCTTAACTAGAAGAATTTTCTTTTAAAAAATAGTTTTTTAAGTTTGCTAATGTATATTATCTCTTACAAGTATATCATAAAGTTTGCAATCTTTTATACACGTTAAATCTTTAATATTTGTTTTGCTCTGAAAATAACTCCTTTTTAATAAATAACATAGTATTCTGATGATGAAATAGTAAGTTTCATATTGATTAATATCTCTATTTCTTTTTACTCATACGCAATTAAATAAATTTCATGAGTAAATTATGCAAGAATAATTAGTAAATATATTATTAAATTCATAAATTTTTAGAAATAAAAAAGGAATTATTTTAAAAAAAAGTGGTTGTTCGTATTCTATAAATATTAAATTGTATTTAAAACAATTATAGGATGGCATCAAATAGCCCACTCTTTCATTTTTCATCCCACAATGTTAGAAAATATATTTTTATAATTAAATTCATATTTTAAATATATTAGACCATGTTAACTATTTGGAGATTTATTTGTCATATTAAAGGTATTTTAGTAAAAATACTAAAAAGAACAATTAATTAATAGAATACTTATAATGATAAGAATTAACATGATATATATTAAAAAAAATTAAAATTAAATTAGTATATATTAATTAAATCAGAGACCCAAGTAATGATTTTTCTTTTTCATAATACATTTTTCTTGTCTCTTTGTTTGTTTTTGTCACTAGAACCTTATAATGTTTGCGGAAATATTATCGCACAGAAACTAGTGAATTGGTTCTCCGAAAATGGACTGCTCGACATGAAAGTGGGTGCTTGACAACTCTATGCTTGAAAATTCAAATGAAAGGATCAGATTTCAGAAGAAGACACAGAGAAAGTCAACTCAATTTCTAATTGTTTTGGTCAAGATAGGCTTGTGGTGGCGCGGATGGCTTATCACCACTCCATTTAGGATTTTGTAATCTATTGGACTGCTATCAATTGTATTGCATTATCATCTGAAAAGTATAAAAATTATATGCCTTTATTTAGGTGTTATGATCATATCCAATAGCAGCACCGCCCTTGGATTATGAAGGTTCAGGTGAATATATATTTGTCAAACAATTTGGAGATATGAACTGAACTAAGAGAAAAAAAAACTGAAGAAAACCCTTTTGTCTTCATTCCATGTACTTATAATTGGATATTTTTATACATATTAAATTTTACATGATATTAATTTGCTATTGCCTTACACTTGAGTATGTCATGATAAGCTTCTCATGGAACTCTAATTCTCTATTCTTAAATTCAAATGGTCTTTCGCCTCTTTTAATATGGTGATTAAGAAACTGAATCAATGAGAGTGGCTGAGCTTTTCAAGACTTTATATTTTCACTTAGGTTCGAATTTCTCCTCTCCCAAAATAGTGCGTGTTATAGACATATATGTATGTAATTCCTCTAAAAAAAAATATTTTTGAATCAATGAGATGAGTCAAAATTAAAATGAGATCATCCTTTTACTCTATATTTTGAATAAATCATCATCATATCTTCTGAATCACCAAAGAACATGCAACCATTTTAGTAAACTAATTAGTAATTGTGGTAAAAAAAGAACCCTTAAATTAATTGATTTGTTGCTACCAGATTTCTTAGCATAAATTGCTGCCAGCTTTAGCTAACATTGCAAAATATGCAAATTAATGCATGCTATATATGCTCACAGTGAGTTTTACTTACTATAAGTTTTAGAGGAAATTAAGAATCATAGTGCTGGCATTTTAGGATTGCTCTCATGCACGCAATTAGGGTTGGCCTTGCGTATATGGTGATGTTGCTGTCATGTCGCCTAACATTGGTAATTTTCTTGTAGCTATTTCTGGCCGGCTAGGCATTAGGGTTCTTACTATTTAGCATTAGGATTTTTAAGGAAACGTAAATAAGGATAGTAAAATTCGGATTCGAATTTTGTTCAATTTGAATTTGAATTTAGATTTTTTTTTAATAAACTTAGAATTTGAATTTTTTTGGATTTGGATTTAAATTTGAATTTGAATTTTAGCCCGGATTTGAATTTTTTTAAAAAAAATTTAGATAAAATTTAAATTTTTAAATAAAATTTAAACTTTTAGAATATTTATTTTGTAAAATAATTGTTAGATTCATATAATTAAATATTAAAAATTAAAAATTTTATGAATTAATTTAAATTTTTTAAAATAAATAAAATTTAGATCTAGGTTCAAGTTTTTGAATTCTCACAAAAATTAAGATCCGAATTTTTCAAAAAAAAGAACCCAATATAGGAAAAAATCCAAATTTTTCGAGCCAACTTCCGATCCAGATCCGAACTGAGTTTTTTTGAATTTTTTTTACCCTTCCTAAACGCAAATCCCACCTTCTGAGAAAACTTCATATCTTCTTGCAATGAATTGTTAATTCATTTGATCCACAACAACTAGATTTGGGTATTTGATTTGTGAAAGGGAGTGTTAGACGGCTTTCTTTTTAATAAAATAAAAACTTAAAGTGTATGTGTTAAATGGTTTTAGTAAGAGTTAATGTCATATAAAATGATGGTTAGTTTTATTTTTTCTTTAAAAAAAATATTACAAACAAATCTTCTCCACTAATGCGTCATATATAGACCTAGGCTACTCAACTAATATGCCATCTAGACTAAAGAAAGTCCAAAGCCATTCGGAGAAATCTATCTAAAAACAGTTAAATCTACTTCTCTAAGTTTTAAAAAGACAATATCCATATTTATGTATGGAAAGGGACTCCAACTTTAATAATTGTGAACTAAAGCTACCCACCACTTAGACCAAAAGTGGTGGGCAAATGGTTTTAAAGTTTTAATAAGTGTTGAAGTCATGTAAAAAGATAGTCCAAAAAACAAGAAATGAAAACAGGAAAAATAAAAATTTCCCAAAATTTTGACATGCTTCAGTTCAATTCAGAAGTTTGAGATCAAGATAAGAATCAATACTTTTATTCCTATGAATCTATAAACTGATACATATTATATTGGATATAATCTCTCTGGATATATTACAGTTACCTCTCCTCGATCTAAGAGTCCAGCTATAAATACAACTGTTGGAATTTCATCATGTATTTAAATGAACTTTTCGTATAATTAGTGTAGCCATTAATCCACTTCAGTACAATTAGATTTTGCACCATTGGATAGAAATTTGGTCATTCAATAGAAAATTTTGTTGCAGTTTAAGTTAGGTTTGCTATTATGTTCAACTTAATGCCAACCCCAAAACAATATTTAGGCTCTCAGTCGCCCATGTTACTTATATCATTAATAATGTAACTGATCTAATAATTAAATGAACTAAAAAATTTAAGTAGTTACACGAAAACTAATAAGGCTGTTTTATGTTATTTGATTGCAAAATTCTGAGATAATGTTACTCTTTTTTCTAAAATATTATATTAATTTTTTTATTTTAAATTAATATATTAAATAATTATTAAATAATAAAATGGTATAAATTTTAAAATTACCTATTATATAATTTCATAATTTAATAAATATTTAACACATTATTTAAAATAAAAAAATTTATAATACTATTTAAAAAGTGTAATATTATTCTTCTGTTCTATGTTATTTGATAACATAATTACTATGAGTAATTGTACAAAATTTCTATCTAATATTGATTATTTTGAGGTGTGATAAACGTTAATTGCATCACTAATATATGGTTAGCTTAAAAATGGCGATTTTATCGGATGTGATTGATGGTAGTACCGTTTTATTACTTTTCATAGCTCCCTTAACCTCGTTAAACACTTCATGAAAGAACCCCATTAAACACTTCATGACTCTTCTTCCTCTGCATTCAATTCCGTCTTCAAATTACATTAATTATTGTTTGAGTGGTCCTGGCTATATTTATATGACTAGGCATTTTAAATATATCATAAATTATATTTTTAAAAGTAATATATTAAATAGTTATTAGGTATAATAAATAATTTTTAAATTTATATTATTTTACTATTTAATATTTATTTAATTCATTACTTTTTAAAATATAATTTAAAATACATAATATTATTATTTTTTTGTTGTATCACCTATATCCACACATTTTTGGATAGGTAAATGGGCTCCCCGATGGAAATAGCCTGTAAAATGATAACCGACAAGTGAAGCCAATATCTAGCAAATCTTTGAAAGCAAATTATAGGTTAGGGCCTTTAGCACCACCCCATTTCTTAACGAGTAATGACAAACCCAAGCCCACGTGATCCTCTTCTCACCCTAATTAAACTTAAAAAATAATTTTGATTTTATTAGGAATTCATTGTTCAATAAATTGATACGAAATTTCCAAAAGGGGGAATATGAAATACTTCGGGTGTAGATTTGAAATCAAGCAAGTCATTATTAAGAATCATTCAATTTGGAGTGATAAGGGGGAATATGAATATCCCTTGCTGCGGCAGACCTCAAAATTTCTTCCTATCAATTCTCATTTACACTTCTATTACAATCATATTTTCTTCTGAATATATATATATATATATAAGAAGAAAATTCCTAGCTGTAACTTAAATCATTTATGTATGACTTTTAATATTGACTTTATATTTTCATGATATTAACTTGAATCAATCTTGTGGAAGTTTGGTCTCCTTCTCATATGTATTTGTAGATATTATCATCATAACAAGACTTCATTATTCACTAGACCTTGGAAGAAGCAATGCTTTGCCAAAAAGTTTTCAAAGTTAAAACAATTCGATTAGCAGTTAATAGGCAGTAAGTCTTGCATATTTTGATTATAAAGCTCATGTGCACGTGAACATGTGACTGGGTCATCGAGACCAACTTTAAGCTTAGTCAATTAGATTCTTGGTCACTTTATTTCCAGCTAAGTCTGTGAATCAATGACTACTAATGGCAGTGGTCCCTAGAAATTGATAGCCGTATTCAAACTGCAAGAAATCACCTACAAAACCGCCATGTTTTATGCAATCACCGCAGCCACATCAACCCACAACTTCATGCATGGATTGCGTTCTGTGTGCTAGAGTCTCTAAACTTGCGTGGATCGATAGATATTATTGAAAAAGGAAAAACAAAAGGTGATTTTCCTGAAAATTGACTTACTTTTTCAATCTAAAGTGGGAAGTAAATATTCCTTTAAGGTAATGAAATAACATAATTAAAGAATTGGCTCTTGGTTTGGCCAATTGGCCCTACCGTTTACGCATATTGAACAACAGTATGCTTGAAAAAAGCACGGACAAGGTGAATCATCCTCATTGTTTAAGTACTTCCCCCACATGGGGTACAAAGAAGTTTAATTTTATATCAATTGCTAACTCTACTGGCCCTATGTGCCACAATTTTGCCTTCATCTCATGCATGCACGCTATTTGCTAAGCCTTAACGGAGTTATCCTAGGTTAAAATGAAGCAAAATATCAGAATAAAATGTAGATACACGACTGCCTCAAGGCCCTGAAATCCTAACCCTTATAGTACAAGTAAGAAATTTGGTGAAGTTATATTAATTATCTGGTTTAACATGCTCTGACAAGTTGATCATACTGGATCCAGCTGTATGACTAGTGTCAAGAATCACTGTCGGTTTCGATTTCAATTTTCAAAGAAGCAAATCACAGGTTTGACTGAATCAGAACCAGATCTTAGAAATTAGAATGGAAGGAATCCAGAACCTTAAGTAATTAAAACCCACATGCAGACACATTGCACACACTCGAGTGAGAGAGGAGAAAAGAAAGTGGACGACAGTAAGATAAAAGAACAAACCTACACATTTCAGATATTATCTTAAATTTTTTCTATCTCAATTTATTAAACACATTCTAACGTGTACTCTAAATTACCTTTAGTGCACTTCAAAAGTTTTACTCTCATAAACAATTAAGAGTAAAAAAATTGCACAACGAGCAAATAAAGAACGAAGAAAGCGAAAAAAAAAAAGAAGAACACACTAATTTATGTAATTCAACAAATTTATTTACATTTATAATAAATATGGGGATCTTAATTTTTTTTACCTAAAAATCCTATAAGAATTACAAAAAATACCCGAATATAAAAAATTTATACCATATTATCTTGTTTGTTTATAACACTTAAGTGTTACCTAAAATCTTTATTATCTTTTATACTAATTTGATGTATTGATTGAATACAAATAGTTATAAAGATTTATATAGTGATTACAATAACTTTAGAAATCATAAAACTAGTTAGAATATAAATTCTTCTTTTTGATAATTGATGTCCTATTCAAAGAAATCAATTAAGTTAAAATAAAAAATACCTATTAGTATTCGTTTGAATAGTTGCCGCGTAAATAATACCTCCTGAACATTTATCTTATAAACAGTATCTTACTTCTGATTTTTCGTATTACTATTTTCTTCGTACGACATTCACGTATTAAATTTCTTATTGACTCTTTATTAATTTCAAACTCAAAATTAAAATTTATCATTAATTTTACTTATTTCTAACATAAATAATATATCAAATAATTAATAAATAGTAAAATTGTATCATAAATAATTTTAAAATTTATACAATTTAATTATCTAATAATTATTTAATACTTTAATTTAAGACATCAGTATAATATTATTTTAGAACAAATATATAGGAGAATTATAATACTCCTCCAATATGTGGAATCTCACTATAAAGAAAACTACCCAGAACCCAACTCAATTGCAAACTGAAGCCCAATCTGTAGAGACTTATTCTCTCCTCAAGGAAACAGTCGGGGGAAGTTTCAATGTGTCAATAATATCGACTAATTTAGACAATATTATCCGTATTCAAAAAGAAAAAAAAAATCAATCTATAGGGTTATTATATAGGAAAACCTAGATAACTTGTGAAATGTGATCGCCAAATCTTCTTTGAAATGAAATGAAGCATGGATTCATAAAGACAAATGAAGTATGGACCCCACGTAGATAACGTTTTTGCTGATATATTTGATAAGACAGCATGATAATGGAGTGATAGGAACATAATAGCATGGTCACATGTCATGTGTGACTACTACCCCACATTTGTGGCGCGTTCTATGCTGGCCTAATTGATCACGGCATTCATTTTGTTGGTATGTGATATTGCACAGGACTGGTTGAAAATGTATTGGCATCAGCATGTCATCACTGAAAGCAACAAGCAAGTGGCCTGAATTCGGATACCCCTCTCCCTAATATTCCACTAGAAGAGCACAAGATTGGACTTTTAAGAGTTTTCTTATATTTAATATAGAGAATGAGGGGATGGTAACAACAAAACGCAGTCCTAATTTAGAGATTTACTTTTGCTAAGCAAAATAAAACAAAGACAAAAAACAATCCTTGCTGGCAGCTGAATTATTACAAAGGACTTTATAAAAGACATCCTTAGATTACTAGAACAATTTTTATTCAGCTAGAAATAGCCAGAAGAAGGTACAGAGCCTGCATCCATCTCTTTCAGAAATCTTTATTTTCATTTTCATCTGAATCAGGCACCCTTTTAAAACAAATATAGAAAGAGAAAAACATTTCCTTCATTTTTATTTGTACTACTACAATATACATAGATTCCCTATATTTTGACCGATGTCTAATCTTTTCTTTTTTTTCCTTTGTAATTTTTCTGGAAACTTTTTCTTCTTTTATGATTCGAGCAAATACTGCTAAAACGAACAAACTAATGTTGAAGATTGTCAATAAGTCCATTCTTGAGGTAGATTCATCTCTTGATGGTTCGAGGCCGGCACCGGCCAGGGTTGGCGCTGTTGCTGTGAATATAAACTATTCTTCCCACCCATCAATCCATCTGAAGAGAATCAATAAAAGTAATTAGTCTTTATTTTTTAAAAGACAAAAAAGTGATTTTATTAGTACAAAATTCTTTGGTAATTAGGTACCATTTTGCACAGGAAAACTTTCACCGAATCGTGATGGAATACCCACTTTGTCAAAATGTTGCTTTAATGCCTGCACTACCCTTGCTGGTATAAGCACTGTGGAACATCCTAAAAATCCACCAAACATATATAAAAATATATATATTTAAAAATAAAAAGAAGAATGTTAGTTCAAGCTTCACAATTTCTTGATAAGGTTAAGATATCAATAGTTCAACCATTGGCAAGTATTAAAAGTAGATTCTTTTCTAATTTCAGTATTTATCTAATAAGATAGCTGCTATAGGGACAGCAAATTGCTGTTATGTTAAGCCGAAAGCAACCCCAGGAGAGTAAAACAATTGGACCACGTAGGAAGATTCCGACGTAGAATTATCATAAAAATTCTTGGCCAGTAACAAACTAGCAATCTAGAAGACTAAAGGGGTATAAAGGAATCTTGAAACGTGAAACCCAAACTGGAATCTAAAAGGTCATAAATTCAAAGTCACAACATAAGAACTGAAACCGAAAATTCAAACCTAACCAATGAAAAAGAACAAATGATATTCCGCATAACATTGAAGTTTAACCACCCCAACTACTGCGGAAGGCAAAGCAAATGCCAAATGCCTACCAAATCAAACCAAAATCACTAAAAAGTGACTCAAACAATGGAAAAAAAAAGAATGTGGAGGCTATTTGTATTCTTGGTTACCTTGTTTCTTGCGTGACTCGGAAGAATGACCAATTCCTCGAGGCAAAAAGACACCAGTACCACTCGATCCAGTTCTTGAACCGGACCCATTTAGGAAAACAGCTCTCATACCAGAACTGGGTTGCTGTTGCTTATCAGAACATGTGGTTGAAGTTGAACTTGGAGGACGGATATTAGTCCTTTGGCTATTGTTGAATCCAGCAGAAGCTCTGAGTTTGTTTTGATATTTCTTGTGCTGTTTTTTCTGCTCTTGTTTGTGATTGAGCTTATAATACTTTACAGAAGAAAAAGAAAGAACAGAAAATTATAACCGAAGAAGTCAAGTATCACAAAAGGGGATCAAAATATTAATATCAACAGAAATAATAAATATGCTTACTTGAATAGCTCGTATTTGTTCATCGATAAGAGCTCGTTTAGAGTGAAACTCGGTGTTGGAGTTTCTCACATTTGATGGGATTTCACTGAAGTTGTAAGCGGGCATATCTTTACTGTATATCTTCATCTTGTCAAGCTCTTCGATCATATTTGGAACTGGTGGTGACGGCACTCGAGACGGGGCTTCAGGGCTCTCAAATTTCGAGCCAAACGGTGACCTGAGCGTTGATTGCGGCGAAACAACGGATGCCCATGACTGAATATTACAATAAACCACTAATTAGGGGAGCCTAAAAAAAACTCAGAAAAAAATCATGACTTTTATCAATAAAATTACGAACCTTTTCCTGTTTACCATCCTCTTGAAGCATGTAGTGAGCCATCTGGCGTGTCAACTCAGCCATGTAATCTTCGTCCGGATCGCTTTCTGTCTCGGTTGAACCGAGTTCCGACTCAACGGGAGAACTCAGAACCGACCCAGAATCAGATGAACCAAAACAAGACCAACTGTTGGCGCTGCGGGTGATGGGTTTGTTCACTGAGAACAACGCAGCACCATAATCTTGATCAAGAAACTTAGAGGGAAGCAGGTGCAGTGAGTGATCTGGGTCGTTTAGGTCAGCAGCCATATTAGATGACTATGAATTTCAGCACAGAAAGAAATAGTGAACAGAAAATCCGGTTGGGGGTTGATGATTTGCTATTGTGGATGTTGCTGGTTAGACAAGATTCAATAATTACTTGGTGACACACGCACAAAGAGAAAATAGATAGAGAGTTTTTCAAATATAAAACTCTGCTTTAATAACTGAGGTTTATATAAGATAAGACTTGGAGAGATATTTTAAGAACCAAAAATAAAAAAAGGAAACTGTTGTTAAATGACAGGGAGCTTTGTCAGCTGGTGGGTCTGATTCTGGGGCAGTGAGTTTAGTTTAGTTTTTAGTTGTGTGTTGTGCCTATAGTAGTTGGACCGTGTATTTATCCAGCTATACAACCCACCTGCCATTTGTTATGGCAAAGCAACTGCTGTTTCGAATCTTAAATCCGGCCAAAAATTTTGTTCCATTTGCTGGAATTGCTATATAGGTCTAAATGGTTAGGTTATTATATTATAGCCACATGTTGTTTTCCAAATTCCAAATTGTTTTAACGTTTTATGGGTAATATCTAATTAGAGTTGAATATTTTTGTGTCCTTGTGTATAAAGTAATGGTGAGCAGATGAATTCAAGAAGAGGGAAAATGCAAACTGTTAGCAGTGGATTCTGCGATTCTGTCTGATCTTATTGTTGCCTACAAAGCCTTGATTGCTTGTTAATTTATTTGTTAAACTTGGCAATTAGTCAACAAAAGCAGCTGAATTTGGTGTGGGTTAGATAATGTTGCAACTAAACTCTTTCTTTTCTTTTATTTTTTCCTTAAAATACTACTTTTGCTTTGTACTGATTACTGAACTATTAGAGATCTAGAATTAAGACTGAAAAATTAAGTGAAAAAAGAAGCCATATCTCCAGGAATGATGGGAAGATTTGGTATCTATTTGATATTGAAACTCCATCAGGTACATGCTTCAAGTACAATTTTTCCCGATAAACCAAGACTTAAGTAGTATGATTTCTGTCCATGCAGATGTCAATCTCACTTTATAGAAATGCTGAAATTACTCTGTTGGGTAAGTTATTGTTTCACATTTTTGACCTCTTTGTCTGCACTTTGCATCAAAGTAAATTGCAAATCATAAAGCTTGCTGGGTCAAAAGAGACGCAGAAAACAAGAGCAGTGAGCATAGTAATGGGCCCATTGAATTAGAGTCGGATGGGTTCTTGAGTTGGTCTGAAACTGGGTCGAGAAGTGAGTTCCAATACTCCTTTGTATTTGCCCAAGTCCAGCATCACAGTTCACAAGCACAAATAAGAGTATGCCATTTTACGTCCAAAAATAAAGCAAAGCAAAACATATTCGTTAAATAAATTTAAAAAAAAACAAGATGGAAATGAGATAAAATTTACTATAGTCTTAAAAATAAACAAAAAAAATTATAAATCTCGAAGGATGTATACAAGATAGTTAACCTTATCTAACACTTGACGTCAGGCAACAATTGTCACTACTCTTCACGTTGATGACTATAATCTTATCTTACACACGATAGTGAAGGATAATGTGCCCAATAAGGGAAATTTTTATTAGATTTTCCAGATTATATGTCAAGTAACCTTGAGCACAAGAGAAAGAGAGAGTTAGAAGCCAACCATAGTTATTAGTAACATAAAAGAGTATATCAATAATAGTTGCTTTTGTATCAATGTTACCTATTCTCTTTCTTTAAAATTTTTGTTTCTTCATTCGTTTTTTGAAATTTTTGTAAAGAGAAAATAGTCTACAAAGTTATATGATTATTACATATTGTTAGAATTTTAGTAATTCAAAATTAAAGTTTAGTTTTGATTTTGATTTGAAAATCTAAGAGTAGTCGAATATATGATCAAGTACGCATTTGATATACGAAAAAGGAACAAAAATGAAAAGCTAGAGACGATGAGAGATGTGGAAGCATAAGAGGGAACCTGTCCTGATGTGGACACTGCAACATTAGGAGTTCAGTGCCGCAATGTTGTAGACAGCAAACTGAATGTCACAGTGTTGGCCACCGAACGCCATAGTGTTGGTTCGAATTGGTTTCTTGCGTTGTGGTGTTGATGTTGAAGCGTCACTTATTTGAAAAAACTTCGTTTTAGGTAAAATTGTGTCATAAAATCAGTTTTAGATTTCTACAATGTGTGGACTATTATTCCAACTAAATATAGAATTTTTAAAGACATTCTAAATACTATATAAATCATTGTAATACATTAGAATAGACAATACAATAGAGAAAATAAAGGGTTAGGGTAGCTCTGGTTCTGGGCATGAGCATAGAAGAGTGCCATGAAGTATTTGAGTGCAAGGTATAAGTATAAGAAAACACTGTGAAGAACTTTAAAGAGCTTGTCTATTGTTGCATTCCTTGGGTTTTTCTAGTGGAGGTTTTTTATATATAAAAAAATGAATAAAAAAAGTAAGGATCTAGTGATCCACCGTGACATGGGCATTTGTTGCCAAATTATGTATATTCTTGTATTTTGTGTGATTGATTGTTATTTCTGTTGTGTGGTTTATCTTATTTATTCTTATTTTACTTATGAATGAAGTCTTTTGTAAAGCATATAGATTTTTATGGTACTAAATACCAGATCAAGAGATATTAGAGTACCTAAAAGTCTTAAAGAGTGGAATAAGAGATAAAGCTAATTCTTAAGTGAGATTAGTGCTAAAGGCTGATTCCCACAATAGATATGTTTTAAAATTAGGGATTATTAATTATTCTTATTAGATGAATTTAGAATTTGAAATTAAAGCTTTGATACCATGTAAAACAATTTAGAATTATAGCTCTAATACATGTTAGTTTTGTATTTCCACTTTGAATAATAACTACAAGAGATGACTATATAGATATTACATAATCTATATAGAAAAAATTAAAACATAGAAACTATTACTATGATACAAAAGTTGACATAATAGGAAAAATCTAAAATTAAGAGATATCTTAAATTGATAATGACTAAATAAGATACTCAAATACTCCCCTTAAACTCAAGATGGAAAAAACAACTTGAGTTTACAAATTAAACTAAGAAGTAAATTGAAAAAAATAATCAAATAATCAAATAAAAATCGATAATGGTATGGTTGAGAAATAACTACTGTCGAATAAGACAACCATTGTCGAAAAGAGGCAATGTTGTCAGAGAATGATAAGCACGTTAAGAAAGTCAACTACTACGAGTGCCAACACATTATTAGAGAAATTAAAAATAACCATTGTGAGTGCAAGTACATTGAATTGATGTGAAAGTTGTAGTTAGAGAGTTCAAAAAATAAAACACTTGTTGGTGTTGTCACTATAAGTAAACAATGAAGAGACCAAAAATTACTAAAAATCAAAATTTCTAATAAGTTACAATACCAAATTTTCATCGAGGGGCTTCATCCAATAAGCCAAAGATCTCCAAATTTCACTTGAGCCAAAATAACAAAGTTATCAACTTAAAAATTCTTAAGAAAATTCAATGAAGCAGAAAGAAATCGAAATTGAACTTGGTGTGGCATGAAAAATACTAAAAAAACCCTCATAATTAAATCTGCCCATAATTTTAAAATTATAAATTTGCCCATAATTTATTTAAAATTTAAAATACCCATATTTATGTAAAATTTTAAATTCACCCTCAAAATTATTAAAAATTTCAAAAAGGCTCCAAATTTATTTCAAACATCAATTTGAATTAATAGTATGATAAATTTGCAATATAACCTAAAAGCAATTTTAAATTTAAAAAAAGATTCTTTTGGATAATTGGTGAGTAGATCGGGCAAGGAAGTGATGTGAGTAAATAGATCAGACCAAGATGAGATTTTTAGTACCAGAGGTGAGCATTCACACACTGGTTAACGGCGGAGAAATCAAGATAAAAGTCTTCAAGTGGCGTTCAGCGCTGATATGTATCCAATCAACATGATTTTGGTGTTGGTGCACTCATTGAAAATGTCTGAGTTAATTAGTAAGGCAATGAGGATAAATGCGATGAAAAATAGCTTGAACTAAGATAAACAATGAATGGTGGTAGAATATTTGGGATGTGCGTAAAGGAGTGTGTATTATCTAATCGATGTGATTTTGGTGTTGTTGAGTTCTTCAGTAAATTCTAAGTGCAGTAGGATAGGTGATGTGCACTTATTCATGGGAAAACAACAGCAACAAGAGAGAAGGGCTGATTCAAGTGGTGGCCTTCTACAGTGATAAAGGGCTCGTAGAGGATAGAAAGGAGATTGCCATTAATTTTTGAGTTCGGTGATAGTCTTGGCTTATCGAATTGACGATGGCGGTCAGCAACTGATAATGGCAATGGGTAGTAGGAAATGGTAAACAATTAACAGTGCTAGCGATTGAAACAATGTGATTGTGAAGGCGATAATAATGAAGCGACAATATCTTTAGACGTCAAAAAGAGGAAAAATAGAGACTGAATAAGAGAGAGAAAAAAAAATTAACCTAATCTTACTTTGAAATTAGCTAATATGTAATTAAGTTGACTCTAAAACTTTAATATGCTCTAATATAATGTTAGATAAATTTAAAAATTTAGAATTGAAGCTTTAATACCATATTAGATAAATTGTAATTGAAGCTTTACTATATGTCAAAAAAATTGAAATCTCTATATTTTCATTGTGAATAATAACTATAAGAGGTGGTGGCAGTCTCTTTATATGTGCATTAAATCTCTAGCCTATATAAAAAGAGTTAATATATAAAAACTACGAATATAATATAAATGTTGACAAAGTGAGAAAAATCTTAAATTAATAATAACTAAATAAGATATTAACTTTAATAATCGTTAGTTGTTTATATTATTCCACGCAGTTGGCTTGTGTGCGGTCTCTTTACTAAAGTTGAAATTAGAACTTGTAATGAAGAACTTAATCAAATAGAATAATAATAGCAGCCAATATTTGATAATAAATTTTTTTAGTGATAATAAAATTGCCCAAAAGGTGACGAAAGCGATGAGAAAGTGATAAGATATTAACTAAATAATAATGAGACATTCATCAAAACATGACTGAATATCTTCATTTTGGTGAAGAAAATGACAAGAATCACGTCTTCTGTTAACAAATTTCTCGTCATTTTTTCTCACTTTTCCCTGCCATTTTTCTTGTGCTTCTAATAACGTTATTGTTACTTCTAATATTGTATGTGTTAGAGATGAAACAACATTCAAATTCAAGTCATGTCCTGGAGATAATGATCATATTTAAATTAACTTATCGTGTAACATTTTCAATATCAAACTGTGACTAGATAAGATAGTTACATATATCAATATTCATGTATAAATACAATTGTATCACTGAAAGCAATGTTATGCAAGTTATCAGATCAAATACTCTCTTGAACTCAAATTCTGACACACAAATATTCTTTTTTTTTTCAACTTAACAAATGACAAAATGAAACAATTCATTGCTTCTATACATACTAGAGTCTGCCGCCCCTTAGCCAATCCGGAAGCCACCCCATGCAATGTAATCAATTTTTTATTCTTAACCTTAAGTATTAAGGTTTTTCCATGGCAAATAAGAATTGAAATTTAATTTCCCTCACCATGCCATCAACATGTTCCCTGTGTAATTCTTAAGGCCCACGTGCTCTCTTTCAACAAATTTATTGCCAAGTTTTTCATTATTTCCTTATTTTATTCTTCTTATTTGCCAATTATGTCTAAGGCATATTATTTCAATGTGTTATACTAAATACGTGTATTAAAATTTTTCATCTTTTATAAAAATTTGTTTTTGAAATTCACATACCTAATTAAAATAAATATAAATATTGAACTCTTATCTGATTCTCATACTCTCAAGTAGATTCTATCACTACAAGATTTTTTTATAAGACTTTAATCAGTAGAATATGAGAAGGTAGTACATAATTAGTGCATGACAACTCAAGTAGTAAAACTAGACTATAAGCAACCACACCAACCTTCTCTATAATTTTATATGACCCAATATATCGAGGACTTAATTTTTCTGATTTCTCAAAATGAGGCATATCCTTCCATAGTGAGATTCATAAGAAGACTCTGTCTCATACTGCAAATTTAAGCTGTTTATAATATTTATCAGCATAACTCTTCTATCTGTCTTGAGCTGCCTTGAGTCTATCTCTGATAATATTAATCTTTTCGCTAGTGGCCTAGATAATCTTTGGACCTAACACTTTGATAATACTGATATTCTCGCTAGTGGGCTGGATAATCTCTGGACCCAACAATTTTCTTTCTCCAATCTCATCCCAACAAATTGAAGTTCTATATTTTCTTCCGTATAAAACCTCATACGGTTCTATTTGAATACTAGACCAATTACTGTTATTATAGGTAAGTTCCATCAATGGTAAATAATTATCCCAGTTACCCTTAAGCTGTAACACAAGCTTTGAGCATGTCTTCTAATATCTATATAATTCTTTCTGATTGTCCATCTATCTCGAATGAAAAGCTATACTAAAGTTTAATTTAGTGTCTAAAGCCTTCTATAAGTTAGGCCAGAATCTAGAAGTGAATCAAGGGTCTCTATCTGCTAGGATGGACATTGGAGCCGTATGTAACCATACAATCTTACTCACATACAAATGAGCCAGCCTATTTAATGAGCTTGAAGCCTTATAAAATAAGAAATGAGCAGACTTTGTGAGTAGATCAACAATCACCCAAATACTATCATGACCACTCAAAGTACATGAAAGCCAACAATAAAATTCATGATGATATATTCTAACTTCCATTCAGGAATTAAGAGTGGTTGAGATAATCTTTCTAGCCTCTAATGTTTTGTTTTAACTTTCTAACAAATCAAGTAGTGGAATACAAACTCTGCAATCTTTTTTTTTCATACCCTACTACTAATAATGTTCTCTTAGAATACAATAATCTTGTGCCGTAAGAGTATAATATAAGTTAAGCTGTGAGTTTCTTCTAAAATCTGTTTCTTTAAGTTTGAGTGATTATGTACACAAAGTATGTTACCCATAACCAATATCCCATTAGCTCTTAATGATAAATAAGTCTTCATATTATTCCTTATTTCTCGATTAAATTTAACTATGTTAGGTGATGAACACTTGAAATTACACATTTAATAAGAGTTTTACATGATTGTTTTGTATTACTAGTGTATTTAATTTTCTTAACTTAAGTATGTTTACAATATTGTACTTAATTATCTTATAACTGTTTTGTGGCAGGTTCGGTAAAATGGGCATAACTTTCTACCTAAAGATCCAATTGAGGTGATTCTTAATCCTGTACAGAGCTGACTCAATGGGCTAACATATTGTATTTCACAAAGCATTGGAAATTCGAGTGTTTAGAGAGTGAAAATTGGCCTAGAACAGAATTGATCTGCAGTATAGGCCCAGTTTGAACAGTTATCAGTATTTGACCCATAACTATAGAAATACGTATCTAATACGTATGAGATCACTCAATTTGGAAAGATAAGAGACTTATCTACAACTTTTATGTTTTGAGTGACAGCTAATTCGGATCACATCAATTCCAAATTGGATAATCAAGTGGGTGCCCAAGTGATAATGAATGCAAATTATTTTGCCACCATTCTTGACTTTCATCAACCAAGTGGTTCCCTCCAAATTTGTCTCGATTTATCCATGTTTTTCTATAAATAGGTGGCTTGTTTATGCCTAAAGAATGTAATTAGAAAGTTAGAATTTAGTTCAAAATACTTTTCCTTTGTATCCATTTCCTTGTACTATTATTTCTCTTGTTTACTATTAAGTCATGTTATTTCTTCTTCCATTTCTTTTCTTTTCATTTAGTTTTATTATGTCCAAATAATTTTGTTTAAGTTAAGGTGAAAGGGTGAAGCTCTTGGCAAGGTAATAAGATATGTTTAATATTTATTCATGAATTTAATGCTTCATTTTTAAGTTATGTAAATTTATATATGATGTATTTATTTTGTTTGTAGAATTAATACAATTTCTTCTAAAGTGGTGATTCTTGATTTATTATTGACAAACTTAATACTTGGCACAATAAATTATTGAAACCATTTACAAGATTTGGTTTATATAACCTTTCTTGTAAAGTGGGAGTCTTAATTTATTGTAGACAAATATAAAGATTGGCATAATAAATACTTGAACCCATTTATAAGATTTGGTGTATAATAATTGAAAGAAATAAATACTAATCAATATATAAATGATAATGAACTTTAATTGCTATATTTTCCAGTTGGAACCTCCTTTGTGTGAGGATTCCAATTGAGTTATAAAAAAATAAAAAGTTAAATATATTCTTACTTCTTATGTCAAGAGTGAATCCCCGTAACCTTAGTTTTTTATTTGAATTGGTTAATTGAAATAATATTTACAAACATCTTATACTGCATTAATTATTTTTAAAGTGTTTATAATTTGTAATTTTAATTCTACTTCCCTGTGGATCGACCCCGTTCTCATCGGGTTATTTATTACTTCGACAATCCTGCACTTGGGAATAACTTCTATATTCTGGACGTGTCATTAGGATCCTGATTTTACATCTCTCAAATCTGATCAATATATGCTTAACTAAAAAATATGCTAGAAGTACCCTAGATTTATTCACTAACAAATCAACCCCTATGTTGCATCAACACACAACTCAATCCCTGTGAAGAAGCATCACTATAAATTTTGAATTCTTTGGTACCTAAGAACAAGAGTTAAAGTCAATATATTCTTGAGTTCTTGAAAACTATCTTCACATTCATTTGTCCACTCAAACTTTACATTCTTTCTAGTCAATTTTGTCAATGGTGAAGAAATCTTAAAGAAGTCTTTAACAAATCTTTGATAAACACATATCAACCCAAGAAAACCTTTAACTTTGGTCACGCTAACTGGTCATACCTAATTTATCACGACTTCTATTTTTAAGGATCCATATAAATTCCATCAGTTGAGATCATATAACCTAAAAATACAACTATGTCAAACCAAAAATAATAATTGTTGAATTTAACATATAACTATTTATTTTTTTAAAGTCTGCAACACTACTATTAAATTCTTTACATGATCTTTTGTATTGCGTGAATATATGAGAATGTTGTTAATAAATACTATAACAAAACGATCCAGGTAAGGAAAAAAATCACCTTATTCATAAGATCAATGAATGCATCTGGAGCATTAATCAATTCAAATGGAAATACTAAGAACTTATAATGTTCATATTAAATTCTGAAGATAGTCTTGGATACATCAACATCTTTGTTCTTCAATTGATGATACCTTAATCGTAGGTCAATATTTAAGAACACTTTTACACCCTGTAATTGATCAAATAAATCATTAATGCGAGAGAGTGGGTACTTGTTACATATAGTGACTTTATTCAGCTCTCGATAATTAATGTATAGCCTCAAGTTCATCTTTCTTTTTAACAAACAATATTGGTGTCCCTTTATGATAATACACTAGATCTGATAAAACCTTTATTTATTAATTCTTGTAATTGAGTCTTCAATTCTTTTAACTTTGTGGGAGCCATTCTATATGGTGCTTTGGAGATAGAAGCTGTGTCTGGAACCAAATTAATACCAAACTCAATCTCTCTATCTAATGGTAAACCTAAAAGGTCTTTAAGGAGAACATTTAAAAACTCTTTGACCAACGGAATATCTTCTAATTTAACTCCACTGACTCTGGTATCAATGATATGTGCTAAATAGGCTGAACATTTTTTTTTGAGCAGCCTTCTAGTAGCTACAACAGATATAACACAGGATAAAAGAACTCATCATTCTCTACAAAAAATAATATTAGGCTCTCCATATCTTCTGAATATGATAGTATATTATAACATGATGATTAGCTAATCAATTCATTTCAAATACTACCCACTCTAATGGCACATCCCTGAAATACATTGTTAGCCAACAATAATTTCCAAATTGGTGGTTACTATTCTGAGGCCTCTGACTCCTTATATTGCTTCTAATAAATGGAGATATAAAACTCTGGACAAAATACTATCTCTGCCTTTTTGCTAACATAGAGCATTGTCTATATCGCTGATTACTCAAATATTCTATATGGGTTTTCTTTCCTCTAAGTGCTCTACTACTACTAGATCCATTAGTTGACAAACTCTGGCTTTATATTTTTTTGAATGACTGAGATTTGCGTATCATTACAAGGCTTCTCTTAACCCTTATTATAGCCTTTACTAGTATCTCTAAGGCCTTATTCAATTTTCTTACATTTATCCCTATAATTCTGTATTGCATATGAGATAAATCTGGGTAACTCTATAAATCGTTCTCGTACTCTTTTACTGTCATCGATCCCTGTTCTAACCCAAAGAACTCATTAGCTTGGATATTTTGGTAAAACATAGGAAAGAATATAACATTAAACTCTTTACAAAAATTAGCCTAACTAATCACTCCTACATATTTACGTGAAATTAATCTCGATTAATGGTATGCCCTATCTTTAAGTAAAAATATGGCAAATGAAACCTTCTAATCATCAATGCATCTCATAACATCAAATATCAGCTCCACTATACTTAGCCATGATTCTGCATCAGCCAATTCTGTAGTGCCTAAAATTTTTTCTACCCCTAGACTGTAAATACACTCTATCGTGTTCTCTCTTTTGTATTACCCATGTATCTATCTCTATATTGTAAGTGTAATTGATTGGGCAAACCTCCCTATGGACTTCTCTAAGGTAGGTTTATTAGGTTGCCTTTATATAAGCTGTGTCTTAGGTTATGAGACTAGTTGTGGGTGTATTTGTTCTACAATAGGATTTGGCTAAGTTGAGGTTTAAGTTTAGGGGGAACTGACTTAGCTACCACTTCTCTAATAGGCTCATCATTTCTTTCTGGTTTAGAGGGAGATCCTAGTTTAGCCACAGGGTTCGTGCGAGGTTGGCCACGTAGACGCATGATGAAGTCTATAAAATATCTTTAACATGCATACATTATGTTATGGTCTACAAAATCTAAAACTGTGATTTGATACCAAATTGACAACACCCAACCTGAGCCCTCCTTGAAATTCGAGGTAGATCCTGGATGACATAGGACTAGCATACCTCATTGCATCTGATATAATGAGGTTATGTACCTAAAAAAAAAGTATACGTGTATATAAATATACAAAATATAATACCTCATGCAGCTATTCATGTTGTGGGCCAATCTCAAAATATGAAAACTGTATCACACCGCATGAATTCCTGCGACAACTTGAAAAAAATAAAAAAAAGGTGAGCTTGTGGCTCAGTGAGTAGATATAATTTAAAAATATAATATAATTTATATGCTATAGATATCTTTTAATGATAATTTAATAATAAATAATACTATATATAATGTATACGTAGAAATTTGTAATATAAAATAATCATAAAAATATATTGAGTAACTAATAAAGCTGTACTAGAAATATGAACTGTCATAAAAATCTGTGCTGCTAGCTGAAAAGCATAATAAAATATTGAGAATCTAAAAATCTAGAAGCGCAAGCTATCATACAATTTTTATTATATATTGAAAATCACACTAAATTTGTACTTAGGGAAAAGTTGGTCTAATTTAGTGGAGTAACTCACGCACAAGCAGAGCGGGAAGAGCGGGAGATCTGAGCTTCTCTAACCTAGCAGAATACTGCATCACTCATGTAAAGTAAATTAAACTAAACTGGTTTAAGACATGCGTAGAACAACTATATTAAATGAAAGGGTACGCATATAATGGTTAAAAAATTACTACTGGATATATCATGAAAACGTAATTATTTTAAAATAAATATTTATGTATTGAAAGTAATCATAAATTATATTATAACAAAATTTGAAAGCATTTCAATATACTAATTAGTATAGATATTTATTTCTCTAAATTAAATCATGGATAAAATAAATCTAATTACGTGTAATTAAATCATAAATTACTATATTAAAAATATAAAAAATATATATAATTATTCATTCACAAAATTACACTAATCCTAAATTAGATATGAATTTTAAGGTCTATCAATTATCGATACTTTTTTTATATTATAAGATATAAAAATATATCATTTGTACCGATATGTAATATAAAAATTAAAATATAAAAATTTTAATATTATAAAATTATTACACATTAAATCACTTGATATAAATTTAACTATTTAAATTAATTTATTATATTTCCTTCTTTTATTCTCTCTTCAGCTCTCTTTCTCTATTTTCTTTTCTTTCGCGTTTTCTTCTTCCCCTTCCGTTTCCGTTCATTTTTTTTTTCAACTTAACATATGACAAAATGAAGCAATTCATTGCTTCTATATATACCAGAGTCCGCGCCCTTTAGAACCAATCCGGAAGCTACCCCATGTAATATAATCAATTTTTTATTCTTAAGCTTTCTTCATGGCAAAAAAAATTGAAATTTAATTTCCCTCACAAGCCATCAACATGTTCCCCCGTGTAATTCTTAAGGCCCACGTGTTCTCTTCCAACAAATTTATTGCCAAGCTTTTTATTATTTCAATGCCAAGTGTGTTATACTAAAGGAAGAAAAAGACGTGTGTATTATATGCAGGTTCATATTTTACTCTCAAATTTAAGGGGACATGTTAAAAATAAGTTAGAAATTAAACAAAATTTAAATTCAAATTATATCCTGGATGAAGAATCACTTCTTAAAGATAATGATCATATTTAAATTAACTTACCGTGTAACATTTTCAATATCAAACTGTGACTAGGTAAGGTAGTTACATAGATCAATATTCATGTATAAATACAGTTGTATCACTGGAAGTGATGTTATGCAAGTTATTAGATGAACTCCAATTCTTTCTGTATGGAAATCTCGGCATTTATAGATGGTTATACAGGATATCTCCATAAATTTATCAGCCCATCATTACAACAATTTAATAAACTTGTGTTAACATACATTTATTTTAAAAGTTGTCAATAAAACTTAGTGGGTATAATAAATAAAACATTTATCCAATATAAATGTAAATTAAAGCGTTGGAATTAATACAAGTTATCACCGATTCATTGAGGAGTTGCCAACTACAACACGTGACACATGCAGAAAAATCTAAAGCAGGATCTAATTACTTGAAATAATCAATAACCCCCACCTAAAATTCAACTTCTATCTTCATCTTCATCCTTCTCTCTTTTGACTGCTAGTTGATTCTCAAAGTTCAGGATCTTTCTTCTGGTGATCAATTTCACTTTTCTTGAGTTGAAGAATCTAAACAAAGACAACAAGAAGAAAAAAAATGACTAAGGACAGGAATATAGGTGTAGCCATGGATTTCTCAAAGGGAAGCAAATTAGCTCTCAAATGGACCATTGATAATCTGCTGGATAAAGATGACACGCTTTACATCATTCACGTTCAGCCCTCCCAAGGCGACGAGTCCAAGAATCTACTTTGGTCCAGCACTGGCTCACGTAAGTTCCACACAATTAGGATCAATAATTTATAGGGTTCATTCTTCAGTTCCAATTTCTTTTTTAATTTTTATCTAATGAATCTTTGTGTAGCTTTGATTCCATTGGAGGAGTTCCGGGAACAGGAGGTGATGCAGAAATATGAAGTTGATCTTGATCCTGAGGTCTTGGATATGCTTGATACTGCTTCAAGGCAGAAACATGTATATATTCTCTTTGTTTCAGTATAACACTATTTAATTTTGTTTAGGTAATTTTTTGTTTGTTTGTTTATTTATATTTAATAATATTGTGTTTGAAAATGTTTATAGGTGAGTGTTGTAGCAAAGCTGTATTGGGGCGATGCTAGAGACAAACTCTGTGAGGCTGCTCGAGCTCTGAAGCTTGATTCTTTGGTCATGGGCAACAGAGGTCTTGGCACTATCCAAAGGTAAATATATATGTATATACTTTTCATCTCTTTAGTTTGTTTTCCTTACATGCTTACGGTACTTTGAAGGAAGGATTGTGCAAATTTTTTTTATCTAATATAGATAACATATCCTGAACTTTATTGACTAAATGAACTGATTGATGAAAATATAGGGTGTTGCTGGGAAGTGTGACCAACTATGTTTTGGCGAATGCAACTTGCCCTGTGACAATTGTCAAGGACCCGACTGCTTATGTGGGTTCTGATTTTAAGTTCTGAAAAATCTGATAGTGCTTCCATCGTTGGGAATTACATGTGCTTTGCCTCTCCTTGCTTGTGTTTTTCTTGATATCGGTACTTTTACAAGGTTATTTTCATAAGATACTCTGTATATCTACTAGATAATAAGGGTTTTAGTCACAATGATAAATGCCTCCAAGTTTCATGCTTTTTATTTTCGCCACATACTACTACTTCAATTTCAACAAAAAGCGATTTGAAGTATATCTGAACATCAACTTTATCATAGAATTGGAACATAGAGCCCCAAACTGCATACAGCAAACTTTACATGTGAGACCATCATCTGGATGCAAGTAACTTCTTAAGGACTTCTCGGGCGTATATATGCAAGCAGCTTTTCTCTTGGAGGCAGGCATTCCTGGACTATGGCAATGCCAAGGATCTTCGCAATCCAATTATGTAAAATAGGAAATTTCTCTTCATTAATCAACTCTGCGTTCATTGCTTCTTGCATGATTCCAAACCAATTAAACACCACTATCCCAACGATGTCCAAGTACCCTATGGTATCACCTCCAAAGAATCTCTTGTTCTTCAGCTGAATTTCAAGCATATTCAGCTGGTCAGAAACTTCTTCAATGGCCTTCTCGCGTTCCTTCTCTTTGCATGTAAGACCTTCGAACACTGCCCACAGGAGCTGCAAACGAAAAAGCAATAAGATTCTTCATTAGTTTCTGCCAATTTTGATTAAACCTTGATAAACATAGTAGTTATGTATTTACTACGTGGTTTACCTTCTCATCAATGAACTTAGCCCAGAAGCGCGCCATGGCTCTGTCATATGGATCTTCAGGCATGATAGGATTATTTTTCCAGGTGTCGTCAATGTATTCCAGAATAATTAGTGATTCTGCAATTGACTTCTCACCATGTAGAAGGATTGGAACCTTTTTATGAATGGGGTTGTACTTGAGAAGCAGATCACTCTTGTTTGAAAGGTTCTCTTCTATGTTTTCAAATTGTATCCCTTTTAGTTTCAGGGCTATTTGTATCCTTTGACAGAATACGCTTGCCCATGTGCCAAACAGCTTCACTTCTTCAGCCATTTTTTATTTATCACTTGGATAGAGTTGTTGATGCTGGTTACTGATACCTATTTTCTCTTTTAGTTTGCTTCCTTATATAAGAGATGCTTCAACCCAGAAAACAAATTGTAAATCGATACCCACTTGGGAAGATGATGTTATCAACTTTGACTACACTGTAAGCAAAGTGGATAGTGTAGTCAAAGTGGATAGCCACTTGGAAGGATTTGTCTAACTTGAGAGTCAAATTTGGCTCCTCAGTGTAGTTTATGCCGTTGAAAGACTAACGATGTTGGTACTTTTGTTATCTTCTTCGTTGTCTGCTTTCTTAATTAGTCTTCTTCTAATTTAAACTTATTTATTTTTGGATCATTCAACACAGATACTATATGACAGATAATATATGTGTGGTTAAAATCTATTCTTTTATTATTTTGTTTATCAACTACCAATCACAAATTTTTATTTACTAAAACAAAAACTTAGATCATAAAAGAATCATGGTCTCTATTTTCTTCTTGTGAATAACAAATAGCTACCATTCAATATCCATATATTAATTGTTATGGTAGTTCATGAGCTATATATATTGTGCTGGTTTATGGCAACACAAATGGGATCACATGTCCCGATCAAGCTCTAAATTACATTATTCTGCAAATTCTTAGAAAAACTCTCAATTTCAGACTAGTTATTAGGCAGTATTCTGCATGCTCCAAAGAATTATGCCCGAGTTTCTAGTGAAATAAATAAATGCTTTACTAATTTAACAAATGAAAGCACTTTGATAAAGCTGCTTACTGAAAAGTTCTATTAATGAAGTAAATTTTCGTCCACAGTAAAAGTTTCTACTGGTAAATAGCCTTTATAATTACTACAAACCAAGCTTTTATTTATATCAATAATATCAAGATACAATCTCTGCAAGTGTAGTACTAGCGCACACATATATAATGCTACATATTGCATGCAATTCATAATCAAAGACACAGGAGATGGGGGTTATGATCCCATCCAGGCAATGGAGATCTCTTTATTCGGAAGCAGATTTGCAAGCTTCATAACGGCCTCTAACATAGGCAAAGTGTTTCTCTCTTGGAGGTCGACATTCATCGACAACATCAATATCCTGGAGCTTCGAAATCCATTTGAATAAAATGGGACAATTTTCTTGGTTATATACTTCTACTCCCACAACTTTTTGGGTCACTGTGAACCAAAAAGCTATAACATTTGCAACAATATCAACATACCCTATAGTGTCACCTCCAAAGAAGTCCTTCCCATTGAGTTCATTTTCTAGGAGTTTCAGCTGCTGAGAATATTCTTCAATGGCTTTCTCCTTTTCATTCTCGTTACCAAGGAAAACCATCCGTACCGTTGGCAAAATCTGCATACAAGAATCCAATATTTATTACAATAATACTGAGATCAATTTCATGTTTCAACATTTTTAATCAGTTAAAGCCATTTAAATAGCTTACCTTTTCATCTATGAACTGTGCCCAAAAGCGAGCCATGGCTCTTTCGTAGGGATCTTGAGGCAAAAGAGGATTGTTTTTCCATGTCTCGTCGATGTACTCAAGAATCACTAGTGACTCAGCAACTGGTTTTCCATTGTGTACAAGCACAGGGATTTTCTTATGAACTGGGTTATATTTCAGAAGGTCAGGACTCTTGTTGGACAGGTCCTCTTCAAAGTACTCGTAGGGTACCCCTTTCAGCTTCAGTGCAAGCTCAATTCTGCGACTAAATGGGCTTGCCCACATGCCATACAGCTTCACCTCTTCAGTCATTCTTTCACTTCCTAGTAATGAACTTAATTCGATGATAGTTCTTTTCCACTTTTATAGAAAAGGTTTCTTGGCAACCAAGAATATAATATTCAATTAATTGGTTCATAGTCAAGAGTGATGATCCATCAACTATGCAGAAAAGGAATATATGCAACTTTGTCAATAACAACTCCTTTGGAAAATGTATCCTTGAATCTGACTAATTTGCTTTAAAGCACAAGAAAAAATGAAAATTGACAGATAAATGAGCAAATTTCTAAAAAAACAAATTAAAGAAACTTGGATGTGTAACGTATTCAACAAGCATACCGGCGACTTCAAACTGTACTGAGAACGATATTTATAACTTTGTCAATAGCAACTAGAAGAATGCAGCTTCTGGAATCATATAAATTGCTTAATTAAAAGAAAGGTGTTGAAATTATAGTATCTAGTTTAAGATTAAGTTTAAATATTTATAAGTTTAATTTAAAATTTTTTTAAGTTATATAAAATATTTTAAAATTTGATAATTAAGGAGATAAATATTACAAATTTATGTGATTAATAAGTTTTTATACCATTTTATTTATATAGTTTTAATTTATTGGAATTAAGTATAAATACTTCACTCTTTCATTTAGTATTATAAGCAAGTTAAAAATAAAGAATTAATCAAATATTTGATTAATTGTTAAGAGTTAAGAGTGTTAGAGAGTTGAATAAATAATAAGTTCAATAAAAAATATGTGAGTATTGTATTGTAAATTTTGTGTCTATTATATTAATAAAAATATTTTATTTGTACTCCATTATAGTTAACAAAAAGAATTTAAAATTGAAAGCGACATACTAATAAACATTATTCTAGTAAAATTGACAAAGCATTCTTAAGCCACCTAATTTTATTAACATAGAAATTTTACAAAATTTTGACTGAATTTTTCGGACATCTTTAAATCTGCACTTAAAATATAAATACTTTTATAAATTTAAGATGATCAACTATACTTTCAAAGTTTTCATTTTTTATCCGCAACATGCAATTAACAATCATCAAATGAAAATATACCTATAACTCATTTATCAATATATTCTAAGTACTTAAAATAATATTAACAACATTATGATATCAAATGTCCTAAATAGTAAAATATATATCTAAAGTTCAAAGAAAAATTATTTAGGATAAAAATTTTATTTGACCGAAGTTAAATTTTTTTAGTTTTATTAACCACATATATGTCACGTTAACCATTTTTTTTCTTATTTTAAATTTAATAAATTTTCTTTTTTTAATCATTTTTCTATTTTTTTATTTTTATAAATTATTTAATTAATTAAGTTTTTATTTTTATGAAATAAATTAAAAATAAATTAAAAAGTAAAATTTTAAAAACAACTTAAAAATAAAAAGAATTAAAAAAAATAAAACCTTGGGCTCATGTGTGAGGCGCGCACCTCAAGCATGCGCCTAACATAGTGAAGCCAAGCTTGGTGCATGCTTGTGCCCTAAGTTTTAATTTTTTTAATAAATTTAAAAAAATAAAATTTATTTTAAAATAAAATAAAATAAAATAAAATAATTAGTAAAAAATAAATTAAAAATAAAATTTTAAATTTTTATTAAATTAATGAAAAAATTAGATTTGAATTAAATAATATAAATTATTTAATTGAATAAATTTTTATTTTTTATAAATTAATTAAAATAAATTGATTATTTCAATTAATTAATTAATTTCTTTTTTTTAATACATTAATTAAAAACAATTAATTTAATTGGGGCACGCGCCCCAAGCATGCCCACCTGATTTTTAAAAAATATAATTTTAAAGAGTAAAATTTTATTTTAAAAATATATTAATTATTAAAAATAAAAATTTAAAAAATATTTTTTTATTAATTTATTTATAAAAATAAAATTAAAAAATAGAAAAAAAATGAAATTTTTTTTATTAAAATTATAAGAATTTAAAAAAAAAACGTTTGTGTGCACATGTGCCCCAAGCAAATTGCTTGGGGAGGGGTGCATACTGCACCCATCAAAGCTTGGCAAAAGTCAAGCTTATATGATTTAATTAAATTTATTTTATATTTGCGCATGTGCCTCAAGCATATTTTATATTTTTAATTTAAATTTATTTTTAAATAATTATTTTTTAATTAATATATTAAAAAAATAAATAAATAATTAAAATTAATTTATAAAAAATAAAAATTTATTTAATAAAATAATTTATATTATTTAATTAAAATATTGTTTTTTTTATTAATTTAATAAAAAATTAAAATTTTATTTTTAATTTATTTTTTACTAATTATTTTTTAAAATTTATTAAAAAAAATTAAAGCTTGGGATGCAAGCATGCACTCAAGCTTTGGTTCATTGCGTTGGGCACATGCTGAAGGCGCGCGCCTCACACATGCGCCAAAGGTTTTGTTTGTTTTTAATTCTTTTTATTTTTAAGTTATTTTTAAAATTGTACTTGATGAACACTTGAAATTACACATTTAATAAGAGTTTTACATAATTGTTTTGTATTACTAGTGTATTTAATTTTCTTAACTTAAATATGTTTACAATATTGTACTTAATTATCTTATAACTGTTTTGTGGCAGGTTCGGTAAAATGGGCATAACTTTCTACTTAAAGATCCAATTGAGGTGATTCTTAATCCTGTGCAGAACTGACTCAATGGGCTAACATATTGTATTTCATAAAGCATTGGAAATTCGAGTGTTTAGAGGGTGAAAATTGGCCTAGAACAGAATTGATCTGCAGTACAGGCCCAGTTTGAACAGTTATCAGTATTTGGCCCATAACTATAGAAATACGTATCTAATATGTATGAAATCACTCAATTTGGAAAGATAAGAGACTTATCTACAACTTTTATGTTTTGAGTGACAGCTAATTCGGATCACATCAATTTCAAATTGGATAATCAAGTGGGTGCCCAAGTGATAATGAATGCAAATTATTTTGCCACCATTCTTGACTTTCATCAACCAAGTGGTTCCCTCCAAATTTGTCTCGATTTATCCATGTTTTTCTATAAATAGGTGACTTGTTTATGCCTAAATAATGTAATTAGAAAGTTAGAATTTAGTTCAAAATACTTTTCCTTTGTATCCATTTCCTTGTACTATTATTTCTCTTGTTTACTATTAAGTCATGTTATTTCTTCTTCCATTTCTTTTCTTTTCATTTAGTTATATTATGTCCAAATAATTTTGTTTAAGCTAAGGTGAAAGGGTGAAGCTCTTGGCAAGGTAATAAGATATGTTTAATATTTATTCATGAATTTAATACTTCATTTTTAAGTTATGCAAATTTATATATGATGTATTTATTTTGTTTGTAGAATTAATACCCTTTCTTCTAAAGTGGTGATTCTTGATTTATTATTGACAACTTAATACTTGGCACAATAAATTCTTGAAACCATTTACAAGATTTGGTTTATATAACTTTTCTTGTAAAGTGGGAGTCTTGATTTATTGTAGACAAATATAAAGATTGACATAATAAATACTTGAACCCATTTATAAGATTTGGTGTATAATAATTGAAAGAAATAAATACTAATCAATATATAAATGATAATGAACTTTAATTGCTATATTTTCCGGTTGGAACCTCATTTGTGTGAGGATTCCAATTGAGTTATAAAAAAAATAAAAAGTTAAATATATTCTTACTTCTTATGCCAAGAGTGAATCCCCGTAACCTTAGCTTTTTATTTGAATTGGTTAATTGAAATAATATTTACAAACATCTTATATTTCATTAATTATCTTTAAAGTGTTTATAATTTGTAATTTTAATTCTACTTCCCTGTGGATCGACCCCGTTCTCATCGGGTTATTTATTACTTCGACAATCCTGCACTTGGGAATAACTTCTATATTCTGGACGTGTCAGTACTTTTTAATTTATTTTTAATTAGTTTATAAAAAATAAAAACTTAATTAATTAAATAATTTATTAAAAAAATAGAAGAAAATATGAGAAAAAAAAGAAAAATTATTAAAATAAAGATAAAATGGTCAACGTGACATATATGTGGTTAATAAAACTTAAAAAATTTAACTTCAATCAAATAAAATTTTTATCATAAATAATTGGTCAACTACGAAAATTTTTCAAGTTCAAAGTCTAGTATAAGAAATTACTAGAGGCAAAAAAAGATCAAGAAAGTTCATGAGTCCCATATAACTCGCAAAGCAACCTAAAGCACCATCACATGAATTACCTCAACTAATTATAGAGTTTTGAAAGTCTAAAATCTCTTAAGACGGAGAAAAGTGAAGATGGTGAGTATTCTCAAATCCAATAAGTGGAATATTTTAAATAAATAAGAACTAAAATAGAGATAATACAATAATAATAATAAACTTTTATATTGCACATACCGATATTCACGTGTATATGATATAATTAATATAAAATTTCATAAGAATTATCAAATTCTATTTTATTTATGTTAAATATTAAAGTTTTGCAAAATCTAACATGATCTCGTAAATTATTTTTATAACTTAATTTATGTTTGATACATGTCATAGAAATTAAATATTTTTTTAAAATCTTACACTAAATTAATGTTTAGAAAAAATTTCATCATACTTGGAATACTTTTTGAGCAGAGCATTGGATCTATATATAACTCATTGATATATTCTCATCTTACGCATGCATTGAACAAAACTCCCAAAGAGTATGGTGCTTATACATACGGCCCAAAATCTCTATGTGTATATAGATGAGTTTTAAAAACCTTAATTTCATCTATAAATTTAAAGGGGATATTGCTTAATGATTTAAAAATCACTTCTACTTATACAAATATAAACTTATAGAACCTTATCATTTCATATTTAATACTTTTAATTCATAAACTATTTAAACTCATTTCTACTTATATAAAGTGTAGTATAACCTCAATTACAAATATTTTAAAAGTCAAAACTATAATACATATGCTTTTTTCACAATGTTTAAGTATAATATGACACAGTCCAGATAACTAATTATTAAGAAAAATATATCCATTTTCTATAAAATAAATGCACTTTTATAAAATAATGAGTAAAATAAATTAAATGCTTCATGTAAAAATAAAATAATATACTTATAAATTTAAATTTCACTCACAAAAGTGACTGTGCTAATTAAATACGTGTTTTTGAGATATGTTGCATACGAGAACTTTCTTAATTAAGAGAAAACATACAATTAATCACAGGGTCAAAAATTAATACTTGAATTGATAAATTTAAACAATTTTTTTTTGTTTTCTTTTCATAGTAATTTAAAGAGAAATAAGACTTGTTTGAGCTTTAGGCAATTGAACTTTAATTGTTTTTTTAATTTTCTTTTGGACCTTACAAATTTATTAGGCTATTTTTCAAAATTTTTTTTTGGTAAAAGGTATCACCTATTTCACTTTATCTCACATTTTCATTTCACAAAGTAAAATTTTTTGCCAATGTAGCAGTTTTAATGCAGCAATGTTGTAAAAAAATTCTTCACAATCAAAATTTATTATATTCAACTTTTTTGTTGAAATTTTTGTGATTCAAAAGTTAAAGATAATTTAATTTTGAGTTTAAGATTAAGGGAAAGTCGAGCACATAGTCGAGGATGCAACGGATGAATAAAAGAGGTGCGAATGAAAAGTCGGAAGTAATGAGAGGCATGAAAACATAAGGAGAAGCTGTACGAGTGAGAATGCTGCAACATTGGGAACTTAATGCTTTAGTGACAATTCTAGAAGGACCGATGCCTATTCGTTGGTTTGAAACATCCCAACGTTAGGATCAAGTTGCAGAAACGCCCTAGTATTGGACTATTTGCATTAATGCCTCAGCGTTAAATGCAGAATGCTGCGACATCATTTATTTAGGAAAAATCCCATTTTAGGCTCAAATTGCATGGTTAAGTTAGTTTTGGCCTTCTCAAATAGGTAGACTCTTATTCCAATTAGGTTTACAGTTTTTAGGGTTAGTATTAATATTATATAAAGCTTTGCAACTCCTTGTAATTCAAAAAAGGCATCAAATTAGCACAAGAAAGAATAAAGAGCTTAAGTCACACTCGAGTATTTTGAGCATACAAGATAGTGTGGTATGGATCCTTGATAGCTCTTGGGTATTCGAGTATTCCTTTTAACTCTTAGTGGGCTTTCTTTGGGTGCAAAAGAAAGGAGAAGCTAGAATCCTCAAATCCACTATGGACAGAGGCGGATTTTCCGAACCACGTAAATTAGCTGTTATTTTCTTTTCTTTTTTGGCTTTTTATCTCCCCGTTGTGTGATCTTTCTTTTCTTGGTTGTTTATGATTGTAAGACTTCTACAACACGCAAAAGGTAATTTAGTGATCACACTAGATTCCCTCTTAAATTTTTTCGTAATAACGAATCAAGCTCTTCTTTGCACAATCCTTAACCTAATGATCCATATCGTAAAGAAAGCAACTTATCTTTGGTCCATTACCCTTATGGCCATTATGCTTCTGCTTTTTTCACTTGGACAACTTGGCTTTATCCTCTTTATCCTCTGAAGGATTAAACTCTTTGGCTCCCTCACTTTTACTGTGATTAGGTTTAAAATTCTTAAATTTTTCTGCTTCATCCTTGTGGTAATCTATGAGGGTTTCTGCCAATATAAGAGCGTAAGATATATTCGTCACTCTATGCTGCTTTAACTCATTCGACACTCATGTTTACAACATATCTAGGAAATTGAACAATAAGTCCTCCTCACTCATGTTGGTGATCTATAGTATTAACAAATAGTACTCCTCCATGTACTGTTGATTGACTTGGTTTGCTTTAATTTTTTTAATCGCTTTTGAGCGTCATATGCCATGTTCTCAGAATAAAACAGCTCCTGTTGCAATTATGCCTATGTGTTGATAGTATAAGTACTCTTGTGCATCTATTTGCTTTTACTACGCCAAAATAGAATTGTATAATCTAAAAGATAAAAAGTAATGGTATTTATCTTGTCCTTATCTCTCATGCCCATAGCATCAAAGTATTTCTCCATTTGTTAAAAAATGTTGTTGAGCTCCTTAGTATTCTGTTTACCGCTGAACTCCTTTAGTTTAGGAGCCTTAACTCTCAATACAACTTTTGTAACTTAACTGGTAATAACACCATTCACCATTACTCGCTTGCATATCATTACATCTTTATTGGCAGCTTCAAAACTTTTACGCAGTTTTTCTATTTGAGCTTGAACCTTGTTTATGGTGGGATATACATTCTCTTAAAAAATCATTGATTTAATCTTACTGCTTACCAGCATAACTCTTGATGGATGTGTCGATGAGGGAGCCTAGCTTATCCGCTTGAGCATCGAGGTCTACCTTAAGCTTCTCCATGTATTGCTTCAACTCTCCAAGGCGATTCGTTGTCTTTCCCACAGTGCCACAAATCGTCTTCACCATAGTCCCCAGATCATGGCTTGGATCAACAGACTTCTTATGAGGTACATTGTTGTGCCTCTTAGCTTTAGGGTCTTTACCCCTATCTTTAGTCACATCTGATGATGTCGTTCATCTTTCACCATCTTCTTTGAACCTACTTTAATACCAAATGTCACATACCTTTATAGAATTGTGGAGCTTTAAACACTTTGCATGTTAAGCATCCCAGAAAATACGACATAAAGAAAGAAATGAGAGACACGCATACCAAGTGTTTGAGAAAAGCTCACTTGTATATTAATTAAAAGAGAATACAAGCTAAGATAGTTTTGTACAACTGAAGATCACCCCTCTATATACTACTAGCTATATAAAATCAATGACTAGGATCTAAATAATTTAACGATGTATATATAAGATAGGATAATATGCCAAAGAATATTTTAAGATGCCATTATAGATTCTATAGAATATTCTCTTTTAAATAAGAGTGTACATCTCTTATAAGTCCAAACTTGACCCAAATCTCTACCTAAATCAACGAGTCTTCTAGAAGTTCTAATCTATGAACCACTTCATCATCCCACGTAATCTCTAGAAGGCTTTATCGTAGACAAAGTATTCAAGAAATTTTTTTAAAACTAGGCATGACACAAGCTAGGCATTCTATGCCGTTGGAAAAATATGTATACAATAATTTGTTATGGGAGAAATCGCCTTTCTCCCTCTTTAGGTTAGGTTAAAGCGAAGAACCCAAAGTTTAACCTAGAATCCTAACCTCTATGTGCAGTGAAATAACCTGTATATCAAGTAAAATAGTAAGAATTCAAAGCAGAAAATAAAAGAGCACAATACAATCTTATGTGGTTCTGTCAATTGCCTACATCTACGGTGGATTCAAGGATTATAGCCTCTCTTATTAACGCCCTAGAGATTTTACAAGGAAAACTCAATGAAGAACCCTCAAAAGGACCTAATGTTTAGTGTACTCTTGCTCTACACGAGCAATGAACACTCAAACGACGGTTTCACTCTAGTACACACCGACACTTAGTGTCTACCCAGTTCTTCCTCTCTCTTAGAGCCTTTCTTAATGCTTGATCTCAATTAAAAGGTTTTTAAGTGTTTATATAGGGATTATTTTATGTCTACTAACCTTATTCCTTATTGGAGTAATATTCTACTTGTTTTAGAAGTTCAAAACTTCTCAAAACTCAAAATTCAGATAAAAAATGGACTCCCTGTCGCTTCTAGTGCCGCGGTGCTCATGTCCCAGTGTAGCGATGTTGAGCGTATTGCGTCCGGCGCCGAGAACCCAGTGCTGCAGCACTGAGCGCTATGGAGCTTAGACTTAGTGGCTTTTCCCATGTTTTCTTCGCTTCATTTACATCTTAAAGTCCCGTTTTACTTCTCCTTTTGTGTCTCACACATCTTAGAATTCTCCATACATATCCCACACGTTCTAGACTTCTTGTGACTCTCTTCTTTGATATTCATCTCAATTCTTGTCCAACTAAGATTGTTAAATCATCAAATCTCCAACAAACATTCATTGATTCAAACTTCCAAATAAGAAGGCTTTTAGATCTAATCCACACCAATACTCTATCACCTAGAGTTGAGTCCAGTTAAGTCTTCACCTAGACTTAACGTTTCTCAGACTAGTGATTTTGGTCTCCAAAGGCATTCGTGCACTTTGCATAAGGTATGGATATGTTGCACTTCTTTCTGACTCTCATCACTTCGGTGAGCACTGTTTGGATGTTGCTTAGTGGTCTGTATTACCGTAACACCCTGTGTTAGGCCACTCATGGCCATCCCAGTAAGTATATAGAGCCCCCTATTGTGCTTCTCACCCTCAAACCTTATAAGGCCTTGCTCTACCTTTAGTTTTTCTTTTTTCGCTCTAACCAAATACCATTCCTCATCGAGCTTGCCTATGGATATCAAGTTCCTCCTCAATTTAGAAACATGCTTTACACTATATAAGTCCCTAGTTTCTCCACCTTGCATCCTCATCTTATGTTATCAACTCCCAAAATCTCACAAGTCATATCATTCCCCATTAAAATTTTATCTCTCTTGACTTTATAGTTGGTAAACATCGATTTGTCGGGACACATATGGATGTTGTAATCTGAATCTAGTATCTATTTGCCAGCGTACTTTCCCTTTGGGGCTACCAATGTGTCTACAGCTTCGGTATTTTCTACCAATTGCAGCCCACCCTCATTGGTCTTTTGATTTCGGACAATCTTTCACAAAGTGCCATTCCTTATTACAAAGGAAATACTTCTTAGATCTCATTCTTGATTGGTTGCTCTTCCTCCATTATGCAAGCAATGCTGCTTCACTCTCGAACTCGGATCTCTTTGTTAATTCTTTTGAGTTCAATGATGCCTTGACATCATTCATCATTAAAGACTCTTTACCATATAACAGTATATCCATAAAGCTCTTATAGCTATTTGACAACGAACTTAATAGGATTATGGCCTTGTCTTCATCTTCAGCTTTGATGCCCAATCACTTAAGACTTATGATGATCTTGTTGAACTCGTTAATGTAGGCTCTCAATAAAGATCCCTCGTGCATTATTAGTTGATGTAGTTTCTTCTTTACAAGAAGTCTATTTGCAAGAGACGTATTCATGTATAATACCTCGAGTCTCTTCCATAGCCCCAAAGCGGTTTCTTCATCAGTAACTTTTCTTAATACTTCGTCGCTCAACTCTAGGATTATGGTGCTATAAGCTTTTTTCTGAATCGTGTCCCAATCTTTCTGTCCGGACTTTGAGGTTGTTTTCCATTCGCTAATTGAGGAGCTGATTTCTTCTAAGGCTGAGTCTAATCTTTCCTTCAATAGTAGAGCCATAACCTTCTTCCTCCAAAGATTGAAGTCATTCATCCCATTGAACTTCTCTATTTCTTGCTTGATTGCAGCCATTGTTTAAATACCCCAGGTGTGTATTATCGAACCTTACTCTAATACCAGTTTGTTGAGGGATGAATCGCCTTTCTCCCTCTTGAGGTTCGGTTAAAATGAACCTTAAGTTCAACCTGGAACCCTTACATCTATGTGCAGTGGAATAACCTGTATATCAAACAAAATAACAAGAATTCAAAGCAGAAAATAAAAGAGTACAACACAATCTTACGTGGTTCGACCAATTGCCTACGTCTACAGTGGATTCAAGGATCCTAGCCTCTCTTATTAACTTCCTAGAGATTTTACAAAGAAAACCTAATGAAAAATCTTCAAAAGAACCTAATGTTTAGTGTACCCTTACTCTACCACGAGCAGTGAACACCAAAACGATAGTTCCACCCTGGCGCACACAAGCACTTAGTGTCTACTCAGTTCTTCCCTTCTCTTAAAGTCTCTCTTAATGCCTGATCTCAACTAAAGGGTTTACAAGTGTTTATATAGGGGTTATTTCGTGCCTACTAACCATATTTCTTGTTGGAGTAAGAGTCAACTTGTTTTGGAAGTCCAAAATTTTTCAAAACTCGAAATCTAGATAAAAAACGGACTCTTTGTTGCTTCTGGCGTTGCGACGCTGAGTGTACCTCACCTGTCACCGCGACGCTTGGCTTCTAGTTTAGGCGCCGCGGCACTCAGCCCTGGTGGCTCTTCCTACATTTTCTTTGCTTTCTTCACATCTTTGAGTCTCGTTTTGCTTCTTCCTTCGTATCCTACACGTCTTAGACTTCTCCATATATGTTCCACACGTTTTAAAATTTTTGTAACTCTTTTCTTTAATATTCATCTCAATTCTTATTCAACCAAAATTATTGAATCATAAAATCTCCAACAGAATCCAATATATATTATAGTAATACTTTATAAACAACATCGTGTTTTAACAATTTTAATAAATTGAAGCCTCTTATATAGCTTACTTTTTCATCTATGGAACGAGCCAAAAAATGAACCGTGGCTCTTTGTAAGGGTCTTGAGGCAAAACTAAATTAATTTTCCATATCTCATCAATGTACTCAAGAATGACTAGTAACTCAGCAACCGGTTTCTATTGTGTACAAGCACAGGGATTGTCTTATGAACTGGGTTATATTCAGAAGACCAGGACTCTTGTTGGACAGTTCATCTTCAAAGTATTCATTGTGTACTCCTTTCAGCTTCAGTGCAAGCTCAATTCTGCGACTATAAGGACTTGTCCACATGCCATACAGCTTCGCTTCTTCAGCCATTGTCACGCAGAGAGAGTCGCGAACTCAGATCATTTATAGGCTTTACGGCCTTTTCAACAGAGGTTTCTTTGAAACCAAGAATTAATATTTTACTAATTGGTTCACCATTTCTGTGGTCACAAAGTGATCATCCGCAGATTTGAATGAAAGCAAGTAATGTAACTTTGATAATAACAGCACTCTTCGAAAATGTAACCTGGAATCTGACTAGTTTGCTTTGAAGCACCAAAAAAATTGAAATTTGACAGAACTGTGAGCACAATTCTAATATACAAAATCATTAAAACTTTGAATAATACTTAACGTCTTTGACAAGTATCAGAGAGGACAAATGTAAATGTTTGATACAGCTAGCCCCAATAATATTCTTCAAAGTATAGTCAAAGCAACTAGCATAACTTTGTGAATAACACGTATCTTATAAGAACGCAACCTGCTAGAACTATCTAATTTGATTAATCCAGGCAAGAAATAGGAAAATAAAAGCAACTTACGAGTAAAAATCGGATTGAAAATCAACAAATTTTTGGTCATGGAACGTGTTGGCTGTAATTTCAACTTGTGAACTCTTGTTTTAGTTCCAAACAACTCATATAAACACCCGACGGCAGCAGAACAAGTATCAGAAGAATGAATCAGCATTGCAGTAAATAAAACAATAGAAAAACAGCATAAACCAGAACTTTTGCCCTTTCTATAATCTGATTTCTTCTGTAATTTCTTAGAGTCTGACATCACAAAGACAACTTTATTTAGTCTTCTTGAATCTAATAATAACCTACAAGTGTCTAACCACAATTGGCCTAACACAACCAATGTTAACTTGACACTAACACAAGTTAACATTTATATCAACAGAACCTCTGGTACAAGTATACAGATGAGAAATGCAAAAATGTGATTCATAATAACTTAGGAATTGATCTGAGGGGGCGAGAGACGGCAATATATAGTCTAGTCCTTCTCAAATAAAATAAATAACTGATACCCTGATTGCTTAAAATAACAAAATAGGACTCAAATATAAAAACCTAAGCAAGATAAGTCCGACTAAACTTAAAAATTATAAATAGACTCAAAAGAATAATAAAAATAATCTCAAAATTGTCCTACATCATGATAATTTAGTGACAGAAAGCTCAAGTTCTCATTATTAAGATTGAAAATACTATCTCCGCAAGTGCATACAATCTCAGAAATTGCAAAAACAGAGCTAAAACACACTTTATATATACAAATACATAACTATAAAACAGAGGAGATGTGAATTATGATCATCCATCAAAACACCGTGTTTAATCTCTTTACTTGGGAGAAGATTTTAGGCCTTCAATGTAACCTCTAACAGTGGCAAGGGGCTTCTCTCCTGGAGGTCGGCATTCATTGACTAAATCAATCTTTTGAAGCTTAGCAATCCATTCGTATAAAACTGGAAATTTCTCTCGGGTGAATGCCTTTTCTCCAACAAGTTCTTGAGTCACTAGAAAATAAAATGCTATAACATTGGCAACAATGTCGACAAACCCAATCCTTTTACCTCCAAAAAAATATTTTCTGTTGAGTACATTCTCCAGGATTTTCATCTGCTGGGAAATTTCTTCAATGGTAAGGTCTCTTTCCTTTTCTTCACCATAACTAACCTTCCTTGCTGTTGGCAAGATCTGCATACAAGAATCAAACAACAGTAATGGTGTAAATTTGTTTTATAAAAACTTAAATTTCGTTTGATTACTGTAAATTTCAATTCTATTCATTCATGAATCTTTAGGCAAAAAAAAAAAAAATCTTCTGTTGTTTTTCATTTTTTCTTTTTCAATAAAAGTGGAAAATAGTAGATTCACATTTTATATGTTTTTCAAGTCGTTTCAAAAAAGCACCTCTAGGAAACGACATTTTCTTAATAATCAAAAACAGAAAATGCCCTTTGAAAAATGATAGCAAACAGCTTACCGTTTCATCGATGAACTTAGCCCAAAAGCGACCCATGGTTCTTTGGGAGGGATCTTGAGGCAGAATAGGATTGTTCTTCCATGTTTCGTCGATGTACTCAAGAATGTTTGCCATTGTGTACAAACACAGGTACTTCCTTGTAAACTGGGTAGTATTTCAGAAGTTCAGGACTCTTGCTCGATAGGTCTTCTTCAATGTACTCACAAGGGGAGCCCCTTTCAACTTCAGAGCAAGCTCTATTCTGCGACTAAAAGGGCTCGCCCACATACCATACAGCTTCACTTCTTCAGCCATGATAAGTACTGCACTTTCAGAAAAATTCAGAGTTAATTTGTGATGATTTCCACAATCAACTTGGCAACTTTAATAGAGTTTTTTCCCCCTGTATTTTTAGAATGTGCTTATACAAGATTGGATTACTTTACCGAGGTGGAGTTTGTCAAAAGAGTTTGTATTAACTAATTCAATCGAAATTTTCATTTATTTTGATTTTATTAATTCAATCAAATGGTCTGCAATCAACATTTTTATGCATACAACTCATGAAGGGACCCATCCAATGATTCCTTAGCATTTTAAATCTTATCAACGACATGGAATGGTGAAAGTAACATCCCTATAATAATAACTTTATTCCCTATCAAGCCTTATTTTTTAAACAGGAAAAACTAATAGAGTTCTAATTATAACCCACCACATGTTAAAAAAAAAAAATCACGTTATTTTATTTGTTTGATTGTTTTCTTTATGGAGATTAAAACACTAATTTTTATTATGTATATGAAGTTGTATGTACGTGGACTTGTATGGAATGAATGATATAGAAAGGTGGGGGGAAGGAGAATAGGCCTATTTATTCATTGTGAGCTCTGATAAAGGCAAGGGTTTAATAACTATTAGCATGATTTTATTAACTCTTTATCTAGGGTTCATATATATTAACCAACTAGCAGGCTTTTTCTTCTTTTTTTAAATTTTTTTTATATATAAGTATTTTCATTATATATCTCAATCAATTACAAATTATCCAAATAACTTCCATTCAAATTACAAAATATCAAATTACTATTATACAATAATTAAATAAACTCTCCTCGAGATTTTCTTTGAAGATTTGAACGCAAAGGCACTGCATTTGACTATGCAATTGGATGCACTAGCCGACTTTTTCTTTATCATGTTATTAAAATAATTTTTTATATTAAATATAATAATTACAAAATAAATACTCATAAATAATTTATTTAAAATTATTTAATTGTTCTAAATAATAGGATGAAAAAACAAAAATTTTGAATTAGAATGTAAAGCGTAAATATAAATAAATACTTTTGCAAATATATTAATATTTATACTTGTTTTTCACTTGTTTATAAATGAAAGAATTCACCCATATTTATAGAGTGAGGGAACGAGAAAGAAATGAAATCTTTTCAATGTGAAATTTTAGTAAATGACACTGTTCAAGGCATTGTTCACTTATATAGTATTGTTTATTTATACGATACTATTTATTTATATGATACTGTTCACTATTATATTTATAACACTCCCTCTTGAACTCCACCATAATCCCAACTTTCACTTTAAGTTACATCATTTTTAATTGTACTTTATATTGCCAAGGAAAAATCTAGTAGGATAAAAAACCTAAACAAAATAAATACAATTCTATTTTGTACAGCGGTATCGAATGTGTTTAATACTGCCTCATTAAAAATCTTGCCAGTAAAACCCAATGGAATAAAACTTGGTTGAAGAGAAAAAGAGTGCAATACACGTTTGTAACTAACACTTTTCTTCTTTTAAAAGAATATGCTCCTCCTGATGAAATGTTCCCCCTCAAAGTAACATCATATCAGTTTGGCAACTTGTTGAGTCGATGCATGCCAATTTTGTAAACCAATTTCTTAAAAGTTGAAGTGGTAGAGATTTAGTGAACAAATCTACAAAGTTGTCAGTAGAACGTATTTGTTTCACTTCAATCTTCTTGTTTTGTTGTAGTTCATGGGTGTAGAAATTTTTTGAAGAGATATGTTTAGTTCTATCTTCTTTGATATATCCGCCTCTAACTTGAGCAATACAAGCTGCATTATTTTCATATATTGTTGTTGGAATATCTGTTGCAGAAGGTAAGCGACATGTACGCTTAATGTGATGAATGACGGATCGTAGCCATATGCATTCCCTACTTGCTTCGTGGAGTGCAAGAATCTCAGAGTGATTTGATGAGGTGGCAACAAAAGTTTACTTTGTGGATCGCCATGAGATTGCTGTATTGTTGTAGGTAAAAACATAACCTGTTTGTGAGCGAGCTTTATAGGGATCAGATAAGTACCTAGCATCTGCATATCCAACTAGACCTGAATTTTCTATTAGTTTATTAGAATAAAATAGTCCCAAATTTATTGTTCCACATAGATAACGAAATATATGTTTGACACCATTTCAATGACATCGAGTTGGTGCAGAGCTAAATCTTACCAATAAATTTACTGCAAAAGCTATGTTCGGTTTAGTACATTGGGCTAAATACAATAAAGCACCAATTGCATTTAGATATGGTACTTCTGGGCCAAGTATTTTCTCATCATCTTCTTTGGGACGGAATGGATCATTTTTAAGATCAAGAGACCGAACAACCATAGGGGTACTTAATGGATGGGCTTTATCTATGTTGAATTTTTTTAAAATCTTTTCAATATAGGTAGATTGATGGATAAAGATTCCATTTGATTTATACTCGATCTGCAAGCCGAGATAGTATTTGGTCTTCCCTAGGTCTTTCATTTCAAATTCCTTCTTTAAGTATTCTGCAGTTTTCAAGAGTTCTTCAGGAGTCCCGATCAAATTCATGTCATCTACATATACAGCTACAATAGCAAATTCAGTGTTTGACTTCCTTATGAATACACATGGATATATTGGGTTGTTAATATAACATTCTTTTATCAAATATTCACTTAGACGGTTATACCACATGCGCCCAGATTGTTTTAATCCATACAAAGATTTCTGTAGCTTTATTGAGTACAAATTTTGATTATATGCTTCAAGCATTTTAAATCATTCAGGGATTTTCATATAAATATCTGTGTCAAGTGATCCATATAGATATGCTGTTACTACATCCATAAGATACATACCAAGATTTTCTGAGACTGCCAAACTTATCAGAAACCTAAATGTAATTGTGTCTATCACGGGGGAATAAGTTTCATCATAATCAATACCAGGTCTCTGCGAGAAACCTTGAGTAACAAGTATTGCTTTGTATCTGATGACTTCATTGTTTTCATTACGTTTCTATACAAAAACCTATTTATGTCCTACGGGTTTGACATCTTCAGGTATCCAGACTATAGGTCCAAATACTTCCCGTTTAGTTAGTGAAGTCAATTCTGTTTGTATTGCTTTTTTTTTATTGAAACCAATCATACTTTTCTCTACATTCATCAACAGATTGTGGCTCAAAATCATCATTCATAATTTCAGTAGCTACTACAAATGAGAACACATTATCAATGATTGTTTTATTTCGTTGCCACATTTCTTATGTATAAGCATAATTTATACTATTTTCTTCATTTTAAAACTCTTGTGTCTCTTCTGGGACTAATATTTCTTCTAAAACTTTTGTCTCTCCAAGGACATGTGTCACTTCAGGGACTTGTGTCTCTTCAGGGACTATTTATCCTTCTGTTATTTTAGAGAATGTGGATTCATTTGTTCGAGCATTATTTCTAATAGAATCCTGTGTTTTTATTTTTATTTTTCGCAAAACAATATCCTTTGAACCAATTGGTTTGCCATGCTTCTGGCATGCTGCGGATGATTCATTTGCTGCTATTTGATTAGATTGTTCTACAGGAACAATCACTTGGGCTGGTGTATTAGCAGCTGGTATATATAATTTGGTTACTTTTGATGCATCTATAAATGCGTTTGGTAATTCATTTGCTATTCTTTGAAGATGAACAATTCTTTACACCTCATTTTCACATTGAGTTGTGCGGGGGTCTAAATGAGACATAGTAGTCATTTTCCAAGAAAGATCATGCCTTACTTCAGGAGGCAAATTTCTTTCCCCTAATGATAGGAATACTGTCTCATCAAAATGACAATCCACAAATCGTACGGTAAATAGATCACCTGTCAGGGGTTCAAGATATCTTATAATTGATGGTGAGTTAAAACTAATATAAATCCCCAAACGACATTGAGGTCCCATCTTAGTGTGTTGAAAAGGTGCTATAAGTACATATACAGCACAACTAAATGTACGTAAATGGGATATATTAGGTTGATGACCAAGTACAAGTTGTAATGGAGAATATTGATGATAAGCAGTAGCTCTAAAACGAATTAATGCTGCAACATGCAATATAGTATGTTCTCATGCAAAAGTTGGTAATTGTGCGCGTATCAATAAAGTACGTGTAATTACCTGAAGTCGTTTAATTAAAGGATTCTGCTAATCTATTTTGTGTGTGAATATGTGGTACAGGATGTTCTACTTCAATTCCCACTGATGTACAGTAGTCATCAAATGTTTTGGATATAAACTCACCAGCATTGTCTAAACGTATTGTCTTAATAGGGTATTTTGGAAATTGTGCCCTTAATTTAATAATCTGTGCCATTAATTTTGCAAATGCAACATTTCGTGTAGATAATAAGCACATATGTGACCACTGCGCAGATGCATCAATTAAAACTATAAAATGCCAAAAAGATCCACTAGGTGGATGAATTGGTCAACATATATCTCCTTGGACCCTTTGTAAGAATGATGGAGATTCTAGACTAATCTTAGAAAGGGATGGTCTGACTATGAGTTTGTCTTGTAAGTAAGCAATACAAATATTTTCATTGGATAATAAAATCTTCAGGTTATTTAACGGATGTCCATGAGAATTTTCAATTATCCTACGCATTATTATTGACCCTAGATGACTAAGACGATCATGCCATAGTGTAAATGTTTTTGGATCACTGAACTTCTGGTTCATTACTGCGTAGTTTTCAGTTGAATTTATAACTGTATAATACAAACCCAATAATGAAACATGAAGCTTTTCAAGTATACATTTCTTGTTTGAGACATTAGAAGTAATGCAAAGATATTCTACATTATTTTCATTTAAAGTCTCAATGTGATATCCATTTCGGCGGATATCTTTAAAGCTCAGCAGATTTCTTCTGGATCTACCAGTATATAAAGCCTCATTTATATATAATTTTATTCCATTTTTTAACAAGATTGTTGCTCTTCTAGAGCCTTCAATCAGATCTGTAGGACCTGATATAGTATTAACTTTTCCTTCAATCATTGTTAATTTTAAGAAGTATTTTTTATCTTTTAAGATAGTGTATGTAGTTGCACTGTCAGCCAAACAGACATCCCCATCTTTTCTCTCTAGAGTGGACAGTTCATTTTTGGAAGCCATATCATTTAATAAAATATTTAACATTAGAAAGTAAAATAAAAATTACAAAAAAATATGAAGAGAAACCAACACAATAAATATTAAAAACAAGGAAAGATACAACATACTGATATAAAATAAAAGTTCAAATATAGAGCTTTAAATAATTAATGCCTCATTTTTAATTTTCAAAGAAATCAGAGACTTTTAGATGAGTATGATCTACAGGGTCTGATTCATCAATAAGATTTGTCTTTATATTTTTTCCTTTTCCTTTGACAAATGTCTCATGAGGCTTAATTTAATTTCTTGGTGCACGACATGTACGTGACCAATGCCCATTTTTACCACATCGATAACATACATTTTCATGATACTTAGGGCGTTTGATTTCCATACATTTTCATGATACTTAGGGCGTTTGATTTCCATATCATTTTCTCTGTTTTGGTGCTTCTATCCTTCTTTAATATATCTATGTCTTTGGTATTTATAACCACATCGAGGGTAATAACCACACCCTCTTCCTTTTCTACGACCATGTCTAGCATTATTATAAAAATTTGCATTCACTTCAGGGAATGGTTGAGAACCTGTTGGACATGATTTATGATTTTTCAATAACAGTTCATTATTATGTTCAACAACCAGAAGATATGAGATTAAATCTGAATATTTTGTATACCGTCTTTCACGGTATTGTTGTTGTAGAACCATATTAGAAGTATGAAAGGTTGAAAATATTTTTTTTCCAACATATCATGCTCTGTCACTTTCTCCCCACATAATTTCATCTGTGAGGTAATTCTGAATAAGGCAGAATTGTATTCAGCAACAATTCTGTAATCTTGCAATCGCAGGTTCATCAATTCATATTTTGCCTGTGGGAGGAACATATCCTTTTAATGGTCAAATCTTTTTTTTAAATTTTTCCAGAGGATCTGCGGGTCTTTTATGGTCAAATATTGAGCTTTTAAGCTCTCATGTATGTGGTGACGAAGAAAGATCATTGCTTTCACTTTGTCCTGCAGGGACATACCATTTTATTTTTCAATAGTCTTTTTCAAACCACTGGCTTGGAGGTGCATTTTAGCATCCAACACCCATAATAGGTAATTTTTCTCAGAGACGTCAAGTGTAGGGATTTGCAAGTTTGTCAAAGACATTTTATTCAAAGGGCCTTTAGATATGGAAGAATATTAATCTTATGTAGAATATCAAAAATAATATTTAGAAGACATGACCTTCTATATGTCACATTGTAAAATATAAATATCAAAAGTAAAGTTTAGGAGGTATTTTCTTTCTTAAACAGAATAATAATAATTAAGAAACTTGACATATATGAAGCAATAATAATTAAGAGGCATAGCTTTCCATTCAATTAAGTAATAACAATAATATAAAACATAGAATTAGTATAAGAACTTCTTATTTCAAAACTTGAATTATGACCAAAATGAGCCAAAGTAGCAAAGGGGTTGAACCGAAGATCCCCGATTTATTTTATTGACTATCTGAAATATATTCGGTCTTTTATAAAAAATTCGTTATTTAATAATTCTAAAGTAGTAAAGACTTAAAGTAAATTATTACAATTATTTTAGAGGGCATACCCTCTCAAATTGTGTAAAAAGTAAATAATAAGAAATAAATTGCATAATTTAAGAGAGGATGTGATTTACAATCAAGGCGGCAGAGTCGACCGACCGATTATCTTACATAATATTTGAAATTTAAGAGAGTGTGATTTACATAAATAATAAAAAATAAATTAAATAATTTAAGAAATGATGAAATTTATAACCAAGACGGTAAAGTCGACCGACCGGTTATCTCATATAATATTTAAAATCTAAATAAAAGAAAGTAAGTAATTCTTACTTGTAATTATCGCGAATCGTTCTTTGACTGCTGCGAATTGTTCTGTGACTGCCGCGAATCGTGCTGATAACGTGTTCTGAATAATAGGATGAAAAAATAAAAAATTTAAGCTAGAATGTAAAATATAAATATAAATAAATATTTTTATAAATATATTAATATTTATACTTATTTTTCATATTGTGCATAAATAAAAGAACTCACCCATATTTATAAAGCGAGAAAATAAAAAAAAAAACTTTTCAATATGAGATTGTGAAAGATACTATTTAAAGTACTATTTACTTATATGATACTGTTTATTTATATAATACTGTTCACTGATACTATTTATTATTATATTTATAACATTAATTAAAAATTCTTTTAATATGTTACCAATCAATCGCCAGTAATAAGGTCTCTACTTTTAATATGTATAAGAGGTCAAAACTCTCTCTCTCTCCTTGGGGCCGGGCTCTTTACTAATTCAGCAGTTACCCAAGAAATTACTCCGCAATCAAAAAACATTTTTCTACCGGTAAAGAATTTTCTTGCAACAAACGAAGCTTTAATTCGTATCAATAAGGTTGAAGATACTTATATAAAAATACATACATAATTATAAAACGGAGGAGATATGGGTTATGATTCCATAAAAGCACAATATTTCTCTTTACTTGGGAGCAGATTTGAGGCCATCAAAGTAAGCTCTTATGGCGGCAAGGTGCTTCTCTCTTGGAGGTCGGCATTCGTTAACTACATCAATTTCCTGTAGCCTTCCAATCCATTTATATAAAACTGGAAACTTCTCTTGGGTGAATGCCATTTCGCCGAGAAGTTCTTGTGTCACTAGAAACCAAAATGCTATAACATTTGCAACAATGTCAACAAGCCCAATAGTTTCGCCTCCAAACAAGTCTTTTCCATTGATGAGTTCATTCTCCAGGATTTTCATCTGTTGAGAAAGTTCTTCAATTGCTAGCTCTCTTTCCTTTCCTTCGCCAAAACTAACCTTCTGTGCTGTTGGCAACATCTGCATAAGAGAATCGAACATGTAATACAACAATATTAACTCAAATTTGTTTTTTTTTTTTAAAAGGTAAACTGTTTGGTTAGTTTAAATTTCATGTTTAAAAAACTGTTGTATAAGAAAGCTGAAGCAATTTATACAGGATTCTAATAGGATTATTCCTTAGAAAACAACCTTTTGTTGTTTTCACTTCTCTTCATGAAAACGTCAACAACACTGGTTTCTCATTTTACATGTTTTTCGAGTCAATTAATGAAACACCTCCACGAAACAGTTTCTTTTATAATCATTTTTGTTTTTGAAAACATAAAATCCCCTTTGGAATTAAAATGATACCAAAACGCTCTAGTTGCTTACCGTCTCTTGTATGAACTTGGCCCAAAAGCGAGCCATGGCTTTTTGATAAGGATCTTGAGGCAAAATAGGATTATTTTTCCATGTGTCGTCAATGTACTCAAGAATGACGAGTGACTCAGCAATTGGTTTGCCATTGTGTACAAGTACAGGAACTTTCTTGTGAACTGGGTTGTATTTCAGAAGTTCAGGACTTTTGTTGGAGAGATCTTCTTCAATGTACTCGAAGGGAATCCCTTTCAGTTTCAGTGCAAGCTCAATTCTGCAACTAAAAGGGCTTCCCCACATGCCATACAGCTTCACTTCTTCCGCCATATATGCTAAGTTCTGCACTTTCAGAGACATTAATTCACAGTTAATTTTGTGATGTAATTCTGCAATGAACTTGGCAACTTATATAGAGTTTTCTTTTACATAGTATTCTTGAAAACTGTATTAATTAATACAATCAAATGTCTGTATTAATTCAATCAAATGGGGTTCCGTTGGGAGTCAAAAATGGTTTATACTAATTAATACAATTATTTTGTTGTATTACTTCAATCAAATGGTATGCAATCAGCATTTTTTTTTATGCTTACAAGTCACAGAAGGACCCATGCAATGATTCTTAGCATTTTAAATCTTATCAATGAGAGTGAGACATCCTTTAAAAAATCCATTTTAAATCATAAGTATTGAAAAACATAGTATATATATATATATATATATATATATAATTCAATCAAATGGGGTTCTGTTGGGAGTCAAAAATGGTTTATACTAGTTAATACAATTATTTTGTTGTATTAATTCAATCAAATGGTATGCAATCAGCATTTTTTTTATGCTTACAAGTCACAGAAGGACCCATGCAATGATTCTTAGCATTTTAAATCTTATCAATGACACATCCTTTAAAAAACCCATTTTAAATCATAAGTATTGAAAAACATAATATATATATATATATATATATATCACAAAACTGCACTAATTTCAAGTCAGGAATATGGAATCTATAAGTTATTGACATAGTTTTTAAATTATAGGGTAATAAAACATGTTATTAAAATTAATACGTAATATAAATACCGAAATATAAATATTTTGATATTGTGAATCTATTATCCATTGAATTATTGAATATAAATCTAATTATCTAAACTCATTTTTTCTTTCTTATTTTTTTCCTTCGAATTCTCTCTTCTTTCTTTTTCTCAACTTCTTTTCCTATTTTTTTTTATTTTTTTATTTTTTTTCCTTCTCTTCTTAACCTAAATTTTTTCCAAAAGAAGCAAATTGTTGCTTCTATTTCTAATGAAGCTCACCACCCTTTGCCCAATTAATGAAGCTTTCATATTTCCAATTACTTAACACATGCCACTATCAGTATTTTCCTTTCTCTTAAACATGCTAGTATGCTTACATGTATGACAAGCTGCATGCAAGAAAGATGGCAATTTAGCCATTTGTATTACAATTCCTTCCATTTTATAAGAATTTCGTCTTTGAAATTCACATGCCTATATGAAATAAAAATGGACACTGAGCTTTCATGTAATCTCTCTCATTGCATGATTCCTCTTTAAGACTTTAATTAGCAGATTCTAGTTTTATTACGCAATTCTTGCTAATAATAGTCTAGAATCTGAATAGGTTCCTCATTATAGGTTAAGTCTGGCATCAACTGAATTGGTTAATTATATAGAATATGAGAAGGGTCGGGTATAAACATTTATAGCATAAAAATATAAAACACATCATAAATGCGTGACAACTTAGGTGATAAGCAACCATACTGACATTCTAAATAATCTTATATGGCCTAATATATTGAAAACGCAGTTTTACATATTTGCTAAAATGAAACACACTCTTCCACAAAGAAATTCATAAGAAGACTTTATCACCCACTGTAAACTTAAGTTGTTTATTATGTTTATCTGTATAACTCTTTTGTCTATCTTGAGCTACCTTGAATCTATCTCTAGTAATACCAATCTTTTCATTAGTGGTTTGGATAATCTCTGAACTCAACAGTTTTCTGTCTCCAACCTCATCTCAACAAACTAGAGTCTTATATTTTCTTCCATATAAAGCCTTATATGGTGCCATCTAGATATCGAATTGAAAACTATTATTATAAAAAGACTATATTAATGGTAAATAATTATTCTAATTTTCCTTCAACTACAAATACAGGCTCGAAGCATATCTTCTTAATATCTGTATAGTCCTCTTTAACTACCCATCTGTCTAAGATTAAAAAGCTATACTAAAATTTAATTTAGTGTCCAAAGTTTTCAATAAACTAAGTTAGAATCTAAAAGTGAATCGTGATCTCTCTTTAATACAATAGACACTAGAGCCCTCATGCTATCATATAATATCACTCAGATATAAATAAGCCAACTTGTCTAATGAATATAAAATCTTATAAGGTAGAAATAAGTAGACTTTATGAATTGATCAACAATTACCCAAGTACTATTGTGACCAATCCAAGTGCATAGAAGTCCTGATAAAATATGTGGTGATATGTTCCACTTCCACTAAAAAATTAGAAGCTAATAAGATAATTCTATTGGCCTCTAATGTTCTACTTTAACCTGCTGACAAATTAAGCAATGTGGTACAAACTCAACAATATCTCTTTTCATACCCTACCCCTAGTAATGTGCTCTCAAAGTGTGATACATCTTTGTGTTGCCAGCATGCATAATATAAGCTAAATTGTAAGCTTTTTCTAAAGTATGCTTATTCAACTTTGAATTATTTGGTACACAAAGTTTATTACCCATAACCAATGTCCCATCAGCTCTCAACAAAAAATCAGTCTACATTTTATCCATTACTTTTTGATTAAATTTATCTATATTAGGATCCCAATTCTACATCTCTCAAATTTGATCAATTACCATAGACCTAACTCAAAAATGTGCTATAAATATTCTAGATTCATTAACTGATAAATCAATCTTTATAGATCTCAATTGAACAAGTAATGGAAGATAAGTTATTCTCAAATGAACTAAAGAACTAGAAGACTTCTTGTTAAGTGTATCTATCATCACATTAGCCTTGCCTAAATGATAATCGATAGTATAGTCATAATCTTTAATCAATTATAACCATATTTATTCTCTTAAATTCAGGTTTTTTTATTTGAACAAATACTTCAAAATATTGTGATTGGTAAAGATCTGACATATAATACTATATAAATAATGCCTTAAGGTCTTCAATGTGATTATTGCTGCTAATATTCTAAATCATGGGTCATATAATTCAACTTATACTCCTTATGTTGCCTAGAAACATAAGCTATCACATTCCCATGCTATATTAATACACAACCCAATATCTGTCTATAAGCATTGGCATAAATTATAAATTATTCGGTGTCAGATGAAAGTGTGTGAACAGGAGCCGAAGTTAATATTTTCTTAAGTTCTTGAAAACTATTTTCACATTCATGAACCCATCAAAATTTATATTCTTTATAGTCAACTTGTTAATAGTGCAATAATCTTAATGAAGTCTTTAACAAACCATTAATAATAACCCACTAGACCAAGAAAACTTCAGCTTTAGTCATAATGATTTATCACACCCAAATTTACTACAACTTCAATTTTCTAATGATCCACATATATTCCATCAGTTGTGATCATATGGCCTAAAAATGCAATTCTGTCTAGCTAAAACTGGTATTTATTGTATTTAACAAATAACTGTTTATTCCTTAAAGCCTACAAAACTACCCTTAATGCTTTACATGCTCATTTGTACTCCGTGAATAAATAAGGATGTCATTGATAAATACTATAAAAAATCAATTCAGATAAGGATATGAAATATTGTTTATAAGATACATTAATTTAGCTGGAGCATTAGTTAGCCAAAGTAGCATCATTGGAAAGTCGTAATGTCTATATCAATTTTTGAAGGCAGTCTTAAACACATTAGTATCTCTGATCTTCAATTGATGATACATTGACCATAAATCAATCTTCGAGAAAACTTGTGCACCCTATAGCTGATCAAATATATCACCAATGCAAGTAAATGGGTACTTATTGCGTAGAGTGAATTTATTCAGTTCTCGGTAATTAATACATAGTCTTAAGGTTCCATCATTGTTTTTAACAAACAATATTGTGCTCCCATGGTGATACACTAGGCCTAATGAAACCTTTATCTACCAACTCTTGTAATTAAGTCTTCAACTCTTTTAATTCTGAATGAGTCATTCTATATGGTGATTTAGAGATAGAAGTTGTGCTTGGAACCCATTTAATAGCAAAATCAATCTCTTTATTTATTGACAAACCTAGAATGACTTCAAAAAATACATCTAGAAAGTCTTTAACTATAATAATATCTTCAAATTAACTTCGAACTCTGATATTGATGACATTAGCTAATAGGCTAAACATCATTTCTTAAGTAACCGTCTAATAGTTATAGCAGATATAACATAAGATGAAAGAATTCGTCACTCTCTACAAAAAGTAATATCAAGCTTTTCATGTCTTCTGAATATTTTCTCTTTTTGAAGACATTCTATTGTAGCATATAATAATTACCTAACCAGTTTATCCCAAGCATGACATCAAAGTTATGAATATGAAAAAGGATTAAATCTACTATCATCTCACCATTATCCACTTTAATAACACATCTTGGAAGTACACTTTCTATTGATAATAATTTTTCAATTGGTGTGGCTACTACTCTGAGGCCTCTAACTCCCTATATTAATTCTAATAGACGGAGACATAAAACTTTAACTATAACTATATCTCTTCTCTTTTGCTAACATAAGGTGCTGACTAAATCATTAATTACCCAAACTGCTAACATACTCTATCATGTTCTCTCTTTTGGGTTACCTTTGTGCTTGTCACTCTACTGCAACTGTAACTAATTGAGCAAGCCTATATATAGATTGTTCTAAAGTGGCTATACTATGATGTCCCTATGTAGGTTGTATCTTAAGTTGTGGCACTAGTTGAAGGTGTATCTGCTTTATAATAAAGTTAGACTAAGTTTGAGGCCTGGGTTCGGGGGGAACAAACGCAACTACCTCCACTCTAATAGGTGCCTCCATTTTCTCTAGTAATAAAGAAGATCTTAGTTCAACCACAGGTTTTGTGCAAGGTTGGACACGTGGATGTATGATAAAAATCTATAAAATACTTTAAAATAGTTCTAATATACATACATCATGCAATAGTCAAAAGAATCTAAAATCGTGCTCTGATATCAAACTAACAGGACCCTACCTGAGCCCTCTTTGAAAATTAATGTGGATCATGTGAAAACTATACACTATCAAGCTTTTTACTCTACATCCAATACAATGAGGCTATATACCTCAATAAAAATATACACATGCATAAATAAATAAATAAATATATATATATATATAAATTTTGTAGCTATGTGTGTCATTGGCCAACCTTAAAATGTGAAGATTATATCACGCTATACAAATTTCAACGGCAACCTAAAAAATTACAAAAAAAAAAAAAAAAGAGTGAGCTTATGACTTAGTGAATGAACATAATCTAAAAATATTATATACTTTATATGTACTATAAATAATTACTTAATAATAAACATTTCTATATGTAATGTACATGTATAAATCTATAATATAAAATAATCATGAAACTGTATATTAAGTAATTAATAAACTTATATTAAAAACATAAGTTGTCATAAAATATGCATTAAAGTTGAAAATCATAACGTAATACTGAAAATCTAAAAATCTAAAAATGTAAACTGTCATAAAATCTGTGTTAAAACTAAATAAACATAACATAATACTGAGAATAAATTTATATTGCATATAACAGAGAAAAGCTAGTATAATCTGGCCTAATAACCAACACACAAGTAGAGAAGGAGATCTAAGCTGGTCTAACCCAACGAAATACTGCATCCCTCAAATAGAGTAAATTAAATTGATCTAATGCATACACAAAGCAAATTAAACTAAATGGGAGAGTATAGATTTGGTGTTTTCAAAACTAATACTATATAATATCATAGAAGCATATTATTTTGAATAATAATTATGTAATCACAAATTATGTTATAATAAATTCTAAAAGCATTTTCATATATAACTCATTAGCATAAATATTTTTTGGTCTAAAAATAAATCATGAATAATAGGAATTTCATAACATGTATATAATTAAAACATAATTTGCTATATTAAAAAAATATATATAATATAATACATAATATATATATATATAAATATTCACTTATAAAACTGTGCTAATCCTAAGTTGAATCGAGAATTTAAACTCCATCCACTATTATAGTTCTTAAATTATAGAGATAATAAAATATGTTATTAAAACAAATACGTAATATAAATACTAGAACACAAATATTATGATATGGTAAAATTATTACTCATTAAATCATTGGATATAAATCTAATTATTCAAATTCATTCTCTATATTTCTCTTATTTTTTATTATTTTTTTCTTGGGTTCTTTTTTTTTTTCTCGACTTCTTTTTTCTCTTTTTTTTTTCCCTTCACTTCTCGACTTTAACAAAATTGATTTTGCTTCTATTTATAATTAAGCTCCCGCCCCTTTGGTCAATCAATGAAGCTTTTCATATTTCTAATTGCTTAACACGTGCCACTATCAGTATTTCCCTTTTACTTAAACATGCCAGTATGCTCACATGCATGCTAAGCTGCATGCAAGAAAGGTGGCAATTTAGCCAGGTCTATTACACACAGAGCGTCACTTCGTCAGCCATTTCCAGAGGTCCACTTCCAAAGAGATTTAGTATTTGCTTACTTGATGCTTTCCGTAATGCACTTGGTAGCTTTTATAGTTTCCCTTTCCTTGTATTAGAAAGTATTGTTGATAACCAAGTTCTGAAAAATTCAGTCACATGGTTTGAGTTCGGAATGTTTAATGAAATTAATGAGATGCTCGGTGGCCATTGTTCTTATATTATAAATTAACAATTATTTGCAATAGTTGAAAGGTTTAAGAAATTTTTTATTTATCATTAGTATAGGTAAAAGATGAGGTTATGAATGATTTGAGCATTTTACCATTTCCTTCCATTATGGTATGGTAGGACACAGCCTAAAACGAGTAATATTATTAATATTGAGTTTGGTGTTAGACTGGGTGATACTGGTTTTAGGCATCCTATGTTACTCAGGTAATTTTAATTTTCCATCTAGTACGTTAAAATGTAGTAGGATCACTAATATTAAGTTTATGCAAGGGAGAGAGAGAGAGAGAGAGAGAGAATTTTGGGTACTCCTTTGAAAGTTTCACAAATAGAAATTTTATGAAATTACCTCTTTGTCTGTGAGAATTCATCGAATTTGCAAGTAAACACTATCCTCCTAAAAAAAATCACTACAATGCTTAAGACATTATTTTTTTTTTAACAAAGAGAATACTTGGTGTGCGGAGTATTTCAAAGACAAACAGGATGTTATACTCGATTACTGAGAATTCAATGATAAACTAGGATTAGATAAATTGACTTTATTTATACTGCACAAATCTAAATTATACTTGAAGTATACATGAAAACACATAATGCGATTAATTAGAGATTAAGTCTATTTGTTATTTATAATACAACGAACAAGGAGAAGCATTTAAGTAGAATTCATCCACTTATAATAGAAATCCTTATTCATACAAAATTATAATTAAACTAATTTAAATTTAAATAACATAATAATTTTAATATGTTCCCGTCTCGCCATTCTTTACAAGACCCATTTTTACGGTCTATGAGTCGACGGTTTAAGTTACCTAATGCAAACGGGTTATGTTCTAAGCTGAAAATTTATTCAAACAGTTGATTTGAGCTTGTTCCTTGAAGTAGGTTGTAGTTAAAATACATAGTGGCGCAGGTTGATTGGGCTCATTTAGTAATGGTCCAACAAATGTTCCCTTACAAGTGAATAAAAAATATTGGCTCTTTAAAAATATCATAAGGCATGTATATGTCTTTACTACTTATCTAGTATGTACCACATGTCTAATTTAAGAAAAAAAATATTTTTTTCTTGTATAATATTGTTTTTGATAAATGAAACTCTTCAAATTAAGGTGATATTCTAATTTGACAGGGGCGATTTTAATTCCACTTTTTTAAATTTCTAATCGTTTCATTCTCTCTCTCAAATTTCTAATTCAAAAGCCAAAATTCCCAAAAATTGTGAAGGAGATCTTGGCAAGTTTGAAAGTCACTTATGAGCTTAGCTTTTATTTTTCATGATATTTCTCATTACCTCTCCTTTTATTGAAGCGGAAGCAATCAAATAAGCAAATATCTCAAGTAATATAATGCAGAAATAAGCAATTAAGAAATTTAGAGAGATAAATGTAGGAAAAAAATACACAGAATTTACATGGTTCAGTAACTTGCCTACGTCCATAGCGGATTAAGATCACACACTCTTGTTAATGAATTACAAGGCACTCACAAAGTATGCATTTTAGAAGAAAGACTTACAAAAAACTCACTATTTCTTGTAAACAAAGGGTTTTTTTCACTAAGAAACACAAAGAATGCTACGATGACAAAGATACTTGTGTTGATCATTAGGATCTGTTTACAAGCTAATAGAGAGCTTTTATATAGGTTTTAGGATGACCTAAGGTAACCCTAAATGTATAGGAGTCATTTTAGGGAGACCTGAAACAAATAGGAGGCGGAACAAAATGGGAAAGCCTTTTTCCCACACCGGGTGCTACGGCGCTCACTCTTTGGCGCTGTGGAGCTGGATGGTGGCGCCCATGCCTGGGTAGCTGTTTATTGGGTGTCGATTATTCTAGGGTGTATACATACAGTGTATGTGTTCATCATACAATATACATATCGCATATATATAAGCGCTACACAAGATTAAAAATTATACAATGAACACATATTTATATACAATTAATAAAATTAATTACAAAATTTAAAAATATCACATTTGAAGCCTTTGGATTAAATTGTTTAAAGTCTATATGAAATGTACTTGTTAACAATTCTAGTAATCACCTTGGGTGAGTTTGATTATCTAGAATGACAGTATAATCCCATAATTGTTTAACATTTAAACAAATTATATTAACTCTTAATCTAATTAAATTAATTTGTTTTATCTTTTGTTCAACTCTTGAAAAATTAAAACAAATCTATTTTAATTATTACAATTAGTAGCCAATTATTTGTTTTGTAATTTTAACACTTAAAACACAAAACAAAGAATTTTAATTTCTCAAATTGAAATAGTCACAAAAATTGCAAAAGCTAAAACTTATGAATTTTGAATTTCATTTCACTTTATATACTAATGCATAAATTTCAAATAAATTTGAATTTTATTTGCATTTAATTTAACTATTTATTTAACCAAGGTTAATATTTAACTTTAGTTGAGTTAAATTAACTTAACCTTTAAGTTAATAAATATTCAACTAACCTAACTTTAGAGTTAACTATTAACCCTAGTTAGGTTAACAATTATTTAATAATAAAAATAAAATATCTAGATATTTATTTAACTTAACCATAGTTAATAATTAATTGTGGTTGAGTTAAGCATGAAATTTTAACTGAACCTTTTGGTTAATAATTAACCATGGTTAAGTTAAATTTTTATTGAATTATTATTTAAATAAATATCTTGATTATTTAATAATTAAATAATCAACAAAGTGTAATTATCATTATACCCTTATTAGGTTACCAAGTTAACTCAAACCGAGGCCCACTATAACCATATACTTTAGTTAACTTAACCATAGTAATCTGCTGTATTTTATACTGTATTGAACTATTCAATATAGTATATTGCCTAAGTGCACAATGAGTACATTTCATATTAGGACTCTTTAGGTCTACATCCGAGTTGTTAAATGGAACTATTCTATGAGTCCGTGAACAATGCCCCACGCACACGTCACGAATATTACAAATCAGCATGTCAGACCATACAAGTTAAGGTCAGAACGCATACGTATAATCCTTTCATCATTTATTCCTGAATGTGTGGGGATATAGATCAGCACCGTCAAATCTTCGTAAGCGCATCCATAAATTTATTTCCAGATTTGTATCTCAATAAACAATATACGCAAACACTTTTACAATATTGTTTAACCTTGTGAAAAAATTATTTTTCAAGTTTATGCTTGTGGTCACAAGACTTTATGAAATACAATGTCAAAGCATCGGATATACAACTTATATATGTAAGTTGACAGATTTCGTATTTATACACACCGGACTGAATAAGTATTGGACCATACCCAGTGACACATAGTGGTCAGACCATAAAAGGTCTCTGACATATATGAAACCAAAGTATGGTAAAACATTCACAAGCCTACCGTGACACTCAGGTCAAAAGACTATAGGCTAGTTCAATAACCAATTTTTTTTTCATAATTTCAACATAAAATGCTGTCTCAACTTGTAAAGAATAAGAGAAATCTCTTAAAAAAGAACCTTTTTCGTCATGAAAAATTCTCTCTTCATCTCCCGAATTACTTTTAGAACGTTTATCTGTAAATCCGAATTACTTTTAGAATGCCTATTTGTATTTACTTTAATCCAATCTTGCTCCAGAAACTTCTTAAGCAAGTTTTTATTTATCATTTAGTAGAAATATAAAAAGAAGGTTGTAGATGCTTTGACCATAATTCCATTTTGTTGAAGGCTTTATTTTTATTTATTTGTTCTTCGTGTTCATGATAGATTTCTATACGTATTTTGAAGATAAAAGAGTCATTGATAGATTCCATTATAAAATATAAAAAAAGTCACTTATTAGATTCCATTAAAAAGACAGCAGTGTGGGATCTGTCTGATACAATAGATTAATTGACACTTAGGGTATGATGCAGAGACACGGGTACCAGGCTTACGGAATCATTTCCAATACAAAAAACCAAGATTTATTCATACCATTGAAATTGAAAATACAATCTCAGCAAGCTTAAACACAGAACTAAAAGAGAGGAGATGTGGGCATGATGATGCCTTAATATATCTCATTACTTGGGAGTAGATTTGGCGCTTTCCGCGAGAGCTCTAAAAAAGGCAAAGTGCTTCTCTTTTGGAGGTTGGCATTCATTGACTACATCAATTTCTTGGAGTTTCCTAATCCATTTGTATAAAACTGAAAAATTTTCTAGACTCAGTGCTTCTACTCCAAGAGCTTCTTGCCTCAATTGAAACCAGTATATAACGTTTGCTGCGACAATGTCAACAAACCCAATGGTTTCACCTCCAAAGAAATCTTTCCCGTTGAGTTCATTCTCCAGGAATTTTATCTGCTGAGAAAGTTCTTCAATCACGACCTCTCTTTCCTTCTCATCACTAAAATGAGCATACCATCCTGTTATCAAGACCTACAAACAAGAATCAACCATATATATTATAACAATATTCATATCAATTTTATGCTACCTTTTCATCAATGTTTTAATCAAATTTACCTTTTCATCAAGGAACTTCGCCCAAAAGCGAGCCATGGCTCTTTGATAAGGATCTTGAGGCAAAATAGGATTGTCCTTCCATGTCTCGTCGATGTATTCAAGAATGACGAGCGACTCAGCGATTGGTTTGCCATTGTGTACAAGCACAGGTACTTGCTTGTTAACTGGGTTGCTTTCCAGAAGTTGAGGACTCTTGTTGGACAGGTCTTCTTCAATGTACTCAAAGGGAACCCCTTTTAGTTTCAGCGCAAGCTCAACTCGGCGACTAAAAAGGCTAACCGATGTGCCATAGAGCGTCACTTCGTCAGCCATTTTAAGAGCTCCACTTGTAGAGAGATTTAGAATTTACTTTCTTGATGCTTTCTGTAATGAACTTGGTAGCTTTTATAGTCTCCCTTTTCTTGTACAAAGTATTTTTGATAATCAAGCTCTGAAAACTTCAGTCAAGTGGCTTGAATTCAAAATTTTTTATGAAATCAATCACATGCTCCGTGGCCATCGTTCTGTTCGAAATAATACATGTGCCTTTTTATTTGCAATAGTGCGTTTGACTTGTGCTATAAATAAACAATTATTAGCAATAGCTTTTTAATTGACAATTAACTATAGTTTAATTAAATCTATATTTTAATTAAAATTTAGATTCATATATTTATACTCTAATTAAAATTAAAATTTATTCATTATAAATAAGTATGTAATATTGACTTATCATTTATTATTCAATTCATAAATTCTACATTCTACATTCATTCATTATTCACATACACTTATAGATATACAATTCATTCATGACAATTATGTTTATTTTTTAGACACTACTCACACATAACATCCTCTCTTTTAGTTAGATATTAACTTTTATAAAAATAATAAAATAATAATAAAAATGTGATAAAATACGACATGAATAATATAGTTTCATATTTTAATGCACACGGGTCCACACCTTTCTCTTTAATCCTTTTTTTAATAAAATAAAAAATAAAATAATGTATTAAAAAGTTGTGCATTAACTAACCTAAAATTATTTTTAGGTAAGGCACTCATTAAACTTTTTTTCCCCTAAATAAAAACAAAAGGAATATGTTCCATCGCCATTTTGTTTTTTTTAAGCAAATTATGAGCATTGAAATATTCTAATCAAAATAAGGAAATGTGATTTGATGATAACAAAATTTCTATCACAGATGTGTGATCAAAATGCCTCATCAAAATATTAATTTAAATAAAAAAAATCATCATCAATTCACTCACAACTGTATAATCTTATTATGATCAAATTATGCCGGCATGATTATGCATATTATTAGATCCAAATCTTTATTACATAATTAAAATCGTATGATTCATATAAAATTAATTCAAATTATCTCACAAACGTATATGATCAATAAGGCATGAATAAGACATGATTATGATCATGTTATTATGATCTTGCGGTAAAAAAAAAAGTGTAAAATCAAGGTTTGGATCGTAGCCAATCAAAGCAAATCAGTCCATAAGCCAAATCTGACCGTATGATTAAGATAATGCAATTTATCAACGATGCAAGACCAAGACTCAAATCATGGTAAATCAAAGTGAATTTGATTCAGTAATAAAATAATTAGATTCTCGGTATTTGAGATTGGAACGAAACAGATCTTAAAAATAGACAAATTAATGGTCTTTTTGTTGCTTTTGGTAAGAAATCTCTATGACAGGAACTAGAAACAAGAAAGACTTCTTAATCTAATGTACAAGATCCAAACGAGAGGTAAATAATGCTTGCTTTTAATAGTTTATTTATGGAAAACGGAAACACTATTTTTAAAGCTAAAATTCATCTGGCCATTTCAATGTTTCATCAGCTTAGATGAGAGAAACACAATAAAGATTAGGAACCCTAGAAATCCAAGATTTGAGGAAAATGTTGATAATCAAACCAAATTTTTGCTTTAAAATTAGGGTTATCCATTTAATTAGTTGTGTAATTCTTATAAACGACATCAAATAAAAAATTATGGATCTTTATTGATTTATTAAAAAGAAGTTAGAGAATTTAAAATTTTAAAGTGAGGATTTTTTATAAATGAATTATGTATTTCATTAAAGTTTTTAAACCGTCTTTTTATAGTAAAAAAAAAAAAAAACTCATAGGTAAAGAAATTATAATAGTGCCTTTTATAGGCCTTTTCCTTCTTCTCTTAGCATTGCAATTGCTCTAGATATGTTATGAACCAACGATGAACACTTCTAGAAAAACCTGCACATATGTGAGTAAAATAAACCACAAGAGAAATAAAAGAAGTTATTTAGGAAGATGATTGTTTCTCTCTAGTATTTGGATTATTTATCCTTTGGTTTAATTTTTTTGTTAGATTTTTGAATAATTGGACATTTTTGAATTGGTTCATTTTTCAGTTTTCAATATATTAACAGCTTAATTTTTTTTTTTAAAAAAAGAGAGTAAGATTTAGGGGTGTTAAGAAAAGATGAGGGGACAATTGTAATTCACTCAAATGTTAGGGAGAAATTTTCTCACAAAATCAGAACCATTGCTAGCGATGTATAGGGTCATCAAAAGAAAGCTCTGTATAGGATTTAGATCATCGCTGAAAAGTTTTTACTGCCACCAAAGTGAACAGTTGCTTATGAAAAGCTATTCCTTTGAATATCAAACTGTGAGAACAATGGAAAATGTGTAAAATTACCTAAAAGGTAATTTAGAAAGTTTATTTGTAGAAAGTTCATTAAGGACAAAATGATAAAATACAACTCATTTAATGGCTTCTCTCTTACTATGTCACTATTCATTTATTAAGAAATTTCTCTCTCTAGAGATTTAAATTCTCTCTAATTTCTCTGTATAAAATATCAATTCACTTCAAAATTATTATATCAATAGTCCATAATCTTTCATTTGGCACTGTCTATAGAAATCACACAACAAATTAAATGGGTGATCTTAATTTTAAATTTACAAAATTAATACGATTTTCTTAAATTCGAATTTCTAGGGTTTATGAGAACTGATTGCATTATTATCAGCAATTGCATTCCTTGTAAATCACATCAATCACTCAAAGCTTGTCTTGATATTTGTAATAAATTACGGATTTTGGTTGAAGAAAGCATTTGCAATTTTTCATGGTTAATGATTTTTGAGTGACCAAATGGCAAGCCAATCAAGATCACGACCATTGTTTCAGATCTTATAACAAATGATCTGATCATATGGTCAATAATAATTCAGATCTTGGAGCCACATGATCATAGTTATACGGTCATGATCATTAATCATCGATTATATGGCTTGTGTACGATTGTGAGATAACTCAATGAATGAAAAAGTTGATCATTGATAAAAAATGCTCGACGGTCATGATCTAATCTCAATGTCATGGCTAAGATCATCAAACCGTTGATTGCCAAACCATTATCTATTTTTAGTAACCATTTGATCATGATCGCATGGTTGTATGGTTAGGTCATGAGAAATAGGCTTGATCAAATCCTATGGTTGTGATTAAATCTTTATTTTCAAAGTAAATCAGGCCATAAGCCAAATCTGACCGTATGATTAAGACTATGCACTGTATAAACGATGCAAGACCAAGACTCAAATCATCGTAAATCGAAGTGAATCTGATTCAGTGATAAAATACGTAATGAATGAGACTAATGGCCTCGTGAATCAGCTTTATGAAAATTATTCAGTTGACTGTCGGTATCTGGGAAAGGGACAAAACAGATCAGACAACTGTTTTTTTTTTTTTAGATATTCACTATATTTATAAGAGAGGGGAGAATCTAACTCTTAGGGGAGGTGTCCTTACAAAAAGGGGCTGTTGTCAATTTTTTCAGCCCCATGTGCTACAGATCAGACAAATTAATGGCGGCTTCTGGTAACAAATCTCAATAACAGGATCTAGAAACAAGAAAGACTACTTAAGCCTCTTTTTTGTAATGAGAAAAAAATTCATAAGTAAAGAAATTGCAATAATATTTTTTATGAGTCTTTTATATTTTTAATTAATTTTTAAAAAATTATCCTAATTAATTATTCATTAACTAATTTAATTTTATGTCTCCAACACAAGAGACTACTAAAAAGACCCAAACCGAAAGAAATAGATAAGATTTGTGCAGAGAAACAAAGAAAACAATAGTGCACGCAAATCACTAACATTTGAAGGTAAAATCTTTTCGAGTGTTATTGTTTCAACAACCCAAATTTATAATCCTAGACAGGCACTGCCATTGGCTGTGCTGCCCATGTGCCATCATCATCAATGGACAGCTGCTTATGAATATCATCATTAATGGCTATTTATGGGCTTTCTAGATGATAAGAATGAACCAACACGCTGCAAGTTGTGTAATCTTTAACCGATCGTTTCCATTGCTTGATTTTGATTCCCATTGTCTTTCTTCCTCATAGGCATCTCTGGACTTGCATTGATAAAAAACCCTAACATGTATTTCATATCTGAAGTCTGTTTTGGCTAGCACAATAGTCAATACTTCAATGCGTCCAAGTCCTTGATCAATATAATGATAAAAAAAAAAGACCTACTTACAAAGTTTAAAATTACAGCTCATGGACATATATATGCCCAACAACACAACATATTTCTGAGAGTTGTGTGTTTTCTTATGCAGCCACGCACATGGAGAAATCAAAAACCTTAAGCAGTCCCCACATGCATTATTATTTAGATTCTAGAATTATCCTATCGAGATATTTCTTCTTGCCTATTTGTGGTTCCTAATCCACAAGAGTCATCGACTTAAGTTTCGGCCTACACATATATAGTTCATAAGTGATCAAAAGCATATTTCAAATTTACTTTAATCTTATTGAAAGTTTTTTTTTTGTCCAAGTGCTTACACATTTTCTTTTGCTGACATTTTGAATTTCTCTTTTTTTTTATTTATTAATTTTGATTTATTGTGAATGTAGTCGATTGTTGAATCACGTAAATCTTAAATGCTTTAATTGTGTTTTATCTTCTTCATTGAACTTTACAATTTTATATTTTCAATTACTTGTTGAAAAATCCCAATAAAAATTTATTGAGAATGTTAAAAAAAGGTTTCTAAAATTAACTAAAAACTAAATACATGAGCATTTGATTATCATCAATAATAATTTAAGCCCCTAGATTGTAAGGAAAAAACATCAACAAATGTTGTGTCATGGACCAATGGTTCATAGAACTTGATTGCTTAGAATCATGATACCATTTATATTCAATCATTGTAAGTTTTTTTATTTTTTCTCTCTCTCTTAGCATTGTAATTGCTCTAAATATGTTATGAACCAATGATAAACACTGCTTCTAGAAAACCTGCACATATGTGAGTAAAATAAACCAGATGAGAAATAAAAGAAGTTGTTTAGGTAGATGATCGTTACTCTCTAGTATTTGGATTATTTATCCTTTGGTTTAATTTTTTTGTTATATTTTTGAATGGTTGGGACATTTTTGAGTTGGTACATTTTTCAGTTTTCAATATATTGACCGCTTAAAAATCTAATATAAATTTTTTTTTTTTAAAAAAAAAAGAGAGAGTAAGATTTAGGGGTGTTAGGAAAAGAAGAGTGGACAAATGTAATTAACTCAAATATTAGTTGAAAATTTTCTCACGAAATCAGAACCATTGCTAGTGATGTACAGGGTCATCAAAAGAAAGCTCCATATAGGATCTAGGATGATCGTGGAAAAGTTTTTACTGCCACTAAAATGGGCAGCTGCTTATGAATTGCTATTCCTTTGAACATCAAATAGTGAAAACAATGGACAATGTAAGAAGCATAAAATTAGCTAAATTTAGAAAGCCTATTTGTAGAAAGCTCGTTAAAGACAAAACGGTCAAATACAACTCAATTAATGAACTTCTCTCTTACTATAAAAGGGGTCATTTATTAATAAATTATTTTCTCTCTTTAAAAATTTAGATTTTTTAATAAATTGAGCGATCATAATTTTAAGACATGGGTATAATTTTCCCCGAATTTGTGCGGAGAAATAGATAAGATTTGTGCAGAGAAGGAAAGAAAACAATAGTGCACGTGAATTACAACATAAGAAGGTAAATCTCTGTGAGATTTTTTGTCTCTTCAACAACCCAAATTTATAATCCTAGACAAAGACGGCACTGCCACTGGCTGTTCTGCCCATGTGCCATCATCATCAACGGACAGCTTCTTATGGAAGATTTAATATTATCGCTGTCAATACCATTATCATCATCAATGGCCCAATAAATTCTAAGAAGCAATATTAACCAGGATAGGCGCAGACACTTAGCTTAATATTTAGGCGCAGACACTTCTATTTACCAGAATAGTTAAATATATATATACATAAATAATTATTTTTATTAAATGGTTAAGTATGTATATAAATAATGTTTCATAATTATGTCGCCAAAATCACTATTGATATCAATAAACTGTAACCAACACTTTTTGCTTCACACACATAAGAAATTATGAAGTTCAAATATTTACGGTTCACCTTAAAAAATATATCTGAATTTAAAATGATATTAACTTGTTGGGCTCATATATTTCTTCTCGTCTATTTATGGTTCCCAATCCACAAGAGTCGTCGACTCAAGTTTCGGCCTACAAACATATAGTTCATAAGTGATCAAAAGCATATTCCAAATTTACTCGAATCTTTTGGAAAGTTTTTGTTTTTCAAGTGCTTACACTTTTTCTTATGCTGACATTTTGAATTACATTTTTCTTCATTGATTTTGGTTCATGGTGAATGTAATCTATTGTTGAATCACATAAATCTTATCTTGTGTAATTTGATTGTATTTTCTTTTTTTCATTAATTTTTTCTATTCTATATTTTTTAAAATGAGTCATATTTTTTTTAAAATAATTAAGCCAAAATCTTATTTATTACTTGATTTGGCCAATTTTAGTTAAAGCCCACAAACCAATTCACCTCCTTTTAAGTTGTCAAAAGAAAAATGGCAACAGAAAAAAAAAAAGATTTGAAGAAGAGAGAGACATGCATACCGAGAGAGAACAGAGTAAGTTTCTCTCCTTTCATGGTGATTTTCATTTAAATCTTTTATTTTGTGAAAAGTTATGAATAATTTTAGTATAAATAGCTTATGGATGATAATTTAAGCATGATCTAGAACACTTGAATGTTGGCATCTTTTCAATTAGAGAAAAATTTGGATATTTGAGGTTTTAAAGAGAGAAAGTGTAAGAGAGTGTTGGATTTCATGAAAAAAAAAATAGGGATTTGAGTTTTGGATATGTTAAAAATAGTACTTAGGTGCTATTCTAATATTGTATGAATGTTAATTATTTAATATTTATACAATGAATATTAATTGTTTAATATTCATACAATACATATTTTTAATAAAATCGTTAATATTAATTATATGTATGGTAAGATACTTGTAAAGTTTCGAATATTGTATAATCTCAAAAGAGTTTGGATCTAGTTTTAAAGAAGTTTAGACTAAGGCAAAAAGTTAGCAATGTTGAGAGTTATAATTGTTAAGAGTTAGCACTGTTAATAGTTAGCAGGTTATAAGAGTCAGAGAAATCTAAAGAGTTAAAACATTGTCTGAAATGAGACAAAGACCTGAAAATATACTAGTAATGACATAGTTGTAAAGGGTTACAAATTGTGCTAAGAAATATCATTGTGCAAGTATGTTCTCAAATATTATGTTTCTGGTCTATTTTCACTGAGGCGGATCTGTCAATGAAAACTTTATTTAATATAGATTAGTGTATGTCTATATCTGAATAGTTCAGATGAGTTTAGTGGGAGCTCATATAAACATGCAGTATTTAGTGAGGATTGGGCACTGAACAGACTCATCAGAACCTATAATAGACATTCCAAAAAATCGTCAATGACGGTTCTTTTCAAGTTGAGTAGTATTTGTAATCCTTTAACCTGAGCACCACGGCAGGCTTGTGAGTGATCCACCATACATAGGTTTCACACATGTCAGAAACCTTTCATGGTCTGACCACTAAGTGTCGTTGGGTATGGTCCAATGCTCATAGAGTCTAGTGTGTGTAGATATGGTATTAGTCAACTCATATCGGTGAGTTATATATCCCGAAGCTCCAAGATTGTATCTGAGAAAGTCTTATGGTCATAAACAATAAACTCAAAAAAGAGTTTCTTGTAGAATAAACAATATTGCAAAAATGTTTGCAAATTTTGTTTATGGGAATAAAAATCTAGAGATAGGTTTTAGGGTTAAGCATGTGGAGACTTGACGATAATAATCTATGTCTCCGCTCCTTCAATATATAAGTGAGGGAGGGATTATACGAATATATATTGACATTAACTTATATAGTTTAATGCGCCATTTTTTAATTTCTGTAGCGTGTGTATGGGGCATCGTTCATGGACTTTATGAAAGTATTCCGTAAGAAAAATAGGTGTGAACCTAGGGAGTCTCACAATACGAAGTATTCCCGTTGAACACTATAGTAGCATCGAATTAAATGGTTCGATCTAGAAAGATCTTGAAAAAGTAGGAATTATTTTAAGATATCTCGAAAAATGCATAAACTTAAGTGTTAAGCTTAGAGTGTGTAACAAGTGTCATTTGACTATTAGGTTTAAATGGCCACATGGCACAATGTGATTGGCCATAAGTAGACACTTGGCAAGCCATGGCCAACCAAGGCTAATAGGTGTTAATTTAAAGGCATTTGATGCCTTAAGATAATAACACCAAGCACCATTTGAAAGTTTAAGTATGAGGTAACTATTATCTAATTGCTTTTGAAAAGGAATTGGCCACCAATTAAAGTTATCATTCGGTCACTTTAATTTACAAATAAATGCATGGCATTGTCATGCTTAAAGAAAGCATGAGGTAGCATGAGCAGTTATTTTAATAGCTATTAAACAATTAATTTGGCCACCATTTTTACTCCTATTCGGTCACTTAACAAACACCTAGCCACCGAGCAATTTTTAAAGCATGAGGTGGGCATTTTAAGGCTTTGTCATGCTTGTTATATTCGGCCACTCTAATGAATTTAATTGGCCAAATAGGATCGCTATAAGCTATAAATAAAAGGTTGGTTCTTTAATTGTTTTAAAGGTACGTGAAGAAAAAGTAAGTAAAGAGTTACTAAATAAAATGGCCGAGTGAGATAAAGAAGTCAATGTTGCTTCAAACAACAAGTTCCTATTGAAAAAAAGGCGATTATTCAAGCTTAAAAATTTCTAGTACGTCTTCAACTAGAATTGTTTAAAAGCACGCTTTAAGAGTGGGCTCTCTTTTATCTCATTAATGTAATAAGATATGTATTTCTTATTCTGCTAAGTTAATTTTGAATGTGAGACGTGTAAAATTAAAATTAAAAAAATTAAAAGTACATTTTTACCTTATACATAGGACACTTACAAATTAGCATCAGAGTGCATGTTTGTGTGCTGTTTATGCTTAATTGAAGTATCCGTAGCGTAATTAAGAGGTTCCAAAATTGCCAATTATGCGATTCAAATGTTAAAAATTCATAGCGCTGCAGCAGTGTCATTTGGTATCGTGGCGTTAGGGCTGTCTAGGCTCCAACGCCGCAGTACTGGATGAGGAGCACTGCAACGCTAAGGTTCCTAAGCCTTAAAGCCACAACACTCACCATATAGCATCTCGGTACTTGATTTCTAGGCCCCAGCACTGAGAGCCTAGCGCCACAACACTAGAGGCAGTATCTCCAACGTCGCAGCACTAGGGTTTTTAGGCCCCAGCACCGCAATGCTTGCCGCCTAACATCGTACGCTGGAGGCAGAACCTCCAGCACCGCAATGCTGGAAGCTTAACATCGTGACACTAGGGTGGTGACCCTAGCACCGCAGCATTGTAAAGGTTGATACTACAACACTTAAGACTGGGCCTCCAGCACCGTAGCACCGGCAACCTAAGAAAGCTATAATTACGCTAGTTACTCCGATTATTTATTTTTAAAGTGTTTAAAAATATTTACTGTTAAATTTTATGTAATTTATAAATTGTTGTAATAATTGCATTATAAACTGTGGCCACAGTATAAAAATATTTGTTGTTAAATTTTATGTAATTGATAAGTTATTATAATATTTATTTTTAAAGTGTTTAAAAATATTTATTGTTAAATTTTATGCAATTTATAAGTTGTTGTAATAATTGCATTATAAACTGTGGCCACAGTTTAAAAATATTTGTTGTTAAATTTTATGCAATTGATAAGTTATTATAATAATATCATTATAAACTGTGGCCTATTTGTTTTTGTTGGTAACCACAATGGGAGCCCTATTGATGGGGGTTAGTTGTGCTTGCATAAAATAAATGTGTGATTGATAATCACATCCTAATGAGGCAGGGACAAAAATGTAAAAATTTCTCTTAATCAGATTGAATAGTATTTCATTATTAGACTATGTTACATAATGGTCTATCTTATCAATACGGTATTAGACTACTCACTTCAGTCTTTTTCTAATATTACTAATGCATGAGGGAATGGTCGGTGTAATTTGAGCTATGCCGGTTAAACATGAGATAAGAAAAATATATTCGAATGTACTGCTCAATATTGCTAAAGCGTTAGGATAGTATTAGTAACATTTTTTTTTATTATTGACAAGTTAATTTGAAATACACCTACCTAATATTGCTAAAGCGTGAGAACAAAGTGTATTTAGGATAAGTGATAAGAGTTGCATGTGATGCAATTGACAAGAGTTGTCTACCTTTTGAGTTTACAAATGCTAATATTGCTAAAACGTGAGGCTGAAGTAAAATGCTAATGTGGTTCACTTTCTGCTATATAGTTTAAAACATTTAAGCTATTGTTTCCCCTTTTGAGAGGTTTAGAGGATTATGTAAAGTAGTGAGGGGGGATCTTTAGATTAAAAAATGTATAAATTTATACCTATAATCTAAAGTATTATTAATTAACAATTAAAAATGTTTCGCATAAATCTCATGAGTATCTTATAGAGATAAGATTAGTATGAATAATCCATTAGTATACTTAATCCAGTAACACCAACTATAAGGTACCGAGAAATATTTTGACTTGTTAATGAATTTAAGAATAGTCCCAGATTTAGAAAATTTGGATATTTTATTGATTAAAAAATAATGACGATATATTTCTAATAATATCTCTTCAAAAGAAGTTAAAATTTATGAGAAATGGATTAAGAATAACTCGAGAATCAACATATCTTGGCATTGATGTCTAATTATCTTTAGTACGAGCATGTGCACATGAGATGTGTAAGTGGTACAATTCTCTATCTGAAAAACTATTTGATATGTCCAAATCACAAATTAGGAATATTCATAATGAAAAGTGTTTTTATTATAGTAGGGTTTAATATGGTAAGTGTTGCTATTCAAAACACTTTACCTTAGAAAAGATAAGCCCTTTACATATTTGTTTACTAATCGTTGATATTTCATTAGCATATGATGCTAAGTGTGCAGAGATATGAGATTTTGCCTATCCTTATTATATCTATAAAGGTGTTGCATGATTTGAGAAATACTAGGAAGCTTTAAAAGGAAAAGTTCAGCTTCTCATAAGAGGTAGAGATTTCTTAGACATAGTTGTTCGGACTTTTAATTCACTTCTTTATTTTGGTAAAAGCTTTACGTTGTATAATTGCTATTTTGAGCCAAACATTATTAGGCAAATTATATCACTCCCTATATTAGATAAAGAGGATTATCATGAATACATTAGGAATAGTTCCTCATGTATATATCATAATGATAATATTTTTGCTAACTGAGTGTCAATTAATGAATAACTATTATATCTTAAATACAACAGGAAATGTCTATGTAAATAGAACAAATAGTAGTTTGAAGATTTTAAATAATAAAGAATTGTAGGACATGAAATTAGGTCATGTAGGCATGAAACGACTATCCCGTTTAATTAAGGATGGTCAGATACTTGATCTAAATATGGAACCTTGACCAGTTTATGAATCTTGCATTTAAAGAAAATTGACCAAATACTTATGTAGGTATTGGACACTGACCCACTGATTTATTAGAATTCATATATATTGAAGTATATGATCTAATGAATTACACTATCATTAGGTGAATTTTGATACATAGGTTGGAAACTTTTGAAGTGTTCAAAGAGTTTTGACTAAAAGTAGAGAAATAAACCCTTATGTAATATCTTTAATTTGATCGAGATAGTTTATACATAAACAGTAAATTCATAAATTATTTAAAGGAGAATAGGATTCTCACTCAGCATAATCCTTTAAGTACTTCGCAACAAAAGGCGTTTTAGAATAAAGGAATTAAACTTTATCAAATATGGTCTGATCAATTTTGAGTTTCACCGATCTTCTAGAATATTCATGAGATTGTTCTCTTGAAACTACTACTTACTTATTGAATAGAGTTTCATCGAAATTTGTTCATTTTACTTTGTATGAGTTATAAACTGGAAGGAAACTGATCTTATATATGTTAAGATTTGAGGCTATTCTACTTGTATAAGAGTTACGTAATAAGATAAACTTGTACCTAATTGGTACAAGTATCTATTTATTGTATAACCCAAGCATTCTATAGGATACTAATTCTATGATCTAAAGAAACGAAATGAGTTCTTTCCTTATAAAGCCACTTACTAGAGAAACAGTTTCTCAACCGTCGTGGGGATTGTAGAAAAATTGAACTTGATGAAGTCAATTAAGAGGTATATGAACCAACGATGGAACTTTAAGCTTAATTGAGTAAGATATCTTTAACACACTCTCTTCATAAGTCAAAAAGGATATTGAGTGCCACCTATTAGGTATGTTTGATACCTGAAAGTGCCTTTGGTGTTTTTTTAGTTGAAGATAATAATTCTTTGACTTATAGAAGACGATGTTGGAATCGATTTGAAAATAATTAAGATGCCATGAAATTCAAAATTGACTATATGCATGACAATCAAGTCTAGGACTTTGTTATACTTCTAATATGAATTATTCTTATTAGTTGTAAATGAGTTTATGTAGCGGAAGCGTGGGCCTAATATAAAGGTAGGGACCTTTAAAGCCCGATTGGTGATAAAAGGTTACACTTAAAGATTTAGGATCTGTAATGACAAAACCTTTTTTACTAGTATCCATGATTAAGTCAATTCGAATTTTGTTAGCTATTGTAGCATATTAAGAGTTTGAGGTTTAACAGACAGATGTAAAGAAGGTTTTCCATAATATATATCTCGACTAAGAGATATGCATAGAATACCTAAAGGTTTTGTATTCTGCTTGACTTATAATCTTGTATGTAAATTGAAAAAGTCCATTTATGGACTTAAATAGTTTTTTGAAGCTGGTGTCTTTGTTAAATTAGAGAGCCTAATTTTATCAAGAACGAAAAGAAAGTATGTGTGGTTAGAAAGGGTAGTGAGAGTATAATTATCTTTTTAGTTCTCTACACATAAGACACATTCAATGTCAAAAATGATGCTGATATATTGTAAGTCAATTAGTTAAAAGTTATATGAGTAAGAATTTCTCTATGAAAGATTTAGGGCAAGCTTTTTACATATTCTCTATAAAGCGTTATAAAGATAGAGCTATGATGCTAATAAAACTCTCTCAATCTTTATACGTAGACTAAGTTTTGAAAAGGTACAACTTTAGTAACTGTGAGACAGTTAATTTACCTTTCAAACATGGTATTCATCTTTCTAAAAGGAAGTGTTCTCAGCAAGAAGATAAAAATATTAAAGTATCTAACATTCTATATGCATTAGCTAGATGTAGTTTAATATATGTCATGTTATGTACGAGACCTGGATCTAAATGGTTATAAGTGTTATGAGCCAGTAATAGAGTTATCTAGGTCACGACCATTGAATGGTTGTGAAACACATATATTATACCTAAGAGTTAAAGAGGATAAGTTTCTGAATCATGGAAAAAATAACTTATATATGAGAAAATGCAGAGACTTGAATTTTTAGTTTGGTTCAGATGATTGAAAGTCTATATCTGGTTATGTATTTCTTTCCATTGGTACCCTAGTTAGTTGTGAGTGCAATTAAAATGTCTACAACTGTTTCTACCTTATAGATAGAATATGTTGCAGCTTGAGAAGCTTACAAAAGAAGTTTTGTGGATATACAAGTCAGTTACGGACTTTAGAATAATTCTAAGCTTAGTGGATTTAGTCTTACTAAATGCAACAATAACGGGGCAATTGTTCAAGCTAAGAAGCTATAAGGCACACCAGAATTCTGATAATGTGGACTTTGAATACCACATTATTAGAAAGTTCTTGACTATTGAAGATGTAATAGTATCTAGGATATATTCTATGAGTAATGTAGCAGACCCACTCAAACCTTAACTTATAAGGTATTTAAAAAATACACGAATACGATAGATATCAGATATTATCGTGAATGGCACTAAAGCAAATGAGAGTTTGTTGAAAATAGTGCTTATGTGTCATTATAATATTATATGAATATTAATTGTTTAATATTTATACAACAAACATTTTGAATAAAATCGTTAATATTAATTATATATATGGTAAGATGTTTGTAACATTTCAAATATTGTATGATTTTAAAGAAGTTCAGATTTATTCTAAAAGTGTTTAAACCAGAGTTAAGAATTAGCAACGCTGAGAGTTATAATTATTAAGAGTTAGTACTACTAAGAGTTAGCAGGTTATAAGAGTTAGTGAAATATAAAGAGTTAGAGGCTTATTTGAAATGAGACAAAGACATGGAGATATACTGGCAATGACATAGTTGCAAAGGATTGTAAATAGTGCTAAGAAATGTCATTGTGTAAGTATGTTCTTAAATATTATATTTCTGATCTATTTTCACTAATGCAGATCTGTCAGTGAAAACTTATTTAATATAGATCGGTATATATCTATATTTAGATAGTCCAGATGGTTAGTCTTAGTAGACCATGAGTTTAGTAGAACTTCGTATAGACATGCGAGTATTCAGTGAGGATTGGGTACTAAACAGACTTAATCAGAACCTCTAATAAACATTCCATAAAGTTGTCAATAAAGGGTATTTTCGAGTTGAGTAGTATTTGTGGTCCCTTAACCTAAGCATCACAAAAGGCTTATAAGTGATCCACCATACATAGGTTCCACACATGTCAGAGACATTCTATGGTTTAAATTTTATAACCCTTTTATATTTAACATGAACAAATGAAATTTGATGCTTTTCATGAGATTTTAGAATATTTATATCATACTTGTTAAGATAGTATAAAAGTTCATATTTATTATCATTATTTTATTATGTTTCTCATTTACTTTAAACTATTCTACTCATTGGGTTTGTAAAAACTCACCCCTTTCACTATTTTTCTCTTAGGAGATTATAGATTTCTTCAGTTTAGTGACTAGTTGAAGTGGATAACATGTGGTGCTCTAGGTTATTTTGTGAGTCATATGGGGCTTACAAATTCTCTCTATTGTATTTTTTCTATAGTAACTTATTCTATTGGATATTGGACTTTGGTTATGTATTATGTTCATTAGAATATTTGATGACATAAAGTTGTTAACGTTATCCTAGAGATGTATTTTTTATTTGATGTTGATAGTTGCAAGTTATAGATGAGGCATGGAAAGTTTAGAAGTATGGCTACTTATTATCAAGCTTATAAAAATCTTATATTTTAAGTTATAGGTTTGGAAATGTCTATAAAACAAAAAAAATTTTGTCGAAATTTCAATAGATTTTCCTACTGTAATAAGAGTTTATGAATATTCATAAGATGACAGTCAAAATTTGCCATAAAGTTTATTAAATACTACAGGGTATGTCGTTTCAATTGATATTAGAGCATAGATTATAGATTCTATAGACTGCCATTAATTTGCTTACTATTAGATCAAATTAACTAAAAAGTTGAAATTTGATTTTATTATGAACTCTCTTAAAGCTATATAGCCAGCCTTATTAGGTATGTACATTATTGAAGAATGTACAGTTAGTAAATGGAAGAAATGATGAGCTAATTTTATAGATAGCTTTTAAACCAAGTGTCAACTATGCTAAACATGATTTTTCTTTGATAAATTATATTGAATGTGATATGAACAGTTTGGAGACTCGTATTATAGATTGCTAGGGGTATATGACATATTAGTTTATTAACGAATATTAATTCTTGGAGTGAGAAAATAGTTTTTGGCTGATGACATAAAGTTACAAAGAGATTATCATAGGTCATTTTTAAAGGAATTAAAAGATGCCTCAATATGAAAATTTTACACCCAAAGATGATACACATTTAAAATAGGATAGCGTATAAAGAGAGTTATTAGAAGAGGGTGAGATGAACTAAAGTTAGATGATTTTATTCAAGATTGTGAAATGTTGAAGGGTAAAGGAAATAAAATGATAAGCTTGATGGTTTAACGTGATTTGAAAATTAAATGATTTGAGAAGTTATTGAATGAAAAAAAAAGATATTGGTACCATGATAATGTAGAACTACCATGCTGTAAAAATTAGCCTTCCAAGGTGCTGCAAACATCTGCATAAAAGAATGAAACATATATTATTAACAAAATCCATGCTAATATTATGCTTATATTACACCATTTTTATTAAGTTTACCTTCTCATCTATATGAAGTTAGCCCAACAACGAGCCAGGTTCTTTGATAAATATCTATAGTCAAGATAGGATTATTCTTCCATGTCTCGTCGATGTACAGTGATTATTTTTTGGGTGTGAATTGGGTTGTATTTTAGAAGTTCAAGATTCTTGTTGGACATGTCTTCTTTAATGTACTGAAAGGGCATCCCTTTAAGCTTCAGTGCAAGCTTAATTCTGTGACTATAAGGGCTTGCCTATGTGCCATGTAGTTTTACTTTTTCAGCCATTGTAAGTTCTGCACTTGCAGAAAGATTTGCAGTTAATAATTTATGATGATTTCCACAATGAACGTGGAAACTTTTATAGAGTTTTTTTCCTTTTTTTTTCCATCTTCATTTACAAAGTTTTATTTAATAATTTTGAGATTTAGAATATACCTTGTTAATGCATTAATGAGAGTTGAATTTTGTAATCAAAACCAGATTGTATTGAGCAAGGAGCAAGGGAATAAAGAAACTACTATTTCATCGATTAAAAATGATTCGATTACATCATGTACATATATATACAAAAGAAGTTGCTAAAATTCCTTAGGGTCTTATGTAATTACAAAAAAGAAAAAGTAATGAGCTAATGATTACATTCCTTCCAAGTTTGTTGTGAAAATATAGCCTGTACGAAAACTTTCATTCACCCAACTTTCTTGTCTTATTGTGTAACAAATTTCCCTCTTCTCCTGCAAGTGTGTATGCTGACTTGTCAAGTAGGAAACGCTAAGTCATTTTTCTTGTTGACTCCCCCTTTAAGCTCAATTTTCTAGTAAGATGTTAAGTTTATTTTTTTAGCAAATTAAACCCGTCTGTAATGAGATGTTTAGTCATAATATAGCCAATTGACTTTTTGATGGTATATACTTGATCTTTAACTCACTATTGGCCATATTATCTCAAATAAAATGCACATTAATTTCGATGTATTTAATTCTTTTATGAAAAATTGGGTTTGCAACTAAGGAGGTTGCATTGGTGTTGTGGCACCAGATTCTAGAAGTAGTTTCAAGCTGTATGCCAAGTTTAGAAAGTAATGAACAAGTCCAAGTTATTTCAACACTTGTGTATGCTAATGCTCTATATTTAAACTCAACACTGGATCTTGCAACAACCTTTTGCTTCTTTGAACACCAGGACACTAGATTCCTATACAAGAGCACATTATATTGATTGGGGTGTACATGCACAAGTACATTTAGTACTCCAACTTAGATATTTTATTTTAAATTATGAATATTTGACTATTTATGTGTATTTGTTTTTATCATAAATAGTTGCATAAGGGAAAATGTGATGAATAGAAATAAATAAGACGTGAATCAGATGAGAAACGAGCAAGATGCTCTCAAAATACGCCACCGAAAAAATCCAAGCTTGGGCACTATGGCGACAATGGCAGAAAGTTAGGCACCGTGGCGACCACTACCCAGTGCTATGGTGCATAATCGACACTCCACCAAGATCAATTTTCAGGTCTCGATGTTGCAGCGCCCATGTGACATATGAAATGGCCTTTAAAAACTCTTATTTTGACTTGGATTCAAAGGCCCTCGACCCTAGGGTTTCTTATACCTATAAAAATACTCTTTTAAGAGACAAAACTCAAACTTGAGAGAGGCAAAAATGCAGAGAAGAAATTCACATACAAAATTAAGAGATCAAAGCCAAGAAATTAAGACTTAAGTTTAAAATTGAAGATTCAAGTTAAGGAAAAGAGAAATGCACATCAAGACGTCTGTTTGAATAGTTTTTCTTATCTTAATTTATTATTATGTACTTGTTCTTACTATTCTTCATGGATTGATTTGATACTCTTGGTTTTGTGATGAGCTAGACTTGTTGATCTAGAGTTAGACTATGTGAACCTAGTATGTAGTTGAATTTTGTTAATTCTTAGTTTATGAACTTAATACATATAATTAATGCTTTCATTATACCTGATCAATATTTTGAATGATTGAGAAACCATGATGAACTTGACAAAGGGATTTATATGTTTAGCTTAGGATAGTTTGATGCATGATTATAGGATAACAACTATGAGCTCCATGTAAGATAAATGGCATGTATGGTATGATTTAGACTTGATCTTAATGAATTATATTCTATTCTGATTACCATAAACATATAGGTGATTGTTAGAATGCGTAATATAATCACTTGACCATCGATAGAGGCTTGTAATGAGATTAATGTCTAAGCCAATCAATTCGTATTAAGGGATTAACTAAGAGATTAATAAATCTAATGAAATACTAGAGGATAAGTCAAAACCCTAGATTCTTATCAATTAGTCAATTTAACTATTTATTTATTCATTATTTAGGTTTAGTTTAATTTGATAAAACTAGGTTAATTAATTAAATTTTAGACTATAATTTTTTTGAATAAAAGTTAAGTAGTTATAATTTTAATACTTGATTAAAAGGATTAGATCGCATAGTCCCTGTGAGAATGATATCTAGATTTAAATTCTATATTACTGGATATGATAACATGCTCTTGTACTTAACTACTATAGCATCAATCATATACCTGTTAGAGATGGTGCTTAAGTGCCATTTTGATATACAGTAAATATTTCAATGATAATTGTTAATACATAATTATATGGTAAGAAACTTGTAAATTTTTTAAATATTATAGATCTAAAAGAGTTTAGGTCAGTGTGTTAAAATTATCAATTCTAGAAAGTTAAAACCTTGTCTAAAATAGAGACAAAGACCCGAGAATAATATAGTAATGATGTAGTTCCAAAGAGTTGCAAATAATGCTAAGAAATGTCCTTACACAATATATTCTCAAAAATATCCTTTCTGATCCATGGTTACCGACATGGGTCGATCGGTATTCTTTTCAGATTAGTGTATGTTTATATCTAAATTGTTTAGATGGTTAGTCTAACAGACCATGGACTTAACAGAAGTTTATATAGGTATGCCGGTAATTAGTAAGGACTGAAAAATGATCAGACTCACGAGGACCTCTATTAGACATTGATGAACACATGAAAATGCATGTTGTTAAAAGATTCAATCACCATTTAATGTCACCAATTTTAGTATTTTCTGTATTTTTAGCTTGAAATAAAGTGTTCTCCTTAAATTGTGATTAATGAATGTTATTTGGACAGGTTTAGGTAAATTGGACATAACTCTCAATGTAGAAATCAAAATGAAGAAATTCTTGAACCTGGTGCAACATGACTCAATCTTACACAAATTTGAAGAATAGTGGAAAAGCCAAATCCAACATGTTATGGGCCAAAAATTGAGATACAACAGAATCGGACTACAACTCTTACCCAGCTTGACCCAACTCACGTATTTGGACCGTATCTCCCAAAATACGTACTCAATTGGTATAATTCTTGAAGCTGTGAATTTCTGACTTAACTATCAACAACTCGTATGTTTATGGTAAAGTCCAAATCAGCCGTTATCATGGACCAAATCGCATTGCAAGTGGGTAAAATGGTTGTTGGCCGAATTCTGGTGTATCTTTGGAATTTTGCTCATATCTCATTGGACACTCATCCAATTTGCATGAAATCAGTGCCTATGGAAAGAAGAGTCAAAATTCTACAACTTTCATGTCGGCCGCAGAAGCTGAATTGATCATTTACATTATCAAAAATATGTTGCAAGTGGATACACGAGTTATTGACTTAAAATTATTGAAGATTGATGTCATCCATGACATATGTCCATTCATTGCCTATATAAGGAGACCCTTAGGACGTTTTTAATAGATAATTTTCTCTCTTCTTTTATTCTCATTAACATGTATTGTAATTTAGGCTAGAGTTCCTAGCAAGGCTAAGAGATGAACTTTTATGTGTAGTAAATCTACTTCCATGCTTTGATTCGGTGTCAAGAGCTATAAATGTTGTAAGTTTGGTTTTGATTAAACTCTTATCTATTTTATTATCTACAATCCAGAGGTTATAATTCTCATGTCTCATATATGTTCAGTCATGCTTTTCTTATGTGATTCATGTTGATTTATAATTGTTACTGGTTATATTGTTTTATATGTTAATCTTTTACTGCAGTATTGTCAATTTGATATATTGTCGATCTTGGATAACATGTAAGGGCAATAAATGTTTGATATTCAAGTTAATCTTTTACTGCAATATTGTCAAAATGATATATTGTCGATCTTAGATAACTTGTATAAATAACATGATGTGTGTTAATGCTTGCAAAGAGTTTAACTAAATCAAATACATGTGTTATCAAATGTGCTATATATTACATACCTTCCGATTGATTGTTTGGGATGTGAAACTTTCAGTTGAGTTATAAATATCGAATCAAAGTATAGAGTAGATTTATAAAGCATAATTGTGATTCTCAAAGCCTTGCTTAAATCATCATAAGACATTTTTCTCAATTCATAGACAATTCTATCTCATCCGTTTAAATCAATTAACCCTTTGCTACTGCTTTAATATTTTACTTCACTAACCTATTTTGCCAAGAGCTTCCTCGTGGGATCGACACCTCAATCTATACTGCGATAGCCGCGTTATATTTTGAGCGTAAACAAAAATTTGGCGCCGTTGCCGGGGAAGCACACTAAGCGAAAGTCGGTTGCGATTATAAATACTAAAGTGGTAACTTTGTATATTTTCTTTTCTTTGTAAACTCTTAGTTTATTTCCTTTGTTGTAATTTATTTATTATTCATGGTTGGTTCTACCACCTAATTTATTTTGTTTTCTTTAGTTAATTTGTTATATTTTATATTATCTTAATGGCTGGTTTTGCCGCCTAATTAGTTTATTTTCTTTTATCTATTTATTGCACTTTTTTTCAATGGCTGGTTTTACCGCCTAACTTCGTTCACTTTCTTTTATTTATTTATTGTACTTTTTTTTTAGTTAATTTGTTGTATTTTCTTTTTATTTTGTGGCTGGTTCTACCGCCTAACTTAGTTTATTTATTTCTTATTGTACTTTATTTATTTATTGCATTTTTTTTTTATTGTACTTTATTTTCATTTTCTTTTACGTATTTATTGCACTTTATTTACTTTAGTTAATATGTTGTATTTTCTTTTTATGGTCGGTTCTACCGCCTAACCTTTTATTTATTTACTTATTGTATTTTCTTTTTATTATTTATTTATTGTACTTTTTTTTCGTACTTTATAGTCTTTTATTTAGTTATTGTATTTATATTTTATGGTTGGTCTTACCACCTAACTTATTTCTATTTCTTGTTGTGTTTATTCCACTTCTTAATTTTCCTTAAGCATTTCTTTCCTAAAAAAAAAAAAAAATTAGGATGTATGCATCGACCTAGAGACAAACGAGGAAGATTTGTGAGAGAACTAGAACTAGAACTAGAACCACTCCCACAATTTGTAAGTGAAGAGAATTCACCTTCTAGTTCATCTTGTAATTCTAACACAATGAGCCAACACGAAGAAAACCCCGTTAGAACTCTCAAAGATTACTTGCATCCTACTCGCACAGCCACACCATCATGCATTATATTTCCACCTAACATACCACATTCGGATTTTAAACCTGGAATGATACAACTTCTTCCCACTTTTCATGGTCTAGATAGTGAAAATCCTTATGTACATGTTAGGGAATTTGAAGAGGTAATTGCCACCTTCCATAGCCAACCTGAAGCCATAGACACTGTTAGGCTTAAATTTTTCCCTTTTTCTTTGAAAGACAAAGCAAAGAGTTGGTTATACTCTTTAAGGCCGAGGTCTATAGGAACTTGGGCAGAAATGACCCAAGCATTTTTCAATAAATACTTCCCACAACACAAAACTAATGGCCTGAAAAGACAAATTTCTTCATTCTCCCAAAAAGACAGTGAAACCTTATATCAAGCATGGGAAAGGTTTAAAGAGTTGCTAAATCTGTGCCCTCACCATGGGTATGAAAATTGGCGCTTGGTTAGTTATTTCTATGAGGGACTCACAATTAGAGAGCGCCAATTTGTTGAGATGATGTGTAATGGGGAGTTCCTTCACAAAGATCCTGAGGAAGCCATAGAATTCCTTAATGACTTAGCCGAAAAAGCTCATACATGGACTGGACCTAGCATTGCTGAAAGCACAAATAGGTCACGACCCAATGGAGTTTTCCATCTTAGGGAAGAGGATAACCTCAAAGCCCAATTAGAGGTCTTAACTAGGGAGTTAGAGGCCTTGAAATCCAAAGATAGAAGGGTCACCCACACGGTTGCTAGAGTTGAGTCACACGATGTCTGTTTTGTCTGTGGAGGAGCAGAACACTTAGCTCAGGATTGCCCCACGTATAGTGAGATGAGAGGGATATATGAGGAACAATGTAATGCCCTAGGGATGTACAAGAAGCCTTATTCACCCTACTCTGAAACATATAATCCTAGTTGGAGAAACCACCCAAATTTCAGTTGGAAATCTGACCAACAAGCCAACAACCAATGGAAACAAGAACAACAAGCACCCAAGTCTTATGTTGCACCTCAATATAATGCACGACCAACTAGGAGTTCTTTAGAGGATACATTACAAGCATTTATGGAGGCACAAAGTAAGACTAATCAAAAATTTGAAACAATTCTTGCACAGGTGGTGGACGAAAACAAAGAAATCAAGAGTCAAATCACAAAATTGACCAGTGCCTTAACTGTACAAGAGCGAGGTAAGTTTCCATCTCAACCTCAATCCAATCCAAAAGGACAATTCATGGCACAAACTTCTACTTCTGATGTTCAAAATCTCAAAGAAGTCAATGCCATTACTACTCGAAGTGGTAAGATTGTAAGTGAGCCTACTCCTGAAATTAACACATCTACGAGTAGTAAAGATGCCCCCCTTGAAAAAGAGGCCACAATGGAAAAGGAGCCCGAAAGTAAGTTTTCAATCCCAGTGCCTTTTCCTCAAGCTCTTCGACCGGTTGGGAAAAATTCAGAAATTCAAGGTGAGATTTTGGAACATTTGAAACAAGTTAAAATTAATCTTCCCTTGTTACATTTGATTAAGTAGGTTCCAACTTATGCCAAAGTCATCAAGGATTTATGCACTATCAAAAGAAAACACCATGTGAAAAAAACTGCATTTTTGGCAGAACAGGTAAGTGCAGTGATTGAACAAAAGACACCACCCAAGTATAAAGACCCAGGATGTCCCACAATCTCCTGCCAAATTGGGACACATGAGTTTGGTCAAGCTTTATTGGACTTAGGAGCAAGTGTAAATTTAATGCCTTATTCTATTTACTTGCAGTTGGGACTTGGTGAGATTAAACCAACATCTGTAGTCCTACAATTAGCTGACCGATCAATCAAGAAACCACGGGGAATAGTAGAAGATGTTTTGTTGCAAATTGACAAATTTTACTATCCTGTTGATTTTCTTGTTTTAGATACTCATTCTGTTGTTAACATGGAGTCAAAAATCCCTCTTATTTTGGGGAGACCTTTTCTAGCCACTGCTAACGCTCTTATTAATTGCAGAAATGGTCTAATGAAATTATCTTTTGGGAATATGACTCTTGAGGTGAACATTTTCAACATTGGCAAACAACCACGAGAAGAAGACGAGTGCTATCATTCATATATGATAGACACACTTGTAGCGGAGGAAGCTTATAAAAATCATGGCTATGATTCTTTGAAAAACCTTCTCAATTTTGATTTTGAAGAATTGTATTATCCTGATATAACAACTAATGTGTTTAGTATTTTTGACTCACAGGATAAACGGACTCGATTTTGGCAGCCACACTTTGAAGAGTTGCCACGAGAGAGGGAGAGACCGAAACCATCAAACCTCGAGACACCACAAGTTGAGCTTTCTCCACTGCCCAAAGGTTTGAAACACGCATTCTTGGGACCAGGTGATACCTTTCCTATCATCATTTCTTCTGAACTTAGTGCTGAACAAGAGAAAAAATTGATAAAATTGTTAAAAGAACATAAGTCTACATTAGGTTGGACCATAGCTGATATTAAAGGTATTTCTCCATTGATATGCTCCCATAGAATTCATTTAGAGGAAGGTTCCCAACCTCGTAGAGACCCACAAAGAAGACTTAACCCAACAATGAAAGAAGTAGTAAAGAAAGAGGTCTTGAAACTATTAGATGCGGGTATAATCTACCCAATTTCTGATAGTCAATGGGTAAGTCCAACTCAAGTAGTTCCTAAGAAATCTGGGGTTACTGTTGTTGAAAATGAGAATGGGATACTTGTTCCAACTAGGGTAGTAAGTGGTTGGAGAATGTGTATTGATTATAGAAAGTTAAACACAGCCACTAGGAAAGACTATTTTCCATTGCCCTTTATCGACCAAATTTTAGAACGTGTAGCTGGACATCCTTTTTATTGCTTTCTTGATGGGTATTCAGGGTATTACCAGATTGAGATAGCTATAGAAGATCAAGAAAAAACTACTTTTACATGCCCTTTTGGTACTTATGCTTTTCGTAGAATGCCATTTGGATTATGTAATGCACCAGCTACTTTTCAGCGTTGCATGTTGAGTATTTTCTCTGATATGGTTGAAAAATGCATGGAAGTTTTTATGGATGATTTGACTGTTTTTGGTAATTCTTTTGATTTATGCCTACTTAACTTGAAATCTGTTTTGAGTAGGTGTGAAGAAAAAGGACTTGTGCTAAATTGGGAGAAATGTCATTTCATGGTATCTTCAGGAATCGTTTTAGGGCACATTGTATCTGAAAGAGGGATAGAGGTTGACAAGGCAAAAATTGAATTAATCTCTAAATTACCTACACCTAAAACGGTAAAAGATGTCCGATCCTTTCTTGGACACGCTGGCTTTTACAGAAGGTTTATACAAAATTTTTCTGCCATATCTAGACCATTGTGTAACCTTTTGCTAAAAGATGCAGAATTTACATGGACACAAGAGTGTGAGGAGGCATTCCGAACACTCATTGCCAAACTCACCACCGCTCCTATCATGCAATCACCGGATTGGAACCTCCCATTTGAAATTATGTGTGATGCAAGTAATTATGCTGTAGGAGCAGTTCTTGGGCAACGAAGGGAGGGAAAACCCTTTGTTGTTTATTATGCTAGTAGGACTTTGAATGATGCTCAAATGAATTACACTACTACTGAAAAAGAACTACTAGCTGTTGTTTTTGCCTTAGATAAATTTCGTTCTTATTTGATTGGTTCACCTATTGTTATTTTTACTGACCATGCAGCCCTTAAGTACCTTCTTTCTAAGAAGGATGCTAAAGCCCGTTTAATTAGGTGGATTCTTCTTTTGCAGGAATTTGATATAACCATCAAAGATAAGAAAGGCGTTGAAAATGTTGTTGCTGATCATCTATCCCGCCTTGAGTTCACTGACTCTACTGATTTGCCACCCATTCGAGACGATTTTCCAGATGAACATCTTTTTGCTATAAGCCAAATACCTTGGTATGCACATATCGTAAATTATTTGGTTTGTGGTGAACTTCCATCTGACTGGAGTGCACAAGATAAGCGTAAGTTCTTGGTTGAGGTACGTAACTTTTATTGGGATGATCCATATCTTTTCAAATACTGTCCTAACCAAATCATGAGACGTTGCATTCCTGAAAGTGAAGTTTCTAGTGTCTTAAATTTTTGCCATAGTGCTGCTTGCGGTGGCCATTTTTCTATGAAGAAGACAGCTGTGAAAATTTTACAGTGTGGTCTTTATTGGCCCACTTTGTTCAAAGACACTAATAATTTTTGTCGTTCATGTGAAAGATGTCAAAAGTTAGGTGCTTTATCTCGAAGAAATATGATGCCTCTTAACCCTATTCTTGTTATCGAGATATTTGACTGTTGGGGTATTGATTTTATGGGTCCATTTCCTTCATCTTTTGGCTATCTTTACATCCTTTTAGCTGTTGACTATGTATCAAAATGGGTGGAGGCTGTAGCTTGTCGTACTAATGATAATACAACTGTGGTAAAATTCTTAAAAGAAAATGTGTTATCTAGGTACGGTACGCCACGTGTCATCATTAGTGACCAAGGAACACATTTTTGTAATCGTTCTTTTGAAGCTTTGATGCGCAGGTATGGTGTTCTTCACAAAGTTTTCACTGCATACCATCCACAGACAAATGGACAAGCCGAGCTAGCAAATAGAGAGGTTAAACAGATTTTGGAAAAGACGGTTAACCCGAATCGCAAAGATTGGTCTCTACGCCTTTCTGATGCATTATGGGCATATCGTACTGCATACAAAACCATCTTAGGAATGTCCCCATACCGGCTTGTTTATGGGAAAGCTTGCCATTTACCTGTTGAGCTAGAACATAAAGCTTATTGGGCTGTCAAAGCCCTTAACTTTGATTTGAATGCTGCAGGTCTCCAGAGAAAGTTACAATTGTCAGAAATAGAAGAGCTACGAAATGACGCATATGACAACTCCAAAATTTACAAAGCTAAAATGAAAGTAGCTCATGATAAACAGATCTCAAGGAAACACTTTGAGCCAAATCAACGGGTCTATCTTTATGATTCTCGATTGCATTTACACCCTGGAAAGTTGAGATCTCGATGGACTGGTCCATTTATGGTAAGACATGTTTTTCCTAATGGTGCTGTTGAAATAGAAGACCCCACTGATGGACGGACTTTCAAAGTGAATGGACAGCGGCTAAAAAGCTACGTGGAAAAGGTAAACGACTCTATGTACCTAGGCGAGATCCCTCTTGTGGATCCTGTCTATCGTGATTGATCAGGTTCAATCTATCTGTACCATATTTTATATTTTGTCTATACTTTATCTTTTGACTTTGTATTTTTGCTTTTATTTTCCTGCACATTTTATTTTACTTTATTTTCTTCTTTTTATTTTTTCTTCAGTGTGATTTTATTTCCCGGTCAAGTGGCGGATACGGTACTCCGTGACTATTAAAGTCGGTTTCTCAGTTCCCTAAAAACTGTCCCTCAAACTGTGTATTCATCTCTTTTCTTTCTTTCAAAATGGATCGCATTCTTGCCAACCTTAAAAAACGTTTTCCTTCATTTCCTCAAAATGCTCTACTTAAGATTTACAAAGCACGGTGTGAAAGACTAAGGCTATTGATGTTGGGTAATATCCCTGTGGACCTTCGTTGGTTAATTGAAGCCAAGGTTCGGTTGTCTGGTGAGTTTGAAAATGATTTTGTTTCTCATATGCCTGGTCTTGGAAGAAGCTCTTATGCCAAAAGGCGACGAGCAAAAAGGTTACAAGTCTGTCATAAATGTGCTCGATGGAATTGTAATCGGAGTTGTCGTTCTTTAGGATTCGTATCTATAAATCGAGAAGACAAAATTCAGTTCATTAAGGATGGACTGAGTAAGGAGTCTTTGGATGATATCCTATTGACTCTTGAGACGCATCCCTGTGGGCTCGTGCAACGTGAACTTCTCGATTTATGGAACAAATTCAAAAATGAACATCAACGGTATAGTCTCGGGAATCTGACTCTAAAAGACCCTGTTTGCCAATTTATAAGAAAATTGGATGGGAAGCCTATCCCCGACCCATAGAGGGCGTTTAAGCCGTTACTGGACGTAAAACCAGAGGAAGATGTGAGCCACAATCACAACTACTTGTAAATACATGTGTTTTAATTTCAAACTTTATTTTATGAATAGTAGGGCTACTCATGTAGATGTCTTAAATTCAAATCTTTTTGTTCAATAATGCATGCGGGTCATTATGTTTAAATTTTTGTGTTTTATTTTTAACTTTCTTTTGACAAACTGTCGGGTTACCATAATCATTGTTGTCATTTGGCACTCTATAAATACAACACCTCAGTTTCTTCATTTTCATATATTGAGATAAAGGTGAGAGTAGATATGGAGGAAACCCAAGTTCGACAATTTCGAAATATATGTGTATTTTGTGGATCTAGTCCTGGGGAGAGTAAAGTGTTCGTAGAAGCAGCAAACAATCTAGGAAAAACATTAGCTGCAAGAAAAATTCATTTGATTTATGGAGGAGGTAGCCTTGGGCTAATGGGGTGTGTGTCAACAGCTGCACATTTAGGAGGAAGTCAAGTTTTAGGTATTATTCCTACAGCTTTGGCCATGGGAAACCTGACCGGGAAAACAATAGGGGAAGAATTACAAGTCTCATCCATGCATGAACGTATAGCCAGAATGCTTTGCAATGCAGACGCTTTTATTGCTTTACCAGGTGGTTTTGGTACCTTGGAAGAAATTTTTCAAATTGTCTCTTGGGCCCAACTGAATATCCACCGAAAACCCATAGGTTTGTTGAATGTTAATAACTATTTTGATTGCTTACTTTGTTTTCTTGATCAAGCTGTGGAACAGAATTTTATTTCACATTCGGCGCGACAGATCCTGGTTTCTGCTACTGAGGCGGATGAATTGATTAACAAATTACAGGCAGTTACCTACGAACCTGACCCAGCAATAACTCGGATCGATTGGTCAGTGGGCCTTAACAAGCGAAAATTAGATCTGACACTCCGTTTGTAAATTTTTCTTTTTATTTATTTATTTATCAGTACCATCATTTTAGTTTATATTTGCTTAAGTGTCTCTCAGGTTTGTTTTTTTCAAATAACTGGCGTTTCAGGTAATGTCTCCTATACTTTATCTCTTTCTATTTAAACATTGAGGACAATGTTTCATCTGGTTTGGGGGGAGGATAGTAGACATACGTTGCATTTTGCAAAAAAAAAAAAAAAAAAAATTGTGGTCCGACATTTGATTAAAACGGCAGAGTAAAGAGTTCATTCTTGAACTCTTGAGACGCATTCTAGGTCAAATTAGAATGGCAGAGTAAGGAGTTTTAGTACTAACTTTTGAAATGCATTTTAACTAACTTTTTGTTATTTTGTTTTATATTTCATGCATTGTCGTTTACTGCTTGTAGTCTTGGTAATTCTTGTATAAAGGAATTTGCTTTTCTGCCTAAGTATGATTTCAGAATTGATTAGGTTGAGTCACTATTTCTATCTAGGTTACTAAAGAATGACTTCCAAAATATTTTTGAGCACAATGCTAAGCCTTGTGGTAAGATGGATGATTCAATTTATATAGCCAAGAGAATTCCCATGTTTAAGTATATATTTTTCTAATCTCACATATCTTTTGTGAGTAAGTGGAAAGGTTGAGAAAACAGCTTATGAACTTTCATTGATCCTTTGAATTGGTTAATTTTTGTTTAGAATGATATTATTTGAATTAAGGGATAAGTTGGTTACATTTGTGCATAATATAATTTGGTGAGAAACCTTTGTAATGCTTCCTTGTATTCTTCAAAAAAAAAAAAAAAAAAACACACAAAAGTACCAAAAACAAGAAAAAAAAAAAAAGCAATTCAGTTTAATAAAGTCTTCATTCAATTTTAGAAGACAAATACCTTGTAAAACAGTTTTCTCACCAAGTTATAATTGTATTGTTCTCACCAGCCAATTAAAGTTCTAAAGTTGACGTATGATATGAATAATTGATTTTTAAACAAATAATTTTTCTATCTTCGGATCAATGTTAGTTTATATGTCTGTCCTTAAAATTGACTTTTTCTTGAGTGCTTAACTGTTTACCAACTCCATAAGAGAAGTCCTAACCTTTTAAACAGTCATACACATGTGAGGATATGGAGTTGAGGCTTTTACTTGGAGAAATTCTCAAGGCTATATCTATTGTGGTTTGTGGTTAAATGGTTATGGCTTAGTTCACACACACACAAATTATGGAAGTTGTAATTGAAAAAACCATGATAGCAACAGTGATCTCGAACTGACATTTTGATTGAAGTGCTTAGATAGTTTTGCATATTCTATTTACGCTTGAATTGCTAGAGACTAGCAATAAGCTGGTTGGGGGCTGTGATGAACACATGAAAATGCATGTTGTTAAAAGATTCAATCACCATTTAATGTCACCAATTTTAGTATTTTCTGTATTTTTAGCTTGAAATAAAGTGTTCTCCTTAAATTGTGATTAATGAATGTTATTTGGACAGGTTTAGGTAAATTGGACATAACTCTCAATGTAGAAATCAAAATGAAGAAATTCTTGAACCTGGTGCAACATGACTCAATCTTACACAAATTTGAAGAATAGTGGAAAAGCCAAATCCAACATGTTATGGGCCAAAAATTGAGATACAACAGAATCGGACTACAACTCTTACCCAGCTTGACCCAACTCACGTATTTGGACCGTATCTCCCAAAATACGTACTCAATTGGTATAATTCTTGAAGCTGTGAATTTCTGACTTAACTATCAACAACTCGTATGTTTATGGTAAAGTCCAAATCAGCCGTTATCATGGACCAAATCGCATTGCAAGTGGGTAAAATGGTTGTTGGCCGAATTCTGGTGTATCTTTGGAATTTTGCTCATATCTCATTGGACACTCATCCAATTTGCATGAAATCAGTGCCTATGGAAAGAAGAGTCAAAATTCTACAACTTTCATGTCGGCCGCAGAAGCTGAATTGATCATTTACATTATCAAAAACGTGTTGCAAGTGGATACACGAGTTATTGACTTAAAATTATTGAAGATTGATGTCATCCATGACATATGTCCATTCATTGCCTATATAAGGAGACCCTTAGGACGTTTTTAATAGATAATTTTCTCTCTTCTTTTATTCTCATTAACATGTATTGTAATTTAGGCTAGAGTTCCTAGCAAGGCTAAGAGATGAACTTTTATGTGTAGTAAATCTACTTCCATGCTTTGATTCGGTGTCAAGAGCTATAAATGTTGTAAGTTTGGTTTTGATTAAACTCTTATCTATTTTATTATCTACAATCCAGAGGTTATAATTCTCATGTCTCATATATGTTCAGTCATGCTTTTCTTATGTGATTCATGTTGATTTATAATTGTTACTGGTTATATTGTTTTATATGTTAATCTTTTACTGCAGTATTGTCAATTTGATATATTGTCGATCTTGGATAACATGTAAGGGCAATAAATGTTTGATATTCAAGTTAATCTTTTACTGCAATATTGTCAAAATGATATATTGTCGATCTTAGATAACTTGTATAAATAACATGATGTGTGTTAATGCTTGCAAAGAGTTTAACTAAATCAAATACATGTGTTATCAAATGTGCTATATATTACATACCTTCCGATTGATTGTTTGGGATGTGAAACTTTCAGTTGAGTTATAAATATCGAATCAAAGTATAGAGTAGATTTATAAAGCATAATTGTGATTCTCAAAGCCTTGCTTAAATCATCATAAGACATTTTTCTCAATTCATAGACAATTCTATCTCATCCGTTTAAATCAATTAACCCTTTGCTACTGCTTTAATATTTTACTTCACTAACCTATTTTGCCAAGAGCTTCCTCGTGGGATCGACACCTCAATCTATACTGCGATAGCCGCGTTATATTTTGAGCGTAAACAGACATCCCATAAAGCAGTCAATGAAGGGTTTTCTCAAGTTGAGTAGTATTCGTGATCCACCATACTTTGGTTCCACGCATGTCAAAGACCTTTCATGGTCTGACAATTGGGTGTCGTTGAGTATGGTTCGATGTTCATGGAGTTCAATGTGCATAGATATGAGTTCTGTCAACTTATATAGGTGAGTTATACATTATAATGCTCTAAGATTGTATTTTAGGAAGTCTTATGGCCACAAGCATAAACCCAAAAAAGAATTTTTCATAGGGTTAAATAATATCGTAAAAAAGTTTGCGGATATTGTTTACGAAAATACAAATCTGAAGATAAGTTCACAGTCGAGCATATACAAATTTGATTGTGATGATTTATATCTCTGCTCTTTTAAGGATATAGGTAACAGAGGAATTGTATGGATATGATTGACCTTAACTTGTATAGTTCAATACGTCGTTCTGTAATATCTGTAACATATGTGTGGGACATTATTCATGAACTTTGTGGAAGTGTTCTGTAAGATAAACGGGTGTAAACCTAGAGAGTCTCACAATATGAAGTATACTCATTGAGCAAGAGGGTAGCGGGACGGATCAATCTGGGAAGATTTCTAAAAGCATGATATGTTTTAGGCCCGATTTAGAAAATGAGAAATATAGTTTGCAAATATTATAAATAGGTCCCCATTGCATGAAAAAGTGAAAATGCACACATAGTATGCATGTATGGCCATTTATGTTATAAATGGCAGCATGCATAGACATGCATATAACAAATGTCAACCATACAAAGTGTTTGCATGGATAAGTGACATTTGTCACTCATGCATAAGCCTATATGGTATCACATGGCTACATGTGAGACATGTGGCCACTTAAATGTCTTAGGCCATTTAAAAACAAATGAGAGAGTTCATTTGTTGGTGAATTCATTTTCAATGAAAAATTCATGCATTGTATTTGAGAGAAAATGACAACTTTGAGAAAGTTACATTTTGGTTCTTAAACACAATTCTAAAGCATTTTAATGCTTCAACTAGTTCAAGTGTTGAACTTATTTTGATTCCTGCACGAAATACTGATCAAAGGCTAGCATTTTAGCTACTCTAATCCCGCTAAATATTTCAGTCTAGAATTATTCAAGAGAGGACTTCATTGTAAGCTCAACAAACTTTAGAGTTCAATAATCTTCACCGAATCATCTACCAGGGTATGTATTCGGTTATAGTACTATTTTTGAGTCAATTATAGTGTGTGTATATTGATTATATTGTTTTATTCTACTGTGTAATGTACGTTGGATATGCATTTAAAATTTTTTAACATATACACAATCATATGTATGCACCCTTTAATACACTAACAATACCCACTCACAGATTTTTTGTCATCAGTATTAGTAGTTCAATCAGCATCTGAGAATGTTGTCAATTTCAGTTTTCCTTTAGGTGAGTAATAGAGTCCATGATTGCTGATTTGTTGGAGATATCTCAGAATCATTTTACTGCCCAGCCAATGTTTTTGTTTTGGCCTATCTGGAAATTGACTAAGTTTGTTTACATTAAAGACAATTTCAGGTCTTATTAAAGTGATATACTACAATGCTTTTATTACACTTCTATAAAGTGTGTTGTCTTCAAAGTCCTTACCTTCAGCTTGGGTGTATTTGGTGTTAGTACTTATTAGTGTTGTTGCTTCATTGGAACCAGTCATTCCAGTTCTCTTCAACAGGTTCAGGATCTACTTGGTCTGACTCATGTGCATACCCTATTCATTTCTTTTCACTTATATTCTTAAGAAGTAATTTAGTGATCTTAAGACCTTTAATGAAAAACTATCATTAAGATTCTTTATTACTGCAGCCATCCTATCTCATCACTACCAGTGATGAGAATGTCATTAACATACACCAGCAATATTATTATGTTGTTTCATTTTCTTATAATGAACAATAAAGAGTCTGACTTAAAGATTTTGAATCCTCAATTCATCAATGCAATTCTCAGTTTCTCATACTAGGCTTTAAGGGTATATTTAAGGCTATATAATGCCTTTTTTAGCCTGCATACATGATATGACTTGTTTCTATCAACAAACCCCTCAGGTTGTTTGATATAGACCTCTTCCATCAGTTTTCCATTTAGGAAAACATTGTTAATGTCCACTTGCTTAATCTTTACTATTATAGTTTTACTATTGGGTTAAATGTCTCTCTGTAATCAATTCCAACCACTTGATGGTACCTTTTGGCCACCATCTGGCTATGGATCTATCTGGCTTGTGTTTCACTTTGTAAACCTTCTTGGTTCCAATAACTTTTAAGCTAGGTTTGGGAGTTACCAAGGTCTATGTTTTGGTTTTAATCAAGGCTGTGAATTCCTCTTTCATGGTTGCTTTCCACTTCATATCAAACAAGGCTTTAAGTGTACTTGTTGGTATAGAAGAAGTGCTGGGATTGTGTTTGATGGTGAGATAAATCTTTGGTTTAAAGGGCACTAGTTCAATGTTTGGTCCATAATGTATTTGCTATATCAATGGGATCAATGAAACCTATTGGTTCCAATATAGGTGAACTGATAGTGTCATGTGAGTTATGGACATCAGATTGAGTTTGATCTTCTTCTTGGAATGGCATAAGATTAACTGTGCCATACTGAGTTACTTGTAAAACAAACTTTGACACAAAGTGTAAAGTGCTATAGACAAGTTTTTCTATAGATTGACTAACACCATTTTGTATAGATGTTATGTGGTTAGAGCCATAGGGAAAATCATCCTCATCAAATACAAAATGTCTAGACACATAAACCATACCAAACTTATCAAGGTACCTATATTCCTTATGTTGGGGGCTGTATTTAATGAATGTATACTTTTTAGTATAAAAATCTAATTTGTTCTTATTGTAGGGTCTGAGATGTAGATAGTAGGCACATTCAAAGATAAGCTCAAAAGGACTAAAGTTTCCAAGTAAAGGATATGGAAGTCTGTTGATTAGGTACATAACTATGTTAAAGGCATCCCACTAAAAGGTTATAGGTAGTTTATCATATGCAAGTAAGGATAACTTTACTTCTACAATGTGTTTGTGTTTCTCATTTGCTCTCCCATTCTGTTGTGATATGTATAGGCATGTAAGTCTATGATGTATTCCACTCATTTTGAGAAAAGGTTCCAATAACTTATACTCAGTTCCCATGTCTATTTGTAGTGTCTTTATTTGTGTCCTTAGTGTTTTTTCAATTTGTCTCTTGAATTTAATGAATTTTGGTGCAGTTTGATCTTTAGTTTACAGGGAAATATCTAGGTGTATCTACTATAGCCATATATCAAACTTAGGTAATATTTAAAACTATTTCTTGAATTAACTGGTGCAGGGTCCCATAAGTCTGAATAGACTAACGCTAATGGTGATTTAGCTTTGTTTTCAGATTTATTGAAACTAAGTTTGTGGTTCTTACCATACTAACATGACTCACAAAAAGGAACTTTGACAATTTTATTCATAAGACCAGCCTTGGTACAATGAGATATAACACTTTTTAGTGTTGACTCAAAAGAATGTCCAAGTCTTATATGAAGGGTGTTACACATCCTTTGATATTTGGACTCTGACTCTTTGACACATTCTTGATCTTTACATTTCTCATTGTCACTACACAAGTCTGATTGTAACTTAGTAAATGAAAAAAATAAAGACATTACAAAAACTAAAAACTTAGACTCTAATAAAGGATTTAAACTACAAGAATGAGAGTTACTTACTTCTTAGAGGTCACTAGCCGATATAGCCTATATTTAGCCATTCCTTGAAGAATTACTCTCTTCTTCATGTCCTTCACATCACAGGAAACTTAATGAAATTCCAAATGTAAGTTATTATCATTAATTAGTCTAGATATGCTTAAAAGGTTCTTAGTTATTTTTGGCACACACAGAACATTTTTTAGTTCCAGCAATTCATTTGTATTTGTATTTGTATCATTATAGGGAAAGTAACACACATCAACATGAGTAATGAGTAGTCCTTGTCCATTACCTATAGTGAGCATTTGATTTCCTTTGTATTCTAACCTGACTGACATGTTGTTGAAGTCACTCATAATGTGATTTGTTGCTCCATTGTTAAAGTACCAATCTTCATCATCCTTATAATACTAAATGGCTACATAGACACTGTTTTAGGGTTGTGAGTTTGCTCTATTGAAGCTTTCATCATATCTATGCCAGAACTCAAAAGCTTTATGCTCCATTTTTTAGCAGATCCAATATAAAACCTTTGATTTGCTTTTGTTTTACTATTACTTTCCTTTCTTTCTTGGTGACCCAAGATTGTTGTTTTGATTGTAGTTTTGTCCAGTATTGAAAACATTGTTGCTTCTTCCCCCATTTGGCCTTTGTGCCTGACTAGTACTCTTTTGCCCTTTATAGTTGAAGGTATTTGTGTTCTTCTTTGGATTTCTGTAGCCTCAATTTCCCCTTGAGATTATGTTAACTTCATAACCATCATATTCTTGAGCATTCCTCTCAAGTCTATTCTCATAGCTCAATAGATCTGTATAAGCATCATCAAGACTTATGGAACTTAGTCTTGAAGTAATGTTTACTATTACTGATCAAAACTCGAATTCAATTCTTTAAGGATAAGTTAAGCCATATCTTCATCATTGACTGGTTTTCCAGTTATAACAAGGCGCCCTGTAAGCTTCTTCATCTTGTTATAATAGTTTGTGATACTCATGTTTCCTTCTTAGTTGTGCTAAGCTGATTTCAATCAATCTGGCCATTGATTGGGAGCAGTACATCTTCTTTATAGATTTCATAGTTGTAGGGAACTTGTGCACTCAGTCACAGCATAGATCACCTCTTCACTAAGAGTTGATAGCAACCAGCTCAAGAGCAATTGATCTTGCCTCCTCCAAGTTATGTAATTTGGATTATTGGTGGTAATCTTGCTTTGATTTTCATCAACAATCACCTAGAACTTTGTAGGAGGAGTTGCCTATTCATCAATGAAGTTTTCAAGATTATTACCTCAAATAAATGGAAGAACTTGTGTCTTTCAAATCACAAAGTTATTCTTATTGAGCTTGGTGCTTATTAAGAATGTGAGATTATTTAGTGCTTGATTTTGATTTTTTATCAGGTTAGGAAATTTTGTTTCTACTGTTCTAAAATTTAGAAAAATACTTGGATTAGTCGTGGTAGCTTTGATACCAAATTAAATTTTATAATCAAAGCTAGATTGTATTGAGCAAGGAGAGGGGAGTAAAGAAGCTACTGTTTCATTCTTTAAAAATGATTCGATTACACATGTATATATATATATATATAAAAGAAGTTGCCAAAATTCCTTAGAGTTCTATATATAATTACAAAAAGAATAAAGATGAGCTAATGATTACATTTCTTCCAAGTTTGTTGTGCAAATATGGCGAAAACTTTCATTCACCCAACTTTCTTGTCTTCTTGTGTAACAAATTTCTCTCTTCTCCTCTAAGTGTGTATGCTGACCAGTCAAGTAGAAAATGCCAGGTCATTTTCCTTTGTTGATTACGAGTGGTCTTACTCCCACTCCAGATTGCCCTTTTTCTGTTCTTTTATGATTGATTATATTTTCTGTCTCACCATTTTTAGCCATTTCATCATGGAAATTATTAGCCATAAAACACACACCGACAAGGCAATAAATCAATTTTGAAGACAATACATTGATTGTGATTTGTGAGTTTAAAGTGCAAAGTAAAAAATTCTTTGAGCAGAGAAAAAGCTACATGTGAGAGTTTTTGAAATAATTGATTGTTGTATTTAGTTAACAGAAACGAAAGTTAATTAATTCCAAAAGCAAATAAGTGGAGTTTATTTGACGATAAAATATTTTCGTGGAGCCAGCACTCGGCCAAGAAGACAACTAATGAAGATTTTACTTGATTGATTTTCACATAATGATGATAATTACTCTTTATATATATTAAATTAAAGTTGTATTCTCTTTCTCGAACGGAAACCGAAGACGATGAACGGAAAACACAGTTCTTTTTGGTCATCGTTTTAACATTTACTATAGATATAGAATGAGAAGGAAATTCGCTTTTTATGCCTAATTCAACTTGAACTCGAGTAAAAATAAGAAATTTTATATCCCGCTCAAACACTATATATATATAAAAGAATAGGAAAGAATTGCTCAAAGATGATTTTGGGTCCATCTAATCATGATCATGATATAATTTAGTATGGCCAATAACACTGAGTTTGTATTTAAGTGAAGCAAGAGAGTAATGGAAGATAAGATTTTGAATAATTATCCCATACAAAAAGGAAAGAAATTTGTTATTCAAAGCTTGAATAGTGTACGAAGGAACAAACTAATTTATAATAAAGTAAGTTAATTAAAATAAACGTTTCCAATCCTTTTCAACAAGGTTTTTGTAGTATAGTGGTGAGTATTCCCGCCTGTCACGCGGGTGACCCGGGTTCGATCCCCGGCAACGGCGTTTTCAATTTTCGTTTTTAATTTTCATCAACTCTCCCTTGCCCCCGAAACATGTTATGTCCGATTTCTCAACTTTCTATCTTCAACGCCAAGCCTGCAGCTCTTGCAACATCAAAACACTTTTGTTTTATAAAAATCAAATACATGTTATGTTTCTTTGATTTCTATCCACCTTCAGGCTTCAACCGGAGGAGAAAAAAAAAAAGATGGCCAATGTAACACCACAAATATGAAAACTAAGCACCACCACCACCACCATCCACATTATGGCACTAGATGGCATCATCAACGTTAATTCTTTGTTCACTTTGGGACTCTTCCTCGGCCTGACTATGTCTCCTGATCCCACCTCCACCCTTGTCTCCGGTTCCTGTTCTGCCGTTCCCACCGTCGCCGAGAACTTAGTCAGTCTCATTCCATGTGTACTCCTTCACCTCCATCCTTTTCTCTAGTCTCTTGGTCTCATCTCTAAAACAAGTCGTCAGGATTGCTGATGGTAACATAGAAAATGAAGCGCGTGGCCTTAGTGTGACCATTGTTCGTGTGAACTTAATTGTTTTGCGTGTGGAAAACTGGTTTTGGGTGTCGGGTCGGTGTTCGGATGCGGGTTCTTGATGATGGCGTTGGTGAGTTTGATTCAGATTAAGTTGGGGGTCTGGAGTTGTAAGACCTTTTATACTTTGGCTGCAATATCTCCTCTTGTGACTTTAGTCCCTTCGGCATTTGTAATTTATGTTGGCCTAGTGCTCTATGCCTTCTCTCGCTAAAAACGAATAAATAATGAATTTTGTTTTGTTATATAATTTTGTTTGATTATTATTCATTGATAGAACTTACTAATATATTAGAATTTGACTTAAGAGGATGAATTTATTTTGAAAAATGACTCTCGAGTCATGTAGAGTTAAATTTCTTACAATTATTTAGACTAATTTTGTTATAATCTATTGGTTTAGTACATGATTTTTTTTTTGGGGGGGGGAGGGGGGAGTTGGGTTTGCGGGTGGTGGTGGGGATTTTGCTTCTGTTTATTATATGATCTAAGGGAACTGGCTCTGGCTGTACCAACGGCTTGAAGTTTAGTTTATTGCAATATATTAGGTGGGTGCAGAAATCAAGAGGGCTATTTTTAATCTACGAGTTAACGGATGTTGTTGCTGCTTAGGCAAGATTCATTATTCTTCTTGAAAAACTTACCATAATTGCTCATATTTTACTATTTTGTTTATCTTGAACAATGGATATCCATGTGCAAGTGGCTTCATGTCCACAACAGAGCCAAGAAGATTCCATATGCTTCCATTTCGGTTCATCTTCCGCTTTAAATCTCATAGACTTTGCCAACTAAGAGAAACAAGTTGTGAAGAGTTTCCTTCTGATCTTTTTCTTTTTTGTTTTTTTTGGCAATTTCATGGCAAGGGATCAATCAGGTTATGTTTCCGTTCTTTATGTTACATCATTTTTATTCTTTCTGCATTCTCATTCATTTCATATCTTTATTGGTGTCATTGCTCTGGTCCATGATATTCCCAGAACCAAATATTGGCTCAGAAGCAAGACAGATTCGTTAACCTTCTTTCATTCTCCTTGGCCTGGAACCATCTTTCTTTTTCCTCAAAACCGCCAGGTAAGCTTCTTAAAATTGCAGTTTTTGTCAAGAAATGGCCTCATAGATCTCATGCAGGAGGGCTTGAACGGCATGCCTTGACCCTCCATATTGCCCTAGCCAAAAGAGGCCATGAGCTTCACATTTTCACCACTTGCTTAAACTGCTCTTTCCCTAGATATCCAGTAAGTAATCTATATTTTCACATCTCAAAACCGACTGCTGCCGGTTATCTTGACCAAAGTATAGTCTGGAAGCAATTTCAGACCCAAAATGCCACAGGAAAACCCTTTGATGTGATCCACACTCTAAAGTGTTGGGCTTATGCACACTCGAGCAAGGAATCTGATCAACCTAGTAGTTTCTTGGCATGGAATTGCATATGAAACAATTCATTCTGACATAATTCAAGAATTTTTGCCGTCTCCTGAAGAGCCACAGACATATGCAGTGACTGAAAGAACTATGAAAGTTATAGAAGAGGTGAAGTTCTTTCCAAGTTATGCCCACCATGTTGCTACCAGTGATCATTGCGGTGATGTCTTGAAAAGGATTTATATGATTCCAGAAGAACAAGTTCATGTTATTCTCAATGGTGTGGATGAAGAGATTTTCAAGCCAGATGTAGCCATGAGGAAGAATTTTAAAAAGAAATTTGGCATCCCAGAAAGTAGATGATTGATCTTGGGAATGGCTGGTAGGTTAGTGAAGGATAAAGGTCACCCCTTGATACATGAAGCTTTGATGCAAATGTTCACGGAAAATGGGACATTTCGAGGAAGCACTGTTGTTCTGGTTGCGGGAGATGGTCCTTGGGGTGCAAGATACAGAGATCTTGGGACCAATGTCATTGTTTTGGGGCCATTGGAACAAATTCAATTGGCAAGTTTCTATGATGCAATAGATATTTTTGTGAATCCAACTCTTTGAGCTCAGGGATTGGATCATACTTTGTTAGAGGCGATGCTCTTTGGGAAGCCACTAATGGCGACAAGGCTTGCCAGCATTTTGGGGTCTGTATCTGTTGGTGCAGAAATGGGTTATACATTTTCACCACAGGTAGAATCAGTAAAAAGAGGTATAGGGTCTGGGAAGATGGCAGAGAAGTTCTCGAAAACAAAGGTCTGGCTGCGAGGCAGACAGGGCTGAAATTGTTCACTGCCACCAAAATGGCAGCTGCTTATGAAAGGCCTATTCCTTTGCATATCAAATGATGAGAGCAATGGGGATAATATGTGCCACTACAAATCTCCAATCAACTGAAAAGGAAATATTATTTCAGTATCCTATTTTCGAGGAGCATCTTCTAATGTATACAATAACATATCTGGAATCATTGGGGGAGGGGCACAAGGAACAAGGTCCTATTTCTTGGAAGGAAAGTTATTACAATGAGAGAATTGCAATTTGCAGCTTGTGCATTAGCGGACGAACAAGAAATTAAAAAGTTTTCTCAACGGATCAACCTTGGTGAAGAAATTGACACAACAGAGTTGTCATTGAAGTTTACAGTGCCCAGATTTTTAAAAGTTCTGGAGTGAGAGAGTTGAATGTGGCCCTCAGTAATATTAATGATGTATCTTGACAGCTACATTGGCAATATTGTGGAGGTAAATTTTCTTTTCGTTGCGTCGGTTTCAGTCCTTCTGTTTCAACCCCTTTTATACTCTCTTCTAGAACGGGCTTCAAACTAGAGTGATAGATGCAAATTGCAGATCACAGGACTTGCAAAAGAGGTATTTGTTATTGCCAGCTGCTAATGCAAATTTGGAATTGTGAAAATTAGTTTGGGGAAATGCTGGTGTCTCTCATATGCTAATTGCAAACGCTTAAAAGAATGTGCAGCATCGGTACCTAGCTTTTACAACATAGTTGATGTTTTTAGCGCAAGAAATAGTTTCACTGTATCCTGCTACTTCTAAACTAACTTATTGCAGCTGTATCTGATTTTAATCCTTTGTTTTGTTTTCCTTGAAATCTTGCAACCTTTGTGAATGGTTAATGGAAATTATGACCTTTGATATCACAGCTATGGAAAAGATGAGATTGAATTACATAATGAACCTTCAAGCATCCTCATTGACATTCATAGAAGAACAAAAGACCAGAATATCTGTTCTTTGCCTGCTCTTCCAGGCTTAAGAAACACAACATTCAATTGCCTTCAAGAATTTATCTCTGATATAAAGAACGCAAATATTACACACTCTCAACCATTTCCAGAGAAAAGCTTCAAAAAAAAAAAAAAATCAGATCACATCGAGTTTATGTACTGGAGAGCCATTAGAAAAACACTATTAGCTCTCTACAACCGCAGTTTATTTATGTTGCATGCTTTCCGAATAAACATTACCCCCAGCGGCTTCATGAATTCCTGCAAAATGTGAAATTGAAAGAAATTATACAAATAAGCAAATTAAATTTCATTTTCATATTTATTTTACAGGAGTAAAGATGCTGTGCTAAAACAACGGTAATCAAAATGCATTGAAAACCAAGATTGCTTAAAACATGCCTCAACTAAAATGATTGAGGGGTCCATTTAGAGAATGATGAAAAGTTGCTTGATATATATTGGGGATGTGCTTTCTCAAGGTACTCTAGGCATCTGGTGAATATGAAATTTGAGCAGTGAAGTACAGAAAAGCAAAGATAGAAAGAGCAGTTTCACCTTACTAAAGTAGATTATATAGTTCAACATACATCAAAATAGGTGGAGAATTCGTGTGTCTAGTGTCATGCTCTAAGTGTTCTCAAGTATTTTTTTAAGTACTTGGTGCGCGACTAGGCCTGTTGGAGGCCTCTTGGACCATGGAGCGCTACGTGGACCGGAGCTTCTAGAAGACCCGCTATTTGGATGGAGAACTAGGCTGAGCCCGTGATTTATTAAGGTAGTTCACCTTAATTATAATTCTATAAAAGGTAGAATGACATCTAAAAATATTCTAGAGCATAATTCTCCATCTTGTATGTACACCGTTAGATCATTTAGATCTCAGCTGTCGATTGTATAGGACTGCTACTGTAGTAACCAATATCCACGACTGGTAAGAATAAGTATTTATATATGTATAAATATACGTATTTTATTTGTATGTTGGTGATACTTGATTTATATATTGTTATTAGTAGTGTTTTTATAGGTTAAGGATATACTATTAGTATTGGGTTTATTTGCAAGACTTTGGAATTATTTTAGGGACCAAATTGTTATACTTTGAAAGTTTTGGGGGTGAATTCGTAAATACCAAAAATTAACCACTTAGTATAAAAATACACTTTTAAAAACCCTAATTCTCTCATTTTTGTCGAGCTACCCATTTTTAGAGAGAGAAGAGAGAAATAAAGGAGAGAGAAAGAGAAGAAGAAGAAGAAAAAGAAGAAGAAAAAGAAGAAGAAATTGGAATTTTGGATCTTTAGAGGTATATCACAACTAATTATCAATTTATTGGTGTTAATTAAGTTAATTTCTTTAAGTTTTGATTTCTGAAAATATGTATAATTAAGGATTTGATGTGTATTTCGTTTGATGTTGTGAGAATTGATGATGATCTATAAGATAGTTTGATAAATCATGATGAATTATGGAATTTCTGCTGGATAACCTCTTGATCTAGGAATTTTATAAATTGTTGTGATTCGATTCTGGTTTTGAATTTTGAGTATATGAAATTAGACATGTTTAGGATCATCTGAGACTTTGAATTGACTGAAAATCTCGGAAATTGAATTTGTAGTGAATTTACCAAAATGACCCTGGAATTCTGGAAATTTCCTGTGTAAACAGTATGATACAGTGGAAAATAATTTTTGACCTGCTGAATGATCTTTAAAAATTATGAATTTGTGGAATATGATAATTTTATATGTCTAATATTATATACTCGGAATTGAGAATTTGGATCAATGTGGTTGAAGTGTTATGAATTTCTAAAGTGTATCAGCTCATTGCAATATTTGATTAACAGATTTTTAAAGTTATAGAATAAAATAGTTTTAAAATACTTTTGGCAGTGATTTGGAAGTGAAATATTTATCATGGACTGAGATATGTGTTAAGAGTAATTATGTGGTAGTTTTATAATTTTTTAGTTAGTATATGATTTTATAGAATTGGGAGATTGAATACTGTTCAGTAAGTATCTTGATCCTGTCAGGCTTGTAGTTTGGATTCGATGGTGTGTATGGAATGGATTGTGTAGGAAATTTGATATAATATTCATATATAAGAAGGATATATGAGTCAAGAATGGTATATTCTGATTTTGGAGTAATTGGACATCATTTGATGTATTAGAAATTTTTGTTAAGTGTAAGTGGTCAGAATGACAGGTTTTGAGAAACCAAATATTTAGACCAATTTGATGTGATAAATGCATTGTGTATAATTTTGTAAGCTATTTAAAGTATTTTGTGTGAATTGTGAGGCTTATGAAAGGATTAATCTCCATTGATAGGTTAAGGAGATCTAAGCCTTGTGGCTGAAAGTGTTAAGAGGTAAGTATACTAGACTTACTACTGGAATCACAATAAACATAATAATTGTTTTGTATGATTTTGTAAATGGAGTTAAGAATATGTTTATGATATGTCAAAGTATATTTTGATATGAAATGTGAATATATGTTTATGAATGTGAGCATTGACATTGAGCATGGACATACATGTGTGTTTTGAAAGTGAGCTTTCCAAAATAAGATGCGTTTAACAAAGAAAGCTTTTGAAGTGTAATATGTCCATGAGAAATATTTTGTGATTTGAGGGTACTTGAACTCACTGTTAACTTAGTAGGCATTTTATGTGATTTGTGGAGCCTTTATGTGTGGCCTTTCCTTCGGGATTGGTATATGTTATGTGTTCCGTATGTAGGGAGGATCCTATTGGTACCTAAAGGAAGTGTGAGTCATCACATTCGTGTGGTGGCGTATTGGTACATGTGAGAGGACTCGCCGATGATCAGGGTGAGGGTTTGGCTTTTACCTTCGGGCATAAGCGTTATATATGTGTGATTTAAAGACCTCACTTGTACTATTCCTCTCATACGGTATGTCACCTACGAGTGACATTTGGCTCATTATGTGATATGTGATATGTAAGTCCTACTAAGTAGTAGTTGAGTGATGATATTCCTATTATGTGTTTTGAAAGAATGTGTAAGCGCTTACATGATATGTGATTTGATAAGATTATGATTTTGATTGATCACAGCATATCATACATATGCATTGTGTACATATATGTATTTGTATTTGATATATGAAAAATTAGTATGCTTACTGAGTTTTATACTCATTATAGTTTATGGTGATTTCAGGTAAATAAGGTACATGTGTGCTTAGCGGATTTGGCAAGGCTTCTGCTGTTCCTTGGGTTCCCTAAGTTGCTAGGTTGTTGTGTGTTTCATTTGGGGACACGTGGGATAGGATATTTGGTTTGTCCCTATTGAATAAATACTTATGTATTATTTCATTGTGTGTGGATTGGATTTGGTTTAAGTTTTATAAAGTGTGGTTATTGGATGATTTTAAGTAAGAATTTGCAATGGATATATTCTGGGCTCCCGGTAACAAAGTTGCTACTGGTGACGTAGTAGAGTGTTAATCTCTGAGAAAACTCTGCGTATCTCCGGTTTAATAATTGTCCCAGTCATAATTCAATTGCTATAATTCTGAAAGAAATTGAAATGAATGTTTAAATATTGTCAAGAGAAGTTTATATTTATATGTTAGGTTATGGTTGATTTTAATGTTGAACTTACTACCAACTTGCTAAGGATTTCTGTGTTGAATGAAAGTTGAAAATTTTGTGTAATATTATTTATGAGTGCACATGCAGTGAATGAATGTAAGTGATGTCGTGTGTCGGATCTTTTGGGTCTGGGGCGTGACAGCTACTATATAAAGAGGAGACCCTCACTTGTATATTTCATCTCATAGCTTTGTTTTTCTCTTTAGCAATATAGAGAGCATTCGTGCAAACACTTGATGTGCTTGTTTTTCTTCTCTTTGTGTGGTTTTCTCTGCTGTTTAGCACGCAATACATCTAAGGCCGCATGGTTCGAAAATAGTCCGTGATAGTTGGTATCAGAACAGGTTCAGAGATGGAGAAAGATGGCGGACCATCAGATTTGACTGAAGAGAGGGGTCGAAACCCCAAAGCTAAGAAGCATGGCACTGGTCCTCGCGAAAAGTCAGTAGATCCAGGTCAGGATGTCGGGAGTATGGTGAAAGCATTCAGCGGCGCGGTCGAGAAGGTGGCAAATCGCCTTGGAGAGCTGCAGCAGCAAGTAGAGAAGATCGAGGGGGGCCTCGACACTCAAGGAGACGAGCTGCACTCCCTCCTCAGCACATCCATCGAGGTTTACGCCGATAAGCAGCGAGACTGAACTAAGGCTTTCCAGGAGCAGGTCCTCACCACGATGGACAAGTTTCAGACCCAAGTAGAGGAACTACGTCAAGGGTTCGAAACTGTCCAGGAGGATATGGTGCTGTGCAAGCGGGCGGTGGTGAACGGGTCTGTCGCTGCTCAAGTAATGGTGTCTGCACTGAGAGTTGATGCTCCTAAGCCCAAGGAGTTCAGCGGGAAGCTGAATGCCAAGGACCTCCATAATTACTTCTGGCAGAAGGAGAGATACTTTTCCGCCCTAGGCGTACGGGGACGAGGATAAGGTAAACACTGCGACCCTATATCTCTCTGATCATGCAATTCTGTGGTGGCGTAAGAAGAGCGAGGAAATTCGCAATGGTACATGCACCATCACAATAAAGTCTCAGATGATCCTAAACATATCTAATTTCATATACTAAAAATTTAAAACCAGATTCGAATCACAACAATTTATAAAATTACTGGATCAAGAGACTATCAAGCAGAAATTCTACAATTCATCATGATTTATCAAGTTATCTTATATATCATCACCAATTCTCATAAGATCTTACGAAATACACATCAAATCCTCAATTATACATATTTTCAGAAATCAAAACTTAAAGGAATTAACTTAATTAATACCAATAAATTGAGAAATAGGTGTGATATACCTTTTAAAATCTAAAATTTCAATTTCTTCTTCTTTTTTTTTCTTCTTCTTCTTCTTCTTCTTCTTCTTCTCTTTCTCTCTCCTTTTTTTCTCTCTTTTCTCACTCTAAAAGGGATAGCTCTACCCAAAAGAGAGAATTGGGGTTTCAAAAGTGTATTTTTATACTAAGAGCTAATTTTTGGTATTTATAAATTTGCCCCTAAAACTTTTAAAGTATTATAATTTGGTCCCTAAAATAAATCTAAAGTCTTACAATTAAACCCAATGCTAATAGTATGACCTTAATCTATACAAACACTACTAATAACAATACATAAATCAAGTAACACCCACATACTAATAAAATACGTATATTTATACATATATAAATACTTATTCTTACCGGTTGTGGATACTGGTTACTACATATCCTCTAAAATGTGTCATAGCAAAGAAGTAAAGAGAAAAGAGATATCTCGAGTACCGTATGAGAAGTTTAATGTTCACTATGATTTGTACCAAACCAGACATTACACAAGCAGTGAGAGCAGATAGTAGATAAATGGCGAATCCTGGTAGAGAGCATTGGAGTTATGTCAGGAGGATCCTTAGATACACTAAGGGTACCTCAGATGTTGTTTTATGTTACGGAGGATCAGATTTTATTGTTAATGGCTATATGGATTCAGATTTTGTAAGAGACATTGATAAAAAAAAATCCACTACTGGCTATATGTTTAAACTTGCAAGAGGAGTTGTAAGCTGGGTTTCAAAACTGCAAACTGTTGTGGAATTATCTACTACAGAAGCAGAATACATGGCAGCTACACAAACTTGCAAGGAAGCAATTTGGATACAAAAATTACTAGAAGAGCTCGGGCACAAGTAAGAGAAAGTTGAATTCTTTTGTGACAGTTAGAGTGCCTTACACATTGCAAAGAATCCAGTTTTTCATTAAAGAATGAAGCACATAGGTGTTCAATATCACTTTGTTCAAGAAGTGGTAGAAGATGGAAGTGTAGATATGAAAAAAATTCATACAAATGATAACTTAGTAGATGTGTTGACCAAGTCCATCAATATCAACAAGTTTGTATAGTGTAGATCTTTGCATGGCCTAGCAGATACGTAAGTAATATGATTTTGGCGAAGAAGAAAGAATGGTGTGGAGACTTGATTGATTCTCAATCAAATCTCCAAGTAGAAGAATTGTTAGTAGCTGACACCGTGTGCCAGCTACATAATAATTTGCTGGCACACGGTGCTAGTAATATTGCAATGCTGTTGGTGTGCCAGTAATATTGCAATGTTGCTGGTGTGCCAGCAATATTGCAATGGTGGACAGTCTTGCTAAACTCTCCCTATAAAAGGGATAACTTAGTAATTTATTTCTTAATTCAATTTTGAGAGAGTTTTTTGAATAATTTGAGAGAATTTGGTGTATTGGAGTTTTGAGTTGTAAGGTTAAAACACTGCAATACTTATATTCTCCATTTCTAATAATAAAAAATTCTTAAATCTTCGCCTATAAATATAAACTAAAAATTAAATTATATAAACTTTTATGTTTTGTCTAATTTTTATTTTTATTATTTTTTTAATTTTATTTTAACTACATCCTACGTCACTCTTCAAATTCCTAACAAATCACAATATATGAAAATAAAATCTTTATAAATATTATTATCTCTTCAACCACCCAAATTTATAATCCTAGACAAAGACGGCACTGCCATCATCATAAAAATTTAATAAATAAATAGAGCTTCCTCTTGCCGAATTTTTGGGTTTCTCTCTTTTTTCTTTTTATTTTTTGTTTTTGTTTTTTTTCTTTATTTTTTTAATATGTAAATATTTGAAGGAACCATCGTTGTTATGATGATTCCCTCTCTCATTCACAACTGTTATCTTACATATAATATCATCCATCCTCTTTCTTTCAACTAAACATAACGGATAAGTGCCACAAGGAGTCCAAATGTCATCCTAAGTGGACGTGCAATCTTTCATCATGTGTTGTAGAACGGATAAATGCAACCTCTCTCGATGCTCTAGAGTCAAAAACTTCACATTCCTCCTCCTCACCCCCCAAATCCCATATATCTGAACTTCTCTCTTTCTCTAGCCAATGGCTTTCATTGAGAGTGTGCATTGAAGATATATATGGAATCATTAAATCCCACAAGGAGATAACTAGATAAGGTTGCTTTCCCACTCAAGTTTCGTTTGGATGTGCCCTCAAATAGTTTGATTCCCATTCTCTTCAAATGTCAATGTGGATACTATGGTACTAAGATGCCATTCATATCAAGTACTGTCTAATCTTTGTAGAAAAGGAGTTGTATATACGTATTACATAGTGAAAAGTGATGATAAGGAAAGTTCATCATGTAGACATTTATTTTAATACCCATTAGTGAAAAGTGATGATAGTGATTAAGAACTTAAAGATATTAAAAAGCTTATATACAACTTGTTTTTATTGAAGGCACATTTTATATAAAATATTATATTTTTTAAATTATATCTCAAATTTTAAATTTTAAATGAAGTGTTAAGTAATCATTAAATAAGAAAATAATAATAAATAATTTTAAAAATTAAAAAAATTAATCACTTAATAGCTGTTGGACACTTTATTTAAAATTCAAATTTGAAATATGTAACATTACTGTTTATATAGTATTTGGTTAATTTAAGACTTTTCCTGCGTTGAAACAACTTTCATGACCTAACACATGTTTAATTAGTGGCAAAGTATGCATGCGGGGTTAGTAAAGATGGAATTGGAATTCCAAATTAGAGCAAAATTAGTGCTATTCTTGTCTTCTTGATATAAATAAGTGTCCATAATTAATACAAAGCTTTGATGGGCCAGTTCACTAATTGGGTACTGATTTGCCCACTAGTTAGTGGTTTGGTCACTTTTTTTCTTTGAAATGGCTATGGTCACTCTTCACATAATTATGTAATTGAAATAGTTCCAAAAATGAATTATGATTGACAAACTATATACTATTTGGTCTTGTATCTCTTTACAATCTTTTTGTTAAAAAAATAACCAAAAAATTAATATTATTAAATGTGCTCATTATAGTAGTGTTAAACAATTCCCAAAATAGTACTGGAATCCATCCTTTTCTTCTATAATTTTTTTTTTCTTTCTTTAGGGAAAAAGAAAAATGTAGTCAAAGACAACGTGAGCGGCAAGATTCGGACCTGCGCGGGTAGAGCCCACATGATTTCTGGTCATGCCCGTTAACCACTCAAATCTTTGAATTTCTCTTTTATGCCAGTTGAAGTAACCTTGAATCTTTTAAGCGCAGTTACTTCTCTTTTGTTGATTAGCACAAATTTTTGCTAACTTGGTGTGGCTCTTCAGGCAAGGCAGCCCAATGATTCAATGAACACTCCTTTCAAGCATAGAAATGCTCCACTAAGCTTGGAGACTGATAATGTAATGAAAAACACCAGAATGCAACAATCAACATCAATCTGTCAATAAGGGGGGTGAACATCCTCACAAATGACACAACCACACATTTGTTTACTCACGTATAGTAAAGACTAATAACAATCAACAACACAAGAAGCCCCCATAAGATTGCTGGACGACAGACATTAAATAATGGAGAGCAGGGGAAAATGTGTAGCTGTAGCACCTTTTGCTTCAAAATAAAAGCATCTTTTACAAGATATCATGGTTTATGTAACATAAGTCTGTAACTCAACCAATGAATTGGCATCTAAAGAATGACAATGATAAAATTACTCACATGGAACCATTTCCTGTTTCCTCTTCACAAATGTTTTTTTTCTTAGCCTGCCAACTTCAACATTCTCCGAGTGGATGTGGAAGAAACATGTCTTCTGTTAGGTTTCGCACATTTGAAACTAGGTGAATTGATCAAAGTGAGGTGATCAATTCTGCAGAAAGATTTCTGGAAACCTATCTAATCATGCTCAGGCCAATCCCCTTTCCCTGCTAAAAGATTTGTGGATATGGAATTTGCATATTACTTCTTTTTCTAATAATCGCTCACGTTGAATAACAAAGCCATGTGTAGGCATAACTGGTATGCAGGAATCAAGACAGCAGATCAGGCATCACATAATGATTTTAGGCGTGTGAGAGGAACCAGTATGTTGACTACCCAATTAGGCAAATAGGTTTTGACTGACACCCAATCACCCACTAAGTGAGCCAAGTTTGGTAGTTCCATATCCAACCCCATTACACACTTCAAGCTGTCAGTGGGTTTTGGGTTCTCACTTAAATCTCAGAAGTAATGTTGTATTTTATACAACATTTTATTTAACCGTTTTGGGTTAGTTAAAACTTAAAACTCTAAAAAGAAGTTTGTATTATTCCTATCACTTCAGGTGTCAAAATTTAATTTCAACAAAGGAGAAGGACAACATGCAAACCTCATAATTTGCCAAAAATCTCTTCTGGGGGATCATAAGCATGTTTTTCAGGAAAGAGCTCCTCAAAATCTTTCTTCACTTTGTTCCGCAAAAGGAGATGTGGCAGAAGCCCCTTTAACAAAATCCTGAAAGGCAACTCTGCTAGTGGATCTGGACACTTTAGCATGTCTTCATAAATGTTCATTGCATCAGCAGGAGAACCGTCCCTCAAGAATCCCCTGATGACTTCGGTGTTCGTTTGAGAATCAGAAAACAAATCCTCCTTTCTCATACTTTCCCACATCCACATTGCTTCATCCATTTTCCCACTTCTCGTTAATGCAATAATCAAGTCCTTGTAAAGATAGACATCAGGCTTATACCAGTCTTGTGTTCTTATTACCTCAAATATCTGAAAATTCAATAAGTTGCTCGTGAGGTCCTGAAGATTATCATAAATTAAGATAGGAAATAACCGTAATAATCAAGCTAGGTACCCCAAACAAAACACAAAATTTCTTTGAAGCATTTTATCAAACAGTTGACACACATTATTGACCAAAAACACATCTAACAATATCTGGCTGAATTTTCACCAGTTAAATAACATATATGAACCTAAATAACTATATCAAAGTCCAGAAATAACCCCATTGACTACATTTAACTACAAATCAACTGCAAACGAAAAAGAAAAATAAAACCTTTAATAGAAAAGGAAAAAAAAAAAACGCAGTACCTTAACAGCTAATAAGGTCTCTTCTTGGCGCTAAAGTTCAAGGAGAACAGCAACCATTTCCATTTTCAAAAGCCTCAAAACATTGGTTTTGATGAACTTTTGAAACTTCTCTTCATCATCCTTAAACCTCTTCAAACCCAGTATCACGAAAAGCGCTTCTTTGCCTATCATCTTTTTGCCTCTCCAAAGCGTGCCCCTTGGCCTCCCATCGTGGTATTGCCTGAACCCTAAAATGGGTTTGTTTACATTGGAGTCAATAAATGGGGTTTTCGGTCTAAAAGTGAAGAATGAGAAGTCTTTAGTGGGGAATTTGGGGATTTTGAATCTTGAAAATGCGCGAGTAGCCATTAGAGTTGAGAAGGTTGAAGAGAAATCTAAGAATTATTAAGGGTTTTAGATTAAAGCGGGGTAGAATTTAGTAATGTTTTGAAGCGATGTCGTTCCGGCTCCGTTCTGTTTGTACTCAAAACCGTTCCATATTTTAGAAAATCGGTTTCATACACTTTTCGTTTCTCATAAAATTAACATACAGTAAAAGTAAAAAAGATATTTAAAATATTAAAGTAAAAGAAAAATACAAATTTTAATAATTTTAAAATTTTCATCAATACATTTATTAAGTAACGACTTTTATTTGTTTTAATAAAAAAATGACTTTTTAATTTTTAAATTTTTTTTTTAAAAAAGAACATGCAATGCAACAGGTAGCGAATTTTGTAAAATTTAAAATTTAAGTTTAGAAATAAGTAATTTTAGGTTTTAGAATTTAAAAAAAAAAATTTGAAAATTTTTGAAATTTTTGAATTTTATAAAACCTGAATTTTGCCCGAATTCAGGTTCCACATAAAAAAGAAAACTCGAATTCATAAAAAAAAAACTTATATTTTTCAATTTTTTTTTGCATCCAAATTTTTTTCCAAATTTTTAAACTTTTTCAGATTCAATTTTTTTTATCATCTCTACCAAATATCACATATAACAGAAAAAGCTTCAAAGTTTGTATTTTTATACTAAGCAAAAATTAAGCTCAAGTATTCTAAAAAAATAAAATTTATATCACAAACAAATTTTTTTATTCAAACAGGTTTTATGTATGTTCATACTTTATACAAATACTCAAATCATAAATATAAAAAAATTCATATTTTCATATTAAAATAAATTTGGCATAAAACATAATTAAAATTCAAAACATATAAAAACAATCATATACACAAATAATAATATATTTATTGTAATCTCAATACAAATATAGTGAACTTACCTTTTACCAATCACAACAAAAACTCAAACTCTTTAACCTAACATTAAAAATAAATTTCTTCATAAATATCATAGCAGAATTGAAATCTTATAATAACTTGTTAAGTTATAAATTTATCAAATTAATCTATCATATTAATTTTTTTTATTTACCAAAACTAACCCTTACACCATTCGAATTTTCTTATAACTTAAACAAAGTCAAATACTTACGAATTTAGCATATCATAATCTTAAAATATTACTAGAATTTGTATAAAAGTATAAGACACTTAATCTTTACAACTGTATTTTATCTAAATTTCAAAAGTTAAAACAAAACCTTATCAAAAACCGATCTTTCATTAAATAGCTTTTAATCTCAATTTAATAAATAAAGAGCCTATTGAAATCCCTTAAAATTTTACAAAGCACAAAAAGACACAAAGAGGGTTCACCAAAAAAAATTCTTTATCTTAATTCAATCAAAATATATTTAGATGAATTTTATTCTAGAACCTCCAAATTTTGTTATTTAAAATTATGCACTCATATTTGTATACTCTATAACAATTAGAAAATAAAAAATTTGGCCATAAATTTTTAATGTCATACTAGACACAAAAAAATTAATATACCAAATTTTATAATTTTTTGAGATATTTTGATAAGCAAAATAATTCTCATTGTTTAGTTATACATAGGTTGACAATTTTAGAAACATAAGGTCAGATTTAAAAAATCACTAAAAATTTAAATTATGATCTTTTTAAATAAAACAAAATTCTATACAACCCTCTAGTTGCATATTTCAATAACATAAAAATATATAGCACAACTTATGATAGAAAAGGTAAAACAATTTTGAAATATAATAGTGTTATAAATAGAACATATAAAGCTTCATTTTTTTTTATTATACTATGTAATTGTGATTCCTTTAATCAATGAGTCTCCAAATATTCATGCCTAATAACCTAGAACAATGAAGTCAGAATCTAAATCTTATTTTTCTTAATACTTTTCACAAAATTGCTCTAAAATTAATAAATAGTATTAAGAATAATTTTAAAAAATTAAAATGTTATCTCTTTGATCTCCAATTTTTTTTTAAAGAATGCTCTTAATCCCCTTTTAAAGCTTCTAGGATTGTCTTCTTTAAACAAAACATGTATTTTATAAATAAAGGCTCTTAACTAACTAATTTATAACTTAAGATTTTTACTTATGATATAAAGGAACCTTAATCCTAGTCATAATACCATAATTGTTTATTTGTTTAATATGATCTTGTTGTAGGCACAAACTTTCTACAATATATTTAATAATATCAATATGTGTAAAATATAATAAGATAATTATTTGTCTGTCTTATGTAAACAAGTTTCTATGCATGAATGTTGAAATTATAAAGAAAATATATGTGAAAAGAGTACAGTAACTATATAATGTCATTTTATCATTGTATGCTAGGACTCCTGTAGCTTTTTCATGAAATGAAACATTTCTAGTTATTGCCTCAAAGTAATGAGTATCCAAGGCAATAAATTATTAAAATATCTTGTGTTACTTTCAATTTTGTATGACATACAAAAGTTTATTGTTAAAGTTTGGTGATTTAAAATTGTATTTGACCATAATTTTTAAGTTAAAAATTAATAATAAGTTGACACGAGATTGATAATGCATTGGACGGACGAAAAAAAATAAAAAAAGGGAAGCCAAAAGTGAGAAAGGGCTCGAAGTGTGAAACAGATATGTGTAAGCCTTGGAGTTATGAAACCCAGGCTACGACATCGACTTGGGTAGAATATGAGTGTTGTGACCCAAGTGTGGTGGTGTTGTAGCATCAGTATGATGCTGCAACAGAGCTACAACGCCAGTTCTTGGTGCCGTAGTGCCACTATTTTGGTAAACTTTCGTTTTGAGTTATTATGACAAGTTTAAGTTAGTTTTGAATTTCTATAATGCATAAACTCTTATTCTAATTAGAAATAGAATTTTTAGGGACGTTTTGAAGCCTGTATAAATTTTTGTAATCCTTTAGAATAATCAAACATTAAAGAAGAAACTCTAAGAGAGAAAATGGAGAGCTAAAGAGCGCTTGAGTGCTGGGTGCGTAAAGAAAGTGTCATATGAGTGTTAAGTACTATATGTATAAGAAAGTATCCATAGATCCTTCAAAAACTCATTTATTATTATATTATGTAGTTATGTATTGTGAGAAATCTTTGTGATTTGAATAAAAAAAATTAAGATCCCGTGATCTATTATAGATGTAAGCATTTATTGCGGAATCACATAACTTTCTTATGCCTTGTGTGTGATTGTTTATCTCTTTATTTAATTTTTTTCTTATTCTTAATTACTTGAGAATAAAATCTTCAACAAAATGCTTAAAGTTTTTTTTTAAAGTGTGCACCAAAAAACCTCAAACACTTATTCAATCTTTAGGATCCAATTCTAATTATAAAGAAGTAGAGTACTAGCAAATTGTGCTACTGTTGGTCCATGATTCAACAAAGCTTGATACTTTCTTATACATGATCTTGACTTTATTCAAAATTTGTCACCATAAAAATTTTAAAAAAAATAAAAGCAAAAGGTCAATAATGTTTTAATGCTACCAAATAAATTTTTCAGTCCAATTTCTTTGGTAAATTATTAATTTTAGTTAAATTCATAACTTGAACGAAGTTGCTCTATGTAATTTTCTGTTCAAATAACAATGTGTACTCTTGGTGTTATCTTAATGTATGTTATTGTGGATATTAAGCCATACTCTTCAGTTTGACATTCCTATGACATCAATTAAACCATGGCCTTGATACCTTTTTTGACTTTATGCGCAGCGAAAACCATCACTTACACCTTAAAAAACAACACATACAATCAACACATCAATAAAGATAAATAAAATAAACTAATCAATAAGACATAAGATATACGTGATTTGACCCAAAATTGCCTACGTCTACGGAGGATCTATGATTCAGCTTCTTATTATAGATATAGATCACTAATATCTTGTTACATCATCAATAATCCTATAATACCCAAAGTATCTCCCATAGAGATCCCTAAATATCTACACTTGATCACCATAACTTTTTCAATACCTCTTAGAATCTTCTCATGAAAGGTTTCTACAAGAAATATAAAATTAGCCTGATTATCTAAGCCAAAAAGATCTATGGTGTTTCTTTTGTTCACTCAAGAACTAAAATAAAATACTCCCTAAAAATTACACCCTAGTGCACTACACATTTAATGGTTACCTAACTCTTTAATTTTCTCTTACAGTTTATATATTGAAATTTTAAATACTTGTCTTTCTCTTGTGGTTAGAAGGGTTTATATAGTGAGTAAAACACACTTAAAAACTCTAAACTTAGTTAGAATAAAAGTCCTTACTTGTAAAGGTCATAATTCTACTTAAAAAATTTAATTGAGTCAAAACAGAAAATATCGATAAGTTGCTGAGTGAACAATACCCACAACGTGTGAACAGTATCACCATCGTGAATAGTATTTATTCTTTTGACTTTTCATTTTGCTCTTCCTTTGTACATCCAATACGTACTTGATTTCACAATAATTCTCTTATAGTCTTTTTTACAATTCTTGTCCATACAAAATTATTAAATTACCAATTTTTAACTTATACCCTTTTAATAGATATCTATTTACGTTTTGAAATGAATCATTGATGTAGATGCAATTAAGATTATATATGTTTTGGCATCCAAAGTGGTTACTAGAAAGGATGTGATTGAACATATGAAAAAAAAAATTATATAAACTCTTTTAAGAGTGTGATTGCATACTATTAAAAGTAAGATGAATTTGTATATATATACCGAGTGTTATTCATTTCTATATTTTGATAATAGTTGAATCACTAATGCTGGCCATAATACTTGGTTAGTAGATTCTCTCTTTATTTTGTTCTTCTATTATATTAGATATCTTATTGCCGATCTTTATTTTTTATATTATTGATTATAATGAATATGGCATTTTTGAATCTCTTTATTTTGTTCTTTTACTGGATATCTTATTGCAAATCTTTATTTTTTATGTTATTGATTGTAATGAACATAACAACTTTTGGAATATTGTATAAAATTAGGTGCATTTTCAATAATGCATGATGATTTATAATCTATAATCAAATTAGAATATATATATACATAAATATAGTTAAAAAATAAAATCAATAAATTAATAATTCTATCACCATGTTTTTTTAATAGTGTAAGGAAATTTATACTTTATAAATTATCTCGAACTCATTTTTTTTAATGAATGACGTGGGATGTAATGTGAACTTCGAGAAATAGTTTATGTACAATGAAGTTGTCAAATTTATTGAAATCATAGCAATTATTGTTGCATCAAATACAAGTCTTTGTTATAGCTTGTACTGGAATGATTTGCCAAGATGCATATGAAAATTTAGCTTCTGAATTTTTTGAGGCATCCATGGGCCATGCCGTTTGTTTGATAATTTGTATACTTATGACGCAAATGATCAGGAAAAATTTAGGAAATTTTGTTACAAGAAGATGTAGTTTATTACGTAAATCTAATTATAATGCAAACTATACATACATATATATATTATGTTGATATTAGGTTAATGAGTCCCTTTTGAGTACACGACAATTGGACTTCTCACGCTGTGATAGCCATCAGACCACACAAGGGATGCAGACAAATTAGCTCCAAATGTCAAACCTTCCCACTAACAATCACATCAAAAGAATTTTCCTTATTCAAGGACCTAAATGAGAGAATTTCAGGCACCACTTCGATGCTAATTTTGGAATTTCTTGAAATTCTCGCCCCGTAAGTGGAGTTTGCACGGCCAACGTTCGTAACTGTTCTTGGAAATTTTATTGTAAAAGGCTTCCCAGGTGAAACTTGAGCAGCCATTGATGGGTAGTTAAGATCTTTTGCGGATGTTTTATCTGAGCCTTTAAGACAAATGCTGTTATCTCCTGAAATGCTTCTCACATCATATCCCAAGCCGCAGAGAAATTTTATGTAATCTTGTTTCGAAGTTTCATACACAAGTCCTGGATTTATAGCTTTCAAGGGATTGACATGCCCTGACCCATATGCGAATTCGCCTTCTGTATTTTTCGAAGAATTCATAGGCCATGCTACAGAAATAAGAAAATTCGATGACTTGGGAAAAAAAAAACCTGTCATGCAATTAATCAGGACAAGGAATATTTTGAAGAATAAAAATTACCAGTCGTCATTACAGCAGATTTGACGGCCGAAGGAGACCAATCAGGGTGGAATGATTTAACATATGCAGCTACACCAGCAGCATGAGGGCAAGACATGGAGGTTCCAGATGCTATATTGTATTTAACCCGCCTCTTACCTTCACTGTCCTCAAAAATTGAACCAAGAGGTGACCATGCAGCCAAGATATCTACTCCAGGGGCACTTATATCAGGCTGAATGATATTTGATAGCATCATATTACCATGTTAGTATTTTAATTCAGATAACTTGTTTAGAAAGTATTATAAAAATATATCAAATATTAAAATTAATAAATTACATAAAAAATATAAAATTTTAATATAATTTATTTTAATTGGAGTTATATTTATAGATGAGAGAATAATTTATTATAATTTTATAATATAAAATATAAAAATACTCGAAATATTTTCAATGTTATCCCTCACATTTCTCTTACATAACTTTTTTATTAATTTTTTATTCTCTTTATGTAGTGAGTGATTATCTAATTTTTTTTATTAAATTTATATTATTAATCTTTATACAATTTAATTTCTATATTTATTAAGGTAAATCCTACCAAAAAAAACTTCTAATATAAAAATCCCCTAAATCAATCCAAATAAGATAATTTAAATCCAACCCAACATAATGCAATAAATATTTCTAGCGAAGAAAGCACTAAATTCTCAAGAAAACGCACCTTCAGAATGTCTGGCACTACAGAATTTGACCCACGCGAAGAGAAAGGAGTGACAACAGGAGCATCAGAATCCTTAATCGCTTCAGTTTTTAGTATTTCTGCTTCAGGTTTTTTTGTAAATACGAATACAAAGTTTGATTACATGGTGACTAAAATATAATAACCTACTCAACAAATGCCAAATTAAGTTTATCAAATTACTTTGTAGAGTTCATGTAGGACATAATGTTGTTGTAGTTGGCAGAGCTTACAGCCGACGCTGAAAAAGAAACAGTAAACGATACTTTGTCAAATCGGTCATCTCTAAAGATTGATCCTGTAGCACCAGCGTCGTGAGCCAGAGAAGATCCATCAGATTGATCATATAGCACAATCTTTCCCCCCCACTTTCTCATTATCAAAACACCCAAAAGAACATAGCCTGCAATGCAACAAAATTTCAAACTTTTTTTTTTCGTTTCTCAATGAAGAAGTTTGGACTTGAAATGAGTGACAGAAGGAACTTACTGTTGAGGGAGGGAATACCCTTCTAGTTCTTGAGATTAGGTTGAAGTGAAGAATCTAAGATTCAACCTAGAACCCTAACCTCTTTGCGCAGCGAAATAACTTGTTAATCAAACAAAATACTAAGAATCCAAAGCAGAATACAAAAGAGCACAACACAATCTTACGTGATTCGGCCAATTGCCTACGTCCACGGTAGATCCAAGGATTCTAACATCTCTTATTAACTTCTTAGAGATTTTACAAGGAAAACTCAATTGAAGAACCTTAAAAAAGACCTAATGTTTAGTGAACCCTTACTCTACCACGAACAATGAATACCCAAACGATGGTTCCACCCTAGCGCACACAAGCAATTAGTGTCTACCCAGTTCTTCCTCTCTCTTAGAGTCTCTCTTAATGCTTGATCTCAACTAAAGGGTTTACAAGTGTTTATATAGGGTTATTTCGTGCATATTAACCCTATTCCTTGTTGGAGTAAGAGTCTACTTATTTTGGAAGTCCTAAACTTCCCAAAATTCAAAATTCAGATCAAAACTGACTTCCTGACGCTTCTGGCACCATGCCGCTCATCCCTAGGCGTCGCGGTGTTGGCCATTGTAGTGCCAATCGCCACAATGCTCAGCCTTGGTGCCCCTTATGCACGTTTTCTTTTCTTCTTTCACGCCTTTGAGTTCCTTTTCACTTCCCCTTTCATGTCCCATACATCATAGACTTCTCCATACGTGTCATGCACGTTCTAGACTTCTTATGACTCTCCACTTTAGTATTCATCTCAATTCTTATCCAATCAAGATTGTTAAATCACTAATTTTTCAACACTTACTGAGCATAATATAGCGAGCAAGAATCTGATACTTTTTTGCCATATATCAGTGGATATTTTTCTCCTTTCAGAGTGAAAGCATTAATCGAATAACCCTGTTTGTGTAAATTAATCATTATAATGCAAAACCAAATTTGGATACTTATAATATTTGCTAACTTCGAATCATTAGGTGAATGCAGATGCAAGGGCCTTGATATATGCCACTATGGTCTTTCCATTACCAACAACAACCTTGTCTACAAAAAGGCGATCTATGGTACTGACTGCTATAGACATCAACCATGGAGCCACATTTTTTATTAATCCTAGATCAGGACCACTATTGCCAACAGAATTTAATGTCAGTATTCTATTTGCCATCGCATGAAAAACACCTATTGAGATGTTATCCTAACTGAAATCAGATGTATTTCGTGCCCCAATTGAAATGGTTATAATGTCGACTCCATCAGCTATAGCATCATCAAAAGTAGCCAATATATCTGATTCTAGACACCCATACCAAGAACAAACTTTATATGTAGCAATTCTTGCACAGGGAACCCCTCTTGCAATGCTTTATTCTAGTCTGTAAAACCTAACATCCTTTACTTTATTTCCCGCAGTCGTAAAGGCAGTGTGGGATACTTAAGAAATGAATGTTTTTACTCTGCTTTTCTTGAGGACAAAATTACACATGTTTTTGTAGAAAAAGGCACACTCTACTCTTGGTGTATTATATATATACATTTATATCAGTTTACATTTCAAAACATAATGCATTCTAGAATATTCTTCCAGCTGTGGTATTTGACCTAGATCAAATTCTAGTATACCATTTGTACCAATGTTGTCAATTGGATCTTATTTTGTCTTGTTGCAAATGGTTATACTATCATTTGCTTGACGAAGGTAGTTATGGGCAAGAATCATTTTGGGGGTAATGAGCTGGCATAGTGACTCTGCAGTAGTTGGCACACTTGTTACCATAGCAGCCAGTATACCTTGAGCAGAGACTAGGTTGAAATCAAGTTAGAATTCTTCTTCTTCTTGCTGTGTTGTTCTTGATGAGTCTTTCATGACCACCAGCCATTCCTTTACTTCCTTAACATCCCCCCCTCAAGCTCATGGGTTTTGGTGACACCCTGAGCTTGTCTCGAAGATAGCTGAATTGAGTAGATGACAGGGTTTGGTTAATAAGTCAGCAATTTGATTATTGTTGGGAATAAACTTAACTTAGAGCTTTCCATCTATAACTCTATCTTGAACAAAATGGAGGTCAATTTTAATATATTTTATTCGTGCATGGTAAACAGGGTTGGCTACAATTGCAACAGCGCTGACATTGTCACTCCAAATTGTTTGAGGTGTAAAAAAGACTATTTAGAGCTCATTAAGTAAGGATTGTAACCAGGAAATTTCAGCTATAGTGTAAGCCAATGCCCTGTACTCTGCCTCAGCACTGGACCTTGCAATGATATATTGCTTTTTGGAACTCCATGATACTAAATTGTCCCAAAATAAATTGCATAGTCATTGATGGGTCTCCTATCATCAGTGTTTGAGCCCCAATCTGACTCGGAGTAAGCTATAGTATATTATTACCGGAACATTTGTATAATAGTCCAAGTTTAGAAGTAGCCTTGAGGTATCTAAAGACTCTTTTGCATGTTATTCAGTGTGATTGAAGAGGGTTAGACATAAATTGGCTAAGTTTGTTACTTGCATAACTTAGTTCAGGCCTTATAAGTGTAGCGTATTGCAAACCCCCAATAACACTTCTATACAGTGTAGGATAGATGAAGGGATCACCATCTGATTTGTTTAATTTGTAACTTGTTGATATAGATGTGTTGACTCCCTTACATTCCAGCATGTTGGTTCTGTCAAGGAGGTCTTTAATATACTTGGATTGACATAGATGAAGAGTTGAATTGGTTTTGGTCACTTCAACATCCATGAAGTAGTGTAGATATCCCAAATCTTTTAAAGCAAAAGTTTTGCTCAAATTCTGAATTAAATCCTCAACAAGAGAAGAATCACTTCCTATAACAATAATATCATTTACATAAATGAGAAGTAAAGTGAGGGTCTTGTGTTGAGTTTTGTAAAACAGTGAAGTATCACTTTTAGAACAACAGTTTCTCCATTGAGTAAGTATATATTTTAACTTATCAAACTAAGCCCTTGAAGCTTATTTAAAATCATATAATGCTTTGGTCAGTTTACACACATGATGAGGTTGATTTTTGTCAACAAAGCCCTCATGTTGTATCATGTAGACTGATTTAGCTAACTTGCCATTGAGGAATGCATTGTTGACATCTACTTGTCTAAGGTCCCAATCCATAGTTACTGCAAGACTCAAGATAATTCTAATTATGGATAACTTGACTATAGGACTAAAGGTTTCAGTGTAGTCCAAGCCGAAGTTTGATGAAATCATTTGGCAACAAGTCTAGCCTTCGGTTTAGCAACAGTTTCATTTGGATTTTCTTTAATTTTAAAAATCCATTTGTTGCCAATCAGTCTCATGCCTAAAGTATAAGACACGAGACTCCATGTCTTGTTTCTCTGAAGAGTTGCAAATTCTTGTTGCATAGTAAATTTCCACAATGGATTTGACAGTGCTGATTTTGCATTCTTTTGTGTTGAGATGGATTGGCTGGGAAAAATTGAGTGTATGTAGGCTTTTCGTTTGAAAATCCCTGCTTTAGCTCTAGTTATTATAGGGTGAATATTGGATGTGGGTTGAGAAGGAGATGAGATATTATTCTGGGGTAGTGAGGGAAGTTCTGACAGCACTGATTCTTGTATTAGTGTTTGGTTTGCTGGTGAAGCATGATTAGTTAATGGTGGTGTGCTAATGTTATCAAGGTGGTCTGTTGTATCTACAGTTGAGATGTTGTTTCTTGAAGCAATGCTCTGGATGTCTTTATCAGTTGCAGTTGCAAGAACTTGAAGGGATGAAATTGTGTAGAACTGGTGCGTAAGGGTGGTCTCAATGTTTGATGTTGGAACTATCTTATTGGAATTGTTGTCATTTTGAAAAGGGAAAGATGTCTTATTAAATTTTACATGTCTAGCAATATATATCCTTTCTGAATGATGCAAGCAAAGATATCCTTTATAATATGAGCTCAGACCAAGGATGACACATTTTAGTGAGAGAAAATCAAGTTTGTGGTGGTTATAGGGTCTTAAGAAATGGTAACATTCACACCCAAAGACTTTAATTAATGAATAATCAGGTTGTTTGTGATATAGTGTCTCAAAAAGGGTTGTATTGTTCAACAAAAGGGTACATGTTCTGTTGATCACATAGGTGGCAGTACTAAAAGATTCCCACTGGAATTTCAAGGGAAGATGTGAGTGAGCTAAGATAGCAAGACCAGTTTTAGTTATTTGTCTATGTTTTCTTTCAACCCTACCATTTTGGTGATAAGTGTAAGGGAAAAAATATCTGATTTTGATTCCCTCTTAATACAGATAGTTTTCAAAGCTTTTGAATTCACCACCCATGTCACATTGGAGTGCTTTGATTTTTCTTTCAAATGACTTTTCAATTTGTGTTTTGAAATGGATAAAGGTGGTCAGTGCATCAGATTTAGTAGTCAAGGGAAATAGCCAAATGAATCTAGTTTTATCATCAACAAAGGCAATATAGTATCTAAAACCTTAATTTGAAGGAATTGGTGCAGGTCCGCATAAGTCTGAGTATATCAGATCAATAAGGTGTTCTGCAATATTATTAGATGGTCCAAAACTAAGTTTGCTAAATTTTCCCATTTAACAGGCAGTGCAAAGATTAGAATATCTCTTTTCATTGAAATTCAATATATTACAAGATTGTAAAGTCTTTTTAAGACTTGAGACATTGGGATGTCCTAACGTATTATGCTATAGCTTAAGTTTTTCCTTAACTCTAGATTCATTTGCTATTGACTCTGAAAGATATGAAGATATTGATAACATAGACTCGTGGACTAGACTGATGTGTGTTGATTCAGAAAGATAAACTTAGCTGGTATTATTTATGAGTGATGATGACTTGATTTGCAACTGATAGAGACCTCCTTTAGCCACTCCTTAAAGCAGCACATTCCCCTGCATTTTATTGTTGATAAGATACAAATTTTTTTAGAACATTGTTATCATGTACAAGTCTAGATATACTGACCAAATTTTTGGTGATATGTGGAACAACCAAAAACATCAGTATTTCCAATATGAGTAATGATAATTTTCTCACCATTTCTAACAGTAAGAAAGATATTACCTTTGTATTTTGAAGCTGTATTCAGGTTCCTTAGACTATTGGTGATGTGATCCGTGGCTCTACTATCCAAGTACCATGCTAGATCATTTTTATCTTCTGGTGTAACAACGTAGGCTCTTCTCTGGTTCTTGTAACCAGGATTCCTTGGCACAAAGTCTTTTTCAAACCTGTGCCAACACTCAGCAACAATGTGACCCATCTTGAAGCAAATCTGACAGATTTCATTTGCATGTTCAGAAGGTGGTTTGTTGTTAGTGCCTTGTGTTTTTCCTTTATTTTGAAAATCACTTTGATTTCCTGAGTTTCCTTGGTTTTGCCTCCAGTACTAATTTTCCCTCATTGATCTGTCATTTTCAATGTAGCCTCTCTCATTTTAAGGTCCACTGTTTGCATAACTAGCTTCATAGTTTCTCATTTCAACATTTCTGTATGATTGGTCTCTCTTAATCTTGTTCTTTTGACAGAGTAGCATTGCATATACAGTCTGCAAATGAACACTTTCTGGATTTGAGTATACATTAACTACCATAGGTTCATAATCCTTCCTTAGTCCTTCAAAAATTAGACTTATCAGATGTTCATTGCTGATATGGTCTCCAGTATCCCTTAAATCCTCAGTAAAGCCCTTCATCCTTGTGAAATAATCATGCATCGAAAGTGAACCCTTCTTAAGAGTCTGTATTTGAGCTCTAAACTATGAAACTCTTACCTTAGAGTGAGTTCCAAACTGTCTTGCTAGAGCTGTCCAGACTTCACTTGAGTTGGTGCACTTAACAATAGAAGCCAAAGTTAACTCTGTCATGAAATAGAACAACCAACTTATCAATGCTTGATCAGTCTTGATCCAGACATCATATTCTGGATTTAGTACTGTCATTATATTCTGCTGTTCATCAGCTCTCATTAAGACTGGATTAGGGCACTTATTTGTACCATCCAAGAAGTTCAACAGGCCATTAGCTCTCACACTTAGAATGACTTGTGATTTTCATAATGGATAATTCAAGTTTGTGAGTTTGATAGGTGTTATAAAGGTAAATGTATTTGTACTTTGATTTACTTGTGTGGTTAAAGTACTGTAGGAGGCACTGCTTTGTTCTACTCAATTAGATGAGACACCTTCTATAGCTCTGATACCAACTTGAGAAATGAATGTTTTTACTCTGCTTTTCTTGAGGACAAAATTACACCTGTTTTTGCAGAAAAAGGCACACTCTACTTTTAGTGTATTGCACAGTATATATATACATCTATATCAGTTTACATTTCAAAAACGAATGTATTCTAGAATATTCTTCCAACTGTGGTATTTGACCTAGATCAAATTCTGGTATACCATATGTACCAATGATGTCCCTTGAATCTTCTTTTGTCTTGTTGCAAATAATTGTACAATCATTTGCTTAAGGAAGATAGTTATGGGCAAGAATCATTTTGGGGGTAATAAGCTGGCATAGTGACTCTGCAGTAGTTGGTACACTTGTTACCATAGCAGCTAGTATACCTTGAGCAGAGACTAGGCTGAAATTAAGTTAGGATTCTTCTTCTTCTTGCTATGTTGTTCTTGATGAGTCTTTCATGACCACCAGCCCTTCCTTTACTTCCTTAACAAGGATCCATGACCTTCTTCATCCTTAGCAGTAACATAGTCACTATATAAAGTGTAATATTGAGCACCAATTATTTTGCTGCAGAATAATGAATATGTTAGTGTTAAAATCTCGGTCTTCTTTGGCTAAACCATAATTACAGTTTACACTAGCCAAATGATAACATATATGATGACTTAAGCTTCAGAAGCACCCCAAAGAGAGAAATATATTACTTGTTGCAAGTGAAATTTTTGCCACCTTCTCAAGCACCTTTCTAGTTCTTGGGAGCAAGACCAAAACCTTCATCACTGAAACTCTCTAATTCAGGCCAGATTCCACTGTCAATAACACCTACTATAATATCACTCTCAACACTGCAATTTTGGGATATGGATTCATTGAAACCCATGAAATCCCATGATCTTGTTGTATGAAGTTGAAGAGTTCTACTTGGAAAAACAGAAACCACTTCCTTCTTGCCTGCATACCACAGTTACAAAATAATTGCTTTAGTTTAAGAGAACAGTCAGACCGTATCCTTGATTTGAGTGACATGTAAAAGTACTGAATTGAACTTACTAGCCAGCTTTTGTCGCTCACTATCAGTGAGCTTGGCAGCAAATCCATTGAAGCTTCTTTTGTAACTTCTAACCAATATATCTTGGGCCGACCCGAACTCAAATACATGGAGAGAGTTTATAAGACGATTTAGACAAAAAAAAAAAAAAGAAATTGAATTAATTTACAGGAATTGTACCTTCCCTCAACAACTTCTTGCAGAAGGCTTTGGTGGTGTGATGATGAAAAGTATTCCCCCTCAGGAAGTGCCCCCATGTAGACAATATGGTCCTGCGTTATTACAATTGCAGTTCACACAATGAAGAGACGAACTTAGGTTAAGAAGTGGTTTCCAAAACTAGCCATTTGCATTATTTTGTTAATAATTACTCAATATGTATGTTAATTAATCATCTAAAATAGAGAAGAACAAATATATTATTTGCCTTTCTATCTTCGTCAGTGGCACCACGCAATATGCTTATCTTGAGGAAAAGAAATAATGACAAGCCCTGAAAGAGAATGAATCCATGCTTGGCCATTGTTCCATGCTTAGACTTTTCAGAAGAAACTAGTTCTATTTAAATTGTGATACTGACCGACAAACTCATGTTCAATAGGTTTCCATATTCACTTTGCTTGATACAGAATGAATCTTTTCAATTACAGCTAATTATTCATTGGCATCTCCGAGTATTTACCTTTATTGGTTGAACTTAGCTGAGCTTTCTAATATAGATTATTCAGAATCATTGCGTAATATTCCGCAATTAGAAACTAAAGAGAAGTGGGTATCTGTTTACGGCAGATATGGAAGCACAGATAATAAGTTTGTTTACAGCAGCACTAGCCATTGACCTGACCAATACTCTAGGACTAATTTTGAGGTCAGTATCCTCTCTCCATTGCTGAGTTAACGTGCATCAATCAAAATGAAATCATTAGTAAAACTCACAGCATATTCTGGCCATATGGAAACTGTTATTCCATCAATTCTATAAGCAGCATCATCGATATCAATTAAGATATTTACTTATTTGTACTCAGACTGACGAGACACAACCCGAGTACTTTTTAAAATTCGATGTGGATTCTAAGAAATTATGAACTCTCGTATTTTTATACTCAAAATTTTAAAATAAATGCAATTTATAAATTAATCAAAAAAAGAATCACGTCTTTGTTTATAACATGTGAAGTAATTATAAAGGCTCAATGCCTCAACAAAATTGCATACATATTATCGCCTATCTCGTAAAGAATTCTACACGTGTCTATACAAAAATATACATATATAGAAATATCACATGTATAATTCTTTACGAGATATAGAAAAATAGGAAAAATATAGAAATATCACATTGCATTAATTCATGTAATAACTTAAGAAAAATAGGAATAATAGTGGCTCAATAAGTAAAACATTTTGAAAATATTATAATGTAATTTACATAATAAAATAATACCTTATCAATAATATAATAATGAATAATATTATATGTAACATCTTTAATATAAGGGATATTATCATCAATACCTTTAAAGTGACATAATTACAACAATACTCACAAATTTAAAAATTTAACACTTGTATCTAATTTTTTTAATCAAAATAGACACTAATGCTCAAATGTTAAGAATATTCTATTAAGTTTAATAGATTATCTATCAATCAGTGTTAAATAATCGTTTTACCCTTTATGCGTTTAACGAAGTTAACTTATGCGAATATTAATATTTGACTTTTAAATAGAATAATAAATAAAATAATAATAATAAATAACTTAAATAATAAAAAAAAATATTGATAAAATAATAAAAATAAAATAAAAATTTAAAGTTCTTTAAAAATAAAATAGAAAATAATAAAAATTTTAAAAACTTTAAAAAGGAATAAAAAATTTAAAATTATAATAATAATAATAATTAATAATTAAAAAAATTAAAAAAAAAAAAACAATCGCCAAAGCCAAAATGGCTACCATCATCGACCACTTTGGCCGTTGTTTGTGGTGGCCAAAATGGCTGCTGCTTAGAGCGACCATTTTGACCATTGAATTTTTTAAAATTTTTTTATTTAATTTTTTTATTATTTTATTTAAATTTAAATGTTTAAATTTATTAAGTTATTAATATGCTGATACATGTTTAATTAAATTTGACATGTACTGTTTTAGTTTAATATTAAGTAGATTGATGATTTTATCTCTAAATTAACGGTAGAAGAGTAATGTTTAAGCATCAATACCTACTTAAATAAAAAAATTGAGTACAAACATCGATTTTTTAAATTTATAAATATTGTAGTAATTAAACTATACCTTAAGAATATTGATGATAATATTCTTTAACTAAATAATACGTTTATATATTTGTATAAATTTTTATTGTATAAATAATCATGAAATCGTATAATGTTCAATATTTTGCATGACATTTGTTATTACACGTGTCCTTCAACCATTTAAACTTGCATGAAGTGGCATTTAAAATATTGTTTTAATGGATAATTCGGCATTATGTTTTAAAGTGGAGAGGACGTGTATTGTTGGACTTGGCTATATAACTATGAAAGTTGCTTCATTTTCCTGCATGCAAAAACAAGGGCAATAACAAGAGGAAACTAAGAAAGAAAGAAAAAAAATCAATAAAAAGAAGAAAGTGAAAAAGAAGAAAGTGAAAAAGAAGAAGAAAAAAAATGTAACGACTCATTTTTATACAGTATGATATTATCTATTTTGAGTTTAGATTTACAAGATTTTGTTTTTGTGTTTTCTAAAGATTTCATATTGATTGAAATGAGTTCTACATATAGCCCAAATTTTGTTTTCTAGCCAGACAATATGAGATTCTAGCATTTGACCATTATCTCATCTATTTTGGTTCTGTTATCTATCGCCTCAAAAATTTTAAATTTCAAATACTACAATTTATCTCCTTAAAGGACACACTATCTCGTGTGCATTAGCTCTAGAGATACATGGTTGACCCATGTAGGCTAAACCCCAAGGGTGCACGAAACGTGTGAGTTATCTATAACCTAAACTATGAGCTCACTGGTCCATACTGTGAGGTAGGTTTAGCACTGATATATTAGTAACGACACACTCTCACACAATATGATATTGTTTACTTTGCGCTTGAGCCCGTATAATTTTATTCTTAGGTCTCTCTAAAAGGTCTTATATTGATTGAAAATAGATTCTACATATATAGCGAATAAATTTTTTCTAATCAGGCGATGTGGGATTCTAACAGCTGGCCCTCACCTCATCTATATTGACTGGCTAATTATGGCATCATGAATCTTAGATCTTGGGTGCTAAATCTCATATTGCCCACGAATTGACTAATCTTCACAAGGACACAAGGTTCTAAAGGAGGGGAGATTGTCACATCTTACTTCGTTCGTGAAAATGGGTTTGGGATAGCTTATAAGGATTAGATCTTTTTAACTAAGTAGATACATTTTGGATGAAGGACGCTTGCGTGAAACCCAAAAGCAAATTTATGGTAATGAAAAACGCATGCATAAAACCCAAAGCAAACAATATTTATTTGGTTGTTGGGCCCGAGCGTTTCAAAAAAAGAAAACAAATGGAAAGAAAAATAAAAATAAAAAAAATTTGTTAGAACCGTGTTTTATTATAAATATATATTGTTATATATTTTAATTTTAAAAATACTAGAGTTTCATTATTTAATTTTATGTGATTATATTTTGTTGACTTTGGAATTTCAGAGATTTAGATTTTAAAGCTAAATTTATATCTCTAATGAATAATAGATGGATCTGTCGAAGAATTAGGCTAAGATGATTATTTTTTTAATATATTTATTAGATTTTTAAAATTTCAAATTCAATCAAGATCATAAAATAAACACAAGTAAAAGCAAATGTGAATGTACATTTATTTTACCAAGCTTAATCACCCCATTCACATGTACTATTGAAGAATGTTTTTATAGTAAGAACATAAAGATAAATTAAATAAACACAAGTAAAAGCAAAGATTCAATGTGAACGTTTTTCTTTAAAAATGTTGATTTGCATGAGCCTTTTTAAGTAGAAAGTCCTTCCTACCCATCCTTTATTTGGTCATTATCTAGCCTCCTTTTATAGACATCATTGTATATGTTGTATAGTCCTTTTTAGAATTAGGGCATGCTTTTTACTTTCCTATTTAAGACTCATTCCAAGATTATATGGATAAAATTTGTATTAAGAATCTTGAGATTCTAAAATCTTTAAAGATAAACCTAATTTTAAGCCCTTGATCTTCGAGAAGTTTCAATAGTTGGCCATTAGAAAGTCAATGTGGTCGTCCTTTTGAAGAGCTTACGTGATAGGCCTCATAGAAGATTTATATGATGAACCTTTTAAAGGACTTACGTGGTCAGCCTCTTAGAGAATTTATATAATTGATCTCTTAAAGAGTTTATGTAATCAGTCTCTTGAAAGACTTACATATATTATTACAATAAAACTTAAGCCTCCTAATTCTAAATAATTAAATGAAAGCTATGTATAGCTCGGAGGATTAAGAAACTAGAGGTGTGCACATTTCGATGGGTTTGGTTTTGTCCTATTTGGGACATGAGTTTTAGTGACAAAGAGACTTGAATTATATTTCAAATTTTAAATTGATCTAATTCAATTTGAGTTGATTTAAAAGTTAGGTTCAATTTCAAGAATGGGTTTTGATTTAGGCAGGTTTGTGTATAGTTTTTTTTTTAGTGCATTTGGATATGGCTAGACTTGTTCTTTGGGCTTAATTTGGTTTTTTGTTTTTTGAGTTTTTGTGTTTTGGGCATTTTTAGAATATATTTTAGACTAATTTTGTGATTTTTCATGAGAAAATGTTTTATCCTTTTTTTTAATGATTTTTTTTTTACCTACTTGAGATTTTGAATGATTTCATATGTAAGATAAATTTATTAAAAATATTTTAACTCACATTTGATTATGTGAAAATATAAATTAATTTGAGTTGTACATTTTTCATTCAATATAATAAGAAACACTGTATAAAAATAAGAAATTAAATGAATAAATAGACAAAATAAACAAACACATAACAAAATGTAAATTTACATTAATAATAAAAACAATTAACTTCCATTCTTATCAAATTTATTCAAATGCATATTTACATTTATAATAAAAATAATTAACTTCATTCTTATAAAATTTATTCAAGAATTAAAATTCGCTATTAATAAATTAGTTTAAAAATATGAAAACAACAAATTATTAATTGTAAAAATAGACTAGACTTTCCATTAACGAATTGTAAAAATTAACCTCCATGAGAAACAGTTACTGGTCGTATTTATATGCAATAAATTCAAGATTTACCCATAATCTCAATTAAAAAACCAAACCAATATTCAATAGCGATGACTTCGAATATGAAATAAACACTTGCGCAAAATTTACTTGTGAAATCTATATTAAAAACTTGTTGACTATTTAAAATTTCAAGTAAATAAATTAATAATTAATGTAAAAATGGAAATTATTGTATCAAATATGTCAAAGTGTTTTCCTTTTATTTGCCATGTTTTTTTTTTTTTCTCAACTTCGATTCTCGGTCAATTTGTAGTTCAAGTTGAGAATGTCCTAGGACTAAGGGATTCGATCGGTCCCTCATTGAGGACCCAATCAGTTTTGAATAATGTCTCATTACAAAATCGACCTCTATATTTTTGGATCAGGACATTCAAGTTTGTTCGAGAACGAACATTTTGCCCAGCCCTAAGAAACATTAGCTACATGTGTTAGGCATAACATTAGTAGATTTCATATAGCATCTATACGTTTCTGTATGCCATTATGAGTTCAGCAATTGTTATAAAAATTACCGAGAAAGACAATTTCCTAGAAAATAGTACGAAACTAATTTATTACACAAAATATTAAATTTTGTGGTTACGAGATCTTTAACCTAAGACCTCGTGATTAAAATTTTAACTAAACAAAGGCTATTAACTATTAGATTACATTAATTTTTTTGTTTATATTTTTTAAATTAAATATTTGTGTTAGAATATTTGATTAAATTAATTGTTTTTTTAATATATTTTAATAATTTAAATTATTAATTATAATGATATTGAAATTATATTTTTATCATAATTGAAATTGCATCATAATTATGATTATAATTGAAATTATCATTAATGTAAATGTAAGTAAAATTGTAATTATAATTTGTAATTTTAAACAATTTAATAGTATATGTTGAGGTATAATTTTATTATGAAAAAAATATTATTGAAATAAAAATTATTTCACTAAATTAATTAAATAAATAAAATTCCTCTCAATTGATTCTCCAAACATGACATTTAAAATTTAGAAAGCTTTTTTATTCTGACTATTTAACGTTTTATAATTTTATATCAATTTCAAAAACTTAAGGTTTAAAGAGAAAATTAATCTATACTAATCACGATGCTAGTTGTTTTAATATATATAATACCAACAACTTATGTTTTCTTTATTTTATATTATTATTATTTTAATTTTAATAATTCTTTACATGTAGTAGAATTATTTATTATTATTAATTTTAATTTTTTTTAAAAATTTCATGCCTGGCCTATAGGCACAACCTATTTGGCTCGCATGCTAGTACGACATGGCATGACAACAGACAATAATACTAATTTTTTTCATGCCACATTGGCTTAAGCACGATAGCTCACTTAGGCCAAAATTTAGTGAATTGTGCTAAAACGACAACACACTTATTATGTCTATCTAAAATAAACAAAACTAGCCGCTCGAATTTCAATCCTTTTTTCTTCCACGAATAGATCTCATTACTTTTACATATAAAAATATATATATAATAATATTATTAGCCTTACATGTCTAATAATAATATAAAAGTATATATATAATAATATTATTCCCTCCACATATTTAATAATAACATAAAAAAATATTTAAAAATTGATTAACCTCACATGTCTAATAATAATACATATAAAATAAATAAAAATGTAAAGAAATAAGTTACGGATGTTATAGCTGCTATTTTGAATTTTTAGAGCATAACGTTCTAATTTAGAAAAAGTGAGGGTATTTTTGCAACGGAGGTTATGTTGAGAATATCCGATTAGAAAAAGTGTGAAAGAACTAATAACTATTTGGCATTACAATTTTATCCTTTTGACTTTAGGGTCTCCAATTAAAAAAGAAAGTTCTAATTTAGACAGTGAGGTGAACTTTTTCGAATTGGATCAGTATAAAAATTTAGTTCAATATGTAAAAGTTTCCCTAATTATAAAAGACAAGGTGAGTTCTTAAATAGAGAATTAGCTTGTCTGTTCCACACTGGCAAGCAGCAACCACAACATCCATCATTGCCACTGGTGGATTCAAGTAATTTCTGGATTTTTTTAATATATTTCAATCTATCAAAAAGTAAAATTCAATCTCATCTAAGTACAAAAGTTACTAGTGCATTTTACGGATTTAGTGGTATATATATGTATATATATTTTATAACTTTGAAGGGAATAGAAACAATGAGAAAATAATATTTTTTTTAAAAATTAATTTACTTATTAATATTAATAATATTTTTAGATCAAATCTGATTTTAATGGATTTGTCTAAGTAAATATTCAAGAGACAATTTATCAAGGGCCAACTTCAAAATTTTCAATTCTATCCAATTCACCAATTTATCAATTTGGGTAAAAAAAAAAAAGTAGATTGATTTGGATCATATCGAAGGAATTGAGTGGATTAAAATGAATTCTAAACACATCTAGTTTTCACTTGTGCTACTGACAATCCAAATAACCTAGGCCAACTTCCTAATTTGCCTACATTAGGAAACGAGCTGATGATTTTTCATTTGTCACACACTAGTGCTGGATCTATACCTTGCACAGGATTGATATGCCGAGATCCATATAAAAAGTCAGATTCTGAGTGGCATCCATAGGCCATGCTAGGCACAAGAAATTTGGTGACTTGTTAAAACTTATCGGGCAAGTTACCATAAAATGTTACGAAATTTTGTTGCAACAAGTTGAAAGTTTAATACAGAAATCTTATTCCACTAGGAACTAACAACATACATCATATAGATGTTGTGTGCACAACAATTGGACTTCTCACACTGTGATTGCCATCAGACCAAACAAGGGATGCAGAAACAACTTCTCCATCTGGCAAACCTTTTCCGGTAACAGTCACATTAAAGGACTTCTTCTCATTTAAGGACCTAAAAGAGAGAACTTCAGGCACCACTTTGATGCTAATTTTTGGATTTTCCAAGACTTTCGCCCTGTAAGTGGAGTTTGCAGGGCCAACGTTCGTAACCGTTCTTGGAAATATTATTGTAAAAGGCTTCTCGGATGATACTTGAGCCCCCATTGATGGGTAGTTAAGATCTTTTGGCGAGGTATTATTTGAGCCTTTAGGACAAGTGCTGTTATCTCCTGAAATTTTTCTCACATCATATCCCAAGCCACAGAGGAAGTTTACGTAATCTTGTTTTGAAGTTTCGTATACAAGTCCTGGATTTATAGCTTTCAATGGATTGACATGCCCTGACCCATATGCAAATTCAGCTTCTGTATTTTTCGAAGAATTCATAGGCCATGCTACAAACAAGAATAATATTTGGTGAGTTGGGAATTAAAAAAACCTGTCATGCAATTAATCTAGACCAGAAATACTTTAGAAAATAAAGATTACCAGTAGTCATTATAGCAGATTTGATGGCGGAAGGAGACCAACCGGGGTGGAATGATTTAACATAAGCAGCTATACCAGCAGCATGAGGGCAAGACATGGAGGTTCCAGATACTATATTGTATTTAACTCGCCTCTCGTCTTCACTGTCCTTAGAAACTAAACCAAGAGGTGACCAGGCAGCCACGATATCGACTCCAGGGGCACTTATATCAGGCTAAATGATATTTGACCATCAAATCAGCACAATGCAAATAAATTTCTAGAGAAGATAGTACAAGGTTCTTAAGAAAATGGACCTTCAAAATGTCTGGTACTATGGCGTTTGGCCCCCGTGAAGAGAAGACAGCGACAACCGGAGCATCAGAATCCTTAAATAGTTCTGTTTTTAGTATTTCTGCTTCAGGTTTTCTGTAATACAGATACAAAGTGTGAATATTTGGTGGAATAAACTATAACTAACGACCTACTCAACAAATGCTCAAATTATCAATTACTTTGTCGAGTTCATGTAGGATATGATGCTGTTGTAGTGGGTAGAGTTTACAGCCAACGCGGGCAAAGAAACAACAAAAGAAACACTGGTAAACCGGTCATCCCTGAAGATTGATCCTGTAGCACCAGCTTGACGAGCCACAGGAAATCCATCAGATTGATCACATAGCACAATCTTTCCCTTCACTTTCTCACTATCAAGACAACCAATATAACACACCCTGCAATGCAACAAATTTTTTAATTTTTTTACTTCCACTGAAGAAGTTCGGAGTTGAAATGGGTCACTGAAAGGAACTTACTGAGCATCAGGCAGCGAGCAAGAATCTGAAACTTCTTTGCCATATATCAGCGGATATTTTTCTCCTTTCAGAGTGAAAGCATTAATTGAAAAACCCTGTTTGTGTAGACTAATTATTATAATGCAAAACAAAATTTGGATATGTTTAATATTTTCCATCTTCACTTCACTAGGTAAATGCAGATACAAGAGTCTGTGATACATACCACTATTGCCTTTCCATTGCCAAGAACAACCTTGTCCACAAAAAGGCGATCTGTGGTACTGGCTGCTACAGACATCAACCATGGAGCCACGCTTGATGTTACACCTGTATCAGGACCGCTATTGCCTGCGGAATTTAATGTTAGTATTCCCTTTGTCATCGCGTGAAAAGCACCAATTGCAATGCTATCGTCAATGAAGTCATCTGCACTTTGTTTTCCTACGGAGATGGTTATAATATCAACTCCATCAGCAATAGCATCATCAAAAGCAGCCAATATATCCGAATCTTGACACCCTTGCGCAGAACAGACTTTATATGCAGCGATTCTTGAAGAGGGAACCCCTCCTCTTGCAATGCCTTGTCCCAGTCCGAAAAAACTAGCATCCTTTACTTTGTTTCCAGCAGCCGTAGAGGCAGTGTGGGATCCATGGCCCTCTGCATCCCTAGCAGTAACATATTCACTAAATGAAGAGTAATATCGAGCTCCAATTAATTTGCTGCAAAATACCGAATAAGTTATTGTTAAAATCTTAGGCTTCTTTGGCTAAACCATAATAAAAGTTTACATTAACCAAATGAAAACATATATGATGACTTAAAGCTTCAGAAGCTCCCAATGGAGAGAAATATATTACTTGTTGCAAGTGAAATTTTCGCCACCTTTACAAGCACCTTTCCACTTCTTGGGAGCAGGACTAAAACCTTCATCGCTGAAACTCTCTGATTCAGGCCAGATTCCAGTGTCTATAACACCTACAACAATGTCACTCTCAACACTGCGTTTTCGAATTATGGATTCATTGAAACCCATGAAATCCCATGATCTTGTTGTATGAAGTTGAAGAGTTCTACTTTGAAAAACAGAAACCACTTCATTCTTGCCTGCATACCACAGTGACAAAATATTGGCTTAGTTTAAGTGAACTGTGGACGTATCCTTTACATGTAAAAGTACTGCATTGAACTTACTAGCCAGCTTTTGTCTCTCACTATCAGTGAGCTTTGCAGCAAATCCATTGAAACTCCTTTTGTAACTTCTAACCAATATATCTTGGACAGAGCTGCTATCACAGACGGGGTTAGATTTTTAAAAGGAGATCAAAACAAAATTTTGAATTAATTTATAGGAATTTTACCTGCCCTCAACAACTTCTTGCAGAATGCTTTGATGGTGCGATGATGGGAAGTATTCCCCCTCAGGAAGTGCCCCCATGTAGACAATATGGACCTGCATTATTACAGTGGCAGTTCAGGCAATGAAGAGAAGAACTTAGATTAAAGAGTTCCTGTAAACTAGCCATATGCATTGTTTATTAATAATGACTCGATATGTATATTCATTAATCGTCTAAAATAGAGAAGAACAAAGACAATACTTGCCTTTCTATCTTCAGCAGTGGCACCACACAATATGCCTATGATGAGGAAAAGAAATAAGGACAAGCCTTGAAAGAGAAGGAATCCATGATTAGCCATTGTTCTGTTCTTTGACTTATCAGGAGAGACTACTTCTATTTATATTGTTATACAAAAGACAAACTCATGTTTAATAGACTTCCATATTCACTTTGCTTGATATAGAATCAATATTTTCAATTAAAGCTGATTATTCATTGGCATCTCTGAGTTATATACCTTTATTGGATGAAATTACCTAACCTTTCTAATGGAAACTATTCAGAATCAGTGCGTAATAATGCAATTAGAAACTAAAGAGAGTTTTTATCCGTTTATGGCAAATATGGAAGCACAGATAAGAATATCTAAAATGCAATGAAGATTCTGAATTATATGCTTGTTATAGAACTTCCATTATGACTTCATGCACTAATGGAATTTATAAAGCTGTATATTATTTCTTTGCATCAGAAGAGAATTTGTTTCTTTGTTCATGTAATGAAATTTATTCTTTTCCCATAAATATTGACAAATCCAAATGCAATACACATTGAAAGCTCTTCTGGCCATTTCTTTCCATGAAAATTTCCGGAAGTCAAAATGCTTAAATGGAGTTACTTCCGGGGTTCTTTGTTGACTAAACTCGTGTTTTATAAGCTCAGAGGCTCTAATGTAGATTCGGGCTCAGTCACGATTTATTGTCAATGAAGGAACATTGGATGAAGATAGGAGAAAACAATAAATGCACATTCCCTGACAGGGATATTGAGAAATGAATGTAAAGATTTTATTAGCTAGATAACTATTGTAAATTTATTTTACTCATATTATTTTTGCATTATCTTAATGAATTATATTACTGTAAAATCTTGACCGAATTTCAATAAACACACTTATTTGATCATGATTCATCCTCTCTTTCAGTTTTTTTTAATCCCAAAAAAAAAACATCATAACAATACATTATAAACTTTATCTAGAAAACTAACATTTCATGCCTTGTAACAAACCAAAGACATTAAACAATGATACAAGAGCACCACCAGGTGGCATATATTTCACTGGCAGCATCTAGTGTTAAAATTTTAAAGCTCAACAAGTCAAACAATATTAACTCTAAACCCTAAATCTTAAGGTTAGTTCGAAATCAACTACTGCTATGCCTAATGATCCCGATTAGTTGGTTGAGTCCACTCTTGACCAGAGGGTTTAAAAGTTTTGAACTTCCATTCTCTGAGTCTATTTCCAAACCATCGAGTTGATTGTCCCGCTCATTGCTAAAGCTAGAATCATCATTAACAAAGTTTAAGATTTAGAATTTAAAATTTTTCATTTCAATAAATTAATAGGTCAATAAAATTTGAGAAGCCACAACACCATTTTCGTTCTGAATGCCTAAAAACTCTTTTTTTTTTTAAAAGAGAGAGAGAGAGAGAGAGAGTGGCGCTATTTAACCCTTTATTTTATTTCATTAATCTCCACTTTTTATTGTACATTATTAAAAATTTTATATTTTAATAACCTTATCGAATTTTCAATTTACTTTTATCATTGTCTTTTGTTTGAAGTAGAAAGCCATTAAAAATATAGCTTTTTAAATTTCCAAGCAAATTGGTCAGGGCCATTAGCCAAAATGTTTATTTCTTCAGCAAAGCATGAATTTGTATAAACTAGTAATTATGTAATGACCGAAAAAATGTGAGTATATAAGAATTTATTTTCTTTTTCTTTTTCTTAGAAAAGAAAACCCAAGTTTTATGTCAAAGTATAACTAGGATTAAGATTTCTTGTATTCTAAGAAAAAACTGTAAACTATAAATAGTTAAGTCAAACGCCCTTATTCATAAAATATATGTTTGTTTTATAAGACAACCTTAGAAACTTTGAAAAAGGAGTTAAGATGATTCTTGAGGAAAATTTAGAGTTCAAAAAGGTAGTTAAGTGGATTCTTGAGGAAAATTTAGAGTTCAAAAAGGTAGTCAATCCTTTAATTTTTCCTGGTACTTATCATCAATTAAAAAGTAATTCTGTGAAAAAGTATAAAGAAGAAAAATGCTTTAGATTCTAACTTCATTTTTCTAAGGTTTTTGGCATAAATACTGGTAGCAATTGATTAAAAGAATAATAATTGCATAGGATAATAAAGAAGTAAAGAACTTTTATATGTCTTCTTTATGATAATAGCATACTTCAGGAATCATACAAGTCTACCTACTCACTTACACTTGCCTCTCATATAATTCGTTGATGGATTACTTAGGTTTATTATGTGTTAAGTGATAAGTAATATATAATATATTTATTATGCAATAATTGAGTGAGTGAATTTCTAGTATACATTAAGAATTTTGAAAAATATGATATAACATATGTTTTTGAGATTTTTAATATTATTTCATTGATCATGGCACATTATACTTATGCACTATATGTGTGTACCTATGCATTTATTTTACTTTATGAAAAATTAATTTACTTACTAAATTTTGTACTCACCATAATTTATTTTGATCACCGAATAACTAAAGATTTATGCACGTGGTGAATTTGGCAAAATTTTTATTGTCCTTTGGTTCCTTAAGTTGAAATTTTGAGTTAATAGATATTTTGTTCAAGTGATTTTTTGTTTTGAAGTAGTTTATTTCTACTATTTTGACTTTGAGAATTATTATGATTAATTTTAAATTCTTGATTATTTATTAAATTTTGATATTGAGTTTAGTATATTGTGTTTATTGTTTAAGTGTGACTACTCCTTTGGCCCATTTGTGTTGCAAGCATGACAAATTATTAGAAGTGATATTGCGTAGAACAATCTCAATAAATAATTTATAATTAAAAAATTAAAGAATTTATATAATTCATAAATCATTATGTGAAATAATTCATTGCGAATTTTTTTAATATTATTTTGCATTCTGAGGCATTTTTCTTATTAGTATAACAAGATGTTGCCTGCGTATATTTGGATAAGTAATTCAATAAGCTATATAAGTAAAACTATGAATTAAAAATAATAATTTAATCAAAAATACACATGACCTAAGCACATGCTTATGGGCTTGAATCCATGAAACATTATCAAGACAAATTTTAACTTTTTTTCTCAAGGTTGTCCAAAATTATTATCATAATTATTAATATGAACTAGTCAATTACTTTTGGTTTCCACTTAATTAAAGTATTTTGAATAAAAATTTATTTATTCATTTATAAAATACTTTAGTAATTGAAGTCTCAACATGTACTTAATTACATACATAAAATTTTAAATTTTTTACGACTTATATACAAACGAGTTTCTACATCTTGAAGCAATTAGTTTTTTTTTTAAATTTATTCTCATCATCGAGTTCCTTTTGCTCATTGTGTATTAGATAATCAGCTAAACTAAAGTCTATATTAGTACTTATTAAATCATGTATCATTTCAACGATGTCATTATCATTATCCCAATCATTTATAAGCTCGGTTTCTTAGCTACATTCAAAGATGTAGAAGGTTCACTATATGTGTTGCTCTATTTTTGTACTTTGACAAGAAATTATTTAATGATATATGTTCTCTAACCATTTTTGTTATAAAAAAAATATATCGATTGCAATATTTTTTGTATAGACAATAAATCCTTGCATCACCGGTGATGTTTATACATGCAAAACGTAAAAATCATTCAACTCCATCAATTAGTTACATGAATCATAGTGTGTTTCGTCTTGAAGACTTCTGTTGTCACATTTAAGCTACTCAGATAACAAGATTTTTTATATTTAGAAGGTTTGATGCTATTCAAAAAATTGTTTTGAGGTTTGACTTCGACTTATTTGATATCAATGAAATATTATTTATTAAGTTTACTGTTTCCGCACCATTGTTGTATTTGAAAGTTTAAAACTAAACCACACCTTGAACCCTGAATTCGAAGGCATGACATTCTCAAATTGGATGAAATTGAATAAAAATTAAGTTTAATTTTTTTAAGAAAATTTATTTAATGAAATCTAAATCATAAACAATACTCCTCCTTGTGCATATGTGAATAAGTGTTTGAACCTCAAACTTTTTAGTTCCATTCAAGATGCTTTATAAGTTAAACTAACTTACACCAAAAATTAAAAATAAATAAATAAAATAAAATATGTAAAAGTTGTCTCAATTACCTGGACAAGGTGAGTTCTCAAACTTATTGTCAAATAGAGGATTAGAATTTTTTTTTTTTTTTGAAGTTTGGATGAAAATGAAAAATCTCACACATAAAATACCAACTCTCACTCCTTTATTTTTACTCGAACTTAAAGCAATCGCATATACAGAACAAATTCACAATCATTTAAGTTTTACTCAAGGGGCGAACAGAAAATAAACAAGTATATAGCACACTGGAAAGCAGTAACCACAACATCCATCAATGCCACTGGTGTTTTCAAGCAATACTTAATCTAGGCCAATTAGGGCCAACTTCCTAATTGGCCTAGATTAAGAAATGTGAACTTAATTACTAAACGTAATATGAACGACTTTCAATTCCAAACTCCTTGTACATCCTAAGCCCAAGAGATATTTCATTTGTCATACACAAGTGCTGGATTTACACACTTTGTACGTGATTGATACGCCGAGATCCATAGGCAAAATCGAATTCTGAGTGGCATCCTTGGACCTTGCTAGACACAAGAAATTTGGTGACTTCTTAAACTAATCTTGCAAGTTATCATAAAAGTTTAGGAAATTTTGTTGCAACAAGTTGGAAGTTTAATAGAGAATCATATTGCATTTATGACCTAACAATATTTATCATGTAGATATTAACTTGTGTGTACAACAATTGGACTTCTGACACTATAATTGCCATCAGACCAAACAAGGGATGCAGAAACAACTTCTCCATCCGGCAAACCTTTTCCGGTAACAGTCACATTAAAAGACTTCTTCTCATTTAAGGACCGAAAAGAGAGAACTTCAGGCACCACTTTGATGCTAATTTTTGGATTTTCCATGACTTTCGCTCTGTAGGTGGAGTTTGCAAGGCCAACGTTCGTAACTGTTCTTGGAAATTTTATTGCAAAAGGCTTCTCAGATGAAACTTGAGCCGCCATTGATGGGTAGTTAAGATCTTTTGGCGAGGTTATATTTGAGCCTTTAGGACAAGTGCTGTTATCTCCTGAAATGCTTCTAATTTTTGTCGTATCATAACCCAAGCTGCAGAGCATTTGTATGTAGTCTTGTTTTAAAGCTTCATATACAAGTCCTGGATTTATAGCTTTCAACGGATTGATATGCCCTGATCCATATGCGAATTCAGCTTCTGTATTTTTCGAAGAATTCATAGGCCATGCTACAGAACAAGAACATTCGATGACTTGGGGAAAAAAAACCTGTCATGCAATTAATCAGGATAAGGAGTATTTAGAAGAATAAAGATTACCAGTAGTCATTATAGCAGATTTGATGGCAGAAGGAGACCAATCGGGGTGGAACGATTTAACATATGAAGCTACACCAGCAGCATGAGGACAAGACATGGAGGTTCCAGATACTATATTGTATTTAGCCCGCCTCGCATCTTCATTGTCCTCTGAAACTAAACCAAGAGGTGACCACGCAGCTAAGATATCTACTCCAGGGGCACTTATATCAGGCTGAATGACATTTGAGCATGACATCAGCATCATGCAAATAATTAGAAGAGAGGACTAAATTCTCAAAAAATTCACCTTCAAAATGTCTGGTACTATGGCATTTGGCCCACGGGAAGAGAAGGGAGTAACAACAGGAGCATCAGAATCCTTAATTACTTCAGTTTTTAGTATTTCTGCTTCAGGGTTTCTGTAAATACAGAAACAAAGTTTGATTATTTGGTGGAATAAATTATAATGACCTACTCAAAATGCCCACTTAAAGTTTATCAATATACTTTGTAGAGTTAATGTAGGATATGATGTTGTCGTAGTTGGCAGGGCTTACAGCCGATGCTGGCAAAGAAACAGTAAACGAAACTTTGCCATCTCCGCCATCTCTGAAGATTGCTCCTGTAGCACCAACTCCGCGAGCCACAGGAAATCCATTAGATTGATCACATAACACAATCTTTCCCTTCACTTTGTCACTATCAAGACACCCAAGAGAACATAACCTGCAATGCAACAAAATTTTGAACTTCTATTTTTCTTCCACCGAAGAAGTGCGGAGTTGAAATGGGTCAGTGAAAGGAACTTACCGAGCAAACTCTTCCGCGCAAGTATCTGAAACTTCTTTGCCATATTTCAGGGGATATTTTTCTCCTTTTAGAGTGAAAGCATTAATTGAAAAACCCTGTTTGTGTAAACTAATCATTATAATGAAAAACCAAATCTGATCTATAATTTTTGCCAGCATCAATCACTAGGCAAATGCAGATACAAGAGTCTGTGATACATACCACTATTGTCTTTCCATTTCCAAGTACAACCTTGTCTACAAAAAGGCGATCTGTGGTACTGGCTGCTATAGACATCAACCATGGAGCAACGCTTGATGTTACTCCTGGACCAGGACCGCTATTGCCAGCAGAATTTAATGTCAGTATTCCCTTTGCCATCGCGTGAAAAGCACCTATTGCAATGCTATCGTCAATGAAGTCATCTGCATCTTGTCCTCCTATGGAGATGGTTATAATATCAACTCCATCGGCAATAGCGTCGTCGAAAGCAGCCAATACATCTGAATCTTGGCACCCTAACGAAGAACAGACTTTATATGCAGCAATTCTTGCGGAGGGAACCGCTCCTCTTGCAGTGCCTTGTCCCAGTCCGAAAAAACTAGCATCTTTTACTTCGTTTCCAGCAGCCGTAGAGGCAGTGTGGGATCCATGACCGTCGTCATCCCTAGCAGTAATATATTCACTAGATGAAGAGTAATATCGAGCTCCAATTATTTTACTGCAAAATAATGATATATTGAAGTTAAATCTCAATCTTCTTTGGCTAAACCATAATAAAAGTTTACATTAACCAAATGAAAACATATGTGATGACTTAAAGCTTCAGAAGATCCAAATGGAGAGAAATATATTACTTGTTGCAAGTGAAATTTTCGCCACCTTTACAAGCACCTTTCCACTTCTTTGGAGCAGGACTAAAACCTTCATCGCTGAAACTCTCTGATTCAGGCCAGATTCCAGAGTCTATAACACCTACAACAATGTCACTCTCAACACTGCGTTTTCGGCTTATGGATTCATTTACACCCATGAAATCCCATGATCTTGTTGTATGAAGTTGAAGTGTTCTACTTGGAAAAACCGAAATAACTTCATTCTTGCCTGCAAACCACAGTTACAAAATATTGGCTTATTTTAAGAGAATATTCAGAACGTATCCTTGATTCTAGTCACATTAAAAGTACTGCATTGCGCTTACTAGCTAGTTTTTGTCTCTCACTATCAGTGAGCTTGGCAGCAAATCCATTGAAACTCTTTTTGTAACTTCTGACCAATATATCTTGGACAGAGCTGCTCTCATAGACGGGGGATAGATTTTTAAAAGGAGATCTAAACAAAATTTTCAATTAATTTATAGGAATCCTACCTGTCCTCAACAACTTCTTGCAGAATACTTTGATGGTGTGATGATGGGAGGTATTTACCCTCAGGAAGTGCCCCCATGTAGACAATATGAACCTGCATTATTACAGTGGTAGTTCAGGCAATGAAGAGAAGAACTTAGATTAAAGAGTTCCTGTAAACTAGCCATTTGCATTGTTTATTACAAATGACTCGATATGAATGTTCATTAAACGTCTAAAATAGAGAAGAACAAAAACAATACTTGCCTTTCTATCTTCAGCTGTGGCACCGCACAATATGCTTATGATGAAGAAAAGAAATAAGGACAAGCCTTGAAAGAGAAGGAATCCATGATTAGCCATTGTTCTGTTCTTTGACTTACCAGGAGAGACTAGTTCTAATTATATTGTTATACAGAAGGACGAACTCATGTTTAATAGACTTCCATATTCACTTTGCTTGATATAGAATCAATCTTTTCAATTAGAGCTGATTATTCATTGCCATCTTTGAGCTATATACCTTAATTGGGCTGATTCAACATCATTATGTAATAACGCAATTAGAAACTAAAGATCAGGCTGTATCTGTTTGTGCTAACTATGGGAGCACAAATAAGAATACCTTGATTGCGAGATTTTGAATTTAATTATAATGACTTGCTTCCATACAATATTATATTATTCATTTTGGATCTAGCTCACACAGTTTTATTATTGAGTCTTCTTAAAGGGTCTCATATATTTTTAGAAAAAACTCTACATATATAACTTAAAAACTTTATCTAACCTGGTGATGTTGAATTGTGGCACCTGATGTAACGGGCTCAAAAAAGGTCATTATTTAAGAAATTTATTTTACATATTAGTTGGGATAGAATATTGAGGTTTATGACTAGAATTAAAAATTTTCAAGTTTTATTAGGAATAAAAATCCCCTGGTCTTATGTTAGAATATGATTAGAATTATGGTTCCTGTGTGCCTTACGAAAAAATCTTACACTATAAATAATTTAGTTTTGGAGTCTTTATTCATAATATAAGCATTTTCTTAAATAAGCTTTGAAAATGAGCTAAAAGATTCTTGAGGAAAATTTGGAGATCAAAGAAGTAACTTTTCAATCTTTTAAATTATTCTTAATATTACTCATTAATATTAGAGCAATTTTATAAAAATAAAAAATAAAGAAGAATAAGAGATTAGATTCTAACTTCATAATTTTAGGGTTATTGGACATGAATTTTTGAAAAGTCACTGATTAATGGAATCACAATTACATAGTATAAAATAAAATTCAATGAAGATTTGCATGTTTAACACATGACAGTATCAAATTTTGAGAATTGTTTTGGATTTTCTATCACAATTTATGCTAATGTCTTTAAAATGAATTGACATATACATATAGAGGATCATATAGAATTCTGTTTCATTCAAAAAGATCATGAATTCGAGTTTTGGTGATTTTTTGAATCTGACCTTAAGTTTATGAAATCTGTCAGCCTCTGAAGTATAAATGAACAATAGAAATTATTTGACTAACTAAAACACCTTAGAAAATTATAAAATTTGGTATTATTCCTTTATGGGTTTAATATGACATTAAAATTTCATGGTTTAGATTCTAAGTTTGCTAATTGTTGTGAATTTTGGAGTATAGAAATATCAATGCAGAATTCTAAATACTAGATTCTAAGGGTTCTTAAAAAAAATTCATATAAAAATATTTTTATTACATTAAGACACCAATATTTTTCTGAACCCTATGTGTCTATTTTTGCTTTGTAGAATTTCAAAATATTTTGATGAATACTTTATTTGTTAATTATCTTGGATTAAGAGCCATTCAATTAAAAATCGATTTTTGACAGGTTTTATTTTAGATTTTGGAATTTAAATAAAATATGGTTATAAGAATTAAGTGTCCTATAATTTTATATAAGTTTTACAATATTTTAGAATTATGATATTTTGAATTCGTAGCAATGGACTTTGTTTAAGTGTTAAGAAAATCCGAATAAAGTTAAAGGGTCAATTTTGACAAGTTAAAGAAACTAACTTGATAGATTAATTTGATGAGATAAATATAAAGCTTAAATAATTATCTTAGTATTTAGTTCTGCTATGATATTTTTTTAAATTTAGTAATTGAAAATCGTATTTAAGTATGATTTTGAGTCGGAGACTAATAAAAAGATGACACAAGGTCGAGAATGTGTTGGACTGATGAGAAAATGGACGGAAACAGAAAGTTGAAAGCAATGAGGTGCTCGGAACATGAAAGGGAACGCATCTCCAAGCCTTAGGGCCACAGCCCTAAACAAGCTAGGCCACAATGCCAAGTTATGGGAGTTTGTTTCATTTTTGAGTTGGCTTGTACTCCTTTCACGCATGGACTCTTATTCTAACTCAAAATAAGGTATCTAAGGACATTTTAAAGCTTATATAAACCCTTGTTATTGATTGATGTTTTACTAGCTAAGCGCAAGTACACGCTATCGTATCAAGTAAATATATGATTTTAAGTTCAGATATCGATTCCACAGGGACTATATAATCTAATTCTATAAATTAAGTACTAAAATTATACCTACTTAACTTTTATTCAAAAAATCACAATTTGAAATTTATTTAACCAATCTAATTCTATCAATTAACTAAACAAAAACAAAGAGTAGAATTCACAAATAAAGATAATCTAGAGTTTTGACTCGTCCCCTTGTATTTCATTGGACTCATTAACCACTTAGTTAATCCCTTAATATCAATTTATTAGCTTAGATACTAATCTCATCACAAGCTTCTGTCGATGGTCAAGTGACTATATTATACATTCTAACAATCACCTATATATCTATGGTAATCAAATCAGAATGTAGTTCATTAAGATCAAGTCTAAATCATACCATACATGCCACCTAGGTATATGTCTATCCTAGATGGAACTCATAGTTGTTACCCTATGAACATGCATCAAACTATTATAGGCTAAACACATGAATCTCTTTGTCAAGTTCATCATGGTTCCTCAATCATTCAAAATATTGATCAGGTATAATAAAAGCATTAAATATAAGATAAAATGAATCAATTGAATGTATCAAGTTTATAAACTAAAATTTAACACAATCCAAATCTATACTAGGTTTACATAGTCTAATCCTAGATGAACAAATTAACTCATCACAAAACTAAAAGTATTAAACCAATTCATAAAGATCAATAAGAACAAGAACATAATGATAAAGAAAAAGAAGAAAAATTAATTAAAGTGACTCATTGATGTGTTTCTCCCTCAATCTTGACTTGAAGCTTGAATCTTGATCTTGGTTCTTCAATCTTTTGCCTCTTTTTCTTCTCCTCTTTTTCCTCTCTTTCTCCAATTAGGGTTTTTGTCTTCAAATTACTGTTCACGAGTTACTGTAGCAAAATACTGTTTAAGCGTTACTGTTTACTACTAGGGGCGCTGCGGCGCTCAGCTACTAACCTGGGCACCTCGGCGCTGCGGCGCCCAGCCCTGGTACACATTTCGTATTTTGAGCGTAACTTCTTCGTTTAACATCCGATTCACCTCTTTTTTGTTCCTATGCGTCACATTTTTCATCGTACATCTATTTATGATATAAAAAAAAATTTAAATAGCCAAATATTTATGATTTAAAGTAAAATATAAAAATTTGATACAAATTATACTAGTACTTTTACGCCCCTATTAGTTATGCTATTAGAGTGACACATATCAAAAAGCATCAACAGATCAAAAACAAGAAAGATAATAGAGAGATTAAATAGCACTTGAGTATTGAGTATGCAAGAGAATGTTAATATAAACCTTTAAAGAGCTCGTTATATTTTGTATTCCTTACAATCGCTTGAGTGATTTTTACAACCATTGAATGGTTTATGGTAACCACTGAGTAATAAAAGAAGTTAGGATCTTATAATTCACTGTAGATGTAGACAATTTATTCAACCACGTATATTATTGTGCCTTGTGTATGATTGGTTGTTTTCTTTTTTACTTTATGTGATCTTTTCTATTCTTGAATACTTGTGGATAAAAGCTTTCACATGTAAAAATCTCAATAAACTGGTATCAGAATTAAAGTTATTCTATCATGACATCTCACAAGTATGAAGTTTAAAAGTTCAATAAACAGAATGATTTCAATATATGGAAGAGAAAAGTGAAGGTAATAACTTTACTGGTAAGTTAAGGGCTAGATTTAGCCTTTAAAGAGACTCAAGCAACAACCAATAATGAGAAGAAGCCTGGCATATTTAAATCTAACCTTGATCATGAAACTATTTAAAAAAAAGCCAGTGATAAGTAGATAGCACTATTTTTCTATCGTTGAGTAATAAATACTAAGAGAAGTTACTGGAGAGAAGAGAATAATTGGTCTTTAGAAAAAACTTGATGATTTATACATAACAAAGTCCTTGATGAATAATCGACACATCAAGAAGAAGTTGTATCAGTTATTTATAGCTTACGGCACTTTGATTAAAAACCACATTAATACCTTCGATCATCAATCATGAGATAATTGACGTCAAGATAGAAAATGAAGAGAAAGCCAATATCTTGTTAAGTTCTCTACCATATAAATATGAGCACTTCATGAATATACTTCTATATGGCAGAAAAACTTTAACGATGACTAATGTTAAAGACTCGTTGAACTTAAAGGGATTAGGGAAAATATCAGAGCCTAAAGATACTACAATGGTTTATACTGCATGGGGAATGGCTGAAAATTGAGATAGAAAGAATAATCATTCAAAGGGCAAAGCCAGGAAATGTTATGGTTACAACAAAGAATGGTATTTTATAGGGGATTTTCTAGAGAAAAAGAGCACGAAGAATAAAAAGAAAAATGAAAGTGATGCTGCAATAGTCTATAAAGAGACTACAATGTTGCAGAAACTTTGGTAGCTTCTCAAGGAAAGTCTGTTGGTGAATGGATACTTGATTCTGGCTATAGTTTTTATATGTGTCAAGATAAATCCTTATTTACGAATTATAAATCCATTAATGGGAAAAGAGTTAATGGATAATGTGCTTGCAAAGTCATGGGAATTAGTAGTGTAAGAATAAGGTTGTATGATTGAAAAGTTAAAGAGTTACTTGGTGTAAGATATGTTCCTGGTTTTAAGAGAAACTTGATATCCCTGGGTAAGCTAGATCAAGTAAGATATTCATTCAATGCCAAAAAAGGAATCCTGAAGGTGTTTAAAAGATTTATGGTGATAATGAAAGGTAATAAGCACAATGAGTTATATGTGCTGAATAGGAATATTATATGTGGCTCAACATGTATTGCTAAGGGATGCAAACTATGAGGCAGCATTAAAGAAAAGCTTATCATAGTGAAAGAGGTCGAAAAAGAATGTATAATAAAGGAGATGTTAGTAAGGATAAAATTCAGTTACTAAGGTATTGTGATAGTGGAGTCAATAATGATACTGGAGATCACAACATAGCTACCTTAGACAAGAAGTATTCAGATCTTTGGAGACCTAAGTCATGAATTTAATTGAGTTAATTCTATGCAAAGACTTAACTAGGATCAATGCTAAGTAATTGAGCATGTGACGTAGAGTGGATGAATCTTGAAAAGTTTCTTAGTAATTTTGAATCAATGAGGGGTTTGTTATTAGTGATTCAAAATCGTATTTGAGTATGATTTTGAGTCGAAGACCAATAAGGAGATGATATGAGATTGAGAACGTCAGATGAAAAAGGAACAAAAATAAAAAGCCAGAATCAATGAGGACTAAAAACACACGAGGGATGCATCTTAAGGCCTTAGGGTCGCAACCCCAAGCAAACTAGACTGACAGGACCCGACCTGAGCCCTCCTCGAAAGTCGAGGCGGATCCTGTGAAAACTATGGGAGTTATATGCTCTTTATTCATTACATTTGATATAATGAGGCTATGTGACTCAACAAAAGTGTACACACAAATATACAAAACATATCAACTAATACAACTAAGCATGTCGTGAGCTAACATCAAAATGTGAAGAATATGTTACATCGCACGAATTCTTACAAAAACTTGAAAAATATATAGAAAAAAATAAAAAACAAATGGGAAGCTTGTGGCTTAGTGAATGACATAATATAAAATATTATATACTTTATATATATTGTAAATAATAATTTTTTGAATAATAATTTAATAATAAATCATACTATATGTAATGTACACTATAAATATATAGTATAAATAATCATGAAATTGTATATTGAGAAATAAATAAACATATATTATAAATATAAGTTATCATAAAATTTGTACTAAAGCTAAAAATCATAACATAACATTAGGATTCTAAAAATCTAAAAGCGTAAACTGTTATAAAATCTATACTAAACTGAATAATCATAACATAATACTGAGAATAAATATATACTGCATATATACTAAAACTACACCAAACTTGTACTCGGAGAAAAGTTGGTCTAACCCAGTAGAGTAACTTACACACAGGCATAGCGAGAAATTTAAGTTGGTCTAACCCCTGCAGAATGCTGCATCGCTCGGGTAGAGCAAACTAAACTGGTCTAACGCATGCGCAGAATAACTACATTAAAGAAAATGGTACGTATTTGCTGTTTTAAAAACTACTACTATCTAATATCATGGAAGCATAATTATTCTAAAATAAATGAATCTATACTTAAAGTAATAATAAGATATGCTATAATAAATTCTGAAAGTATTTATAAATATAACTAATTAGCATAAATTTTATCTGTTTAAAAATAAATCGTGGATAAAATAAATTTGATAACGTATAATCAAATCATAAACTATAGTATTAAAAATATAATATATATATATATATATAGTTATCCATTCACAAAAAACGTGTTAATCCTAAGCTGGATCAAGAATTTAGAATGTATCAATTTTTGGTACTTATACTATATCATAGGGTATAAAAATATATCATTAGAACTAACAAATATCATAAATATTCTAGAATTATAAAACTATTACCTATTGAATTACTGGATAAATATTTAACTACCCAAACCTCTTTTTTTTTTTTAATTATTTCTGTTGAGGATATCAAGCCATGCACTTCAATTTGACACTCCTATGGCATCAACTAAGCCACAACCTTGATACCCCTTTTATTCTATGTGTAGCGAAAAAACCATAACTCACACCATAAGTAAGAACACATAAGATTAACACACCAATAAAGATAAAAAAAAAACAAACCAATCACAAGACACAAGATATACGTGGTTCTGCCCAAATTGCCTACGTCCATGGAGGATCCATGATCCAGCTTCTTACCATTGAAATAGATCACAAAGTATCTTCTTACATCATCAATGATCCCACAAGACCCTTTAGTATCTCCTATAGAGACCTCTAAGTATCTACCATTGATCACTATGACTCCCTAAGACCTCTTCGTATCTCTTCATAAAAGATTTTTACAAGAAACATAAGAATAGCCCGAGCATCTAAGCCAAAAGGATCTATGGTGTTTCTCTTTTATTCACTTAAAGAACCTAAAGAAAAAACACTCCCCAAAGGTTACACCCTAGTGCACCACGCACTTAGTGCCTACCTAGCTCATCTATTCTCTCTTATGGTTACATCTTGAAACCTTAGATGCTTAATCTTAAACAAGGGTTTACAAGTGTTTATATAGGGTGTATTTCGTGCCTACAAACCCTATTCTTTGTTGGAGTAAGAGTCCACTTGTTTTGGAAGTCTAAAACTTCCCAAAACTTGAAATCCCGAACCAAAATGAACTTTTCCACGCGTTCTGGCGCTGCGGCGCTGGCCCTTCTCACGTCCAACGCTGCGGCGCTGGTCTTCTGTGTTAAGCACCGCGACACTCATCCCTGGGCGCCGCGGCGCTGGTCAACTCCCTGTGATTCCTTCTTTTCCTTCGCGTCTTTGAGTCCCGTTTCACTTCCCCTTTCGTGTCCCACACGTCCTAGACTTCTCCATACGTGTCCCACACGTTCTTGACTTCTTGTGACTCTCCACTTTGGTATTTATCTCAATTCTTGTCCAACCAAGATTGTTTAATCACCAATTTTCCAACAATTTCTTTTCTTGGTCTCATTTTATCTTTTCTTCTTTTGTTTTTGTTTTTCTTTCTTCTCTCTTTTTCCTTTCTTCTCCTCTCGACCAATCCAAATGTCACCCTTAAATACAATATTTTTCTTATTTCTTTCATATTATTGTTATTTTTTATGCCATTAGTCCTTAACTAAGCACACTGGTACTACACAAGTCGCAGCCTCAACTTGGACAGTGGCTGAGTGCCATGACCCAGCCTTGGCCAGGCCACTATGGCACCACGATGTCGGCCTATAGTGCCACAGCATCAAGTTTTGATTTTTATGGGTTTTTTCTATTTTTGAGTTGGCTTTGAATTCCCTTCACGCGTAGAATCTTATTCCAACTCAATATAAATTTTTTAGGCATGTTTTAGAGCCTATATCAACTCTTCTTATGCTATTAGGGTTGCATGCATTAAGAGAACAAAAACAAGAGAGAAATAGAGAGTTTGAGTACTAAGTGTGCAAAAGAGTGCTAGTATAAACCTTCGGAGAGCTCATTCTATTGTGTATTCACATGCATTATATATATGTATATATTTATTTTCCTATATAGAAAAAACTAATTTACTTATAGAGTTTTGTATTTACTATACTTTATTGTGATCTCTAGATGACTGAAGATTTATGCACGTAGTAAATTTGCCAAGGCTTTTGTTGTCCATTGATTCCCTATAAGTCATTAAAATTTTAAAGTCTATGGACATTTTGTTAGAATGTTGTTATGCTTTTAAGTAATTTATTTTCACTATTTTGACTTTAAGAAGTATTATGACTAATTTTAACTTCTTGATTATTTATTTGGTATTGAATTTAAGATTTGTAGGTAAGTTTAGTTACGTGTGAATCACTTTTTTGACCCATGATCGGGTTAAGGGCATGACACTTAACCCTCACCTCATTCATCTTGGCTCTACTATTTATGGCCTCAGAAACTTTGGATCTTGAGTGTTACAATTTACCCATTAGGAGATATATGGCCTCATATGTGCTAGGCCCTTGGGGACACATGGCTTTTATACTTGGGTCTCCTCAAAATGTCTCATACTGTTTGAGAATGAACTCTATATATATAACCTATAAATTTTATCTAATCTGGCGATATTAAATTCTGGCACCTGACCCTGATCTCATCCATCTTGGCTTTACTATTTTTGGCCTCAGAAAGGCCTTGCTATTTATGGCCTCAAGAATATTGTATCTCGAGAGTTACAATCTATCCTCTTAAGGACACATGGCCTCGTGTGTGCTAGGTCTCTGAAATACATGGCTGACTTATGTAAGTTAGACTCTATAAATCTTATCATTTCTTCTTTTAATCTCATATCAAATAACATATAATAATAAATGAATATTTTTATTTAAATTCTTAGGCGTAAAGTGACCCATTTTTCAAAGAAAAAACAAAAGAAATCTTGTCCACCTAATTATTGCACATTTCAATTTGAATTATAGAGATTCCACACATAAATACAAGTAATCTTTAACTATATATATATATATATATCTTACTATAATCATAATGCATTACAATATGGAATATAAAAAAGAAGAGGCTTTTCAATACGAGATCTAAAAATATATCTTTCCATGAATTATATCCCCATAAATGTACTAATGGTATTAGAGATTGACCCCAAGCATAGAGTACTTAATATCGGTGCCGTTTAAAAATTTCAAGGAAATTATTTTCTTCCAATAAGTAGATTCAAAATTAAGTTAAGAAATAATAACTATGAAAATGAGGATCTTTATTCGTAAAATTTGTGAAAAATGTCACTGATTCGTAGGTTTATATTCTTATGAAGGCCCTACTATTTATGACCTCAAGAATTTTAGTTCTCAAATATTATAATCTACTCTCTTATAGGACATACGGATTTAGGTATGCTAGGCTTCTAGGGATACATATGGTTGACCTATGTAAGCTAGACCTCAAAGATCACACAACACATGTGCACTGTCTATAACTCAAACTGTAGACCCGCTAGCCCATACTACAGGATAGGTCAAACTCTGATACTTTTTGTACCTTTCATGGGGATATAATTCACGATTCAAAATTTTTAATAAACTTATTTTCTTTCAATAAGTAGATTCAAAATTAAGGAATAACAACTATAAAATAAAGGCATCCGTTCGTAAAATTTTTGAAAAATGTCGATTGATTCGTAGGTTTATAGCCTCAGAAAGGCTCTACTATTTATGTCCTCAAGATTCTTAGATTTTAGGTGTTCTAATTTATTCTCTTATGGGACACAACCTTGTGTATGCCAGACTCTTGGGATACATGGCTGACCCATGTGAGTTAGACCTTAAGGGTCACACGGCACATATGTACTATTTGTAGTCTAAATTGCGGGCACGCTAGCTCACACTGAGAGGTAGGTTCAACTCTGATATCATTTATAATGACTTGCTCCCACACAATATAATATTGTCTGCTTTAAACCTAGACAGACACAATTTTGTTATTGAGTCTTCTTAAAAGACTTCATACTGTTTAAAATGAGACTCTATATATATAGTTTAAAAAATTTATCTAATTAGGCAACGAGAGATTCTACCACATAACCTCATCTCATCCATTTTGATCTTACTATTACGATCTTAAGAATCTTCCATATCGAGTATTACATTAATGCTTGTTATAGACCTTTAATTGTGACTTCATGCACAAAAATGCTTATTATAGAACTTTAATTGTGACTTCATGCACAAAAATGCTTATTATAGAACTTTAATTGTGACTCCATGCTCTAATGGAATTAAAGCTGTATATAAATTCTTTGCATCAGAAGAGATTTTTTTTTTCTTTTCGTGTAATGTGATTTACACCTTTTCCATATTTTTTGACAAATCAAAATGCGGAATCCTGTTCTGGCCATTTCTTTCCATGAAAATTTCCGAAAGTCAAAAGGCTTAGTTGAAGTTACTTTGGGGGCTCTTTGTGTTGGCCTCTTTGCTTAAAAAAATGATTTTAAAAAAAGTGAAAAGAAAAAAAAAGAGATATTCACTGTAGTAAGCCAAGCAGAACGGAAAAAAAAAAAGTCAGTCATATGATATGACTCTCTCTTTCTTCCATTGCTCCAAAAATGTACAAACTCTCAGTAAATGCTGCCAGCTTCTTTTTAGAACAGTTGTCCATCTGATCAGTATTTATATATTCACATTTGGTGCTGACTAGAGTGCAAATAAATTACCAGGCCGGCCAAAATTTCAACTCCAGCATGCAAGTTGGGCCTAACCCGCGTTTCAGCTCAGAAGCTAGAACTGCAATCTAGATTCAGGCTCAGTCATCAATTTTATTATCGATGAAGCAACATTGGATGCAGATTGGATAAACAACAAATGCATATTTGAGAAAGAAAGTAAAGATTTTATTAGCTGGATGACTTAATGCATGACTACTTGTTGGTGCAACAGGACTAAGATGCTCATCCACTTTAATTTCTGGAAATATTGATATGAACTGAATTTTGCAATTGCCAACTGCAGGCATCCGAACAAAAAAAAAAGACGAAAAATTAGGATCATTTTGGTTTTAACAGATTGTATGACGGATCTGAATTAATCTCTTGAAATAAATTATGTAAGCTTCATTGAAATCTTAGCAAACTTTGTTGAATCAAATTGGAGTTTAATATGGGAAATTTATTATAGTACTGCCCGTATCATGCTATTTTCCAAGACGGTTTTGTGTGTACAATAATTGGACTTCTGACAGTATGATTTCCATCAGACCATACAAGGGATGAAGACACCATTGTTTCATCTGGCAAGCCTCTCCAGTAACAGTCACATGAAAAGATTTCTTCTCATTTAAGGATGTAAAGGAGAGAACTCCAGGCACCACTTTGATACTAAGCTTTGGATTTTTCAGGACCCTTTCCTTGTACATGGATTTTGCGATGCCAACATTCGTAACTGTTCTGTGAAAATCAACAGTGAAAGACTTGTTTGCTTTAACCTCAGCTGTCATTGAAGAGTAATTGAGATCCCTGGATGATGTTTTATCTGAGCCTTTAGGAAAAGTACTGTTGTCTCCTGATATGATCCTAAGTTTTTCAGCATTATAACCAATGCTGCAGAGCATTTTTATATAATCTTCTTTCGAAGCATCATATATAAGTCCTGGATTTCTAGCTTGTACTGGATTGATATGCCCAGACCCATATTCAAACTCAGCTACTGAATGTTTTGAAGCATCCATGGGCCATGCTAGAGGAATAAGAACATTTGTTAATATGTAAATTTGTTCATTCAAGACATCGAGAAATGAAGGATTGTGATGACAAAAAGGAATACCAGAACTCATCATAGCAGATTCGATGGCAGAAGGAGACCAATCAGGGTAAACTGATTTGACATATGCAGCCACACCAGCAGCATGGGGGCATGACATTGAGGTTCCAGATGTTATATGATATTTAGCAAGCCTCTTATCTTCTCCATCGTCAGTAAGTGAAGCAAGAGGTGAATATGCAGCCAAGATATCTACACCAGGGGCAGTTACATCTGGCTGGATGACATCTGAGCATCAGATCATCAGAATGTAAAAATATACCTATTTATGACAAAGAACTTCAGATTCTGGAAAACATTTACCTTCATAATGTCTGCATACACATTTGGCCCACGTGAAGAAAATGTAGAGAATAATAGAGCACAAATGGAACACTTTTATTAATACAAAACTTACAACACAAAATTTAGAAACTCTCACTCTTTCTCATTTACAATATAACACTCACAACTCAACTCCCACACACTCTTTGTTGAGCTTATTATTTGCTCAACTATCTAACACTCTAAACTCTCAACAATTGATCAAATTCTTTGATCAACTCTTTATTCTTAACTTGCTTGCTTGCAAAACTAAATGAGGGAGAGGGGTATTTATACTTAGTTTCAACAAACCAAAACCACATAAATAAAATAATGTAAAAATTTATTAACCACACAAGTTTATAATACTTATCTCTCACTCTTTCTCATTTACAATATAACACTCACAACTCAACTCCCACACACTCTTTGTTGAGCTTATTATTTGCTCAACTCTCTAACACTCTAAACTCTCAACAATTGATCAAATTCTTTGATCAACTCTTTATTCTTAACTTGCTTGCTTGCAAAACTAAATGAGGGAGAGGGGTATTTATACTTAGTTTCAACAAACCAAAACCACATAAATAAAATAATGTAAAAATTTATTAACCACACAAGTTTATAATACTTATCTCCTTAATTATTAACTTAAAATATCTTACCTAATCTAGAAACTTCAAGAATTGGGCTTGTAAATATTTGGGCTTAATCTTGGGCTTGATGTTGTAATTAATTTAATTTAATTTGGTGTTGTAATTTTAACACTCCCCCTCAACACCAACTTCCATTCTTCTAACCATGTTGAGTTGTCTTCGAAACTTTTCAAACTTATCAACACCCAAGCTTTTTGTGAACAAATCAGCCACTTGATCTTCGGTCTTAACATACAACAACTCAATTTCTTCTTGCAGAACTTTCTCCCGGATGAAGTGATAATGCACCTCCACATGCTTTGTTCTTGCATGAAAAACTGGATTTTCTGCCAAACAAATTGCTGACCGATTATCACAATATATTGACACTTTATAATCTCTTGGCTGATGTAAATCCTCCATCAATTGCATCAACCATGTACTTTCTTGAGCTGCCATTGCTGCTGCTCTGTACTCAGCTTCAGTAGTTGACAATGATACAGTCGGTTGCCTTTTGCTGCACCAAGAGACTGTTCCTGAACCAATCTTGAAAAAATACCCAGTGGTCGAACGTCGTGTGTCATGATCTCCAGCATAGTCAGCATCACAATAGCCAACTATTTTACAATCTTGATCTTTCTTATAGAAGAGACCATAGTCCATTGTGCCTCTCACATATCTCAATATTCGTCGAGCTGCTTCTAAGTGAGGTTTCTTAGGATTTTGCATGTATCGACTTATTACTCCAACTGCATAAGAAATGTCTGGTCGAGTCAATGTCAAATAGATGAGACTTCCTACCAGTTGTCGATACATAGTTCCATCTTCTAAATCCTTTCCTTCATGACCGCACAACTTGGCATTAGCTTCTAGCGGTGTTGAGATAGGCTTGCACTCTAGCATCCTAAACTTCTGCAACAAATCTTTGGCATATTTTTGTTGTCCTAGAAAAATTCCTTTTGCTGTCCGAGTAACTTCGAGCCCAAGGAAATGCTTAAGTTGTCCAAGCTCTTTCATCTGGAAGTGAACCGCCAAATTCTCTCTTGTTCGACGAATTTCTTCTTCATCATCTCCAGTGATAATTAAGTCATCCACATATACCAGCACAATTGCAAGTTTCTTTCCATTAGCTTTGACGAACAGGCTAGAATCAGCTGGTGCTACAGAGTAACCACCATGTGTTAGAAATTCTCCAATTTTACCATACCACGCCCTTGGAGCTTGCTTTAATCCATACAATGCCTTTCTCAATTTACACACATAATCAGGATGAAATTTGCTTTCAAATTCAATTGGTTGAATCATGTAGATCTCTCGATCTAACTCTCCATGTAGAAAAGCATTCTTTACGTCCATTTGCCACAATATCCAACCTTTACTAGCTGCCAATGCAAGTAGAACTCGTACTGTGGTGATCTTGGCTACTGGACTAAACGTTTCATCATAGTCTAGTCCATACTGTTGAAAAAATCCTCAAGCTACCAACCGAGCTTTATACCTCTCCACCGATCCATCAGGACGTCTTTTGATCTTATACACCCACTTACAAGATATAGGTTTCACATCCTTTGGCTTTGGCACTAAATCCCAAGTTTGATTTTGCTCCAACGCTATAATTTCTTCTTCCATAGCTTTAATCCATTCAGAGTTCTGTGATGCTTCTTCAAAAGTCTCAGGTTCCTTAAACTTTTTCTCTTTCGCCATAGCCGCATTAGCATATTTGGGATTAGGCTTTCGTATTCTTATTGACCTTCGAGGATGAGACTGAGGAGTTGCAGGTTCTGCTCCTTCATATTTGGCCTCCGTTGTTGGTTGTTGATAGATGCCAGTTTGCCAAGGACTTTGAGTTGTCTCTTGCTCGGTGTTGTCATCACTGCTTCTATTATCAAGGTCTTCTTGGCTCGGTCGGATTTCAGCAATTTGATCATCTATTTTTTGTTGCAGTCGTTCTTCTATTTCTTTTGAATCTGGAAGCTCCTCTTTTTGTGGCGACCACCATGAAGATGCTTCATCAAACACCACATTTCTTGATGTGTAGCACCGCCCACTAGTAGGGTCACAACATTTCCATCCTTTGCGCTGGTTATCATATCCAACAAAGATACACCTGATTGCCTTTTTGTCGAATTTATTTCTCAAGTGATTTGGCACAAACACATAGCATATACTACCAAATACTCGAAAATGACTCACTGTAGGTTTCATATCCCACAACTTCTCAAATGGTGATATGAACCCTAACTTTGGTTGAGGAAGCCTATTAATCACGTGGGCTGCAGTCTTCATTCCTTCGGCCCAAAATCTTCCTGGTACATTTTTTGCGTGCAACATACTTCTACAAATCTCTGCAAGATGCCGATTCTTCCTTTCTGCAACACCATTTTGTTGTGGCGTGTTAGCACATGTGAACTGATGTCGTATCTTATTTTCTCGAAGATATTGTGAGAACTCATTAGAGGTATATTCTCCTCCATTATCTGTGCGGAGACAATGAATCTTCTTTCCAACTTCTCCTTCAGTTGTTTCTTTAAATTCCTTGAACTTCAAAAAAGTATCTGATTTTTCCTTCATAAAGAAAACCCATACATACCTCGAGAAGTCATCAATAAATGTCACCATGTACCGCATACCACTAATTGATGGCTGCTTGACAGGTCCAAACACATCAGAGTGAACCAACTCCAATGGCTCCTTAGCTCTAAACTTTGACTCCTCATATGGTAGTTGATGTGCCTTGCCGTACTGACATCCCGCACACACTGTATCCACTCTCACATCAAGTTGAGGTAGACCCTTAAGCATTGCCTTGCTCATCATCACTTTTAGCTTATGATAACTTACATGTCCCAATCGTGCATGCCACAAATCTACTGTCTCATTCTTTCGAGTCTTGTCTACATAAGCTGACTCTGCTGATAGTACATAGACTGACTCTAGTCGTCTTCCTTCCATTGTTGGTGTTCCCATGATTTTTAAATCTTGGTACACCTTAACATCTTGTGGACCGAACAAGACATAGTGTCCAGAAGATGTTAACTGTGATACTGACAATAGATTCTTTTTCATGCCGAGGACATGATAGACATCTTGAAGTGTTACCTTGTTAGGACTGTAACGAGGTGCAAGGACTGTGTTACCGATGTGAGCTATAGGCAATCTTGAGTTATTGGCTGTCACCACTACGCGACTTCCTTTGTACTTAGTCGTATCTTGCAGCTTTTCTTCATCACCAGTCATATGATTTGAACATCCTGAGTCGACGATCCAATCATTTTTATAATCAATCCGTCCAGGCATTATCACTGAGAGTAATAGGTCTTCTTCCTCTATAGCGACAGACGCTTCAGCATCCCACTCATCTTCACTTTTTCTTTCTGAGTTTGATGTGGCAGCATTACCCTCAGCAGACCTTTTCTTAGACCAACAATCTTTTGCCATGTGTCCTATTTTTCCACAATTGTAGCATTTTTCTTCAAACTTTTTCTTTTGGTTGGACTGACTACCATTGCCGCGAGCCCTCCATACTCCCCCTGTTTGTGAGCTACCTTCTTGATGATAACTCTTTATCTTGTCATCATCTCTTTTAGATCCTCCACCAACACGTCGTTTAAATCGACCTTTTCTTTTGTCGATGTAGAGTGCTTCTTCATCGCCTTTTAAAGAGACTCCACCCATTTGCTTGACAATCGTTTCTTGATCAGCAAGCAAATTTTCAAATTCAATGAGAGATGGTTGGGTTGGCCAGCCTTGTACAGCAGTAACAAAACTTCTATACTCGGGCCTCAAACCATGGATGATAATTCTTTTCATCCTAGTTTCAGCAATGGCAGCGGCAAGATCTAACTCAGATATTTCACGGCACAAGGACTTTACCTTTGTGAAGTATTGGTTGATCGTCATGTTGCGTTGTGCAATTGACAACAGTTCATTCTCTAGAAGCTGTAGTCGCATGTTGTTTTTCTTTGAGAAGAGTGATGCAAAAGTGTCCCATGCTTCATTTGGCGTCTTAGCCTTCTTTATGTGCTCTAACATTTCTTCTTCAACTGTGGTCTTAATGGCGAACATAGCTTTACCAGTTTTTACCTTCCACTTCTTTAAAGTGGCTTCGTCTGTTGGCTGCTTCACTTCATTCCCGCCAACGACCTCCCAAAGATCTTGGCCTTGAAGGTAAGACTCCATCAACGTCGTCTATGTATTGTAATTTTGGTTGTTGAGCTTCTTGATTCCTCCAACGACTTGAAGGTCACCCATCGTGTTGGCAGTACCTCAGAAACAAGTTTTGTTAACAAACTTGCAGAGTCACAGACTACTCACGAAACACAGAAGCTCACTCACTCACAATTTCTAAAAATCCTTTCTGATGTGGAAGATCAGTCAAAGCTACAACCACAGAGCATACTCAGAATTCTTAGAAATCCTACAACTTGAGCAGTCCCAGACAGTCCCGCTCTGATACCAATTGTAGAGAATAATAGAGCACAAATGGAACACTTTTATTAATACAAAACTTACAACACAAAATTTAGAAACTCTCACTCTTTCTCATTTACAACATAACACTCACAACTCAACTCCCACACACTCTTTGTTGAGCTTATTATTTGCTCAACTCTCTAACACTCTAAACTCTCAACAATTGATCAAATTCTTTGATCAACTCTTTATTCTTAACTTGCTTGCTTGCAAAACTAAATGAGGGAGAGGGGTATTTATACTTAGTTTCAACAAACCAAAACCACACAAATAAAATAATGTAAAAATTTATTAACCACACAAGTTTATAATACTTATCTCCGTAATTATTAACTTAAAATATCTTACCTAATCTAGAAACTTCAAGAATTGGGCTTATAAATATTTGGGCTTAATCTTGGGCTTGATGTTGTAATTAATTTAATTTAATTTGGTGTTGTAATTTTAACAGAAAATTCAGCTACAACAGTGTTAAACTTTTGTATTTAGAACAGAAGCTCCAATTTTGACCCTTAGAAATTCGAACTGAGCTTTGGGGAGAGCGTTGGTCAGTATGTCTGCTTGCTGATCTTGTGAATTGCAGTGAACCAATCTTATTTCTTCTGACTTCTCTGCTTCTCAAATTGCATGAAACTTGACCCTTATATGTTTGGTTCGACTAGGTTTCACTAGATTTTTTGTTAAGGTTATTGCTGATTTATTGTCAACCCAAATAACAGTAGCCTCCTGCTATACCAGTTTAAGATCAAATAAGATTTTCCTAAGCCATAGGACTTGATTTGCAGCACTTGCAGCAGAGATATACTCAACCTCAGCTGAGGATTGAACTACTACTTCTTGCTTAGAATTTCAAGAGAACACAACACTTCCAAAATACATATTCAGAAGGGCTTTTAGAATCATCCATGCTGCTTGCCCAGTCACTGTCACAATACCCTTGCAACTGCTCACTCTCTTCTTTCTTAAACCACAAATCAAAATCCAAAGTTCCTCTAATGTATCTCAATACCCTTTTTACAGCTCCATGATGTTTCTACTTGGTGATTACATAAACCTAGAAAGAAGATTGGTTGCATACATAATATATAGTCTGGTCACAAATAAGTACAATAGACTACCAATCATGCTTCTATATACTGTGACATCTGTTTCCTCTTCATTATCACCCCTTTCCAATTTCTCATTTAACACAAGTGGAGTTGCAACAGCTTTGGCTCTACTCATGTTAAATTTCTTCAATAGTTCCTCTGCATATTTATGCTGTGTAATGAACACACAACTGTCATGTTGATAGATCTCTATTCTAAAAAATAGCTTATTAGTCCTAGGTCAAACATTTCAAATTCAACATCCATTTTTCTTTTGAATTCCTTAACTGTGTGTGTAACTCCTCCTATAACAAGAAGATCATCAACATAGAGTGAAACTATCAGTTCAACTTCAACATCTGACTTTAATACATACAATGTGGCTTCATTCATGCTCATTTGGAATCCTTAATTCATTATATATCTATCAATTCTACTATACCAAGCTCTTGGAGCCTACTTAAGTCCATATAAAGTTTTGTGAAGCCTATAAGCTTTGCTTTCTTCACTAGCCACTTTGAATCCCTCAGGTTGATCAACATACAGTTCTTCTTCTAATATGCCATTTAAAAATGCTGATTTGACATCCCAATGATAGATCTTCCATCTTAGTTTTGCTGCAAGAGCTATAAATAACCTAATTGTGTCATACCTTGCCACATGAGCAAATGTATTTGTATAATCAATTCCATGCTGTTGGGAATACCCTTTCACCACTAATCTGGTTTTAAGTTTGTTGACTAAACCATCAGGATTCAATTTAGTCCTGTAAATCCATTTGACACCTATAACTTTCTGGTTATTCGGTGCATCAATTAGTGTCCATGTTTATTCTTTTCTATCATGTTCATCTCATTCTGCATAGCAACCCTCCATTCTTTCAATTTTGCCACCTCTTTATAATTTGTTGGATCCAAAGTAGCATAGCTGCCTCTTCATAATTTGTTGGATTCAAAGTAGCATAGCTATCTATATTTGTTATAAAGTTTTGCTAATTTCCTTGTCCCTCTGACAAAAATTTCTATATCAGAATCATTATCTGACATGATCCTTTCCCATTGTTGAGTTACTTCAATAGCATTTTCACTGCTGGTAACTGCAACTCTTTCTTTTTCCCAGTCCCAGTGTGCTGCCTCATCAACCTTTATGTCCCTGCTAACAATAACTTTTCCTAATCTCAAATTGAATACTCTATACCCCTTTGAGATGAATCTGTATCTTATAAATATCCCTGGTTCAAATTTTTTATCCAATTTTCTTCTCTTTTCATCTGAAACAATAGTGTAACATATGCTGCCAAATATTCTTAGATGTACTACTACTGGTTTCATTTATGTCCATGCTTCATAAAAAGACTTGCATTTAAGGCCTTAGTAGGCGACAAATTCAGCAGGTAAACTAATGTATTAATAGTCTCTGTCCAGAATTTTTTAAGCATATTTTTTTCAAATAATAAGCACCTAGCCATTGACACGTCCAGAATATAGAAGTTATTCCCAAGTGCAGGATTGTCGAAGTAATAAATAACCCGATGAGAACGGGGTCGATCCACAGGGAAGTAGAATTAAAATTACAAATTATAAACACTTTAAAGATAATTAATGCAGTATAAGATGTTTGTAAATATTATTTCAATTAACCAATTCAAATAAAAAGCTAAGGTTACGGGGATTCACTCTTGGCATAAGAAGTAAGAATATATTTAACTTTTTATTTTTTTATAACTCAATTGGAATCCTCACACAAAGGAGGTTCCAACCGGAAAATATAGCAATTAAAGTTCATTATCATTTATATATTGATTAGTATTTATTTCTTTCAATTATTATACACCAAATCTTATAAATGGGTTCAAGTATTTATTATGCCAATCTTTATATTTGTCTACAATAAATTAAGACTCCCACTTTACAAGAAAGGTTATATAAACCAAATCTTGTAAATGGTTTCAATAATTTATTGTGCCAAGTATTAAGTTTGTCAATAATAAATCAAGAATCACCACTTTAGAAGAAAGGGTATTAATTCTACAAACAAAATAAATACATCATATATAAATTTGCATAACTTAAAAATGAAGCATTAAATTCATGAATAAATATTAAACATATCTTATTACCTTGCCAAGAGCTTCACCCTTTCACCTTAGCTTAAACAAAATTATTTGGACATAATAAAACTAAATGAAAAGAAAAGAAATGGAAGAAGAAATAACATGACTTAATAGTAAACAAGAGAAATAATAGTACAAGGAAATGGATACAAAGGAAAAGTATTTTGAACTAAATTCTAACTTTCTAATTACATTCTTTAGGCATAAACAAGCCACCTATTTATAGAAAAACATGGATAAATCAAGACAAATTTGGAGGGAACCACTTGGTTGATGAAAGTCAAGAATGGTGGCAAAATAATTTGCATTCATTATCACTTGGGCACCCACTTGATTATCCAATTTGGAATTGATGTGATCCGAATTAGCTGTCACTCAAAACATAAAAGTTGTAGATAATTATCTTATCTTTCCAAATTGAGTGATGTCATACGTATTAGATACGTATTTCTATAGTTATGGGCCAAATACTGATAACTGTTCAAACTGGGCCTGTACTGCAGATCAATTCTGTTCTAGGCCAATTTGCACCCTCTAAACACTCGAATTTCCAATGCTTTGTGAAATACAATATGTTAGCCCATTGTGTCAGCTCTGTACAGGATTAAGAATCACCTCAATTGGATCTTTAAGTAGAAAGTTATGTGCATTTTACCGAACCTGCCACAAAACAGTTATAAGATAATTAAGTACAATATTGTAAACATACTTAAGTTAAGAAAATTAAATACACTAGTAATACAAAACAATCATGTAAAACTCTTATTAAATGTGTAATTTCAAGTGTTCATCACACCCTCCAACTGGCTTATTGCTAGTCCCTAGCAATTCGAGCATAAATAAAATTTGAACACTACCTAAGTATTTCAAACAAAACGTCAGTTTTAAAATCATAATCGCTATAAAGGTTATTTCAATCATAACTTCCAAAAATATTTTTGTGTGTGTGTAAATTAAGCCAAAGCCTTCTTACCACAAACCACAACATATATAGCCTTAAAAATGTTCTAAGTAAAAGCCTCAACTCCATATCCTTACAGGTGAATAACTTGTTTAATGACTTAGGATTTCACTCATGGAGTTGGAAAACAGATAATCGCTCAAAAAAAAAGTTACATTTAAGGACAGACAGACAAACTAATATTGATCCAAAGATAGGAAAATCAAATATTTAGAGTCAAACCATTATTGTCAAATGCCAGCTTCAAGACTTTAATTATTTAATGCAAATCTTACGAATATAGAATTCGGTGATAAGATTGCTTCCTAATGACTTTAGTCTTCTAAAATTGAATAAAGACTTTATTGAACTGAATTGACTTCTTTTCTTTCTTTTTTTTAAATATATTTTTTTTTTACTCTTTTTTTTTTTTTTTTTGAAAGACATAAGGAATCATTACAACATAAGAGCAATTTATCACCATAATACTTTTCTAATTTTTTTTTTTATCCTTCAGCTAAGCAACCAAATCATTCATCATCCCAAATAATGTCATTCCAAATAAAAATTAACCATTTCAAAGGATCAATGAAAGTTCGTAAGCTGTTATCTCAAACCTCTCCACTTACTCACAAAAGATATGTGAGTTTAGAAAATAATATGTATACTTAAACATGGAAATTCTCTTGGCTATATATATTGAATCATCCATCTTACCACAAGGCTTAGTATTGTTCTCAAAAAATAATTTCAGAAGTTATTCTTTAGTAACCTAAATAGAGAAAGTGATTTAAACTAAACAATTTTGAAATCATACATCGATAGTAAAGCAAATGTATTTACGCAAGAGTTACCAAAAACTTAAGCAACAAACAATTATACATAAAATGCATTAAAAATAAACCAATTAGAATGTGTTTCAAAAGTTTATAATGTACTCTTTACTCTGCCAATCTAGAACTAGAATGCGTCTCAAGAATACATAAATGAACATTTTACTCACGCCATTCATGATATTTTTTTTTTTACATAACAAAGTGATAACAACAACAAAATAAAATAATTAACACTAACATTATATATCAACTATCCTCCCCCCAACCAGATTGAGACATTGTCCTCAATGTCAAAATATAGAAAGAGTAAAATATAGAAGATATCACCTGAAACATCTTTTATTGAAAATTAAACCTGCAACAAAATAAAACAAGCCACACAAAAAAAATAAAACAAGCCACACAAAAAAGCTTAAAAATACATAGAAATAGATAGGCTACAGACGAAGCGTCAAATCTATCCTGCGTTTCTTTTCACTGTTATCAGTATACCAATCTATCTGACTCATTGTTGGATCAGATAAAGGTGTAAAAGCTTGTAGTTCATCGAGTAACTGATCAACAGTTGAAGCAGAAATGAGGATCTGTCGTGCTGCAGATGAGACGAATTGTTTTTCCACCGCATAGTCAAGAAAAGATAACAACCCATTATAAAAACCATCAACGTTTAACAAACCAATGGGTTTTTTATGGATTTGCAATTGTGCCCATGAGACAATTTGAAAAATTTCCTCCAATGTTCCGAAACCTTCAGGTAGAGCTATGAAGGCATCAGCATTACGAAGCATAAAAGAAATTCGTTCATGCATTGATGATACCTGTAACTCATCCCCAATTGTTTTTCCTACAATGTCTCCAACAGTTAGAGCTTTTGGTATGATACCCAAAACTCGACTGCCATTATTTTGTGCAGCGGTTGCCACACGTCCCATTAATCCAAGACTACCTCCCCCATATAATAAATGAATATTGCGCTCAGCTAACATCTTACCAAGGGTTTCTGCTGCTTCTACAAACTCACTAGTTTTTCCAGGGCTGGATCCACAAAAGACATAAATTTTTGTGAATTTACGAGTTGATGATCCTTCCATGATTACACTCACCCTCTCTCTTGAATGATTTTGAGTTTGTACAAAGATGCAGAAATAATGCAATGTATTTATAGAGCCAAAAGGTATTGCAAAGTTAAATCACATGGCTATTGGCTTGAAATACAAGATTCAATACCTTTTACCAATTTTCAATTTGTTAGCTGGAAAAGTCACATGGGTTGTCGGCTTAAAATGTAAAATTTTCAAAAAGGATTATAGGTGGTTGATTATTGAAAAGACATTTGAGTTTGAAATGAAACATTTAAAAATAACAGCTATAGTAAATATATACAAGTAGTTGTGATTGTGGCTCACATCTTCCTCTGATTTTACGTCCAGTAACGGCTTAAACGCCCTCTATGGATCGGGGATAGGCTTCCCATCCAATTTTCTTATAAATTGGCAAACAGGGTCTTTTAAAGTCAGATTCCCGAGACTGTACCGCTCATGTTCTTTTAGGAATATGTCCCATAATTCATGAATTGCAATATGCACATATCCACTAGGATGTGTCTCAAGAGTCGATAAGATATTATCTAAAGACTCCTTACTCAGGCCATCCTTAATGAACCTAATTTTATCTTCACGATTTACAGACACCATTCCTAAAGTGCGGCAACGTGTGTTGCAAGTCGTGCGTGCACACTTGTAACAAACATTTAATCATTTTGCTCTTCGTTTTTTTGAAAAAGAGCTTTTACCTAAGCCAGGCATGTAGGAAATTAATGAGTCTGAAAATTCACCTGTCAATCTAACTTTGGCTTTAATTAACCAACGTAAATCAACAGGTATATTCATAATCATTAATAACCTTAATCTTTCACATCTTGCTTGGTAAATTTTCTTCAAGGAATTTTGAGGCAATGAGGGAAAACGCTTTTTCAAATTTTTTAGAATGTCATCCATTTTTTTTTTTAAGAAAAGGGGGAAGAAGAGAAGATATCAGTAATTATAGAAAACTGACAAAACCGATTTGAAATATCACGGAGTACCGTTATCCGCCGCTTAACTGGGGTGCAAAACAAAACTTTAACAAAACTACTAAATTAACCTGCAAGTAAAAAAAAAAATGTTAGAAGAAGAATAAATATATATAAATATGTAAATATATAAAACAAAGATTAATTGGTCTCGTAACAAGGATCCGACAGGAACGTAAATTCTTCATGAAAAGTTTGGTTTTCTAGAAACGGCTTGAGTCTTTGCCCATTTACCTTAAACACATTCCCATTTCTAGGATTTTCAATGTCAATTGTTCCATAAGGGTACACATGTTTCACAATAAAAGGGTCACTCCATCTTGATCTTAATTTTCCAGGGAATATGTGAAGTCGAGAATTATAAAGCAAAACCTTCTGACCAGTGTCAAATGTTTTTCTCTGAATTTTTTTATCATGAAAGGCTTTAATTTTAGCTTTATGAATTTTTGAATTCTCATATGCATCATTTCTCAATTCCTCAAGTTCATTTATTTGTAATTTACGTATGTGTCCAGCAGAATCAAGATTTTCATTGAAAGTTTTAATAGCCCAGTAGGCTTTATGCTCAAGTTCCACAGGTAAGTGACAAGGTTTTCCATAAACTATCCTATAGGGAGACATACCCAATGAAGTTTTAAAAGCAGTTCTATAAGCCCACAGTGCATCATTTAGTCTTAAAGACCAATCTTTGCGATTTGGGTTTACAGTTTTTTTTAAAATTTGTTTTATCTCCCTATTTGCTAATTCAACTTGTCCACTTGTCTGAGGATGATAAGGGGTGGCAACTTTATGAGTAATACCATATTTTTTTACTAATGTTTCAAATGGTCTATTACAAAAATGCTTACCCCCATCACTTATAATGGCTCGAGGGATTCCAAATCGACTTAAGATATTTTCTTTCAAAAATTTCATGACTGTTTTATGGTCATTATGTCGACATGGAATAGCCTCAATCCATTTTGAGACATAATCTACTGCAACTAAGATATACGTAAATCCAAATGATAACGGAAATGGTTCCATGAAATCTATCCCCCAACAATCAAAGATTTCAATAACAATAATGGGGTTCAAAGGCATCATGTTTTGTTTTGAAATTGATCCCAACTTTTGACAATTTTCACAAGTTATACAAAATGCATGTGTATCTTTAAATAAAGTGGGCCAATAAAATCCACACTGCAAGATTTTTGCAGCTGTTTTCTTTGATGAGAAATGTCCCCCACATGCTTCAGAATGACAAAATTCAATAACTTTATTTACCTCATTGTCGGGTATGCATCTTCGAAATATTTGATCACGACAATATTTAAAGAGATAAGGATCATCCCAATAAAACTTTCTCACCTCCGTTAAAAATTTTCTTTTGTCTTGAGCATTCCATTGAGGTGGCATTTCTCCTGTTACAAGAAAATTAACAATATTAGCATACCAGGGCATTGTAACAGTAGAAAATAAAAATTCATCGGGAAAAGAATCATTAATAGGTGTTATTTCTGTTGATGAATCTGGTGTGAGTCTTGATAAGTGATCTGCAACAACATTTTCAGCTCCCTTCTTATCCTTGATAGTGATAATAAATTCTTGAAGCAATAGAATCCATCGAATCAGTCTTGGTTTTGCATCTTGTTTTGACATTAAGTACCTTACAGCAGCATGGTCAGTAAATACAATAGTTGAAGAACCAATTAAGTAAGAACGAAATTTGTCTAATGCAAATATTACAGCAAGTAGTTCTTTTTCAGTTGTTGTGTAATTCATTTGTGCACTGTTTAAAGTTCTACTCGCGTAATAAATTACATAGGATTTACCTTCCTTTCTTTGTCCTAATACAGCACCAACAGCGTAGTCACTAGCATCACACATGAGCTCAAAAGGTAAAGACCAGTCAGGAGATTGTATGATAGGAGCAGATGTTAAGAGGCCAATTAATTTTTCAAATGAATTTTGACACTCTTGAGTCCACTTAAATGATACATCTTTTGCTAAGAGGTTACAAAGAGGTTTAGATATAGCACTAAAGTTTTTTATGAACCTCCTATAGAATCCAGCATGTCCTAAAAAGGATCGGACTTCTCTGACTGTTTTTGGTGGAGGCAAATGTGTAATGAGTTCGACTTTTGCCTTATCCACTTCAATTCCTTTAGAAGATACTATATGTCCCAAAACAATTCCAGAAGTAACCATGTAGTGACATTTTTCCCAGTTCAATACAAGACTCTTTTCTTCACATCTTTTTAAGACCTTTTCTAAGTTTTCAAGACAATTATCAAAAGAATTTCCAAACACAGTTAAATCTTCCATGAAAACTTCTAAATAATGCTCAATCATGTCACTAAAAATGCTTAACATACATCTCTGAAATGTTGCTGGGGCATTACAAAGTCCAAAGGGCATTCTTCTAAAAGCAAAGGTTCCAAAAGGACATGTGAATGTAGTCTTTTCTTGGTCTTCTAGTGCTATAGGAATTTGATAATAGCCAGAGTAACCATCTAGAAAGCAATAGTAGGGATGTCCTGCTACTCTTTCTATAATCTGATCAAGGAATGGTAAAGGAAAATGGTCTTTTCTAGTGGCCAAGTTCAATTTTCTATAATCTATGCACATCCTCCAACTAGATGAGACTCGAGTTGGTATTAACTCACCTTTTTCATTTTCAATGACTGTGATTCCAGATTTTTTTGGTACTACCTGAGTAGGACTTACCCACTTACTATCTGAGATCGGATAGATAATTCCTACTTCAAGTAATTTGAGAACTTCAGCTCTCACTACCTCTTTCATATGTGGATTTAATCTCCTTTAAGGTTGTTGGGAAGTTTTGGCATTATCCTCTAGGTGTATTCTATGTGTGCAAATCAAAGGATTAATACCATTTATGTCTTTTAAAGTCCACCCAATTGCATTTTTATGCATTTTCAATAATTCAATCAACTTATCTTCTTGTTCACTTGTGAGTGTAGAAGCGATTACCACCGGGTAAGTTTGTTTCTCTCCAAGAAATGCATATTTCAGTCCTTCAGGCAGAGGTTTTAACTCCAACTTTAAAATTTCGTTCTTTTTATCCTCATTTTCTCCCAATTCTTCAAACTTTAGTTTCCATCTTTTATTTTCAATCACCTGTGCACAGTCAAGTAAAGAACATATGTCAGAGATTTCAGGATCTAATTGTATATTTGACTCAAATGAATTTATTAAACACATTTCTAAGGGATCGGTAGAACTCCCTTTTTGAATATGATCCTCTACAATTGTTTCAATCATGTCACCTTCTTCACTTTCATCCTCCTCTTCATATGGTTGCTTACACATATTAAAAACATTGAGTTTAAGTGTCATGTTTCCAAATGAAAGCTTCATTACTCCATTCCTGCAATTAATCAAAGCGTTAGAAGTTGCTAAAAATGGACGACCTAAAATAACAGGTATCGGATTACATCCTTTGACAGGTTCTGTGTCCAAGACGATAAAATCCACAGGATATATGAATTTATCAACTTGAACTAAGACATCCTCCACTGTCCCTCTTGGTACTTTTATTGATCTATCAGCAAGTAAAAGAGTTACAGATGTTGATTTTAACTCCCCGAGATTGAGCTGCTGATAAACTGAATACGGCAATAAATTCACACTAGCACCAAGATCAAGTAAGGCTTGTTCAATTTTATGACTTCCAATAATACATGAAATTGTAGGACAACCAGGGTCTTTATATTTCAAAGAATTATTGTTCTGAAGAATGGCACTTACTTGTTCAGCTAAAAATGCTTTCTTTTTCACATTCAGTTTTCTTTTTACTGTGCATAAGTCTTTCAAAAATTTTGCATAAGATGGAACCTGTTTAATAGCATCTAGTAAAGGAATATTAACTTTTACCTGTTTGAAGATTTCAAAAATTTCAGGATTGTGATTCATCTTCTTAGTATTACGTAATGCATGAGGAAATGGGGGTGGAGGTGAAGGTTTGGTGTTTTCTTCATTAAGTGTAGGTTCAACACTTTCATTGCCCTTAGAGATTGATTCATCGCTCTCATGAGGTTCAGGAATTTCTTTTTCAACAATTTTACCACTCCGAAGAGTGATAACTGCTTTAACTTGATCCATGTGTTGGCTTCCTGAACTACATGCATTTGAGTTATGTTGTCCTTTGGGGTTTGACTGTGGTTGAGAAGGAAATTTTCCTTTCTCATGAATGTTCAGTGCAGATGCAAATTTAGCAAGAGTATCTTTCAAATCAGCAAATGTTTGAGCATTTTGAGAATTAACAGACTCTTGTTTTTCAATGAATGTATGCAAGGTTTCTTCAAGATTTTTCCTAGGAGGTGGGACATATGGTGCATAACCTTGATGATTTTGAAAGTTTTGGTGTGGTTGGAAAGGTGGTTGCGAAGCCTGTGCTTGAGTGTCATTCCTCCAACTAAAATTCGGGTGATTTCGCCATCCAGGATTATAGTTTTGTGAATATGGGTTATTGTTTGACCGTTTGAACGTGTTTAAAACATTGGCTTGTTCATGGAGACATTCCCTAAATGCAGGCAAAGTTGGGCAATCATTGGTAGGGTGATCATGGGTTTCACAAATGTGACACATAATTTCTTGAACAGATTTTATTTGACCACTCTTTTTCATTTCTAAGGTTTCGACTTTTCTAGCAAGGGATGCTAATTTGGCTTGAAGGTCATGGTCTTCCTTAAGATGATAAATACCCCCATTAGATGTAGTGGTTTGATTTTTGCTAGGTGCCTCACAGGTACCAGCAGTGTCCCAATTTTGAGCATTTTCTGCTAGTAAGTCAAGATAGTTCATTGCCTCTTCTGGGTCTTTTTCCTCAAATGTTCCATTACACATCATTTCTACCATTTGCCTAACTTGGGGTGTTAAGCCCTCATAGAAATTTGAGACTACTCTCCATGTTTCAAAACCATGATGGGGACAGGTATTAAGTAATTCTTTATACCTTTCCCAACATTGGTAAAGGGTCTCTCCTGGTTTTTGGGCAAAAGTGGTGATTTGTCTTTTGAAAGAATTTGTTCTATGGGAGGGAAAAAACTTTTTCAGGAATTGTTGTTGCATCTCGTCCCATAAAGAAATGGATCCTGGCCTAAGGTTTTGTAGCCATGTTTTAGCTTTATCTTTTAAAGAAAAAGGGAAAAGCTTAAGTCGAATTGTGTTCATGCTACAATTTTGATCATTATACGTGTTACACACTTCTTCAAATTCTCTTAGATGTAGATAAGGGTTCTCTGCATCTAAGCCATGAAAAGTGGGTAAAAGTTGGATAATGCCTGGCCTAAAATTAAAATGCGTTGCATCCGGTGGAAAAATTAAGCAAGATGGTGCACCGGTTCGTGTAGGGTTCATATAGTCTCTAAGTGTCCTAGGTCGGTTATGGTCATTATGTTGGGACTGATTGTCCCCTGGGTCTATGAGTCCCTCAATTTGATTTTCGCTCATGGTGTTACTTGGTGAAGAATGAGAAGATGAAGGAGAATTTAACAAATTATCAAAGGAAGTTTTGAAATTACCTTTTACTAAACGATGAGAATTAGGATCTCGAAACCAACCGCTCATAAAAAGAAACAAAACAAAATACAATAACAATAATACAAATAAAATATTAAACATAGGTAAATAAAATAAAATATTACACACAAGTAAATAAAATATGTAAAACTAAAAGCAAAATAAAGATAAATAATTAGAAGTTAGATTAGTGATGCTAGATTATATAATAAAAAGTTAATAAATAAATAGTATGAGGCTTAGCCTTCCATTAAAATAAAAAGCGAAAATAAAAGGCGAATAATAAATAAAGTAAAGTACGTTAGGAGGCTTGGCCTTCCATGAAAATTAAAAAAAAAACTAAAATAAAAAGTAATAAATAATAAATAAACGAAATAAAGAGTAGGAGGCTCAGCCTTCCGCGAAAATAAAAACAGAATAATAATAAAGTACGTTAGGAGGCTCGGCCTTTCATGAAAATAAAAAAAAATATAAAATATAAAAACGAATAATAAATAACGAGTAGGAGGCTCAGCCTTCCATGAAAATAAAATAAACAAACAAACAATAACAAAACAAAATATTAACGTTACCTCCCCGGCAACGGCGCCAAACACTTGACACGTCCAGAATATAGAAGTTATTCCCAAGTGCAGGATTGTCGAAGTAATAAATAACCCGATGAGAACGGGGTCGATCCACAGGGAAGTAGAATTAAAATTACAAATTATAAACACTTTAAAGATAATTAATGCAGTATAAGATGTTTGTAAATATTATTTCAATTAACCAATTCAAATAAAAAGCTAAGGTTACGGGGATTCACTCTTGGCATAAGAAGTAAGAATATATTTAACTTTTTATTTTTTTATAACTCAATTGGAATCCTCACACAAAGGAGGTTCCAACCGGAAAATATAGCAATTAAAGTTCATTATCATTTATATATTGATTAGTATTTATTTCTTTCAATTATTATACACCAAATCTTATAAATGGGTTCAAGTATTTATTATGCCAATCTTTATATTTGTCTACAATAAATTAAGACTCCCACTTTACAAGAAAGGTTATATAAACCAAATCTTGTAAATGGTTTCAATAATTTATTGTGCCAAGTATTAAGTTTGTCAATAATAAATCAAGAATCACCACTTTAGAAGAAAGGGTATTAATTCTACAAACAAAATAAATACATCATATATAAATTTGCATAACTTAAAAATGAAGCATTAAATTCATGAATAAATATTAAACATATCTTATTACCTTGCCAAGAGCTTCACCCTTTCACCTTAGCTTAAACAAAATTATTTGGACATAATAAAACTAAATGAAAAGAAAAGAAATGGAAGAAGAAATAACATGACTTAATAGTAAACAAGAGAAATAATAGTACAAGGAAATGGATACAAAGGAAAAGTATTTTGAACTAAATTCTAACTTTCTAATTACATTCTTTAGGCATAAACAAGCCACCTATTTATAGAAAAACATGGATAAATCAAGACAAATTTGGAGGGAACCACTTGGTTGATGAAAGTCAAGAATGGTGGCAAAATAATTTGCATTCATTATCACTTGGGCACCCACTTGATTATCCAATTTGGAATTGATGTGATCCGAATTAGCTGTCACTCAAAACATAAAAGTTGTAGATAATTATCTTATCTTTCCAAATTGAGTGATTTCATACGTATTAGATACGTATTTCTATAGTTATGGGCCAAATACTGATAACTGTTCAAACTGGGCCTGTACTGCAGATCAATTCTGTTCTAGGCCAATTTGCACCCTCTAAACACTCGAATTTCCAATGCTTTGTGAAATACAATATGTTAGCCCATTGAGTCAGCTATGTACAGGATTAAGAATCACCTCAATTGGATCTTTAAGTAGAAAGTTATGCGCATTTTACCGAACCTGCCACAAAATAGTTATAAGATAATTAAGTACAATATTGTAAACATACTTAAGTTAAAAAAATTAAATACACTAGTAATACAAAACAATCATGTAAAACTCTTATTAAATGTGTAATTTCAAGTGTTCATCAGCCATCTCCATTATGGTCATATTCTTTCTTTTATAAACTCCATTTTGCTAAGGAGTATATAGAACAGTTAATTGATGCTTTATTCCCTCCTTGTCACAAAAATTCCAGAATTCTGATGAAACATACTCACCATCATTGTCTGATCTTAGCAGTTTAATGTAGTGTCCAATTTTTTTTTCAACTATAGCCTTGAATTTCTTAAACTCAGCTAAGGTTTCTAATTTCTTAATGAAATGCACCCAACAGAATCTTGAGTAATCATCAATGAAAATCAAAAAATATTTATTGTCATTTAATGATAATTCACTCATTGGACGACAAATGTCTGAGTGAATTAACTGCAGTTTTTGAGCTGCTCTTTATATGTTTTCTGTAAATGGCAATTTATGCTGTTTTTCATATTGACAAACTTTACAGATAGCATATTAATAGTAATGGATGGTAAATGTAAAATAAACGCTTTTTCATGTATAGCTTTCAAAGTTGAGTAGCGAAAATGGCCTAATCTTTTATGCCATAAAACTAACTCATCAATAGTGCTTGAATAGGCATATAAATCAGCTTGTTTCCAATCTAGTGGAAATACTTTATCCCTCATTTTGATACTCATCAGTTCACCTTTAATAGGATCAAAAATGGTGCATTTATTACTCTTAAAATTTAGAACATAGTTTTTGCTCATTAATTAACCTACACTTAATAAATTTTGACTAAGTTTAGGCATAAAGAAAATATCAAGAGCTGATTTAGTACCTGAGGGGGTACAGAATTTAATTGTGCCTCTGCTTTTGACATCAACCCAAGCTCCATTTTCAACCTTCACCCTAGAGGTGTAGTTATTGTCCAATTATTGGAAATTATCTTTATTTGATACCATATGGTGTGAGCATCCACTGTCAAAAAGCCAGACTTTCTTAACCTCATTTGTTGACCATCCAATAGCCATAAACAAGTTTTCAATAAGCAGCTCCTTATCTGTAACTATTCGAGCTTGCTGAGTTTGAGGTTTGCCCTTATTTCTACAGACCTTTGCAATGTGCCCATACTGATTGCAAATTCTGCACTAGACTCCAGGTATAAACGAATAATAGTTTTCTGAATGACTCTTCTTTTTGCTGTGTGGACAATGGGGAAATTTTCCCTTCTTGCAACTGTTTTTGTGTTCATCATTCTCTTTCTTTTCTTTTCTAGGTTTCTCTCCAGTTTGCTTGATGCCCTTTGCATAATTGCTCGTGGTTTGGCTTTGTTTGTTGCAAGGAAAGCTTGTTCTGTAAATTCTTCAATCCTGATACCTCTTCTCTGCTCAACTGTTTTTAATGAGTTTATCAATTCTAATAAACTCATCTTTGTAAGGTCCTTTGAGTCTTTCAAAGATGATATTTTTGCATCAAATCTCTTTGGAACACTAACCAACACTTTTTGCATAATTTTCTTGTCCGTTAGTTCCTCTCCAAGTAACCTGAGTTGATTAACACTCTTAATAAGCTTGTCTGAATACTCATTAATTGTTTTATTCTCCTGCATTCTCAAAATTTCAAAGGCCTTTCACAAATTCAATGTCTGAATTTGCTTGGTTGTACCACTACCTTGGAACTCTTCTTTCAGCTTGTCCTGGGCATGTTTTGCAGCATCACGGTTCATGATTCTAGTAAAAATTGTGTCTGAAACAGATGCATGTATAACAGATAAGGCCTTAAAAAAAATTTAGCACTCCTCACTATATTGTTTGATCTGTGCTATGGTAGGATTAGGTGGTAATAGAGGAGGTTTTCTCCCTGTGTCTATTGTCTCTCACAGGTTGAATGTTTTGAGATATACTCTCATTTTGGTTGTCGAAATTTGATAGTTCTCACATAAAAGGGAAGGAGATGATGGAACAGTGAAATTGCTATAGGCTATTTGTTATCTCTAGTCTTGTAAAGATACAGATAGAGATGTTAATGGGTTTAAGAATACTGATTTTATTTTTGGTTTCTCTCTTACTCACTTAATTTTCTCTTGAAATCAATAGGGCTCTGATACCATGTGAAACTTTTGTATTTAGAACAGAAGCTTGATACAAAAGCAATGGAAAAGTAAATGAATTTGTAACTGAGAAAACAAGGGCTGAAAATTGTCATTTATTCATGTATTGAATTTTGATATATACATATAGAATTATACACCCAAGATAAGTTCAATCCAAACTAACTTGTAACAACTTATTTAAACTTGAATTAAACTCTAAAAACAAGCATTTGAAACTGACTCTAACTCTAATTAAGTAAACAGAATTCAAAAACAACTTAACTACATTATTTTATATTTGAAAAATATCAAAGTTCAACAAGGACCACAAGAATCCTTAATAACTTCAGTTTTTAATATTTCTGCTTTAGGCTCTCTGTAAATGCAGAGGAGAAATTGATTATTTTCTGGAATAGTATTAAGAACTAACCAAAAATAACTATTTAAAAATATCAATACTTTGTGGACTTCGTGTAGGAGACGATCTTCTTGTAGTTGTCAGGACTTGCTGCCAATGCTGGCAATGAAACAACATTTGAAATATTTAGATACATATCTTTCGTCATGATTGATCCTGCAGCACCCGCTCCATGAACATAGAAATCCGCATCAAAGTTCAACAAGGAGCACTAGAATCCTTAATAACTTCAGTTTTTAATATTTCTGCTTTAGGCTCTCTGTAAATGCAGAGGAGAAATTGATTATTTTCTGGAATAGTATTAAGAACTAACCAAAAATGACTATTTAAAAATATCAATACTTTGTGGACTTCATGTAGGAGACGATCTTCTTGTAGTTGTCAGGACTTTCTATCAATGCTGGCAATGAAACAACATTTGAAATATTTAGATACACATCTTTCGTCATGATTGATCCTGCAGCACCCGCTCCATGAACATAGAAATCCGCATCAAATGTATCACAGAGCACAATATTTCCCTTAACTAAGGTGCTATTGAGACAGTCAGCAAAACACATTCTGAAATACAACAAGGTTTCAGACCATTGATTATTTTAAGATCACCAAAGAAGTTAGGGACTGAAATGATTGATTAAGTGGAACCTACTCAGCCCAATACTGAGAGCAATTACTCGAGACGTGTCCAAGGGCCAAAGGATTTTTTTTTTCCATTTTGACTGAAAGCATTAACTGAATAACCCTGTTTTAGAAAACTGTTAGTGTGAATAATAGAAAGTTTGGAGGCAGATATATCTATAATTTCATTTCGGAAAGAAATGTTGATTTAACAATCCATAATGCATACCGCTATTGTCTTTCCATTCCCAAGAACAACCTTGTCTATAAAGAGTCGATCCGTGGTGCTAGCTGCTACAGACATCGACCATGGAGCTACACTAGCTGCTGATCGATTATAAGGACCACTATTGCCAGCAGAATTTAAGGTCAGTATTCCTTTCTCCATAGCATGAAATGCACCAATAGAAATGGTATCATCACTAAAAATTTGAGCATGTTCGAACCCTAACGAAGCTGTTATAAGGTCAACTCCATCAGCAATGGCATCATCAAAAGCAGCCAAGATATTCACATCTACACGCCCATGATAATAACAGACTTTATATGCCGCAATTCTTGCAGAAGGAACCCCTCCTCTTGCAGTGCCTTGTCCCAATCCGTAAAAACTAACATTCTTTACTTTGTTTCTTGCAGCTGTAGAGGCCGTATGAGAACCATGATCCTCACGATCTCTAGCTGTATCATTTCCAGCATCTGATGAAGGGTAATACCGAGCTCCAAATATTTTACTGTAAAATTGTCATTTGATGTCAATTATTATCTCAGCCTTCTTTTACACCAGAAAATATAATAAGAGCTCATACTAGCTGAAAATAATAATTATATCAAAACATAGTATGCTCCTATATGTGAGAATTTATATGAGCAACCATTATGACTATACTATATGGTTTAATGCATTGAGAGAAATGCATTACTCGTTGCAAGTGAATTTTTTGCCACCTTTACGGGCACCTTTCCACTTCTGTGGAGCAGGACCAAAATCTTCATCACCAAAACTCTCTGATTCAGGCCAGATTCCAGTGTCTAAAACACCAATTATAACATCACTCTCAATAGTGAATTGGTGATCAGTAGATTCATTGAAACCCATGAAATCCCAAGATCTTGTTGTATGAAGATGGAGAGTTCTACTTGGAAAAACAGAGACAACTTCTTTCATGACTGCACATTACAGTTACAAAATATTTGCTGTAGTTTAAGAAACAACCGAAATGTATCCTTAGTTCGAGTAACATGCAAAAGTACTGTAAAGAACTTACTATCCAGCTTCTGTCTCTCACGATCGGTGAGATTGGGAGCAAATCCGTTGAAACTCCTTTTGTAACTTCTAACTAATATATCTCCAATAGAGCTGTTGTCACAGATAGTGAGAAAGAGTTTAAAAGAAAATTTAAACAAATTTTTGAATTAATTGATAGGACTACCACCTGCTCTCAACAACTTTTTGGAGAAAGCTTTGATGGTGTGATAATGGCGAATATTCCCCCTTGAGGAGTGCCCCCATGTAGACAATGTTAAAATTATAACACTAAATAAAGTTAATTATAATATTAAGCTCAAAATTAAGTCTAAATATTTACAAGTCTAATTTTTAAAATTTTTAGATTAGGTAAGATATTTCGAAATTTATAATTAACGAGATAAATATTATAAACTTATGTGTTTAATAAAATTTTATATTATTTTATTTGTGTAATTTTGGTTTGTTGAAACTAAGTATAAATACCTCCCTTGTTTGGTTTTACAAGCAAGCAAGTTAAGAATGAAGAGTTGATCAAGTATTTGATCAATTGTTGAGAGTTTAGAGTGGTAGAGAGCTGAGCAAATAATAAGCTCAACAAAGAGTGTGTGAATATTGTGTTGTAAGTAAGAAAGAGTGAGAATTTTTAAATTTTATATTGCAAGTTTTGAGTTTGTTATATTAATAAAAGTATTCCATTTGTATTTCATTATTCTCAACAATTGGTATCAGAGCGGGACTGTCTGGGACTGCTTAAGTTGTAGGATTTCTAAGAATTCTGAGTATGCTCTGTGGTTACAGCTTTGACTGATCTTCTATATCAAAAAGTACTTCTAAAAATTATGAGTGAGTGAGTTTCTATGTGTCGTGAGTAGTCTGTGACTCTACAAGTTTGTTGACAAAACTTGTTTGGTATTACTGAGGTACTACCAACACGATGGGTGACCTTCAAGTCATTGGAGGAATCAAGAAGCTCAACAACTAAAATTACAGTACATGGGCAACGTTGATGGAGTCTTACCTTTAAGGCCAAGATCTTTGGAAGGTCATTGGTGGGAATGAAGTAAAGCAGCCAACAGACGAAACCACTTTAAAGAAGTGGAAGGTAAAAACTGGTAAAGCTATGTTCGTCATTAAAACCACAGTTGAAGAAAAAATGTTAGAGCACATAAAGAAAGCCAAGACACCAAATGAAGCATGGAACACTTTTGCATCACTCTTCTCAAAGAAAAATAACACGCGACTACAGCTTCTAGAAAATGAACTGTTGTTAATTGCACAACGCAACATGACGATCAACCAATACTTCACAAAGGTAAAGTCCTTGTGCTGTAAAATATCTGAGTTAGATCATGCCGCTGCTATTGCTGAAACTAGGATGAAAAGAATTATCATCCATGGTTTGAGGCTCGAGTATAGAAGTTTTGTTATTGCTGTACATGGTTGGCCAACCCAACCATCTCTCATTGAATTTGAAAATTTATTTGTTGATCAAGAAGTGATTGCCAAGCAAATGAGTGAGTCTCTTTAAAAGGGATGAAGAAGCACTTTACATCGACAAAAGAAAATGTCGATTTAAACGACGTGCTGGTGGATGATCTAAAAGAGATGATGACAAGATAAAGAGTCATCACCAAAAAGGTAGCTCACAGACAGGAGGAGTATGGAGGACTTGCAGCAATGGTAGTCAGTCCAACCAAAAGAAAAAGTTTGAAGAAAAATGTTATAATTGTGGAAAAATAGGACACATGGCAAAAGATTATTGGTCCAAAAAAAGGTCTATTGAGGGTAATGCTGCCACATCAAACTCAGAAAGAAAAAGTGAAGATAAGTGAGATGCTGAAGCGTCTGTCGCTATAGAGGAAAAAGACATATCACTCTTAATGATAATGCCTAGACGGATTGACTATGAAAATGATTGAATCGTCGACTCAGGATGTTTGAATTAGATGACTGGTGACTAAGAAAATTTACAAGATATGATTAAGTACAAAAGAAGTCGCGTGGTGGTGACAGCCAACAACTCAAGATTGCCTATAGCTCACATCGGTAACACGGTCATTGTGCCTCATTACAGTCCTAACAAGGTAACACTTCAAGATGTCTATCATGTCCTTGGCATGAAAAAGAATTTATTGTCAATATCACAGTTAACATCTTCTGGACACTATGTCTTATTCGGTTTATAAGATGTTAAGGTGTACCAAGATTTAAAAATCATGGGAACACCAACAATAGAAGGACGAAGACTAGAGTCAGTCTATGTACTATCAGCAGAGTCAGCTTATGTAGACAAGACTGAAAAGAATGAGATAGTAGATTTGTGGCATGCACGATTGGGACATATAAGTTATCCTAAGCTAAAAGTGATGATGAACAAGGCAATGCTTAAGGGTCTACCTCAACTTGATGTGAAAGTGGATATAGTATGTACAAGATGTCAGTATGGCAAGGCACATCAACTACCATATGAGGAGTCAAAGTTTAGAGCTAAGGAGCCATTAGAGTTGGTTCACTCTGGTGTATTTGGACCTATCAAGCAGCCATCAATTAGTGGCATGCGGTACATGGTGACATTTATTGATGACTTCTCGAGGTATGTTTGGGTTTTCTTTATGAAGGAAAAATCAGATATGTTTTTGCAGTTCAAGGAATTTAGAGAAACAACTGAAGGAGAAGTCGGAAGGAAGATTCATTCTCTCCGCACAAATAATGGATGAGAATATGCCTCTGATAAGTTCTCACAATATCTTTGAGAAAATAATATACGACATCAGTTCACATGTGCCAACACACCACAATAAAATAGTGTTACAGAAAGAAAGAATCGACATCTTGTAGAGATTTGTAGAAGTATATTGCATGTAAAAAATGTACCAGGAAGATTTTAAGTCGAATGAATGAAGACTGCAGCCTACGTGATTAATAGGCTTCCTCAACCAAGGTTAGGGTTCATATCACTCTTTGAGAAGTTGTAGGATATGAAACCTACAGTGAGTCATTTTTGAGTATTTTGTTGTATATGCTATGTGTTTATGCCAAATCACCTGAGAAACAAATTCAACAAAAAGGCAATCAAGTGTATCTTTGTTGAATATGATAACCAGTGTAAATGATAAAAATGTTATAACCCTACTAGTGGGTGATGCTACACATCAAGGAATGTGGTATTTGATGAAGCATCTTCATGGTGGTCACCACAAAAAGATGAGCTTTCAGATTCAATAGAAATAGAAGAACAACTCAACAAAAGATAGATGAGCAAATTGCTGAAATTCAACCGAGCCAAAAAGAACTTGATGAAGCAGTGATGACAACACCGAGCAAGAGACAACTCAAAGTCATTGGCAAACCGGCATCTATTAATAACCAACAACTGAGGCCAAATATAAAATAGCAGAACCTATAACCCTTCAATCTCATCCTCGAGGGTCAATAAGAATACGAAAGCCTAATCTCAAATATGTTAATGCAGCTATGGTGAAAAAGGAAAATGTTAAGGAGCCTGAAAATTTTGAAGAAACATCACAGAGCACTAAATGGATTAAAGCTATGGAAGAAGAAATCATAGTGTTAGAGCAAAATCAAACTTGGAATTTAATGCCAAAGTCAAAGGATGTGAAACCTATATCTTGTATGTTGGTGTATAAATCAAAAGAAGTCCTGATGGATTGGTGGAGAGGTATAAAGCTCAGTTGGTAGCTTGAGAATTTTCTCAACAATACGAGTTCTACTTGCACTGACAACTAGTAAAGGTTTAATATTATGGTAAAATGGACGTGAATAATACTTTTCTACATGGAGAGTTAGATCGGGAGATCTATATGATTTAACCAATAAGATTTAAAAGAAAATTTCATCCTAACTATGTGTGTAAATTGAGAAAGCATTGTATGAATTAAAGAAAACTCCAAGGGCATGGTATAATAAAATTAGAGAATTTTTAATACATTATGGTTACTCTATAACACAAGCTAATTCTAGCTTGTTCATCAAAGCTAATGGAAAGAAACTTTCAATTGTACTGGTATATGTGAATGACTTAATTATCACTAGAAATGATGAAGAAGAAATTCGTCAAACAAGAGAAAATTTGGCGATTCACTTCCAGATGAAAATTTTTGGACAACTTAAGTATTTTCTTGGGCTCGAAGTCACTCGGACAGTAAAAGAGATTTTTCTAGGACAACAAAAATATGCCAAAATTTTTTTGCGGAAGTTTAGAATGCTAGAATGCAAGCCTATCTCAACACCGCTAGAAGCCAATGCCAAGTTGTATGGTCATGAAGGAAATGATTTAGAAGATGAAACTATGTATCGACAACTGGTAGGAAGTCTCATCTATTTGACATTGACTTGACCAAACATTTCCTATGCAGTTGAAGTAATAAGTCGATACATGCAAAATCTTAAGAAACTTCACTTAGAAGCAGTTCAACGAATATTGAGATATGTGAGAGGCATAATTGACTATGGTATTTTCTATAAGAAAGATCGAGATTGTAAAATAGTTGGCTATTAAGATATGTGAGAGACATTTCTTATGCAGTTGGAATAATAAGTCGATACATGTAAAATTCTAAAAAATCTCACTTAGAAGCAGTTCAACAGATATTGAGATATGTGAGAGGCACAATTGACTATGGTATCTTCTATAAGAAAGACCAACATTGTAAAATAATTGGCTATTGTGATGCTGACTATGTTGAAGATCATGACACACGACATTCGACCATTGGGTATTTTTCTCAAGATTGGTTCAGGAATAGTCTCTTGGTGCAGTAAAAGACAACCGACTGTATCATTGTCAACTACTGAAGCTGAGTACAGAGCAGCAGCAATGGCAGCTCAAGAAATTATATGGTTGATGCAGTTGATGGAGGATTTACATCAGCAAAGAGATTATAAAATGTCAATATATTGTGATAATCAGTCAGTAATCTGTTTGGCAGAAAATTCAATTTTTCATGCAAGAACAAAGCATGTGGAGGTGCATTATCACTTTATCCTGTAGAAAGTTCTGCAAGAAGAAATTGAGTTGTTGTATGTTAAGACCGAAGATCAAATGGCTATTTTGTTCACAAAAAGCTTTGGTGTTGATAAGTTCGAAAAATTTCGAAGACAACTCAATGTCGTTAGAAGAATGAAAGTTGGTGTTAAGAGAGAGTGTTAAAATTACAATACCAAATAAAGTTAATTACAACACCAAGCTTAAAATTAAGCCCAAATATTTAAAAGCTCAATTCTTGAAATTTCTAGATTAGGTAAGATATTTTGAAGTTAATAATTAAGAAAATAAGTATTATAAACTTATGTGATTAATAATTTTTTACATTATTTTGTTTATGTGATTTTAGTTTATTGAAACTAAGTATAAATACTCTCTCTTCCTCATTTGGTTTTGCAAGCAAGCAAGTTAAGAATAAAGAGTTGATCAAGTATTTGATCAATTGTTAAAAGTTTAGAGTGGTAGAGAGTTGAGCAAATAATAAGCTCAACCAATAGTGTATGAGTGTTGTGTTGTAAGTGAGAAAGAATAAAAATTTCTAAAATTTATATTATAAATTTTGAGTTTGTTGTATTAATAAAAAAAATTTATTTCTGTTTCATTATTCTCAACAGACAATATATACCTGCATCATTATAATGGCAGATCCAACATTTAAGAGAGACAATAAAACTATAAAGGAAAATTTGGGCATACTGCTCAAAGTGTGTCTAGCAACTGGCCGTTAACATTTGCATTGTTCTACTGATAGTGGATTAAAATAATATGTTCATTCACTAGTCATCAGAAAATATAGAATACTAATTGTCAAGTGAGAAGGATAATACTTGCCTTTCTTTCTCCATCGTTGTCACCACATGTTATGCTGATGTTGGTAAAAAGAATGCATGGCCAATACAGAAATAAAAAGAATCCATTCCTAGCCATTTCTTGTGCTACAAATCGAAAAGCAAACAAAGTATTTTATATTGGCGTTCATGAGAATGAACTCGTCTAACAAGGTTTCTTATTCACTTTCCTTAATATCAAATACTTCACGGGAATTACAGTTGTTTATCAGAATTAGTTTGGATTTACCTTTCTAGGATAATTGCAATTAAGCTTACCAATATAGATTAGTTAGAATTTGATAATGTGCAATTAAAACTAAAGAAAGGCTTTACCTGTTTATTATTAATAAGGAAGAAAAGACGAACTGTATATTTATTCTGCAGGGTTAGTACAGAATGTAACAAATTGTCAAAATTATGCATTAAAAGTACCACCCCTTTGTATTAATTGCACCAACGGCTGCATATTTATTCCAGTATCACAAGAGATATGTTCTTTGAATAATGTTATTTATGGCCATTACTTGCCATTTAGCAAAATTCCAAAAGCCATAAACAGCTGATGTGGTTATTTCTTCAGTTATGGATATTAAACTATGCTCTTAAGTTTGACAATTTTATGGCATCAATTAAACTACAGTCTTGGTACTCTTTTTGATTTTATGCACAGCAGAAACTATAACTCAGATAAGTAAGAACATATACGATCAATATACTAATAAAGATAAAGAAAATAAACCAGTCAATAAGATATAAGATATATGTGGTTCAGCCTAAAAATATCTACGTGCACGAAAGATCCATGATCTAGTTTCTTTCATTAATATAAATCACTAAGTATCTTAGTGCCTACCTTGCTCTTCTATTCTTTCTTATCGTTCACATCTTAAAACTTTATATGCTTGTCTTTCTCATATATTTAGAAGGGTTTATATAGTGAGTAAAACACCCTTAAAAACTCTAAGTCTAGTTAGAATAAAAGTTCTTACTTGTAGGAGTCCTAATCCCATTTAAGGAAGTCAATTGAGTCAAAACAAGAAATACCCCTAAGTTGCCACGTGAACAGTGTTCACCATAAACAGTACCTATTCTTCTGACTTTTCATTTTGCTCCTACCTTGTACACCCAATGAGTACTTAATTTTATAATGACTCTCCTTTTGGTATTCTTCATAATTCTTGCACATACAAGATTGTTGAATCACCAATTTCTAATAAATTTCCTCCTTAATTCAAAATCTCTTTCCATGAAGCTAATCATCATTACCCCTTATTGATCAATGTTCGCTAACATTGTCTCTAAGTCAAGTCTCATACTTAACTAAAGCTCTTACGACTACGGTCTCCAAAGATTCTGGAATGCTTATGTCTAGAGTAGTTCAATATTGCTATCTTTCATGTCCTAAAAACACTATAACCACAATCTCATAATGGTGAAAATACATTCTCGCCATTACTACTCTTCTCATACATTCTCTCTCGACTCCTATCACAATGTGATATAATTTAAAAGTTACTTTATGGTCTGTTTTAAATCAACAACCCTATGTTGAACCCATTCAAGCACTTTTCTTCAAGCATATAGCCTCCCTCTGTGCTTATCATTCCTCGATCCTTTTACTTCCCATTTAGTATTCTTTTCTTCTATCTTCCATGAATCTCCATATTTCAATCTAGCAGTCTCGAATCCATTAGGTCTTCATGCGATAATGAATAAAATCTCATACCTAATCCCTCCCTTGTCTTTTTCATCATATAGTCTCAATCTTATTCTTTCAATCCCTTACGACTTATCACAAGTCATATTTTTACAATTGATAAATAACGATTCTCCATGATTCATATGAAAACACTATCTTAGATCCCCATATATATATATATATACGAAAAATTAATTTAATGTGCTACATAATATAAAAATTATAAATTAATTAGACAATATCACGTGTCAATATTGTTCACTATACAATAAATTAATAATTTTGTTAAATCATTTTATATATATATATATAATGACTCGACCTCTAATATATCTCTTCCCATTGCTGACATAAATCCAATTTTTAAACTCTGTAACAAGAAAAAGCACTGGCGACTGAAAACGAGACCAAACCAAATAAAGTATTATAAAAACAATAATAAAGAAGCCAACCATTTTTTTTTAAATTTCAAGTGTAATATTATAAAAAACTTTACAATATTACATGATATGTTTGTTGATATACATCAGACATTTATCGGGATGCTTCACAAAGATAGATTAAGACTTTCGTAGCCCATCTGAACCTACTTCTCCGACAACGAAGATAATATGAGATCCCGAAGCGATACCTATCCCATAAGGGATATATACTCCTATTATGGATGGAGAAATCCAACCCTCACACAGAGAGATTCAACCTCACGAGAAGGAAAGCTACCTCACACAGGAGGAAAGAACCTCACGCAGGAGGATTAGTACATTATTACCTAAGATACTACCTAAACAAAGTTACAAAATACCCTTCTACAACATAGTCAAATACACCCAAACCAACTACATCCAATCCAAGTTATGGCACACAATAAGCAAGCAAGAGTCTGCAATATATGACTTCAATAGATGGCTGACGGCGATGGAGCATGTGGTCGAACAGTAGCCAGAAAGGCCTCCGTTGCAAAACATCTTGCTGCATGGTTGCCGAGGACAAGGACGGAACTAAGAGTGCGATGTCGGCCGAATCTAAGCAAAAGCCGGCTGAGGGGACACCGAGAAAACCAGAGGAAAATGGTGGTTGCACGGTGGCAGAAGCTATGGACTATCCGGCCGGAAGGGAGCGCGACGGCGAAGGGCCACACACCAGTGCATCCTCCACACTTGACTACTTGGCGACGTCACGGGTTTTCAAACCAGAGACGTTGACGAGATGCACACCAGAGGGAGAGGAAGGAGACTGAAATCTGAAGGGTGGAACCTGGAAAGTAAAAGAAATGAAACAAAGCTAAGAAATGAAAATGAAACCGTAAAGATTTAAAGTATTTGGTGGTGAGAGGCCGCCGGAGAAGGGGCAAGAGCCCCCTCTCCGGCGAGAAGCAGATCTCAGTAGGCGGCTGTTGAGAGAGTTAGAGCTTTTTTAGCTTTTGGCTATATCACTTCATAAATGATATAAAGAACTTAGAAGCCAACCATTTAAAAGAGCACAAGCAGCGGGAAAGACTGGAAGCCCGTTAGGCCATTGCCACCAAAGAGCTCACGGACAGACATTATAGCAAAGATTGAAGAACAGTTATCGCATATCTGGGAGTCTTTAATTATTTCGACTGGCGCTTCATTTACTAGAACGAAGACAGGTAAATCTCTTTTTCATTTCATGTCGAGTAAACCACATATCCTATTTACACGACTGGGTTTGCTAATTTCTCAAGTTTTCTGAAATAAGGAGATCGTTTTTCCATTTCTATTAAACAGGTCCCTGGCGCCGATTGAAACAGCCAAAGTACCCTCAAGTGTATTTCAGTTTTACCGTTTATACAACTGAACACTGAAGGGTAATCAAGGCGTTTTAGTACAGAGGGAAAAAAATGGTCTTTTTACTTGAGCAAGAGTAAATTTATAGAGATCTGGATATGAATAATATTTATGTCCCTTTGCTAAATTGAAGACGTGGTCGAAAATGTCTGGTTTACACGATGAGTTTGAATTTCCCGCGACGTCGTGTAAGTGTAAGCAAAGCATATTCAGAAACGATTAGATTTTGGAAGTTTCAAGACTTTCACTGTTTTTCCCTGAAATACTGATTTCTTTTGCCAATTCTCAATGGATGAATTGTGAAATATTATAAAAGATATTCCGATACTTAAATCAAAGAGAATTATTTTAAGAGAAAGAAAAGGTTTGGAGAAAGAAACGTAAAATTGATTATGTGTGAATAATTTTGAGAAGAAAAAAAATATCTTCTCTTAATTTGGTGGAAAATAACTAATTTTTCTCCAAAAAATTTCACGTCATATCCATTCAATTCATCTAATAGTTGTGCTTCACTTCTGACCCTGTCGTTCATGTGTAGTACAGTGTATATGAAATACGACATGACATGTCCATCTACCTTTTGCATGCGTACGTTGAAGTTAGTAGTTCTCATTTCTCACGCAGCTTAGTCGAGAATTCTCAAATAAGATTTCCCCGACAGAATATGAAGTATTGCAGTAACCAATTCATGCAAACTTCCTTTTAGCTTACAACCAGCTAGCAGGCTCATGCTCGTTAACAATGACCTTTGTTTGATGTCTTATTACAAACAAATTGAACAGGAATGCGTCGGCAATTAAACTAATCAAAAATCAAATCTGATGCCTTCCATTTTGGCACATTATAACTATATATATATTAGAAAATCAGTTAGGCTTTTCAATTTAATACCACTTAGATATTAACCTTAATCATAATTCTGATATTAGTTTATTGCAGAAAATCAGTCTTAACACTATTTTACTTAGAAACTAGCATTTGCACTAACTCTATTATTAGAGTTTTAGTGTGTACTTTAAAAATATTATACATTTTATGGAGGACTTCACTCACAAATAATTAAAAATATAAAAAGATTACATACAAAAATAAAGATAAAGAAAAAAAACACTATAAGTTACAAGATATACGCAATTCGACAACATACGCCTACGTCCACAACGGATCAATAGTCTAGCTTCTTTCATTAACTATTTACAAAGAACTTTCAAATCTCCTATATCTTCCAGATCCCTTAAATCACTCAAATCTCCTAGATCATTAGTATCTCTTAGATCACTTAAATCTTTATAATAAAAAATTAATCAAGAATACAACAAATAGCTAGAGCTCTTCCTCAAAGGATTTTCATCACTCTCTTGCATACTCAGCACTCAAATAATCACATGCACTTTCTCGTTTGCACTTAATGTTATAAGGCTGCCTAAACTCTCTATTCTCTCTTATGTTTACATTTTTATGCTTGAATAATCTAATAGGGTTATAATAGTTTATATAGTGTTCAAAAGGTCTCTAAATACCCTATTTCTAGTTGAAATACCGGTCCATGTGTTAAAGAACTCAAATCCTACTCAAAATACCACTTTGAATTATCAAATTCTAACAATATACATGAAGTTTCTTTTTTCTACACCAAAAAGCAAAGATGAAAGCCAAGGAAAAGACATAAAGAACCCCATTATTTATTGACTAATTAAAATAATGACCAAATTTAGAGGGTGACTGACAGGATCCAACCCGAGCCCTCTTCAAAAGTCAAGGTAGATCATGTGAAAAATTATGTACTATCAAACTTTTTGCTTATTGCATTTGACAAAAGGAGGCTACGTGCCTTAATAAAACTGTATACGTGTACATAAATATGTATAAAATTCATAAATATATAAAATATGACAACACATTACACGTGTACATCATTCTTATCAGTATGATGGTCAGACCTCTAAATATAAAGTACAAATCACACTACACAATGTTTCTATGATAATCTAAAAAAAAAACAATAGCGAGCTAATGGCTTAGTGAGTGGATATAGTTCTGAAAATATTATATATATATATATATATATAAACTAACAATAATAAATTTTTACTAAGATTGTACTAAAGAATAATACTAACGTACATACAAGTCTAAAATCATAAAAAGATCATAAAACTATATTCTAGGTAACATGAAACATTTATTTATATTGTAAACTATCATAAAATCTATTTTAACTGAATATGTAATGTAACTCTAAGAACATATACTATATACATACTGAAAACCATACCAAACTTGGACCCAGAGAAACGTAGTCTTATTTGACTTAATAACTCATGTATAGACAGAGCGAGGGAACATAGTCTCACCCGATGGAATGTTGCATCGCTATAATAAAGCAAACTAAATTGATCTAACGTATGCACAAAGAAAACTAAACTAAAATAGAGGGTATGCATCTAATAGTTTAAAACACTACTATTATATAATATCATTGGAAGCATGAATATTTCTGCAATGAATGTAATCATAAATTGTACTTTCATAAATCCTAAAATATTTTTTAATACACTAATTAGCATAAATATTTATCTATTTAAAAATAAATTATGAATAAAATAAACCTAATAATGTATAATCTAATTATAAACTGTTGTATTGAAAACATATAAAATATATATTTATCCACTTACAAAAAGCATCCTAATCCTGAGCTGAATCGTGAATCTAGGGCTATTAGCTACCGGTACTCCTCTTAATTATAGAGTGTAAAGATATATCATCAATACCAATATATATCATAAAATGGAAAATTAATATTCTAATATCGTAAAACCGTTACCCATTGTATCACGAAAATCAATTTAACTACCCAAACTATTTTTCTAAATTTTTCCTTTTTATTCCTTTTCTATTTTTTTTTCTCTACTGTCTTTCCTTTTCTTTCTTTCTTGAAAAAAAATGATATTTTTGTCCCTTGAATTTGACTTAATACCCAATTTTATCCCACTTTATTCGAATATCCAGATTTATCCATCTCCATTAGTCAATTGCCTTTAAGTTTAACAAAAATGTAATTACTTCAGTACAATGTCTATTTTACACTTGATGGTTATACGCATGCACTGTGATGTTTAAAGTGGCTGACACATTATTAAAAAGGTAATTCAAGTATAATACTATTTTCACATGTCAATAAATGATTGGTTATTGATAAAAACTGGACATGTGACATATTTTGATAGGTTCAATTTTTATATAAATTTTAAACTTATTTTAAAAATAAATTATAAAAAAATAGAACCCTTCATTGGTGCAAACATCCCACCGCCGACCACTAGACTCCAATGATAAAAATGATCAAAATTTATATCATTGGACTCTATTTTTCGTGATCTACATAATGGTGGGATTAATTTTGACAAAAAAAGATCAGATGATTGTCAAATATGCAATGGAAGCTCTGGGAGGCCGCGGCCACTGGTGGTGCATGTCACCACCGCTCCATTTGACGTGCACCGCCAATGGCCGCCACCCTCCTCCATAAAATAATGATGCACATTAAACAGAGCGACAGTGACGTAGACTGCTGCCACTGTTGGATAGATCGGCGACCGATCTATCCAACGGCAGTGGCGGTGCACGTCACCACTACTCTGTTTGACGTGCACCACTATGGCTTCCACCCCACCTCCACGAGAATGGCGGTGCACGTCATCTCCACCCCGTTTAACATGCACCGTTAGTGGCTGTATCCTTCCATGACTTCTATTGCATATTTGGTCGCCTTCTAGTCTTTTTGTCAAAAATAATCCTACTATTATGTAGATCACAAAAAAATAGAGTCCAATAATATAAATTTTAATTATTTTTATCATCGAAGTCCAGTAGTTGACAGTGGTCCAACACTGCCAAATGTCTGATGCTGATAGTGGTGGCCTACAGTAGAGTTTTATTTTTTTATTTAATAATTTATAATTATTTGACAAGTGTCATAGTGTATGAATATTTTCTTATTAAATTATAATTTTGCTCTTTAATAATAAAATCTAACAATAACTAGACTAATAAAGAAGGATAAATCTGAGTAATTTAAAATAAAATTAACAAAATTAAATATTAAGCCATATTTCAAAGACAAAAATATTATTTTTCCTTCTTTCTTTTCTTTTTTTTTTTTCCCTTCCCTTCCTCTTTTTCTTTCTTCTTCTTTTCTTTCTGCTATTTTCTCTCTTATTTTCCTTTTTTTGGCGACTTCAAATGAAGCAAAATGAAACAAAATTCCTTATAAAGTAATTTTAGCCGTACAAGTACAACTTAGCCCATCAAGAGCTACCGTTGCACTTATTATTATTTAAATTTTTTATTATAATAATTTCTCAGCCACCAAGCAACAAAATAATACTTGAATGACGTGTCCTTAATATGGCCGGCCACGTGCATGATCGAGGCAAGCTGTGTGTGACGTCAGAGAAAAGATTCATTTTAGGAAGAAGTCGCCAAAATGTGAAAGGCAACGCCAAAAAAGTGATCACACAAATTAGCTTTGACTAAGAAAGCGAGCCTCCAAAATCCAAATCAAAATGACACCAGCCGGCCGCTTCCAGAAAATAATACCAGCCACATAATAGTTATCTAATGCACTAAAGCATGATGAAAGAACCGCGTGGGTTCTGCTGATGAGAACTACCAGTCAATGCGACAATGGTGGTCATTTTAAAATATCATTTAAGGCACCTTCACATGATTAGCTATCCTGGGACTGATATAAAACTGACATGGCTATATTTTACCATCTTGCAAGAAATCTGATTATTAGATACACACACGCAAGTAGTTGGTGAGAGAGCGAATGGAAATGGAACAGCAAGGACAGAGACGAAGGCAAGTGGTGCTTGTGCCATGTCCATACCAAGGCCACATCAATCCAATGCTTCAGTTGGGCACCATCCTTCACTCAAAGGGCTTCTCCATCACAGTTGTTCATATCTCATCTGAAAGTGTTGAGTTTGAGAAGTATAAGGTAGTTTTGTGTTTAAGGGAAAGGAAAAAAAAACAACTCCTTAACAACTCAAAATGTTGTTCTCACTTACTTTTAACAAAGGTTACAAGAATTTAAATACTTGAACTATAAGAGTTCAACTTAAACTAAAAGACTTATTAAATTTAAACAACTTGATCTTTAGCAATTTCAAATTCAAAATGACTTCTAACTAAAAATTCCTACAATCCCTGAACTTGAGATTGTTTATTTGACTTAGTCTAATGCAGAAAATACAGCAACCTCAACAGAAAGCATAGTTGCTATTATATCACTCCTTAACGTGAACTGTCGAGCACCTTTTCATGAATGCTTGGTTCAGATGATGAAGCAACATGACCCAGCTCATGATATTGTCTGCATAATCTACGATGAAATCATGTATTTTGCGGAAGCAACAGCTAATCAGTTGAAGCTACAAAGCATCATCTTGCGCACCACCAATGCTGCCACCCAAGTATCTCGTGTTGCCCTTCTCCAACTCAAAGAAGAAGGCTACATCCCCCTGGAAGGTATGTGCCTTGTTTTGACTGCGTTAGAAAGTTGTCGCACCCTTATATTTTTTTTTTAAATTTGCAACGCACACAAAATCATATCTTATGATGTGCATAATTATTTCTAAACGTCGATTTTCTAAATTTTATTTTCTTTATTAATTTGTAATACTCTTTTGTTTCCTAGACCTCCATTAACATGGTCCTGATCCGAGTCCTTTGTAAGAATTAAAGTGGATTCTGCGATGATATAGGATTAATATACTCTCTATTTATTGAATATGATACAACGAGGCTACGTACCTTAATAAAAATGTACACATGTACATAAATAACAAAACATAATAACTCATGTAATTATGCGTATCGTAGGTCAATCTTAAAATGTGAAGACTATATTACATTACACTATTCATGCGATCACTTGAGAAAAATAGAAAAATAAAATAAAAAAATGGTGAGCTTATGGCTCAATGAGTGGACATAATCTAAAAATATTATATAATTTATATGTACTGTAAATAATTTCTTAATAATAATAATTTAATACTAAATAATATTAAATATAATGTACACGTATAAATATGTAATATAAAATAATCATGAAACTGTAAACTGAGTAATTAATAAATTTGTACTGAAAATATAAGCTGTCATAAAATCTGTAATAAAATTGAAAATCATAACAAAATACTAGAATTATGAGAATCTGAAAGTATAAACTGTCATAAAGTCTGTACTAAAATTGAATAAATATAATATAATACTAAGAATAATATATACTGAAAATTACACTAAACTTGTTTCCAGAGAAAAATTAGTTTAACTTGGTAGAGTAATTTATGCACATGCAAAGTGAGAGATTTGAGCTGGTCTAAGCCGATGGAATACTGTATTGCTCGGGCAGAGCAAACTAAACTAATCTAACGCTTGCGCATAGTAACTACACTAAAGGGGAGGGTACGTATATAATGGTTCAAAAACTATTATTATAATATCATAAAAGCATAATTATCTTAAAATAATTATTTTTATACTAAATATAATCATAAGTTATATTATAATAGATTCTAAAAATATTTCTGAATATACTAAATAGCATAAATATTTATCTGTCAATAACAAATCATGAATAAATCTGATAACGTGTAATTAAATCAATAGCTAATGTATTAAAAACATATAATATATATATAGTTATCTACTCACAAAACTGTGTTAATCCTAAACTGGATTTAAATCTAGGTTCTATTAGTTATTAGTACTCCTCATATATCATAAAATGTAAAAATATATCATCAGTATCAATACATAGTATAAAAATTAAAATACAAATACAAATACTCTAACATTATAAAATTGTTACCCGATGAATCATTCGATGTAAATTTAACTACCCAAACTTGTGCATTATCTAGTTTAGCGTAAAGTGTCTTTTTCATAATATGGGTTTTGACTTTTAAGTTCAAGGCGGATTTTGCATTCTTTGATCCAAATCATAATTCCTATCTTCATAGAATCCTAAACGATGATAATAGACAATTTATGCCCATAAAGTAACTACTAATATTTAAACTAATTTTTCTTATACATCAATAAGGTCCTTTTTTTTTATAGAATCAAACTATATTACTCTTGAGATATAAATCATTATCAAATCAAGTAAATTAGATTTTATTCCCTTTAAAATCCAAGTCATAATCATTCTTACAACTAAGTCTTTAACTTGACCAAATCAAAACTTTCACTGGACAACCTTTAGTTTCTAAATTTTATAAATTCACAATCTTACTCAAAAATTATGAAACTATCTCAAACTTATTCGTGACATATATCTTAGTTCATAATAAATCATTCAAGACAAATTTCTTTGAGAAAGTATTTAAAATAAATTTATTTTAAATATTTCAAAATCTATCATACAAATTACTAAACTAGGGTCACCTTAATTTAGAAAATCATAACTATTCAAACATAATGAATTAAATTATGAGGTTTGGATATGACATATTAGACATCTACAAATTTAATATTCTAGAAAATTATAATTTTATAAAACCACTTGATAGATCAAAAGTAATTTTTCATTTGGACATATTGCAGAAACAAAGTACTCTCATAATTTCGTGGTTATTTTTAAAATATTTACTAAAACTCGAGTTCATGTAGTTTTAAAATAATTCAAAGTTTTAAATATTCCTTAGAATGTCTAATTTCATATACAAATTCAGACCCAAAGTTGAACTATAATATTTTATAATAAAAAAATTAAAATAAACCACTATTATGCATAAATTCTACAGATCAATTATGATCGTTGCTTTTACTCATACAATTATACTCAATAATCCATACAGCTCACCAAATCTTCAAATTAATATGTTCTCAGAAATCAAGACTTACCAAAAAAATTATATAATTAACAGAAAGCTTTACTTTTTGGCAGTCAAAGATGAAGTTTAGTTGACTAACCCTATATTTAGAATTCAAATCAAAAAGATTAAGTTTTTCTCACTGCCAAACACTATCTCTGCAAGAGTTAAAGTTAATTTTTTCTTTCCCACTTCATTAGGTCCAAGGAAAGTGAGCCAAATACCTCTTTTACTCTTAACATGCTCAAATTATAGAATATCAAAATAAAAACAAAGCACATAACAAATAGCAAGCCATGTGATAATGATCTAAACTTGATTGAAATCAATATTTTCACCAATTCTTGATTCATATGCCTATTTTATATTCTAGTACTCCAATCTTGTTTTATTTCCATGTTCAAATAATAAAATACTAAAACTCCAAAATTTAATTAATCCATAATTTCTAATTCACCAAAACACATATATCCCAAATTAATATATCTTAAAAGAAACAAATAGAAAGTTAACTCAAAATTTCCTTTTTATTTTATTTAATCAAATATCTATAGAAAAATAAACTCACCTGAAATCTATGTTCATTTTTGTTCCATTGATGAAAACACTAACATCTCTCTTCTCCCACCTTTGCTTCTCATTATCGATTCTTCCTCCATTTTCTTTTTCTTTTTCTTTTTTCTTTTCCCGTTTCTTCTTCTTTCTTCTCAATCATTCTTCTATTTCTTTTCCCTTTTGTATTTTCGATTCTTTCTCCTCTGTCATCAAAACAAAGCAAATCCTCTCTTTTTTTTTTTTTTAAACAAAAGTTTTAAATAGTTCCATCAGTTGGGCTAAACTAAAATAATGCGCTACATTATATGCTAATAGTCAAGTGTTAGGCTCACAAATAAGTTAATAAAGAAAAAAAAATGAGTAGTTAAGCTATGGGTATTTTATATAGAAACTAATTAATCAGTTGTAGATTTTACATTGTCAATAAGCAAGCAATTAGAAACTTCCTGAAGTATTACCTATATATTTCAACCTCTTTTCTTTTCTTTTCTTTTCTTTTCTTTTCTTTCTTTTAAGGCTCAAGCAAAGAGGTAGCAGTCAACATTATCTCCACATCAAAATTGTAGTACTGTATCTTTGTTGATCAATAACATCCTTCACAAATCATAACCACTAATACACTAAATTATCACTCCTGTATACAGATCCTAGTAAGTTGCGAGATCCAGTTCCCAGGCTTCATCCCTTCCGGTTCAAGGATCTCCCTCTTTCTCAAGTTGGAATAGCGGATAAGTACTTGCAATTGATAAATACAATGTACAATGTAAGAACATCTTCGGCCGTCGTTTGGAATACCATGCACTGCCTTGAAGAATCATCATTGGCACAGCTCCAACAGCAATCCCAAATTCCAATCTTCCCAATTAGTCCTTTGCACAAATTTGCTCCATCCTCCTCAAGCAGCCTGCTTAAGGAGGACAGAAGCTGCATTTTATGGCTTAATAACCAAGCTCCTAACTCTGTTATATATATTAGTTTGGGCAGCATAGCATCCATGGGTAACAAAGAGCTAGAAGAAATGGCTTGGGGTCTTGTTAACAGCAAACAGCGGTTCCTATGGGTGATTAGGCCTAACTCAAGTAATACTCCGGATGGGATACAGCTATTGCCTGTGGGTCTTCAAGAAGCTATTGGAGGAAATGGATACATTGTGAAATGGGCACCCCAAAAGGAGGTGTTATCGCACATTGCGGTTGGAGGGTTCTGGAGTCACTGTGGTTGGAATTCAACTTTGGAAAGTATATGTGAAGGAGTTCCAATGATTTGCAGGCCATATTCAGGAGATCAAAGAGTCAATGCCAGGTATGCAAGTCATGTATGGGGAATAGGCTTGGAGTCGGAGAATGAGTTGGAGAGAGGAGAGGTAGAAAGAACAGTAAGAAGATTAATGGTGGATAAAGAAGGGATGGAGCTGAGACAGAGAGCTAAGGAGTTGAAGGACAAGGTAGAACTTAGTATTGGCAAATGTGGTTCTTCCTACAATTCTTTGAAGGAGTTTTTAGATTTCATCAACTCGTTTTAATTTGCTTTTTGCCTTCGGATCTTTTGCAGAGTCGTTATCAACAATTCTTCCTAAAAGCAGTAGTACTCTATTCATTTATGTAGTAGAATCTGTTTGTTCACTCTAACCATTCACCCAAAAGATGGGCAAGGCAAGGTCTTTCCTTGTAAGAGAAATCAGCAGATGTTTGTGATGACTACAACAGTTGGCTCTTTCTGTATTCCCTTATGGCTCATGGTCTCCTTGAAGACCTTTCTTTGATATCTTATTACAGATAATTGAATTGGAATCTGTAGGCAACAGTAAACCAATTAAAACTCCAATCCGATTCCATCATTTTACTCTATATATAATAGTCAAGCACCAGTAAAATGGCAGCAACTGAGAAGACGATAACAAACTAGTCACCGAATTTTGAGGTGGCAAATTTGGCATCAGAGGACAGATTCATTTTTTAAGAAGTCACCAGATGTGCAACTCATCACAATGTGAAGGGCAACGCCAGAAAAATGATCATCCCATATTTTATTATGAAAAATCAACAAAATTAGCTTTAACTAAAAAAAAAATAGCGAGACTCAAAATCTGTGAGCCAAGATGATTCCAACCTGCCAGCAAATAATACCGGGAATAACAATTTTCTAATGCACTAAAAGATAAAAGAACGGCAAGTGGTCTGCTAAAAACTACCACTTAATAGGACAAAGTCATCTTAAAATACCATTTAAGACAGCAATTTTAACTTAATCTTACACTTTCAAATGATTAGCTATCCTGGAAGATAGAACTAAGTTTTAACATCTCGGTATGGACATGGCACTAGCCACACTACACTAAACAAACAAGTATTTGGTGAGAGATCATATGGAAATGGAAAAGCAAGGACGGGAACGAAGGCAAGTGTGCTAGTGCCATGTCCATACCAAGGCCACATAAATCCAATGCTTCAGTTGGGCACCATCCTTTACTCAAAGGGCTTCTCCATCACAGTTGTTCACACTCACTTCAATGCTCCTGACACCTCCAACCATCCTCAATTCAAGTTCCAGGCCATTCCAGGTGGCTTAACTGATGATTATATCTCATTTGAAAGCATAGCTGCAATTATATCACTCCTAAACCTGAACTGTTAAGTACCCTTTCTCGAATGCATGGTTCAGATGATGAAGCAAGGATCAAGATGATGATATTGTATGCATCATCTCTGATGAACTCATGTACTTCCCTTAAGCAGCAGCTAATCAGTGGAAGCTAAAGCATCATCTTGCGCACTAGTAATGCTACCACCCAAATATCTCGTGTTTGTTGAAAATTGGCTTATATGCCAATTCCACATTGGGAATTTATAATAATACCCTATTGTTTGAATAATTACAGTATTAACTTTACTATTTAATATTTGTAATTTGACCTAATAGTTTGAGATTTTGTATTGTGGCCCAAAACTATGTAACTTCTATTGAAGATAATAGATTTGTTATAGCGGAACCCGAGGACGTAGGTAACATTATCGAACCTCGTTAAACTTAGTGTTCTTTCTTTTTTTACATATTGTGTTAGATGATTTGTTGCCTCGTTGTGGTATTGCTAGCATTATTAATTGTCCGCATAACAATTAGTAATAGTGCTAATTATTGTTTTAACGCTTTTTGGCACAACAAGTGGTATCAGAGCCCCAGGTTTAGGACGGTGAATGGCTATTTTCTATTGAGCACTTACTACTATTTTGGATTGATGAATTTTAGTTAGCTAATTGTTGGATATAATTATTTGGTGAAGTTTGGTTATTTGTGATATTATGTATCGAGCTCATTTGTGTGAGGTAGCTATGGGATCATCATCATCTACATCGATGAGGACAGTACAGTGTTTAGTGCAAAAATAGATGTGAAAAAATTTTATGGCTGAAATAATTTCGACTTATGACAGAGTGAGGTATTGGATGGATTGTGTCAGCAAGAGTTGGATATAGTTCTGAAAGAAACAAAACCAAAAGATATCAAGGAGACAGACTGGAACAGGCTTAATATAAAAGTTTGTGGGTTGATTCGTTCTTGTCTATGTAGAGAGCAGTCTATGTAGAGAGCAGAAGTATCCGTTTATCAGAGAAAAGTCTATCAATGCATTGTGGAAGGCCCTGGAGAATAAATATATGAAGAAAAGCAATGAGAACCGAATGTATCTATTGAAGAGATTGTTTCGTCTTCAGTTGAGATAAGATACGAGTATCAGTTCTCATATTGATGAATTTAATAAGTTAATTGTTGATTTATTAAATTTAGAGGAAACCCTCAAAGATGAAATAAAGGCTATGCTGTTGATTGGTTCTCTTCCGGATGAATTAGATCATTTATGTATTACTCTCATCCATGAAAATGATAAATTATCATTTGAAGAAGTTTGTTCTCCTTTGACAAATTATGAAATCCGCAGAAAGGATCAGAGAGAACATAGAGATGAGTCAATAGAAGTATTGATAGTAAGAGGACGTAACCAGAGTAGAAAACCAAGAAAATGGGAAAATTTTAAGTTTAGGGATAGAGTAGAAAAAGATGAGTGTGTCTTTTGTCAGGAGAAAGGGCATTAGAAGAAAGATTGTTCGAAGTTAAAAAAGAAAGAAAAAGATATGTCTGTTTCTAATATATGTGTTGTTGAGAGCGTAAGCGATGATAGTGTGTCAGATTTTTGTTTAAGTGGTCATTTATCCATGTCTCATTCTGATGAATGGATTATGGATTCAGGTTGTACTTATCATATGTGTCCGCATCGAAAATAGTTCTTTAATTTTGAAGAGCTTAATGGTAGAGTTGTGTATATGGGCAATAATGATAGTTGTCATACTACTGGGATAGGTTCAATCCGGTTGAAAAATGATGATGGATCAACTAGAGTTCTAATAGAAGTTCGGTATATACCAAATTTGAGGAAGAATCTCATCTCTTTAGGAGCTTTAGAATCTAAAAGTTGTACTACATCGATACGATATAAAATTCTGAGGGTTACTTCAAGCGCTCTTGTTACATTGAAAGGAACTAGGAGGAACAACTTGTATTACTATAATGGTAGTACAGTGATTGGATCAGCGTCCATAGTTTCTGATAATGATGCAGATTCAAAGATCCCTAGATTATGGCATATGCAGTTGGGGCATACAGGTGAGAAAACCTTATTCAATTTAGTGAAAAGAGGCTTATGGAAAGGTACGAAGACTTGCAAGCTAGAATTTTGTGAGCATTGTGTTCTGGAAAAGCAGAAGAGAGTGAAGTTTGGCACCGCTATTCATAATACCAAGGGTATTCTTGATTATGTTCACTCAGATGTATGGCTTCTCAGACTACATTTATGGGAGGTTTGCGCTAATATGTTATTTTTGTTGATGACTTTTCCAAAAGAACTTAGGTGTACGTTTTGAAATCTAAAGATGATGTACTTAGTGCTTTCCTTAAATGGAAAAAGATGGTTGAGACACAAACAGACAGGAAAATCAGGCATCTCAGAACAAACAATGGTGGTGAGTATTGCAGTGATCAGTTCTTGAAATTGTGTCAAAATGAGGGTATTTTATGTCATTTTACTGTGAAAGGTACACCGCAGCAGAATTGAGTGGCAGAAGGCATGAATCGGACATTGCTGGAGAAGGTTCGGTGTATGTTGTCCAATGTAGGATTGGATAAAGAGTTTTGGGCTGAAACTGTGATTTATGCATGTCATCTCATTAATCATCTACCGTCAGTTGCTATTGGTCTATCCATTGAAGGTTTGGTCTGGAAAACCTGTTTCTGATTATGATTTTTTACATATATTTGGTTCCACTATATATTATCATGTGAAAGAATCGAAACTAGATTCCAGAGCCAAGAAAGCAATTTTTTTGGGATTTTCTTCAGGAGTGAAAGGATATCATCTTTGGTGTCCAAGTTCGAGGAAGATTGTATCCAATAGAGATGTAACACTTGATGAGTCTTCTATGTTGAAGAAATCAAAAAATCAGACAATAGTAAATATACTCCGTAACAGGTGGAGCGTACTCAGCAGCAGGTGGAATTGGAAACAACTACATTGAACCTGGTTAAATTTGTAGAGACAGATAATGATACTCCTATAACAGAGGTGATTTTGGGAGATAATAGAGAAGGTTCTACTCATGAACCTCAACAGCAACAAGAAACTATTGCAGTAAATAGGCCAAGACGTGAGATTCGAAGACCTGCTCGATTTGTTGATATGATGGTCTATACACTTTCAGTTGTAGATGATGATGTTCTTTCCACTTATAGAGAGGCAGTTAGCTATTCTGAAGTTGATCAGTTGAAGACAGTTATGAAGGAAGAGATGCAATCTCTTCAGAAGAATGAAACTTGGGAGTTAGCTCAACTACCAAAGGGTAAGAAGGTAATTGGGTGCAAATGGGTATACGCAAAGAAAGATGAATTTCCTAACAATAAAGATGTCTGCTATAAGGCAAGGTTGGTGGCTAAAAGCTATACACAGAGGGAATGAATTGAGTACAATGAGGTATTTTCTCCAGTTGTGAAACATTCTTCCATTAGAATTTTATTGGCCTTGGTAGCTCAGTTAAATATGGAACTAGTTCAACTCGATGTAAAAACTGCATTTTTACATAGTGACTTAGAAGAGGAAATCTATATTACTCGGCCAGAGGGATTCAAAGTTGCTGGTAAGAAAAAATTAGTTTATAAACTGAAAAAGATCGCTTTATGGATTGAAACAATCACCAAGGCAGTGGTATAAGGGATTTGATCGATTTATGATGGGTTAGAGGTACACAAAAAGCAAATTTAATTATTGTGTATATTTTCAGAGGCTACATGATGGTTCTTTCATTTATCTACTTTTGTATGTCGATGACACGTTGATAGCTTCAACAAATGTCGAAGAAATTAAAATTTTGAAGATTCAGTTGAACTAAAAGTTTGAGATGAAAGATTTGAGTGAAGTTATAAAGATACTAGGCAGAGAGATTAGCAGGGACACAGAAGGAAGGAAAATTTTTTTGACTCAAAAGCAATATCTGAAGAAGATATTACAGCGTTTTGGCCTTTCAGATGAGTCAAAACCAGTAAGTTCTCCACTTGCTCCTCATATGAAGATCAGTGTATCTTTATCTCCTAATTCAGATAAGGAACGAGAGTATATGTCTCGAGTTCCATATGCTAATGCAATTGGTAGCCTGATGTATACTATGGTATGTACGATACCTGATATTTCACATGCAGTTGGAGTAGTGAGCAGATATATGCATGATCCTGGTAAAGGACATTAGCAGGCTGTGAAATAGATTCTACGGTATTTACTGAAGATCGTAGATGTTGGTTTAGTCTTTAAGAAAGATGATACATGTGATCAATGTGTTGTCGGTTATGTTGATTCTGATTATGCTGGTGATTTGGATAAACGTCGGTCAACAACCGATTATGTGTTTACTTTTGCGAGAGCACCTGTGAGTTGGAAGTCTACTTTACAGTCTACAATTGCTTTGTCTACTACAGAGGCAAAGTACATAGTAGTTACAGAGGCTGTGAAGGAAGCTATTTGGTTAGAGGGATTGATGGATGAGTTAGGAATTGGTCAGAAGAAAATTCATATTTATTCTGACAGTCAAAGTGTTATTCATTTAGCGAAGAATTCAATATACCATGTTCGAACGAATCATATTGATGTTCGGTATCATTTTGTACGAGAGATCATTAGTGAAGGAAGAATCTTACTTCAAAAGATTGGGACTATCGAGAATCCCGCAGATATGTTGGCTAAAGTGGTGACAGCGATCAAGTTCAATCATTATTTGGACTTGATCAATATAGTTTGAGTTTGATAGCGTCATTGGATGAAATTTAAAGGCGCTGCATTTGAATAGAGAATGTTTTAAGAAAAATGAAACTTTGTGGAGGATTAGTATATTCGCCAAGGTGTAGATTTGTTGAAAATTGACTTATATGCCAATTGAGCCAATCCTACGTTGGTGGGAGATGATATGGGAGTGGTTTGGTTAGACCTATATAAGATAAGGCCTTCCTTGATAATAAGTATATCTTTGGAATAGTTCTCTTCTCTCCTTTTATTTATACGATCTCTTTATGAAAATCTCGTAGTTCAAAGGTTTTACATTTAAACTCTTGAAAGTTGTAAGAATTTAATTTTTCTTTTATTTTTGGACATTTGTAGTAATACCCTATTATTTGGATAATTACAGTATTGACCATATTATTTGAATATTTATAATTTGACCCAATAGTTTGAGAATTTATATTGTGACCCAAAAACTTTGTAACTTCTCTTGAAGATAATGAATTTGTTCTAGTGGCTCCCGAGGACATAAGTAATATTACTGAACCTCATTAAACTTAGTGTTCTTTCTTTTTTTGTATATTGTATTAGATAATTAGTTCTCGTTGTGATATTATTAGCATTATTGATTATCTGCATAACAATTAGTAATAGTACTAATTATTATTTGAACGCTTCTTAAAGCAACAGAGTTGCCCTTCTCCAGCTAAAGCAAGAAGGTTGCCTCCCCTTGCAAAGTATGTGCCTTGTTTTGACTGCATAAGAAAGGTGCGTCCCCTTTATAGTTTTTGCAACAGTCAAATAAATCATGTCATTTCTTATGATCTGCATATATCTATGCTTCGTAAAATTTATTGTCTTCATATTTAGTGTATTGTTTTTGTTCCTAACCTCCAATAACACCTTTCCCTCTTCCGGATGATTCTCTTCAAAGGATATAGATATATATTCTGTTTGATGGGCTGCTGAAGAACTCATCTTCTTTTGGCGAATCTCCAAATATATATAGAGCTAAGTAATAAATAGCAGTGGAGTTACTTTCTCACTCTAAGCATGTCATTAAAGTAGTGCATATAAACTTCCAGAAGTATTACCTATATATTTCAACTCGTCTTTCATTCTCTAGCAATGAGATGGCAGTTAACATTGTCACCGCATCAACATTACAGTGTATCTTGCTTTTCAAGAACATCCTTTATGAATCATAAATATTAATACACTGTTCTATCACTCATGAATGCAGATCCTCATAAGTTGCGAGATTCAGTTCCCAGGCTTCATCCCTTCCGGTTCAAGGATCTGCCTTTCTCACAATTTGGAACACCAGAAAATTACTTGCAATTGATAACTAAAATGTATCATCTTCGGCTGTCATTTGGAATACCATGAACAATCATCACTTTGGCAGCTCGAGCAGTATTACCAAGTTCCAATCTTCCCAACTTGCCATTTACATAAGTTTGCTCCATCCTCCTCTGGCAGCTTACTTAAGGATGACAGTAGCTGTGTTCCGTACAACAAAGCACCTAACTCTGTCATATATGGCCTGGGGTCTGGTTAACAGCAAGCAGCCATTCTTGTGGATGATTGAGGCCTAGCTCCAGTTATATTCCAGAAGGGATAGAGTTATTGCCTAAGGGTCTTAAAGAAGCTGTTGCTAAAAATGGATTCATTATGAAATGGACACCGCGGAAGGAGTTTTTATAGCACGTTGCAGTTGGAGGGCTCTGGAGTCACTGTGGTTGGAAAGCATATCTGAAGGAGTTTCAATGACTTGCACGCCATCTTTCGGAGATCAGAAAGTGAACGCAAGGTATGTGAGTCACGTATGGGGAATAGACTTGGAATTGGAGACTGATTTGGAGAGAGGAGAGGTAGAAAGAGCAGTAAGAAGATTGATGGTTGACGAGGAAGGGATGGAGATGAGACAAAGGGCTAAGGAGCCGAAGGGGAAGGTTGAACTTAGCTTTTGGCAAATGTTGTTCTTCCTACAATTCCTTGAATGAGGTTTTAGATTTCATCAACTTGTTCTAATTGCATTGCGTCTTTGGGTTTTCGCAGTCATTATCAATAATTCTGCCAAAAAGCACTGGTACTCGATTTATTGATGCAGTAGAATCTATTTATTAACTCTAACCGCACACCCAAAATATGGGCAAGACAGTCGTTACTTATAAGAGATCTGCAAATGTTTGTGATCGCAAGAACAAGTTGGCCCTTTCTGTATTCCTCGTATGGCTTGATCTCAGTTTTGGGTCCAGAAGACCCAAATAAAGTCAGCTCGTGTTGGTTGTTAATGGAAGTAAAACAGAGTATCTGGAGTACAAATAGCGCAAATTTTGAATTCTTCAGTGTTCAGATTTTCGTACAAGAATATGCAGCTAGGGTTGACGGCCTTCAGACTTCAGTGAACTAAAAAGGTTGTTCTAAATGTTTTATTTAGACAAGAAAAAAAAAAAAATGGGGCCACTTTTTCAGACTCGCGAAATATGCATCAAGGAATTATGCAATAACTGAAATTGGGTGCTCATGCTTAATATTATAAAGCTTGTGAAGAAATTTCATCATAACCAAAAGAGCCCAAGAAATGTTATAACAGCTCTGTCGTCAAAACATTGAGATCATCATCCAACCAGAATAATCCTAGCAAACACACATCGTCTGCAAGAAGCAATTAACTATGTATGAAGTCATGCAAGTTCGCAAATTGAACATCCATCAAAACACACTTTGACAGAATCATCAATGTAACCATGTTTCTTTTGGTAATACTTGCCATAGTTCTTTAGCATATAATAGCTATATTAGTTGTTACATCATTTGATTACACAAGTCTTGCACTATCCTAAGTAACAACAATCACTTTTAATATAATCCCGAAGGGACCTCCTGCACTGCAGCAATGAAACTCCAATGCGGGGCTTCAAATGAAAGTCCTACAATCTTTAAGCCTTCTCAGGCAACAATTCATCCCAAGTAGTTCTGGTAGCTAGGACACAAAGAAAGGATTATGGTCAGATTGCAAGAAATAGCAGCTAACTAAATGAGTGTCAGCTTATTACACATAAATCAGAAGAAGAATGAACCAAAATAAAGACTTATCATTAGAAGGTCGCTATAAGCAGAGAGCTTACAATGTCAAAGGAACTTGTTACTGAAGAGGCAACAACACTGTTTGCTTAAGTATGGAGATAGTTAGCAGCCATCATCAGTTCCAGAGTTAGTTCAGGTTCAATATGGAAATCAGTCTCCTTACCCCTGACAAACAGAGCAACATTTCCATGTCAATTGTGGGTACAGAATACATCTGGTTCCAAATATAACCAAAGTTGATTGAAGATTCAAATATGTAGAACAAAAGAAGGTTATGCAGATTAGTTTCCAGTGCATTTGGGGATTGTCAAAAGCACGGATTTATTTTTGACATAGATGGCAGACCCCCACAACGAAAGGCATTAAGTATGCACAAAAGAATAATCAGCCAAGCAAGTTCCTTGTTTGTTGCTCCATCACCCATTCATCAATCATCCCTGCTCATTTCCTAGCCTAGAGAGCTATAGAATCCTGAGTATCTTAATACTAAAACAGGAAGTGATAATACCAGACAGGCAAACCTATCACAAGCTTAATGCTTCATTAAATTCCAAGGTGGACAGATGAAAATCCCCTTTCATCAATTAGTTTCTATAAACTATATATTTGTGACTACCTATCTATCAAACAGTGAAGTTCTCTATGCATACTCTTCAAATAGCCCACACTAGATATGCCAGCAAGGACTATCTGGAAATGTAATGCTAGACATATTCAGAACCTTATAAACCTTTTTCAGCTACCAGGACAACTTATCAAGTGCAGTCACCCACCTAGGCCTTGATGGAAATGCTAAAGAACTTGAACAGGTGAAGCACGCTTCAACTTTTCTCTTTGGTCTAACTAGCCTCATTTAATGGCAAAGCTAACTATAGAAGAAAGCAGAAAGTATCAAAATGAGTGGCTTAAATCAGGCACAAACTCATCAAAAGGGATGAAAACTAGTATATAGAGGATTCCAAGAAGTGCAACATGCCCATGAACTATGAAAGCAAGGACCAGAAACAACACTGCACAAAGGTTAATCACTATATTGAGGCGGTACTTAGAAAAGGTTTTCAAAAGAAAGATCCACTTAAGAATATGAGGTCAATTTCCAATTTAGCCAATCTGAGGAATGAAGAGCAGTGGGATTACCATGAGAGATATCAACTACTTCCTTTCAAGAAAACAAGGGGTCCAAAAAAATTCTGTTTTACTAACCTACTTCGCTTTGAAATAATCACTCCCCAAACCAACATTATCTGCAACCAATATTTCTAGTCTTTTTCAAACAGCAATATCTCAATCTTCACTTTTACGTTCCATAAGAAAATCTCAAATCCCATCAATATGATCTCTTAACATACATGCTACTTCACATGGACCAAAATTTTGTAGGAAGCCACTAAAATTAAAATTCTGAACAACTGGGGACTCTCATAGTCAAATAACAATATTTTTATTCTTTAACGAGATCAGATCAAATAATCAAATCATTATTGTGAAAAGAGAAATAAACTGTAAGCATAAAAAGAAGGTGAAAATTCCATGCCACTAAAAAATAAAATAAAAGCAAAGCAGAACCTGGCATACTGAAGAGACCAGTAAAAGTATTGACAAATCTTCTCAAGAATGGCGGTGCTTATCTCAGGGAATGTCACTTCTCCGTGCTCCGTTTCAGCAAAACCCCCTGCCACAAATCAACAATTCCTCACGTCACATAAAACCCAGATCATATCATTCATCAAAAATCATGCCCACAACAAGGGAAAAAATGCGCACATAATCTGTTTGATAAAATGCCCACAACAGTTTCTTTTATAAATTAAATTATCAATAATTAAGAGAGACCCGGAGAAGTGAGCATGTTGCGGATGGTTTGGGAGACCATGGCAGCTTCTTTGTCGATCACGAACTCGAATCCCTCGGCGCTGATCAGCTTCACTGTTTCCTCTTTCTTCATCTTCGTTCTCTGATGATGCAATTCGATTTCACGGTGTCGATGAGTTTCAATTTTGTGCTCACACAGCAGATGATCGAAACTCGGTGGGAATGTTTGATGGATTTTTCGTGTGCCGGAGTTTGCGTTTGCCTCACGCTATATGTGACGCGTGGTCTCACGGTTTACTCTGTTTGGATGGAGGGTTACTCTCGTCCCTTAGTTAGTTATATGGATTAATGGAAAAGTCCATCCCCAGAAACGAACGAGGATTTGGCGAGGATGAAATTGACTCTGTTCATTTTGAAAGAGAATACAATAAATAATAACATCTAGTCCTTGATTTTCTATGTTTTTACAAATACGGATATAAATTTTTTATTGATAGCAAATAGGTATTTGACTAATGACTATACTGAAATGGCTAAACCACCTTTATAGCTATAGAATTTTGGGCACACAACAATGCAAGAGTATGTAAAGGATTTCTCAGTCTTTTGAAGGGAGTCGAGGACTTATTTGATACAAATGCAAAATTATATCCTTACTTGAGCAAGCATAAAAGCTAAGAAACTTAAATGTAATTACAAAAAAGAATTGCCTAAAATCTAACTTCTTTCAAATTTTTTAAATTATCATAAAATTTAATACCGCCCGTAGTACGATATTTTAAACAATTTATTATAAACTTATTTTAATATATAGAGAGAGAGAAAGAGGAAAGAGAATACTATTTCAATAAACAACATAATTTATTATATTATGAGCACTTGAACACATAATAAAAATTTATAGTATATTGTGATTTGTGATAAAGTTTTAAATTAATTAAAAATAATGTTAAACATTTTAAATTATATTTTAATATAATTATTGAGTATAATAAATAATTTTAAAATTTATACTATTTCATCATCTAATATTTGCTTAACACATCACTTTTTAAGATACAATTGGAGATATAATTTAAGATACTTAACATTACTTTTAATTAAACTATATCACATAATAATGTTACTCATTATATAATAAACTATATAACCTATTATATCATTTTCATATATATGTGTGATTTTTTATATAAACACTTTTTTTTAAAGTGCAGACTCTTTTTATAAAAAAATTATTCTACTCAAAAATTGAAGTTGCACTTTAACTTAAAAAATAGAATTTGCACTTTAAAATTATATAGACATCTACATTAGAAAGAAAAAAAGTAGTATTGTATATATATACATAAAAATATAAATTTATTCTAGTGAATAATGTAATTATCATATGATAAACTTTTAGACATATAGTACAAATTTATATCATATGATAAATAGTATTGAAGTTGTAGATTATTTTAATAATATCATACGGCAAAATACGTAAACTATATGATGAGCTTTATAGCTCATTAGATTATTTCATGTGTAAAAATATATAGATGTATGACCTACATTTTTGGTTTTGAAGTAAAAGAAAAAAAAGGAGTGAGGAACTCTAAGATCTTAAAAAAGGGATACGCATACTCCAATGTTTTTAAAAATTTTATTTATACCCTTTATCAAGTAACAGTTGTTAATTTTAATTGAAGAAAGTATAAAAATAAAAATTCAATCTAAACTCATTTGAAATATTAAAAAAAAATCATTTATACAAATTAAACTCTAGTCGCTCACATGACAAGTAAGAATACTAATCATTATGCTACAACATATTTTATTAAAATTATGTAAAAACAAAAAATACAAAAATATGAAACAACAAAATCCTAGCCACCATCCACCGTTGCCCGTCACTTCACTAGTTGCCCGACTATTTATGAGCCACTTGCAATGTTGATTGGTAACTAGCGGCAATGGACGATGGCCGATGGTGGCGAACGATGAAATGTAGGTGGTTAGGGTTACATCATTCCACGCTTTTGCTTTGACATTATTTTAACAAAATATATTATAATAAATTTTGTTAGAATAATATTAAAACAAAAAATATAAAAACATAAATGATAGAATCTTAACCACCATCCATGATCGTCAATCACCAATTGGCTCGCCATTTTTGAGCCAATTAAAATGTTGACCGATAACTAGCGACAACAGACGGTGGCTAACGACAACAAACGATGAGATGAATGTGGTTAAGGTTCTATCATTTTACTTTTGTATTTTTTTATTTTGATATTATTTTAACAAAATTTGTTATTGCACATTAGTGACTAATCTTACCTGTTATGCTAATGATCAGAGTTCAAACCCTATCAATAATATTTTTAAAATTATTAATATGTGATCTTGAGAATATTATGTTAATAAACTCAGACATAAAAATAAATTTAGAATAGCTTAGTTGGTTAAAATGTGTGACCTATAATCATAAGATTAGAGTTTCAAATTACCTTTCTAGTATTTAATTGAATTTAGACTTTTTTCAATCAAAATAAGAGCAAAATCATAATTTTACTTATTTTACCCGTTTACTGTTAAAATAAACTGAAACCATTATCCTACAAGGGTGTAAATAGAATCTTTAAGAACATTAAGTCTACATGTTCCTTTTTTAAAACTTTAAAAGTCTAGATGTCATTTTTCTCTATAAAAAAGAAATTACTTTTGACTCTTTGTCAAACTAAAAATGATAAAAATAAATAAATAGATTCATAGTAAAATTCTTTTATGATGTATTCGATTCAAAAATTTTATTGAAAAAACCAAATGGTATAGTTCTTTTTTATGTTGACTACAATCTTACTAGATCATTTATCTATCTATCTATACACACACACACACACACACACACACACACACATATATATATATATATATATATATATTCACGCATACAAATTAGTCATGCATACTCATTTTATGATGTAACACAATATGGTTTAGAGGATAAATATAAAACAATAAAAATATATGTATAATTGATCTAGTGGGCTACGTAGCTCACCGCATTGTGAGCTTCTAGACACGTGGCAGTATTCTGTAACAGATTGTAAACTGTGCAAAAGTTATAAGAAGTTATGAATTTACTAGATAGTGACATGTGACAATATTGCTCATCATATAGTGAGCTATGTAGCCCACTAAATCAATTATGTGTGTGTATATATATATATATATATAATAAAGTAAATAAAATTTATGATGTTTTATAGAAGACAACATATGTATAATTTAACATATCATTCAAATTTTATATATTTATAAAAAAAATATTAATATTAGGAATAAAGAATACTTTATCTCTGAAATTTGGGCTAATATCTAAATTTGTTCCGTGAATTTAAAAAAAAAAGAGTTTATTTCAATTCGTTAATTTTTTGTCGTTTATTTTAATGAAAAAGCTCATTTAGCTATACAATGATATTTTGTCCTTTTTTATTAAATTAAATTACTAAACTGATACTTCAGCAAATTTTAATAATTTAAAAATATATTAAATTATAGTCTTTCAATATTATCTTTAAAAATATAAAATTTTAATAATTAAACAATATTAAATATCGTACAACTCTCACTACCACTCCCACCTAACCTTAAGCCTCCACCTCGCCTCCTTCTCCCACTATGACCGACTAGCCCTCTACACCACCTCTTCCCATCGTGGTCATGTCGCACTTTCTTTAATTGATCATATGATTTTCTATTGTCTCTAATTATTTGAGATTATTTATGGTAGTTTCTATAATCTGATTGAAACTTATTATTGTTTTGATTGTTAGTTTGTAAAGTTGCAATTTTAAGTGAAAAGTTTTGCATTGACGAATATTCAAATTTTGCATCTTGCTTTATAGATTTTTAGAGTAATATCAATATATATATTCACACCATCGCCATATCCCCCACAATTACAATATCCCCATCTCCATTTTCTCTTTCCCTCTCTTCATATTTTTTTCGTTAAAAATTCTCTATTTACTAATCCTTAAGTGAGTTAAAAATCTCCTATCTCCCTTATTTGAAACTAAGACACAAAAATTGCAGGTTAGCCAATCAAATTGAAAGTTGTGTAATTTAATTACTGGTTGAAAGATAGAAATATATAAATCAATAATAATAATAATAATGTTGACCCAAAAATTTGGAGAACTCCCCAGAGTTAAATTTATTTGTTTGTTAACAATGCTTTTCAGAGACAAAAAATAATGAGAGAAAAAAAAAAAGATGCCATAAGATATATCATGGTTCATCCCAATTTAAGCTTATGTCCACTTTTTCCAGCTTTAAGCTCATTAATATGTACTATTTATCAATATATTTACAAGAAGGTACCACCACCATTACAAAAAGAAAATATATAGTGTGTAGAGAAAGAAATCTTCTACATAGAAAGAGCCCCCCTCCTGTAGAGAAAAATGTCTTCTTTAAATAAGGGTAAGTCTATGTCTTCTTTAGGAAGGCCATTAATACTATGTTTGCTATCATAATAGTCATGATTGTCTCTCTGTAATTACCATGATTGCTGCCATAATAGTTATGATTGTTGTCATAATTGTTATGATTGTCTCTCTATAATTACCATGATTGCTATCATTGTTGAGATTTGTACTTACGTGTCATTCCATTATATATAAATAATTAATTATAGTATTTATACAATTATTATTTTTAATTAAATTATTAATATTATTAATTATTAAATAGTAAGACGCTTATTACGTTTCAGACATTGTATGATCTAAAGAAGTTCAAATCTAGTCTAAAGGAGTTTAGATCAATGCTAAAAGTTAGTAATGATAATAGTTATAAGTGTTAAGAGTTATTAGTACTAAGAGTTAGCGAAATCTAATAAGTCAGAGCATTGTTTGAAATTGGATAAAGACTTAAGAATATATTAATAATGATGTAGCTATAAAGAGTTACAGATAGTGCTAGAAAATATCATTATGCAAGTATGTTCTCAAACACTATGTTCCTGATCTAATTTCATTGATGTGGGTCTATCGGTGAAACTCAATAATATAGATTAGTTTATGTATATATATGTATAGTCCAAACGGTTAGTATTAATAAATCATGAGTTTAGCGAAAGTTCATATAGAGATATGGGTATTCAGTGGATTGGGTACTAATCAAACTCACCAAGACCTCCAATAAACATCTCATAAAGCCATCAATGAAAAGATCTTCTGAGTTAAGTAGTATTTATGGTCCTTTGACCTGAGCATCACGGTGGGCTTGTGAGTGATCCATCATATTTTGGTTCCACACGTGTTAAAAACCTTTCATGGTCTGATTACTGGGTGTCGCTGGGTATGGTCTGATGCTCATGGAGTCCAGTATATATAAATATGGGATCCGTAAACTCATATAAGCGAGTTATATATCTTGATGTTCCGAGATTGTATTTTAAAAAATTTTATAGCCACAAGTATAAACCTTGAGATTAGTTTCTATAGGGCTAAACAATATCACAAAAACGTTTGAGGATATTACTTATGAAAATACAAATTTGGAGATAAGTTCATAGTTGAGCAAATAGCTAATCTATATCTCCGCTCTTTTAGGATATCAATAACGAAAGGATTATACGTATATGTTATAACCTCAACTTGTATGGTCTAATACGTTACTTTGTAATATCCGTAATGTGTGTTTAGAGTATCGTTCATGGACATATGAAGGAGTTTCATATGACAAATTGGGTGTGGACCTAGAGAATCTCACAATATGAAGCGTACTCATTCGCATTAAAGTAACAGACTGAATTCAATAATTTGATCCAGAAAATTCTAGCAAATCAGATATTTGTTTAAAGATCTCTTGGAATGTGTATTTTTTAAGACTTGATTGTTAAGTATATCACTAAATTAGTTAATAAGGGTTGTTAATCAATAGGATATCGATAAGTGACACAATTTGGTCCATGGATTATTTTACCTTGAATTTATCATTTAACCTTACTAATAAAAACTAGGATAGTAAATTATTTATTGAAAAGTGTTTTGAATAATTAATTTAATTAAATTTATAAAGTGAAAATTAAAACATATTAGATGGTAGTGGACCATTTATATTTCAAATAATATATGCAAGTGCAAATAATAGTAAAAATTGAAACATATTAAATGGTAGTGCAAATAATATATGCATTAAATGGTTAATGAATAATGCAAGTGGAAACAAAATGAATGGAAGGCTATTACAATAAAATGAAACATGTGGTGTTTTCATTTTTGGAGTAGTTGGCCGGCCATTAATTCTTTCAATACAAATTATTTTATATTTTAATGAAAATTAAAATGAATGGACGGAGTGGTTAGATGTTGGCCATCAATTGTTTCAATTAAAAATAAAAATGGTAGGAACAATTGTAATTAAATATTCAAGTGTTGAAACCAATTTGGATGAATTTGATTCATCCCCTCCATGGTAGGATTCGGCCATGTCAAGAAAAATGAGTGAGAGAGAAATGGTGGTTCTCTCAAGTGTTGAAAGAATTTACACATCTTCATCTTCCTTTTTTTCTTGAGAATGGCTAAACTTGCACCAAAGCAAAATAGGTAAGGAAAATTTGATTTTGAACATGAGTTATTCAAAATAATATTTCTATGGAAATTGTTTCTAAATTTTATGTAAAAGTTGCATGGACATTTTATTTTTTTTGGAAACAAATATTTGTATTCAAAGATTTTATTTTTCTTCACTTAGATTGTTAGAGGACTTGAAAATTTTGTAAAGCTATCTTCATTAGGTAAGTGTTATTTTGCATGTTATTTTAGCACAATTATTCATCACATATAAATTTTGTATAATAGTTATACTTATGCATATATATGGTATATGTGTTTAATTTGTTAAATTTGGTGTATTTTGTTAACATGTTTTCGATGCGTATGGTAAATTTTTGAAATTATATGTACACTTACATATCACATACTCAACTCAACAGTCATAATAGTCATGGTTGCTGCTATAATTATTCTTTAATTGCTTTATTTGTCATGATTGCCTCATTATTAGGGTTTGACATAAAATTTAGGAGAAACAGGGGTTCACCAATTTTTAGTATAAACTTATTAATATTGGAAATATTATTGTTATTTTTAGGCTGCCAGATTTTACCCTCAGATTTTAGGCTTTTGATTTAGGAGTGTTAAAAAAGGCGGGAGCGTATGTTTCACTGAAGAGTGCTTCTTCAATATAATTCAGGGGCCTTGGTTCTAAAATAAGGAAAAAAACTCTTGATGCGGCTTGAAATTTCGAGTAATTTACTACCTATGTCAGAGTGTGGGGCCATTATTCTATTGTGATGAATCATTTTATATAGATCAACTTCAATAGGTAGGATGGGTTCTTGATGATGTTTCATTTATAAAGTGGTCTTGAACTTCATATGAGATCTTCAAATCTTTTTATAGGGTCTTCAATAGATCTATAAGGATCAGACCTCTCTTGCCCGGACTTTATATTGTTTTCTGCCTTTGTAAATAAAAAAACCTCTCTTGAGGCTCTTCTGATAAATCCTTGTCGGGGACCATTTGGGGTGGAGGTACTCCCGACCCATAGAATTCAAGCCCACGAAGGAGCATCCTCAAGGGCGTCGAACTGATGATGATGATGATGGTAATGATGATATGGTGTGATGATATGGCGTGATGATGGTTTGGGAAACTATGTCTGAACTTGCAAATAGAGATAGAGCAATGATAAACTGATCCAGGGAATCCTATTCGAGCCTGCGGATATAAAGGGGTACCTTCAAAGAATGTCAATCCACTATTATTGGGCTAATAAGAATGATGCTTGAGCAGATTAAATATACTTCTGAACGGATCAAGTAATAAATTAACATGAATAAAAAATCTTCCACGAACACCTGAAATAGCTAGATATACTTTCTTGGAGTAGTATATTGCTATGTTAAACCATTCAGAATAATAAATGAGTAAATTTAAATAAATTGCCGAACGGATTAAGTAATAAATCAATAAAAATTGCACTGAGTTAGTAATACGGTATTGATATATGAATCAAAAAATTGTACTATAGAGTTTTGAAGTATGATAGTTGTACCTCGGATTAATTTAGGCAAATTTGTTTATGTGCTCAGTTATTTTCTTGGAGATTATTTTGGTCAGCCTTTGGAGTGCCGCACCTCCGTAGGGTTCTCCTCTGAGAGCGTTATCCTATTCGGTGGTTTGTAGGTAACCTCATGAGTGTTGTCTCCTATGAAATATACCTTTAAGCGTTGTTGTCTTTAATGTCTTCCTGGTCAACCCTTTTTTAGGTGTTGCACGTCTATAGAGTTCTCTTCTGAAAGCGTTACCCTGTCTGATAGTCTGTAGATAACCTTATAAGTGTCACCCTCCTACAAAATGTTATTTTTTAATATCTTCTTGGTTAACCCTTTGAGTGTCGTACCTCCATATGGTTTTCCTCTGAAAGTGTTACCTTATTTGGTGGTTTGTAGGTAACCTCATGAGTGCCCCCCCTGCGAAGTATACCCCTAAAGGCATTGCTATCTTCAATGTCTTCATGGTCAACCTTTTTTTAGGTGTTGCATGTTCGTAGGGTTCTCTTTTAAAAGCATTACACCATTTGATGGTCTGTGGGTAACCGCATGAGTGTTGGCCCCCTACAGAGTGTTATTTTTTAATATTTTCTTGATCAACCCCTTAAGTGTCGCACATTCATAAAGTTCTCCTCTAAGAGCATTACCCTGTCCGATGGTCTATAGATAACCTCATGAGTGTCGTCCCCCTATAGAACATATCTCTAAGGGCATTACCATCTTTAATGTCTTCCTGCAGCCTCTTTTTGGGTGCTACACGTCCATATGGTCATCCTCTGAAAGTGTTATCCTATTCGGTGGTCTGTAGATAACCTCATGAGTGTTACCCATCTACAGAGTGTTGTTTTTTTAATATCTTCTTAGTCAACCCCTTGAGTGTCGTACCTCTATTAGATTCTCTTCTGAGAGCATTACTTTGTTCGATGGATTGTGAGTAACCTCATGAGTGTTACTCCTTACAAAATATACCTCTAAGGGTATTGTCGTCTTCAATGCCTTTATAGTCAATCCTTTTTGAGTGTTGCACGTCTATAAAATTTTTCTCTGAGAACGTTATCTTATTCAATGGTCTGAGTAACCTCACAAGTACCACCCTCCTACGAATGTTATTTTTTAATATCTTCTTGGTTAACCCATATTCTTATATTTCATGGTCTCCACTATAGTGGCATAATTGGTTGGGAGATGATTGTAACAGTGGCCTCGAGAGTGTCTTATTACAGCGAGCGATGGCTATTCTCCATTAAACGTTATGCTTTTTTAGGCCAATTAAAGTGCTCGAGGTCTTTGTGGTAATACTCTACTCAACTAGTTTTGATATCTTTTAAGTCAGCACCCTTGCACAGTCTGCAGCGACTCGGGTCTTTGTAGCAACATTCTGCTCGGCCCGTTTTGAAGTCTCTCAGGTCAGCACCTGTGCACAGTCCACGGCGGCTCGGGTCATCGATGGTATCTTCAATTTTTCGGCGCTGTCGCTGGCTTTCTTGTAAAGTTTTGGCAATGCCAACGGTGAGGACGACATAAGTTGGTCGACCAATTTCCTGAGGAGTCATTCGACAGCGAAAGGTGATCGACGAGTGGCTGTTGTCTTTGCTTCTGTTTGTCTCCTGGCAATGAAGTAAGCATCATGAGGTACTTATGGTGACTGTTGGCGATGAAAGCTACTTTGGTCGAGAAAAGTGGCTGAGCGGACAGGTTTAGGCTCATTCTCTGCTGATTCTAGCCACAAATGCCAGCGGTGACTGCGATGACTAGTCGACCGGCTTCCTCTGTGCCGGTCAGCGATGTGAGGGGTGATCGTTGTGGCACGGTGATACATGATAGTGCATGACTGCTATTCTCCATTCTTTGTTTTCCTGCTAACAAAACATTACCACCCATAGATATTTTTGTTCAAAGAAGCTACGTGCATGATATGCGTAGCCGCTTAATTATTTAGTACACTTTCTTTTCTTTTTTTAATAAAATGTAGCAGTACGTTGGATAGCAATGGGGCCTGCCTTGACCGAAATGAGGGTGACTGTATGCGGCCTTTGAATTTGGAGTTCTTCGGCAGTGAACAGAAGTGGTGATGGTCGGTCGGTCACCTCTGAATTGATCAATGGCGAATGGGAGGGGCAGCTGGTGTAGCGCAGCTTTATGGTAGTGCTCGGCTGCCATTTTTTGCCCCTTCCCGAACTGCTTTTTAGGCCCTCTTTCAGTGTTTCTGGCCGTGAACAATAGGGTTGGTTGGCTGACTATTTTTGAGTCCGTCGATGGTGAAAGGGGGCGGCTAGGATGGTATAGTTCGGCGGTGATAGCAGTGGTGCTTGGTGGCAACCGGTGGCTGCTTTTCTTTCAACCCGTTTTCTTCAAAAAAAAAAAAAATCCAAAGGTTGCAGCCATGCGTATTTTACGTACTGCATGGCAATGAATTTTTTGTTTAGTGCATGCATGCTTACGTATGCATGGCTGCCCTTATTTATTTGATTGTCCTTTCATTCTTTTTCTTTCGAATTAATTTCAACGAGGCAGGGGGAAAGGCTACTCTCGAATTGTACACGTGGCGGCTCCGACTTCTTTTAACATTGGGCAAAAATGCTGTTGGGTTTTAACAGATGGGAAGCTCTGTTTACGTCGAGCTGCCTTCTGCTCTCTTCTCGATGTTTGGAGGAAAAAACCATCTTTCAACTATCATGAGAGAATGTCCTCTATTTGGTCTTGCATTAACATGCTGCTCTACCTTTTTGCATGAATCTTTACTTCTTCTTGTTGTTCCTCCAATAAGTTTGACTTCTCATACTTCATGAAAATTGAGTCAGACTTTGTCATTCTTGTATGTGCATAGTCTTAAGTCCACGTATATGCTCCTTGCCTTGCTAGCAATTGTTTGTCCATCTTACTGAGTTTTCCTATTATCATTCAAAAAGAAATAGAATTTTCTTTAATTCTAAAAGGACATTCACTAAATATTGTGTCCACTTGTATTTGAGAAGAAAGGTCAAGTGACCAACTTCCCTTTCTTTTGTTTTCTCTTAATTTGTGGCTAGGGCTTCCTTTCCATAAAGAAACGAATATACTTTATGACAAAAAAAAAGGAATTTAAATCAAGCACACATGGAAATATTCTCAGTACTTTTTTTCCTTTAATCGATCGTTGCCCTCTTTTTTTTTTTCCTCCAAAAAACGAGATAATCATGCATAGAGTTTCAGATTAACAAGAATATTTTATAAGTTCAAGAGTAAACTATATTAGGAGATGATAACCAGATTGCCATGAAAAATTCTTTTTTATTGGGACTTAGGAGCAATCATATTATGATATTGGTGATAATCTATGGATAGAGAATTTTTACAATAAATAAGTAAAAAGGCGTAGGCTCAATTTAACAAAATATAAAAAGTACGGACTTATCAAAGAAGCTCGGAGTATTGAAGTATGTGATAACAAAGAATCCATGAACAGGTGAAAAAGATTAAAAAGAGTATATGCATATTTCTTTACAAAAATTAAAACTTATTTTTGAGTTGTTGTTCTTCATAATTAGTCTTTATAATTTTTTGTTATATTTTTTATGGATGACGCCAAATTGTTGATTAAAAAATTTAAAAAATTCTCAAATTAATGAATTAAATTTATTTATTTATTAGAAACACTTTTTAAAAACAAAAAATAATGAGAGAGAAAAAAAAGATAACACAAAATATAATATATATATATATATATATATTAGTTTAGTCTAATTTGAGCTTACGTCCATTTTTTCGAATTTTAAGCTCATTCATATGCATTATTTATCAAAATGTTTACGATAAGGCACTATATATAATGTAGAAAAAGAAATATTCTACATAGAGAGAGAGCCCCCCTCTTCTGGAGAAAAATATCTTCTTTATATAAGGGTATGTCTAGTCTTCTTTAAGAATGTCATGATTGCTATCATAATTGTTTTTTAATTGTCTTATTTGTCATGATTATTTCATTATTAGAATTTGACCTGAAATTTAGTGGAACAAATAATAATAATAATAATAATAAGCGGTGGTGAGTGGTGATGTTATTGTAATATTGGTAGGTAGAATTGGTGGATGGTAGAATAGAATACGATGATGAAAATATTGGGTATTTGTGGAAATTTTGTAATATTTGTGAAGAAATTATATTTTTTATTTTTTAAGACAAAATTTAATATTAATTTATAATATATTAAAATGATAAGTGATTGAGAGAAAAAGCAATAAAATGGCAAAGAGAGAATGTAAATAAAAAAACAAAAAAAAAGACAAAAGAAAGAGAAAAAAATTAATATTAAAAAATTAATATTAATTAAAATTAATAAATTTTTTATAGACTAATTATAATTAATACATGAACATAACATGACATATTACATGTCAATTTGTATATTCTCTTTTTATAAAATGACAATTTTACTTTTTTACTATTAAAATAAACACCATCAGATTAACAAACTGATAATTTAATCTTTAAAACGTGTAAAATAAATTTAAGTATTAATTCAAACTCGTAAAATTATCCCTTTTCCTTAATATTAATTGACATGATATTAACGATTTAGTCTTTAATTTTTTTATTTTTTACAACCATGACTTAGTTGAGAAACCTCATTAAAGGTGTTAATTGTTTTTTAAGATAATGAAAGTAAGCGTGTCCTGGTGCGTCATGGTTGATTTTACTGAAATTTATTGAAGCTTTGACTCTTAGTTAGACACCATCTTGACCGTGACTCTCAACTTATAGCCTTTTGATTTTGAATTAGGGGCCATCCATGGCGATCAATCAATGGCAGCATCTTCTTTCGCAGTTAAAAAAAAAAAAAAAGGGTTTTTGTAGTGAAACTGTTGACGCGGCAATAATCCATTGGTCGCACTGGCCTGGAAGAAGCTATATCTTTGCGTATTAAACCAATCCCAATAAACAAAGGGCGTGGCAATCACTAAACATCCACTGCCACCAACACCTGCCAGCCTGCCACTGTCAGCTGCCATCTCACCATTTTGTTCTTTTCCGCTCACATAAACACGACGCCGTTTTTCCTTTTTCCAAAAAGAATTCAATATTTAAACCCGCCCTCTTTGTTTTTTGTTTCCATTTTTTTCTTCTCTCTCTTATTGGACAACAAATCCCTGCCATTCCTTCAAGTCACCGTACCGGAGATCGCATTCTCTCTCTCGATCTATCCGCCTTCACAAGTAACAAAACGTCACCGTATTTCAAACACTTTAATTTTTCTCTCCTTTTTTTTTTTCTTGGAAGGTAATTATTTAATTTTGGCTTGTTTGGATGCAGGTTTCTGTTGTTGAGAGATCGGACTTGCGAGAGGGAGAGGAGGCTGTGAGTGAGTTATGGCGAGTAGAGTGGATCACGAGTACGATTATTTGTTCAAGATCGTGTTGATTGGCGACTCTGGCGTCGGGAAATCGAACATTCTTTCGAGGTTCACGAGGAACGAGTTTTGCTTGGAATCCAAATCCACTATAGGAGTCGAATTCGCCACCAGAACTCTTCAGGTGATTTTTCTTGAAACAATTTGTCGTTTGATCTGTTCATGGTAAAAGACTTTGACTAATTCGTTATTCTGTTAAGTCATTGTGTCGTTCATTTCGTCGAAATGAGTTGATTTGAATTTGAACTGCTGGTTCTAGTACGACTGTGTTTTGATTGTTCTGGAAGTTGAAGAAAAAAAAAATCACTTAGAAGCATTTTTCTAAATTATTTTTTAGCAACATGGGAAAGTCTTTGTTAGTGAGAAGATGATAATCATAAATGAGTCATTTTCTCGGCATTAATCCAAAATATAAATGTCCTAACACATGCTCTGAAAGCGAAGATACAATTGGTTTCTTGAAGTTTTTCGGATATTAGAACTTATGTAATCTTTGTGCTGCAACCGATTGTGCTACTTATTGTTAAAAGTGTAATATGACATCTGACTGTGTTGAGAGGTATGGCCTATTGATTGAGCGGTTACTCAATTTACTGGTTGATTATGGGGTAGTGTAGGGATGAGGTTCTCCAGAAGATTGCTATGATGTTGCAGCAGTAGTGGAGAAGATAAGTGGCTTGGGGGCTCTGTTATTATGGAGTTTGATGAAGACTATGAGATCTGATTGTTTGGTAAATTGCTGAAAAAGTCCCTTTAGTTATCCGACTCCTCTGTAATTTAAACCTTTCTTTTGTGGTCTTAAGATGGAAGGTTTCAAATTGTATGTTGATGTGTTCCAACATGCCTATTATTATAAAAACTTGTTGATTCTTCATTTTTCTTTTCTATATATATTTTTAGACTGGTGGTGGAGAGAAGTTTGTGAATAAATGGTCTGCACTCTGGATTTATGTGTAGCTTATATCTAATTTTTATGCAGGTGGAAGGAAAGACCGTTAAGGCACAGATTTGGGATACTGCAGGCCAGGAGCGATACCGAGCAATTACCAGTGCTTATTACAGAGGAGCAGTTGGTGCACTCCTCGTCTATGACATAACCAAGAGGCAAACCTTTGACAATGTCCAAAGGTGGCTCCGTGAATTGCGGGACCATGCAGATTCTAACATTGTCATAATGATGGCTGGAAATAAGTCGGACTTAAATCACCTGAGAGCTGTTGCAGAGGAGGATGGTCATACCCTGGCCGAGAAGGAAGGTCTCTCATTTCTTGAGACGTCTGCACTGGAAGCAACCAACATTGAGAAGGCATTCCAGACTATTTTGGCAGAGATTTACCATATCATAAGCAAAAAAGCTTTGGCAGCCCAGCAGGCAACTGCTAATACAACACTTCCTGCTCAAGGAACTACTATTAATGTTAACGAGGCATCAGGGAATGTGAAGAAAGGTTGCTGTTCCACTTAAGATAATTGATAGGGTTAATTGAGGAAGGAAACAGATGGCTCTACTAAGCAGACATTTTTCTTTTTTGTTCTTCCTTTACTTTCCATTTCTTTACATCTTTGGCTGAGAGAGACATGTAGAATACCTTTTTACTTCATTGAGTTGTGTGATAAGGAAGCTTGTGAAATTTAAATAGGTAATTCTGCCTTTCTTGCCCCTTTTCTTAGTTTGTTGCATTTGAAGGAGGTGGAATGGAATTGGTCGATACTAGGATTTTGGGTAGGAAGTGAGAGCTTAAATTTAACTCGGAGAAATAGTGGGGCAGAAAAGGCATTGTAAGTTTTGTGTTGCTGTATGGTTTTTTGTTCATTCAGTTACTTTCTAACTTGTAATAGATGTATTACTATTCATCCCATTTGTTTTCTTCTCCTACTCCTTTTCTTTTTGTCTTTTATTTATCGTAATTATTTTTTAATGACTATCACTTTGCTTTGAAGTCATCTTCAATCAATGTAGATATGGGTTGGTTGTGAAAATTCTATTTAAATTCATCCCATGTGGCCGCTCAGAATATGTGTTTAGAGTGTTTCTTAAGCCATCATGATACAAAAGTTCAATTTAACTACCACCTTGTTTAGTAGATGGGGGGCATGTCGCTGTGCTGCCAATGAAGTATTCACTAATCATTTCAATGTCGATCATTTGAATGGGGATTTTCATCCACTTCTTTTAACAACAGAACTGGAAAAGTACGAGTAACTGAAAATACTATTCAATTTGAGAACTACTATTCAATTTGTACTGTTACATGATGAATTCTGTATGTTTTCTTACAGTAATCCCTAATCTTGAAAAGTAATTCACTAGAGCTGACTCCAGGCTCAGCAATGGCATGGCAGGACAACACGGTTTTCCCAACAGTAATCGCCCAAACATGCAGATCATGAATACTTTGAACCCCTTTGATACACTCAAGGTCACTTCGCAGACTAGCAACATTGATCTCAGTCGGGGTCCTCTCCATCAGTATAACAAATATAGTTTTGAGCATGGGTATGGTAGTACTAAGAGCAAAAGCAGCAAAAATTAGAGTGCAGAAAAGATCTACCATGGACCAACCTGGTTTTACCCACAAAACCAATCCTGCAATCATCACCCCAGCAGATTGAATTAGATCGGCCATGACATGCAGATAAGCCCCTTGGAGATTTATGTTTAACATCTTGGTCTTTACCGATTTTGTTCCATCTTCTTCAGTTACTGCACACAATTTCTCTCCCTCGTGATGACGGTCATGGTCATCGTCATCGTCATGACCATGGCTATGGCTATGAATGTGATGTTTGGCCCCACAACCATGATGAGCATGATCATGACCAATACAAGTGATCATAAATAAGTTAATGACAAATCCAAATGCTGCAACTCCAAACATGAGTTTCCCGTTAACATTTGGACTTTTGTAAAGAATTCTTTCGACTGCTTCATAAACTAAGATACCTGATATCAGCCATATAAGTTGCACTGACACAAGGGCACCCAAAATTTCAGAACGGTTGAATCCAAAAGAATAGTGCAACGTTGCCTCCCAGCCGGAAGCCCATACTGCAAAGAGAGAGATGGCAAATCCAGCAACATCTGTGAGCAAGTGAGCTGCATCTGTCATAACTGCAAGGCTGTGTGCTTTAGTTCCACCAATAATCTCTACCACCATAGCCATTAGGGTGAAGACTATGAGGCAACAAAGTTTAATAGCTGATTTAGATCGTTCGATTGATTCTAATTTATTACTTCCTCCTTTGAAGAAGGCACAAACAGAACCACAAGATAGCTGCGGTGCCATGGAAATAACATCTCCTTCATTGACCATTGGCATCTCAATATCCTGCTGGTGCTCTGATCTCAAAATGGAGACCTCCTCGCTTTCCATCTGCTTGGGTAATAAGATGGTCAATTCGGTAAAAGATTTTAAGGAAATTGAACAAAATGATAACTGGCTTAAGAAACAAACAAGTCATAGTTCAAATGCTGAAAATCACAAGGGTTAAAATGGAATTTAAAATACAGGGAAAGGATAAAAAACAATCAGGAAAGACAAAGATTTTGCATTCATATAAACAAAATATCAAGAGGTTGCATTTAGTTTCCTCTTGTCCATCTATTGCATTCAACTACCAGCACGTCTCCTCTCCCAACTACAATTCAGTTTTCACCGAACAAAACAAAATCATCTTAGACAACTTCCTATTGTTCTCGTAGTGCACTCATTAATATTCAATGCAACATCACAAAATCATCTAAGGCGAAATGCTGCATCTTGTCCTTGTTGATGCTACCTCTAGAATGTCAGAGATATGCTCTTATCTTCTCTGGCAACAACGTTCATAATCTCATGCCAGGATTCCCAAGTTTGAACTGTAATGTGTTGGCAAAACAGCATCCATTTTATGAATGCTTTGTTTCTCAACTGTAAAAAGTAATGACTCAGGATGCATACTTGACATGACAACATCATATATAATTCCCCTAAAATTTAAAAGGTATCTGACACACAACAACTACAAACCACATCATAAGATCCACTCATATGGTCCTGTTTAGGAATCAAGACAACCACTTTTTTACATCCCGAGATAATAACAACTTACATCCTCTAATTCAGCTGAAATAAACTGATCCTCAATCCTCAGTCATTGGAGTTGGAAAAAAAGGCTAACTCAATCAACATGATATAAATATACTTGTTCTTCTGTTTTATAGAAATGAATATGCAAATCAGTGCCTAAACTATACTTAGGTTGTATATTTTCTACAAGGTCAATCAACTAAACATGTTCAAACCCCAAAAAATACAAAAATTTTGAAGTATTCAAGTTATTAGGTGGCATTTCAAGACCAACCATCCAGCCTGATCTTGGAAACAAACATTGCTAAAAAATCTGACTTGCATTCACATCCATATGCACAAAAGCAAGAACATCAATAAAACATAGTGGTGACAACTGGAAAAGCTTCATAAACAACATGAAAAGGCATTACAATCCTGGCACATAAAAACCTATGTTGCACGATCAACCATAATATTCCTCCGATATATATACCAATACCCATTTGAGAACGCCTCAAAATAAATCCAAAACACCCCACTGGGATATTCCTAAAGGCAGCCAAAGGGGAATGAGGATCATACCTGAGAACACATTTGCAGGGCCTGTATTGTATATCATGAGAAGATTGAAGATGCGAATTGGGTTTATAAATAAAAACAAATTACACCGAGAATTCAATTGAAGTCATTCATCTCCTCACATGGAAAGTCCGGGGGTGATTCACACTTTCCATATTTTTGCAGCAATTAAGGAAAAGAAAATGGCTTTGTTTCGAGACGGCAGAACCCGTTAACCGCAGAAGACAAATTCGCATTCGGCCTGCAACTTTGCACCCCCCACACCCCACGCGCTTTTATGCGCCTAGAATTTGAACCTTTTCTGCCATTTTTCTCTTTTTTTTTTTTTTTTTTTCTGATTTTCAGACAAGATAATTGCACGTATGCTAGGTTTAGTACATGGGATTACCGGAATTATAATGTTACATCGTATTTGCATTTCACAGTACAAAATCTATTTCTAGATTTATATCATTATGTAAAGCATCGTACTTATAACGTACTGCGCAAGATATATGACAATTGACGTTACTTGTTAGTATAAATCTTTGGTTTTGATGTCGATGTCGATATGATGTCATGTCCTCTATGCTAATAATAAATATGATAATTAAACCGTATTATTCAACGATCAATTACACTCTCATAATTTTAATAATATTTATTTATATTTTTAATATAAAATATTATAATAAATTAATAAAATATTTATCATAAATAATATCTTCTTGTTGTTTGTAGACCAAAATTGATTATTAATAAATATTGTTCAATTGATGGACGGTCACTATTTATATAAATAGTATAAGATATTTTTTAAAAGATTGATGATGAATTGTATATATTGCGACAATATTGTTCATGGGCATATTATTCATGTGTGGTGTTATTTACATAAACAGTGTTGTCACACATTATTCAATGCAATTTTATTAAAAATCATTGTTGCTTTCTCTATAATAACAAGTTTCGCTTGTGAGACCTTTTTGCAACGGGTGAGTTAGCCGTGATCATGTTGCGACGAAAAACTTACATAAGCGTAACTTGCGAAAGTCGCCTAAAGCTTGTATTTTACTTTCAGTTGTGGCATTCTCTACATTTGTTGTGAATCAAATTCGGGTGCTCCTAATTGTGAAAACTACGAATTCAACATCAAAATAATAAAATTTGACTAAAAATTTAATGCCTAAAGTAGTTTTATTAAATAGTACATAAGCAATACTGTTCACATAAATAGTATCTCATGTGAACAATATTGCGCAACAGATACTGTTCATCATGAACATCCAAAAAATATCCTAAATTATTCACGTGTGGTATTGTTTATATGAATAGTGACCATTTTTCAACTGAATAATATCCACCAGTGATCGTTCTAGTCTACAAATGGTGGGGAACAATATTTATGATGGATACTTTATTAATTTATTATAATACTCTTTTATTAAGAATGTAGATGGATATTATTAAAATCATAGAAGTGTAGTTGAATATTGAACAATACTTTAAGAGTATAGATGTTTATATATAAGTACCTTTGCTTTAATAAATAAGTACCGTTTTGTTCGAATGACAATGTTTATATATTTTTTAACTTAAAGTTAAAGGTTAGAGGTTGGAATTTTAATAACAAATTAAGATATTATAATTATTTTTCTATTATTGTGAAGATAATTAGTTATTTTTATTGTAGAGGTGTAAGTTTAAGTGTATTTAAATACTAAGTAATGTATAGTCTCAATAAATAAATATATATATTATTAATAGATATCAGATATAATATAATATTACTATAAAAAATAAAAAATAGATGAATATTTTATGAATTAAATTAAATTAAGAAATACATGTTGTTGCATTGCATTTGCATTATTTATATAAAACAATAAATGTAACAAAAGACTAAAATATTGTTTACATAAAGTAATTGTCAAAAGGAATCTGCCTTCAATTGTGGACGGCGAATGCGGTTTGCTTTTTTATTTAGGTGGGTTATGGGGCCAAATAATACGTGGTAGTAGTGTTGTTGCTATTCAATTCAATTCAATTCAAAGAGGATAAAATGCACTACTTGTGTATGTAATTTCATTTTGAGCAATTAGTAGATGCTCTCTCACATCCCTAGTCCCTACCAATACCATCAAAAGTTAATAAAAATTATTTTTGGATTTGTGGTCAATGATCAAAACGACCCTTGCCCTCACTATGGCCTTTTGGTGCAAAATGTCCATAGCCCAAGTTGGTAGCTTTTTTTGTTTTTTGGTTGTCTCCCATGGATAGTCAACTTCTTTTTTACTATTCATATAATTTCTCTTAAACAAGGTTTTTGCATTAATCCCCTATTTTCTCTTAGTAATTGATATTTGATTAGATATACTTATATTGTTTGCCAATATTTTGAAAGACAAATTATTTTGTATTATTAAAAATAATAATGTCATAGATCCCAAATTTTGGAGTTCAAATGATGTGTTAACTAATTATTAGATGATTAATTTTTGTAATTTTTAAAATTACTTATTACACAATTTTTTTATCTAATAATATTATTGAAAATGAGACATAAACAAATAAAAACGGAAGAGAATTCTTCTCTAAAGATAGAGGAGAAGATGGGAATAAGAGAAGAAAAGTATACAACAATAGAGAGTTACGAACAAATTTAATTATTTTTATAAAATATTTTTTAATTATAAACTCGAGGGTAAAATTGTAAAGTATATGTAAGGGGTTAATAAAATATCACAAGGGTGACAAAAGCAACCCTATTTAATTTAACATATTGGTTTGAGTCTTAAGATAAGAGATTAGGTTCTGGCGTATTATAATTGTTATATTATGTATTACATCTTGGTAATCTTTTAATGTAATATCAGTAGTCTTACGGTGTAATATTAATGATTTGATTAATAATATTACATTTGACGGTAATTTAAAAAAAATGTTGAATTTGGGTTGGATAAAGAGCCCTAAATGGGTTTAGTCTTTGAACTCTAAATTTCATAATATAATAATTAGTTGGTATAATTCTTTAATTTTTACTATAGATTTGTTTTTGGTTGTAGGTCACAGATTTCTCAAATTCTTTAATAAAATACATAAATTATAAAGATATTGGTGTGTAAATCCTGTTCATGAATAGATTTAACCTTTTAAAAAATTTACCATCAATAAGTTAATCTCTATTAGTAAGTTATCTCTTAATTATGAAATATAAGCTAGGGATTAGGTGGATGCTATGAATCCAATTTGAAATATGACACAACTCATATTGCAAAACCCAAAACAACTAATTCAAAACTTTATGGTTATAATAAATACAAGAAATTGATGTACATATAAATATAAAATATGTTGACGATGTAGAGAGCTTATGAACATAATGGATGGACCTTTGACAATGCAATATGAAACTCCATAATTTCATGTCAATTTCTAACAACAACAACAACAACTAGACTATCCAAAGGAGACAAGCCTTCCTTCTAAGTTAATGATTTTCGTTACACACTACATCGGATTGGATTTGAAGTATTTCATTACAAGTTATAATCGTTGAATCTTATTATAAAATCTTAATTTGAAAACTATAATTCATCAAAAATTAAGGAAAAGAAGGTCGTTCTTGAAATTAAGCATCAATGATCAATATAATATAGGATAGAGGATAAATAGACCCCAAGTTTATTTAAAGTGATAAATCAATCACTTTATTTTGAAAATATACGAATATATCTATTTTGTTAATTAGTTTGAGCAATAACAAAGATAATATAATATTTTATTCATAAAAGAAACATCATACTATTTGACCGACGTTAACTATATTGATTGTATTGATCAATCATTAACTAACGTTGACTAGTCATAAATCTATATTAACCGATTATTGATTGGTGTTAGACCGATTCACTATATACACTATCAAATTCTAAAATTTATAATTTACACAATGTTAAAGTTATTTTTATCATAAAGTATTAGATGAGTACTAAAATTAGTAAAAAACATAATGAATCGTTATATTTTTTTTAACGAATTTTAAGCTTTTATGATGTTCTATTAGTAAAATTAATCTTATTTTTATGTAGATCATAAAATTTAGAGTTTGATAATATATATGATAAAATAGTTTGATACTGGTCAATAATCAATCAATGTTAATCAACAGTCAATCAATGTCGATCGCCATTGGTCAACTCCACAATCAATGATTATTTAAAAACTAGTCAATGATCCAATTATGCTATTTGTTAAAATTATATAAAATTTATTTAAATGCAAATAAAATTATATTTTAAAATATATTATAATAATTGTCATTTAACTTAATAGAAAAATATAACAGAGAGGGGTATATTTATGTATTTTAAAAAATAAAATGACTAAGTTGTATTGTAGAGTAAAAGATAAATAAATTCTTAAAATTCTTATAAAATGATTAAATTATTATTTTAAATGTTTTTTAAGAATCTATTTGCCTTTTACTCGACAATACAATAGGATATAATTCAGCACTAACCCAAAAAAAAAAATCGTACTGCTATATTTGTGTTTTTATCTGATTTAATTTTATATATATTTGTTTTAAAATGCATGCATATAATTAATTGAATTTTGTTTTGAAAAATTTTAAAATACGTATTTATTTCGAAATATACCAATTATGTTAAGAGTAAGCATAATGAGAGAGAGCATTTGCATTTTAGTTATTTCAATGGGCGTTATAGTACTATTTGATATAAATAGAAAGTTATACCCTTGATCACTAATTATTAAAAGTATAGGAACCCAAATGATATTATCCAGAAAGATATATAAAAAAAAAATTGAACTAAATCAATATAATAAAAAGGGCCATATATTAATTATTATTTTCATAAAAAGCACAAATTTATATATATTTTTTTCTTCTTTTTTTGGTTCTGTCATTCATCTCTTTCGCTTCGAAGATTAGAGTGCAAAAATCAAACAAGCGCAGGGAGCTATGGACCCTGCCGTTTTGGACGATATCATAAACCGCCTATTGGATTTCAAGAGCGGGAGACAAGGCAAGCAAGTGCAGCTCAGCGAGAGCGAGATCCGCCAGCTCTGTGCGGTGTCCAGAGAAATTTTTCTCCAGCAGCCTAATCTTCTTGAACTCGCCGCTCCCATCAAGATCTGCGGTCCGTTTTGTTCCTTTTTTTTTTCTTGTTTTATTTGCTCAAAGTTTGTCCCTTTCTTGCTATACTGGTGTTTTTGTGTTGTTTTGTTTAATGGGTTTGGATTTTGTGTACTGGGTTTTGATTTTGATGATAAGTTAGTGGGAAATTTTTAGAGCTTTTCTTGGAAAAGTAGAGTTTTGTGGGTCATTTTGAATGTGGTGAACTGTGGTTTTTTTTTTTTTTGGTGCGACTTTATGCTTCAATGGGGTTTGGAAGAAGTTGCTCTATGGCCTTTTGATAATCATCTAAAAAAATAAAATGGGAGAATGTGAAAGTTGAAAAAGAAGAAAACTTCCATGTTCATTTAAAGCATGTTTGAAGGCGGTTTTAGATATTTACAATGATTGTTTGTGCTTGAATCGGTTCAGTTGTTATAATTAGTAATGTGTATTAGTCTTTTTTTTTATGAATGTTTCTGTTATTGTGCAAATTTTCCATTCCATTAATTTATATTCATTCACTTTGTCATCTAAAAGACATTGAATATCAATTGTAACCTAGAAGACATTGAATATCAAATGTAACTCTTAAGATTTTTAGTGTGTGTTGAGTTACTCAAATGAAGCTCCATTGATATGTTTCAGCTATTGATTTTGATATACTTCAATTATCTCATTTTGGCGAGTCTGCAGCATACTACTTTTACCATCCTGATATATGACCTGCTCTGGTAGGTTTAGAATGCTTTGGGAGGAAGAGATGAGTCGTTTTCATACCATGGAATAATTTGATGTATGTGTGTATTTCCACAAAATGGAATATGGATCTTCAGGTTGTCTGCCCGAAATAGTTTAAATTACAGATTGTAGAGGTTACTAATGTTTTTAAAACACACTTGTGTTGTTAGAGTTTGTGTAGAAAATTTCCTAGATGGGATAAGTTGTTGATCTGGTTAGCTTAGGGGCAACCTATTCATACTTTGAAGTGAAAGCCTGTGATTTGTACTCCAATTCTTGGAATGAAAGAAAAATTAATTGGATCTAGGAGTGCCATGTAAAAAGGCTTGATCTTTTGAAATGTAACTATATATTACTAGTTTTAGACAGGAAACAACATGGATTACTAGTTTTATATACGAACAACGTGGAGTGAATAACATAAAAAGAGAACTGCTTGTTGGTAGAAAATGCATTAAGTAGAGATAATCTGTATCTCATTTACTTGCACTTAAAGAAGGTAAGTTGGGCTGCTATAGCACTTCTGTTAGTTGGGTTGGCAGTGTAATAGGCATATATAATAATGCTACAGTGAACTCAATTCTGTCCTTTAATGGAACAAGCAGTTAAGGGAAGGAAGTGGTTTATTAAGGTAACATCTCCTTCATTTGACTGCTGAGCTTTTGTATAACATGTTCTACCCTCACCTAATTTTTGGAATTGATTGGTTGATTGAATTTGAGACCTAATTTAAAACAATTATTCAATCAACTAAAATGCCACTCATTTACCCTTTAACTGAAATGCAGTTTCAGTATTCTCTCTGTTTGCATATATTGCTCCATATTATATATTGGTGTTGAAGTCGAATATCATTGCTTTGTTTTCTTTTTTTGAATTTCCAGGTGACATTCATGGGCAATATTCTGATCTTTTGAGGCTTTTCGAGTATGGGGGTTTCCCTCCTAGGGCCAATTATTTATTCCTAGGGGACTATGTGGACCGTGGAAAACAGAGTTTGGAAACAATATGCCTTCTACTTTCCTATAAAATCAAATTCCCTGAGAACTTCTTTCTTTTAAGAGGCAATCATGAATGTGCCTCTATTAACCGAATTTACGGATTTTACGATGAATGTAAGCGTAGGTTCAATGTGAGACTCTGGAAAATCTTTACTGATTGTTTTAACTGTCTTCCTGTGGCTGCTCTAATTGATGACAAGATATTGTGCATGCATGGTGGCCTTTCCCCTGACTTAACAAACTTGGATAAGATTAGGAAACTGCCCCGTCCTACTGATGTTCCAGATTCTGGTTTGCTCTGCGATTTACTTTGGTCAGATCCTGGTCAAGATGTCAAGGGCTGGGGAATGAATGATCGGGGAGTCTCATACACATTTGGACCTGATACAGTTTCTGAGTTTTTGATGAAGAATGATATGGACCTGGTTTGCCGTGCTCACCAGGTTAGCAACATACTGGTTTTCTATTTATTCTTTTGATGCAAGTAGCTTACCTTCATGCTGATTCTTGCAGGTTGTTGAGGATGGGTACGAGTTCTTTGCTGACAGACAACTTGTTACAATATTTTCTGCCCCCAACTATTGTGGTGAATTTGATAATGCTGGTGCAATGATGAGTGTTGATGATAGCTTAATGTGCTCATTTCAAATTCTTAAACCTACAGATAAGAAGCCAAGGTTCTCATGAAAAAGATATGATTACTGTGGTTCCAGTTACCTCTTAAAACTGCTAATGTAAGTTTCATGTTACGTCTTTGGTTACAAAAACTTGGTCATCATGATTTCTAAAATATAATTCAATCATGAGATGACTTTTGCTTGCCGAAATGTAAGGTTCGTTCAGAATGCCTTTCCAGAAAATGCTTGAGCAAAAGCGATTTTCTTAAGCACTTTCTGGAAATGCACCCAGGCCTAGAAATTCTGTACAGTTTCTAACAGGTGCTTATTTGAAGAGCACTTGAGGAGTTTTGCTTCTCCCAAAAGTTATCAAAATTTCTCTATGCTGTGTAGAGTGGAGAGAAGCTATCTTAATTTTGTGGGATGTCCAAATATCTGCATGATAGATCTGTTTAAAGGGGGACAACTGGGAGTTATTTACATGTATAATTGGAATTTTTAATAATCCTTCTGTGTAGTTGATCTATTATTTTCTTTTGCTAATATCGACTCCTTCCTTGCAGTCTTTTTGTGATTCGAGGAAAACACTTGAAGATAAGCGTGGTTTTTGTAGCTCCTTCGGTATCAGAACAGAAGTTGCACATCATCATGCTTCATTCTTATGTTAAGGGCTTTTGCTGAAATTGTTGTGTTAGATCGGGAGCTTTCTGTGGAACTAACTATTTTATAGGGCAGCAAGAAAAGGCGGGATGTTTATTTTTCTTTTTTCCATGTTTTCACACGGAAATTTTGGTGTCCGTGTATATTGATAACGGTCTTGTAAATGACTGCACTTTGTAGAATATAGACCTCATTTGGAGACTGTCTTATTCAATGTAGATTTTCTCCATTGTCTGATTGTCTCCAATTAGCTCCGGTTGTGATTTGTAAACCCTGGTATCAGGTTTATGGCTTCCTAATATTGATGTATTGGGCTGCTTGATTTGAACGAATGAACAGATGTTTCGTTTTGAAATAAGATGAATGCATTTTAGTTCCAACAGCGACAGCAGAGCTGAAATTCTTGTGCCCTGGAACGGAGGCCGGAGGCCTTGCAACTTCAAATTTTCATTCCCGGATTTCATGTGTGAAAATGTGGTCAGAGTGACCTCATTGCTACGCCTTATTCTCCACTCAAACATTCAAAAATTTATTTCACTCGAGGCAATTCGAAGAACAGAGTAGATTTCAGATCACTTAGTCGTAGCCTTAACGTCATGATTAACTTGAAATGTCCAACTTCACTTGTCACTAGGATCCGAATTCAATCCTATAGTTAGAAACTTCTTCGGCAAATGAACCGACCGGCTTTAGGTTAACGTGGAAGCTAATGCAAACTACATATTTGCATGTTCAATATGTGCTTAAACCAACTTTTCAACTGTATATGGTTTTTAAGATTGAAAATTTCTTATGCAATGCAACTTATTAAGATTGAAAATTAATGAAAATGAAAATTATTATTATTAATTTTTAAAAACAATATACAGTTCAATGCAAATTACAGACTTGTTCATTCTTCATTGCATCAAACCCTTAATGAAAATGAAGATGCTTGGTGCTTTGTGCTTTGTGCAGATTATGCTGCTGCTGCTTGTGGAGGTAGCGAGTGAAAGCGATTGCACTTCATTTGCCTCTATTACTGGAGGATCAAGCTACGACCATCCTTAGCTGAAACAGAAATTCCATCACAGATACCCAGCACCTTCTCAGCCACCGCCATCAACACAATATCCTAGCCCACCAGCCCATTATCCGCGGCCACCCACTCAAACATATCCACCACCGTCGCAATATTCCCCGCCACCTTCTCCTAGGTATCCTCCACCAACTCAATGGCATCCTCCTCCATCAACCCATTATCCTCCACCTTCCCACTACCCATCACCACCCACTCAAACATATCCACCACCAACGCAATCCCCGCCATCTTCTCCTCCTAGGTACCCACCGCCAACTCAAAGATATCTTCCCCCAGTTCAAAAACATCCTCCACCAAGTCAAACATATCCACCACCAACTCAAAGGCATCCGCCACTATCCCAATACCCGCGGCCACCCACTGATAGATATCCACCACCGTCGCAATGCCCCCGACCTTCTACTAGGTATCCACCTCCAACTCATCCAACATATCCTCCACCAACTCAAACCCATCCTCCTCCATCAAACCAATATCCTCCACCTTCTCAATACCCATCACCACCCACCCAAACATATCCACCACCTTCTCCTAGATACCCACCGCCAACTCAAAGATATCCACCACCGTCTTACGGATATCCATCGCCGTCTCACGGGCATCAGCCACCTTCTGGACATTATTCACCACCTCCTCAACAACGTTACCCTCCTCCGACTCCATACATAAGACCACCTTCGCCAACACAATATCCTCCGCCAGCAACTTACCCTAGACCGCCACATGCATGGAACCTGCCACCTTATGCAAAGCAGCAACCAATCAGCGTTTAAGCCTAATTATGCGTCTTTGAGATTATATAATAACCTGCACCGTGTAGTTTGTTGCTGATAAGTGAAGAACATGCATGTACCCTGAAAATTCGCTTATTGATGTTTAATTATAAATATATGTACGTACCACTTGGTGATCTAATGTTTAAAAGCATATATGGTTATGACCAGTAACAATGCCATAATTTTGTCGTACCTCAATGTAACTAAAATCCCATTCCATGTATTTCTTATCGTTTTAGGGTAAAAAAAGAGAATGAACTTGCATGGAGAAAGATGGATATAAGAAACAGTTTGATTTGATTTTTTTTTCTAACAAAAAACTACTAGAAAACAAAAAAAGATATGAGAATTATCAAATGGTTTTACGGGGTATTAATTTGTTGGGATATTCAAACGCCCATCTGGGTTCTTATGTATTAGTTTAAAACTGGGGGCTGGGCAACATGGGGGACGTTTTACATGCATAACATTAAGTTTTGATTGATTATTCATCTTTGCAATTGATTTGTTATTATTGTGTTGCTATGTCCCAACGCCCACGTCCGTGTCTCAAGAGAATATTATTCATCTTCTTCAAACAGATGTTTGACATGTAACAAGATGAGAAATAACTTAGTAAAAGTTTCTAGTGACCCAACGCCCACGTCCGTGTCTCAAGAGAATATTATATAGTAATTCCTATCAATCAATATTTCACTCGCAGCCTTCAAAGAGCAGAGTAGATTTCACTCTTAGTCGTATCCTTAACGTGTTCTGTTCACTTGAAATGATCACAAACTTTTGCTCGTCAGCAAATCCATATTCCCCTTCTACTCTTTTCAAATCCACAAGTAAATGAAACCGATCGACTTTAGTACGTGGAAGCCAATGCAAACTACACATTACATGTTTCCTATCTTGCCGTTTGCATGTTCACGTGCTAAAGCCAATTCTCCGCTATGGTTCTTTTTTATTGGATGTATGCTATAAAACTACAAAATGATGACAAAGATATATGCCTAGCTTACTTATTTTATATAGTTGTACTCTTGTTGTTCATTCTTCATCGCATCAAAATCCTAATGAAAATGAAGACCTTTGCTGCTTTGTTTGTGCTGCTAGTGGTGCTTATTGTAAGTGATCAAAGCAATGCCACTCCCTTTGCGGCCTCCACTACTAATAATGGACATGGATCTCATGCAACATCTTACAAGCCAACTCCACCACGAGGACCAATCTATGGCCGCCCTACATCGCAATCCTCCCCATCTTTTCCCTGGTGGCCATCTGCACCCACCCAGAGGTATCCGCCGCCACCATCATCCCACCACGATCCCAGTATCCGCCGCCATCTCAATACCCGCCGCCACCTCCTCAGCAATGTCCTCCTCCAAGTCCTTACGTTACACCGCCTTCGCCAACACCACCACCACCTTAGTGAAAACCTCAATCGATGTTCACCGTTTAAGGTGTCATTAGGTCTCTTGGAGATCATATGATCAACTATAAATAATAATATGCTTATGCACCGCGTACTTTGTTGCTAATAAGTGATAAACTGCCCGTCTTCCTTATTAGTCTCGTTTACTCGGCATTCCTGCTCAGTGATGGATTGCTGTTAAAAAATCTATATCGCTGTGTCCCTGAAGTAGCTGTGAAATAATGTTGTGCTATCTGTTTCTGAATTCTGACTACGCTAAATTATCCCATCTCATGCTAGTTTTCGTTCTTGTTTCAAGTGAAACAGAAATAAACCATATAAAAAAGAGAATTAACTTGCATGGAGATGCATATCAATCGATTTCATTATAATTATTAAGGAATAATTTTAGAATTATTCTTAGAATGATTTGATTTCAAAATAATTCTTTATACTCTCCTATCATATATACATATTATTAATGTAAAATATTATTTTTTTATATATATTATTTATTTTATTTTATAATAGATTATAACTTATATAAAGATTTCATTGTATAATTTATATTTACAATGAAATATATTCTTTTTATATTTCTCACGTGATATCAGAATTTTAATTTTTTTTTATTATCATTTTGTTTAGTTGGAGATTTATCAGAATTTTTTTTTAAAAATTCGACGAAATTTATCGGAGTTTTTCAAAAAGTAGTCAAAAAACTCCGAAATCTTGTCGTGTTAGCTACTGCCCATCTCAGGTTACTCAGAATCCTTCGGTCGTTTCAATGCCATCGACAATGCTTCAATCCGAGGTCGAAAACAGTCGAACGTGCCGCCGGAATACCATTACCACTGGCCACTGTCACTTCAGATCCCAACCATTCTACGACGACGTGACCGACACCGCCCACACCAAAAGAATCCCTAGTCACCGGCCGTCCAACGACGCCGATGACGTGCCAATCCGAGGTCAGAAATTGCCAGATGCGTCACCAGAATACCATTGCTGCCAACCACTGTCACTTCAGATCCTGGCCGTTCTACGGCGACGTGACCAACACAGCCCACACCAAAAGAATCCTCAGTCACCAATCGTTCAAATGCTACAAAGTTTACGTCAATCAGAGGTTGGAGCAAGCCGGACGCGCCACCTGAAGTTTACTGTTTCCTGTTAAGGGCCCGTTTGTAAACTTTTCAGTATTTTAAGGTTAGATCATAATTTTCTATTTCTTTGGGGCATTTTTTGAAATTTTCAATAGTTTTGAGGTTATTTTACAATTATAATAATTTTAGGGGTCATTTTATAATTTTAAAAAAGTTCAGAGGCTATTTTATAATTATTATATTCTATAAGGGTTATTTTGTAATTTTAAAAAGTTCAGGGGTTATTTTATAATTATTTTATTTTTTAGGGGTCAATTTGTGATTATTAAAAGTTTGAAGGTTAACTTGTAACTAATACAAGTTTAGGGGCTAAGTTGTCATTACTAAAAAAAAAGTTTTGAAATTTATGGATAAGTGTGGTACTTTTCAGTATTATTCTACTGATTCTGCTCTACTTAAGCTATGCCACAAACCTGGACCATCTTAAGATGCTGCTTTTACAGGACCTGCTGTTACTATTGTATAGGATAGTGTAAATCGTTTTCCTAATAACTTGGAATCTTTACTTCATCTACTCCTTTTTAATTTTGGTAAACTCTTAATTTCTACTTCTTCTAATATTTCAGGTAATTATTCTTGGTATTTTGACTCTGCATGTTGTAATCACATGACTTCTGATCCTACAATTTTCTTCTCTAAAACTCTTAATTCCTATTTACCATCTATTCAAACTATTAATGGTTCTCTCATGGAAGTTAATCATGTTGGTCAAGTGTCTTACTCTAATTTCTCTATATTTGACATTTTTTTTATTCCTAACCTTACATTAAATCTTTTGTTTATTGGTCAATTATGCAAACTTAGTATTAATGTCTTGTTTACTGCTTCTGCTTCTGGTTGTTGTGTGTAGGATCCAAAGATCGGTCAGACGTTTGGGACAGGCCGTAAGGTTGGACGTTTGTATGAACTTATTTCTTTAGATCTATCCTCTCTATATCATTCGTCTGCAACATCTACCTCCTCATTGCCTTCATTACATCTTTGGCACTCTCGGTTGGGTTATGCGTCAGTCAATCACATCCGATCTCTAGTATCCAGTAATCATTTAGGTATTGTTTCTGATAACAAAGATGCTTGTCTTACATGTCTTTTAGCTAAACAACCGACCTTACCTTTTGATAATAGTACTATTATCTCTTATACTCCATTTGATTTTGTACATTCTGATATATGGGGTTCTTCTCTAAATCCCACAATGAGAAGATTCAAATATTTTGTGATCTTTGTTGATGATTATTCTCGGTATACTTGGTTGTTCCTTATGAAACAACGATTAGAATTTACTAAAATTTACCGAAATTTTGCTTAGATAGTTAAAACTCAGTTCTCATGTCCTATTAAGATTTTTCGCACTGATAATGCTATGGAGTATAGCGATTCTAATTTTTTAAATATTTTATAGGAATACGGTACTATATGTCAAAGGTCTTGTCTTGGTACATCTCAGCAAAATGGGAGAGCTGAACGTAAACACAGACACATTTTAGATACTACTCGTGCTCTTCTTATCTCTTCCTCTTGTCCTGAACGTTTTTGGGGGGAAGCTGCTTTGACTGTTGTCTTTACCATTACTTGTATTCCTTCTCTTGTCATAGAGAACAAGTCACCTTATGAGCATCTTTATGGAACTCCACCTAATTACAAACTCCTCAAAGTATTTAGTTGTGATTGTTTTATCCTACTTAAAAAACATGAGCACACTAAACTCGAGCCACATACTTGATTATGTTACTTTCTGGGATACGGGATAGAACATAAAGATTATAGGTGTTGGGATCCTATATCTAACCATCTTTGTGTTTCTCATAATGCAGTTTTTCTCGAGTATACAATATTTTCCTCTGTATTTAATTTTAAATATGTGTCTCCTCCTATATTACAATTTTTTTACAGATAATTCTATTGATCTTTATCCCGATACTTCACTTATAGATATTTTTTCTGAGTTTCATACAGGTGAATCTGTTGAAATGACGCTTGCTTCTGAGCCTCTTACCTCGTCTAAAGGATCTGCTCTCAACATCCCTAAGGCATCCTCTATACTCTCTCTTTGTCATTCATCTCGGGTAAAAGCACTTCTTGTTAAACTTCGTGATTATCACTATTTCTCTACTACCCTTTCTTAATATAAGCCTCAATCATATTCCAATGCTAGTTCTAATCTTGTTTGACAGTAAGCAATGATAGAAGAATTGCAGGCCATTAAGAAGTCACATACTTAGGATTTTGTTATTCTTCTATCTAATAAAATTGTCATTGGATGCAAATGGGTATACAAGATCAAGACAAAATTTGATGGATCTATTGAGCGTTATAAAGCCTGCCTTGTTGCCAAAGACTTTACTCAAGAATATGGAATTGATTATGAAGAAACCTTTACTCTAGTTACTAGACTTACTTCTGTTCGAAGTTTATTGGTTGTTGCTACAGTTCGTGGTTGGACATTATTTCAGATAGATGTCAAAAATGCTTTTCTCAATGGTGATCTCACTGAAGAAGTGTATATGAAGCCTCCTCCTGGTTATCTACATCTTTCAGGAAAAATCTATAAACTTCATCGTGCTCTATATGGTCTTAAACAAGCTCCTCTTGCATAGTTTGCAAAGTTTAGTGAGACTATTCTTCAGCATGATTTTCAGTCTAGTCCCTATGACTCAATTATTTTTGTCCGCAAGACAGCACAAGGTTGTGTTCTCCATCTTATCTATGTTAATGATATGATTATCACGGGTGATGATCTTTTTGGTATTTCCACTCTCAAGAACTTTCTTCAGCAACACTTTGAAATGAAATATCTTGGCAACCTTAGTTATTTTCTTGGCCTTGAAGTACTATCCGACTCTACTAGGTATTATCTTTCTCAGGCTAAATATGCATCCGATCTACTTGTTAAAGCTGGGTTGACAGACAGTAAGACTGCCTCCACTTCTTTAGAGCCTAATGTCAAACTCCGATCCTCTGATGGTACTATTTTCAGTGATGCTACCATCTATCGTCAATTGGTTGGTAGTTTGGTCTACCTTACAGTTACTCGCCCAGACATTGCTCATGCTGTTCATGTTGTCAGTCAGTTTATAACCGTTTCTTGTACCTCTCATTATGCAACAGTTTTTCATATCCTACGTTATCTCAAAGGTACACTTTTTCTCGGTCTCTATTTTTTGGCTCACTCTCCTCTTGTGTTACGAGCTTATGTTGATGTGAATTGGGCGGGTGATCCTACGGATCGACAATCAACTACTGAATTTTGTCTTTTCTTGGGTGATTCTCTTCTTTCATAAAAAAGTAAGAAACAAACAGTTACTGCTCGCTCCAGAACCGAAGCTGAATACTGTGCTCTTGTAGATACTACTCAATAAATTGTCTGGCTCCGCTGATTTCTTGAAGATATGAGTATTTCTCACACTGGAGCTACACCTCTTTATTGTGATAATCAAAGTGCCATCCAAATTGCCCACAATGATGTGTTTCATGAGCGGACTAAACATATTGAAACAGATTGTTATTTTATTCGGCAACATATTTTTCAAAGCACTATCATGCTCCACTTCATCTCATCTGAGGAGCAACCTGCTGATATCTTTACTAAATCTCTACTTTTGTGCCGTTTTCATGCTCTAGTCTCCAAACTCAAACTTGCTTCTACTGTACCATCTTGAGTTTTAAGGAGGGGGTATTAAAAAATAATTCTGAAATAATTCTTTTATACTCTCTTACCGTATATACATGTTATTAATGTAAAATATTATTTTTTAATATATTTTATTTTTTTATTTTATAATAGGTTATAATTTATATAAAGACTCTATTATATAGTTTATATTTTTAATAAAATATACTCATTTTATATTTTTTATAATAATTTTAATGAAAGGATAAAAATAATAATTATTAGACACATTTTTTTTTGAAAGAAAAATAAGTTGAAGAGGAATTAAATGTTTCTTTATGATTTAGATTAGATTATCTCATCATTCAGCATCGGAAATCTTTATTACATTTTCATATATTGATACTTAACCAAAATTTAAAGGCCAAATACCTAAGTTAAAAATAATAATAGGTGAGTTCTAATCATACGAGGCCTTAGCGTAACATTTGAATTCTTGAGAAGTTAAATCATAATAAATTAGAAAAATTCCGGATGCTTAGGGACCATGACCCTCTTAGACATTAATGTAGGTCTGCCCTGTTGATGCTAAATATTTTTCAAACTCTAATAAAAAAAGAAAAAATTGAACTACTTTAATTTTGTGAATAATTTATAATATACATAACAGTATCAATAATGATTAGTTGGTTCAACGGGTAAAAACTCTTATATGGAACTCAAAAAGTTCGAAAACTTAAATCATTCAAGTAAAAAAACTTATGTTAAGAGACCCCTAACTATATATATATATAATATCGACAGTATTATTTTTGTTTATTTAAAAAAAATTGACTTAAATTGAGAAACAAATCATTAACAATTCACACTAAATGAGCGTGAATTTGATGGCCTGGCCTGGTAGCCCAATAGGCCCATCAATGGTTTTTGTCTCTCCTTTTAAACGTCATCGTTTAACCGCGTCAATTAATTTCTGCGACACTCAAAACGCACATTACTTCACCGTTTAGACAAATCTCGAATTCTTGTCTGGTACATTTACTACTTGGTCGAAGTCGGACACTCGGGCAAAGACGTAGGAGTCAGCAGAAGAAGCATAGTTGAATTCTCTGAAGAATCCAAAAGAATTTCAGAGACAGAGAGAGGGAAAAAAAAAATTAAAAAAAGAAAACCAAAGATGTTCTTTCACATAGTATTGGAGCGAAACATGCAACTGCATCCGCGCTTCTTTGGTCGGAATCTTCGCGATCATCTCATCGCCAAGCTCATGAAAGATGTCGAGGGCACTTGCAGGTAACCTAAAAAAAAACTAACAAATTAAGAATTTTTTTTTGAAAAAAAAAACATAGCAGTCTTTTGGGATTTTTTAGTTTTATAAAAAAAAAGAAAGAAAATTGTATGGTCCGACAAAAAAATCTAGTTAATATCAAATAATTAAGAGAAACCCTATATTCAAATATCTGGAAATTTTTTTTTTGCTATATCTAATTGAAAAGGGACTAAAAACGAAAGAAAGAAGAAGAAAAGCTATTTTTGATTGATGGGAACTACTAATTAGTTGCTAAGTTGTGAGTCTGTAGTGGTCGGCATGGATTTGTGGTGGCAATAACGGGAGTGGAAGGTATTGGGAAAGGGCTGATTCGAGATGGGACGGGGTTTGTGACATTTCCAGTGAAGTACCAGTGTGTTGTCTTCCGACCCTTTAAAGGGGAAATCTTAGAAGCTGTTGTTACCATGGTTAACAAGGTTACATCTCTCACTCTCTCTCACTTGGTCTCTTTAATTATATTTGTAGAGTTGTTTGTTTAATTAATAATTATTGTCATAAATGTACATTGTATGTTTTTTTTTCTTTTTTTGATTGTTTCTTTCAGATGGGATTTTTTGCTGAAGCTGGACCTGTTCAAATTTTTGTTTCAAATCATGTAAGATCTCCTTACTTCTTGATTTTTACTCGAGAATTTGTATGCAATAGTTTACATCATGTTATCAAATCTCTTGATTTCCATTTGAGGGTTTTTTTTTCCTCTGTGGATAAGTAGGTTTCGTAGGGAGGGTTGCATCTTTGTTCTGTGTATTAACTCCTTGGCAATGTACACGCTTAGGAATTGTTTCTGAAACTCTATTATTTAATGTTTAAGTACCTCGGAAATAAGAAGGCTGAAACAACCTCTCTATTGAGTGTAGTGGAACTTTTTGGTGAAGTTAGTTAGAGTTTTTGGGCTTTTAGGGGAATCCAATGTGGAGGAAAAATAAATTCCGTTTTTTTTTTCTTTTTCTTTTTTTTTTATTGGTAATCCAAGTGAGTTTTTAGTTTAAAAGTTAAATTTAAAGAGGAAAATTTTGTAATTGGTTTTGACTTGAGTAGTTTCACATATCTGACCTGCCCACTGTTCTTGACGTTGCATTAACAATATTACGAGTCAATTCACGGGTTTAAGAAATCATTCTTTTTGGAACATAAATTTACATCATTTATGTTGGTGTTATGTGCTTATGCCATATTTGTTGAGTTCTGCATCATCTGATGTCTCATCACTTACTTTATGTTTTTATTTTTTATTTATTTTTCTTGCCTTGTGTCTTTTATGTCCATTCAGTTTGATGTATTATATTTGTAATGTAGTATGACATTTGATTTAATAGCATTGCACTTCATTTTAGTTGATACCGGATGATATGGAGTTCCAGACTGGAGATATGCCAAATTACACAACCTCAGATGGATCGGTATGCTTCAGTTTCAACATTTTTCCTTAAGAAAGTCTTTGTTAATTTTCTGGTTCCGGCAAACATGAAATTGATCTTGTGGTTTTTGCAGGTTAAGATTCAAAAGGATAGTGAGGTTCGATTAAAGATAATAGGAACTCGAGTAGATGCCACTGAAATTGTATGCCTTTCATCTTGTTTCCCTCGTCTTCAAAATCTTGACTAGTAATTTTCTATATAGTAGTCATTGCCTCGACTTATGCATCATTGTGAATTAGAGTCTTCTCAAGGATTTATTCAGTGGTGCCATTTGAAAGCATCACCTGGTGAATGAGTTGATGAAAATTAATTTGAAACTCACTTGGTGTATTCTTTTCTCAGAATGTGGTTTAGGACCTGATTAGCTGTCTATCAATGCACAAACTGTGTTAATTTGTGTTCAATGGGTGGGATTAATTTTGAAAATAATTTTCTGCGGCATGCATCACAAAAATGTGTGGTTATCTTTTCCACCGAGTTTCACTCTCTTTGACATGTGTATGCAGAAATGGTAACACTATTACCTTTCCCATTGATTCCTCTTTTTTGCCATAAGTGTTCCCAATTCTGTTTAGATTAATATGTTTAGAAAGTCATCTTGATGGCTGACAACCCAATATTAGATTTGAATATGAAAGAACTTTTGGTTGGAGATCCCCATTATTTGTGAACTTGAGATTCAAAATTTGAAAACTGAGTGAAATTCAAAATTTTAAATCTGAGTGACCATTATTTTATCTTTCTTGGCAATGTACTTTCGAGAGCACAAAATAATGTTTGCACTAGCAATACAATCCCGTTGCTTATGTTATCATTTGGCTTCTCTTGCAGTTCTGCATTGGTACCATAAAGGATGACTTCTTGGGTGTGATCAACGATCCAACAACGATTTAGTGAAGTTGTAGCTAAGATATATCTTTGCATTGGAGCTACCTGCTTGTCGGCATTTGCTCTTTATCATAAGTTTTCTTGTAGTCTAAGATTCCAAGTGTATTGACTTCCCTTCGGAGTGCTTTTTGCTTGTGGACTAGTTAATGTAAAGTAAGAAGTACAAGATTTACGGAATCTCTCTAATGGACTCTATTTAGAGGTAATTGGATTGAAGTGAATATCAAAATGTGTTTATTATTACTTCTTGTTAATTTGTTATCCGCAGTTGTTACTCAACAAAAACTGACAACCAAGGTCAAGTGCAATGTGCCACAAACTTTTAGGACTCGTTCTTTAGCAAAAAGCTCCCATTTTGAGTAAAATGTCAACTATATGATAAAGTAGTTACCAGATGTTTCTTTTCTTTTTGAGTAAAATGTTAATGATATGATAAAGTGATTACAATTACTAAGGATAGGTGCGGTATCATTTAGTTTAGTTTTAAAACCATACCAGTTTTAAAAAAGTGAACGGTTAAGTAATTTTTAGAATTTTAACTATTTTAGTTTTAAATTAAGTAATTTTTAGAATTGAATAAGAAAAATTTGAGATTTTTATTTTTTAAAATTAAATTGTATTGAATAATGTATGAGGATCTGAATTAATTTGATTTGATTTGGTCTTTTAAATATTTTTTAAAAAAGTAAAATTATATATGAAAAAAATAAAATTTATGCAAAAATAATTAAAAAAAGTTTATGTTAATTTTAAATATTAAATTAATAAAAATTTTATGAACTAAATAAATTAAAAAAATAATAAAAATTAAAATTCATCTAAATAAACAAAAATATTTATCAATTTAAAATACATTAACTTTACTTAAATAAATGAAGAAAAAAGAAAAAAAATGTAAAATTTTATGAGTTAAATAAGTTAAAAAATATTAAAATTAAAATTTACTTAAAAAAATAAAGTGACCATTAACTTTTAAATATCAAATCAATTAAAGTTTATTAATTAAACAAATTTAAAAACTATTAAAATTAAAATTTACTAAATAAAATATATAAAATTTTTGTGTAAAATTTTATTTATATCATTCGCTTTAATTTGATATTTTCAAGAGCAAAATAAAATTTTGAACCGAACTATATTTATTTGTGATAAAAAATATTTTATACTCTAATATCAACTCTGTATTTTTTTTATAAAAAGTATATTAATTAATTTTTCGTTTAAATACTTTTTCTATACCAAATATTCTGTATTTTTTTAAAGAAGTTTATGCTTTCTCTTCAATGGCAAAATGAAGAAAAAAAGATAAAAATGTCTGAGCCCGGGTTCGAACCGGGGACCTCTAGTGTGTGAGACTAGCGTGATAACCGACTACACCACCCAGACGATTGCATTTGTTGGCAGATGGGCTTCTAAAATAACTTTTATATAAAGAAATTCAGTATTTGTTTTCTCTCTGCGAAGGAATTGCAGAGAAACACCAAACGGGGAAAAATAAATTCTCTGCAATTCGCTTGTTGTGTTGTCTTTGACCATGGACGCCCATCATGCATCTTTAGCCCGACGAACGGTATTCATCTCATCACATCACCACCTTTACCCTCTCCTTTTATTTTCTTCATTTCTTTTACAAATTTCCTGCTTTATTCGAATTATATGGTTTTTTTTTTATAAAAAAATTTGGCTTTTGTTGAATTAGTTGGAAGAGATTCGTCAAAAGCGAGCCGCAGAGAGACTTAGCAGGACTTCTTCTGGACCAGATCCTACCAAATCTGCTTCAATCCCCATTAACGGTCTTTCTCTCTCTCTTTTTTAAAATAAATAATTTTTTTAAAAAAATTTTATCTTGTTTTATTATTTGAATATTGTTGCTCATGTGATTACTTCTTATTTTTAAATAGAAGCTTCTGGAATGAGAAAATCAGAGAGCGGGAATAAACTGTCTGAGGTAATTACTTTTTTTTTTCTTGGATTCTTAATTATTTTTCTTAGAAAAAATAATGTAAAGATAATTTTTTTTTTCTTTTATTTCTTATGCAATGTGACTTATTAAGATTGAAAATTAATTATTGTAAATCTTTTCTTTGAGAATTTTGAAAGGTTTAAGTGAACATCTCAGTATTGGGATACTACTTTGTTGCATTCTTTATGTTGTTAATTTGGATTCTCATATATTATTGATCATTGGCGTAGGCTGATGTTAGCGGCTTAGTTTCTCAATTAAAAGATTTCCAAAAGAAGGATGCCGAACTGGAAGAGAAAAACATCGTTTTATTGTCAAAGGTATTGTTATCATTATCAAGTTGAACTTTTTTTTTATCAATGGGTAGAAGTGAGTCTTTTGGATATCATTTTTATTACTGAAAGAACTGTTATATTTTGATTCAGCTTCAATCAAAGGAAGTTGAGAATGGAACCCTTCAGACGAGGCTCAATGAGTTGGTTAGTGAACTCAACCTATCGATATTTTGTTGCATTGTGCATCTTTAATAAGAATTTTGCACCTCACGTTGACATTTTTGTGAGGGGCAAATCTCTTATTAAAATACTGATATTTAATGTACTGAAGGAATTAAAATTGTTTTCATAGTATTTTTCTGCTGTGTTCTTTCAATTGGCAGAGCTTGAGGATCGACTTTGGGTAATGATTTATGTGTATAACTACTGGTATATGAAGCTCTAATGTTTATTCTCTGCATGAACCTATACCATGTGGATGAAGCTCAAAGCTTTTGCTTGTTGATACTTTTGTTATCTCACATAAGAAATGTAACGGATGGCATTTGATGTGCAATGCTAAAATTTCAAAAATAACCCTCTCCTGGTTCTGCTTGTTTATCCTTTTGTTTTACCTGTGGTAAATTGTAGGAACAAAATACTGTACCATCTCTGAGAAAAGCACTAAAGGATGTTGCAATGGAAAAAGATGCGGCTGTTGTTGCACGGGTAGGTTCCATCTGAACATTATTGCTTCAGTTTCACTTCATATTTTTATTATGTTTCTTTCTGTTCATCACTGACAAGTCTAATTTTTTAGTGTAGGAGGATCTTTCAGCTCAACTTCGTACGCTCAAGAAACGTCTGAAAGAAGCAGAAGAAGAACAATATCGAGTATGCAATTAATTACTGTTCCCCAATAGAGGATGTTTCTGTATCTTTTATTCTTACTCTTTTTGAATAGGCTGAGGAAGATGCAGCAGCCTTGAGAGCGGAACTAAACTCCTTACAGCAACAAGCAATGGATGGTTCTCTTGGTGGAATAACAACTATGGGATTTTCAGCAGATCATGTCCAAACCTTGGAAAAGGAGTTGGCTACTTTAAAATCTGAATTACAGGTAAGACTGTGCATCTTGACTTCTTTTACTTTTTTCTAGCTAAGGCTTTTCTTTATAGAATCTCATGGTCGTTGAACTCTAGCAAGAGTCAATGTTGAGGCAGCAAGAGCGACAACAATTGACAGAAGAGCAAGCCCGAATTTCTGTGCTTATGTCTGAAAAGCAGGAATTGGAAGAGAAACTTGCTGCAATCTCCAAAAAGGCCTCAGGTATTTACTTATAACGGTCTTCTAGTTGTGATGGCTTCATCTCACAATTGCATATTTTTTTAAAAACCTTGATTGTTTAATATGCTAAGTGCCTTTCACCCAACTGGACCCAAGGCAGCTCTTGGCTTTGTTTTGTTTTCCCTTGTACTTTTGATCACAAAATCTTTTATACTATATTAAATGACCCTTCCATACATTAACTTTCTCTGTTGTGACCTTTTACAAAAAGCTCTTTTCAAGTGTTGATTTCAAGTCTTTGATCTGTCCTTTGCAATGCAGAAGAAGTCTCAAATACAGGAGCACGGAAGGCATTTTCAGTGGTAAGATAATATCTTTGGTGTCTTTTATGGAAGGCAAAACATAACATCAAGTAAATAAGCAAATTAATTCTTTGAAAAAAATAAGGGACTTTTAATTGCTTGGTTTTATTTTGCCCGCTTTGTCTCTTTTAGTAAGTTAATGGTATATGTTGATCAATTCTATAGGTTGCAGCCTTGTCTACAAGCAGCATAGGCTGTTAATAGCAGTGTCTCAGTTTCATCTCCTCACTTTCTGTTTTTTTTTTGTTAATTTATTATGCACAGCCAGATGATGTTCAATGGCAAACCTTCGTAGATTTCATGTTTTGTGATGTGATCCTCTTATATTTAGTTTCCTCTTTCTTTTTCTATCTTGCAGGAAGACAAAGAAAAACTTGAAAAGCAATTGCATGATATGGCTGTTGTGGTTGAGAGACTAGAAAGTAGTAGACAAAAACTTCTAACAGAGGTTCAGTCTTTGCTTTGCATGGTTATCTTTGTGTATTCAAGTAGATTATTGCAGTAAATCTAAATTCTTGAGGAGAAGTACCATACTTTTTTATTCTTTTGACAGATTGATAGCCAGTCTTCGGAGATAGAGAGGCTTTTCGAAGAAAATTCAAATCTCTCATCTTCTTATCAAGAGGCAATGGGCATAGCAAAGCACTGGGAGAATCAGGTAATTATCTGTTGTCAAGATTTGTTGGAATCAGCTTATAATGCAAGGTTGCCACTATACCTTCTTGTACTTCTTGTATATTAAAAATGCAAATTGTGGCATGCCGAGTTTCCTTTTAATTAGACTAAACAGTTGTCAATTAATCTCTTTTTTAACTTGTATAATTTATCCTCTTACATATTACAACTCTGCCTCAGTTCAGTTGGTAAGTTGGGTGATACATTGCACCAAACCTAATAATGCATTCGAGCTATGGACTCAAATCTCTGAAACCAAAGTTATCAACATTGTGCCTGTATTTTTTTTTTTTTCAAATAACTATCATCTATTGATGTTATGGCTTTACATATGTTATATGACTAATTTTTTTTGGAAGTTGACATTATTTCTGTCAGTAATTTCCATGTTTGTGAAGGTGCTTGGATTTAATAATCTGCCTGGCATGTGAGCTCACAGGTGAAAGACTGTCTTAAGCAGAATGAAGAACTTCGTGGAATTCTAGAAAAGTTAAGAGCAGAACAGGCTAGTTTAGTCTCTATGAGTGAGAAGGATATTCTGAGAGGCTCACCAGAACCCTCTAAAGATGCTCTCAGCCAGAATGGTTCAGAGGCATATAAAATTGAATTTCTCTCCCTCAAGGTTAGTTTATAATAGAAAAGATATTGTTTTCTTCGTAAATGGTATTTCAATTCTTACACTGTTAACCTCTTGTTTACAAACTATGTGGCATTCTTCTGGAAAACGTGTAATATGATGATTTCATGTTAAAATATGCTGCATGTAATTATCATTTTAATCTTGATTGCTGTCATTTTGTTTCTTTATAGGGCCAACTTGCAAAAGAACAGAGCAGAGCAGAGGCTCTATCGGCTCAGGTATTGGAGTTGTCAGCACAAGTGCAACAAGTCACGCAAGCTTATAATGGTCTTGCACGCCTGTAAGATCTACTTCCTGATCGCGGCGTCCCTTTTACTTTCTCCCCCCCTTCCTCTCTTAACTAAATGTCTGATCCCTTGGTGCTCAAATTACTATTCATGCAAGATTCCTTTATGCTGATTATATTCAAAATGTTGCAGGTATAAACCAGTGCTAAGAAATATTGAAAGCAGTCTAATCAAAATGAAGCAAGATGGTTCTGTGACCGCTTAATGATCAAAGAGGACAGTCATATCAACATTTTGCATGGAATCCATGGATACTGTTGTGTAATTGCCAGATGTAATGTGTAACATGTTTAAATTTGCTTAGGGCATTCTTTATACAACATTAGTGAGATTGAGTTACTTTTGTATTTGCTACAAGTAGGGGTTCACTTCACAGCCAATGTAAGAACGGTGACAACCATCGGCATTTCCCGTCTGTAACACAAATCCTTTTGAGCACGGTATAAAAAATTAGATTTGGCTTGATTGCATTGTTGTGGTCAAAGTTAACAGAGTTTCATTAGTGAGATCTGTTCATACTCCAGAATGGTTCATTTGTTATGTTCAGTAAAAGTTATTAGGGTTAATAGACATGTAATAATTTGCCAACAGCCTTGCTTGTCCATTACTGATGTAAGATTACATCTCGTAGTTGGCATCCAATTCTCCTCCTTGATTGATGGCCTTTCCATGAAATCAAACTCAATTTTTTGTTGAATTTTCTTCAACTTTTTTACTTTTGGAGGAATCTCTAGCTTTATTGGTATAATAATTATAGCTAAGAGTAGGTAGATTAGAATTTTCATATAATCTTGTTTAAACTAAACTTATGCCATAAGAACTTAGCTGTACTGTGCTGTCTAATTTATACAAAAGGTGTGACTGTGACAAGCATATGGTGTTCTGTATATGTTGTCTTGCAATCATTGGTTCATGTATTGATGGGATCAATTGTGTCAAAGATTTTAAAAAAGTAATTAGGACCAATAATAAGAGAAGAAAGCAAAAGGGCAAAAAAGTGTTGCCAATGGTTCTTTAAATCTAACTGTTAATAATGCTTAGTGACTAAGCAATAATCGGTTTCCAATAATTAAAGATTGTGGAGCTCTTTCTGAATTCTGATGGTTTATTAGAGTAAGGGTGGTGACACTGAGATAGTTGGGCTTGTCAGCTATGAAGTTCAAAAGCATTTGTTTCTGCATCCCCGGCGACGGTAAGAAGCAAACCCAGAACGAAGATGAATCAGAGAGATCTTCACATTCTAGTCGTAAACCTGGAAAGCGCGGCAAAAGCAGAGGAGATGTTGCTAGAGCTCGTGCTGATGGCCTGAGTGAACCCAGTTATCAAGGAGCTGGCAATAATAGTAGTAATACTACTACTACAAGCAGTGATGCTGGAGCTGCACTTGCAATGATGAGTGCAGTCCATAGCCATATGGAAGGGAGTGGTTGTGGCAGTTCTCATGGCGGAGGTGGAGGTGGCGGTGACGGTGGTTGATATTGATCATGTTCCAAAGGTTGGCACTATTTGCTTCTCTACTGTTATGGATTGATTAATTGCTTGTTGTTTTTTCAGGATATATGAAAAGAGGAGAGAGTCTTTCTTATAATATCTGGGTGGTCTTTGTTCATTTTGTGAAGATTGAAAGTGGAGTCTGTAAGCTGATGAAGCTTTTGAGTTTTGGCTTTGTGATGATCAGCTTCCATCGATTTATTTTGTGTGTAAAATAGAGAGAGGGATGTGAAATTTCTCTGTAAGTTTCAAAGAGATTGGGCAATATAATTATATTTCTGATTTTCTTTCTCAATCCTTCTCTTCTTCTACATGGCATTTGGGAGAGGTGATTTCTGACGACATACAAAATCAACAGATGGATAAATTGTGTTGTATGTAGTAACAATCTTGTTAGATTAAAAAACAAAATTCTAGTTAATAATAAATAAATAAAATATTGAGGAGGAGGGCATATAAAAAGAAAAAACAAAGGGAAATTTTTTAAATAACCTTATAATTTTACAAATATTTTTTATTAATTATTTTTTCATTTGTTTATTTTTTATTAGTCAAATAAATTGTAAGTGTACACATTTATTTTTGTATACATTATATAGTATTAAACAAGCATAAAAATGTTAAATTTAACAAATTCAAAATTAATTTAACCTAATTACTTATTAAAAATATAATTTAATATTCAAAATTTAAATAATGGTAGTTAAAAGAAAAATGAAATTGAATGAAAGAGAAAAAAAAGTGATTAGAGAAAAATAAAAGTAAATTGCATTGCAGATAATTAACAGGTTCGTAATTATTGGCCGAGATAGCAAAAATAAATAATGCACCCGTCAGTAAAATAATGGCTTCTCATCTAAAAAACTGTAAAGAAAGCAACAATGACTAATTTAAAAAAATTCTAACTTGCACACAATTACAACAATAGATATTAGAAAAGTTTAGCTTGCAAGTGAATCGAGGGATGATATCCATATGATCAAGTGGTCTTTGAAGTATCCTTCTTTTGGAAAAAGTGATATTAAAAAATACAAAAGGTGCAAAAAAGTCCTAAACATATTATATAAATAGTTACATATTAATTTATATAGTAATGGATCTTATATAAAATTATAAGAATTTTTACATAATATATTATTTTATAAATTTATCAAATTATTTATTTAACATGTTGACCCAAGTCATAATTGATAAAATATCATTTAATCAAAATTATTAATTTATTAAAATTTTACATAGCTCGTATCTCATAAATCCTAAATCCTATTGAAAAATTTTAAATTACCTTTATTATATCTTCTTGCCAAGCCAATGGGAGAGTTTGTAACTTAGTAATAAAGGCCATTTTTTGTTGAAAAAAATATAACAAAATAAAATAAAGTGTATTTCGGTTATTTAAAGTAAAGGTATCACACTTCGGACCTATTTGCTACTAATTAATAAAGTATATCCTTAATTTGAAAATCATAAGAATTTAGGGAGCTAAATATTATTACTCCTCAAATGGTCTAAACGATAGCGTTTCATGAGGCTCACACCGCCTCATCCTTGCATGATATACACGAAAACCTAAAAGCCCTAATTCAACATCTCTTATTTCTCTTTCACGCTTTTTCTCACTCACTCCTTCTCGCGTACGCCAAAGTAGAGATGTCGGTTTCGACCCAAAATCCGACGCAGCCGAAGCTCCGATGGGGCGAGCTCGATGAGGACGACGGCGAGGATTTGGACTTTCTCCTGCCGCCGAAGCAAGTGATCGGCCCCGACGAAAACGGAATCAAGAAAGTGATCGAATACAAGTTCAACGACGAGGGTAATAAGGTCAAAATCACCACCACCACGCGCATTCGCAAGCTCGCCAACGCGCGCCTCAGCAAACGCGCCATCGAGAGGAGAAACTGGGCCAAGTTCGGCGACGCCGTCCGCGAGGACGTCGGTAGCAGGCTCACCATGGTCTCCACCGAAGAGATCTTGCTTGAACGACCTAGGGCTCCTGGTCCGTACATCTCTCTCTCTCTCTCTCTTCATATTTATATATCAAATTAATTTTTTTATTATAATTATTTAGGGTTTGTTTAGTTAAAAATGTGTTAAATTAGAAAATTTGCGATCTCTTATTTATTTCTATTGGAATTTGTTGGTGAAAGAAGAAAATTTCAGAAAAAAAGTTTTATTTTTATCCAAAGTATGGAACAAAGATATTTCGATTGTTGATTTTTGTTTTTGGAAAAATAAAGTGGGAAAAGAAGAATGTGATTCTGTTGACAATAAAAAAAGTTGAAGCTCTCTATTTATGCTCCATTTGGAATTGTAGTGCCAGGAAGAAGTCACAACTGTTGTGAAATGGAAATACTAGCTATCAAATGAAAGTAGATGGATACATAGTAAACATTACTTTTGAATTAAATTGGACCTAATTTTGAAGGTTTTTTTTTTATATAGGTTTTTGTTTTGGTTAAATAGTTGTGGAGTAAAATCAGTTTTAACTTCAAAAGCAATGATGCAAATTGTTTACCAAGCACTTTATCTTTTATGCTTCCAAATTTAAGCAAAAGCAACAATTCCAAATTGATTCTTATTTCTGGGTAGTCTTAAGGATTTTGCTTAAAATTCTGGCAATGAAGTTGTTGTTTCTTAAGAAAAATAGCATTGAAAGTAATTTTTCTTGTTATGAATGTGATTGAATTTGGGGGAAACAATTTTTGTTTGCTTGAAGCTCAATAACATATATACATAATTTTTATTTTCTAAAGACCGGAAAAACTGATTTTCAAACTGTTTGTAATGAAGGTGACTATTGCCTTACTCTACCAACTGAGCTGAAGTCAGATCTTAATGCAAAATACATTTAGTTTTTGATATTCAAATTTTAAAATATAAATAATTTGAAAACTGGTTTTTCCAGTCTGGTTCCAGTTACACGTAAAACCGAACCGGACCGTTCGGTTATCCTAAGCATAAGAACTGAATTTTTTTTTATTATTATAAAAATTGAATCGAACCAGCCAGTTCAGTTTGGAACGGAAAAACTGGACTGGTCCAATTTTTCCAGTTTTTGTTTTTTTGGCCCACCCTTAAAAAATAGCTTTAGCTCAACCGGCAAAGTAGGATAATAATTTGCCTTACATTGTGGGTTCTACTCCCCTTTTTGGAATTTTTTCAATTAATATTAAAGTTTAAGTATAATAAAATAGAACTTATTTCATTTCAATAAATAGCTTTAGCTCATTTGGCAAAGTGGGTGATAAATGAGGGTGTGGGTTTGAATCCTTTTGTTGGAATTTTTTCAATTATTAATAGATTAAAGTTTAAATATAATAAAATAGAACTTATCTCATTACAATAAATAGCTTTAGCTCAATTGCCAAAGGGAGTAATAATTTCCTTTAGGGTGTGGGTTCGAATCCCCCTGTTGGACGATGTGTTTTTCAATATATATTTTTTTCAAATTGAGTAAAAATTGAACCGAACTGAACCGGAAACACCGGTTCAGTCTGGTTCGTTTTCTCTATTAAAAATTGGTTTTTTTGACTCTCCCCGCGATCTGGTTTGGTTTCGACCAGAACCGTACTGAACTGGACTGTGCCCACCCCTAGGTATAGTGGATTAGCATAAGTTTAGGGTGTTATGGGATTTCTTTGATGAAATACTTAGTTATATTGTAGTTATAGAGACATCATTGTTACAACATCTTGGCTTTAGTTCTTTCTGAAACCTAGTTCGTAGTTTTATTTTGAGGAATAGCACTATTCATCCCAAGTGATGGGGCATTTGCGTGATATAGCATAATAAGTTACTTTGGGAGTTATGAAAATTTATCATCCAACTGATGAATGCTACTGAACTTTGGATGGACAATTTTGGGATACTACTTGGAGTGTGATATAATTAGTTCTCTTTTGGATTTGTTATAATTTTCTGTGGCGATGTGAAATAGCACATGCAGTATGGCCTGCTTCACGTGTATCATTGAGTAGATGTGACAAATCCCAAGGTCATCATGTGGCTGCCTCAATCTTTACCGTGTAACCATACGTATCTCATTCAGTATCTTTGAAATTGTGGCATAAATCAAGCGTTACGTAGATGTTTTAAGGTGACATGTTTATGTGAATCATTTCATTTCCAGAACTCTATAATTCAATCAGTTTCTTGGGGTCATAAATTGTGCATATATGAGAGAACAGAAAGTGCAGTTGTTTTTGTTTCTAGTCTGGTTGTTTGCCACGTCTACAAACTACTTCTGTCTTTCTGTTGACGTTATGTGGGCTTAAAATTGAAAGTGTGGCATCATCGCCATTGTTGTGACTTGTTCAACTGTTACTACCCATTTTTCTTAATTATTATTCTTCATTTTTATTTATAATACTTATCTTGTTTAGTTGGTTAAAATCATCTTTACTTTATGATCAATCACCTATGGAATTCCCAACAGGTAGCAAACCTGAAGAGACAAAAGTTGCTGGAGATTCCTTGGCTCAGCTTGGGAAAGGAGGTGCTGTTCTCATGGTGTGTAGGACTTGTGGTAAGAAGGGTGATCACTGGACATCAAGGTGCCCGTACAAGGATCTTGCTGCACCAGTTGAGACATTCATTGATAAGCCAGCTGCATCAGAAACTGCAGCCGCTGCTGGTGGCGCCACCAAGGGGGCATATGTTCCTCCTGGCCTCAGAGCTGGGGCAGAGAGAACTGGAACTGATATGAGACGCAGGAACGATGAGAACTCTGTTAGGGTCACCAACCTTTCGGAGGACACTCGGGAACCTGACTTGCTTGAGCTTTTCCGGCCTTTTGGTGCAGTCAGTCGTGTCTATGTTGCTGTTGATCAGAAGACTGGCATGAGCAGAGGTTTCGGTTTTGTGAACTTTGTGAACAAAGAAGATGCTCAGAGAGCTATCAACAAACTGAATGGTTATGGTTATGACAATCTCATCCTGAGAGTTGAATGGGCCACCCCAAGGACAAACTAGATTATGCTATTTATTGCAAAGCTTTAACGAGCTACAATACAAGTTTTTGCTAATGTGGTACTTTTTTTGGTGGAAGTTTTGAAAGATCTTGTATGGTTTTGACAGAATGTGGCTTTCCAAAAGTACTTTATATTCAGATGATTTTGATTATGCATTAGGTTCAATTATCAATGTTTCCAATATTGTCTGATTTCTAGTTGGAGTAGCATCTATTAAAGTCTATGTTGGAAAGTAAAATATGCTACTTTCACAGCCTTGCAGCATCACACCTTATAAATGACACATTAATTCCCAACATAATTATTATAACAAACGTTGCTCATCAAATTATAGAGGCGAGAACATCATCTACGCATGATAATAAAATTGTGGGGGGTATTTAGTTGTTCTTGTTCATAGCTATATATATTGATGTTGTCTCTTCTCTTTTTAGAGGAAAATGGATCACTTTTGATGAAATTATTAAAGTCTAAAAGATGTTGTGATAGTGCGTGCCAGAATGATCACTACTAGTGTGTGATTTCAAAATCCTCGTGTTCATGTAATGTAAAGATAGGTGATGAAGACGAGTCAAAGATTGATTTAGAATCTCCATCTCCATGCTGCTGCATTATTTCAGCTGCCATCTACTTCAGTTTCCTAAACGACTTCTGCTTCAGTTTCCTAATTTTTCTATCTACAAGATAAAATTAAAATAATCTTCAAGTTAGAACAACAGCATCCATTGTTATTGAGCGATACACCCTTTTCTTTTTCTAAGTTAACATACAAGCAAACCTCCCCCAGAAACTCCAAAAAGCACATTAGTATTCAAATGGGCAAATAGGCAAAGATACATGTGATATGGACTCATCCATCACTCATGGAACAAAAGCACAAGCAATAACATGATGATGAATACGAAGTGGAATCAGGAATGAGATACAAAAGATTTTAGATTCCTATCTAATCAATTTTTTTTTAAAAAGAGTTAGAAAAAGGTCAAGCCACGTGAAAACATCATAACATCATTACATTACATCTCAATTTGTACCTACCCATTTGGGCATTATAAAATTCTACTCAAAAGAAAAAAAAAAGAGATTCATTTTTATTGGCTAAAAGTACAGGGACAAAGATACAACCAACAACAAAAGCAAAACCCAAACAGTAATATTAATAGCAAAATTAGCTGCACTGGCCACGCCCACCTTCTCAACTCCACAGATACAATTTTTTACTGCAGAATCGTAGCTGGTTTTAGTTTTAATTTTGATTGATTATATTTTGTGTGTAATATAAAAGGGCCCAAAATAAGCCCAGATTCCCTTGGCCAGTCTGTCTTCATCTCGTGGGTGGCCCTTGTTGTTTGTTGCGTCTCAATAAAACTTTCACTCACTCGTTTACTCTCTCAAATGTTGCGTCTCACTCTCTCTTGTCTCTCTTGACAAGTCTTGATTTTGTCAGCCACATTTTGCTCTGTCTCTCCCCAGAGATCGAGTTCATGGCTTCGATAATCGAATCTGGTTGGCGGGTAATCTTTGTATTTCCTTTTACTTCCAATCTATTTGCCAAAGATTTGTTTTTTTTTTTTTAGCTGCCTATTAGTGTTTATGGATCTGTACATGTGTTTAATTTGCTTGTGTATTTGTAAAGAAATAGTGGGGTCTGCTTGTTTTTTTTTTTTTGGGTGATTTTTACTTATTGGTAATTTTGCTGAAGTCTAGGTATCTCTTTCAAGTTTTGGTTTTTGAAAGATGGTGACCTTTGTGTATTTTTTTTATTTTGATGCTGATGTTGATGGTTCTGTAATGAATGGTTAGATTATAATGACTTGGTATTGGGTACTGCTTTGATGAGACTTTACCATCTAGACTAGGGAGTGTGAATTTGAAGCGTCATTTGTTAGATCTTTGCTTGCTGCAAACAGTTTATCAGGAAAATATTGGCGGTCAGTGTACATGGTGGAATTTATTGTTACAACTTCTGTTTTGGAAATTGTACTTTTCTCTTGTTGGATGGGGAATAAGTTATTTGTGATTTGAAGTGGATGGTTCTTTTGATTTTGATTAATGTTTTTCTCAATTTCATAGCTGTGGTTATTGTCATGAAATCTGTTAGAATTCTTGAAACTCTTTTTCTTTTTTTGGGATATGATGCAGTACCTTATCACACATTTCAGCGATTTTCAACTAGCATGTCTAGGAAGTTTCTTTCTTCATGAAAGCGTCTTTTTCTTAGCGGGACTTCCTTTCATATATCTTGAAAGGGCAGGATGGCTGAGCAAGTACAAGATTCAGGTTTAGCTCTTTCCCTTTTGCCTCTATAATTAGTGGCGTCACATTTTTCAGAATGTTTCTCTTTCATAAAAAGGAAAAAAAAGGAAAAGAACAGTTCCTGTGCAGTAATCTCTAGATAGGTTATGTGATGACAACTAGAATGGAGTTGGTATCACTTTTACTGAATAAAATCATGCTGCTACTTATTTGATGCTTGCTTCTTTTCTTAAAAGACTGCTATATTTATATCTTGTCTCAACCATGGTTAAAGCGCTGTTATTTTTTCTCATTAAATTACCTTGGATTGGCTTTCATAGTTGTTCTTCATATATAACCTTGTAGGATGTTAGTAATATTTGCATTTTTCTGTTGTTCAGAATATAGCATTTAAACTGCCATTTATTTGTGTCTTCTCCCTCTTCCTTATTTGTGGTTTTAGCTACAGCATACATTGCTCGCAGGAATCTAAACCCACATTGCCATTCTTTGAGAACTTTTCATGATATAGAATTCTCATTTTTTTTTTATTGCTATTCCTAACTTTTCTTTCCATGCAGACAAAAAATAACAGTCCTGCAGCTCAGGAGAAATGTATTACTCGACTACTGCTGTATCACTTCTGTGTCAACTTGCCTGTCATGGTTTTCTCCTATCCTGTCTTCAAATACATGGGCATGCGAAGTAGTCTTCCTTTGCCGTCCTGGTATTTTCAGGTTCTTTATATACTGAAGCTTTTTTTTTTTTAATCTAGATACTATAGTATCTGATAATGTTATTGCTATAAAACTTTGTTCCATCTTTTTCTATGTATACAAAGATATATTCATTTTTTTCCCTGAAGCTGTTTAGCTAGATCCTGATTTTGGTTCTGCAGGAAAGTGGTTCTATCACAGATAATATTCTACTTCATCCTGGAGGATTTTGTATTCTACTGGGGACATCGTATACTACACATGAAATGGTTGTACAAGCATGTTCACAGTGTCCATCATGAGTAAGTTGGCATATCAAGTTATTGCATATGTGCTAATTTGTGTACAACATATGGGCCTGGTCTTTCCGGAATCAACTTACAGCTGTTTTTATTCCATGGCAGGTATGCTACACCATTTGGATTGACATCTGAATATGCTCACCCTGCTGAAATACTGTTCCTCGGCTTTGCTACCATTATTGGTCCTGCCATCACTGGGCCTCATTTGATGACTCTGTGGTTGTGGATGGTACTTAGAGTCCTTGAGACAGTTGAGGCACATTGTGGTTACCATTTCCCATGGAGCCTCTCAAACTTTGTACCTTTATATGGAGGGTGAGTTTGTACATTTTTGGCTTGCTAGGTTAAAGAGCTTAATGTTTCTGTTTAATTGCTTTTTCTAATCTGTTGTTCCTGAAATATTTGTTTCATAAATTTTCAGTGCTGATTTTCATGACTATCATCACCGTTTGCTTTATACCAAATCTGGCAACTACTCGTCAACTTTTGTTTACATGGACAGGTGAGTTGTTGGCACACACTGTTTGAACCATTTGCATAATTCTATTGTATTTTCCAGAATGATATCTCTACAACTTTAAGTGTAGTTGGGCCACAATTTTGGTTCCTTGGTTATCTTCATATGTCCTGCGTTTTATGAGCATACCTTTGTTTTTGAATTGTTGGAGGCCTCTCTGATTTATTTGGTTAGTTGAAGCGTTAGGCTTTCTATAATATTACTTGCAAAGTTTAATAAAGCAGAATCTTTGGGCAGAGCATCCTACAGCTAACTTGCTGTTCATGCCTGCTCCTTCCATGGATAACTTTCCGATAATAAGATGATATAGCTACGTAGGATTGTCATGGCTATAAATTTTATGGATAACACAAAATAATTATATAATGGCTATGCACAGTCAAATATAATTAGTTGTCAACTTACAGTTGAGCATATGAGGCTTGCATGGGCCTCCTCCTTGTAGCAACTTTTGTGTATGTGGTTATGCTGCTTGAACTTTGTGCACTCCGAATAAGGGTATATGCCTGTGGCATATGCTTACAAAATCACGGCTGTTATTGTATTTGATCCATATTTGAGGGCTCATCAGTTGAGTTAATGTTTTAGGATTCTGGATGAAGAACACAAAAGATACTGTGATTATTTGATTTTACAATGTTGTCCCTGGTCTACTTAAGGAGGAAATTCTGCCCTGGTGTCTAACTCTTTCTTTGAGATACACTACTTGCTTGAACTGATGCATTTTATTGGGGCATACTCTTGCTCCATGCCTAGCTACTGTGCCATTTTTTTTCTTTGGTAGAAGTTCCTCAACAGTGAATTTTGTTTTTCTCGGATAAAAGTTATTTGCAGCATTATTGTTACCATAGTTAGTTTTTGTTTGGTATAGTGACAAGCTTATGGCAGATTGGAAATTATTTCTTTTATTCTTATTCCAATTCACTATAAAATTGATTTTGCTTCTGTACATTTCTGATTTGAGATGCCTGTAGTTACCATAATTATTCGTTGGACATAATACTTGGCTGACTATGCTGTGATGTTCTTTCATATATTTGCCAGGATATTCGGTACTGATAAGGGTTACAGAAAGTTGAAAGCACTAAAGAGTTATGGAGTTGAAGATGGCAACAAGCAGACATAACGATAGAAAATTCCTTTTTGTTTCATGAGCTTGACATTAGAATATGAGTTCCTGGTTAAAGGGCATCTTGGAAAAGGTTTTGTTCTGTCCTTGCCTCATCTTGTGTGGGACCACCTTTTAGCTCTTGCTTGCTGTTCATGTTTACAGCGTGTAGTTATGTGGGATCATCAGAAAGATTTCTTTGGAGTTTTTGTACCTTCTTGTACTTTTCATTAATGTGAAGTTGCTGTGATATATCTTAACATCTTCATCAAGATTAGCTACTTTTTACATATAGGGTGCTAATTCCCCATGATTATGGTGTAGATGGTTTTCAACTCCTTCATTTGTTATTGATTTGAGTTATGAACTCGACACCATTAGCCTAATCTGAGATTTGGACAGTGAAATTCTGGTTTATCGTACTTATTGGGGTAATAATGCATAATCCTCCTATGTTCATTTCTAGTCAACCACATGCTAAGCATTTTTTCTTTCTCGTCTGTTTTCTAAAAGAAAAAGGGGGAAAAAAAGCAAGATTAATATATACCTCCTGTCTAGTGATACAAAAATAGATAAACAGTAAAGTTGAAATGTGGGACTTGTCATTTTCATATTTCCACTTTAGTAAGGGTAAGAATCATTCTGTTGGTTTCCAGCTGGATGGTGCATACAGCAATAGCTTTTACATCAATATTGTGATGACTTGAAAGGGATAAATGAGTTGCTTGTTATGCAAATTCATTCTTCAAAATTTCATGCATTTATCCAACTTGGAGTTTTTGTTCTTACTTGCAAAGAGGAAAAGGGGTTTAAAAAAGCTTTTAGGAAGTCGATTGCTTAGGTAGTTTAATGGTTTCCAAGTTGCAAACGATCAGAGAAATGCATGGAATTTGCATTCAGAAGAAAAAGTAGAAGAAAGTTGGAGAAATGAACCATGAAATTTCTAATGGAGATGTGAAGTGGGGTTGAGAATTGACTTCTCGTTTCATTTGGGAGTATTTTCATTCATTTAATATTATTACTACTATTCGTTGACGATTCTTGTACTTGGTAGATGCACAAATTCTGAGAAAACGTTTTCGTTATCTCTTGGATAAGCATAGTCAAATCTTGTGACCTCAGAAGCTAGTTTGGTTTTTGAGTTGGATATCATTAATCAACTATTGGTTGTAGATATAGAACAAGACTATGCAACATATTAAATTCCTTCTATCAACTTCGCTGAAAATGAACAAAGGGGTTAATTAAGATAAGTAGAATAAAAGGTTTTTGCCCCTCTTTTTCACTGGTTCTATGAGGATCTTACTGCAGAAAGAAAAAAGGCATATATTCGCTCAATTATAGATGCGTCAAAACTCAAAAAAGCTTAGCTTAACATTCAATATGGATACAAAAGATTACCATTGCTTGTAAGTTGTCTTTAAACCAATGAACAAATCACATGTGACGTGCTTTTGTATCAGATTGTCAATGTGTCAAAAGCCTAACCCAACAAATCTAGACTTCTGGAATTTGTACATGGAAAAAGCACAAGCATTTTGAATTAAAATTGTGTTTTGGTGTTTCCAATTATGGGTAAAAAAGCTAAAAGCACAAAAACATAATCTCGTGATCGCGTTTCGGCATATTTTCTTTTCTTCTTATTCCAAATCTTTCTTTGGCCCCACGTCTTATTCACTTTGACATCATCACTTCCTTCTCCGTGCGTCTGTTCAGACTTCAAACAATCGTTTTACTTAATCCACAAAGAAGAAAAGAAACCATATACAAACATCTTATAATTAAAACTACATTATTTTGGTCTAATAGTAATAAGATGAAAACTTGTAACATTTGAATGAAGTGGACTAAAACTAGAACTGTCTTATTATTAATAAACATAGAAATCTTGTAAGTAGGGCGGATGCCAACTTCGACCATGTACATTGTAACTTGTAACGTGATCATTTTCAATTATTAAGTAAAACAATGAACTTGGAATGAGTTGGGCTCCTTAGTCATCATCATCCTCATCCCTTCACCTCAAGAGTGAAGAAACCCATTTGGATTTTGGAACGAAACAATAGATGTTGCAGCTCAGCTATTATTACGAAATGCAACTTGGCAATATCTTTGATTTTCATCATTTCCATGACACAGTTCACAGAAATAATGCCCCAAAATATGCTATGCTGTGATGATATATAATGGAAGAAAATAGAAACTGAGATTTGTTGCTCATGCTCTTTCCTATTATTACGTAACCCATGTAATGTTAATACTTCCGACTTCGAAAGTCACCACCAACCCATACTAGGCTTTAAATCTACAAAACCCACCTGATAGAAGTTCAATTTTGAAAAGACCACAATTGCATGCGAGATCTAGTCTCGTTTTGATCAAGCACAATCCATGTGTTCATATTCATCATCACCGCAATTCCCAGATCTACAAGAAGAATTTCTTATGCAAATTTGATAACACTTATCAAATGTTCATACATGACATTTTCAAGGATTTAAAAGGTTCCCATGATTGATGAAGGTGACGAACTGACAAGAGAAAAAACTGCAGAGCTTTATATTCACTTTTCATTAAAATAAACTACTACTATCACATCATCACCACCTATTTTCACTATTTCAATTGACATGGAAAAAGAAAAACAAACCAAAGCTAACAAGCTGGTCCCGATCCATCCGACTTCGACATTTTTTTTTTATCCATTTTTTCCGGTCACTTCAAGTAAAACCCTAACGATTCAAAGGGCAAAAACAGTTTGGTGATTATATAATTTCTCTGTTTCCTTCTTCACTTAATTCATTTTCAATCCTGGCTACGTGGCTCTTCTTAGATCCACCACGATCACACTCACGTTATCAGTACTGTGCCTGGCCAATGCCAGCTTCGTCAGCAACAGCGACGCGTCTGAGCATGACTTATCCACCAACATCTCCCAATTACTGCAACCACTACTACTGTTAGTATCACCCACCACATTCTCCGCCGGAGAACCCGGTGGGGTTGGCATCGGCGGCGCCTGGGCTTTCCCGCGGAGGCACATACGCGCTACCCCACATGCTGTTTCATTTGACACGACGTCCCACAGACCGTCCGTTGCTAGTATCAGACAGTCGTCCTCCGCCGTCCGATTCATTATCGTCACCTCCGGTTCACAGCTGACGTAAGGCTTCAAGTAGTAGTCACCTATGGCCCTTGACATAGCCAGAACCCCTAGGACACGTGGCCCGTCCCAGTATATAACCCGTCCTCCAGCCTCTTGGATCCGGTTCAGCTCGTCCGGCCGGTCCGGCTGCTCACGCCAAACAAACAAATGAGTCAATTTTAATTAATAATTTCAAGCAAAATTTTCTGTAGTATTAATATTAACCTTGTGATCGGAGGATAACGGAAGGGCTTTGCCGTTACGACACAAAACGGCCCGGGAATCTCCACAGTTGGCAACGATAATTTTATCGGGCGTTACGATGGCAACAACGGCAGTAGATCCAACGGCATCGCAATCCGGCGTTTGAAGCTCACACCTACAGGTGGCCTTAACGGCCCCATCGTTCCACGCACTCATCTCCTTGTCCATGCGCGTGAAGCTTCGCTCCAACGCGCTCTTCCATTCCGTTATTTCCGCTCCGTCACACTCAAGCTCTTCCTTCACTAGCTCGTGCAATCTCTCTCTACATCTCGCCGCCACCTAAACAAAATAAAAGAATTTAAAAAAAAATGAGAAAAAATTTCCTAAATCAAGTTGTTTCACTTTCTGAACAAAAAATTAAAAAAATTCATACATGAGAGCAGCCGTGCCCGTCATAAATGCCAAAGTAGTGCAATTCGTCAGTGGCGGTTCCGTGATTTTGGCGGATAAGGAAGGGATGAACTGCGACTGCATCTTCCATGTCTCTTCTTCTTCCGCAAACCGAGGCGACGCCGTATTTTGGATACAATTCTTTATCCACTAACGACGATAATGGTCTCAAACACTGACTTGAGACCATCATCTCTTTTGTTTCCGATCTTCCATTTTCCAACTTAACTTGTTCTTGCTTTTCTTCATCCGAAACGCAGCTCTCCACAGCGTTATCGCAGTCCCAAGAAAATGACCCCGGATAAACCTCCAGCTTCTGCCGTTTCGGTTTCTCGCTTTCCTCGGTTTCCGACGGGACCACTCCGGTGACGAACTTGAACCGTCTGATCTCCATTCGCCTACGCCGCGCCGCACGTGAGCTTGGCTCGCACGTCGTCGATGCTTCGCTCTCGCTGACCACACCGCAGCAGATTTCCGCCATCGAGAAAATTACACTTCTCAATCTCTCAACAGAAATCAAGATTCTCTCTTTATCTCAGCGAGTTTCGTTGAAGAGTTAAGAAAGAAAGAAAGAAAGAAGGAGGAGAAATGAAGCAATAATGATTTGGTTTAATGTCGTCTCATGCTATAATGTGGAAACCGGAAAATGAAAATGAAAATAATGAAAGAGAACGCTGGCGCCCTCAAGAGAGAGCTTTAAAAGGGAAATACTCATGGGGGAAGGGGGGGCTTGGCTTTTTACGTAGGGATCTGTTTAATTAGGTTACTTTTTGTTGTGCTGGTTTCATGCTCCAGCCGAACAGGTACTAGTGTGCGTGACGCAGTGCTACTTTGCCTAAATCAACTCATCTCGGCCGTTGGTTTTACTATTCTCCCTCTTTCACTTCCGTTGAGATCTAACACGTGTAAATATCATTCTGGTAGGGACCAACGTGGCCCCGTTAAATACTAACAACACGATAAGAAGAGTCTTCCTTTTCTGACACGCATATGGTCCTCCTCCAAGGCGTCGTTTCGGTTTGAGTTTGAAAGTGTTTTTCTTTTTTTTTTTCTATTTAAATTAAAATTTCTTATTTATTTTTCCACTTTCTCTTTTTTCTTTTTTGAATTTGTAACACGTGTCTTCTTCTGGGATACGAGATTAAGCCACCATTTTGTTTCACTTAATTTTCAAAATCCAACTTTATTCTGCTTAGGGTGTTGTGGCCAATTGAAACGCTACAACGTATCACTTATGACTTCGAAGCGTGGGTCCACCTATCAACATCGTTGACGCCTAAGAGAATATCTAGAGAGCCATTTCTTCTATCCTTCACCACGTGTACAAATCTCACACCCCCGCTTCCTTTGGCAAAATAATCCGTAAATTTGTATTCCAATTAAAATTAACTGCTAGTTAAAAAGATTTAATAAAATTTAAAGAGAATTTAAAATAAAATTTTATATACAAAATTAAAAACTCACAATAAAATTGAGAGGAGTATAAATTTAATAAAATATATTAAGATATTTACAGATATGGTTATATATATTTTAAATTAAAAAAATTAAATAGTATTATTTTAAAATCATAAGAATATAAATTTAATATTTATTAGTTTAGTTTAGTTAATAAATTAAATTATTTTAAAATTATAATATATTAATATAAATTATTTGTAAGATGTGTTTTCAAATCTTGAATTAAGTTTAACAAAAATTATTATTATTTTTTTAATAAAATTATTTTTTATTATTTTTAACTTAAAAAGATTTTAAATTTAATAGAAAGACTTTTATTAATTTTTGATTTGTAATATAATTTTATTTGTTATATTTTATAAATTTTTAAAAAATAATATTATATTTTTTTATAATCATTTAAAATTTACGAATAATTAATTACATGTTTAATAAAAAAAATACATATTTATTAGAACATAACAAACTCTAAACCTATAATAAAATTTAAAAATTTTGATATTTTATTTTGAAAACGAAAACGAATTAAAATATTAATTCTAAACAGGATCCGCTGCATCCTACATCCTTCTCCTCCCAGTGCAACCCCGTTTGTTAACATCACGCAATATTTTATAAGAAACCGTTTCAAACACAATCGACCCTACAAAATTTGTAAATTCATGAATTGGCCCCAGTAATGTTCACTTAAATTCCTGAACCACCCTTTACCGTACTCAATTATAATCTGGGGTAGGCAGCAAGGCAATCACCAAACTTGATTCTTGGTATACGTGGAAGATAAACAGTGGACACGTGTTTATGACAGATACGTGAGTACGGTGAGAGGGGACCGCTGGACGGAGGGGCTAGTGACAATAGGTCTCCACGTGTAGAATCTGGCTGGCAAGCTCTGTACTATACCTGGTGCATGAAATTGACAAGAGGGTAAAGTAAAAGTGCCACGTGACTGACGGACAATCTAATCAAGGACATTAACCCTAGTTACTTTTTCCCTGTTAGAATGGCTGGGTTAAAGTGTGGTTAAGTTAGGTCATCTTGCCTTCTCTTCAATCTTTGAAATTGAAACGAAAAGTTGAAAAAAGCAATGAAAACCCTCCTCCTGCAAATACTGCTGGCTGCGCGTGCGCGCTGTATTTGCTTTCCTTTCCCAGGCAAACAGAAGTCTTACTTTTTTTTCATTTTTTTTTTTTAAAAGGAAGAAGGACGTAACGGAGCCCGAAACGGTAGACGCCGAGTTTCGGATAGGTTGAAGGAGGACACGTGGCGGCTAGAGGTGGTGCAAAAGCATGCACGAGAGAAGAAGAAGAAGAAGAGTACGTACGTGGTGGAAATATGAGGACACGTTGGGAGAGAGTAAAAGAGTGAGTGAGGCAAGGCGAGTGACTCGTGTCGAGCGTAATAGTGTTAGGTGGTGCCGATCGAGTTGGTAAAACATTTGGCATTGATACGTAACGCATGCATGCAACGAGAAAATTTGTCCACGACCTGGGATTGACACTTGGATAGTGGTTGGTATTTTCCGAATGTTGGATTCATCGATTGTTACCCATTTTGATTATGAACTAATTTACTGTTTCTTAATTGGTAAGATCGTTGTTGGTGATGAGATGTGCGACTTGTTTTGTTGTTTTTTCATAGCACATGATGATGATGGACAGAACTCACCAAACTATCAACTTACAACAACTTGAGCTATATATTTTTCAATCGGGGTGGTTGTTGGCTCATCTCATGTACCCTCAACAGCTCACCCTTATGATTTTATAATGATATCAAATATATATAAAATCTAAGTACCGTACGTGAGGTTCAAAATAAAATAAAATGTGTTCGTTCTCTAGTAATGAACATTGAATTATGTGATGTTTTATGTATAACTAAACACTATTTGCAAATCCCAACGAGAAGAGTTCTTCTTCTTAATAATATCAGAAGAAAACTGTTCGAGGTAGATGAGATGGATGTTATTGAACAATTTTACTAATCTCCTCAATTCGGAGCTAGCTAGGATAATAATTAAGCTTAAACATTGTATGTATCCAAAGTCAACTTTTATCATCCTTAATTATTTAATTATTATTATCCTATAATCTCCTTTTAATTAAAATTGCTACGCAGTGGGAGAAAACTAAACTTTCTCCAATATAGAGAGACAACTTTTTTTAAACTCTTACTAGAAATAAAATAGTTACCGCCTTTACGGCTATACAATAGTACAATTATTAAGAAAAAATTTGATAAATTTTATCGTTAGAATGTCGTCAAAAAATAATAGTCAGTGGTTAGTCGGTCGTCATTTTTCAACGACAGTGGCATTTTTATTTTAGTTTCTTTTTATTATTTATTTATTTTTTAAAATATTTAATAAAAATTTAAGTTAATTAAGTGATAACACATGTCACATGATTAGTGAATATTTGATTAAGGATATTATGGTAAAAATAATAAAAAAGTAAATATTTAACAGTAAAATTTTAACGATAAAGATTAACGTGGTAATTATTGAAACATGGAGACTATATTGATATATACCTCTAAAATAAAGGGCTAAAATATTATTTTCCCTTAAAAATATTACATTACAATTTATTGATATTTATAATTAAAATAAAACTATTATAGCACAATTTAAAATTTTAACTTCATAACCTATGAAAAATATTTTAATTTAAAAAAATTCAAAAGGTGAAACGTGCTTATGAAAAATATTATTTTGATATCTAATTTTATAAATATATACTAATTTAGTTCTCAATTTGTTAATATATACCATGTTAATCATTATAAGAACGTTTTTGGTAATTTTTATTACTGTTTTCATTCATAAACAATTATCATTTTCGCTCTTTCAAGAATTAACATGATATATATATATATATATTAAAAAAATAAAGATTAAATTGAAATATATCTATAAAATTAGGGATCAAAATAACATTTTTTCTTTTCCATTTTCAAAATACAATTAAGATCTTTTGAAAAAATTATTTAAATAATTAAATAAAATTCCAAAACGTGGTGTCAATAACAACATAATTACTTTTCCAAATTTTAATTTAGAGTGCAAATATTCGGCCGTTGAGTTTGGTATGCTTCTTCATCTAACACAACATTTAATTTAACATATGGTCATTTACATTAATTATTAGGGATAATAAAAACTAATTAGGTCAAAGATTCTTATAAATTATATGCAACTCTAATCAGTCTAACTAAACCTAATTTCAGTCTTGCGTATACAATGAGATCACCTTTGTTTTCTAAGCTTATACGACACCAAATTAAACTTCATCGTTTAATTATTAGCAGAACTTAATCCTGGTTATTTAATTTTCTAAAACAAGGGGGGGTGGGGGTCGCTTTCTTTTCCTAGAAAGTGTCATGATATGCACCAAATTAGTGCTCACAATGATTCAACACGTGCCCTAGCCGATTGATCTTTTGCTTAATTAATCAATTACGGGTTCAATTGGAATACCGAAGTCCGAAGTGGGTGTCATTGTATATTATATAGGAATCTAATTTTCTACGATTTGGGCAGATAATTTAGATGTTCAATGATGATATATAATTGAATTGGTTCATTTTGTCTCTTTCATCTCTTTCTATCTCTTACCAATATAATTGCTTCAGTTAGACCTTTCTTAACTTGAGCTCCTATCTTTTAATTGGTGCAATTCTTAATTGAACAAGAAAGAAAGATTACAATAGAAGAGACACAGCTTCAAAGAGTCTAGGCTCTGGTTTGGTTTGGTTTTGTTTGTCTGCCTTTTCTTTTCTTTTCTTTTGGGTTTGGCATTGTACAGGCTACTTTCAACTCCATTTAGATAGATTTTTATGCTGTTCTAATTGGCTTAACGCTTGGTCTTTAACACATATTCTACTCTTTCTACTTCTTCTAAGTGCCACCTCAACTCATAAGGCTCTTGAAGTTTAAATGTCTATTTCTTATAAATGGACCTAATGTTAGCTTTTTTTTTTTCTTTACGTTTGAATTTGTTCAAAGGGTGGTCCCAATATTCTCCTTTGTTTTAGAGATATTAATGTTTTTCAACTATTTATATTCGGAGATGTGATAACCAATCATGATCTTGTAGCATCTTTAATGGAAAGATATTTAAAAATAGATAGAAAATGGTATTAAGGTCCTTTTAAAGCCTATTAATATCATTTTTTTTCTCTCAAAAAATATCATTATTTGAGATTATTAAAAACTTAGAAGAACCAAATATATACTATAGACACTGCAGCTCAAACCAAGAGGTTAGATTTTGATCTATAATTTTTTTTTTGTATTTGATCTTATATGTTATTTCGTTGTAAATGCATATTTAGATCATATTTATTCTAATAATTGATATTAGAGTAAGGTTTATCTTTACCTTGATGTGTTTTATAATCTGAGATTTTTTATAGTAAATATCTTTTTTTTATAAAAAAAAATTAAAGTTTGTTTTATACATGTTTTTGATGAAAATTAAGGTTAGAAATCATTAGAAAATTTGTTTTCTAACATTTTTGTGATTTGAAATGTTAAATTTGATGTCTAAAAGGCTTAAAAATTGTCAAGTCTAAAAATGAGTCAATCGGGTAAAAACTAAAAATTCTATTTGGGGATTGAAGATGACAAAAAATAACACGTTGTTTGGATAAGCAACATGTCATTTTGGGCTGTGTTGAAGTCATTTTTGTAAATCATGTCGTTTGATAGCCGAGTCAATATTTTTTCTTTAGAAAAATGACACGTTTGAATTAGAAATTTTGGTCCATAGGCAAGTTTTTATGTCATTTGATTAATCTTTTGAAACATGGTTTACATTGGTAAAATATAGTATTTGTTTATTAGCCTCAATTTCTCTAATATAAGCATGTATGTTAAATTTTATGTAGTTATATAGCTTGTAAATTTTTTTGATATAAATTGTGATATTCTTCGATTTAAAGGTGATAACTATAGGGCTTAGAAGGTGGACAATCTTCTTGACTTAGGGTAGATGAACATTGATTATGCTATGTGGAAAGATAAACCACTTGTTGTTATTGAAACTAATACTCTAGGTGATATCGCTCTTTATTATTGGTGAGAGCAATCTAATCGCCATAGTATGATTAATAAAGACCAGAATCTCTCTGCTATTCATGGTTCAATTGATCAATATAATAATGTCTGAGTATTACTAAAGGCTATTGTGAGTAATCTGAGACTTCAGATAAGGTGTTTTCCTAAACTCTATTAATGAGGTTTTCGTCTATGAGGCTCACTAACGTTAGATGTGTGTGTGAACACATTATATAAATGAGGGACATTACGGGCAGCTGAAAAATCTTGAAGTTGAAATGTATTAATATTTTATTGTTTAATACATACTTAATACTATTTCATAATAATATGGACCCTTCAAATCTCTTATAACACGCATAAGAATAAATGGTTAATTAATGAATTCATGATCACATGTGTCCAAGAGGAAGGGAAACTGATAATAAAATTGGGTGAGAGTGCACAAAAGGAAATAACAAAGACTAAGCCAAATATAAATGGAAGGGTAAAATGCCTCCCAAGCTAAAATAAAAAAGGAATGCAAGTGCTTCTTTTGTAAAAGGAAGGGACACATGAAAAAAGATTGCATTAGGTTTCAGAAATGGCTTGAGAAAAAAGGTAATTCAATCTCATTTATTTATTACAAATATAATATAGTTGATATTAATCACAACACATGGTGGATTGATTCTAGTTCTATAATCTATGTTTTGAATTTCTTGTAAGGTTTACAAACCTTAAGGAAGTTAGTGAGAAGTGAATAGTGCATCTATTCAAGAAACAAGATGCATTCACATATGGAAGCGATTAGAATATGCAATTTAATTTTAAGTAGTAATTTTATTTTGAATTTGAAAATAACATTTTACATTCCAAGTTTCTCTAGAAATTTAATTACGGTTTTAATACTTGTACCGTTTGTTTATTCCTTAACCTTTTAGATATATCTTTTAAATTATTTTATAAATCTAATTTTGTTAGGAATAGTACATCATCTGATGCTATTTTATACATTAATTTACAAAATGATGTCTTTTATAATGCATGTTCATGCTGGCATTAAACGATGTGTTATGAATATAGATTTCTCTATGTTGTGGCATCAAAGATGGAACATATTTTCATAGAAAGAATTAAGAGATTAGTAAATGATGAAATACTTAGTACTTTGAATTTTATTAATTTTGACATTTATGTGGACTCCATAAAGGGAAAATAAACCAACAAAATAAAAAAAAAAAGGTGTCAAGAGAAGCTTAAACATATTAAACATCATACATTCAGACATTTATAGTCTAGATATAGACTCGTATGGTAAAAAAATATTATATCTATTTTATAAATGATTACTCACGATATATGTATCTATATTTGTTTAATAATAAGAATGAAGTATTAGATGCTTTAAGGTATTTAAAGCTGGAGTGAGAAATAATGTGAAAAGCAAATTAAGATCGTGTGAATAGATAAAGGTGAAAAACATTATAATAGATACATTGAGGATGGACAAGCACCTAGTCTATTTGTGAATTTTCTTCAAAAGTATAGAATAATTGCCCAATATACCATGCTTAGTTCTCTAGACCAAAATAGTGTAATAGAAAGAAGAAATCGAATATTAATAAACATGGTACAAAGTATGCTTACTAGTTCATAGCTTCCTAAATCTTTATGGAAAGAAGCTCTTGAAACGATAGTGTACATATTGAACCGAGTTTCAATTAAGGTTATTCCAAAGATACCATTTGAATTATAAAAAAGTTAATAATTAAGTTTTTGACATATATAAGGATGCTTGTTTGAAGTAAGAGCTTACAATTCACAAGAAAAAAAGCTAGATCTAAGGATCATAAGTGGGTATTTTGTAAGATATGTTGATAGATTCTAAAGGCTATAAATTTTACTCTCCATTTCATACCATTAAGATTGTGGAATTAAGAAATGTAAATCTTTTGAGAATGACTAGATCAGTGGAAGCGATCAATTCAGAACATAGTTTCTGAGAAAGATCATTTTGATATTCAACCTTCGACCTTAAGCAAAAGATTAATTATCATTCACAACACATCCCTTAAATTAAAATGGGTGTTAAGTAACCAATCGTTGAAATTTCACAAGCTACTAATGACAATTTGGTAGCAAATTGTTCAAGATTTGCTATAAATCATTGAGCAACTAGTTTAACAAAATGCTCATCAGGAGAAAGTTGGTACAACATTAAGAAAATCTACTAGAACAACAAAATCAATCATTCTTAATAATTATATTGTGTTCTAATCTAACTATAACATTGAGCAAAATATGATCCTAAAATTATTTTATAAGTCATAAGTTGTAAAGAATTAAATTTATGGTACAATGCTATAAAAGAAGAGATAAATTGTCATCTAACAAAATCTGAGATCTTGTTAAGTTGTCATAGGATACAAATGGGTTTTCAAAATAAAGAAAGATTCATTTGACAACATTGAGAGATATAAGACAAGACTCGTCGCTAAGAGATTCACTCAAAAGGAAGGGGTCGATTACATGCGGGGTTATTTCTCATGTATCTAAGAAAGATTCCATTCCATTCATTATAGTATTAGTCGCTCATTATGATTTGAAACTATAACAAATAGATGTGAAAATAACTTTCTTTAATGGCGATGTAGATTCTCCTTTATAGATGACGACCATTTGGTGTGCAAGTTAAAGACATTTATATATAGATTGAAATAAGCCTCTTATCAGTGGTTTTTAAAATTTCATGATGTTATCTCTTCATTTGGGTTTGTACAGAACACCATGAATTAATACACACACACACATACACCAAAAGGTCAATAAGAGTAAGATCTATTTCCTTGTTTTAATATGGATGATATTTTATTTACAACCAATGATAAAAGATTGCTAGATGAGGTGAAATAATTTCTTTTTGAGAATTTTAACATGAAGGATATAGGCGATGTATCTTATGTTGTTGGAATTAAGATCCATAGGGAAATATTTTGAGGTATTTTGGGTCTATCTCAAGAGATATATCAATAAGATTTCAGAGAGATTTCATATGAAAGATTATTCACAAAGTATAACTCTCATTATGAAGGGTGATGAGTTTAATTTGAACCAGTATTTGAAAATTAATCTTGAAATATAATAAATGAAAAATATTCCATATACTTATGCTGTTAGAAGCCCGATGTACGCTCAAGTTTGCACAAGATTTGTCATTACATTTGTTATAGGAATGTTGAAAAGATATCAAAGTAATTTAGGAGTAGACTATTAGAGAATTGTAAAGAAAGTAATGAGGTACCTTTAAAGGACCAAGGATTACATACTTATGTATATAAAAATTGATAATTGGGAGGTAATTGGCTACTTAAATTCGGACTTTGTCAACGGAGTTGATTCACAAAAATTAACATTTGGATATGTTTTTATGTTTATCGGTGAAGTTGTATCTTGAACGAGTGAAAAGCAGACTTTGACTACTACTTCCACTATGGAGGCTGAGTTTATTTTTGTTTTAAGACTACATCAAATGATGTATGGATGAAGAGTTTCATATTTGAGTTTAGAATTATAGATTCAATTTATAGGCCATTAAGGATATATTGTGACAATGTAATTGTAGTTTTTATGGCTAAAAACAACAAAATAGTAGTAGAATAATGATATTAAGTACTTAACCATAAAGGAATGTGTTATTAAATAGAAGAAAGTAGTCATTGAATACGTTAATATTGAATTAATGATTGTTGATCCTTTAATAAAAGACATGCCGCCATTGAGATTTAAGGATTATGTAGACTGAATGGAACATGGTTTCATTATGTAATTTTTGTAGTATGGACAAATGTTACTTAGATGAAAAACTTATTTATTTGTGATGTTTTCTCATAATCATTAATGTTTGACCTAGAATAAAAGTAGAGTTTATCCATTAATTTGTGTAACCACATATGGGTTAGCATTTAAGAGACATGATGTGTTGTAAAACATAAAAAATAATACTAATTCTTAGAAAATTTATTCATGTATCTTATTTCTTAAGTATCATAATTGATAGATTATGGATGTCATATTAAGTAAAATATATAAACTAAGAAAGAGAATTTTAATATTTTTTCCTCTCGGTTAAATTGGTGGTCCAAAAACTGCCCATATTTTAAGATGCGGTAACCAACTATGATCTCATAACATCTTTAATCGAAGGATGTTTAAGAACAGATATAAAATGGTATTAGGATCCCTAAATCTATTAATTTTGTATTTCCTCAAAACACATCATCATTTGAGATTATTAAAGATTTAGAAGAACTACCCACTACAAATACTGCAGCCTAAATCAAGCATCAATTGTTAAAGGTTAAATTTTGATCTTTAATTTTTCTGCATTTGATCTTATATACTATTTCGTTATAAATGCATATTTAGATCATATTAGTCTTAACACCTAAGCCTTTCAAGTTTCAAAGCATGTGTACATTGGAAGTAGATGATACGTAGTTATTTGGCCATTATTTCTCTCATTACATAAGGAGGAGATAAAAGAAAGTTGTTCTGAGGGAGTTGCATTACGTGGTTTTATTGAAGAAAGAACATCGACATTAGCTAGAAATGCAACGTTCATCATTGCGGCAAGTGGGAGCCATCAGCCTCTTATTAGATGTTTTCTGGGTCATGTGTTTCTTGGATATAAGAATCCATTGACAGTAAATCCTCCATCAACACAAATAGTCTGGCCAGTTATGTAAGATGCTGCTGGCATGCATAGAAATGCCACTAACGAAGACACCTCCTCTGGCTCTCCAGTGCGTCCCATCGGAGTTCGAGCCTTTACTTCCTCCATGAATTTCTCATTCTTGAGCCACTGCAAACAAAGTGACCGTATCAAACAACTAGTGTTTAATTTCTTGTTTCAACAAATGATGACACTCTTAACATACATTGAAATAATCCCAGTTGAATGCATTTCTTACAGGTTCTGCTAGGGGAGTTCTTATATACCAAGGCGCCACAGAATTGGTCCTTATGTTGTCTCTTGCCCATTCACATGCCAAATTCTTAACAAGTTGGTTTATGGCTCCTGCAAACAAATAAACAATTATCTTTATTAAAATCAAGCATGCTTGCAATTGATATAGCTATTAATATGATTTAAGTTATTTAATAATTACCTTTTGTAGCACCATATATGGTTCCAACATTACAACGCCGCAAACTGAAGACATGAAAGTAATATTTCCTGCCCCTGATGCTTTCAAAAGAGGATGTGCAAGTTGGCACAAATGGTAAGCAGTCTCAAAATTGGTAGTCATGATATATGAGAAATCTTCAGCTGTGTACTCTAGAGTACATGGTTTTTTAACATTTGTCCCAACGTTGTTGACCTAGTTCAGTAACATAATCCATTTAACAATATAATTAAGTCATAATAAGCAAATTAAAGTCAGTAATAATATATATATAAGATTAAAGGGATTTGACATACAAGGATGTTAAGTTTGCCATTGAATAAAGAGGAGACTTCCTTCATCAGCTTCTCTCGTTCTGCTCGCGATGATACGTCGCAGACTGAACCAGTGACTTTGAAGCCTTTTGATTCCCATTCGCATATGCATTCATTAAGCTCTATTTCATTTCTTGAGCAAGTATGCACAATTGCACCTAGCTCTGCTAATTCCTCGATGACTGCTTGCCTGATGGCAATATGTGGTCAACAACCACATGTTCATTAGTCATAAACAAAATTATTCTAAAATCTCATTTTCAGAAAGATTGTTAAGAAAAATCCTTGCCTTAAGCTTCCATTAAATTTTAAAATTACTGATATCGATTAAATTTTAAAATTACTGATATCGTATTATTACCGTTAAAATTTAGTGATTCAAATTTAAGATTAAGTTTGATTCTGAATTGAAGATCAATGAAAGGTCAAACACAATTTGAGTATGTATTAGACGTACAAGAAAAGGATAAAAATGAAGAGCAGAAAGTGAGGAGAAAGGAGAGAGTACTATTACGGGATTGCACTAGTGCCACGGCGAAAGGTTTGTCTTACCGCATCGCCAATTTATGTGAAAAGTCCTATTTTGACTTGGATTGTGTGTTTTGGTCAATTTTGAAATCTTCTTTTATACAAATTCTTATTTTAATAAGAAATAAGATTTTTAAGAATAGTTTTTAAAAAAGAGAAATAACCTTTGTAATTTATTAAAATAAATATTGCATAATAAGAAAGAGAATAGAAGGCTAGGTTCAGTCCTATGAAACTGAGTGTGCAAGAAAGGGTGATATAAGAGTATTTTCGTACTAAGTGCACAAGATAGCAGCGAATAAATTATTTAAGAATTCATCTATTAATATAATCTTTGATTAATTTTTAGGAAATTTTTTTGTGATTTGTGTTCTTTGTGAACAAAGAAAAAATGTTAAGATTTAGTGATTTATCGTGAATGTAGATATTTATTACCGAATTACGTATATTTTTATATATTGCGTGATTGATTATTATTTTTATTGTATTTGATTTTATTATTCTTAATTTATTTGTGAGTGAAGTATAATTTTAAAATGTTAAATATTAATCATAAAAATATTACGACATTTAAAAAACTTTAACTAATGAAATTAAGTCAGGGCTGAAATTGATGCCTAAATGTTGTTATAAATAAAAGCCTAAATTTCCTAACAATTACTCATCCCAATTTGTTCTTTTAATAGCCCTTATTAGGTGCCTTTCAAAATTGTAGTATTTTTTCTTCTATTTTGTGGACTAATCGATCACGTAAGATACTTCGATTAGAGTGTGTAAAGGCAGTTCCAAAATTTTATTTCTTCATTGTCAACTGACTTGTTATATCTTGCATTTCATGATAAGATGTTTTCTTATTAAATTTTTATTTATTAAGTAGTCCTACTGTTGAGAAATGCTCAAAACGAAAAAATGTGGGAAAAAAAAATCTATAAGGGCATGATTGCATTTTGTAGCAGTCTTGATCTTTTGAGAATTAAGATTTAAACTTTTTGAACTATACAAAGCAAGAGGGCTTTACTAGAAATAACTAGCCTCAAAATAAGATCTTAAAATGTAATTAAGTGTAGAAACAAAGAGTGTGGAAGACTAATTAAGAACAGGTAGTGAGAAAGAATAAGAACCCGATGCCTTTGGTTCCACCGGTGACAAGAGCCGTCATGCCCTCAAGAGTCCATCTGTTGTGACTGCCACAGCAAGCTGCTTGCAGAGCCATTCTCTCTCTCTCTCTCTCTTCTCTAATTTATGTTGTTGCTACGGCTGCTCATCTCAGTAATTTGGAAGGGGTTATATATTGCTTACATCATGTGAAATGTTGGCCACTGATACAAGATGCGAATTCAATTGCATCTTGTACCACTAAAATTTAGTGACGATAGATGTGGCTATAACACTAAAATCTTTAGCATAAAAACAAAAATTGCTGGGTGTTTGTATTTGGATTTTGGACTGTTTTGCATCCGATGCAAGATACTTGACTGTTATACATACCAACATGTGGCTGGGAAACATACCCCCCTCTTGAGAATGTAAATATTACATTATTGATCAAGCAAAATCAAATCAAAGTTTGAAATTACTTTTCGTTTATAGTAAATCACCATCAATTGATATGATCTGTTTTTCCGAAGTTTAACGCAATTTATAATTGACACAAATTTCTTTTGAATAGAACAACCGGGGAGATATTATTCATACAAACAAGTCCCGAAATATTATAAAGATTTTTAGGTTGGAGTAGTATTTAAACTTAAAATAGAGATGAGAAATAAAAAAAATAATATAAAAATTTTATAGGAAATTTTTTCAAATAAATTAAGGTAAAAAGTTATAGGATAAGTGTAGGAGAATTTTACTATAAAAAATAAGGATTACAAACTCTCTCTAGTTATAAAGAGAGAACAATTCTCTCGCTTAGAAATAGGAGAAATACATCAATTTTGTTGAAATTTAGTGATATAAAATCATGTTTTAGTATAATTTAGAGTTAGAGATCAATAAAAAGACGACACGATCGAGATGTGATGGATGAATGAGATTTGGAGTGAAACGAAAAAAAGCAAGGAAGGGCTTGAAATACGCGAGGGGCATTTCTGCGACAACAAGCTTGACAGTAATTGGGCGCTGTGGCCTAGCCTTGGCGCCATTGGCTCGAGGCCGCAATGATGCTGAGGCATCTGCCTTGTGGCGCTGCAACGCCAAGTTTCTATTTTAAGTGTGGTTTCACCTTTTTAAGTAAGTTTTGAACTCCGACACATATGGTCTCCTATTCTAACTATATATAGGGTATCTAGAGACGTCTTATAACTTATATAAACCGTTAAAAAGCCATTAGGGTGGTATACTTCGAGAAATATTCAAGAAAGCTTCAAGGATGTTTAGAAGGTATTGAAGAGAATGTCAAATAGAGAGTTTGTGAAGTGCTTGAGTGCTAAGTATGCATAAGAGTGCATTACGAGAAATGCTTAAGTGCTAATTGGGAAAGAGAGTATTGTAAAAACCTTTAGAGAGCCCGTCTATTGTTGTATTCTTTGGTAATCTGTTGTAAGATATTTTTGTGATCTGAGTAAAAAAGGAGCTAAGATTCTATAATTCACAATAGATGTAGGTAATTTTTCAAACCACGTATATTCTTGTGTGCCTTGTGTGTTTCATTGCTATCTTTATTCGTGTGTGTGATCTTTTGGTATTCTTGAATGTAGGTGAATACTTCTGTACAAATTTTTTTAACAATTAGTATCAGAGCCTACATTAATCCTATATAGGTTAATCAACCATGGTGACTCACAAGTATGAACTCTAAAGATTTAGGAAAAAGATTAAAGTTTAATAGTATAACAGTGTTGATTGTAAGAGGAGGGTTAAGAATAGAGATATGAAGAATAATTATTCTAGAGAGAAAGGCCATGAAAAATTAAAAAAAAAAAAAGGAAAGAAGGAATATTGAAGGTGATTAAAAGATCTATGGTGATTATGGAGAGTGAAAAGCACAATAAGTTATATGTACTTAATGAAAATACTGTGAGTGGCTCAATATGTGTTGTTGAATGGATGTAGACTAAGAGATAACATTATAGATTAACTCACTAGAGTGATAGAAGATGAAAGAGAATGTATGGTAAAGGAGCTATTGGCACGGAAAAGTTTACACCACCAGAGTATTATGATAAAGTTAAGAGTGACACGGAAGATTACAACAAAGTTACCTTGAAAGAGATATATTCGGACATTTGGAGACTTAAGTCACAATCCTTAGTAGAGTTAAATCTGGACAAAAACTTAACTAGGATCATCACTAAGTAATTAAGCGTGTGATGAGGATTGGATAGATCTTGAAAAGCTTTTTAGTGATTTTGAATCAAAGAGATGTTTGTTAGAATTTAGTTATTCAAAATCGTGTTTGAATATAATTTTGAGTCGAAGACCAATGAAGAGACGATAAAGGTCAAGAACACAATAGACAAATAAGATTTGGAGTGAAATAGAGAACTAGAAGTAAGGAGGGGCTTGGAATATACAAGGGACACTTGCTAAACCTCGTTGTTGTAGTGCCAAAGCAGTCAAGCCACGACCCTAAGCTTGGTAGAAGCTGGGTGTTATGCCCAGTCTTGTTAGTGTCCTAGCACCGGACATTGGTGTCATAGCACCAAGTTTCGATTTAAAACTCGTTTTTACATTTGTAAGTTGGTTTTGAACTCTTATATACGTGTGTGATATTTTTTATTCTTGAATTCTTACGAATGAAGACTTCCATGCAAAAGATCCCAACAAAGTTTAGTATATCACTTTTTTAATAAATAAAGAGAAAAAAAAAATCTAAAGAATTTTCTTTGAAATTTAGGATGGGATCGAGATGAATGAAACTGAGGATGAACTCTTCTATTTATGGGAAGCCAAAGCTCCTGTTTATTTGGCAAGCACTCTTATGCATTTGATAGGTGCTCTTATTCATTTAATAGGTGCTCTTACATTTTCTTCCTTTCTCATTTAGTTAACGTTCTCTTTTCCTCTTCACATAGCAATTTTCTTCGTTTACTATTGTTTTGCTTGGACTTTAGGTCAACCCTAAATTCTAGAAAATGAGGATCCTTAATTATAGAATATTATCCCTTAATTATAAAATTAATAGGGAATTATTATTTTTTAATCATAAAATTGTGTGTGTGGAGGGGGAGGGAGAGTTATTATCCCTTAATCATAGAATTAATGAGAGTTATTATCCCTTAATTATAAAATTTACAAGGGGGTTAAATAAGAATTAATTATATTTTTAAAGGACTCTATCAACAACACCTATAAAATTAAGCACTCAACAATGAAGGAGGGGTATTCTATTAATCCAAGGCAACCATTTTTCACTCTACTACAAAATTGGCGTGATTTTCTTTCATTATTTTCTTTGTAATATTCTTGTAACCATACTGTAAATACTTTATTAATAGGGTATATGAGTGAGCTTATTAATTTCGGTGAAGTGAACGTAAGCTCAAATTAAGCTGAACCATTATATGTCTTGTGTCATTTTTTCTTTTCTTAGTTTATGTTGTTAATCTCAATTGATGGTTTTCTAATAAAAAAAGAAAAGAAAATTAACTTGTTAACTTGGAAATTATTTAAATTTCTAGGTCAAAAATTATTAATACGGTGGTTGTATTTTTTCCCCTTTTCATATTAGGTTTATACTCTATTTTTTTTTTCCTTTCATATTAGTCAAATTTCTACCAAATCTCGGGCACATAAGTTAGACCAACTTAAAATTGGAATTATAGCTATTTCTAAATGAGTGCCATTGATACTAAATCCTCCATCAACATAAATACTCTGGCCAATTACATAAGATACTGCTAGCATGCATAGAAATGCTACTAGTGAAGACACCTCCTTGGATTCCTCGGTGTGTCCTGTTAGAGTTTGAGGCTTTAGTTCTTCCATGAATTTTTCATTATCGAGTAGGGGTAGATAGCTCGAGTCCAGGTTAGGTTTAGGACGGACTCGAGCTTCCTTGAATCCCGAGCGAGACAAGAATGGCTTGTCATAACGGGACACGCCCGACTAGATGCATGTCTGGATGAGTCGGGATATGGGACATAGGTCATTTTTTGTCTATGTCCTTGATTATTCTAAATTTGTATTTTTACCTCAAAAATCTTGGGTCTATTTTTAACTCATGTCCCAAATGGCTCCAAATTTGTAGTTTTGGTTCAAAAACTTAATTTTGAATTTTTTTTTATTAAAGACACTTTTTAAAGAATTTAATAATTTTTATTAATTGTTTCTAATTTTATTATGAACAGTTGTTTCAATTTATTTTATATTGATAAATATTATAATTTAGATTCCAATACTAATTTCAAATACGTTAAATGTTATAATTTTAAATTTAACTTTAATTTTAATTACGTTAAATATTATCATTTCAAATCTAATTTTAATTTCAAATACGATAAATGTTATAATTTCGATTCTAATTCTAATTTCAATTATGTTAAATGATAAATGTTATAATTCTAAATTCAAATTCAATTTCAATTACATTAAATATTATAACTCTGATTCCAATCTAATTTGATTTACGTTAAATATTATAATTACGATTTTAATTATAATTTCAATTACGTTAAATGATAAATATTATAATTTTAAATTTAATTTTAATTTTAATTACATTAAATATTATAATTCCAAATCCAATTTTAATTTCAATTACGTTAAATATTATAATTCTAAATCTAATTCTACTTATAATTTTAATTATGTTAAATGTTATATTTCTAAATTCAAATCTAATTTTAATTTCAATTACTTTAAATATTATAGTTCAAAATCTCATTTTAATTTCAATTACATTAATATTATAATTTCAAATCTAATTTTAATTTTAATTAGGTTAAATGTTATAATTCTAATTTTAATTTTAATTTCAATTACGTTAAATATTATAATTTCAATTGCACTTTCAACTAGTTAAATGTTATAATTCTAAATTCAAATATAATTCAATTTTAGTTTTGTTAAATGTTATAATTCCAAATACAAATTCAATTACATTAAATATTATTATGCTAATTTTAACTTTAATTTTAATTTTGTTAAATATTATAATTTCAATTCCAGTTATAATTTTATTACGTTAAATATTATAATTCTGATTCCAGTTATAATTTTAATTATGTTAAATGTTATAATTTCGATTTCAATTCTAATTTCAATTATATTAATTATTATAATTTTAAAATTAATTATAATTTCAATTACGTTAAATGTTATAATTTCAAATATAATTTCAATTTCAATGACATTAAATATTATAATTCCAATTCCAATTCTAAAAGTCAATTACATTAAATGTTATAAATCAAAATATAATTTTAATTTTAAATACATTATATGTTATGATGGACTGTATTATTTTATTAAAATTTAACCATATACACTTTATTTAATTAAAAAAAATATCAATAAATATGATGCGATAAATTAATTTTTTTTTATTATAATATATTTTTGGAATAAATTGTAACATACATGACAAGTATTGAAAATTCTCAATCCAATGATTCATTCTAATCATACCATCAAATGTAATTAGTTTATGATTAAATCAAAATGTGAATAAAATTGAATGAAAAATTATATCATATTTACAAATTACAAAAAAATAAATATAAAAAGGGTCTGGAACGGGAGGGACCCGAATGTGTCCCGACCCTTGGACCCAAACCCATTCGTCTCGAAAAATTCGAGTCAAAACACTCAAGACAGGTTGAGTTTGGATATTTCGCCCACCCCTATAATACCGAGAACCTACAATCATGGAGAATGTCAAACAATTTAATTAAGTACTTCCTTATACAGCAATGCATATGATGCTCCAAAACATGACTAGCCGGTGGAGTACAGTAGTTTTTACAGGCTCAGTCAAGGGAGTTCTGATTTAACAAGAAGCAACAGAATGGTCCTTAGGTTGCTTTTGCCCACTGACATGCCAAATTTCTTCAAAATTGATTCATGGACTCATGGCTCCCCCAAATAAATAGAACAAGCATCAAGTTCAGTTAAATTTTAATTGTACTTGCAATTACTGTAGCTTATATATGATTTAAGTAATTTAATTACCGTTTGTAGCATCCTATGTGGTCTCAACATTTACTGATACAACGCCGCAAACCGAGGACGCGAGAACAATATTTCCCGTCCCTGAAGCTTTCAAAAGGGATGTGCAAGTTGGCACAAATTAATGGTGAGCAAACTCAAATTGGTGGTGAGACAAAGAGGAGACTTTGTTCATCAGCTTCTCTCGTTCTGCTCTTGATGATACATCGCAGACTGAGCCAGTGACTATGAAGCCTTTTAATGTCCATTCACATAAGCATTCATTAAGCTCTGCTTCATTCCTGAAACATGTATGCACAGTGGCGCCTAGCTCCGCGAATTCCTATACTACAGCTTGCCTGATGACAATGTATAGGCAATAATCATATGTTAATTAGTCAGAAGAAACAGAATTATTGGAAAATCTCAGTCTCAATAAGGCTGTGAAGAACCTTGTTATGAGCTTTCCATTACTATTTTAAAGTTGATATGCTGATATGGTATTAACAGGCTATGGTGATTCATCTTAGTAACTGATTAGTCATCCCAATTCATTATTGTAATCGCTTTTATGTCCCACTCCAAGTTTTAGCACTTGTCCTTCAATTTTATTGACTAATCCCAGAAAATACTTCAATTAAAGTTTACAGAAAATTCTATTAGTTTACTTTTTTCATTCTTTACTTGTTACATTTTACATTCCGTGAATAGATGTTATCTTATTACTTTTTGTTTAATAATTTTTTCTTATAACGTGGATATTGTCTTCAAGGGCATGATTACATTTAATTTTTGGCACCCTTACTGTTTTGAGAATGTGATTTTAACTCCATGAACCATATAACCAAGAGTTGAGGTTATTCAATGACAACAAAGCTTAAATGAGATCTTTACTAATAATCAACCCAAGAATAGAAAAAAAAAAAAGAATGTATATAACATTGACAGCAAGCAGTGAGAAAGAATTAGAACCCGACTCCTGCGGTTCCGCCAGTGACAAGAGCCGTCATGCCCTCGAGGGTCCATCTTTTGTGCCTGCCACAGCCATCTGCTTGAACCATTCTTTCTCCTTGTTCTAGTTTTTTTGCCATTGCTCTCAGTAATTTGGCAGGGTTATTTACTGATGATCATGTGAATTCCGAGCCACTGGTACTAGTAGAAGATACGAATTCAATTGCAGCAAGCAGATGCTGCAAAGACAACAGCTGAGATCCAAAACCACTAAAAATCTAAAAAATAAAACATAATGAAATGATATGAGACTAACACTAAAATCTTTACGATAAAACAATAAATTCTGGTTGTATTGAGACTTGGACTGTTTGCAGGCAATGCAATTTATCACATACTTCGGCACTACTTTTATAAAGCAGCCAAAGTTGTAATGACCACGTAATTTTGGTAAGTTAAATTCTTTTTGTTTATGCTTTGGTGATTATTGTGTATCTATAGACTATGATTTTATATTTAGTATTGGATTGATTTATAACATTTTAAATTATTTTAAAGACCAATTGAAATACTATGAAAAGATTAAGTGTTATTTTGAGAAAAATAATAAAATTTGGGTTTGATTAAAATATCCAAGAACGGAGCTAAATGAAATTAATCAAATAATATAAATATACATCTTTTCTAATCCTAAACCTCATTTTGCCAAGAAAAAAAACCCTAATTTCCTCTCTAACTTTTCTCCCAAAAACAAAGGCAGCTACATAACTCCTCATATTCCCATTAAAGAGGGGCTCTAGCCATATGTTAATTTTATTAATATATTATCCTTAATGTCATATGTTAATAATTTTAAATTGATTTTAAAAATATACTGGTAACTCATATGATAAATAAGAATACTTACCATTGAATTAAAATAAATTTTGTGATATAGTATAAAAAAAAATATAAAAAGATGAAATGACAACCTTAGCCATCACCTGCCACCTCCGGCCACTGGTCATTGCTTGTTAACTGTGGACAATGGCTAGTAGTGATTAGCGTGACAAGTGGTAATTAGGGTCTTGTCATTTCACCTTTTTATATATATTTGTTTATTCTGATACTATCACAAAATTTGTTATAATTCAATAGTAAGTACTCTTATTTGTTATATTGGTGATCAGGGTTTAAACTCTATCAATACAATTTTAAAATTAATTTAAAATTATTAACATGTGATTTTAAGAATAATATGTTAATAAAATTTATAAATCTATATATAAATATAAAGTTAAAATAACATAATTGGTTAAAGTGTGTGGTCCAACATTTTGAAGTCAAAGATTCAAATTTTTTTTATTTTGACTTTTTTTTTAGTCAAATAGAGGCAAAAAAGAAAAAAATTGTACTTTTACTATTTCTTTATTTATTTTTGTTAATGTTATTAGATTCATTACCTACAATAGTGTAAATGAAAAATTTAAAATTATTAGAGTTTGCATGTCTCTATCCTAAAACCTCAGAAGTTCAAATGTCCTTAAATGAGGGTAAAAAGTAAAAAAAATGTACTTTTACTATGCTTTCTTTTTTTGTGTGTTAAAGTTAATAAAATTCATTACTTCAGAGTGGTATAAATGAAATTTTTAAAATTATTGAAATTTGCATGTCTCGTTCCTGAAACCTCAAACCTCAGGAATCCAAATGTCATTTTTCCTTTTAAAGATTATAGTAGATATTTCCTAATGCCTTTTCCAATTCTTGAGTTTATTATATGATTTATATTGAGTTGTAATTTTTAGAAACTTATTAAATTCAAGAATTGATGATGATTTCATGGAATTGATAATGATTATATAAATTAGTAAATCATAAATGATGTGCAAGTTTTCCTCGTGACAACATCTTGGTCTAATTTTTTTTGTAAATTTCCGTAGTTCAATTTGGTTTCGATATTTGAAAATATTAAATTAGGAATTTTTATGGTCATGTGAAATTTTGAATTGTTTACAAATTTCATAAATTTAATTTTTAGTATTTTTTAAAAATGGCCATAAAATTTTAAGAGTTTTCTATTTTTGCAGTATGATCAAATGACGAACTATCAATATATATTGCTCTTGAAGCATAATTCATTATCAAATGAAGTAAATTAGCTTTTATTCTCATCAAAATCTAAGTTATAATCACTAATAAAATTGAATCATTAACCTTACCGAATATGGGCATTTACTAAGTAGTCTTTGGTCCTTGAATTTTATAAAATTCACATACTTATTCAAAAATTATGAAACTATTTCAGAATTGATCATGACATCTAACTTAGTCCATAATAAATCAGTCAAGACTAAATTTATGGTGAAAGTATTTTAAACTAAATTTTATTTCAAACATTTCAAAATCTACCAACAAATTCCTAGATTCACCTATTTTAAAAAATCATAACAATTCAAAAATTGTGATTTAACTTATGAGATTTTTATGTCATACTAGACATTTAGAATATCATTTTTAATAGTTTTATAAAATTATTTGATAAATCAAACTCAAGTCATCATTTGGTCATACTTCAAAAAGAGGGGATTCTTAGATTGTTATTTTAAAAAATCACTAAAAATTAAATTTATAAACAATTCAAAGTTTTACGTGATTATAAACATGTCTAATATTATTTTGAAATATAAAAACCAAAATCAAACCACAAAAATATACAAATATTTATGAATCAAGATGATGTCACGAGGAAAACTTGCACAACATTTAAGATTCCTTCACTAATTCATGTAATCATTACTAATTCCATGAAATTATTATCAATTCTTAAATTTAATAAAATTTTAAAAATTATAATTTAACACAAATCATATAATAAACTTCAAAGAATTAGAAAAAAGGTTAGTAAATACATTTTATTATATTAAAATTATTAAAACGCTATTTTTTCTTTTCTTCTCTTATTACTCTCTCTCTTTTCTCTTTATTTTATTCCTTTATCAAATGGGTTGCTCGGCCAAAATAGGTTTTGGTTAAAAAAGAGGTGTATTTATATTATTTAACTAATTTCATTTAGCTCATTTTTTTAATATTATCAATCAAATTTAAAATTTACTCCTTTATTTTTATCTTTAAAATAAATTTAAAATCTTACCAATTAACCCAATATTAAATATTAAATCATAACCTATAACATTGCTTAGAAAAATCCTAAAAACAAAAACTCTTTCAAAATCAAAGTTTGCAGCGCCACCCTCATAACACACCTCCACCGGAGAGGGGACCTAAGCTCTCCCTCTATGGTGGACACAACCACCCCTCATGCCTTCCTCTATTTGTTTTCAGTCCTCTTTCTACAAATTTTTCTTGCATTTGCCCTCTCTTCAGCTCTTTGGCGGGCTTCCTTTAGTTTCCGGTGACTTCGACAGCCGTTGTCATTCGACAGCCTTTGCCATCTCTTTACTGCTGCACGGCCCTGTTACAAGGCTGAGCTTAATAGCCTTTGCCGTCAGACGTCGTGCTGTGCCAGCCGTCAATGGCTTAACGGATCTAGCCGCAACAACCAATAAATCTTTTTCGACTCTGTTCAGTGGCGCATCTGTCACTCCTCTCGCCGAACACCGGCACATCCTACTCTCTGTCGACTAATGAGCCAGCCGATTATCAAGCCACCTCTGCTAGCATTCCTCCGTGTCTGCTCACCGTGTTTCGTAGCTCCTTTTCGATCACTGTAGCTCGCCGGTACATGGTATGGCGCTCGCTGCTGGTGAAGTCATGGCAACCATAGCTTACTCAACTCCAGAAATCTTTTAAGTGCCACGAACTCTGTGAATTTACTTTTTTGCATTTGGTTTCTTGACTAAAGTTAATCCAATTTTGTTGGAAATGAAACACTCACACAAACAACTTTTATTTAAACTCAAACAAATATTACAAGAGCACTCTCACTCAAAAACAAGATACTACAACTCACTCTTTATTAGAGTTTGCTTCTTCACTCACTTAGAAGCTCTTAATTTTTCTTGATGCTTAAACTAAAATGGGGAAGGGTATTTATACTACTTAAGAACAATCCTACACCACACAAATAAACTAATCCAAAATTACAATAACCATACACCTCATTCTTCTTCATTCTTCTCCATCCTTCCAAATTATTCACATGCTTAATTACCACACCCTAGAAGATTCTAGGTAGAAGGTTAGTAGTTTTGGACCTTGATTATGGACTTGGACTCCAATTTGATTGATTTTGGGTTTAGGCTCCCATAATGGATCAAGTTTATGATCCAACACCCCCCCTTAAACTTGATCTTGTGACCCCTAGTAAGTTCCTTAATCTTATGAAGTCTTCGCTTGTCAGTGGTTTGGTAAAAATATCGGCAACTTGATCTTGTGACTTCACATATTCAACTTGCACATCCTTTCTTGCAACACACTCCCTTATATAGTGGTAGCGAATATCGATGTGTTTGCTTCGATCATGAAATACCGGATTCTTGGCTAAGGCAATGGCTGACTTGTTATCGACACAAACCTTGGTAAGCTCTTCTTGTATCAAGCCTATCTCCTTCAATAGATTTCTAAGCCAAATTGCATGACAAACGCATGAGGTAGCAGCAACATATTCCGCTTCACAAGTGGACAATGTGACAATCGGTTGTTTCTTTGACATCCATGTGAAAGCAGTATCTCCCATGAAAAATACGAATCCAGTAGTGCTCCTTCGATTATCTATGTCTCCACCCCAATCACTATCGCTATATCCAACAAGCTTGTAATCATTAGAAACTGAATAGAACAAGCCAAAGTCAATTGTACCTTTCAGATAGCGAAGAATTCTCTTTGCGGCTTTAAAATGGGTGGTTGTTGGAGATTCCATGTAGCGACTGACCAATCCAACTGCGTGAAGAATATCGAGCCTCGTGCAAGTTAGATAGCGTAGACTTCCTACCAAACTTTTGAAGAATGTTGGATCTACACTTTCGCCTTCTTCATGTTTGGACATCTTGATTCCGTATTCCGTCGGTGTGCTTATCGGCTTACAATTCTCCATCTTGAACTTCTTCAGGATCTCCTTTGCATAGCTTTCTTGTGAAATGAAAATTCCATCCTTTTGTTGATTAACTTCAATGCCAAGGTAGTACGCCATGAGCCCCATGTCTGTCATCTCGAATTCTTTCGTCATCACCTCCTTGAATTCATTGAACATGCTTGGGTTGCTTCCAGTGAAGATCAAATCGTCCACGTAGAGGCACACGATCAAAATATCTTCATCTTTGATCTTGATATATAGAGCGTGCTCGTAGGGACATTTGTTGAAGCCATTCTCTTGGAAGTACTTGTCGATTCAGCTATTCCATGCCCTTGGTGCTTGTTTTAGCCCGTAAAGAGCCTTCTTCAACTTCAACACCTTGTCTTCGTGGCCTTTGACTTCGTAGCCTGATGGTTGCTGAATGTAGACTTCCTCTTCAAGAACTCCATTTAGGAAGGCAGACTTTACATCCATTTGCTGTATCTTCCACTTGTTTTGAGCTGCTAAAGAAATGATTAGTCTAATAGTCTCCAATCGAGCAACAGGAGCAAATACCTCATCATAGTCAATTCCAGCCTTTTGACTATAACCTTTAGCAACTAGCCTCGCCTGTGCCTTTCAATCTCTCCTTTGGCGTTTTGCTTTGTTTTGTACACCCATTTGACACCTATCGCCTTATGTCCTTTGGGAAGTGAGGTGAGTTCCCATGTGTCATTCTTCTCGATGGCCTTAATTTCTTCGTCCATCGCATCTCTCCACTTCTTCTCTCGTACTGCTTCTTTAAAGCTCACTGGTTCACAATCGACAAACAGACAAAATAATGTAAGATTATCTTGTCGTTCAGTTACCTCATAGAGATCTCTAAGGCTTCTTGTACGTTGCCCAACTCTTTCACTTTGACTCCCACTTGACGATGACGAAGGTGATGAGTCTCCTTGAGTGGTTGATATTGGTGAAGTGGGTGGAGTTTCAAGTTCTTGTTGAGGTCCTAGTTGCTCCCTCGTTGTCTGCTCATCTTCTTCAAACTGAGGAAAGAAATTGAAGTCACCTGCATGAGAGTTAAAATCCCATTCTTCTTCTTCGTTAAAGACTACATCTAGACTAATCACAATCTTTTTATTGTCTGGATTGTACAACTTGTAGCCCTTCGAATTAGCATCATAGCCGATGAAGATAAAACTCTCACTTTTATCATCAAGCTTCGTTCTTCTCTCGTCCGGTACATGAACATGGGCTATACTTCCAAAGATTCTCAGGTGGGAAATGCCAGGCTTTCTTCCACTCCATGCCTCTTGCGGTGTCTTTCCCCATACACTTCTTGTTGGAGATCGGTTTGACAAGTAGACTGCACACGCTACTGCTTCCGCCCAAAATTCATTGGGTAGTTTCTTGCTTTTGAGCATGCTTCGTGCCATGTCGAGGATTGTTCTGTTCTTTCTTTCTGCCACGCCATTTTGTTGGGGGGATCTAGGAACTGTCATTGGTCGACGAATTCCATTTGCTTCACAGAACTCTTGAAACTCCCTGAAAGTAAATTCTCCACCTCGGTCGGATCTCATGGCTTTGATCTTTCTACCGCTTTCTCTTTCCACTGCTGCTTTGAACTTCTTGAAGACTTCGAAAACTTCTGACTTCTGTTTCAAGAAATATACCCAGGTTTTTCTTGAAAAATCATCAATGAAGAGAAGAAAATAGTTACTGTTACCGAGAGAGCTTGGCTTGATCGGTCCACACACATCGGTATGGATGAGCTCGAGTGGTTTCTTGGCTCTTGTCTTTGACTCCTTTGGAAAGCTTTTCCTGAATTGTTTCCCGACTAGACACCCTTCACAAAGCTGGTCAGGATGGTTGATGCGAGGTAGTCCCTTCACCATCTCCTTCTTAGATAGCAGCTTTAGACCTCCAAAATTGAGATGCCCAAATCGAAGATGCCAAAGCCATGATGCATCTTTGTAGCAAGCTTTCAGGCACTTTGCAACATCATTTTGTATGTTGATCAAGAACATTCTATTCTTTGACATCGGCACTTTAGCAATGAAGTTATTCTTATCATCTTTTATAGAAAGATTATAATCCTTCATATGAATATCATAACCTTTCTCTAACAGTTGCCCTAAACTCAAGATGTTACTTTTCATATTGGGCACATAGTAGACATTGGAAATAAACTGATGTCTCCCATCTTTCAAACGGATAAGGATGTTACCTCTCCCTTTCACTGCTATTATGGAATCATCTCCAAATGAAACATTTCCGCTTACTGACTCGTCTAGCTCCACGAACATGTCTTTCCTTCCATACATGTGATTGCTTGCACCACTGTCAAGATACTAGGAATTTGCTTGGCCACCATCAGTTTCCTTTCGTGCTAGAAGAAGAGTTTCTTTGCCATCTGTCTTATCCTCTATGTAGTTGGCCTTCTCCTCAATTTTGTTGTTGGGAGCTCTACATTCTGAAGCATAATGCCCAAACTTCTGACAATTATAACATCGAACTTGAGATTTTTCATACCTTGAGTTCGGATTGATTCTTCCATGGCCTCGTGTTGAGCTTTCTCCTTTCTCATAGTTGTTGGAATTGTTGTTATTATAATTCCAGCCTCGTCCATGACCGCGACTTCCACCTCGTCCACGGCCTCTACCTCTGCCTCGACCACGTTGGTTTCTATCATTGCTTTGGCTTTCATGCATATCCTTGAGTTGTAGCTTGAGGAGTTGCTCAGTAAACCCATGCTTCTTCTTATGCTTCTCTTCGTATGCTTGCAATGATCCTTGGAGTTGCTCGATCGTCATTTCTTCCAAATCTTTAGTTTCTTCAATCGTCACGACGATGTGCTCAAATTTGGGATCCAACGAACGGAGTATCTTCTCTACTATCCTCACATCTTCTAACTTTTCACCATTTCTTTTTAATTGATTAGAAACAGCTACTACTCTTGAGAAATAATCCGAAATAGACTCAGATACTTTCATGTGTAAGGATTCGAATTCACCTCTTAATGTTTGGAGACAGACCTTCTTCACTTGCTCAGATCCTTTGTAAGAGGTTTGCAGCTTCTCCCACGCTTCCTTGCTAGAGCTTGCACTCGAAATCTTTTCAAAGCCATCATCATCTAATGCTTGATAGATGAGATAGAAAGCCTTTTTGTCTCTCTTTCTTGAATCCTTCAAAGTTGTTTTTTGATCTGGTGTAAGAGCAGCAAAAGCAGCATCATCCGCAGGCTCGTTATAGCCTTTCTCTATGATATCCCACACATCTTGTGATCCAAGAAGTGCCTTCATTTTGATACTCCAGTTGTCGTAGTTGTTGTTGTTGAGTGTCGGAACTTGGAATGGTGCCATACCATTTGCCATATCTCTCAATATAATGAGAATTTACAAAATTCGATTGCACGGATGAATCCGGAACGCCGAAAAACCTTGGGAGGGACCTGGTCAAAATTTTCAATTTTTCAGTCAACGGTCAAAGTCAACCCTAACCTGGTCAACGGTCAATGATTTTGACGGCTCAGTCAACTCGCTTGGACGGCTCGGTCAAGGGGCTCGGTCAACAGACTTACGGCTCAGTCAACTCGACTTGGCGGCTCGGTCAACTCGACTTGGCGGCTCGGTCAACTCGACTTGGCGGCTCGGTCAATGCTCCAACTCGGCTTAACTCGATGAGTCAACTCGCTTTTCTGGCAGCAGTTTTTCGGCGGCACGTGGAGGCGCGTCTGAACTCAGATTGGGGAGATTTTGGTGGCGTCGGATTCCTCTCATCGAGACCTTCGATTTGATATGCAATAGTGTATACTTTCCAACTTGCTCTGATACCACTTTGTTGGAAATGAAACACTCACACAAACAACTTTTATTTAAACTCAAACAAATATTACAAGAGCACTCTCACTCAAAAACAAGATGCTACAACTCACTCTTTATTAGAGTTTGCTTCTTCACTCACTTAGAAGCTCTTAATTTTTCTTGATGCTTAAACTAAAATGGGGAGGGGTATTTATACTACTTAAGAACAATCCTACACCACACAAATAAACTAATCCAAAATTACAATAACCATACACCTCATTCTTCTTCATTCTTCTCCATCCTTCCAAATTATTCACATGCTTAATTACCACACCCTAGAAGATTCTAGGTAGAAGGTTAGTAGTTTTGGACCTTAATTATGGACTTGGACTCCAATTTGATTGATTTTGGGTTTAGGCTCCCATAATGGATCAAGTTTATGATCCAACAAATTTCTGCTTGCATTAAACACTTGATTTACTGTTATAACAGTTGGAAAAAGTTGCTAGATCACAGCTGCAAAGTAGATTATTATACTCGAATTGATAAAATGCAGCAAGCAGCTAAATTTATTAATAGCATATAGAACTTAATACGACTGTTTAGCATCTGGTTGTTGAAAGCTATGTTTTTTGCGGTTGCCGCCTCTTGGACTGTTGTTTTCATTTGTTCTCTCTAAAGCCTCCAGCTGCGGTTGGCAAACGATCATTGTTGTTGGTTTTCTAATAGTGGGACTTTTTATTTAATTTAGTTCTTAATAATTCATCCTTTGTGTTAAGAGATCTGTATTTCTCTCTTGCGAGGTCGATTATTTCCTTTTCTTAGAAAAATTTATATTTTTCTTTTGTTAGGTGTTATTTACCCACTGTAGATATGATTGATACTCTTAATTACAAGAGTTTAGTTCAGAAAAATCTCAATATGTATTCATGTTACTGACTCCTGGTAATCCTTTAATTTTAATATGAAAGGTCCTGTAATGTATTATCTTGAAGTTGTTTAATGATATATCATTATTTCTCAAAAAAAAAAAAATTAAATCATAACCTATAAATACATAGCCTTACAACTCTCCCTGCGTTATAAAAGTGGTGACGAAATATTTCATTAAATACTCCATTTACAGTAAATATCTATGATCAACTCACGTGATCTGTTTTTAAAATAATGTTTTTGAGAAGTTTCACAATTTATAATGACATGAATTTCTTCTTAATAGAACAATTGGATGTATTATTCATAAAAAAACAAGTGGGGTATCGGGTTTTTGCTATTTCGAAATCAGATTCCTGGGAAGAAGAATCCGTTCACCGTAAATCCTCCATAAATACAAATAGTCTGACCAGTTATATAAGAGGCCGCTGGCATGCAAAGAAAAGCTACCAGTGAAGACACCTCCTTCGGTTCCCCTATGCGTCCCATTGGTGTTCGAGAATTCACTTCTTCCATGAATTTCTCATTACCGAGAAGCTGCAAGTAATGGGAATATCAAACGCAGTTACAACAATGAATAAGATGCTCTAACATAGAGAATGATAAGCATTAGCAAGTGGACTAGTTCTTACAGGCTCAGTAAAGGGAGTTCTGATGTACCAAGGAGCGACAGAATTGGTCCTTATGTTGTCTTTTGCCCACTCACATGCCAAATTTCGTGCAAGTTGATTCTTTGCTCCTGCAAATAATTAATAGACCAATCATCAGTTTCAATGTATTGCAGTTGCCTGCGAGTTGCAATTACTATATAGTATATTTATTACCTTTGGTCGCTGAATATACCGTGCCAACATTTGCTGATACCACGCCAACCGCGGAAGACATGAGAACAATACTTGCTGCGCCAGAAGCTTTCAAAAGAGGATGTGCAAGTTGACACAAGTGGAAAGCAGATTCGAAATTGGTAGCCATTACAAATGAGAAATCTTCGGCATTGTAATCTAGAGTCGGCTTTAGTACACTTGTCCCAACATTATTTACCTAGATCACTCAAATAGTTAAACGTTAACGTCATTAGTTAATCAAGTAAAGAGCAAAACTCAGGAAAATAACAAAATAGATTTGGATTTGGAAAGTAAAAGAGTGACATACAAAGATGTTAAGTTTCCCTTTAAATAGAGAGGAGACTGTGTCCATTAGCTTCTCTCGTTCTGCTCGAGATGATACATCGCAGACTGAACCAGTGACTTTGAAACCGTTCATTTGCAGTTCACGTATACATTCATTAAGCTCCGATTCGTTCCTAGAGCATGTATGCACTGTGGCGCCTAGCTCTGCCAATTCCTTTACAACAGCAAGCCTGATATGACAATTAAAATAAACAAACATTAGTCGTACGAATTAAAGGCAAATGTAAATGGCATTATTTTCAAAGGAAAAGCTAGGCTATTAAGAACAAGTAGCTCGCGAGAAGAACTAGAACCCGAGTCCTTTGGTTCCACCGGTGACAAGAGCAGTCATGCCCTGAAGAGCCCATCTGCTAAGCCTTCAGCTGGCTTTGCTATCTGTCAGAGCCATTGTCACGCCCCAGACCCAAAAGATTTGACACACGACATCACTTACATTCATTCAATAATACTTAAACATTCATTTTAATTTCTTTCAGAATTATAGCAATTGAATTATGACTGGGACAATTAGTAAACCGGAGATACGCAGAGTTTTCTCAGAGATTAACACTCTACTACATCACCAGTAGCAACTTTGTTACCGGGAGCCCAGAATATATCCATTACAAATTCTTACTTAAAATCATCCAATAACCACACTTTATAAAACTTAAACCAAATCCAATCCACACACAATGAAATAATACATAAGTATTTATTCAATAGGGACAAACCAAATATCCTATCCCACGTGTCCCCAAATGAAACACACAACAACCTAGCAACTTAGGGAACCCAAGGAACAACAGAAGCCTTGCCAAATCCGCTAAGCACATATGTACCTTATTTACCTGAAATCACCATAAACTATAATGAGTATAAAACTCAGTAAGCATACTAGTTTTTCATATATCAAATACAAATACATATATGTACACAATGCATATGTATGATATGCTGTGATCAATCAAAATCATAATCTTATCAAATCACATATCATGTAAGCGCTTACACATTCTTTCAAAACACATAATAGGAATACCATCACTCAACTACTACTTAGTAGGACTTACATATCACATATCACATAATGAGCCAAATGTCACTCGTAGGTGACATACCGTATGAGAGGAATAGTACAAGTGAGGTCTTGAATAACACATATATAATGCTCATGCCCGAAGGTAAAAGCCAAACCCTCACCCTGATCATCGGTGAGTCCTCTCACATGCATCAATACGCCACCACACGAATGTGATAACTCACTCTTCCTTTAGGTACCAATAGGATTCTCCCTACATACGGAACACATAACATATACCTATCCCGAAGGAAAGGCCACACATAAAGGCTCCACAAATCACATAAGATGCCTACTAAGTCAACAGTGAGTTCAAGCATCCTCAAAACACAAAATCTTTCTCATGGACATATTGCACTTCAAAGCTTTCTTTGTCAAACACATTTCATTTTGAAAGCTCGCTTTCAAAAACACATGTATGTCCATGTTCAATGTCAATGCTCACATTCATAAACATATGTCTTTCACATTTCATATCAAAAACACTTTGGCATAACATAAACATATTTTTAAGCACATTTATAAAATCATACATAGACAATTACTATGCTTATAGTGATTTCAGTAAAAGTCTAGTATACTTACCTCTTAACACTTTCAGCTACAAGGCTTAAATCTCTTTAACCTATCAATAGAGATTAATCCTTTCATAAGCCTCACAATTCACACAAAATACTTTAAATAGCTTACAAAATTATACACAATGCATTTATCACATCAAATTGGTCTAAATATTTGGTTTCTCAAAACCTGTCATTCTGACCACTTACACTTAACAAAAATTTCTAATACATCAAATGGTGTCCAATTACTCCAAAATCAGAATATACCATTCTTGACTCATATATCCTTCTTATATATGAATATTATATCAAATTTCCTACACAATCCATTCCATACACACCATCGAATCCAAACTACAAACCTGACAGGATCAAGATACTTACTAAACAGTATTCAATCTCCCAATTTTATAAAATCATATACTAACTCAAAAATTATAAAACTACCACATAATTACTCTTAACACATATCTCAGTCCATGATAAATATTTCACTTCCAAATCACTGCCAAAAGTATTTTAAAACTATTTTATTCTATAACTTTAAAAATCTGTTAATCAAATATTGTAATGAGCTGATATACTTTAGAAATTCATAACACTTCAACCACATTGATCTAAATTTTCAATTCCGAGTATATCATATTAGACATATAAAATTATCATATTCCACAAATTCATAATTTTTGAAGATCATTCAGTAGGACAAAAATTATGTTTTACTGCATTATACTGTTTACACAGGAAATTTCCAGAATTTCAGGGTCATTTTGGTAAATTCACTATAAATTCAATTTCCAGAATTTGCAATCGATTCAAAGTCTCAGATGATCCTTAACATGTCTAATTTCATATACTCAAAATTCAAAACCAGAATCAAATCACAACAATTTATAAAATTCCTAGATCAAGAAGTTATCCAGCAGAAATTCCACAATTCATCATGATTTATCAAACTATCTTATAGATCATCATCAATTCTCATATGATCTTACGAAATACACAACAAATCCTCAATTATACATATTTTCAGAAATCAAAACTTAAAGAAATTAACTTAATTAACACCAATAAATTGATAATTAGTTGTGATATACCTCTAAAGATCCAAAATTCCAATTTCTTCTTCTTTTTCTTCTTTTTCTTCTCTTTCTCTCTCCTTTATTTCTCTCTTCTCTCTCTAAAAATAGGTAGCTCGACCAAAATGAGAGAATTAGGGTTTTTAAAAGTGTATTTTTATACTAAGTGGTTAATTTTTGGTATTTACGAATTTACCCCCAAAACTTTCAAAGTATAACAATTTGGTCCCTAAAATAAATCTAAAGTCATACAAATAAACCCAATACTAATCGTATATCCTTAACCTATAAAATATTACTAATAACAATATATAATTCAAGTATCACCAACATACAAATAAAATACGTATATTTATACATATATAAATACTTATTCTTATCAGTCGTGGATACTGATTACTACAGCCATTCTCTATTCTCTTCTAGTATTGCAGCTATTATTGCTTTCAGTGGGTTTTCCAAGGCCATATATATACTGATTATTATGTGATCTGTCAGCCACCAGTAGGAGTTGAAGACGGCCGCAGACGTTTACGCTAAATCATTATATAAAAAAGATATTAACATGTGGGTGCAGTGCATGGATGTATTTGGAGTTTATCCGTTTAAAGTTGTCATGAAAACGCGGGTCAACTCTCAAAATGGCAATAGTGTTTACTAGATAAAGGAAATCAAATTTACGAAGTCAGACATTTGAACATTAATTGAATTTCCCAATTTTATAGAGAAACCATGATTAGTCTCCTAAGGCGGCCATACATAACATGTTTATGAATAAGATGACGATCGAGCTCAGTGCACAGCGCATGAATGACGCTAGAATGACATCTCAGCAGTGATAGAATTGGCATGTTTTGATCATGGGTAATTAACAGTCGCCTTCCTAAAACTTAAATATAACTACTCTTTCACCCCCTAATGTTAGCTTTTGACATTGAGATTAAGTTCGTATTTGTTAAGTGGAAATTGCTTGATCAACCATCGACTAAGAGCATTTCCCTTTTACTACTGTCTAGGTAAATTGAAATTTTTATAAACTGATGGAGCTTATTTACATATCAAAACTTTTAATGTGTTACTAGAGGTTATGTTTTGTATAGAGGTGTTGTTGTTGTACTTTGAAAGTGAAAGCTTTAAAGTTTGGAACTTCACAGATTTACTTCTTTGTTTCTGAGAACTCTTCAAATTTGCAGGTGAGCACCGTCTTCCCACAAAAAATACTTTAACGTTTAAATCAGTAATTTCCTAAGAAAGAGAGTACTTCAAAAATAAGCACGATGCTCTCAATATTCTCTAATCAATCATGAATAAAATAAATTGAATTGAAGCTATCACTTATGTATCCGAGTGAATGAATGAATAATGAGCAAGCAATCATGCATATTTATAATGCTCAAATTCAAATCCGTATTAAAGTATGAATGCACTGCTACTTAAATATTGTATTGCCCAAGTGTAGCTTGTCTTAATTATAATATTTAACTCGTGAGTCGAATGTCATATTCATAGGAAGTGATCACCAAGAGTAAATGTTGATTGTGAATGTTCAAGAGTAATGAAGTATTATGCCTAAAGATGGAGAAATGTTAGTTGATTTTAAAAGAATGGATTATCAAATGTAAATTGTAAATCAATTAAAAAGAACACTACAACATTAGAGATCAACACTTACTTGGGTTGTAGTAGAGTTCTTTGATCATTTTACTCACTTAAGAAATGATTTCAATTGATAGAAAATATTATTTGTAAAACTATGTTGTTGATATGTAGAAGATCTTTCCGAGCATTCCTTGTGCCCTTAGCTTACAAAGAATTAAGATTGAAAGAACAGCGCTTTATAGAAAAAAGTCTAAAACAGAGATATTCGTCAATACGATGGTTGATCCAAACAAACCAAAACAACTTCTATAAACATGATGCTCTCAATATTCTCTAATTAATCATGAATAAAATAAATTGAATTGAAGCTATCAGTTATGTATTTGAGTGAATGAATGAATAGTGAGTAAGCAATCATGCATATTTATAATGCACAAATCTAAATTCGTATTAAAGTATGAATGCATTGCTACAACTTAAATATTGCATGACCCAAGTGTAAGTTGTCTTAATTGTAGTATTTAACTCGTGAGGCCGTGAAAAGACCCGCCCTAAAACTTTAAAAAATGATCTTGTCATCAAAGTCAATAGTTTTTCCCCAATAATCCGGTAGAGTTTCCTTGCCTATTTTGCTTTATCCACTTGCAATATTTAGCTCATCACACATCAACAAATAATCATCTAAAATCTCTAACTTATTCTCCTTTATTATTGATAGGAACAATACTTATCTTCCACAAATTAAATATTATTATATCAATGCTCTAAATTAAACATCTAACATCGAATGCACAAGGTTGAATAATTATCATCCATTGAACTCTATTACAACTATATAAATATACCAACTAAAAAATAAATGACTTCTCATGGTACCATCAAGTTTAACTTCTAATCTTAAACTCCACTGAGCTAATTTATTCCTACAATATTCTGAAAGGAGGAAAATTTAATAAAAATATGGTGAGTCGATTGACCCAATGAGTGAATATTGTTTAAAAATTAAAATAATCTTAAAAGCATATAATAAACGATTAAAGTGCATAAAGTGATCTTTACTTAAAATATATAAAATCACTATATAAAGTTGCTTACCAGAAAAATGCATTTCTAAATCTCTGTGTACAAATAATGGCCAAATTACAAATAATATAAATCATCATAAAATCATAAACTCAAGTTTAAATATCTTAAATCTGCTTTCTTACATTTTCTTAGCTAATCATGGTCAAACATATTTGATAATTTAAAATATCATATACTACTATATATATAGAAAACTACACTAAACTGGTACCTAAGGAAAACCTCGTCGTATCCCGAATATCTCTCGGGCAGAGCATTGAATGAACTCATATCATATCGTTGTCGTATGTATGTGCAGAGCAAACTGGCTCCCAAAGAGTAAAGTGCCCATATACACAGTCCAAAACTTATGTGTGTATACAAACGGGCCCTAAAAACTTGAATCTCATATCTATCTGTAAGAGGAAAGGATATAGCCTAGTAATTTCAAAACCATTTCCTTTATACAACATATATACTTACTACATTTTATTATATAATATCTCATACTCTTTTATCTCAAACCAGTTAAAGAAACCATTACTGTTGATACATGAAAAATACTATCTCAAATATAAACATAAATTGAGATAAATGGTCATCAAAGAAAAATATACATAAAAAACCATGCTCATCATACTTTAAAAGAAATATATTTTTTTTTCTAAAATCATGAAATAGAAATTATAAAAAATAATTTAAGTACCCACTCACAAAACTCTTTGTGCATTTATCCATATCAACACGGCACGTCTCTTCCGCAATAGGGTTCCGACTTGTGCGCTTGAGGCGGATTTTATTTTTCTTGACTCAAATTATAAAGCTTGTCTCACTGAAGTCCTAAATTAATGATAATTAACAATTTAAACCCATAAAGTAATATAATCCAAATTTAGTCATAACCTAAAACTTAAGATTTCTTAAAACCATATAATTACGACCACTATTATTCAATTGATTTTTTTTATCAATCAAACAATGTCCTTTTAGCACAAAATCAAAATGTATTGCTCTTGTGACATAAATCATTATCAATTTATGTAAATAAGATTTTATCTCCTTCAAATGTAAGTCATAATCATTCTTAAAACTAAATCCTTAACTTAATCAAATCAGAATATTTATTGCGCAACCTTTAGTCTCTTAAATTTATAAAATCATACAGTTATTCAAAAATTATGAAACTACTTCAGAAATACTCATGACACATATCGAGTCCATAATAAATCATTCATGGGTAACTTAAATGAGGAAGTATTTTAAAAGGGTTTCTTTTCAAGTCTTCTAGAATCTGTTAAACAAAATTCTGCACTGAGATCATTCCTTTTAAAAAATCATAACAATTTGACTCTAATGATTTAAATTCCCAAATTTGGATATGATATTCTAGACATGAAAAATTATCATTTTTCAGAAACCCATAATTTTCTAATATAATTTGATAGATCAAACTCAGTTCAAAACGGGGGACTCTCATAATTTCTAAGCCACCTTGGAAAAATCACTAAAACTCGGGTTTATGAAGTTTTAAAATGATTCAAAGTTCTAAATATTTCTTAGAATGTCTTTTTTCATAGTTAAAAATTCAGAACCAAAGTCGAGCCACAATATTTTATAAAAGTCAAGGAATAAACCATTGTTATGCACAAATTCTATAAATCAGTTATCATCCTTGATCTTACTCATACAATCATACTCAATATTCCATATATCTCACCAAAACCTCAAATTAATATGTTCTTAGAAATCAAGACTAAGCAAAAAATTAAATAATTAATATAAAGTTTTACTTTTTTGGCAGTCAAAGATGAAGTGTGGTTGGCTAATCCCATTTTTATTTTAGAACTCAAATCAATTAAGATTAAGTTTTCCTCATTGCAAAACACTATCTTAGCAGGAGTTAAAACAAACCTTTTCTTTCCGACTATGTTAAGTATAAGGAGAGTGAGCCAAATGCCTCTTTTAATCCAATCATGCTCAAATTATAGAATTTCAAAACAAAGACAAAGAACATAACAAATTACAAACCATGTGATAGTGATTTAGACTTTGATTGAAATTAAATGTTTTCACCAATTCTTGATTCATATGCTTATCTATATTATAGTACTCCAATCTTGTTTCATTTCTATGTTCAAATAATAAAATACTAAAATCCTAAAATTTATTTAATCCATAATCTCTAATTTCACTAAAACAAATATATCTCCATTTAATATATCTCAAAAGAAACAAATAGAAAATGAACTAAAAAAAATTAACTTAAAACTTTCTTTTTATTTTATTTAATCAAACAAACTATATGAAAATGAACTCACCTGAAATCCATGTTCATTTTTGCCAATGATGTTTTTGTTTTATTGATGAAAACAATAATCTTCTCTCTTCTCCCACCTTTACTTCTCATTAACAATTCTGTCTTCATCTTCATCTTCTTTGCCCTTTTTATCGTTTCTTCTTCTTTGTCATTCTTCTATTTTTTTCCTTTTTTTTTCTTTCTCCTTGGCATTAAAACAAAAGTAATGCTAGTCATTGCAAACTTTTATCCTAAATTGAATCCCAAAAGTGATATGTCAAGCAAACATTGGGTGGTGAAATAGTGCAAGAGTAAGATCATTTGAAAATAAATATAAACATTTAAAGCATAAGAGTACGATCAAAATGATAAAATTACAACTCTATTAAGTGTTTTGCTCTTAGCCTTAGCTAGAACTTTAGAAAGGCATAATGAGAAAATACAAGAAGATGTGTTTGCAATTAAATTTAACTTCCTAATTTTCTCTCCCTATTTAGCTCCCTTAGGGCAAAACCAATTCTCCTATTTATAGGAAGCCTTGTACTTAACAAAACATAATGGAGGGAACAAAAAAATAAAAGAAAGGAGACAACCACTCATTGCATTTGATTACCATTTACACCAATTTGAATATACATGATCATGATGCTATTCGAATCAGCATCAATTATCAAAATAAAAATTATAGATATTTCTTTTAGCTTCTCAAATTATCGAATACAATTCATATTGGGTTTGTACTACAGATGAGTTGTCTTTTCAGTCCAGTTTCACCATCTAAATGTTCAAACTGTAAAATCTATTATTGTAGCCCATGATGTTAATTCACCACAGGATCAAGAATTACTTCAATTGAATTATTAAATAAAAAGTTATACCCATTTTACTAAACTCACCACAAAACAGTAATAAATTAATTTATTAAAATATTATAAATATACTTAAGTTCGGGAGGTTAATGATATTAATAATGCAAAATAATGACTTAAATTTTATGTGTAATTTCAAGTTTTCATCACTTTATGAATTATGAATAACTACCTTTGAATTTGAAACAAAATGTCTATCCAAGATCACAATTGCTATGAAAGTTATTTCGATCATAACTTCTAAGACCTTCTACCATAAACCACAATATATATAACTTTGAAAATTAGTGTATTTCATATGTAAGCTATACTATCAAGCAAGGAATGCGACCTTAAAGACTAGCGGCTAATTCGCGTGACGAAAAGCTAGGTGTTATTCCATCTTTAGTTTCATCGAATCATTCATTTCATGTAAAAGTCTTAACTCTATATCCTCATAAGTGAATAGCTATTTTAAGATGTTGAGGGAGGTAACGCCCTTCTCCCTCGTAAGGTTATGTTAAAGCGAAGAACCCAAGATTCAGCCTAGAACTCTAACCTCCTTGCGCAGCGGAATAACCTGTCAATCAAGCAAAACCAACAAGAATTCAAAGCAGAAAACAAAAGAGCACAACACAATCTATGTGGTTCGGCTAATCGCCTACGTCCACGGTGGATCCAAGGATCCTAGCCTCTCTTATTATAACTCCATAGAGATTTTACAAGGAAACACAATATGAAGAACCCTTAAAAAGACCTAAACGTTTAGTGAACCCTTGCTCTACCACGAAAAATGATCACCCAAACAACGGTTCCACCCTAGCACACACAAGCACTTAGTGTCTACCCAGCTCTTCCCCTCTCTTAGAGTCTTTCTCAATGCTTGATATGAAATCAAGGGTTTACAAGTGTTTATATAGAGTATATTTCGTGCCTATTAACCTTATTCCTTGTTGGAGTAAGAGTCCACTTGTTTTGGAAGTCCAAAACTTTCTAAAACTCAAAATCCCGAATCAAAACGGACTTTTCCATGCGTTCTGGCGCTCGTCCTTGGGCGCTGCAGCGCTGGACAGAATCGTACCCAGCACTGCGGCGCTGAGGACCCAGTGCTGCGGTGCTGGTTTACTGTCCTGGGCGCCGCAGTGCTGAGCCATTGGCGCCGCGGCGCTGAGCCTTGTAGTTATCCGCGTTTTCTTGCTCCCTTCGCGTCTTTGAGTCCCGTTTTGCTTCCCCCTTCATGTCTCACACGTCCTAGACTTCTCCATATGTATCTCACACGTTCTAGACTTCTTGTAACTCTTTACTTTGGTATTCATCTCAATTCTTGGCCAACCAAGATTATTGAATCACCAATTTTCCAACAAACCCTTCCTTGATTCAAAATCTTCCAAATAAGAAGGCTTCAGGATTCGATCCACACCAATACTCTATCACCTAGAGTTGAGTCCAGTTAAGTCTCCACCAAGACTTAACTTTCCCCGGGCTAGTGACTTCGGTCTCCAAAGGCATTCGTGCACCTTGCATAGGGTATGGATGCGTTGCACTCCTTTCCGACTCTCATCACCTCGGTGAGCACAGTTTGGATGTCGCTTAGTGGTCAGCATTGCCCCAACGCCCCACGTTGGGCCACTCATGGCCATCCCAGTAAGCACATAGAGCCCCCCATTGTGCTTCTCACTCTTAAACCCTATAGGTCCTTTCTCTACCCTCAGTTTTCCTTTTTTCGCTCTAACCGAATACCCTTCATCATCAAGCTTGCCTAGGGATATCAAGTTCCTCCTCAATTTAGGAACATGCCTCACACCATGTAATTCCCTAGTTTCTTTACCTTGCATCCTCAGCCTTATGTCACCAACTCCCATGATCTCACACGTCATGTCATTCCCCATTAGAGCTTTACCTCTCTTGGCTTTATAGTTGGTAAACATCGATCTGTCGGGACACATATGGACGCTGCACCCCGAATCTAGTATCCATTTGCCAGCGTACTTTCCCCTTGAGGCTACCAATGTGTCTACAACATCGGTATCTTCCTCAGTACCAATTGCAGCCCACCCTCATTGGCCTTTTGATTTTGGACAATCCTTCACAAAGTGCCCTTCCTTATTACAAAGAAAACACCTCTTGGATCTCCTCCTTGATTGGTTGCTCTTCCTTCCTTGTGCAAGCAAAACTGCTCCATTCTCGGACTCTGATCTCTTTGTCAATTCTTTTGAGTTCAATGATGCCTTGACATCATTCATCGTTAAGGACTTCTTTCTACACAGCAACGTATCCATAAAACTTTCATAGCTTTTCGGCAACGAATTTAATAGGATAATGACCTTGTCTTCATCCTCAGTCTTGATGCCCAGTTGCTCAAGATTTATGACGATCTTGTTGAACTCGTCAATGTGAGCTCTCAATGAAGTTCCCTCGTGCATTGTCAGCTGATGTCGTTTCTTTTTTACAAGAAGTCTATTTGCAAGAGACTTCTTCATGTACAATGCCTCGAGTCTTTTTCATAGCCCAAAAGCAGTTTCTTCATCACTAACTTCTCTTAATATTTCGTCGCTTAACGCCAGGAATAAGGTGCTGTGAGCCTTTTTCTGAATCGTGTCCCAATCTTTCTGCCTGGACTTTCAGGTTGTCGCCTCATCGCTAGTTGAGTAGCTGGCCTCCTCCAAAGCTGAGACTAACCCTTCCTTCACTAGTAGAGCCCTAGCCTTATTCCTCCAAAGATTGAAGTCATTTATCCCATTGAACTTCTCTATTTCTTGCTTGATTGTAGCCATGGTTTAAATACCCCAGATGTGTATTATCTAACCTCTAACTCTGATACCAGTTTGTTGAGGGAGGTAACACCCTTCTCCCTCATGAGGTTATGTTGAAGCTAAGAACCCAAGATTCAGCCTAGAACTCTAACCTCCTTGCGCAGCGGAATAACCTGTCAATCAAGCAAAACCAACAAGAATTCAAAGCAGAAAACAAAAAAGCACAACATAATCTACGTGGTTCGGCCAATCGCCTACGTTCACGGTGGATCCAAGGATCCTAATCTCTCTTATTATAACTCCCTAGAGATTTTATAAGGAAACACAATATGAAGAACCCTAAAAAGGACCTAAACTTTTAGTGAACCCTTGCTCTACCACGAACAATGATCACCCAAACAACGGTTCCACCCTAGCGCACACAAGCACTTAGTATCTACCCAGCTCTTCCCCTCTCTTAGAGTCTCTCTCAATGCTTGATATGAAATCAAGGGTTTACAAGTGTTTGTATAGAGTATATTTCGTGCCTATTAACCCTATTCCTTGTTGGAGTAAGAGTCCACTTGTTTTGGAAGTCCAAAACTTTCCAAAACTCGAAATCCCGAATCAAAACGGACTTTTCCACGCGTTCTGGCGCTCATCCTTGGGCGCTGCAGCACTGGACAGAATCGCGCCCAGTGCTGCGGCATTGGTTTTACTGTTCTGGGTACCGCAGTGCTGAGCCATTGGAGTCGCGGCGCTGAGCCCTGTAGCTATCCGCGTTTTCTTACTCCCTTCGCGTTTTTGAGTCCCGTTTCGCTTCCCCCTTCGTGTCCCACACGTCTTAGACTTCTCCATACGTATCCCACACATTTTAGACTTCTTGTAACTCTTCACTTTGGTATTCATCTCAATTCTTGGCCAACCAAGATTGTTGAATCACTAATTTTCTAACATAAGAGATAGAATTTCACTCATGGAGTTGGAAAATAAATAAACGCTTAATAAAAGGTCATATTTAAGGATGGATAGACAAATTAACATTGATCCAAAGATAAAAAAATCAATTGTTTAGAATCAAACCATTCTTGTCACACATTAGCTTAGGACTTTCATTACCATATGTGAATATTACAAATAGAGCTAAGTGAGAAAAACCACTCCTAAAGACCTTTGTCTTCTAAATCGAACAAATGCTTTATTAAACTGAATTGATTCTTTTTTTTTGTTCCTTTTCATTTTTTTTTGACATTATGAAGAACCTAAGGAAGCATTACAATATAAGAACAATTTCTCATCAAAATAATTTTTATAATTGAATTATTCTTTAACTAAACAACCAAGTCATTCCTCAATCTGAATAATGTCATTCCAAACAAAAATTAACCAACTCAAAAGATCAATAAAAGTTTGTAAACTATTTTCTCATACCTCTCCACTCACCCATAAAAGATGTGTGGGATTAGAAAAATGTATATTTAAACATGAGAATTCTTTTGACTATATTCATTGAATCATCTATTTTACCACAATGCTTAGTATTGTGCTCAAGAAATAATTTTGAAAATTATTCTTTAGTAATCTATATAGAAAAAGTGACTCAAATAAAAAAAATTTAAAATTATACCTCAATAGAAAAATAAACATATTTGCATAAGAATTACCAAGAACAAATGTCAATTTTTTTAGGAAAATAATGATAGCAAAAATTATCACTAACATCCTATATTAATTATCCTTCCCTCCAACTAGTGTTGCAACTTTGGCATCACGGCGTTGTGGCCTGGACTACCGATCCTTGCCTTTCTCACCTTCTTTCACATCTCCGAGTCCCCTTTTTCTTCCCCATTTGCTTCCTCATTTGTGGCATTGGCGTCACAGTGTTGTGGCATGGACTACCGATCTTTTCCTTTCTCACATTCTTTCACATCTCTAAGTCTCGTTTTGCTTCCCCATTTGTGTCTTACACATCTTTATCTTTCTATGACTCTCATATTTCATATTCTTCACAATTCTTGTTCAAACAAGATTATTGAATTATCAAATCTCCAATAACTAGAATTATAACTATCTCTCAATACATCTTTCTAAGAATATTATTCTTCATATTTTAATCCTATAATTTTCTTATTTGTCAAGACATTAATCTCTTTACTAGCCTTTTTTAATGGTCTAGTGAATATATCTTAAATTACCAATTACCTATATTTTTATATTTGTTAAGACAATAATCTCTTCATTAGCCTCTTCCTTTGCTTTCTCTTGATATGCATGCAAATATCTCTCTAAATTGCTCTAAAATTATGCTCTAATTGCTTTAAAAGACTTAAGCTGTGAATATCTAAAAGCTTGGGTGAGTGTTCTTTTTATACGAAAGCCTTGGAGTCTTGAAGATGTGTTTAAAATTAGATTAAATTACGCTAATGATGAAGTGTTCTCTATCGAATGTTGGGGCATTTCCTTGAAAAGTTCCATCACTATAATGGCAAGTGATGATGGCCAGCCGCTACTAGCTGTCGTTGCCTAACCATTTGACAACTCTCTACTCTATCCATCATGTTTGGCTTCCTTCTAATTTTTTTTTTAAAATGACCTCACTATTGTATGAATAAAAAAACAGAGTCCAATGATATAAATTTTGATAATTTTTTATTGCTGGAGTTAGGCAGTGGAATCAACATCTCTATTAATTAAATTAAAATTTAACAACTATGTTCTTTGAGGGTTATTCATATTGTTTTATTTGGGATTTTGATGATATCTACCAAGTAACAACAAAGTGTAACAATAATTGATGACTTTAAAAGAGTAGAACATATATATAAAATAAGGTTTTGAAATTAGTCACGCTGGGCGATGGCTTGTTGGCAATGGAGTGGTGCAGTTTTGGAATTTTTACCTCAGCGTTATGTATTTTTCGTTGAAGTGACCTCAAATTGTGAACATTGAAGCATTTTGACCCTTATCACTACAACGTTCATCATGAATTTTTCAAAATTTCCAATTAAGTTCTGATTTTGTCTACAATTTCTACAATTTTGCTCCAAATTCTTCACTTTTCATCCTTTAATACTTTAGCCCTATAAAATCAACATTAAGCATATAAATAGCCTACTATTCACTTAAAAACAAAAAATTCCTAAATAAATTAGAGAAAAATAAATCTATTTATTTCACTCCTATCAACACCATATAAATAGTATTTCCAAATCTTTAGTACAAACATTACTACTATTAGTTCTAAATCATATATTGGATAATTCAACTCATGCTTCTTAAGCTAGTTTGACGTATAAGCTATCATATTCATATATTGCATAAACATATATTTCAATCCATGTCTAGAAGAATTATAAAATATAAATCCTTTGATGCCAAATGGAAGTGTGAGAACAAGAGCTGAAGTAAATCATATTTTTAAGTCTTAGAAACTACCTTCATATTCATCAGTCCACTTAACCTATATGTTCCTTTTGGTCAACTTTATAAGTGCTGCAACAATCTTAGAGACGTCTTTAACAAACCTCTAAGACCAAGAAAAATTCTAACTTTTGTCTTACTAATTGGTTGTTTTTAATTTACCATAGCTTCAATTTTTTTAGGATCTACAAAAACTCCATTAACTGAGACTACAAGGCCTAAAAATGTAACTCTATCTAGCTAGAACTGACTTTTACTAAATTTAGCATATAATTGTATATGCCTTAAAGTCTGCAACACTATCCTTAAATACTTTGCAAGCTCTTATGTACTTAATGAATATATAAGGATGTCATCAATAAATTCTATAACAAATCAATCAAGATGGGGAAGAAACACCTTGTCTATAAGATCTATGACTGCAATTGGATCATTAGTCAACCCAAATAGGCATTACTAAAAACTTGTAATGCCTATATCGAGTTCTGAAGCAGTCTTAGACACATCAGTATCTTTGATATTCAACTGATGGTTCCCTGATTGCATATCAATCTTTAAGAAAATTTTACACCTTGTAACTGATCAAATAAATCATCAATACTTAGTGCATATAGTGAATTTATTTATCTTATGAGAAATAATGCATAACCTTAAGGTTCCATCATTATTTTTAATAAATAATACTGAAGCTCCCCACACTGATACATTATGTTTAGTGAAGCCCTTATCTACCAATTCGTGTAAGGTCTTTAATTTTTTTTTAACTTTGAATGGGTCATTTTGTATGGCGTCTTAGAGATCAGAGCTATGCCTGAGACTAAATCAATACTAAAATCATTCTCTCAATCTAGTGGCAAACTTGGAAGGTCTTTTGAAACATATTTGAAAAATCTCTAACCATAGGAATATCTTTTAATTTAACTTCACTGATTCTGGTATCAATGGCATGAGTTAAATCGGTTGAACGTCATTTCCTGAGTAATTGTTTATCAGTCTTAGCAGATATAACACAAGATGAAAAAACTCATCGCTCTTTATAAATAGTAATATTAGACTTTTAATCTTTGCTAAGACTGCTAAATAATTACTTAGGAAATGACGTTCAGCCTATTTAACTCATGCCATTGATACCTTCTGAATGTCTTTTGAATGTTATATTTTTTCAAGAAACATTCAACTACAGCATAGTGATTATCTAACCAATCTATCATAAGTATGGTATCAAAGTCATGTTTATCAAAAGGAGCAAAATTCGTTATTATTTCCTTGCTACCCACTCTGCTAACACATCATTGAAATAACTTTTTAGCCAACAATTAATCTTCAATGGGTATGGCTACTACCAAGCTTCAATTTTAAGGTTTTAGCTCTATCCACATGAACATAAAAAAATGCGAGAAACAAAAGAATGTGTAGAACCTAGATCAATTAAAATGTAGGTCTCTAAGCAAAAAATACTCAGCATGCCTATAACAATATTTATGATAGTCTGTGCTTCCTGCTGAGTCAAAGAAAATACATTTAGGCCGACCTAACTGACCCTTATGTGGATTTTTCTTAGCTCTTAATTTTCTAAGCTGAACACTCATACTAGAAATAGGTCCTTATATTTGGGGCCCTGTCTGTTTTTGGACATAACTATTGATACTTTGAAAACCTTGAAAAGCTACACTCCGTACTAAGCTACTACTTTGTGTTAAAGAGGACAATTTCTTCTTAGATATCTAGTCTATTCTATATTATAGCAACTTATAAAACCTCTCAAACACTATCTCTTATGATACTTACCATGTATGGTACATTGGGGTTACGTCTTCACATTACTGCTACTATACTGTTGGCTATTACCCTAAGGCCTCTGACTCTCTATACTGCTTCCAATAGATAGAGACACAAAACTTCACCTAGGTCTTTATTTCTTCCCTGCTAATAATATAAGGCTCTGACTAAGGTGTTGACTATTCAAATATCATGTATAGGTTATCTCTTCTATAAGTGCTATACTACTAGATTTATCAGTTGACCAACTCCAGCCTTATTTCTACTAGAATGATTGAGTTATGCGTGTTTTTACTAAGCTTCTCTCGACTCTCATTGTAGCCCCTATTTACTCACTAAAATTACTATGCCCTATAGTAATGACTGCTGGCTTGATATTACCTCTAAGGCCCTGTTCAGATCTTTTATATTTGTCTATCTCATTCTACATTAAATATGAGAAAAATCTTGACAACTCTATAAATTGGTTATTGTACTTTTTCAATTGTCATTGATAGCTGTTCTAACTCAGAGAACTTACTTGCTAGAATGTCTTGGTAAATAGCAATGAAGCATTTAGTATTAAATTCCTTACAAAAATGAGCCCAACTAATCACTCCCTTATATTAACATGATACTGATCTTTACCAGTCATTAGCTCTATCCTCAAGTAAGAATGTGAAAAATGAAACTCTCTAATCATTAGTACATCTTACAACATCAAATATCCACTCTACTCTAGTTAGTCATGACTCTGCATCAGTCGACTCTGAAGTGTCAGAAAAATTCTCTGTGCCCAAACTGCAAACATGCTTTAATCATTTTCTTTTACTTGGGTTGCTTTTGTGTTTGTTTCTCTATTGCAACTATAACTAGTAAGGCATTAATAGACCATTCTAAGGCAAGTCTATCATGCTGTCCTTGTAGGCTGTGGCATTGGCTTGGGGTGCATCTTCTTTACAATAAGATTTGGCTACGTTTGAGGTTGGGGATAGAGAGGACTAACTTAGTGACTTCCTTTTTGATAGGTTCCTCTATTCTCTTTAGTATTAAAGAAGATCTAGTTCAGCCATATGTTTCATGTAAGGTCAGCCATGTTATGATGAAAGTCAATAAATGAAACAAATCATTAATGATATCTGTAACATGCATGCATTTTGTATTAGTCTACAGAATCTAAAAGCTAGCTTTGATACCAAACTAATAGGATCTGACCTGAGCCTTCTTCAAAAGTTAAGGTAGATCCTATGATAATATAATACTAACACACGTTATATTCATTACATCTGATAAAATAAAGCTACATGCCTATACAAAAGCATACACATCTATACGAATATATTAAATGTGACAACTAATGTATCTATATATGTGATAGTCAAACCTCTAAATATGAATTATAAATCACATTGTACGATGTCCATACGACAACCTGAAAAAGATAGAAAAAAAATAAGAAAATGGGTATGTATGAATAAATTTTTATTAATTAAATAAAATATTATTACAGATACTTTAAGAACATAAAATATCTAACAATCCCATCCAATATTTTATTTTATTTTATTTATGGTTATTCTCCAACAGCCAGCATAATTTTTTAAAGCTCTGTTGATGGGAAGAAGAATCTAATTTGGCGGTAAATCCCCCATCTACACAAATAGTTTAACCAGTTATATAAGATGCTATTGGCATGCATAGAAATGCCATTAATAAAGACACCTCTTCTGGCTTTTTCAGAGCATCCCATTGGAGTTCGAGCTTACTCCTGTAAGAACTTGCATTCAACTTGAATTATTTCATATGTATGTTAAGAGTATTATCATTTGTTGAAATAAAAGATTAAACACTAGTTGCTTGATACTATTACTTTGGTTGAAGTGGCTCAAGAATAAGAGATTACCTTATCTTTCTTTTTTATTTCCATTTAAATTACTTCTCTATGACATGTAATATCTCTTATATTTGTATCAAATTAATAAAAAATAAAGGAGTATTTTTTTTCTCCACGCTCTATTACATGTGTTAAAGATATAGGATATCAATACAATAAATCCTTACCATATTTATCATTACTCTTTATATTTTTTAATTAATATGTTATATTTTATTTTCTCATTTATGTTAACCTAAAGCCTAATAAAAACTTATTCTGTAGCATTTGTAATAGAACATAATATAGTAAAAATGCAGCCTTTATATTTTTTAAATACTACATTTTTTTGGAAACAGTCAACAATTAGATGATGATTAGCTAACTAGTCTATCCTAAGTATAGTATCAAATTCATGTATATCAAGAGAAACTAATCTGGCTACCATCTCTCTAATACCCACTCTGCTGACACCTCTATAAAATACACTCTTAGCCAATAATGATTCTCCAACTAGTGTGGCTATTACCAAGCTACTATTTTAAGGTTTTAGTTCTCTATCCACATACATAACAAAAATACGAGAAACTAAATAATGTGTAGAGCCTGGATTAATTAAAATATAGGTCTCTAGGCAAAAAATAGTCGGCATACCTGTAACAACATCTAGGGTAGCATGTGCTTCATGTTGAGTCAAAGCGAATACACTTGCTCGCATACAAGGTCAACCTAACTAACCCTTCTAGGGGTCTTTACTAGCTCTTAAAGTTCTATGATGTATGCTCGTACAAGAAATAGGTCCTTAGGAATGAAAAACTTAAAAAGATGCACCTTATACTGAGCTACTACTTTGTGCTGAAAAAGGATAATTTATCCTTAAATGTTCAGTATGTTCCACATTATAATAACTTATAAAACCCTTAAAACATTGTCCTTTATAATATATATCATGTATGGAACATTGGGGTTATGTCCTCATATTACTACTACTACATTGCTGGCTACTACATTGCCGGCTACTACTCTAAGGCATTTGACTCTCTATAATGCTTCTAATAAATGGAGAGACAACTTTGACTAGGTATCTATTTCTACCCTTGGATAACATAGGGCTCTAACTATTATGTTAACTATTCAAATACCTTGTGTAGGTTGTCTATTCTTTAAGTACTCTATTATTGGATCTATTAGCTAACTAACTTTGGCCTTATTTATGCTTGAATGATTGAGCTGTGTGTGTCTCTACTAAGCTTCTCTCAACCCTTATTGCATCCCCTATTTACTAACAAAAATCATTATGCCACATAGTTATGATTGCTATCTTGATATTACCTTTAAGGCCCTATAAGATCTTTTATATTTATCTATCTCATTATGTACTAAATATGAGACAAATCTTGATAACTCTATAAATCGGTTCTTGTACTCTTTCATTGTCATCGATAGCTGTCTAACTCAAAGAACATACTTGGTGGATGTCTTGGTAAATAGAAAAGAAGAATTTGGCATTAAATTTCTTACAAAAATCAGCCCAACTAATCACTCCCTCATATCAACATGATACTAATCTCTACTAGTCACATGCTCTATCCTCAAGTAAAAATATAGAAAATAAAACACTCTTATCATTAGTACATCTCATAAAATCAAATATTTGCTCCACTTTAGTCAACTATGACTTTGTATTAGCCAAATCTGTAATGCTAGAAAAATTCTCTGCGCCCAAACTTCAAACATGCTTTATTGTGTTCTCTCTCATTGGTTGCCCCCATGCCTATCTTTCCACTGCAACTATAACTAGTTAGGCAAGTTTATCTATAGACTGCTCAAACACGAGTCAATCATGTTGTCCTTGTGTAGGCTGTGGCATTGGTTAGGGGTGTATCTGCTCTATAATAAGATTTGACTAAGTTTGAGTATAGGTATAGGGTGGACTGACTCAGCGGCTTCCTCTCTAATAGGTTCCTCCATTCTCTCAGGTATTAAGGAAGATCCTAGTTTAGTCATAGGTTTCATGTAGGGTGCGTCATATTAACGTATGATTAAAGTCTATAAGTGCAACAAATCATTAATGATATCTTTAATATGCATGCATTATGTATTAGTCTACAGAATCTAAACACTAGCTCTAACATTGGTCCTTATGCTGTCTCTTGCCCATTCATATGCCAAATTCTTAGCAAGTTGATTGATGGCTCCTATAAATAAGCAAACAATTATCTTTGTTAAAATCAAGCATGCTTACTATTGATATAGCTATTAGTATGATTTAGGCAATTTAATTACCTTTTGTAGAACTATATATGGTTCTAACATTTAATGATACAACGCCAAAAATTGAAGATAGGAAAACAATATTTCTTACCTCTGACGCTTTCAAAAGTAGATAGTAAGTTGGCATAAATGGTAAGCAGACTTAAAATTTGTAGTTGTGATATATGAGAAATCTTCAGTTGTGTACTCTAAAGTACTTGGTTTCTTAACAATTGTCTCAACATTGTTGACCTAGTTCAGTCACATAATCTAGCATAATTTTAGTTAAGAATAAGGGGTAACTAACTCGAGAATGTATATGACATAGGGATTTGACATACAAGGACGTTGAGTTTGCCTTTGAATAAAGAGGAGACTTTGTTCATCAACTTCTCTCGTTCTGCTCGCAGTGATACATTGCAGACTGAACCAGTGACTTTGAAGCCTTTTGATTCCCATTTGCAAATGCATTCATTAAGGTCTGTTTCATTCCTTGAGTAAGTATGCACAATTACACCTAGCTTTGTTAATTCCATAACAACATATTCATGGGTTAAAAACAAAATTATTCTAAAATCTCAATTTCAGTAAGACTGTTAAGAGAAATCTTTGTTGTAAGGTTCCATTAATTTTTAAAATTAATATACTAATATGGTATTATTACTCATCTTAATTCATTCTTGTAATAGCCCGTATTAGGTGCTATTCAAATTTTTAGAATTTTTACTTCTATTTTGTGAACTAATCGATCACATAAATACTTCAATTAGAGTGTAAAGAAAATTATGTAATTTTAAATATATTAGTGGGTGAATCTTTTAACCTATTTACACTCGCAATGGTTAATTGCTTATTTCTCTTCTAATGCGTGTGCAATCGTAGTAAGTGATCTTTTCAACATATTTACACTCGCAATGGTTAATTTCTTATTTTCTCTATCAAATTGAAAATTTGGAATAATATAACTAGAAATTTAAATCCCACTATAATAGGAAACTAATATCTCCTATATACTACTATATTTAAATTTTATTATTTCCTGATTTTGTGTGATCTTACTATGATTCTAGAGACTACTTTCTATTTCCATTTTATTTTCATTTAAATTACTTCTCTATAATATGTAATACCTCGTGTATATATATCAGATCGATAAAAAGTAAAGTAGTATTTTTTCCCCATGCTTTATTATATGTGTTAAAGATATAGGAAACAAGACAATCAATCCTTACCATATTTATCATTACTATTTATATTTTGACTTAATATGTTATATTTTATTTTCTTCTTTATATTAACCTAAAGTCTCAATAAAGACTTATTTTATAGCATTTGTAATATAACATAATATAATAAAAATGTAGCATTTACTATTTTTTTGTTTCTCTTTAATTTTATGCTACCTTATCTTTTCTCATATGGTATCAGAGTATTTTTCTTATTTTTCTAACATGGTATAAGAGTTAAATATGATCCTTGGTTTATCTCTTCCTTCTCAGAGTATGTTTTTTTTTCATTTCTATCCATTAAATTTTTTTTTCAGTCATTATTAACTCACTACAAATACTATTCACCAATTATTCCAGTTACTGTCTCGGTTCTTGAGTACACAATGTAATACCAAATAGTGCAGAACATGCCGACCATTTTAACCCTACTAGAATCATTCCAAGATAATACCAAAGTAGCGTACACATGTCTCACAAAGTTTTTCTCGCCATTGGTCGTCCAACTTAGATCTTGGCCATTTTCGAATGCATTATTATTCACCGCCTTTCTCAGACGACTCAAAACTTATTTTTTATTCGAACCCCACTAGAATCACATCAATTGGACTCTAGAAATAACCTCATACATCAGAAACCCTCGTAGCCACGAACTTCATTGTTTTTCCTGAAATCCCTTTCTCCCACGATTGAATTGTCACCACCCATACCATGATAATCATACGCCATACCATTTTCGGCGAGTGAATCGATTCCTCCACTACTATTTAACTCTTTATCATTTGATCTATTAATCTATGGTGTCAATTTTTCCATTTGACACCCCTTTTTGTAAGGATCATTTTGCAAAATCTTTAAAGTTTAGTGGACATTTTATAATTTATAAAAGTCTTGGTGTCATTATGTAATTTATAGAATTTTTGGGTCTCTCTTTAATTTTAATAAATTGGCAAGTGAATCTCTTAACGCAATTGCACACCCAACGTTTGATTTTTCTCTATCAATACGTTTGCATTCACAGTGATTGGTCTTTACAACTAAATTGGTGGGTGAATCTCTTAATGCACTTGTACTCGCAACTGTAGATTCCTTGTTTTCTCTATCAATGCATTTGTAATCATAATAGTTGATATTTTTATGCACTTTCACTTACAACGGTTGATTTCTTATTTTCTCTATTAATGCGTTTGTAATCTTAGTGGTTGATCTTCTCATTGCACTTGTTTTTGACAATATTGTTACTTGTCGACATTATTGTCACTCTTTGACAATATTGCCTCTCTTTTACATTTATCTCTCATTGACAATAGTTGCCCCTTTCCGACAATTGTTTCCCTTCTTTAATATTGGTTCCTTCATCCGACAATAGTTGTCTTTGAATGCACAATTAAATTTCTTTTTGAACTCAAGTTTCTACTATCTTGAGTTTGAGAGCGGATGTTAAAGATATTTTGAATGAATATGTTATAATTTGATTCCTTATTTATATTAACCTAAAACCTATATAAAAAGTTATTCTAAAGCATCTGTAATAGAACATAATATAGTAAAGATGTAACATTTATAGTTTTCTTATTTCTCTTTATTTTTTCACTGCCGTTATCTTTACAGTTTTCTTATTTATATTGCCTAGTTTACGACAGATCGAGATCACACTCTCTTATTTTTGAATCTCAAGGCACTCATAAAGTATGCCTTTTACAAGAAATACTCACAAAGAAATCAATCTCTCTTGTAAACAAAGGGTTTCTCTCACTAAGAATGACAAAGAACATTTAGATCACTTAGATATCACAAAGGTTATAAAGATACTTATGTTGATCACTAAGATATGTTTACAAGCCAATAAAAAGCCTTTACATAGGCTTTAGGACGATATAGGTTGACCATAAAAGTGTAGGAGTCGTTTTAAGGAGTCTTGGAATAAGTGAGAGTCGAAACAAAACAAACAAATACGGGAAATTATTTTTTGCACCGGCGCTGCGGCGCCCACTCCCTGGCTCTGTGACGCTAGGTGATCATGCCCCACTTACTATTTGGGATGCCGCGGCGCCTATAACTAGGCACTGCGGCGCCTACGCCTCGGCACTACTATTCGTCTTTCATCTTTCTTTTGCGCTCGTCTTCGATCTTTATGTACCCAATGCACTTGGCTTACTCTTTAAATCACATCCCAATGATTTTTAATCAACTTTCTAACAAATTCTATTTTTGATTCAAAATCATTCACAAAGTATCTTGATCTTTCATATCCGCATCTTCTGTCACCCTCACAAAGTACTGACTTCGGTTAAGTTCTTGTATAAGATGAACTTACCCGAAAAAAAGTGGCTTAGTCAACATGTCAGCAGAATTTTCAGACCACGCTATCTTCATTAGATTAACTTCACCACTTTAGACAATCTTTCGAATGTAATGGAGCTGCACATCAGTGTATGGCACTCTGGTTATCACAATACACACCGGTGTTCACATCTTCAGTAACCATTACCTCCGCGCATATGCCTTTCAACTATATGGCCTCCTTAATAGGTTCACTAATAGCGATGTACTCCGCCTCTGTGGTAGATTGTGCAACAACATGTTGTAGAACAAATCTCTAACACACACTACACCCAAACACTATAAATACGTAACCCATCAATGATATTTTCTTATCTAGATCACCTATATAATCTAAGTCTATGTATCCTTTTACCATTATAGTGTTGTCCTTATCCTTTTTATACATCAACCTATAATTCAACGTTCCTGTAAGATATATCAAAATCTTTACCATAAGCTAGTGATCCTTACCTAAATTTATCATGTATCTACTCACCACACTCACAAACTGTGCTATATCTAGTCTTGTGCAAACCACTGCATAAATGATGCTCCCCACAGTGCTTGTATACGGTACTTTACTCATCTGCAGTTTCTTGTCTTTGAATATCGGCGATTGTGCTACTGAAAGTTTGAAATGCATAGCTAAAGAAGTAGAAACAACCTTTGAATTGGACATACCAAAATTTTCTAAGATCTTGAATATATATCTCTATTAAGAAAAGAAGATAAATCTCTTCTCTCTCACATGATATTCATACTCAATATCCTCTTCGCTGCTCCCAAATCCTTCATCTTAAACTCACCACTCAACTGCTTTTTAAGTTTTTATATCTCTTCTATATTCTTACATGCGATCAACATATTATTAACATATAGAAGCAAATACATCATCTCACAACTCAAGTTTTTAAAGTACACGCATCCGTCATACTTGCTCCTACTAAATCCACAAGCCATCATAAACTCATTAAATCTCATATATTTGCTTTAACCCATATAACAACTTTTTAAGCAAATAAGCATGATCTTCTTTCCTAGGCTCTACAAACCCCTATAGTTGTGTCATGTAAATTGTCTCTTCAAGTTTTCTACGTAAAAAAGTTGTCTTTACACCTATCTTCTCTAGATGTAAATCAAGGATTGCACACATATCTAATAGAATTTTAATGGATATGTGCTTGATGATTGGAAGGAATATCTCATGAAAGTCAAGTTCATTTCTCTGAGTAAACTCTTGTGTAACTAACTTAACCTTGAATCTCATAAGCTTTATCCTCGGTATTCCCTCTTTCACCTTATACATAAATTTGCACCAAACTAGTTTCTTTTAAGGTCCCTCTACCAACTTTCAAATATTATGTTTTCTAAGAGAACTAATCTCTTCTTCCGTGGTCTGTTACCATTCATTCTTATTTTCACACTTCATAGCCTCACCATATGTTCTATGTTCATCAAATTCAAGAGTGTAAGTAGAATTAAAAACATGAACAACTAAATCTAGTTGTGTATACTTGATTGGTAGGTTAATCGTTCTTCTTAGCTTGTCTCTAACTAGCTGGTACTCTTGAAGTTCCATCTTAGGAGTCTTAATCTTTCTTTGGGTGAACTTTGAGGAACTCGCCAGTGAGCTTGGTTCATCTTCAAGGATCTCCTTGTTGAGGTGTTGATATGGGGGGCATATCAGATCTATACTCAGGCTCCACTTTAACTTCTATTAACTTGGATGCTGAGTCTTTTTTGGACACAGGTTCTTCTTTCTCATTTTCTTAGGAGGCTTTCAACATTTTCATCTCATTGAATATCACGTCATGGCTTATGATACTCCTTTGTGGTGTTAACTCTTTATACCACACCTTATATTCTTTCACTCATTTGGGATACTTTATAAATACCCATTTAATAGCTCTAAGTTTTAATTTTCCCTCATTAACATTAACAAATGTATGACAACCAAAAATTCTAAGGTGGTCATACTTAAGAGGGTTGCCAGACTATTTCTCTTCTAGCATCTTGAAGTCAAATATTGAAGAGAGACTTCTATTAATCAAATAAGCTCCAGTCACTATAACTTCTCCCCAAAATGCCTTAGACATCTTTGTATTGGTAAGCATGCATCTAATCATTTCAAGTAGGTTCCTATTTATTCTTTTAGCTATGACATTCTACTGTAGTGTTGATATTACCATTCTATACCTTACAATCCTATGTTAGCACAACAACTATCAAACTCTCTATTACAATACTCGAGACCATTGTTAGTTTTTAGTCTTTTCACTAATTTTGCCAGTCTGATTCTCAATAAAAGCCTTCCAAGTCTTGAATGTGTCTAACACTTGATCCTTACTCTTCAACATATAAACCCATAGCTTTCTTGAATAGTCATTAATCAAACTGATAAAATACCTAGCACTTCTACGAGTAGCTGTCTAAGCTAGTTTCTAAAGATTTGAGTATATGTAGTCAAGAGTCCCCTTAGTCTTATGGTCACGGGTACTAAACCATACTCTATGTGCTTTCCCAAGCATATAATGTTCATAAAACTCCAATGAAACCCTTCAAACGCCTTTTGACTAAATAACTCCTTCAGGTTTCTCTCGCCTAGTTGTGTTAGTTTAAGATGCCACAACTTGATTTGCATATTCTTATCATCTACATAAATTAATGCAGAACTGCTTACAACTTCTTCCTTTAGCACATAAACACCTTTGTGCTTAACTCATCTTATTACCACTATAGAACTCTTCAATACTTTTAAAACCCCTCCATCGATCCTAATGGAACACCCATTTTGATCAAAGTCTCTAGTGAGATCAAGTTTCTTTTGAGGTTAAGAACATACCTAACTTTTGTCAACTTTCTCACTTCCCCATCAAGTAGCCTTAAACTACCAATTCCCATCATCTAATAAGTAACGTCAATTTATTTTGAAGCTTTTATAAATTGTTAAAGAGTTAACAAAGTAAACAAAAAGCAACTTAAGGCAAATAGCTTCCCGATAGTAAAATAGAAACAAGTGTTGTTTTTATTCAATTTAGTGTTTTTACTAAGAAAGAGAAAGTTACTATTTTAACTTGAGGAAGCCCATTATATCCCCAACTAGAATTATTAAATCACGCTACCCATTAACACCTTACCACCACTAATGGGTTAGAAATTTATAAACTAAGACTTGTGTTGACACATATGAAAAGTAAAACTAGAATCAAGAACTCATTGTTCAGTACTCTTACCATTAGTAGCGACTAGAATCTCTGCGATGTCATAACTATCATCATAGGCAAGCACCATTCGCTTTCTTCTTATCTTGTGCTTTCTTATTTGAACAGTCCTTTATAAAGTGCCCCACTTTCTTATAGCAATAGCATTTCTTAGGAATCCTAGACTTCGAACTCGAGCCATTTTTCCTTTAATCTCTATATGAGGACCTTCCTCTTATAGATAAATTTTTTGCATTGCCCTCAATCTATTATTCCAATAGCTTTGAGTTTAATGATGATTTCACATCGCTCATTACTAAACTCTCTTTGTTGTAGAGTAACGTATCAACAACACTCTCATAACTATTGGGAAGTGAATGCAGTAGGATAATCGTCTTATCTTTATCTTCTATCCTGATGTTGATAGACTCGAGATCAAGAATAATTTTGCTGAAGGCATATATATGATTTTTCATTGGTGTCCCCTCTGACATGGACAATGATACAGCTTCTTCTTTAAATCTAATCTATTAGCCAACGACTTTCGCATATAAAGAGAGTCAGACTTCTTTCAAAGACCAATCACCATCATCTCATCTACTACCTCCCTCAGTACTTCATTGTTCAATGACAAAACGATTGTACTGTGAGCTCCTTCTTGAATGTCCATTCTTTCTTCTTTATCCTTAGATGACTCTGGCATTTTCTCCTCTTCACTAGATATAGCTATAGTCTCCTCTAATGCTGAGCCTAACCGTTGACTCACCAACAACGCCTTAACCTTTATCTTCCACAGATTGAAGTAATTCATCCTATTGAATTTCTCTACCTCATACTTGAGTGTGGCCATGTGTGCTTAAAACCATTTGTTAAAACGAAAGCAATTAAACAAGCAAATATTCTAAGTAATATAATGTAGAAACAAGTAATTAAGAATTTAAAGTGAGACAGTAGAAGAACAACATACAGAATTTACATGGTTCGACAACTTGCCTACATCTACGGCGGATTCAGATTACACTATCTTATTATTGAATCTCAAGACACTTATCAAGTATGCTTTTTATAAGAAAGACTCACAAAGAAATTACTTTATCTTGTAAACAAAAGGTTTCTCTCATTAAGAATCACAAAGAACACTTAAATCACTTACATATTACAAAGATCATAAAGATATTTGTGTTGATTACTAAGGTATATTTACAAGTGAATAGAGAGTCTTTATATAGATTTTAAGACGATTTAAGTTAATTCTAAATTTATGGGAGTCGTTTTAAATTGGAATAAGTGGGAGTCGAAACAAAATAAATGAAAATAAAAAATTATTTTTTGCACTGGCATTGCGACGCCCACTCATTGTCTAGGGTGCCGTGTCGCCCATAACCTAGCATCGCGGCACCCATGCCTGGGCATTGCTATAAGTCTTTTGTTTTTATTTTACGTCCATCTTCAATTATCACGTACTCAATACACTTGACTTGTTGTCTAAATTATATTTTAATAATTTTTAATTAATATTTTTAACAAGACCCAACAATAAAAAATTAATTTTTTAAGATTTAAGCAGATTTCAAAGATGATTAGAATTGAAATGGAACCAAGAATTCATTGGCAGTAAATCCTCCTTCAACACAAATAGTCTGGCCGGTTACATAAGATGCTACTGGCATGCATAAAAATGCTACCAATGAAGACACCTCGTTTTTGGCTCCCAAGATCGCTCCGTTGGAGCTCGATACTTCAATTCCTCCGATAAAACTTTTTCATTCAGAAACAACAGGAGAGAAAATTTGAGACCAGTAAGGAACATGCTAGTGGAAAATTACATATATATTTTTAAATTTGAAGATGAACAAGTGCAAAACATGGTAGAATGTTTTCTTGATGTGACGCCTCCAAGTGCTAAGCCTATCCGAACTGGTCAGATCGATGAAAGCAATTATAAACTAACATGTATCATAAAATAAAAAAAATACTTATCCGTATATCCAGTCTTAAATGTTCATTAATAATTTGTTTAACGTGAATCAGTTTTGCTATTCTTTTTAGTGCTGAATTATTTATGTGTATGTTTACTTTTTTAATAATTTTATTAAAAATATAGTGAATAAAATATTGTGATAAAAAATTAATAAAAAATATTAATGTGTGATATTAATATTAATGTGTAAAATAATTAAATATATTAATAATATAATATTATATATTAATAATAATATTACATATTAATATTAATATTACACATTAATAAAAAGAGAGCCAATACTTTAATAATACTAAGCTATAGTCTATTTATGCAATCACGATGTTAAAAAATATGTTACTTAAGATCATGTTCATAACAACACTTTTTATTGTAATTTGTTTTTGAATAGTGCATTATATCTGCTGATTGCAATTAGACTCTACTTATTATATATTTTATAATACAATTCTGACTTGTACACTAATAATAAGGAATTAATTTATATCCAATAACATAAGACTAATCTACACTCTATATAAATAGAAAAGTTAAATCACCTTTTATGTAAATGAACCGACTTAAATTTAACACCTTCAAAAAGATTGTTCCAGATACCAACCGATTGGCCAGTAGGGCGGTTGACATATTTATTCTGATAATTAATTTCTCGTAACATGCCATGGATTTTATTGTAAGGTTTTCATACCATATCTTATTTCAGGGCTGAAATTTACACTGTCCACTTATTTATATTGACCGTCAGTGGGTTCATTGCATAACAGTTACGAATTAAAAGTTTCACCATCATATGACTGATTAGGATTGATATTGAAGGATTAACAATTAAGTAAACAAACCCTAGCTCTCAAAACTCTCTAAACAAAAGAACCAAGAGTTGCGGCCGCTAAACCCCCAGAGAGAGGCCGACGGCCTTTCTCCGGAGGCTTCCTCTTTTCCTTTTTGTTTCTATCATACTCTCTCTTTCCCTCCTTTCACTTCTGTTTTTGTGCGGTGTTACCATTTTTTTCTGTTTCAGGTGTAGGTGAGGTTTTCGGCCGGCGAGCTCTTGCGTGGGTCCGTGATCCCTCGGCTGTCGCTGAACCTCCTCGACACCGTCGAGCTTCTCAAGCAATCACCAGTCGTTTCTCCGGCAGTTTTCCTGGCAGTGCTCATACGGGTTCATTTTGGACGGAGTTTGTGTGACACGCGCCGCCCCTCCTAGGCCCCCGACGACAATGCCCCTGTTCTGCCCTAGCCGGACTCAGCCGTGTTCCACTTTCTTTTCATTTTCGGCCATCTCTCTGATCATCCTCCACACCGTCCGCCGTCAGACACCCTACCACTGCTTCGAGCTGCGGTGCTCCTGCAGCCTGTGCCTCGCCTGAACGAGTTAGTGTGCCTCTGCTGAGCCCGCATCGCGCCTCCCTGGGTCACGGTGGATCTGGTCCAGAAATTGGCGTGCTTTCCGGCCTTTTATCGGCCATTTTCGGCCGTGCTCTGTCTGTCCTGCGACGGCTATGCTCCTGTCTGACGGTACTCCGTTCAGGAATTTTTGTGGTACCTAAATATGTGCCGGTTGTTTATTTGTTGTTGTTGATTGTGGTACCGGAATATGTGTCGATTGTTTGCTTGATTGATTTTTATGCGCGTTTGCTTGTAGTTTTATGTAATAAGATTCTCTCCCTTTTTAAGGGATCTGAATTTCCCTTTCTTCGGAAAGGTCTGAATTTTCCTTTCTTCGGAAAGGTCTGTATTTTCCTTTCTTCAGAAAGGTTGGTTATCCATTTCTTCAGAAAGGTCTGTCTCTATATCTTTTGAAAGAGTCTTGTCCTTACCCACTATGGGTATGGCAGCCTTCTTCTTTGTAAGAGGCTTGAATCAGATACTCTCAAAATGTATTTATCTTTCTCTGTTATTCCTTTAATATGTATATTAAAGGATCTTAATGTAATATCTTAACGATATTAATGAAATGATATGATTCCACTCAAAAAAAAAAAAGTTTCACCATCTTTTTTTTTTTTCTAACGACAAACCTCCACTAACAAGACAATATATTAAATTACAAAAATAAAAAAAAATAGAAAATTAAGGAGATGTAGTGAGACTTACCCCCTCAAAATGTTCATGAAATCAACACAAAACAATTATAAAAAGCCCAAAAGGTGAAACAATGAATTAACCAACTAAAAATAGTTAATGAAACCTGTAATGAGGATAGCCATTAGCATTCTTATGCAGCAAGAATAGAATTTTCGAAGGAGCTTGTACCCACCGCATAAAATCATCAAACTGTAAATTAATATTCACCAAACAATATACAATACCATTATTTTCTTGAAACGTATGAATATAACCAAAATGCATGAGGCACATACCACAAATAAATCTTCCATAAAATAACAAGTTTCTAAAAAGAATTTAACTTAAGGTTAAAGAAAAGATGAATAAGAAATAAAGAATCATATTCTAAAACTAGCCTATGCCAACCAAGAGCATAGGCAATTTCATTGGCCCAGATTGCTTCCATAACTTCCACATGAAAGGCTATTTCAACCTCTAAAGAACAGGAGAAACCCTCCAAAGAAAGAGCTCATCTCACCATTACTCGATTATATTACCCCATAAGTTGCGAAAAGGTTATTTATCACTCTGAATTATAATTAAAGTGACAATTTACTTACACTATTTTTTAAATTATCCATTTATTTCTCCTATTCATTTAAAATGACTTTAAAGGAGTAGAAACATTGTGATATACATAAATAATATATACATATATATAATAAGGTTTTTAAATTAGTCGCATCGTTGGGTGATTGCTTGGTGGCAATGGAGCGGTGCAAGTTTTGGAATCTTCACCTTGGCGTTATTTATTTTCCGCTAAAGCATCCTCACGTTGCGAACGCTTGAGCATTTTGACCATTATTGCTACAACGTTCATCTTGACTTTTTTAAAATTTTCAATTAAGTCTTGATTTTATCTCCAATTTCTACATTTTATCTTTAAATTCTTCACTTTTCATCCTTTAATACTTCAACCCTATTAAATCAACATTAAACATATAAATATTCTTCTATTCTCTTAAAAGAAAAAAAAAACTTAAGTAAATTAGGAGATAAATATATATTTATTTCAATTATATCAACATCATATAAATAGTATCTCTAAATCTTCAATGTAAACACTACTGCTGCCAATTCTAAATCATGGGTTTGATAATTCAATTCATTTTTCTCAAGCTGCCTTGAAGTATAAGTTATCACATTTCCATGTTGTAAAAACACACATTCCAATCCCTAAAGTCAATCTTATTTTTAAGTCTCGAAAACTACCTTCACATTCATCATTCCACTCAACCTTTATATTCATTTTGGTTAACTTTATAAGTGGTACAACAATCTTAGAGAAGTCTTTAACAAATCTCTAGGACTGAGAAAAATTCTAACTTTTGTCATACTAATTGGTCGCTCTTAATTTACCACAACTTTAATTTTTATAGGATCCACAAATGTAACTCTATCTAGCTAAAATTGAAATTTGCTGAACCTAACATATACCTATTTATGCTTTAAAGTCTGCAACACTATACTTAAATACTCTGCATACTCCTCTGTAATCTATGAATATATAAGGATGACATCAATAAATACTATACCAAATTGATCAAGATGTGGAAAAAACAATAAGATCCATGAATACAATTGGAGCATTAGTCAACCCAAATGAAATTACTAATAACTCGTAATGCTAATATCGAATTCTCAGGCAATCTTAGACATATTAATATCTATAATCTTCAACTGATTATTACTTGATTGCAGATCAATCTTTGAGCAAATTTTATACTTTATAATTGATCAAATAAATCACCAATGTGAAAGAATGAGTACATGTTGCATATAATGACTTTCTTCAGCTCATGATAATCATTATACAACCTTACGGTTCTTTCATTGTTTTTAACAAATAATACTGATACTCCTCACAGTTATACACTAGGTCTGATGAAACTTTTATCTACCAATTCTTGTAAGTAAGTCTTCAATTTTTCAACTCTAAATGGGTCATTCTGTATAGTGCTTTGGAGATCAGAGCTGTGTTGACCAAATCAATATTGAAATCATTCTCTTCATCTAGTGGCAAACCTAGAAGGTCTTCCGAAATACATTTAAAAAATCTCCAACCATAAAAATATGTTTCAATTGAACTTTGCTAATTCTGGTATTAATTGTATGAGTTAAAAGGCTTAACATCATCTCCTGAGCAATTGTTGACAGTCTTAGCGGATATAACACAAGATTGAAGAATTCATTGCTTTTCACAAAAGGTAATATTAGGCTCTTAATGTCTTCTGAATGTTACATTTTTTTTTAAAACAGTCAACAGTAGCATGGTGATTAATAAACAAATCTATCATAAGTATGGCACTAAAGTCATGTATATTAAGAGGAATTAAACTAGCTACAATCTCCCTACTACACACTTTGCCAACAAATCTTTGAAATACATGAATATACTAAATGTAACAACTCATGCAATTATGTATGTCATGGCAAACCTCTAAATGTGAATTACAAATCAAACTATACGATGTTTATGCAACAACTTAAAAAAGATAGGGAAAATAAGAAAAGGGGTATGTATGAATAAACTTTTATTATCAAATAAAATATTATTACACATACTTTAAGAGTATAAAATAATATAAAATGTCTAACAATTTCATTCAACATTTTATTTATTTATTTATTTTATATATTTATGGTTATTCTCTAACAACCAATATAATTTTTTAAAGGTTTGTTGATGGGAAAAAGAATCCATTGACAGTAAATCCTCCATCGACACAAATAGTTTGGCCAGTTATGTAAGATGCTGCTGGCATGCATAGAAATGCCACCAATGAAGATACCTCCTCTGGCTCTCCAGTGCGTCCCATTGGGGTTCGGGCCTTTATTTCCTTCATGAATTTCTCATTCTTGAGCAACTGCAACCAAAGTGACCATATCAAACAAATTGTGTTTAATCTCCTTTTTCAAAAATTAATGATACACCTAACATATATATGAAATAATACAAATTAAATGCATGTTCTTACAAGTTCTACTAGGGGAGTTCTTATGTACCAAGGCGCCACAGAATTGGTCCTTATGTTGTCTCTTGCCCATTCACATGCCAAATTCTTAGTAAGTTGGTTGATGGCTCCTACAAACAAGCAAATAATTATCTTTGTTAAAATCAAGCATGCTTGTTATTGATATAGCTATTAGTATGATTTAGGCAATTTAATTACCTTTTGTAGCACTATATATGGTTCCAACATTTACTGATACAACGCCAGAAACTGAAGACAGGAAAATAATATTTCCTGCCCCTGAAGCTTTCAAAAGTGGATGTGTGAGTTGGCACAAATGGTAAGCAGACTCAAAATTGGTAGTCATGATATATGAGAAATCTTCAGTTGTGTACTCTAGAGTACTTGGTTTCTTAACAATTGTCCCAACATTGTTAACCTAGTTCAGTCATATAATCCAGCATGATTTTAGTTAAGAATAAGGGTAACTAAACTCGAGAATATATATGACATGGGGGATTTGACATACAAGGATGTTGAGTTTTCCATTGAATAGAGATGAGACTTTGTTTATCAACTTCTCACGTTTTGCTCGCATTGATACATCGCAGACTGAACCAGTGACTTTGAAGCCTTTTGATTCCCATTTGCGAATGCATTCATTAAGCTCTGTTTCATTCCTTGAGCAAGTATGCACAATTGCACCTAGCTTTGCTAATTCCTCGATGACGGCTTGCCTGATAGAAATATGTGGTCAACAATAACATATTCATAGGCTAAAAACAAAATCATCTAAAATCTCATTTTCAGTACGACTGTTATGAGAAATCCTTGTCGTAAGCTTCCATTAATTTTTAAAATTCACATATTAATATGGTATTATTATGCATCCCAATTCATTCTTGTAATAGTCATTATTAGGTGCCATTCAAAGTTTTAGTATTTTTACTTCTATTCTATGACTAATTGATCACATAAAATATTTCAATTAAAGTGTAAAGATAATTATGTAATTTTAAATAAATTGATGGATAAATCTCTCAACACAATTGCACTCGTAATAGTTAATTGTTTGTTTTCTCTACCAATGTATTTGATCTTCTCAACGTACATATACTCGCAACAATCAAATTGAAAATTTGGAATGATATCACTAGAATTTTGAATCCCACTATAATAGGAAACTAATATCTCCTGTGTACTACTATATTTAAGTTTTATTATTTCCTTATTTTGTGTGATCTTATCATGATTTTAGAGAATACTTTCTCTTTCTATTTTATTTTCATTTAAATACTTTCTCTATAACAAGTAATACCTCTTGTATTAGTATCAAATTGATAAAAAATAAAGTAGTATTTTTTCTTCATGCTTTATTACATGTGTTTAAAGATGTAAGAAATCAAGACAATTAATCCTTAATATATTTATCATTACTATTTATATTTCGACTTAATATGTTATATTTTGTTTATTATTTATATTAACCTAAAACATATATAAAGATTTATTCTACAGCATTTGTAATAGAACATAATATAGTAAAAATATAGCCTTTATAGTTTTCTTATTTTTGTTTATTTTTATACTACTATTATCTTTTCTCATATAGCGTCAAAGCATTTTCTTATCTTTTCTAACATGGTAACATAGTCAAATACGATCCTTGGCCTCTCTTTTCCTTCTTAGAGTATGTTTCTTTCCATTTCTATTTGTCAAAAAAAAATTTCTGTCACTATTCACTCATTGCAAGTATTGTTCACAAACTATTCCAGTTACTATTTCGGTTCTTGACTACACACTGTCAACACCAAACGGTGCAGAACATGCCGACTGTTTCAACCCCACCAGAATCATTCCAATATAATGCCGATGTAGTGTACACTTGTCTCAAAAACTTTTTGTTGCCATTGACCGTCCAACTTAGATCTTGGTCATTTTCAAACGCATTATTATTCACCACTCATCTCAGACGCTCAAAACCTATTTTTCGTCTAAACTCCCACCAGATCACATCAATTGGACTTTGAAAGCAACCTCATGTACAAGAAACCCTCGTAGCCCGCAAACTTTCTCGTTTTTCCTACAATCACTTTCTCTCATGATTGAATTATCACCACTTATACTACACAATCAAACGTCATCGACCATCTCATCTAGAGCACGTTATACCAATTGGATCTTCCACACACTCTCATGTGCCATACTCCGATCTTGGCCATTTTTTTGCGAGTGAATCGACTCCTCCACCATTACTTGACTCCTTATCATTTGATCTATCAATCTTTGGTGTCAATTTTTTCATTTGACACCCCTTTTTATAAGGACCTTTTTGTAAACTTTCTAAAGTTCAGTGGACATTTTATAATTTACAAAAGTCTTAGTGTCATTGTGTAATTTTTAAAAATTTTGGGTCTTTTTATAATTTTAATAAATTGGAGAGTGAATCTCTCAACACTTGCACTGTTAATGTTTAATTTTTCTCTATCAACACGTTTGCATTCACAGTGATTGGTTTTCATAACTAAATTGATGAGTGAATCTCTCAATGCATTTACACTCGCAATGGATGATTTCTTGTTTTCTCTATCAACGCATTTATAATTGTAGTAGTTGATATTTTCAATGCACTTACACTCAAAATGGTTGATTTCTTATTTTTTCTATCAATATGTTTACAATCGCAGTAGTTGATGTCCTCTATGCACTTGCCATTTTAACAATATTGGTATTTGTCAACAACACTGACACTCTTTGACAACATTGTCACTCTTTCATAATGTTGTCTTTCATTGACAATAATTTTCCCTTTCTAACAATTGTTGACTCTCTCCAATAATGATTTCTTCATTTGACAGTAATTGTCTCTCAATACTCACAATTAATTTTTTTTTTTGAACTCAAGTTTTTATTATCTTGAGTTTGAGATGAGATGTCAAAGATATAGGGAATTAAAACAATCAATCTCTACCATACTTATATATATCATTTATATTTTGAATTAATATATTATATTTTGTTTCTTTATTTATATTACCTAAAGCTTATGTAAAAGCTTATTCTATATCATTTGTAATAGAACATAAAATAGTAAAGATGTAACCTGTATAATTTTCTTATTTTTCTTTATTTTTTTCACTGTATGTTCTCTCACATGGTATCAGAATATTATTTCTTAATATTGTCTAACATTACTTTTATTTTGTAGACTAAACAATCACATAAAATACTTCAATGAGAGTGTAGAGACAATTCCAAAATTTTACTTCTTCCTTGTCAACTGACTTGTTATATCTTGCATTCCATGATAAGTTGTTATCTTGTTAATTTTTATTTACTAATTAGTCCTAATGTTGAGAAATGCTTAAAACGAAAAAATGAGGGATGATTGCATTTTGTAGCAGTCTTGACCTTTTGAGAATTAAGATTTCAACTTTTTGAATTTGAACTATGTAAAGCAAGAGGGCTTTACTAGAAATAGCTAGCCTCAAAATTAGATCTTAAAATGTAATCAAGTTTAGAAAAAAAGAATGTGGAAGACTAATTAAGAACAGGTAGTGAGAAAGAATAAGAACCCGAGGCCTTTGGTTCCACCGGTGACAAGAGCAGTCATGCCCTCAAGAGTCCATCTGTTGTGTCCGCCACAGCCATCTGCCTGCAGAGCCATTCTCTCACTTTCTCTTATATTCTCTAATAAATTTTGTTGCTGCTGCTGCTCATCTCATTAACTTGGAAAGGGTTATATACTGACGATATCATGTGAACTGCCAGCCACTGGTACATGATGCGAATTCAATCAAGGAAAATAAACGGGGAAAGACTGCATATGATATGTTTTGGATTATAGGGACATTGGATGTGGCTATCACACTAAAATCTGTAGCATAAAAACTACAGATGCTTGGGTTTGGGCTGTTTTGCATGCAATGGAAGTTAGGTTGTCTCTTGCACATGCCAACATGTGGTTGGAAACATTCACAAGTCTTGAGAATGTACATGTTACATTATTGATCAAGCAATATCAAATCAAAGTTTCAGATTAGTTTTCGTTTATAATAACTAAAACCTTTTCACATCAGCTAACTTAATCTGCCGACCTACGAACTTTGACCTATGAAAAAAAAAATTAATTTATAAAAATTCGAAAGGTGAAACGTGCACAAACAAATTATTTTGAATAATTAAATTCCAGATGTTAATACCAACTTACTTTTCCAATTTTTAATTAGAATGCAAATATTTGACCGTTGAGTTTGGTATGCTTCATCATCTAAGACCCAACTTTTAATTTAACATATGGTCATTTACATTATTTGGGACAACAACAACTAATTAGGTCAAGGATTCTCTTTATAAATTATATGCAACTCTAATCAGTCTAATTAACCCTACATTAGACACCTAATTTTAGTCTTGCGTATACAATGCGATCACCTTTGTTTTATAAAAACTTCATCTTTTAATTACTACTAGAACTTATTCCTTGTTAATTAATTTTCTAAAACAAAGGGGGTCGCTTTCTTTTCCCTGAAAGTATCATGACATGCACCAAATTTGTGCTCACATGATTCAACACATGCCCTTGTTGATTGATCTTTGCTCAATCAATCAATTACGGGTTCAATTGGAATACCAAAGTGGGTGTCATTGTATATAGGTGAAAGTTTCAGAATTTTACAAATTTACTTCTTTACTTTTGAGAATTTTTCCAATTTGCAGGTGAGTAAACAAGAAAAAAAAAATTTAAGACTCAAATTAGTATTTTGTTCAAAAATAGGGTGCTTAATGTTTGAAGTGCTTTAAAGGTAAGAAGGATACTCGTAGATGCTTAAAATTTATTGAGGAATATCAAACATTGAATATTAGATAGTGAGTGAATGATCAAATAAGAAATCAACCTTATTTATAATATATGAATTTAAATTATATTCAAAGTATGCATGAATAATTACAAAGTGATCAATTCAATTTAATTGGAGATTAAGTCTGTCTTAATTCATAATGCAATGAATAAATGAAAAAATTTAAGTGAAATTCGTCCATTAATAATAAAGCATTTTTCATGAAAATTATGATTAAATTAATACAAATTCAAATGAAACAATAATTTTAATTTATTCCTCTTCATCGTATCTTTTACGACCTATTTTTGAAACTCATTAGTCGGTGAGTTGAATTATTCAATAAAATCGGTTCTAGTTAAAATACACTTAAATGCAAAATTTAGGCCTATTTCAAAGTGGACTTTAGTTCTAAATGTATGCAGTGGAGAGGGCTGGTTATCCTTTTAATAACGGACCACACAATAGGAATTTTTTTTTTTCTGGAGCAGATAATTTAGATGTTCAACGATGATATACAATTGAATTGGAAAGAAAAATCCAATGGCAGTAAATCCTCCATCAAGGGCGTCAACACAAATAATCCTCCGTCTCGAACTCCATGCATAGAAATGCTACCAATGAAGACACCTCATTTGGCTCCCAAGATCGCTCCATTGGAGTTCGAGACTTCAATTCCTCCGACAAAACTTTTATTGAGAAACTGCAAGAGAGAGAATTTGACACCAGGAAGGAACAAGCTAGTCGAAAATTACATATGTATTTTGACAATTGAAGATGAACAAGTGCAAAACATGGTAGGAATGTTTTCTTGATGTGACAGCTCCAAGTTCTAAGCCTATCCGAATTGGTCAGATCGATATAAGCAATTATAAACTAACATGTATCATATATACAAAAACAAAAACAAAAATTACTTGTTTGTGTATCTCAATCTTAAATGTTCATTAATAGTTTGTTTCACATGTATCAGTTTTTATATTCTTTTTTTACTGAATTATGTTATGTGTATGTTCACTTTTTTAATGATTTTATTAAAAATATAGTGAATATAATATTGTGACAAAAAATTTAATGAAAAGATAGCCAATACTTTATTAGTACTAAACTGTAGTCTGTTTATACAATCATAATGTTAAAAAATATATTATTTACTGTAGATCATGTTCATAACTACACATTTTATTGTAATTTTTTTTTGAATAGTGCATTATATAGGCCGATTACAATTAGACTCTACTTATTATATATTTTATAATACAATTCTAACTTGCACACTAATAATAAGGAATTAATTTATATCCAATAACATAAGACTAATCTACTCTACCTTCAAATAGATTGTTCCAGATGCCAACCGATTGGCCAGTAGGGCGGTTGACATATTTATTCTGATATACAATTAATTTCTCATAACATGCCACGGATTTTATTACAATGTTTTCATACCATTTTTTTTTCAGGGCTGAAATTTACACTGTCCACCTATTTATTTTGACCACCAGTGAGTTCATTGCAAAACAGTAATGAATTAAAAGTTTCAACATCTCTCTTTTTTTTTGTAAAGACAAACCTTGACTAGCAAGACAATCTATTAAATTAAAGAAATTAAAAAAACTATAAAATTAAGGGGATGTAGTGAACCTTACCCCCTTAAAATGTTCATGAAATCAACACAAAACAACAATAAAAAATCCAAAAGGTGAAACAACAAATTAACCAACAAAATAGTTAGTGAAACCTGTAACGAGGATAGCCATTAGCATCCTTATGCAGCAAGAACAACATTTTCGAGGCAACTTGCACCCACAGTATAAAATCATCAAATTATAAATTAATATTCGTCAAACAATACACAATACCATTATTTTCTTGAAACGTATGAATAGAACCAAAATACATATGAGACACATACCACATATAAATCTTCTACAGAGTAATAAGCTTTCAAGAAGGATTTAACCTAAGGTTAGAGAAAAGATGAATGAGAAATAAAGGATCACATTCTAAAACTACTCTATGCCAACCATGAGTACAGGTGATCTCAATAGCTCAGATTGCTCTCATAATTTCTGCATAAAAAGCTATTTCAACCTCTAAAGAATAGGAGAAACCCTCCAAAAAAAAAGATCTCGTCTCTTTGTTACTCAATTACACCACTCATAAGCCATGTGCTGTGGATTACCTTTAGAAAGCCCATCTATATTCACCTTGATCCGCTTATATAGAGGACAATTCTAAAAAGGGAAAAGGATATTTATGCTTATAAATTATAGTGAAAGTAACAATTTACTCATGCTGTTTTTAAAATTACCCATTCACACCTCTTACCATTAACTTTTTCCATTAAATTGGATGGTAACAAGGGCAATGAAGTCTTTTAGTTATAGAAGACCATGGCACAATTTAAAGAGTTCTAACCAATAATGACTAGTCGTTCACCACCGTTGACCGTCGATTACTGATCGTTGACCGGTGCTGACTAGTGACCGATAGTAAAAATTATCAAAATTAACATCATTTGACTTAAAATTTCATAATCTATGGGATGGTGAAATTTTTTTCATTAACGAAGCACTATAGAAGTGTTAAAATAAGGAGAATATAGTAGGAAGTGGTGGCCATTGTTGTTCACTGTTAAACGGTAGGGGGTGGCGTGCATGCCACCACCTAACCCGTTTGACGACCAACACCATCCGACAGTGGTAGAGGGCAACCATCACTGTTCGCTATTAAAAAGTGGGGTAGTGGTATGCACCAACGGTGGAAAGCGGTAGCTATTGCCCCTTTTGTCGGTATGCCATGCATCGGGTGATTGTGAGCATTTTTTTATTTTTATTACATGTCTTACATGCAATAGTGCACATCAAAATTAATAGACACAATATATATTTCATTATATTAATGAAATAAGAAATTACCCTAAAAGATAATTTGGGGTAGTTTCTGTTTTCAGAGTTTTACCCTGAAGTGATCCCGCAAACAATTATAGTCTGTAACTCCCATGGGATTGCAAAGCTAGAATGATAACTTTAATTCCAATAGGAATCATTTATTGAAACAACTCTTGCTTTTTTATCTCTCAAGCTAATGACTAACACTTGAGTAAATTTTGTAACATTTACAAAGTTAACTACCCTTTGAATTTCATAAGGCTGCCATATATATAGCTATTCCCGCCACCTATTTTGGCCAATAAAACTGATATTAATGGCCTAACAATTAAAAGCATGACAAGGCTTTAATATAGCCACTTCATGCTTTCAATTTACTTTGTGGCAATGAGCTTTTGGTGCTAGCCTTGTACAAGGAGATTAGTGGCCAAAACCTTGTCAAATGCCATTGACAAATGATACCTCATACCTACAAATTAAGCATGACAAGGATAAATACTTTTGGTTATTGAATTGTCTCTCAAATGGCCATTAAACATGTCGTGCTTTCAAATTCATTCAATTTGTAATTTGCAAATCAAAAGAATTACTTTTGAATAGCCAATTAGAATTTAACAAATGGTTAATGATAACCATTAAAATAATCAATTCATTTTAATATAATAATGGTCGAATATATAAATATATGATGAAACAACAATTGTTTCATAGTTTGATTCATCAACACTTAATTTAACACTCATATAAATTATTAGCACAATTTAAGGCATACACTAGATAGATAAAAGTGTCAAGACTTACTTGGTATAATTTTAAATTTGACACTTAAACATTAACTACTTCTTGAGAAATCTTGAAATAAATTCATATTTTAAAAAATATTTTCAGATAAAATTGTTCAACTCGATGCGCTACCCCAATGCTTAATGAGTACACTTCATATAGTGATACTCCATAAATTCACACCAATTTTGTCTTACGAAACTTTTTCGTAACTCTATAACCGATGTCTCACACATACACGTTATCGATAAATAAAACTATGCATTAAACTATACAAGTTAAGGTTAAGCCATATTCGTACTACACTAACAAAGAAGAAGATAATTCTCAATTGAGAAACAAGTTGAAAAATTATTGATAACTTGGATGTGTAAAAAAAAAAATGAAAAGCCTATTTATAGTTAACAAATTCATTACCAATCCTACCAAGAAAAGAAGAAAAAAATCTAATCCAATTTAGAACAGGATTTCTATCTAAATAAAACAAGCATAATAACAAATGAATTCCTAACTTGATTTTTCTAATTTAACTTGAACTTCTTACATTAGTTTACCCCCTCTTAAAAGAAACTCATCTTTGATTTTTGCTACAAATAAAAAATTATTTGGAGGATGAAATTTATAGTAGATCATCATATCATTACTTTGAAACTTAAACATGTAGTCATTGTAGACCATCTTGTTAGAAACTCAAAAATAACCAAATTCCATTCTTTTCTTTTTTTTTTTAGCTGTGAATATTTTGCGGAATCATTTCTTGTATAATATAATCAACATTAAACTTTTCTAAAACATTTCATGTGTTGCTCACTGTATTCTTCAAATAACTTTGTCTTCTCAAACATGTCTTCTTTAAGAATCAATTTCTTGTCTTCATAATAAACAAGCAAAACCATATCAATTATAGCCAAATTCCCTTTTACTTAAGCTTTCTCTTTGATAACAAGCTTCAAACATTCTTCAACTTGAACTATTAAAATCATATCAATCATCGATGGATTCTCTTGAACTTGACTTTCTAATGCAAGCTTTTTATGTGAAATATGTGACATTTCTTCCACAACCTTATTTGAATAATCAAATATCTTATTCACATCTTCAACATCAGATACAATCTTTTCATTCATAGCGTTTGATAAAGTGTCCAACTTAGGAGCTATTTCTTCTTTAAAGATCTTGAATAATTCTTTAGGCATATCAGAATTTCTAAAACTAACATTGTCTCTCATAGGGAATACGTAAACCTTATCAGCAGAAAGTTTCTCTTTGCTTGCATGTAGTTCTTTAATTTCATCTTGAATTCTTAAAAATATTTGTTGTATTTGCTCAAATATGTACTACATCTTTTTCCATATTACACTGCAGGGTCAAGATTTCAATAGTGAGAGCTTGATTAAAGTTCAAACGAGGAATCTCAATTTTTGGCTGTAATGAAATCAATTTCTTCAATGCTTGATTCTTTTCCCTTTGTAACTGCAATTCAACTTGTGAGACTAATTTGACGACATCAAAATAATAATGGGTGATTAGTGATTGAAAAGGAATTCTTTCTTCAATATCGACATGTAATCCTCTCAAAAATCTTGTAATCAACTTATCTTCTTCCTTGAAATAATTTACACGAACATGATATCATCGTAACTTAGAATCATAAACTTGGACAAAATTCGTACCTTGTTGATAATAATTAAACTTGAGAAGTATTATCTTAGTATACTCTCATGGAATAAATTCTCGTCAAATCATCCTTCTTATTCTATTCCAAATTCTAATTTTATCTTTATCTTGTTGAACTCGTGTAATGCATGTCTAATTAATTAAAAAGAAACATACTTGACTTGCTTATTTTTATGAACATATATAATTGAACATAAAATCTTCAATCTCAAAAGTCCACTCAAATATCTTTTTAGAATTGTGAATACTACCATTGAAATCTAAAAGGTACGAATTTTTTTCCAAGATGCCATTCTCTCTCTCTCTCTCTTTCCTCTTTAATCTATTCACTTACTCTTTTTTTTAATTCTCAATTTTTTTTCACTCATTCTTTTTGCTATTCTTTTTTAAACTTTTTCTCTTTTCATTTAATACGTAGGAAAAAAAAAACTAAAAGAATAGAAAGGAAAACAAAATTTAAACCTAACTTGAGGGCAAAAGTGTAATTTTCCAACAATTTGGCATTTTCGATGATCAACAATAAAAAAAGAGATGGGACTTGGCCAAATCTAAAAGAGTAGAGTTTGGTGAGTGAGATGATGTCGCTGGAAGTGGCTAAAATTCGATGGTTGATCGTAAAATTGAAATAAAGGACGGTTGAGAATGGGCTTCATTTTTTAGGTGACTATGGGCTTGAAAGGCAGCAAGGATGGTCAAATTTTGATGGGTGGTGTATGAGGAGCATTTTGGTACATTTGTTCAATGATGAGGATGATTGAAACGATGAGATCGAGACAGTGTAGTTCGTTGTGGGTGCTAATGGTTTTATGTATTTTCAGTGGTCCTCACCTTGATTTACGATGGTGGCACCTCGGTTTTATTGACAGGTAATTTTTAACTTGACTTGTGGGTAGATCAATAGTGGGTGACGGGCGCAGTGGCGATTAGTAGCCACCGCAATAGCTGCTAGGGTTTTGATTGGACACATTTTTTGTAGTTATTTTTTTTATTTCTATTTTTTTAATTTATTTTACTGTAGACAAAAAGAAAAGGAAAAAAAAGAAATAAAAGATTTTTTGGTTTATTAAAACACAAAAAAAAATTTAAAACATTTCTTTTGGTTTTTTCTCAAGAGATGGAAAAAAAGGTATTTTATTTATGCTTTTTTTTTTTAAGAAGTGGAAATTGTTATGGTTGATGGTGTGTCTAGATTTAGTATTTAGATGGGTGAGAGTGATAGGCGACCTAGGAAAGTTATTGTGCCTGCACAAAGATAGGCTCTAATATCACTTGACACAGTGTAGAAGCAATAATAGATAATGTTATAGCGTATGTCTCAAATCCACCGGATAAAACACTCACAAAGGAATAAGATCATTTTTAATTGAGAAATAATTAAAATATTATTGGTAACTTAAATTTGTAAAAAAGAAAATTAATAATGTCAAGTTTATTTATAGCTAATAAATTCAATAATAATCCTAATAGAAAAAGAAAAAAAATATTTCAATCTAATTTAGGTTAGAATTTTTATCTAAATAAAATAAACATAGAATCTAAATAACATATGAATTCCTAATTTAACTTTTTAACTTAATTTTTTAAATTTGACTCAAATTAACTTCCTACATCACTGAATGTCTTAGTAGAAATTGCATTCTATAATCTAAAATAGAGGAAACACTCTACAACTGAGTCTGAATAATAAAAGCAAATCAACCTAAAAAAACCAAGCAGTAGGATAGCAAACAAACATTATGAGATTTTGGAACCTCATCTCAAACAGGTCCATATTGATCTCTAACTTTTATAAATTAATGCGTTTGTGGGTTTTAATAGTCAGAACATCAGGTAGAATTTTTAATAATAGTTTCTTACCTTTTCAACCATAGAGTTTTGATGCACCAATGCGTGACAGAATTGGCCATTATATTGTCTCTTGCCCATTCACATGCCAAATTCTTAATGAGTTGGTTCATGGCTCCTACAAATAAATAAAGCATTCATCTGCTTGAATTTAATTCAGTTGAGTTTGTAGATATTCATAGCATGTATATAATATATGGTTTAGGTAATTTAGTTACCTTTTGTAGCACCATTTATGGTTCCTACATTTACAAATATAATGCCATAAATGAAAAACATTAAGTAATATATCTTGCCCCTGATGTTTTAATAGAGGATATGCAAGTTGGCACTGTTGAAAGAAATCAACCTTAGCACTAATTTTTTTATGAGATTGGCTTTTGCATTGATATCTTTTTGTTAAAAATTTCTTTGGCATACACTCCAAATAAATTTTATGCGCATGCAGAAGACTTAATTTATAAATAATCAAGAACATAAAAGATTAATATACCAATCAAGATAAAGAAACAAATCACAAGACACAAGATATACGTGATTTGATAAAATGCTACGTCCATGGAGAATCAATGATCTAGCTTTTTTTATTTATTAAATTATTGAGTATCTTCTACATTACTATGATTTTACAAGACCTCTTAGTATCTATCATTGTAGACCTCTAAGTATCTTTTAAATCACTATGATCTTAATAAGACTTCTTAGTATCTTTCATACATTATAAGAGATTTAATCCAAGGAATACAAGAATAGCCCGAGCACTCTCAAAAGGATCTTTGGTGCTCTTTTTGTTCACTCAAGAATAAAGATATCCTTAAATGTTACACCTTAGTACATCGTTCACTTAGTGCCTACCTAACTCCTTTATTCTTTCTTATTGTTGCTCCCTCACCGAAGGAGATTTTATTCGACACAATAAGTCCATTCTTAATTTTTTTTTTTATCTCACATTGAGATTAGGCTAGAGTCTAACATCTAACCCAAAAATATTATCCTAAGAATAGACTCAATGTGTCGAACGAAATGGTCGTGTTGCTCCTCACTGAAGAAGGTTTCGTTTGAAGAGGGATTATTGAATTGTCCCACATTGTAGTAGTAAGATAAAAAGGTTTATAGGGAGAAGGGGCAAATCACCTAAAAGGTTAGTATTTTGGGTTGGATGTTAAACCTTTGGCCTAAATCCCCAACACTTGTGTTTACATCTTAATACCTTAAATGCTTAGCAAACTCTAAGGGTTTATAATAGTTTATATGGAGCTTACAAAGTCTATAAAAATCCTAAACATAATTAGAATAAGAGTTGTAGGAGTCCAAATCTTATTTAAAGAAGTCAATTAAACCAAAAAATGAAATACCCATAAATTACCCCGCGTGAATAGCATTAGGTAAACAGTACTCACTCTTCTAACTTTTCTTTTTGCTCATTCGTCACACAACCTTCTTATACTAGACTTCTTGTTGACTCTATATTTAGTATTATTCTCAATTCATATCTATAAATAATTGTTGAATGACCACTTCTAACAGGCATAAATGAAAAACAGACTTAAAATTATTGGTTATGATAAATAAGAAATCTTCAATTGCGTACCCTAAAGTACTGGGTTTTCCTATATTTGACATACAATAATATTAAGTTTTCCATTGTATAGAGAGGAGACATTTTTCATCTGTTACTCTTCTTCTACTCTTGATGATACATCCTAAATTGAATCAATGACTTTAAAGCCTTTTGAATCCCATTCACGTATGCATTGATTAATCTCGACTTCATTCTTGGAATATTATGCATGGTGGCATCTAGTTCTAATAATTCTTGAACAACAATAAGCCTGATATTATGACAATTATTAAATATCCAAGTATTATCCAAGAATAGAAGAAAGAACAAAAATAAGACAAATTGAAAATAAAAAGGGTAAGAAAAATAATAAAAACTTAGTTCTTTGATTCTGCTAATGATAAGAGTAGTTGTACCCTAAAGAGTCCATCTGTTGAGCCTTCTACTTGTTAGAGTTAATGCTTACGTGCCATTTTAATATTCTATAAATATTAATTTTTTAATATTTATACAATAAATATTTTGAATGTTAATATTAATTCTATAGTACTAAGTTTGTTACGTTATAGACATTGTATGACGTAAAGGAGTTCAGATCTAGTCTAAAAGAGTTTAGATTAGGGCTAAGAGTTAACATTACTGAGAGTTATAAATGCGGAGAGTTAGCACTATTAAGAGTTAGCAGGTTATAAGAGTCAAAAAAATTCTAAGAATTAGAAGTCTTGTCTAAAATGAGATAAAGACTTGAGAGTATATTAGTAATAATATAGTTGCAAAGAGTTACAATAGATGATAGAAAATGTCATTATGTAAGTATATTCTTAAACACAATGTTCCTAATCTATGTTCACCAATGCAGGTCTATCGGTGAATCATTATTAAATAGATTAGTGTATGTCTATATTTGACTAGTGCAGATAGTTGTTCTTATCTAACCATGAACTTAGAGCTTGTATACGCATGCGGGTATCCAATCAAGGTTGAATACTAAACAAACTCATAAAGACTTTAATAGATGTCCTATAAAATCATTAAAGAAAGGTCATTTCAAGTTGAGTAGCATTCATGGTCCTTTGACCTGAGTGCCCGGTGGGCTTGTGAGTGATCCACCATACTTTGGTTTTACATATGTCAGAGACTTTTCATGGTCTAACCATTTTGTGTCACTAGGTATGGTCTGATACTCATGGAGTCTGGTGTGCGTAGATATGGGATCTGTCAGCTTACATAAGTAAGTTGTATATCTGATGCTTCGAGTTTGTATCTTAAAAAATCTTATGACCATAAGTAATAAACTTGGGAAAGGAGTTTCCCATAAGGTTAAATAATATCGCAAAAGTGTTTGCATATTTTGTTTATCAACATACGAATCTGGAGATAAGTTCATGGATGAGTAAATGGAGATTTTATGGTACTAATCTATATCCTCGTACATCCAAGGTATAATGACAGAAGGATTAAACGTATGTATTTCGACCTCAACTTGCATGGTCTAACACGCTGATTTGTAATATTTGTGACATATGCATGAGGTATTGTTCATATACTTATGAAATAGTTATATTTAACTAATCGAACATGGACCTAGGAGTCCCGCAATATGAAATATACTTGTTGTGTAAGAAAAAACCTTAAGTCTCATAAAGTAATAACAAAATATGTCTTTTAAAAAAAAAAAACTCAAGTCTCACAAAGCACTCACTCAATTGTACTCACAAAGACACACAATTGATCTCTCTTGCAAACTAAATTTTTTCTCTCTTGTGTTTGTATTGTGATCACTTATATTATGTTTATAAGTTAATATAAAGTCTTTATATAGGCCTTTGATGACCTAGGAAAACCTTAAATTAAGTGAGAATTGGTTTGAAAAGTTCTAACTCGATTGGACGGGTTTCCTAAACAAAGGGAATGTTTCTCTCATTAGTGCCGCAGCGTTAAGACTAGGCAGTGACTTCTCCATCTTCTCACCTCTTTCATGTTCTTGCGTTATACATATTTAGCTTGATCGCAAAATCATATCCTATTGATTTTTAATCAATATTCTTATAAATTCCCTCATCGATTCAAAATCATCCACAAAGTATTTCAGATCTTTCATTTCTTCATCTTCAGTCACCCTCATATAGTAGTAAGTTAGGTTAAGTCCTTGCATAGGAGAACATAACCAAGGGACGTGGCTTAGTCAACTTGTCAATAGGTTTTCAGACAATGCAATCTTCGTTAGACTAATCTCACCACTTTGAACAATCTCTATGTAATAGAGCCGTACATCAATATGTTTCGACCTCTCATAAAATACTTGATGCTTTCTTAGATGTATAGCACTCTGCTATTACAATACAAACCGGTGTTAACTTCTTTAGTAGCCATTACCTATGTGCAAATCCTTTTTAACCACACAGCCTCCTTAATAACTTCACCAATAGCTATGTACTCTGTCTCTGAGATAGATAGTGCCACCACATGTTGTAGAATCAATCTTCAACAAACACTACATCCAAACAATGTGAATACGTAACCCATCAACAATCTTCTTTTCTCGATATCACCCATATAATCAGAGTTAACGTATCATTTTTTTCATTTCATTCTTATTTTATTCCTTTTATACATCAATCCATTATCCAACATCCTTTTGAGATATCTCAAAATTCGCTTCACTGTAAGCCATTGATCCTTATCTGAATTCACCACGTATCTATTCACTACACTCACAGTTTATGCTACGCATGTTCTCGTGAAAACCATCAGATACATGATTAGTGGGCTGGTATCCAATTTTTACATAAGTGTTTGGTTATTTTCCCTCGAATTTAAGATTTATAAACTGGCCAAGGTTTCATAATCAAATCAAGTATCTGTCTATCCTTAGCCAGATGGCATAGTCATCACATGCCTATATGAGCTAAACTTTATATCCCATAATTCCTTATTATTTAAAGCTCTCAAACTCTTATATGTTCTGTTCACCTAGATATTTCTTGTTTTATTTAAGATATAATGGTTATTTATAAACTAACACTCAGTTAGTAAAACATTATCTTTAACATATATACATGAGAAACTATTCCTGATGCATCCATGATACCCTTTCTGTCTATTACAGGGAGTGATATAATTCACCTAATAATATTTGGTACAAAATATCAATTATACAATGTAATGCTTCTGCCAGAATGAAAAAATGACTTAAAAATCCTAACAACTGCCTCGTTTAGGAAATCTCCATTTCTTACGTGAAACTTACCTTCTCCTTTCAAAGCATCATGCAACATTTTGCTGAAATGAAAATGACAGGCTGTATTTCACACCTTTATAATTCTTAGCATCACATGTCAATGAAATGTCTATGATCAATAAATAAATATCTAAATGGTCTATCTTTCCAAAAGTAAAGTACTTTGAATAGTAATATTTATTATTTAAAACCTCACCAAGTGAAAACACTTTCCAGTGTAATTATTCTCTATTTATGGTTTGTATATATCAAATAATTTTTCAGATGAAGCATAATACTACTTGCACATCTCATGCGTACATGCTCATACTGAACATCATCAGACATAGAGGCCAGAATATGTGATTTGACTCTCAAATCATTCTTAATCCATTTTTGATAAAATTTTCACTTATTCTAAAGAGATACTATCAAAAACACATCTAATCATCTATTGACCATTAATATATCCAAGTTTTTTTTTTGAATTTGAGACTATTCTCAGATTCATTGATAAGTCTAAATATTTCTCGATACCCTATAGTTGGTGTGCTTAGATCACGTATATTAATGAATTGCTCATACTAATATTATCTCTATAAGATACTTAGGTGATGTTTAGTAGAACATTTCAATCGTTAATTAATAAGGCTTTAGATTATGGGTATATCTTTTATATATTTTTTAATTTAAAGACACCTTTCCACTACTTTATATAATCTCCTAAATCTCATAAAAGGAAAAATGGCAGTTTAAACCTTTAAAACTATACAACGAAAAATAGACTCTATTGGCATTTTACTCCAGCCTTATGTTTTATCAATATTGACCTTTATAAACTCAAAAGGTAGGCAACTCTTTTCAATTGCAACTCATACAAATCTTTCCACTGATTTTAAATATACCTTATCCTCATACTTTAGCAATATTGGACAATACATTCGCATATATTTGCCTCATCATATGTTTAATTGGCATAGTCTAAATTACAACGACCATTCCCTCATACTTTAGCAATATTGCAAAAGATCGAAGCGACCCATTTAATACCGTATTAACAAGATGAACCATTGATAAGTATATTTTAGATCCATAATCTAATCCTATTTATCTTAATAATTGTTTATTTTTGAATAATTTAAGAGCTTTTTATACATTAAATGTTATTGTTATAGGGTTAAATCAAGAGAATATGAAAAATGATAAAATTAGAGCAAATAAGGGAAATTGCTATAGAAAATTGCTATGGTACTTATGAACGGTAATCGCGAACAATGATTTACTATCGTATTTTGTTATAGTGACCAACGCTTTGGCGTCTAAAAATGAACAACCTAGCGTTTCGACAATTCTATAAATAAACTCTTTCGCCTCCAAATGCTAGAATTCGGCTCCTAACTTAACTCTAACTCATTTTCTCTCAATCTAACACGTTTATAACCCAGAAATCATCCTCATATTGTGCAAAACAATATTTAAACCTATTTTGGAGAGAGATTACACAATCAAGAGCATTTTGGCTAACTTTCGGAGGATTCAACCAAAGGCCATGGATTGATTGGAGGCATCATTGTCTTCATAAATTCGGTTTAGAATTGTTGTATCATGTTTAGATATTATTATTCAGCCATTAAACTCTTGTTATGTTGATTTAATTTCATTATCTAGGATTATAGCCTTTAACTCAACACGTGAACTTAATTGTCGTATTTGATTCTCATTGTTATGAATTCAGTTTATTATTCAATTTGTATTGTTCTTAATGCTTTCAATATGCTAGAAATTGTAATTGGATGATTATGGAATATTAGGATAAACTTGAAAAAAGCATCCTATTATTTAGATTTAGACAAATTAATGCATGATTGTGGAGTAATATCTACAAGTTTCAATATAGGATAAGAATATACCTATATGGCATGTATGGTCAATATAACTTGTTCGTAATGAACCTTGATTTATTTGAATTACCATAAGAATATAAGAATTCAATAGATTAAGGTATAATCACTCAACTATTGGAAGAGGCTTGTGATGAAATACATGTTGTGACCAATAATTAAACTGAGGGATTAAAAATGGGATAATGAATTCATATTGAGAGATAACTATAATCCTAGATACTCTTCATATGGTATTTACGCTTACATAGTTTGTACAATTAAGATTGATTTGTAGAATTAGTAATTAGTTTTAACATAAACAAATAAAATTTATTATTTTTCTGAATAAAAGTGAGAAGACACAATTTTAGTACTTGGTTAAGAATAATAATAATTTCTCGTGGGATCGACACTCAACTCATCATTTATTACTTGTTCCTGATAAAGTGCACTTGCGCTTAGCATAGAAATCACATAACAACTATTGCGTAACATTATCTTATGATGAAACACCATTCAATCTGATTAAGAGAGATTTTTACTTTCTTGTCCCCATCTCATGAGGATGTGATTCTTGATCACACAATTGTTTTGTATAAGCACAACAAGTCCCACCAGAATGGCTCCTATTTTGGTTACCAGCATAAACTAATGAGGTACAATTTATAATGCAATTATTATAAAAACTTATAAATTGTATAAAATAAATATTTTTAAACACTTTAAAAAATAAATTATTGGAGTAACTGGTGTAATTACAACTTTTCTTAAGTTCTTTATGCTGTGCAATATTAACCTTAACAACTCATTACCTTAGTGCTGCGATGCTAGGCCTATAGTGATGTGGTGCCGAGACTTGGAAACCACAGTACTGTGGTATTGTATGGTGATGGGAACCCTAGCGCCGCGGCGCTTTTCATCAGCACTGCAGCGTTGGAGCCTGGGCAACCTCAGTGCAGCGGCGCCAAATGACACTGCCGCGGTGTCCTTTTCAATTGCATCCCAAGTACGTGTTTTTTTAACATTTGAATCGCATAATTAACAGCATCGAGACATTCTAATTAGGCTATAGACACTCTGATTAATCACAAACAGCACACAAATATGCGCTCTAATATCAATTTATTAGTGTGTTATGCGTATGGTGAATATGTACATTTTAATTTTTTTTTTGTTTACACATTTCACATGCAAAGTAAACGTAACGGAATAAAATATATACATATAAATTTTATTACATTTATGAGATTAGAAATTACCCTTGAAGATAATCCGGGGTAGCTTTTATTTTCAGAGTTCACTTTAAAGTGCTCCCGCAAACAATTTTAGTCTGCAACTTCGGTAGAATTACAGAGCAATAATGGTAGCTTCCTATCGGAACACGGATTGTTAAAGCAACTTTTTGCTTCTTGTATTATTCGGCCAATATACTAACTATTAGTGTTTATTTAATTTAGTTAACTTACTTTACTAACTCACTTCACTTGAATTTACAAATGAGGAAGCAAACCTTATATAGCTATTTTTGCTTCCTACTAAGCAAATGAAATTACATTTAGTGTCTTCCAATTACAAGTATGACCATGCAAATTAATTTTGCCACTTCTTGCTTGCAATTTCACTTGGCAGTAAAGTTCTTTTAGGTGGCCAAATTATTTTAGGCTTGGTGGCCAAATCGAATTACAAAGTCAATATATAAAGGCACGTCGTGCTTTAAACAAAAGCATGGCAATCATGCATTTAGCCATTCTTTAAAATGGAGCTTTTTAAGGCACGTCATGTTTTAAACAAAAGTATGACAATGCATGCATTTCATTATCTTAAGGCATTAAATGAATTTTTATTAACAAAAGTTGGTCATAGGTTGCCAAGTGGCCCACTTGTGGCTAATCATATTGTACCACATGGCCACTCAAGCCCAATCATCAAATAACACTTGTTATGCAGCCTAAGCTTAACATATAAGTTTATGTATTTCTCGTGAGATCCTAAAATGATTCCTGCTTTTTAAAATTTTTTCGGATTGAACTGTTCGACCCAATGTGCTACTTGAATGCTCAACGAGTACACTTCATATTGTAAGACTCTATAGGTTCATACTTATTTATTATATAGAACTCTTTCATAAGTTCATAAACAATGCCCTACACCCACGTTATAGAATAATAATATGGCATGTTGAACCATACTAGTTGAGGTTAATAAATATTCGTATAATCTCTCCATCAATATCCTAGAATAGCTGAGACATAGATCATAATCGTCAAGTCTCCATATGCTTAACCTTGAACTTATCTCCAGATTCGTATTTTTATAAACAATATCTGTAAACACTTTTACGTTATTATTTATCCCATGGAAAACTCTTTTTCGGGTTTATTGTTTATGACCATAAGACTTTTTGAAATACAGTCTCAGAGCATCAAGATATACAACTCACCCATATGAGTTGATGGATCCCATATCTACACACAGTAGACTCTATGAACATCAAACCATACCCAACAACACCCAGCAATCAGACCATGAAAGGTCTCTGACATGTGTGAAACTTAAGTAAAGTGGATCACTCATAATCCCACCATGGTGCTCAAGTCAAGGGACTACAAATACTACTAAACTCGAGAGGACTCTCCATTAACGACTTTATGGGTTGTCTATTGAAAGTCCTCATTGAGTATGTTTAGTTTCAGTCTTCACTGAATACTCGTATGCTTATATGTGCTTCCACTAAACTTATAGTCTACTACTATTAAACATCTAGACCATACAAATATAGATATACACTAATATATATAATAAGGTTTTTACCAACAGACTTGCATTAGTAAAGATAGATCAAGAACATATTTGTACAATGGCATTTTCTAGCACTATTTACAACTACTTGCAACTATGTTATTACTAATATATCATTATGTCCTTGTCCCATTTCAAGTAAGTCTCTAATTCTTTAGATTTCACTGACTTTTATAATCTACTAACTCTTAGCACTGATCTAAACTTCTTTAGACCAAATCTGAACTCCTTTAAACAATACAATATCTACAATATTACAAGCATCTTACCATATATAATTTGATATTAATGATTTATTCAAAATATTTATTATATAAATATTAAATAATTAATATTTATACACTATTGAAATTGGACATAAGCATCATTTTCAACAATTGGTACTCTTCAAGTTCTATCTCAGGATTCTTAGTCTTTCTTTCGGTGGATTTAGAAGAACTTGCAGGTGCTTTTGGCTCAACATCAAGGATCTCTTTGTTGAAGTACTGATTTGGGGTATATCAGATCTACATTTAGACTCTACTTCAACTTTAATTTATTCGGGTGTTGAAACATCCTTAGGCACAGGTTCTTCTTTCTCATCGTTATAGGAGACTTTTAGCATTATCGTCTTATCGAAATTCACATCACGACTTATAATAGTCTTTAGTGATCTTTACACCATACTTTGTATCCTTTCACATCTTTAGGTACCCTATGAATATCCTTTTTATAGTTTTAGTTTCCAATTTCTCTTACTTCATATGAACGAAACCTAAGCATCTAAATATTCAAAGATGATCATACTTGGAAGGGCTGCCTAACCATTTCTCTTCTAGGGTCTTGAAGTCTATCACCGATGAGAGACTTCTATTGATCAAATAAGTTGTAGTCATCACAGCTTCACCCTAAAATGCCTTGGACATCTTTACATTGGTAAGTATACATCTAACCCTTTAAAGTAGGGTCTTATTCATCCTCTCTACCATACCATTCTACTACGGTGTTGATCTCACAGTTCTATGCCTTGTAATTCTATATTTAACGCAAAACCTATTAAACTCTATATTGGGAAACCCAAGGCCATTGTTAGTCCTTGGCCTCTTAACTTTTTTGCTAGTCTAATTCTCAATAAAGGCCTTCTATATCTTGAACATATCAAACACTTGTTTATTGCTCCTCAACATATGAGTCTATAGCTTTCTTGAATAGTCATTTATAAATGTGAGAAAATATATAGCCCCATCAAAGGTTGTTGTCTCTGCTAGTCTTCAAAGATCTGAGCGTATGTAGTCAAGAGTCCTCTTTGTTTTGTGCTCTCCAGTACTAAACCTTACTCTATATACTTTACCTAGCACACAATGCTCACAAAACACCAATGGCTGAAACTTATCTTCTCCTAACACTTTTTAACTAAATAACTCATTCAGGTTCCTCTCACCTAATTATGCTAATTTAAGATGCTACAACTTAGTTTGCATATTCTTATCAACCACTGAGAATGTTACAGAATTACTCACTACCTCTTCATTTATCACATAAACACGTTTATGCTTCTCACCTCTCATCACAACCATGAAACTCTTCAACACTCTTAAAATCCCTCCGTTAATCCTGATGAAACACCAATTTTAGTCTAAAATCCTTAATGACATTAAGATCCTCTTGAGGTCAAGAATGTACCTAATTTCTAACAACTCTCTCACTTGTCCATCATCCAACTTAAGTTTAATACTACCAATTTTCATCACCCAACATGCTATATCATTACCCATTAAAACTTTACCACTATTAGTGGGCTGAAAATTGATAAACTATGACTTATGCGGGCACATGTGAAAAGTATAACCAGAATCAAGAATTCAATGTTCAAAACTCTTATCATTAGTAGTGACTAGAGTCTTTACGTTGTCATAGCTATCATCATATGCAAGCGTAGCAGCCGCATTCTTCTTATATGTTGTTTTCTCTAAGGGTAGTCATTTATAAAGTGTCCATTTTTTTTTATAACAATAACACTTCTTAGAAGCACCCTTAGACTTTGATCTCGGATCTTTTTCTTTTCATCTCTATTTGAGGACCTTTCTTTTGGAGATAAGCCATCTATATTAGCCTTAATTTTTTTTATAATAGCTTTGAATTTAATGATATTTTTACATCACTTATCGTTAAACTCTCTGTGCCATAGAATAATGTATCAACAAAGCTATCATAACTTTGGGGAAGAGAACTCAATAAGATAATCACCTTGTCTTCATCTTCCTTCTTTATGGTAACAGATTCAAGATCAATGATAATCTTATTGAAAGCATCTATATGGTCTTTCATCGATGTCAACTCAAACATCAACAATTAATATAACTTCTTCTTTATATGTAATCTGTTAGCCAATAATTTCTACATATAAAAAGAGTCAAGTTTCTTCGAAAGACAAATCGTTGTCTTCTTATCTACTGCTTTCCTCAATACTTCATCGGTCAATGACAGAACAATTATGTTGCGAGCCATTTCCTATACGTAATTTTTTTTTGCTTTAGTTTTAGAGGACTCTGATGTTTTTTTTTTTCACTAGATAGAGTTACAATATCTATTAGCATCGAGCCTAACCGTTGGCTCACCAATGACGCTGTTATTTTAATCTTTCACAGATTGAAGTTATTCATCCCATTGAATTTCTCTACCTCATACTTGGGTGTAGCCACGCCTGTTTAAAACTTATACTCTGATATCAATTTGTTGAAACAGAAGTAATAAACCCAAGCAAATAATACAATAACAAGCAATTAAAAAATAAACAAGAGAAAAAGAGTAAGAACTTACCTACATTCACAACGGATCAAAATCTCATTTTTATATTAATAAATCACAATGCAATTACAAAATATGTTTTTTTATAAAAAAGAACTCAAGTCTCACAAAGACACACAATTGAACTTTTTTGTGTTTATATTGTGATCACTTAGATTGTGGTAAGCCAATATAGAGTCTTTATACGCCTTAGACGATCAAAAAAAATCCTAAACTTAAGTGGAAATTGGTTTGGGAAGTCCTAACGTACTTAGGATTAGTTTCCTAAACAAGGGAGTTGTTTCTCGCATTGATACTGCAACATTGGCTTCCTTGCACTACCAACTTATGGCACTAGCGCTACGGCACTGGTATTCTAGCGCTGTGGCGCTGAACTCTCTAAATCCATCACTGTGGTAGTAAAACCTAGATAACGACTTCTCCGTCTTCTCATCTCCTTTCGCATTCTCGCATCTTATACACACTTGATTTTATTTTAAAATTATATTTTGATAATTTTTAATTAATATTATTATAATATTTGTAAGGTACGAAACGGGTTTGGAGTTGATGCATTTAATTAAGTTTTCATGAAAGCCCGCGTTTGATCACTTTGATTTATATTATAGAAACCGTGATTGGTATGCCGAAGCCGGCCACACATAACATATTTGTTATTCAGTATGAACAAGTTGACAATCGAACTTAGGGCACAACGCTTGAATGACATCTCTATACTAAAAGAATTGGCATGTTTCTATGGTGGGTAAATGACACTCGAGTCCCTAAAACTTACTTTTCACCCTCTTATGCTAGTTTTTGACATTAAGTTTGAGTTTGTTAAGTAGAAATTGTTTTATCAACCATCAATAAATAAGGTGTATTTCCCTCTTGTGCACGTAAATTGAGACGTTTATGAATCATTGGTGGGTTTATTTATCAATAAAAAAATTTGTAGTACCCAATCTGAGATTACCAATTTTTCAATCCCTAAAACGGACCGTATAATATACTTATCTGCGATTTTATAGGTGGACATTTTACCAAAAGTTGATATTGTATATATTTCAGTGGAGACTGTTACTAAAGCTATATTTCAAGTTGATCCCAACATACATATTCTTAAAATTATCATATCATTTACCAAGTGCTTAATGGTGTGTACTCAAAAATATTCACCTTCGCAAATAGTTTTATTCTTAACTTTTTTATTCACGGGAAGAAGAATCCATTGACAGTAAATCCTCCATCAACACAAATAGTTTGGCCAGTTATATAAGAGGCTGCTGGCATGCTAAGAAATGCTACTAATGAAGACACTTCCTTTGGCTCCCCGGGTCGTCTCATTGGTGTTCGAGACTTCACTTCCTCCATTAAAATTTTGTTACTATTGAGAAACTGCAAAAGAAAAACAAAATGAATGCAGTGGGGCATAAACTCTTAAAGTTATAATGTTATGGAATTATTATCTCAAATGTTACATCTCCAAGTTCTAAGTATAGTTATTATACAATTACATCATAAAGCGACTATAGTCCAAGAGGTATCATATACATAAATATACTTAATTTTTTTATAAAAAAAAAAAGATAGTTGTAAGTGTTCTTGGTACATTAATACCTTTCAATTAGATTGTTATTATAGATATTTTCAATTACTCATAGTTGGTTGAAAAATACTGACAATAATTCAATGAAAAAAAATAAAATTGCTCTAAGAGTACCAAAGTTTAGGCTATTTATACAATTATGGTGATGCTGATTAAACATAAGTTTGGCCAATACTGACTTTAGATCATGTTCTTTAGAATATTTTCTATTTCTCCTTGTTTCACTCAAAAAGGCCACAATTCCATCTAAGAGTTATAACCATTAATATTGGGGCTACTCAAGAGGTTGGGTTTGGTTTTGCTTGTGGGCTTTGATCCAAAACATTTCCAAGATCTTTGTTTATGTCCACCTTCTTCGATACCAATTGTAACAACTCAATTTAACTCTGATACTCAATTGCGATAGTTAATTCCCACGTAATATGCCATTGATTTTATTGTAAGGTTTTTCATATCATATTCTATTTTACGAATTTTCAGAAATTTAGACAATATCCCCCCATATTTATATTGGCCGTTAGTGATTTCATTGAAGTTTCAGCATCTCAATCCTAAACATAACATAAAATATTTAACTAAAAGTTACTTAGACTTTGGGACCTCATCATAATTTGTCCATGCTGATCTCTATGCTTTAAACACATTAATGCATTATGGGTCTTAGTGGTCGCAACAACATGTACAATAATAATAGTTGCTTACTTTTTCAGCCATAGGAGTTCTGATGCACCAAGGAGCAACAGAATTGGTCCTTATGTTGTCTTTTGCCCATTCACATGCTAAATTTCTTGCAAGCTGATTCATGGCTCCTACAAATAATAAATCAAGCTTTATTTAAATTTAGTTTTGCTTGCAATCATTATAGCACATAAATGATTAGGTAATTTAATATTACCTTTTGTAGCACCCTGTATGGTCCCAAAATTTACTGATACAACGCCGCAAACCGAGGACATGAAAATAATATTGCCTGCCCCAGAAGCTTTCAAAAGAGGATGCGCAAGTTGGCACAAATGGTAAGCAGACTCAAAATTGGTAGTCATGATATATGAGAAATCTTCGGCTGTGTATTCTAAAGTACTGGGCTTCTCTATATTTGTTCCAACATTGTTTACCTAGTACAGTCACATAATCCAGCTTAGAAATATAATTAAGTCATAATAAGCAAATTAAATTCAGTGATAATATATATAAGATGAAGGGATTTCACATACAAGGATGTTAAGTTTGCCATTGAATAAAGAGGAGACTTTGTTCATCAGCCTCTCTCTTTCTGCTCTTGATGACACATCGCAGACAGAACTGGTGACTTTGAAGCCTTTTGATTCCCAATCACGTATGCATTGATTAAGCTCAGCTTCATTCCTGGAACATGTATGCACAATGGCGCCTAGTTCTGCCAATTCCTCAACAACAGCAAGCCTGATTTTGGCAATTAAATATCCAAGGTATTAGCCAAGAATAGAGAAAAAGAATAAAAGCAAGGAAAATTGAACAAGAAAATTAAATAAGTTTTGTAATAATTAAACCCGAGTCCTTTAGTTCCGCCAGTGACAAGAGCAGTCATGCCCAGAAGAGTCCATCTGTTGAGCCTGCTGCTGCCACAGCTATCTGTCTCAGCCATTCTCTATCCTCTTCTTCTAGTATTGCTGCTATTATTGCTTTCAGTGGTTTTCGGAGTCCATAGATTATGAGGCAACAAGGGAAAGGGATATGTCAACCACTACTACAGCTAGAAGTTGGCATCGGACGAAGACCTTTACACTAATTAAATCATTATATAAAAATATTTATAAGGCAACAAGTAGATGCTTGCATTTATTTTTTTGGAGTTGATGCATTTTTAATTAGGTTGTCATGAAAAACTTGGGTCAAACTCTCAATACGACCGTAATGTTAGGGAAGCTAGGTACGCGAAATCAAATTAATAAATTCATACGTTTTATCATTTTCGTTTATATATAGAAACTATGATTGATCTCCGAAACCGACCATCCGTAATAAATTAATATTATTTTTTAAATTTTAATCTAATATTTTTAATCGTAAACAATGTATCAAAATAATATATTTATTATTACTCTGTATAATGTATATGTTATTTGTGTATGAACAAGATCACAATTGAGTTTAATAGGAAGAAAAATAATATGGAACAATTTTAATGAGATTACTTAATAAAAGTATAATTTGTGTTCTATCTTTGATCTCTTATTGGTATTATCATAAATTTTATTAGTTGATTTAAAAATATATACATATATGTAATGAAGTTTTTATTAATTAAACTACATGCTTTTTAGTCAAATATAGTATATTGAAATTTATTCAAACAACAGATTTCGGAAAGAAGGAAAAAAAAAAAATCGTTGAAGCAATATCTCACAAAGTGCTTGGCGAAGTTTACTCAATCACACCAAGCAACAAGCACTTTGTTCAGATGTTTGTGTTATTGTTGGTCCCAAAAGTAATTTGATTAAAGTTCAGGAGCACTTTGGACATTTTTACATTAATTATTTAAAGAGTTCTATACGGTAACGTTTTTTGAAGCTGTTATGCATGTATAAAAGCATCACTTTGTTGCTGCAAAGGGTGTAATTGGTTTATGAACATTATGTTTTGTTTTGTTTTTTTGCTCTGTTTTTCTTTTTAATATTCTTACAGACTCACTGCAAAAGGACATGGTTAGTAGTGATTGTTTGTGTTAATGCTGTAATTCACAACTAATAGTGCAAAAAGCTTTTGGTGAAGCTGAGTGAATGTAGGTTCTTTATTGTATTAAATCACTTTAAATTTTGTTGGTGAATTGTGTTTGTATGTGTGAGTGATTATTAAAACTTTGATGCATGTCATACACATCATGTAGTCGAAATGTAATTTTATTTTAATAATTACATATTAAAAATAAGTTTTATTAAATTAATAGAAATTATATTTTTAAAGACTATTGGTATAGTTTTAAATTCGTAGGTTTTACTCTAAAATGATTTTGTGAAAAATTTTAAACGTCGACATTAATGGGATCAATTCACTAAGTCTGCAGGATTTTTGCTTAATGCTTCAGCACTTTGTTTTATTTCTCTCAAATGGCCGGGTTTGTGACGTTGGAGAAGTGAAAAACTTTTCTTCAATTTTGTTTCTCGCTTAGCCAAATGATCCTCTCCTAAAATGCAAAACAATTTTTATATTTATAAAGAGTTGACTTTAGGCTAAAAACACGTGTCACTTTTTTTTTTGTCATTTGTCACATGTTATTTAGTTAACAATAATTATTAATTAAATAATTATAAACTTAACATTTAAGTTTATATGTAAAATAAATTCTGCTTTTTTAAAAAATTTTTATATTAAATTATTTGACCTAATTTATTATTCTAGTGCTAAATGAATATATTTTATATTATGAGACTTTTTAGGTTCACACTCGTTTATTTTATAAAACTCTTCTATAAATTCGTAAATAACATCTTACACATATGTTTCAAATATTATAAATTGATGCATTGAACCATATAAGTTGAAATTAAAGTATATTCGTATAGTCCATCTATCACCTATATCCTAAAAGAACAGAGGCATGGATCTTTATCATTAAATCTCTATTTCTTCAATTATGAACTTATCTCTAGATTTATATTTTCATAAAACATATCTGTAAACACTTTTACTATAATGTTTAACCTTACATAAAATATTTTTTTTTATAGTTTATACTTGTGGTTACAAGATTTCTTGAAATACAATCTCAAAGTATTAAGATATACAACTCATCCATATGAGCTGATAGATTCCATATCTACGCACATCGGACTTTATGAGCATCAGACCATACCCAATGACACCCAGAAGATAAACCATGAAAAGTATCTGACATATGTAGAATCAAAACATGATGGATCACTCACAAGCCCATCATAACGCTCAAGTCAAAAGATCACAAATACTAGTCAACTCAAGAAAACTTTCCATTGACGATTTATGAAATGTCTACTAGAGATCCTTATAAGTATGTTTAGTACCTAGTCTTCACTTAATACCTATATACTTATGTGAGCTACCACAAAACTCACAGTTAACTAAGACTAACTGTTTAGACAATACAGATATAAACATACGTTGATCTGAAAGATTTACCAATCGACCCGTGCTAGTAAACATAAATCAAGAATAATGTGTTTGAGAATATATAACATAATGACATTTCTTAGCACCATTTACAACTTCTTGCAACTATGTCACTACTATAATATTCTCAGGTCTTTGTCTCATTTTAAATAAGATTCTAACTCTTAGAATACTATCTCTTAGTTTTGACATAAATACATTTAGATCAGATATAAACTCTTTTAGATTTACGATATCTAAAAAGTAACAAGCTTAATACTATATAATAAATATTAACAATTTGTTGAAATGTACATTATATAAATATCAAATAAATATTCATACAAAATAGTTTGAGTTAGAATTGGTGCTTACGTGTCATTCTAATATTGTATGAATATTACTTGTTTAATATTTATATAATAAATATTTCATATTAAATCGTTAATTCTATAATATATGGTACTATGCTTGTAACGTTATAGACATTGTATGATCTGAAGGAGTTCAGATATAGCCTAAAGGAGTTTAAATCAGTGTTAAAAGTTAGCAGTGCTAAGAGTTATAAATACTAAAAGTTAGCACTGCTAACAGTTAATAGGTTATAAGAGTCAACTATATCTAAGGAGTTAGAGTCTTGTTTGTAACGGGACAAAGACTTGAAAGTGTGCTAGTAATGACATAATTGCAAAGAGTTGCAATAGGTGCTAGAAAATGTCGTTATACAAGTATGTTCTCAAACACTATGTTCCTGATCCATTTTTGTCGATGCAAATCTATTAGTGAATCCCTTTTATATATAGATCATTGTATGCTATATCTGTATAGTATAGATGGTTATTCTTAGTTGACCATGAGTTTACCGGAAGCTCGTATAGGCATATGGGTATTCATTTAGGACTGAATACTGAACAGACTTACGAGGACCTCCAATAGACATTCCATGAAGCCATTAATAGAGGATCTTCTCGAGTTGAGTAGTATTCGTGGTCTTTTAACCTGAGCGTCACGGTGGACTTGTGAATGATCCACCATACTTTAGTTTCACGTATACCAGAAACCTTTCATGGTCTGATTATTACGTATCGTTAGGTATGGTCTGATGCTCATAGAATTCGATATGCGTAGATATGGGATCTATCAACTCATATGGGTGAGTTGTATATCATGATACTTTGAGAATTGTATTTTAGAAAATCTTATGACCACAAGAATTAAATGCCAGAAAAGAGTTTTCTGTAACGTTAAATAATTTCGCAAAAGTGTTTGCGTATATTGTTTATTGAAATACGAATCTGAAGATAAGTACATGAATGAGCACATGGAGATTTGATAGTAGTGATCTATATTTCTACTGTTCTAGGATATAGATGACGAAAGGATTATACGAATATATTATAACCTCAGCTTGTATGGTCCAACGTGCTAATTTGTAATATCTATGACGCGTGCGTGGGACATCGATCACGGACTCATAGAACAGTTCCATTTAACAAATCAAGCATAGACATAGGGAGTTCAACAATATGAAGTGTACTCGTATTACACTGAGGCAGCATACCGAATTGAATAGTTCAATCTAGTAAATTTCAACGAACCGAAATATTTGTTTTAGTTTCCCTCTGAATGTGCACATGTCAAGACTTAAGAGTTAAATACATTAATTGGTTAACAATAGTTGTTAACCAATGGGATGATGACATGTGTCATATTATAGACCATTCATTATTTGACTTAAAAATTATCAAAATGACATTATTTGTGAGACAATCAAAGTCATTTATTTATTCAAAAATATTTTTAATAAATAAATTTATTAATAATTATTATTAATATTATTTTTAAGTCAAATAATTATAATAATAAATTAATTATATGTTTTATTTTATTAATCTAATTAATATAAAATAAAACATATAGTAATGGCTTAAGATTATATGCCATGCTTGGTGAGCCAATTACTATAAAAAATTAAGAGTTGATTTTGTATTACAAAATAAATAAATAAAAATTATTTTTCATTTTGAACATAAGTGGCTGGCAACACTTGTTAGACAAGTGATTTGTAAATAATGTAAGAATTATTTTTTGCATTATTTGTGTAAGTTAACAAAATAAAAAAAAAGACATTGTTATGGGGTGGGGCCGACCAACTTTGACAAGAGATGAAAATGAGTAAAATTAAAATTGTTTCAAATTTTTTTCAACTCCTAAATTCGGCCACCTCATGGAAACAAAAGGGCATGTGTTTTATTTTGGTTTAATATGATTAAACAAATAAAATATTTAATATGATTAAACAAATAAAACATAAAGAAATGGGCAAGGGGTGTGTAGCCATGCTTAATGGGCTATTGTCTATCCTTTTGAAATCAAAAGGGAATGAAACAAATGAGTAAGATATAAAAAAAATAAAAAGTTATTTTCATTAGTGGGAGTGTTGTTTTTGGCCAAAGAGGAGAAAGTGAAGAAAAGTTTTTACAAGTGTTGTCTTAAGATTTTTTTTTTCTTCATCTTCTTAGTCATGTTTGGCTAGTGGAGGAATAAAAGGTAAGGTTTTGTTTCAATGGTTGAAATAAATTTTTTTCTTCTTCCATTAATGGCTAACCATTATAGCAATGGTGTGATTGTTATATTTGTTCAAGAGTTGAATGGATAACAACAATCTCATTGTTTTTAAATAAACACAAATTAGTTAAAGAGTTTAACTACTAATATCAAGCTTAAAGATTTAAGTAATGGTTAAGAGTTAACCAAAGTGATTAAGAGTTAATAATTTTTGTGTTTAAAAGTTAAACACCGTTGCTAAAAATTGAAGCTGTTATTTTAGCGATCTAAGCACACCCCAATTAGATCCTAGAATTACAAGTAAGTACGCTTTGGTGGACTTCAATTCGGTAATTTTCAAAGGCATAATAGGTAATTCTCGATCTTTAATTTTTATTACAGTAATGAAACTTAAATTTTAAATGTGTTTATTGTACTAGAAAATTATATTTCTAATTTCGTTGTGTTAATTTATGTATAAGATGCGTAAATTTTATTGTGACAAACACATACCACATGCATCACCTTAGAAAATTAACACACTATCAGAATGACACATAAGCACTATCTCTAAAAATATTTATCTTGTGTTATTTTTTTATTTTGAGTCTCTAAGTTAACTGAAGTCTTAGGTTGGATTCAATTCTAATAATTATATTAAAGCCCATTTAGGGTCATCGATCAAAGACTTCAATTGGAAAAAATCAAGTTCCAATATGAGCTCAACTAAATTTAAAGTTGAAAATTTTAATGAAAGTAGTGACTTTCGTCTATGGTAAAAAGAAAGAGAGAGCATTCCTTATATAAGAGAAATTGGCAAAAGCTCTAGTTTATCCTAAAGATCCTCCTATATCATTGACAAAAGAATAGAAGACTAAAATGAATGGGACACACTTCAACTTAATTATCTTGTAATATTGTTAGATAATGCAACCAATAATAAAGATTATGTTCAGTTTGATATGGAGAATCCTTAAAGTCAAATTGAAGATGATACATTTCATCAATCTGAACAGCAATTAGAACTTATACATGTGGAATTGTAACCTAAATCTCAAACTGAAACAGCCTAGAAGCTTAAATGATAAAATACCAACGTGTAGTAACATATTATTATCTACATAAGCGATTAAATAAGTTGAATCGTCATTTTATCAAGAAGCAATAAGGCATAACCATATAAAACAATGACAATCTACAATGTATGATGAAATAAACTCATTACTTAAGAACATGTTAAAGGAAGGAACGCCATTCTTTTTCTTGAGATTAGGTTGAAGCGAAGAACCTAAGATTCAACCTAGAACCCTAACCTCCTTGCGCAGCGAAATAATCTGTTTATCAAGCAAAATAGTAAGAATCCACAGTAGAATATTAAAGATCACAACACAATCTTACGTGGTTCGGCCAATTGCCTACGTCTACGGTGGATTCAAGGATCTTAGCCTCTCTTATTAACTCCCAAGAGATTTTATAAGAAAAACCCAATGAAGAACCCTAAAAAAGAATTAATGTTTAGTGAACCATTACTCTACCACAAGCAATGAACACCTAAACGACGGTTCCACTCTAGCGCACATAAGTACTTAGTGTCTACCCCAGTTCTTTCCCTCTCTTAGTGCAGTAATCATTTATCCAACACCGAAAAAGAATAAATATTTATATGTATGTATAATCTTAATATTTTAATTGTATGTAAATGATACCTAATTTATGTATTGTTATTAGTATTATTTGTATAGATTAAGGACATACTATTAGTATTTGGTTTATTTGCAAGACTTTAAATTTATTTTAGGGACCAAATTTTAATACTTTGAAAGTTTTTGGGGTTAATTTGTAAATACTAAAAGTTACCCTCTTAGTATAAAAATACACATTTTAAACCCTAATTTACTCATTTTTGGGTCGAGCCACCCCTTTAGAGAGAGAAAAGAGAGAAATATAGGGGAGAGAAAGAGAAGAAGAAGAAGAAAAAGAAGAAGAAATTGAAATTTTGAATTTTAAGAGGTATATTATAACTATTTCTTAATTTATTAGTGTTAATTAAGTTAATTCCTTTAATTTTTTATTTCTAGACAAATGAAAAATTGGGAATTTGATGTGGATTTTGTAAGATATATTGAGAATTGATGATGATTATGTAGATAGCTTGATAAATTGCAGAATTTCTACTTGATAGTCTCTTGATCCGAAAATTTTATAAATTGTTGTGCTTCGATTCTGATTTTTTATTTTGAGACTATAAAACTAGACATATATAAAATCATTTGAGACTTTGAATCAATTAAAAATTCTATAAATTGAATTTGTAGTGAATTTACCAAAATGACCTTAAAATTCTGAAAATTTCTGTGTTAACAGTATGATACAATGACAAATAATTTTTGATCTGCTGAATGATCTTCAAAAATTACAAATTTTTGAAATATGATAAATTTATATATCTAATATGATATATTCAAAATTAAAAATTTAGTTCAATGTGGTTAAATTGTTATGATTTTCTAAAGCATATTAGCTCATTACAGTATTTGATTAACAGATTTTTAAAGTTATAGAATAAAATAGTTTTAAAATACTTTTGGCAGGGATTTTGAAGTGAAATATTTATCATAAATTTAAATATATGTCAAGAGTAATTCTGTGATATTTTTATAGTTTTTGAGTTAGTATATGATTTTATAAAATTGAGAGATTGAATACTATTCAGTAAATATCTTGATCCCGCCAGAATAATAGTTTGGATTTGATGGTGTTTATGAAATGGATTGTGTAGGAATTATAATATGATATTCATAAATAATGAGGATATATGAGTTAAGAAAGATATATTCTGATTTTGGAGCAATTGGACATCATTTGATGTATAAGAAATTTTTTTTAAGTGTAAGTGGTCAAAATGACAAATTTTGAGAAACCAAGTAAGTAGACCAATTCGATATGATAAGTGCAATATGTGTAATTTTGTAAGCTATTTAAAGTGTTTGGTGTGAATGTTGAGGCTTATGAAAGGATTAATCTCCATTGATAGGTTAAGGAGAATCAAGCCTTGTAGCCGAAAGTGTTAAGAGGTAAGTATACTAGACTTTTACTGAAATCACAATAAGCATAGTAATTATCTATGTATGATTTTGTAAATGTGTTTAGAAATATGTTTATGTTTTACCAAAGTATATTTGATATAAAATGTGAAAGACATATGTTTATGAATGTGAGTATTGACATTGAGCATGGACATACATGTGTTTATGAAAGTGAGCTTTCAAAATGAAATATGTTTAACAAAGAAAGCTTTTGAAGTGGAAAATATTCATGAGATACCTTTTGTGTTTTAAAGATGTTTGAACTCACCAATTTTTTAACAAAACAAAACTTGGGTTCTTGTACCAAGGCCATAATATTAGAAATCTGTTGATTACAAATGAATCAAGAAAATCAAAGAAAGTTCATCTAAAGAACCAACAACATTTAAAGTAAAGTTAGTTATTAAGAGTTTCTCATAAAGAGAATGAATTGACTACTTTGAAAAATTTTCTCCTGTAGCAAAATACCATAATTATTTCTTTGGCTGCATAATTTAATTGGGTGTTAGATCAATTGGATGTAAAGATTGCCTTCATATGTAGAGAATTGGAGAAGACCATATACATAAAGCAACCTAATGGATATTAAGATACAAGTAAGAGAAATATGGTTTACTTATTGAAGAAGTCTTTATATAGTTTAAAGTAGTCTCTAAAGCAGGGGTACAAAAAATTCAACTCCTTTGTTACTTGTATTGAGTTCAAAAGAAGCAGTTACAACACTTGTTTCTACTTCAAGAGATTGGAAAGAAAGGAATCAGTTTATTTACTACTTTATACTGACGACACGTTGCTAACAATCCAAGACAGGAATGAAATCTTAAAAATAAAGAAATCACTCAAGGTGGAGTTCGATATCAAAGATCTTAGTAAAGCAAACAATATTTGTGGAATGGAAATATCAAGAAATATATCTAAGTAGAAGCTTTATCTAGTTCAGAAAGGCTACCTAAAGAAAGTCGTGGACAAGTTTGTCACGAGATCTTTAAAACCAGTCAATCTTCCTTTAGTAGCTTGCTTTCAATTTACAACAAGTATATGCCCAAAGACTGATTAAGAAAAAATAACAAATGAACAAACTCCTTACTCTAATGCAATTGATTTAGTCACGTATTCAATGATTTGTACCAAACTAGAACTTGCACACTCTATTAATGTTTTAAGCATATATATATGTCTAACCTTGGAAATGATCAATGGCTTAATAAAGAAGTTAAGGAGGTTGTATGGCTATAAGGTATGTTAAAAGAATTTGAAATTCTTAATAAAGTTGTAAAAGTTTTTTTTAGATAATTAAAGTACTATACAAGATTGGACAAGATTTGACTCTTTTTAAAAACAAGATTCTTAATGGAATTCTCCCTAGACCTTTTTCTCTCCAAACTTTCTCCTCTCTAAACTTTCTCTTCTTAAAGAACAAGATTGAATTCTCCTTTCGAAACTCCATTTTGTGGGGTATAATAAAGAATTAAGATTTTAATTTGATTATTTAGTTTAAATTAATTTGTTCTAATTTATTTATTTAGTTTAAATTGATTTATTTTTTCTTTTAGATAAATTTATATCCTAGTAGTATTTGACTTCTTAAATCTTATTTGGTTTATTTCTCTTTTAGGTTTATATTTTTCCTTTTACAGTGTTAAAAGGAACGCCCTTCTCCTTGATTGATTAGGTTAAGCGAAGAACTCTAATCAATAATAACCTTGAACTTTAATCTCTTTACATAGCGGAATGACCAAGATATCAAGCAAAAATAGTAAGAATATAAAGTAAATAATCAAGAGCATAACATAATCACTTATGTAGTTTAGCCAATTGCCTACATCCATAGTGAATTAAAGGATCTTAACCTCTCTTATTAACTCCCTAAAAAATTTACAAAAAAATACAATGAAGAACAATCAAAGGATCTAATGAATGACATACCTTGTTCTCCCAAGAATAATGAACACCTAAACAGCAGTTGCACTTTAGCATACATAAACACTTAGTGTCTACCTAGTTCTTCTCTCTCTTAGAGTTTCTCTTAATGCTTAATTCTCAAACTAAAAGATTTACAAGGATTTATATATGAGTTATTTTGTACCTAATAACCATAATTCTAATTGAAATAAGAGTTCATGTGTTTTAGGAGTCCAAAACTCCCAAAAACTCATAAATCCAAAGTCAAAATGGATTTTTTCCGTTCTGATGCTATGGTGCCAAGGATCTGGTGCCACGGCGCTGGGCATACTATCATTGGACGCTGCGATACTCAGCCCTGTACTGAGCCTCCACGCTTTTCTCACCTCTGCACTTTTCTCACCTCTTTTTGCATCTTTGAGTTCTGTTTCGCTTCTCCCTTCATGTCTTACCCGTCTTAGATTTCTTATAACTCTCCTATTTCATATTCTTTAAAATTTTTGGCCATACAAGATTATTGAATCACCAAATCTCCAATAAACCCTTCCTTGATTCAAAATCTCCAAATAAAAAGGCATTTAGATTAGATCCACCCCAATACTCTATCACCTAGAGTAAGGCTTCTGGATTACATCAACCCCAATACTCTATTACCTAGAGTTGACTCTAGTTAAGTCTCTACCAAGACTTTACTTTTTCTGTGCTGGTGACTTTTGTCTCTAAAGGCATTCATGCACCTTGCATAGGGTATTAATACGTTTCACTCCTTTTCGACCTTCATCACCTCAGTGACCACAGTTTGGATGTTGCTTAATGGTCTGTATTACCCCCAACACCCTGCGTTGGGCCACTCATGGCCATCACATTAAGTACATAGAGCCCTCCATTATGCTTCTCACCCGTAAACCTTATAGATCATTTTTCTACCCTCGATTTTTCCTTTTATGCTCTAACCGAATACCCTCTCCATCGAGCTTGCCTAAGGATATTAAGTTCCTCCTTAGATTAGGAACATGCCTTACACCACATAAGTCCTTAGTTTCTCCACCTTGCATCCTTAGCCTTATATCACTAACTCTCATAATCTCACAAGTCATATCATTCCCTATTAGAGTTTTACCTCTCGTGGTTTTGTAGTTTGTAAACAACGATCTTTTAGGACATATATTAACACTACACCTCGAATTTAGTATCCATTTGCCAGAGTACTTTTCCCTTGAGGCTACCAACGTGTCTACTTCCTTGATATCTTCCTCATGACTACAAACAGCAGTACAGCCATTCTAGCCTTTTGATCTAAGACAATCATTCACAAAGTGCCATTCCTTATGACAAAAAAAAAAAACTTCTTGGATCTCCTTCTTGATTAGTTATTCTTCTTCTCTTGCACAAGCAACGCTGCTCCACTCTATTCAAATCTCTTTGTTAATTATTTTGAGCTTAATAATGCCTTGATATCATTTATCATTAAAGACTTTTTACCATATAGCAGCATATCCACAAAGTTCTTTTAACTCTTCGGCAACAAACTTAACTAGATTATGGCCTTGTCTTCATTCTCAGTCTTGATGCCCAATTGCTCAAAATTTATGATGATCTTGTTGAACTCATCAATGTGAACTCTCAATAAAAATCCTTCGTGCATAGTTAGCCAATGCAATTTCTTCTTTATAAGAAGTTTATATGCAAGAGATTTCTTTATATATAATATCTCGAGTCTTTTCTATAGCCCCAAAGTAGTTTTTTCATCACCAACTTGCCTCAATATTTCGTCCCTCAATGCTAAGATTATGGTGTTATGAGCCTTCTTTTGAATCGTGTCTTAATCTTTCTCCCTGAACTTTGAAGTTATCTTTCCTTCACTAATTGAGGAACTAGCTTCCTCTAAGGCCGAGTCTAGCCATTTCTTCACTAGTAGAGCCTTAACCTTCTTCCTCTAAAGATTGAAGTCATTCATCCCATTGAACTTTTCTATTTCTTGCTTGACTATAGCCATAGTTTAAATACCTCTGATATATATTATCCAACCTTGGCTTTGATAACAGTTGTTGGAGGGAACGCCCTTTTCTTTGATTGACTAGGTTAAGCGAAAAACCATAATCAATATCAACATTGAATCTTAATCTCTTTACACATAAAAATAACCAAGATATCAAGTAAAAATAGCAAGAATATAAAGCAGATAATCAAGAGCACAACACAATCACTTATGTGGTTTGGCCAATTACCTATGTTCTCGGTGGATCCACAGATCCTAGCCTCTCTTATTAACTCCCTAGAGAATTTACAAGAAAACACAATGAAGAACACTCAAAATGATCTAATGAATGGCGTACCCTTGTTCTCCTAAGAATAATGAACACCCAAACAGCAGTTACTATTTAGAGCATACAAGCATTTAATGTCTACCTAGTTCTTCTCTCTCTTAAAGTCTCTCTTAATGTTTAATTCTCAAACTAAAGAGTTTGAAAGTGTTTATAAAGGGATTATTTCGTGCCTACTAACTCTTATCTTAATTGGAATAAGAGTCCACATATTTTAAGAGTTCAAAACTCAAAAGTCTGAAACCAAAACAGATTTTTTTCGCTTTGGCACCATAGCGCTGTGACATGCCACGGCCAGCGCCGCGGCGCTGAACTCCTAGCGCCGTGGTGCTAGACTCCTAGCACTGCGACGTTGCGGCATCCATCCCTGGGTATCACTGCACTCAGCCCTGTACTGAGCCCCCGCGCTTTTTTCGCATCTTCAAGTCCCGTTTTGCTTCCCCTTTCGTGTCCTATATATCTTAGACTTCTTGTGACTATTCTCTTTAATATTCTTCACAATTTTTACTCATACAAGATTGTTGAATCACCAAATCTCTAATATACAATTTATTGTAAACTCAATATATACTCAAGCATTCATTAATAAACATACAATGCAATATTTTTTTTACTCTCTAAATATCTACACCAATGAAGTTGTGTACTTCCTTAGTAAAAGCATTGGGCGCTTCCAAAGAAGTCTTTTGATATCAATACCGAGTTACATATACATAAAAAGTTTTATTTTATTAAATTTACCATGATTTACATGAAAGTGCAATTTACACATGCCTCTGCTGAAATTGAAGTTTGAAGAAAACGCAGGTAATGAGAACATTTGCTGAAAATCAAATTTTTATTCAATAAAACGAATATGCTCCGGAGGAGATACGCAAGGGGCTGATCCATATACCGAACAGCTTTTTGGCAAGACATCTCAAATCCAAGGTTTATAGATCTAATAAATCAACAATAAAATTAAGGGATGAATTGTTCATCACAACGCTGGGCCAGAAATTGGTCTCTTAGCTTTTCTGAATCAGGTTGTTTTGAATAAAAACCTATTAACTGTTAATCCTCCGTCAACACAAATAGTCTGCCCTGTTATGTAAGAGGCTGCAGGCATACATAGAAATGCAACCAAGGAAGAAATCTCTTTCGGCTCCCCAGGACGTCCCATTGGAGTTCTAGTCTCTACTTCTTTCAATAATTTCTCATTCTTGAGATATTGCATGCAAGCAAGACGGAAATATAATAATAATAATAATAATATATACACATTTTCTTGGACAACAAATAAAGGTTAATGACTCCTATAGAAAGTAGAAACACTTCTTACGGATTCAGCTAAGGGAGTTTTGATAAACCAAGGTGACACAGAATTGGTCCTAATATTGTCTCTTGCCCACTCGCATGCCAAATTCTTTGCAAGTTGGTTCATGGCTCCTGCACATAATTAACTACGTCGAGCACTCAAAACCAATCATCGGGGTGAAACCAGCCCATTTTTGAATAATCCCATTGCAATCTATATGTCATATATGACTAAGTAAATCACCTTTTATAGGGCCATATATGGATCCAACATTTGATGACACCACGCCGCAAATCGAAGAAATTAGAACAATACTTGCTGCCCCCGAAGCTTTCAGAAGCGGATGTGCAAGTTGGCACAAGTAATAAGCAGACTCAAAATTGGTGGCCATCATTGTTGAAGCGGAAGCACACAAACAAGCTAAATAATTCACTCAAGTAATATAATAATGCAAAACAAGTTATTAAGAAATAAAAGAGAGAAAGGGTAGAAGAAGAACACACAAAGAATTACGTGGTTCGGCAACTTGCCTACGTCCACGGCGGATCAAGATCACACTCTTCTCTTATTATGAATCACAAGGCAACCACAAAGTATGCCTATTACAAGAAAGATCACAAAGAAAACTCTCTCTTGCTCTCTAGGGATTTTCTTTCACAAAGAATCACTAAGAATAATCACTAAGATTATTGTTGATCACCAAGATCTCTAAAATCACAAAGATCTCCCTAACTTGATCACAAAGATTGTCAAGATCACAAAGATATATTTACAAGCCAATTGATAGCCTTTATATAGGCCTTGGGATGTCCTAGGTATTCCTTATACGTGTGGGAGTCGTATTAGGGAGTCCTAGAGCAAGTGGGAGACGAAATTAGGAAGTTTCCTAATTTTGGGATACTGTTCCCGCGTCCAGCACTGCAGCGCTGGGATCTCGTCGCTCCAGCGCTAGTGCGCTTCTGCTGAGCACTGCGGCGCTGCCTTCCTGGCACTGCGGCGCTGCCTTCCTGGCACCGCGGCGCTGAGTGTTCTGTTCTGGCGCCGCGGTGCCCACTCCTGGTCGTCACGACGCTGGTCGCATGGTGTGTCTTCTCGTTTTTCATCTCCTTTCACGTCCGTCTTCAATCCATGTACACCTTACACACTTGGCTTGATCCCCAAATCATATTCCAATGATTTTTAATCAATATTCTTACAAATTCCCTCATTAATTCAAAATCATTCACAAAGTAAATCGATCTCTCATTTCCGCATCTTCGGTCACCCTCACAAAGTAGTGACTCTGGTTAAGTCCTTGCATGGGACGAACTTAACTGAGGGCAGTGGCTTAGTCAACATATCAGCAGGGTTTTTAGATGACGCTATCTTTGTCAAACTAACTTCACCACTTTGGACAATCTCACGAATGTAATGGAGCCTTACATCAATGTGTTTCGACCTCTCGTGGAACACTTGATGCTTGCTTAGGTGTATGGCACTCTGGCTGTCACAGTATACACCGGTGTTTACATCTTTATGAGCTAATATCTCCGCACATATGCCTTTTAACCACACGGCCTCCTTTATAGCTTCACCAACAGCTATATACTCTGCCTCTGTGATAAAAAAGTGCAACCACATGTTGTAGAACTGATCTCCAACACATACTACACCCAAACACTGTGAATACGTAGCCCGTCAATGATCTTCTCTTGTCAAGATCACCTGCATAATCTGAGTCTACGTACCCTCTTACCATTTCATTGTTGTCCTCGTCCCTCTTATACACCAACCCGTAATTCGACGTTCCCTTGAGATATCTCAGAATCCACTTTACTGCAAGCCAGTGATCTTTACCCGGATTCGCCATGTATCTACTCACCACACTCACAGCCTGTGCTATGTCTGGTCTTGTGCAAACCATTGCATACATGATGCTCCCCACAGCGCTTGCATACAGTACTTTGCTCATCTGCAGTTTCTCATCCTCGGATGTTGGCGACTGTGCTGCTAACAGTCTGAAATACATGGCCAAAGGAGTAGAGACAGCCTTCACGTTTGACATACCGAACTTCTCCAGAATTTTGACTATATATCGTTGTTGGGACAAGAAGATAACATCTCTTCTTTCCCTCACAATGTCCATTCCCAAAATTCTCTTCACTGCTCCCAAATCATTCATTTCAAACTCACCACTTAACTGCTTCTTGAGCTTTTGTATTTCTTCCATATTCTTGCATACGATCAACATATCATCGACGTATAGAAGCAAATACATCATCCCACAACTCATGTTCTTAAAGTACACGCATCCGTCATACTTGCTCCTACTAAAATCACAAGCCATCATAAACTCATCAAATCTCCTATACCAATGTCTAGGTGATTGCTTTAACCCGTACAATGACTTCTTTAGCAAACAAGCATGATCTTCTTTTTTGGGCTCCTTGAACCCTTGTGGCTGTGCCATGTATATTGTTTCTTCAAGCTCTCTATGTAGAAAAGCTGTCTTTACATCTATCTGCTCTAGATGTAAATCAAGGTTTACACACATGGCTAACAAAATCCTAATAGATGTGTGCTTGACAACTGAAGAGAATATCTCATGAAAATCGACTCCCTCTCTCTGAGTAAAACCTTGTGCTATTAACCTAGCTTTAAATCTTGTAGGCTTAATCCCCGGTATCCCCTCTTTCACCTTATACATCCACTTGCACCTGACTAGCTTCTTTTGAGGTCCCTCTACCAACTTTTAGGTATTGTTCTTCCTAAGAGAATAAATTTCTTCTTCCATGGCCTGCTGCCATTCTTTCTTGTTTTCACTCTTTATAGCCTCACCATATGTCCTAGACTCATCATATTCAAGAGTGTAAGTAGAATTAAAAGCATGAGCAACTAAGTCTGCTTGTGCATACCTGACTGGTGGGTTAATCGCTCTCCTTAGCCTGTGTCTAGCAAGCTGGTACTCTTTAAGTTCCAACTTAGGAGTTCTAGTCTTCTTTTGGGTGGACTTGGAGGAACTCGCCGGTGTTCTTGGTTCATCTTCAAGGATCTCCTTATTGAAGTGTTGATCTGGGGGCATACCAGATCCATGTTCAGGCTCTACTTCAACTTCTATTGACTCGGGTGCTGAGTCTTCCTTGGACACAGGTTCTTCTTTCTCATATTCTTGGGAGGTTTTCAGCATCATCATCTCATCGAACGTTACATCACGGCTTATGATACTCCTTGGTGGTGTTAAGTCTTTACACCACACCTTGTATCCTTTTACTCCTTCAAGATATCCTATGAATACCCTTTTGATAGCTTTAGGTTCTAACTTCCCCTCCTTAACATGTACAAAGGCAGGACAACCAAATATTCTGAGGTGGTCATACTTTGAAGGATTGCCAGACCATTTCTCTTCTGGCGTCTTGAAGTCAATTACTAAGAAGGGACTTCTATTAATCAAGTAAGCTGCAGTCACTACAGCTTCTCCCTAGAATATCTTGGACATCTTCGCATTGGTAAGCATGCATCTAACCCTTTCAAGTAGGGTCCTGTTCATCCTTTCAGCTACCCCATTCTGTTGCGGTGTTGATCTTACTGTTCTATGCCTTGCAATCCCATGCTTGGTACAAAACCCATCAAACTCTCTGTTGCAAAACTCGAGACCGTTGTCAGTCCTAAGCCTCTTTACCCTTTTGCCAGTCTAATTTTCAACAAGAACCTTCTAAGTCTTGAATACTTCAAAGGCTTGATCCTTGCTCTTCAACATATAGATCCACAGTTTCCTCGAATAGTCATCAATCAAACTGAGAAAATATCTAGCACCACTACGAGTAGATGTCTGAGCTGGTCCCCAAAGATCCGAGTGTATGTAGTCAAGAGTCCCCTTAGTCTTATGCTCGCCGGTACTGAACCTCACTTTATGTGCTTTCCCTAGCACACAATGTTCACAAAACTCCAAGGGCTGGAACTTATCCTTACCAAACGCCTTTTGACTATATAACTCCTTTAGGTTTTTCTCGCCTAAGTGTGCCAGTCTAAGATGCCATAACTTGGTTTGCATACTCTCATCATCTACAGAGAATAGTACAGAATCACTCATGACTTCACCCTTAAGCACATAAACACCTTTGTGCTTTTCTCCTCTCATCACCACCATGGAACCTCTCAAAACTCTTAAAATCCCTCCGTTGATCCTGATGGAACACCCATTTTGGTCTAAAGTCCCTAGTGAGATCAAGTTTCTCTTCAAGTCAGGAACATACCTAACATCTGTCAACTCTCTCACTTGCCCATCATGCAGCCTAAGCTTAACACTACCAATTCCCATCATCTGACATGCAACGTCATTACCCATTAAGACTTTACCACCACTAATAGGCTGGAAATTTGTAAACCAAGACTTGTGCGGGCACATGTGAAAAGTACAACTAGAATCTAAAATCCATTGTTCAGAGTTTATACCATCAGTAGCGACGAGTATCTCTGCGCTGTCATAGCTATCATCATAGGCAAGCGCAGCATCCGCTTTCTTCTTGTCCTGTGCTTTCTTCTCAGGACAGTCCTTTATAAAGTGCCCCTCTTTCTTGCAGCAATAGCACTTCCTAGGAGTCCTAGACTTTGACCTTGAGCCTTTTTTCTTCCCATCTCTATATGAGGGCCTTCCTCTTACAGATAAACTTTCTGCATTGCCCTCAGCCTGCTTTCCTAATAACTTTGAGTTTAATGATGATTTCACATCACTCATTAAACTCTCTCTGTGGTAGAATAGCGTATCAACAAAACTCTCATAGCTCTTGGGGAGTGAACTCAGCAGAATAATTGCTCTATCTTCATCTTCTATCTTGATGTTGATAGACTCAAGATCAAGGATGATCTTATTGAAGGCGTCTATATGATCTTTCATCGGCGTCCCCTCTGACATAGACAGCTGATACAGCTTCTTCTTTATATGTAGTTTGTTGACCAACGATTTTCTCATATAAAGAGAGTCAAGCTTCTTCCAAAGATCTATTGCCGTCGTCTCACCTGCTACTTCCCTTAGTACTTTATCGCTCAATGACAGAACGATTGTGCTATGAGCTCTTTCTTGAATGTCCCTTCTTTCTGCTTCTGCTCTAGATGACTCTGGCGTCTTTTCTTCATCACTAAATGGAGCTACAGTCTCCTCTAATGCCGAACCAAGTCTTTGGCTCACCAACAACGCCTTAACCTTCATCTTCCACAAATTGAAGTCATTCGTACCGTTGAATTTCTCTACCTCATACTTGGGTGTGACCATGTTTGCTTAGAACCAAAGCTCTGATACCAGTTTGTTGAAACGGAAGCACACAAACAAGCTAAGCAATTCACCCAAGTAATATAATAATGCAGAACAAATTATTAAGAAATAAAAGAGAGAAATGGTAGAAGAAGAACACACAAAGAATTACGTGGTTCGGCAACTTGCCTACGTCCACGGCGGATCAAGATCACACTCTTCTCTTATTATGAATCACAAGGCAACCACAAAGTATGCCTATTACAAGAAAGATCACAAAGAAAACTCTCTCTTGCTCTCTAGGGATTTTCTTTCACAAATAATCACTAAGAATAATCACTAAGATTATTGTTGATCACCAAGATCTCTAAGATCACAAAGATCTCCCTAACTTGATTACAAAAATTGTCAAGATCACAAAGCTATATTTACAAGCCAATTGATAGCCTTTATATAGGCCTTGGGACGTCCTAGGTATTCCCTATACGTGTGGGAGTCATATTAGGGAGTCCTAGAGCAAGTGGGAGACGAAATTAGGAAGTTTCCTAATTTCGGGATACTGTTCTCGCGTCCAGCGTTACAGTGCTGGGATCTCGTCGCTCCAGCGCTGGCACGCTTCTGCTGAGCGCTGCGGCGCTGAGTGTTCTGTTCTGGCGCCGCGGCACCCACTCCTGGTCGCCGCGGTGTTGGTCGCATGGTGCGCCTTCTCGTTTTTCGTCTCCTTTTGCGTCTGTCTTCGATCCATGTGCACCCTACACACTTGACTTGATCTCCAAATCATATTCCAATAATTTTTAATCAATATTCTCATAATCATGAACATGAAATCTTCCGCCGTGTACTCGACAGTTGGCTTCATTATATTTGTGCCAACGTTGTTTATCTACAGTCACGTGGTTATAGCGCTTAAAGATTAATAACTAATTAATAAAAAAACATAATATAGAGGGGGAGACATCGACATACAAGGATATTGAGTTTTGCATTGAAAAGCGAGGAGACGTGGCTCATAAGCTTCTCTCGTTCTGGTCGAGATGATACATCACAGACTGAACCAGTGACTTTGAAACCTTCCATTTCCCAATCACATATGGATTTATTGAGCTCTTCTTCATTCCTAGAACATGTATGCACAGTGGCACCTAGCTCTGCCAATTCCTCCACGACAGCATGGCTGATGGCCATATATGTAAGGTGTTTGTAGAAAGAAGCAGAATTTATAAATGAAAGACTTTATCATCTAGACATGATTGCATGAAACTTAATTAATCAATAGCCTTGATAACAGCTAAGGTTGAATGAACCAAGAATAGAAACAAATTGATTGCGAGAAAGAATAAATAAGCAATTATAGGAACAAATAACAAACAATCGAAGAGAAGAATAAGAGAGAAATTAATAAAGATGCATCCGATTCCTTTGGTTCCCCCAGTGACAAGCGCAGTCATGCCCTCGAGAGTCCACCTGTTGTGCCCACCACAGCTATTTTCCTGAGCCATTGATTCTCCCTATCTTACTACCCAGTACTATTTCTTTCAGTAATTCTAGGGGAGCTTTAATACGGGAGTATGTCACCTGTCAGCCAAAGGTGGCAGAAGATGCCAATCAACAAGATGCATGATTAGGAGCAGATTCCGGAGCTTTTATAATGCCAATTTCTTTTGTTTAATCGAAAAAAATCAGATGAGAATCGAAATTATTCTGACGGTGGATTAATTTAATCGTGCATGCAGTCATCCCGGCATGGGGTGCACGTTTCTCATTATTTTGTACGCTAAAATTTCAACATATCAACTATTTTGTTGAGTCTACATGCTTATATACCCAATGCTTATAGAATTCAGATCAAGTCAAAGATTCTCTTTGGATTTATACATTATCACTACTTATTTTTCAATATTCATTAATTTACATCAACATTTCTTTTATTTTATATAGTTTGATCCAAGAAACTCTCCCACATGATCAGTTCTTATATCAATGAGTTTACATTTTTCTATCAAGAATATAGTATACTATGGTAACATGACCAAATTGTCCTCACCTTGACCCGACATATTACTAGCTGATTTAGGTTTTTCTTGAAGTAGTAACATGTTCCATTGCGATAACGATGTTATTATCAGTAATTGGGGCGGACTAATTAGAATTCACATAGTGGAAGACAAACAGTTAAGAGTTAAAAAATTTATATAGAGTTATATTACTATGGGAGCAAATTATTCAAGATGAACCCTTGCAAGGGTAAAAATCTAATAACTTTTATTTTTAAAGATTAAAGCGTGTCGGATTTAAAGAAAATAGATGAGCTTTTGAATTAGAGAATAGTGTATTATCTTTTTTTGTTTTGCTTTACATAGGTTTGGGATATGGATTCGGATCCTCTCATAAGCTAAGCCTTCACGTAATTTTAATTGGTGAGGATTGACGATTGCTAAAAATATGTATCAGAGGATTTGAATAAATTAACAAGGAAAATATTAATTACAATGTTAATTTGTGGCATGATCTTTGGAATATGTTCATGCCCTTGATAACTTATTTGACTGTTAGTAGATCTGGTGAGAGGTGGCCTTCTTTGATGATAATTGAAGATCAGTTGGTGTATATTTTCTTACTTTTTTTTTTAATATACGAAAGAGCCATTGTTGCCTTATTATCATGTGACTCTTTTGATTAAAATGCTGATATTTCATATTTATCAGTCCCCCTCAAGTTTGGAAGTGTGGTGCAATGGACTCCTAACTTGTGTCAAAGTGCTTGTTTAATGATTTGGTAAAAATATCAGCTGTATGCATAGAGGAGGATACACAGCGTATGTGGAGATTTTCTTGAGTGACTTTTTTATAAATGAAGTGATAGTCAATTTTTATATGTTTAGTCTTTGCACAAAATTCAGATTTTAGTCAAGTGTATAGCACTCATATTATCACATAAAAGGAGGAGAGTCCTGCACAAAGAGAGATTAATTTCACACAAAAAGAAGGTGAGCCATGTGACTTCAACGGCAATGGAGGCCATGGATCAATATTTGGCTTCAACATTAGAGCGAGCTACTGCAATTTTCTTCTTCGTGCTCCATGGAATACAACTTGCTCCAAGATATTCGCAATAACAAGTGGTAATTCTTCGTGTCTTATTACATCCCTCGAATCTGAATATATATATATATATATATATATATATATTTTATAAAAAAAACATATAAAGTTGGCGTACTTTGCGATAAAAAAAAAATATGAATGCCTAAACTGATGGTTCCTTTTTAAAAAAGGATTCGTTAGGCAACCTTTAAGTAGTTTTTGTTGGATGTTGAAATCTTTTAATTAAAGTGATTTTGATTAGAATTAGTTCTAGTTTTGTGTAGACTTTCTTTTGTAAAAAAAAAATTAAAAAAAAAAGAGAAATTCATATTTATATTCTTATCTAGATATCACAAAAGCATTTATTTATATAGGTCTTTAGTGTTTTTTTAAAAAAATAATAAGTTGAAAAAAAGAGAGAAATATGGGTTCCCTATTCTTGCTTTTTTTTTTTCTTTGTACATATTGATGCTCACAACAATTGATATAAAAGTGGTTTCAAAGTTAGAGATCGAAGGGACTTATTATGGAAAGTACAAATTGATCGAATACAATAGTTTAATAATCTTACGTGTTTATATTTGATATAGAAAATTATAATTTTTAGTTTGTGAAAATGAGAACATTTTTTCTCTCTCTTGATTTATAAAATTTTATAAAATAAAAAATTGAAGAATCCAATTCAGTAAAAGAAAACCCAAATAATCAATGTTTGTATTAACTTTTTATCATAAAAAAATCCTTCTCAATTTCAATTATAACATCAATTATGAGTATATGTAAACTCCAAATATAAATTTTCTTACAACTAACTTATCGAGTATCTTATCATGCCCCTTTTATATGAAATTAGCAAATTTATCGTACTACAAAATAGATTGAAGAGAAAATAATAGATATTCTGCTAGAATACAACATGATTATTATTTTTAGTTTTAATCAAAAAGAGGCTTAAAATTCATCTTAAACTTGATTGAATATCTCCTAAAAAGAACATAAATGATATTAATTATGTTCGATATTCACACATACTGACTTTAAAAAAGTATTTGAATTTATATACTAATTTTGCTCATCATTCATTCTATATTCTATTCAATTCACTCTATTTGAATTATTCAATACACAATTGACTCATTACAATTCTGCTTATTTATGTAAAATCTCTTTCACACGCGGCTCCTCATTTTTTATACAAATACTAATTTAAATGTTAAAGTTTTTTTTTTTAATAGAAAAATGATGCATTTTCATTAATTGAAAGAGTTCATATGAATAAGTTGATAATTTTTATGGAGTTCTAAATCAAGAAATTTCACAAATAAATCTAAATTATAATTGATATCACATGCCGAAATATTAGAAAACTATCAATTTGACGAAACCTAAACCGAAAGTACTGAAATACTAATATTATAGTAAATTACAAATTTAATAACCTTATTAATAAAAGCAAATTAAGAAAAATTATGATAATTGAAGTTTCATTTTATTTAAAAAATAATTGTCGTTATCTTCTTATTCTTAGCATTTTTATCAGTAATTAGCCATTTTTTTAGACAAAAAATAAAATAAAATAAAAATATTAGTACTTATTTAAAAAAAAAAGAGAGAGAAATAGATAAAATTTCAAACAAAAATAGATAACCGACAAATTCCCTTTTATTTAAACAATTTGCTAAGATTATATTCAATTCTCTCATTTGCCTCTCTCCTTCTCACATTAAACTTCTTTCACTTCACTCAATTCAACAGCCTTAATAAAAAATAATTCTCGAGACCCACGAGATTGAAACCTATTACTTCGCTTTGATTATCAAAAGCTCTTTTAGAACCGTTCAGTCCACTTTCTTTGAGCCTCAAAGTATTGTTTCTTGTCATTGTTATGCGTGTGTTAGGTGGATATGGATCAAATAAATAATGCTCATTTGTCTGTATTATTCATACAAACTCATTTGTCTACTCCATCAAAATATTCTTAACATTATCTGTTTGTCTACATAAAATATTTCTACGAAGATTTTCATATCTTCCATAGCAACAACCTTTAACATTATCTACTAGTTTAGTTCATAAAATATTAATTTCTACGATGATCTGTATTTCTTTCCTACGAAAACCTTAACATTATTTGTTTATTCCAACTACCTTAACACTAGGATGAAAAATAACCTAACAAACAGAGAAGAAAAAGAAGAAGTCGAGTCCTTTTCGGTGAAGAGAGCTGTCACGCCCTGCAGATTCCATCTGTTCTGCCGGCAACATCTATTTGCCTGAGCCATCTGCAATTACTTGATGTATGCTGTTGCCCTCATGAATTTCATCGAGGCTGACAAAACCCAATAAAAAAGCCCACCTCAGAGAAGCCCATCTCAGAGCTCAATAAACGCAATCGCACATGCCGTTCAACAAGCGACCACTAACCTAATGTTGCCCCAACAACTGCGTCCTTGGTTGCATTTATAGAAAATGAGTCCTATTCCCAACATGCATTGGTTTAAGACTACCAAAAGATCAAACTCTCTCAAAAAAAACCTAGCCCCCTTAGCTTTGATTTCCAGCAGGAGAGGAGGCCTTTTGGCCTGCTCTCCGGCCTACATTTCTCTTCTCCCTCCCTTTTCTCTTCTCTTCCCACCATTTGGCTTGTTTTGTTTTTGTTTAGTTTTTTTGTTTTTATTTTTAGTTTTGGTGGGTTTCCTCATTCCTTTTTTACCTCCGGTTGTTTCTTGGCTGGAAAATAAATAGTGGCCTCAACCACTATATGCCACAACTTGGGATGTCGCCGTGCTACCACCAACGAACCTCATCTAACCTCCTTTATGTTGTGGCAACCTAGAATGATATCTTTGGACCCGTGTTCTCTAGAGTCTTGGTCAACCGAACCCGCGTACTATTCTGACGCCCTTCGGCTCAGGCGTAGCAGAGTTTTTCATTTTTCCTTGTTGGAGCTATATTGAGAACTACAATTATTTTTCTGTTCTTGCCTGTCTCTCTCTTTTCTCTCTCTTCGGTGGCAGTTCTCAGTCGGTGCTTGCTTGGTAATTTCTCTTAGGGTAATCTTTTTTGTAATAATCCTCCTATGTGAGATAGTTTGTGAGGTAGCTTTCCTCTTCGTGAGGTTAAATCCCTCTACTATGAGGATCATATTTTTTCGTCTGTAATAGGATAGATATTCCTCATAGGATAGTTCCCATTTCGGAATCTCAATGTATCTTAACTATTGGAGAAGTAGGTTTAGACAAACCATAAAAGTCTTATCTTATCACTATGAAGTATCCCGTAAATGTCTAATGTATATTACTAGACCTAACTAATAATATTGTAAAGTTTTTTTTTATAATATTATATTTGAAATTTAAAAAAAAAAAGACTACAGAAGATCTAAAGCGTTGGCATTGTGGAGCATAAGTTTTCAGTCGCGACAATGTTAGTAGAATCAGACTAACTGTATCGAGGATCCCTTACACAATTAAACCCCATAATGCTTGAAGAACACGGAAGCGACCCCACTCAGGCTCCTTAAAAATACAAACAAGCGAGACCCCACGATGCCACACCCTAATTTCCCTTTCCTTTGCATACTCTAAGACATTGAGAATAACTGACAAATCAAGTAACCTATGAAACGGAGGTTGGGAATTACGCACAAGAGGGATAAGATGCTTTGGACCGAATGAGAAAAAAGGAAAAAAAAAATTTACTCTTGCTCTTTATTCTCTCAAAACCTCAAAGCTAAACGTTAATTTATTGTTGAAGCAACCACCGATGCTATTTGACGGGAATTTATAAACTCAGTGAAACTACAACAAAGATCTTTGGAGATTCAGGTGTTAGAAGTAAGCCGTTTCCAAAAACTTTATCCGTCAGCCGAGGCCCGTACTGTATCCAAGAACTCAACACAAGTCATTAGAGGACTAAGGTCTGTAGAGAATAATTGAACACTTTTATTAATACAACAAATCCAAAACTTACAATACAAATTTTAGAAACTCTTTATTCTTAACTTACTTGCTTGCAAACCTAAATGAGGGAGGGGGGTATTTATACTTAGTTTCAACAAATCAAAATCATACAAATAAAATAATGTAAAAATTTACTAACCATATAAGTTTATAATACTTATCTCCTTAATTATTAACTTTAAAATATTTTACCTAATCTAGAAATTTCACGAATTTGGGTTTGTAAATATTTTGGCTTAATCTTGGACTTGATGTTGTAATTAACTTCATTTGGTGTTGTAATTTTAACACTCCCCCTCAACACCAACTTTCATTCTTCTAACCATGTTGAGTTATCTTCGAAACTTTTCGAACTTATCAACACTCAAGCTTTTGGTGAACACATCAGTCACTTGATCTTCAGTCTTAACATACAGTAACTCAATTTCTTCTTGCAGAACTTTCTCTCAGATAAAGTGATAATGCACCTCCACATACTTTGTTCTTGCATGAAAAACTGGATTTTCTGCCAAACAAATTGCTGACCGATTATCACAATATATTAACACTTTATAATCTCTTGGCTGATATAAATCCTCCATCAACTGTATCAACCATGTACTTTCTTGAGCTGCCATTGCTGCTGCTGCTCTATACTCAGCTTTAGTAGTTGACAATGATACAGTCGGTTGCCTTTTACTACACCAAAAGACTGTTCCTAAACCAATCTTGAAAAAATATCCAGTAGTCGAACGTCGTCTATCATGATCTCCAGCATAGTCAACATCACAATAGCCAACTATTTTACAATCTTAGTCTTTCTTATAAAAGAGACCATAGTCAATTGTGCCTCTCACATATCTCAAGATTCGTCAAGCTACTTCTAAGTGAGATTTCTTAGGATTTTGCATGTATCGACTTATTATTCCAACTACATAAGAAATATTTGGTCGAGTCATTGTCAAATAGATAAGACTTCCTACCAGTTGTCGATACATAGTTCCATCTTTTAAATCCTTTCCTTCATGACCACACAACTTGGCATTGACTTCTAGTGGTGTTGAGATAGGCTTGCACTCTAGCATCTCAACCTTCTGCAACAAATCTTTGGCATATTTTTGTTGTCCTAGAAAAATTCCTTCTACTGTCCGAGGGACTTCGAGCCAAAGAAAAAGCTTAAGTTGTCCAAGCTCTTTCATCTATAAGCGAATCGCCAAATTTTCTCTTGTTCGACGAATCTCTTCTTCATCATCTCCAGTGATAATTAAGTCATCCACATATACCAGTACAATTGCAAGTTTTTTTCCATTAGCTTTGACGAACAGGCTAGAATCAGCTGGTGCTACAGAGTAACCACCATATGTTAAAAATTCTCTAATTTTACCATATCACATCTTTGGAGCTTGCTTTAGTCCATACAATGCTTTTCTCAATTTACACACATAATCAAGTTGAAATTTGCTTTCAAATCCTATTGGTTGAATTATGTAGATCTTTCGATCCAACTCTCCATGTAAAAAAATATTCTTTACGTCCATTTGCCACAATATCCAACCTTTGCTAGCTGCCAATGCAAGTAGAACTCGTACTGTGGTGATCTTGGGCTACTGGACTAAAAGTTTCATCATAATCTAGTCCATATTGTTGAGAAAATCCTCGAGCTACCAATTAAGCTTTATACCTTTCCACTGATCCATCAGGATGTCTTTTGATCTTATACACCCACTTACAAGATATAGGTTTCACATCCTTTGGCTTTGGCATTAAATCACAAGTTTGATTTTGCTCCAACACCATGATTTCTTCTTCCATAGCTTTAATCCATTCAGAGCTTTGTGATGCTTCTTCAAAAGTCTCAAGCTCCTTAACATTTTCTTCTTTTGCTATAACTGCATTAACATATTTGGGATTAGGCTTTAGTATTTTTATTGACCTTCGAGGATGAGATTGAGAGGTTGCAGGTTCTGCTCCTTCATATTTGGCCTCTGTTGTTGGTTGCTGATAGATGCAAGTTTGCCAAGGACTTTGAGTTGTCTCTTGCTCGGTGTTGTCATCACTGCTTTCATTATCAAGGTCTTCTTGGCTCGATCGAATTTCAGCAATTTGCTCATCTATCTTTTGTTGTAGTCGTTCTTCTATTTCTTTTGAATCTGGAAGCTCCTCTTTTTGTGGCGACCACCATGAAAATGCTTCATCAATTCTTTGACATGTAGCACTGCCCACTAGTAGGGTCACAACATTTCCATCCTTTGTGCTGATTATCATATCCAATAAAGATACACCTGATTGCCTTTTTGTCGAATTTATTTCTCAAGTGACTTGGCACAAACACATAGCATATACAACCAAATACTCGAAAATAACTCATAGTAGGTTTCATATCCCATAACTTCTTAAAGAGTGATATGAACCCTAACCTTGGTTGAGGAAGCCTATTAATCACGTGGGCTGCAGTCTTCATTCCTTCGGCCTAAAATCTTTCTGGTACATTTTTTGTGTGCAACATACTTCTACAAATCTCTGCAATATGTCAATTCTTCCTTTCTACAACACCATTTTGTTGTGGCGTGTTGGCACATGTGAATCGATGTTGTATCTTATTTTCTCGAAGATATTGTGAGAACTCATCATATGTATATTCTCTTCCATTATCTATGCGGAGACAATGAATCTTCCTTCCGACTTCTCCTTCAGTTGTTTCTCTAAAGTCCGTGAACTTTAAAAAATATCTAATTTTTTCTTCATAAGAAAAATCCATACATACCTCGAGAAGTCATCAATAAATATCACCATGTACCACATGCAACTAATTGATGGCTGCTTGACAAGTTCAAACATATTAGAGTAAACCAACTCTAATGACTTTTTAACTCTAAACTTTAACTCATCATATGGTAGTTGATGTGCTTTGCCATACTGACATCTCCCATATACTATATCCACTCTCACATCAAGTTGAGGTAGACCCTTAAGCATTGCCTTGTTCATCATCACTTTTAGCTTATAATAACTTACATGTCCCAATCGTAAATGTCATAAATCTATTGTCTTATTTTTTTTTAGTCTTGTCTATATAAGCTGACTTTACTGATAGTACATAGACCAACTCTAGTCGTTGTCCTTCCATTGTTGGTGTTCCCGTAATTTTTAAATCTTGATATACCTTAACATCTTGTTGACCGAACAAGACATAATGCCTAAAAGATGTTAATTGTGATACTGACAATAGATTCTTTTTCATGCCAAGGACATGATAGACATCTTGAAGTGTTACCTTGTTAGAACTGTAATAAGGTGCAAGGACTGTGTTACCGATGTGAGCTATAGGCAATCTTGAGTTGTTGGCAATCACCACCACATGACCTCCTTTGTACTTAGTCCTATCTTGTAGCTTTTCTTCGTCATCAATCATATGATTCGAATATCCTAAGTCAACGATCCAATCATTTTTATAGTCAATCCGTCCAGGCATTATCACTGAGAGTGATAAGTCTTCTTCCTCTATAGCGACAGAAGCTTCAGCATCCCACTCATCTTCACTTTTTCTTTCTGAGTTTGATGTGGCAACATTACCTCAGCAGACCTTTTCTTAGACCAACAATCTTTTACCATATGTCCTATTTTTTCACAATTGTAGCATTTTTCTTCAAATGTTTTCTTCTGGTTGGACTGACTACCATTGCTCCGAGTTCTCCATACTCCCTATGTCTGTGAGCTACCTTCTTGGTGATGACTCTTTATCTTGTCATCATATCTTTTAGATCCTCCACCAGCACGTCGTTTAAATCAACCTTTCCTTTTGTCAATGTAGAGTACTTCTTTATCGCCTTTTAAAGAGACCCCACTCATTTGCTTGGCAATCACTTTTTTATCAGTAAGAAAATTTTCAAATTCAATGAAAGATGGTTGGGTTAGCCAGCCTTGTACAACAATAACAAAACTTCTATACTCGGGCCTCAAACCATAGATGATAATTCTTTTCATCCTAGTTTCAGCAATAGCAGCGGCAGAATCTAACTCAGATATTTCACGGCACAAAGACTTTACCTTTGTAAAGTATTGGTTTATCGTCATGTTAAGTTGTGCAATTGACAACAGTTTATTCTCTAGAAGTAGTAGTTGCGTGTTATTTTTCTTTGAGAAGAGTGATGCAAAAGTGTCCCATGCTTCATTTGGCGTCTTGGCCTTCTTTATGTGCTCTAACATTTCTTCTTCAACCGTGGTCTTAATGGTGAACATAACCTTACCAGTTTTTACTTTCCACTTCTTTAAAGTAGTTTCGTCTGTTGGCTGCTTCACTTCATTCTCACCAATGACCTCTCAAATATCTTAGCCTTGAAGATAAGACTCTATTAACGTCACCCATGTATTGTAATTTTGGTTGTTGAGCTTCTTGATTCCTTCAACGATTTGAAGGTCACCCATCGTGTTGGCAGTACCTCAATAATACCAAACAAGTTTTGTCAACAAACTTGCAGAGTCGCAGACTACTCACAACACACAGAAGCTCACTCACTCACAATTTTTAGAAATAATTTCTGATGTAGAATATCAGTCAAAGCTGCAACCACAAAGTATTGATAAGGAAAAATTTGTCATATATTTTCTCATGTTTTTATTTTATATTTTATTATTTTATGAGAATAGATGGCTATTTATGTGCTTTATTGTTATTTATAGGGACTTGAACGAAATTTAAAGAAATGATGCAAAATGAGCAAAAACAAGGACTAAAATGCAAAGTTTTTAAAGTATGTGTCCATCGCCACAGCGTTGAAATAGTGATCGAAATTAGAAAAACGACCTGTTTAAGTCGCATCTGGAGCCCCAGCGCCAAACAGTCACCGCGCCAGCAACGAGACAGCGCCCCAGCGCCATTATCCCCCTGCTCTAGCGGTGAAGCCTATTTCACGTGTCGCCCCAGCGATAACTGCATAGCGCCCCAACAGTAGCGCGAGTTCTAGTCCGACAAGAATTAAGATTTTCAAGCTCATATCAATCCTTATAAAAAGTCACTCATTCCCAGACTTCAAGAATCAACCTAGAGCACCCTAGAGCAATTCAAGAGCGATAAGAATACAGAGCACAAGTCTTGGAGAGCAATAGGAGTTTAATTGAAGAAACTTTAGAGAGAGATTCAAGGTGTTCTTCAGCATCAAAAGTATCTTAGGTAGCACAATCAAGAGCAATTCGACGTCTATATCGGTTTGCTATTGATTGTATCGTGATTTATTATTATTTTTACTGCTGTTCTCTTGTAGCCATGAGTTAAACTTATTTTCTAGGGTTAATACTTGAACTCAATATGTGTGCTTAATTGCCATATCTTTTAAATATTTAATAAACTTAATTCTTTGATATTTAAATTACTTAATCTTAATGCTTCAATATATCTGGCCAATATATGGTGAATGAGTTAGTAATATTGTTGATAAACTCGGAAGAGGAATCATAATATTTAGACTTAGGTAATTTGATGCATGATTGTAGAGTAACATTCAATGTTGCATATGCAAGTTTCAATTTAGGATAGGAATATACCTAATTGGCATGTATGATCAATAAGACCTAATCTTAATGAATCTTAATTTATTACAAGTACCATAGGAATATAGGTATTTGGTAAATTAAGGTATACTTGCATGACCTTGGAAGAGGCTTGTGAATACATTAGTGTCTTGATCAATAACAAAGACTAAAGGAGTTAAATGTTAGAAGATTAATCATTAGAAAGCATATTGAGGGATAGTATTAATCCTAGGTTTTCTCTATATTACTATCACCTAAATCTCTTTACATTGTGTTTTTTTTTTATATATATTTCTACATTTATTCTTAGATTTTTATTTTTTTTGAATAATTATTAGGAAGATATAATTTTAGTAATTGGTTAAAAAGAAGAAATTATCCCTGTGGGTTCGACATCCGACTATTTAGTCTCTTTATTACTTGCATACGATAGTGTATACTTACACTTAATTTTAAGATATAAAAATATCGCATCAATCATACTCAGAATTCTTAGAAATCCTACAACTTGAGCGGTCCCAGACAGTCCCGCTCTAATACCAATTGTAAAGAATAATAGAACACAAATAAAATATTTTTATTAATACAACAAACCCAAAACTTACAATACAAATTTTAGAAACTCTTACTCTTTTTCACTTACAACACAACACTCACAACTCAACACTCACACACTTTTTGTTGAGCTTATTATTTGCTCAACTCTCTAACATACTAAACTCTCAAAAATTGATCAAATACTTGATCAACTCTTTATTCTTAACTTGCTTGCTTGCAAAACTAAATGAGGGAAGGGTGGTGTTTATACTTAGTTTCAACAAACCAAAATCACACAAATAAAATAATATAAAAATTTATTAACCACATAAGTTTATAATACTTATCTCCTTAATTATTAACTTTAAAATATCTTACATAATCTAAAAATTTCAAGAATTTTGGCTTATAAATATTTGGCCTTAATCTTGGGCTTGATGTTGTAATTAACTTCATTTAGTGTTATAATTTTAACAAGGTCAACATAGAGTTTTGGAAGCGGGGAAATTAAAAAACTGCAGATGAAACCCTGTGTTTGTTGTGATGAGAAGTTCTTTGGGACTTTGAGGAAGAAAAGGAGAGAGTGATGAAGAGATTTGTCAAATAACTTAATTTATTGATTCTAAATGTCTTCTTTGTTTTGGTTTAGGAAAAATAATCAGAACTCATCCCTTTATTATAAGGTTCGAATTAGGACTTTTGAAAAAAAAATTATTATTACTACATATATGCCAACTCCCAACTATTATTCTTTGGGTTTACATATCTAATAATGGAAATTATATTTGCAGTGAAAAAAGTAGGGGAAGAGACTAAACTTAAGTTGCCGGATGAAAATGTTAGTTGTATGTAGCAGCTCCAAGTTCTATTCAGTTTACTAAGTACAGCGTGTGCGTGTGGATGTTTCTATTCACTTGGCTAGAGATTGAACCTTGGAGAAAAATCAACAATGTATTTTCTTGAACATCAACACTTTGTTTGTGTAATGTGCCAAATTTACGTATTCGTATATTTTGTTGAAGTGGTAACATTTATACAAAATTGTGTCGATTCTCTTACCTGACATAATGTTTATTATCAAATCAAGAATCCTCTCTCTCTCTCTTTTTATTTTTATTTTTTTGGTTGGAGGAGAAAACTAACTAAACTACTAGAAGAAGCAAAATCTTGGAAAGTTGCACAAGTGCTCATCATTCGAACGGACATTCTTCGACAGAACCTGGAAAAGTTCGAGTATTTCTTAAGCGGCCAGTTGGATGTACAAAAAATATTTTATACTATTATTTATTTCTACTTTTATTTATGTAACATTACAGAAAAAGGAAAATAAATGACAGGATGTTTCGAATTGAAGGAGATGCAGAAAGGGCCGATCGAGAACCTTAGGCTAGACATCACAATGATATAGATATGGCTATTCAATAAAACAACGCTCGGACTCAGAGATGCATTACTTATAACAGCAAGTAGGGCAATGGCTCTCTTAAATGTTACTGTCTTGGAAAGAAGAAGCCATTCACTGTTAATCCCCATCAACACAAATAGTCTGACCAACTATCTAAGAGGTTGCTGGCATGCATAGAAATCCCCATTTGGAAAGAAGACACCTCCTTCGGCTCTGCAGCGCGTCCCAGAGGAGTGTGAGAACTCCCTTCGTCAGAAAAATCCTTATTACTGAGTTGCTGCAAGCAAGTAGAATATCAAACACTTTAAATTGGTTTCTGTATGCCAGTACAACAAATAACACACATATTTTACATATAAAATTTTTAAATAAATTAAAATAAAAATCACAAGGTAAGTATAAGAGAATTTTATTATAAAAATAGAATTACAACCTCTCTCTAATTATAAGATATTAGAGTTTTGGTGATTAATTTTATTTGAATAAAAATTGTAAAGAATATCAAACAAGAAAGTCATAAGAAGTATAGAACGTGTGGGACAAGAATGAGGAAGTCTATGATATGTGGGACAAGCATAGAAAAGTGAAACGGAACTCAAAGACACAAAAGGAGGCAAAAAAAGCGCGGAGGCTCGATATAGGGTTGAGCGCCACGACGCCCAGGGCTGGACACTGCAATGCCCAATGGCAGTATGCCCAATGCCCCAGCACTAGGAGTCCAATGCTGCGGCGCCAAAGCGGGAGAGCTCGTTTTTATTTCAAATTTCTGATTTTTAGAAAGTTTTGGACTTCCAAAATACGTAAACTCTTATTTCAACTAGAATTTGGGTTATTAAACACAAAATAACCGTTATATAAACCTTTTAATTTGAGATTAAGTATTAAAAGAGACTCTAAGAGAGAGAAGAACTAAGTAGACACTAAGCACTTGTGTGCACTATAGTAAAATCATTGTTTGGGTGTTTTTTGTTTGTGGGAGGGCAATGATACACTAAACATTATATCCTTTTGAGAGTTCTTCATTATGTTTTTTGTAAATTTTCTAGGGAGTTAATAAGAGAGGCTAGGATCTTTGAATCCACCGTAGATGTAGGTAATTAGTCGAACCACGTAAGTGATAGTATTGTGCTCTTATTTATCTGTTTTACATTCTAGCTATTTTTGCTTGATATCTTGATTATTTCGCTGCGTAAAGATGTTAGGCTGATGCATACCATAGTTGAGACATCCCTTCCTCTCTGCTTCATTGGTATCACACATACTAGAGGATAAATTGAAAGTAATAAGAAATGGGATTGAAATTGGCTTACAATCTTGCATGTTTAAGTGTCGCAAGATCTTCTTGAAATAGTACTTTTGTGAAAGCTATATCATCATATTACTTCTGTCTCGGTGAATTTACATCCCCTAGAATCTTGTTTGCTAGTTCAAAGACCTTTATATCAATTCTCTAACTATCTGAGCCTTTAACTATATTACTTGATCTTTGTTAGAGCCTGCTACCAATATGTCATTAACATACTACAACAAAATAATGAACTCATTATCATCAAACCTATGGACAAAGGTTTAAATTAAGTTTATTGTATCCAATGCTCAATATGAAGGAATCAAATCTCTTATACCAACACCTCGGCATTTGTTTGAGACCGTATAGAGATTTATTCAACATGAAACCAAGTTCTCTTTTCTTTCATTTGTAAAACCTTCTATTTAGAGTATATAAATTCCATCTTTGAGATCACCATGAAGAAAAATAGTTTTCACATCTAATTGTTCTAGATGTAAATCAAATGCAATACACATAGCAATGACTATTCGAACAGTGTGAGTCTAACAACTGGTGAAAATATTTCATTGAAATCAATACCTTCTTTGTGAGCATTTTCTTTTACTACTAATCTTGCACGATACCGCTTCACTTGATCATCACTATTTTGCTTAATTTTGTAGATTCATTTATTGCTAATAGCCTTCCTTCCATGTAGTAGTGGTACAAGATCCTATGTTTTGTTCTTATAAAGAGCATTAATTTCTTCTTACATTGCTATCATCCATAAATATGCATCCGGGCTGTTAGTTGCTCTTGGAAAGTTAATGGCTCTCATTCCTCTATTAGAAGACAGTGTGATTTTTATATTAAGCCCAAGTGCACGCTATCGGAAACACATAATATAGAATGAATAGAGTGTCGATCCCACAGGAAATTTGTTGTATTTCTAACCAATTACTAAAATTATATCTTCTCGCTTTTATCCAAAAGATTGATTATTAAGAATTGCTTGATAAAACTTTAAACTAAAAATTATCTATTTTATCAACTATAATTAACAATCAAATTCGACAATAGATCTGACAATATATGACGAATATCTAGGATTATAGCTATCTCTTAATATGATTTTCCAAACAATGACGCCTCGATTATTATTCCCTCAATTTAATTGTTGGTCACAACACTAATCTCACCACGAGCCTCTTCCGATGGTCAAGTGATTATACCAAGATCTATTAATCTCCTATAGTCATATGGTAATTAAATAGATCAAGATTCATTAAGCACTAGTTGTATTAACCATACATGTCATCTAGGTATATTCTTATCCTAGATCGAAACTCACAAATGTCACTTTGTGATCATGTATCAATTTATCTCGGGCTTAATAATTAAATTCCTTTTTCAAGTTTATTTAATCATTACCAATTCATTCAACATATGGCCAGTATATCAAAGGCATTAAGATCCAACAAATTGAACAAGAATTGAGTTCATAATAATCGTCTTCAATATATCAATCCATCATATTAAGGTCAATGCTATAATCCTAGAAATTAAACTTAGATCAACATGATAATAACGTCAAGATCAATAATAAATATAAACATAATATAAACAGATCAATTCGGATCAAACCAGAAAAGATTGAAGCAAAGGAAGTACAAGTTCAAGGATTGATCTCGAATTGACCCTCCAAAATAATCTTGATTTGGAAGCTCTTGTGTAATCTCTCCACCAAATATTGTTTGATTGTTGTTTTAGAGTTCGATTATCAATTAAGGATCGTTTCTGGGTTAGGAAGGTGTTGGGGTTGAGAGAATTTTAGGTGTTTTTCAAAGGGGTCCGGAACAATTACTATAGGGGGCAAAATGTAATTTTTTTATACTTGAACACTAACGCTGGGGCGTTCCACGAAGAACGCTCCGGTGTTAGTACAACGCAAGGGCCCTCTGGTAAGGAAACGCGGGGGCGTCTGTAGAGCTGCGACGTTCCACTGTAAACGTCGGGGCATCGCGATCTAGATCCAAAATTTCACCCCAGCGTTGATGTCCTCCTCGCAAGGGCATTCTTCATTGTTGCGTGAATACTGGAGTGTTCATTAACGGATGCAGGGGCGTTCTTCATGATAGACGAACGCCGGGGCTTTGTAAACCTTAACGCTAGGGCGTTCATCACCAGTTTTGCATTTTTGTCATTTCGGTCCCCATTTTTTAGTGGCTTTCTTTTGCCTCCAATTTGTTCCTTTTATCTTCCATTAGTTTCTATTCCCATCTCAATATGATCAAAACCTGTAAAATCAACAATCAAAGCATAAATAACTCTGAATTTACTTTAAAATGAACAATTATTAAGATAAAATGGGGTCATAATATGTATCAAAATTATACTCATCACCAATCATCTTTTTTCTTTTGCAGCTTATCTTCTGCAAATATCACATCTTTACTGATAATTACCTTATGGGTAGTGAGATCCCACAAGCGATACCTTTTTACTCTATTAGCATACCCTAAGAATATATATTTTCTAGAGTTTTGATCAGGTTTTGTGACTTCTTGAGTGTTGTACATCATGTACATAGGACTTTCAAATGTATGTAAATTATAATAATCAGCTGGCTTACCAATTCACATATCTATTGTTGTATTTAGATTAATCGATATTGATAGAGACCGATTGATCACATAACATGTGGTATTGACTGCTTCTACCTAGAATAATTTTGCTAGACCTATAACCTTAACATAGTTCTAGTTCATTCAAGTAGAGTTTTATTCATCCATTCTGCCGCTTTATTTTGTTGAGGAGTGTACGCCATTGTGAATTGTCTTTTGATGGTTTTTTGTTTGCAAAATGCATCAAATTCCCCGCCAATATATTCTTCTTCATTATCTATCCTTAAATACTTGATATTCTTCCCAGTTTCAAGTTCCACCCATTCTTTGAAGACTTTGAATGCTGAAAACACATCTGTATTTCTTCTGATTTGATAAATCCACCATCTCTTAGAGAATTTATCAATGAATGACACAAAATATTTTACTCCTCTCAATGATGCGATCAGTGCTTGCCAACATCAGAATGAATTAAGTCTAAACTGTCATTACTCTTAGTTATTAATGTGCTAAAATTTAATCTATATTGCTTACTTAAAACATAATGCTCATAAAAGTGTAAAGAAACAATTTTAAGTCTAAAAAGTAACTTTTAATCAGGGAGAATTTTTAAACCTCGTTCTGACATGTGACCAAGTTTTTGATGCCACAACATCGTTATCTCTTTTGCAGAACTGGCTGATGAAATAGATGCCTTTACCTCTAAATATATTCCCCCAAAAGCATAAATAGGTTAGCAATTATCTTTTCTTCCTTCACTATCACAAGTGTGCCTCTAACAATTTTCGTGATCCCATTTTGTATATGGGTTTTGCATCCTAGCCCTTATAATTGTCTTAAAGACAATATATTTTTCTTCAAGTCTTTCACATGTCATACCTTTTAGGTAGTACGAACTATTCCATTATACATCTTCAACTTGATGGTGCTAATGCCAGCAATTTTCAAGGCATGATCATCACCCATGAACACAAATCCTTCAAATATGGGTTTATAATTGTGAAACCAATCTCAACAAGAGGTTATATGCTATGTTGCTCCCTAATCCATTATCCAAGCCTCAATGAAATTCTTTCTATCCTTGGAAATGGTTATTTTTCATTGTATAAAAAATTACCATCATCAGAAGTACTTGCTATACAACTTTGAGATTTTGGTTGCTCAGTAGTCTTCTCTACACCTATCTTACATTGACACTCACTTTTGAAATATCCTTTCTTGCCACAGTTGTAGCACTTGATATTTTTCTTACTCCTTGGCTTTGATCTTCCTTGTCTATGACTCCCACTAAAGCCATGCTCTATTGATCTTCCTTTAGTCATTGGTAAAGCCTCTGTTTACTACAAACTAGCTACTCTATCTTCTTTATTTTTAAGCCTTCTTTCTTCTTTAAGAACAAAGGCCGTAATATCTTTAAAAACTAAATTGCTTGTTATATGGTTATTGGTTAAACGGATGATTAAATGATTATATAAATATGGAAGACTTTAGAGTAAAATCTCAACATGTTCATTTTACTTAATATTATAACCCAAAGTAGAAAGTTAGGAAAACAAAATATTGAGAGTGTTTATATAATTTGTTTTCATCATGGATTCTAACATCTGAAGGGTGTAGAGTCTTCTTTTCAAGAAGATCTTATTATGAAGAGACTTTTCCTCATATAATATTGTCGGAGTATCTCATATCTCTTTAGATGTCTTTTTCTCCGCTATGCTTGATAGAACTTCATTAGCTAATCCTAAATGCAAGTTGGCAATGACATCTTCATCTATCTTTTCCCATTTTTCAGTAGTCATACTTATTAGTTTGTCACCAATTGCCACTAAGCAATGGCCCCCTCTTAATATTATCATCATTCTCATCTTTTATAATGAGAAATTATTCTCGTTGAACTTCTCTATCTCGTACTTTACCATCATAATAATTAATTATGATCCGCTTCTTACCCGAACCAACTCCTACTATTTTACCATGAACAATATTGTATATATAAATAGTACTGTATATATAAATAGTATCATATACGTGAATAATTACACGTCATGAATATTATATGTGAATGATATACCTTCACTTGAAAGCCCTAAAGCTCTGATACTAATTATTATGGAGAATTTAAAGGTTGAAGCAGTATCATAATTTAAAATAGAGATGAGAAATTAAAAAAAAATGAATGACATAAATTTTATGTGAAAAATTCTCAAACAAATTAAGATAAAAACTATGGGGCAAGTATAAGAGAATTTCACTGTGAAAATGAGATTACAACCTCTTTCTAATTACAAGAAGAGAATATTTTTCATTCTCTCTTAAAACTAGAAGATGCACCTTAATCTTACATTTCTCTCTTAACAAATAAAGAGAAACTAAATAATTTAGAATATAAGATTGATTACAATAGATTATAGGATGATGGGATTATGGAAATGGCAGAGAGGTGCCTTTGTTTATAAGAGAGCTAAAGTATCCCTTTTAATTGCCAACCACCACCAATCTCCTACTTTATTTATTTCTTCTTTCCAACTTCCATCTAGCAACAACTTCCAACATTGATATCATTAAGTTAGATTGCCTCAATGTCATTCATATTCTTAATAAGCAATCATTTTCAAGAGCAAAGGGTGACATCCTTACAATGCCTATCATTTACTTTGAGATATTAATAATATCCCATATTCTTTTATATGTCAAATGGAATAAGGTTTCTTACTCTATGGCTAAATATGTTAATGATGCATGGAAGCATTCCGTGCCTTAGTTATTGTCTTCTTGTAAACCACATTTCTCATTTGAAAACAAAAAGTGATACATTATGAATAAAATTACTTATCTCAACAAAAATCAAATACCTCAAAGAATATATCTACTTATCTAAATATCGCAAGTATCCTATTCATCAAGATAACAATTAATTACATTTCATAATTATTCTCCAATTAAATATATCTCTCAACCTATAACTCTACCTTTATTTTTATTTCAGTATTGAACAGTAAATATTTTGAAATTCCTATCTCATTTTCTATATATCAGATTCATATAAACTCTATACCCATCTATTATAGATACATAAGAGTTCAACATATAATTTATTCGAAATATTTGATTTAATAAAATTATTAAAAATAAATTTATGTTTTTACTTGACAGAATCTATCAAGCAATTTTCATATGTAAACATAATTCATAAGTTAGTTTATAAAATATTTTGTAGTCGTCTAAAAATAAAAAAATTAAAATTAGAATAACTAGAAATAGATAAAAGTCAATGTATAAAATTTTAGAATTGTTGAAGATCATTTGATAAGTGAAAATATTTTCTTAATTGGATTTGCTGTTGAAATTTCTGTTTTCTAGCATTGCAGTCACTATTTTAGAAATTCATAAAAAATTAAATTTTTAGAGATTTTTATTAAAATAAAATTCTCTAAAATTCTTATTGTATTAAATTTTAAATAGTAAAAATCTTAGTACGAAATTACATTTATATCAATACAGTTTATTTAGATAAATGTATATATTGTTGTTGAATTCCTTATTTTTCTAGGATCCCACTTACTACTTAATATACATATATATTCAAAAGTCAAAAATAAAGAGTTCTTAATAAAAACTAAAATTTTGAATAATAATTATGAAGTATAATTCATTTGAAAGAATCAAGTTTATAGAACAATTAGTCAAATTTACTTACGGTAAATACACTACACATAATAAACTCAACACTTAATTTCTAATTTATATAATCTCTTTCTAGTAAACCACTTTCATTACAAACTCATCACAAGAATATGCTAAACTAAATATGAATTCTATATAATCATAAAAGGAATAACTAAAGAAACTATAGTATGGAAATGTGAAACATACTTGTGAGCAAGATTCCACTCAAAACTTAACTATCTTTTTTTCCTTCCTTTTCAAATCAACACTTGGTTGTTCTATGGCTTAATACTCTCAACTCACATAGACATTCTAGTTTTGATTCTTTTCAATTATTTTTTTACACTCTTTTTCACATAGACATCATCTATATATAGTGTCTATTTGAGTGGTATATGATGATAAATCCACTCACTTAGGATAGACATGTTAGGTTTATGAGTGAATCATTAAATTAGGACCCAATTAGGTATTTATTTGTTAAGTGCTTGTGTTTGACCATATTCATCACTAGGCATAGCTTTATCTAAAGCATATGTAATTATGAATGGGTCATCAAGATATGATCAAATTAAGCACTTGTTTGTGTTAGGTCATATTCATCACTAGCATAACTTTATCTAAAACATATGTAATTATAAATGAGTAATCAAAATATGATCAAATTAGGTACTTGTTTGTTAAGTGTTTGTGTTAAGTTGTATTAGATCATATTTATCACTAGTCATAACTTTATATAAGCATATGTAATTATAAATAGGTCATTAAAATATGATCAAATTAAGTATTTATTTTCTAAGTATTTATGTTAAATTATATTCATCATTAAGTATAACTTTATTTAAAGTATATGTAATTATTAAAATTATATATATATAATCTAGATAAAGCGTATAAATATTAGTGTATTACAATTTTAGTAGAAACTAATGTAAAGTGACGAAATATCACAGACCATAATAGAAACTAATGTAAAGTGACACGAATGTGGTAAAATGTCATTAGTGTAATTAAAAGCAATGAGAAATTATTAAATAATTTGGTGGTTTTTGTTCGCTTAATTAACCATAATGTTACTTTTTTATTTACCTTTTTTTTTAAATTTTAAGTCGTTTTCTAATTGCAGGTGTCAATTAATTTAATTAATAAAATATTTTGGGTGGAACAAAAAGGTTTGAGAGTCAACCCTTTTCACATCAAAGTTGGGAGGAGTATGATTTATATTTCATGTAATAAAATAATTTTTTTTTAAAATTACTTTTTCATAAATTTTGATGATATTCTCATCGATTTTTGTTTATATTTCATGTAAAAAAAGAATTAAAATGGAAGTTGTTTTCTCATCATTTTCCCATCACTTTCTTATCAGATTTTAATCACTTATAATCACATTTTTTTAATATTTTAATACAAAAAACATAAAAATAAAATGAAACATGGTAGAAATTAACATAAAGTTATATATATAGATTTTAATCATTTATAGAAACTTTTTTTTTCATTTTTTTATAATACAAAATGACATAAAAATAACATGAAACATAGTGGAAATTAACGTAAAGTTACACAATATTCAATATTCAGACATTTGGATAACATGTCCCTTCTGCTGTGGAAGATGCATGTGAGCCAAATTGTAAGGCAGTAATTAAGGCCAAACGCCTAGTGATCAAGTTTTTGTATAGAAGAATCCATTGACACTGAATCCTCCATCAACGCAAATAGTCTGGCCAGTTATGTAAGATGCTGCTGGCATGCATAGAAATGCTACCAATGAAGATACCTCCTTCGGCTCCCCGCTGCGCCCCATTGGAGTTCGAGAGTTTACTTCCTCCACGAATCTCTCATCATTGTAATACTGCAAGCAAGAAAAACCAGTGCTACTGAAATGATTAAGCTTATCTAATAATGTAAATAGCAAAAAAAACTAGTATATTTGTAGTTAAAAAGAGTCGAGGGAGCAGACTAAATTTAAGTTGTATGATGAAAATGTTAGTTTTATTCATTTTACGAACTAAGTAAAACATGTGGATAATACTATTCATTTAGCTAGAGATGCATGCAAAGCAGGGTAACCTAGGAGGAACATCAGCAATGTATTTTCTTGTACAGAGAATGTTTGCTTACAGGATCAGTTAAGGGAGTTTTGACCATCCAAGGCGCTACAGAATTGGCCCTGATGTTGTCACTAGCCCACTCACATGCCAAATTCTTTGCCAGTTGATTCATGGCTCCTGCAAACAAATAAACCAATACCTCTGTCCTCAAAATGAATCATATATCAATTCTAAAACTAATGAATTAAGTTTCATTTGCGATATTATAAGTTAATTACTTGAACCAAAGATTATCAAAATATAGTAAATATAAGTTAATTACCTTTGGTAGCTGAATATACGCACCCACCAGCTACTGATACCACACCACAAACTGAAGACATGAAGATGATACTTCCTTGCCTTGAAGCTTTTAGAAGAGGATGTGCTAGTTGCGAAAAATGGTAAGCAGACTCAAATTTGTAGCCATGACTAATGAAAAATCTTCGGCCGTATACTCCAGAGTTGGTTTTGGTATACTTGTCCCAACATTGTTTATCTACAGTCAGGTAGTTCAGCATAACATAATTAAATAATAAGCACAGATAACACAACAGAATCAGTTGGATTTGGAAAATATATAGAGTGCCATACAAGGATGTTAAGTTTCCATTGAACAGAGAGGAGACGCGGTGAATTAGCTTCTCTCGTTCTGCTAGAGATGAGGCATCGCATACTGAACCAGTGACTTTGAGGCCTTTCAATTCCCATTCACGTATGCATTTGTTAAGCTCTGTTTCATTCCTAGAGCATGTATGCACAATCGCACCCAGCTCTGCCAATTCCTCCACGACAGCATGCCTGATGGCAAAATATATAAACATATTAACAACCATATACAGAAAGAATGTCTAATACGAAAAGAGGATATTGATATGTGTCCAAGTCATTTAGGATCTTTAACCAATATAGCATAGTTCATCGACTATAGCCTTCACAAACCATACAGAAGTAGAGACCTTATAAATAACAATAAACCCAGATGAGAGCTTGACACAGAGAAATAAGAACAAAGAGAATGGAAGAAAGAGAGAGAAAAACCTGAGCCCTTTGGTTCCACCAGTGACAAGAGCTGTCATGCCATGAAGAGTCCATCTATTATTGTGCCCATCGTAGCCATCTGCCTGCCCTGCCATTCTCTCAATTCTCCAAGTACTTCAATTATGTGCAATAGTTGTTTCTCAAAATCTCATAAGTTTTTTATTATATCAACTGTCAACCGCTAATGATGGTAGATGTCAACTCAACTGATAAACGGGGGAAAGAAAGATTGCAGACAAAGATTTCAACAAAAACTCTTGATGAATTTGAGCCGTAAGGGAAACGTATACCAACGTGTGGCTTGTAGTTGTTAGAATATTGATACTCAATTTATATATCAAAAAATGACCAAATTTATGCTAACTTTCAAAATGTATAGTATAGGGACCAATTAATAACCATATAAGGACTTTGTGGTGTCGTTTGTGGATTAAGAAGATGAGCCAGTAGTTACATGCACGGTAAAGGGCACTCGAGATAGAGTGGCTTCTATGCCATTTCTGGCCATTGTGCGTAAAAGCTCCAAGTAAATTTCCAAATTGACAATTCACATTGTTATCACTTACCATCTTAAAGGAAAAAAGGATATAAACAAATAAAACAAAATAAATCATTTCTATTAGACAGTTTTGACAGCTATTTTGACAAAAACTCTACAAGAAGGGGTAATTTGTGTTAATTGACATAAAAGCGACATGAAATTGATAAGTTTGGTTTCACGGTTATAATGTGTTAAAAAATTGGTGATTTAATAATTTTGATTAGATAAAAATTAAAATAAATATTAAAGTAAAGAGTTACAAAAAGTTTAGAACATGTGAAATACGTATGGAGAAGTGTATGACGTATGGGACACAAAGGAGGAAGCGAAATGAGACTCAAAGACGTGAAGGAAGCAAGAAAATACGGGATAGGCATACAGGACTGAGCGCCGCGCGGCCCATAGCTGAGCGCCGTGGCGCCTAGGACAGCAACCCAGCGCCGCAGTGATGGGCGCAATAATGCCTAGTGCCGCGGCGCCCAGGGACGAGCGCCGCAACGCCAGATGCATCAAAAGTTCATTTTTTTTTCAAAATTTCTAGTTTTAGGAAGTTTTGGACTTCCAAAACAAGTGGACTCTTACTCCAATAAAGAATAGGGTTAGTAGGCACGAAACACACCCTATGTAAACCCTTGATTTTAGATTAAGCATTAAGAGAGACTTTAAGAGAGGGGAAGAACTGGGTAGACACTAAGTGCTTGTGTGCGCTAGGGTGGAACCGTCGTTTTGGTGATCATTGTTCGTGGTAGAGTAAGGGTTCACTAAACGTTTAGGTTCTTCTAAGGATTCTTCAGATTGAGTTTTTCTTGTAAAATCTCTAGGGAGTTATAATAAGAAAGGCTAGGATCCTTGGATCTATCGTGGACGTAAGCAATTGGAAGAACCACGTAAGATTGTGTTGTGCTCTTTTGTTTTCTGCTTTGGATTCTTGTTGTTTTTACTTGATTGATAGGTTATTCCGTTGCGCAAGAAGGTTAGGGTTCTAGGTTGAATCTTGAATTCTTCGCTTCGACATAACCTCGAGAGGAAGAAAAGCGTTTCCTCCCTTAATACAATGGTTAAGAGACAAAAGGCAAAAGCTCCTCCAGTTGAATGGAAGGCTCTATAGAAATCAAAGTAGTCTTAGTTAAATTGTGGGCAAAAAAATTACAAAATCTAGATATATGCTTAACAATTAACGGTATACAAGAGGATAAAATTATAGCTATTTTTGTAATAAACTAATCAATTTCCTTCCTACTAGAAATCTTCTTTTGGATTAGAGCCACTATATTTGCAGCATCAGATTCAACCTCGATGGGCCACAAACCCCTTGTCCTTAGCCATAGTTAGACTTGCTAAGATAACTGAGGCTTCAACAAATATGACATCCCCAAGGAGCACCTTTTTTTTCATACAAATAGCCAAAACTTCGTCATTCTTATTTCTAATCACAGCTCCCAACACCATAAGATTTCAACTCTTATTAATTGCAGTATAAAAGTTTAATTTATAAGGATGGATGTTAGAAGGCAACCATACAGTTGGACTCTCATTTGATTACTCAAGCAATCATTGTATGAGGACTGAATTGACTCATCCTTTAAAAAACCAACAAGTTTTTTGCTTTATTATAAGTTTTTTGAATATAAAAAATGGCATAATTAGAAAGAGCTTGATTACGAGAAGTCCAGACGAACCAAGTGTTGGAAGAGTTTTATTGTTATGACATTCATAACGCAGTAGAATAGAAAAAATAAAATTTCTTTAATCTTTGTTTTTATTAAATAAAAACACTTTTTATTTAAGAATCTTATGAATATATGAATTTGATGTTAAAGTAAATAAAATTTAACAAGAACATACCTTGAATCCACACGGAGTTTTCTTCCACCAAAGGATTTCAAATCAAGTCTCTTGTTCTACAGTGAGAGAAAGAGTGGGCTTCCTTTTTTTTCTTCTAAAAAAAAATACGTATTCTACTTTTTTTCACATATATGTGTTGTATTTTATTTAGACTAGTCTTTTTATTTTAAAATAATAATTTAATTAATAACATTTAGTAATTAAATTATTATCTTTTAAAATAAAACCTAATTCATGTAAACCACATCGAGTCCTATTCTTTGTGGTTAACGTATAATACCTAACATTTTAGCATTATTAGTCTTTTAATAAAAGAAAAATACTAAAATTAAAATTAAAATCTTTTTGATAATTTCAAAACATTATCCTTAAGATTTTATTTATTAATTTCTTAAATTAAATATTTAATTATATTTGGATAAGATCTCATTTATTTTAATTAATTCTTAATTAATTAATTTTATCCAAAACTATAAAATATACGTATTTGAAAACTATTTTCTAAACACAAACAATTTGTATAATAACACAATCCTTTTATTTGTTCATTGTAATAACGAAAGAGGTGGTATTAGGAACCTATATCCCTATAATTTCAAGCTCCAATAAATTTTGAATAATTAATTCAATTTATTAATTTCAGTGTTATTCCACTAAAAACTTAGAATTGCACTCTTGAAATTGTAGATATAATTTACTCAGAAACCTTAGAGCAGTCTATTGATTTAATCACTACATACAATTTAACCCTCCATAGATGGTTCATAATTAGAGTTAGGCTAATTACCGTTTTATCCCTATAATTATTTTTTTATCCTTAAGTACCATTAATTCACTAGTGAACAGTTAATTTGTAACATTATTATAAATTGAGCGTTCTAATCGTTCAGTTCTAGAATTAACCCTTAAGAGAACCTTCTTTCTAACTTCCATTAAGAATGAATGAATTCCATATCTGTAAATCATATTCCTAACCGTTTATTTCACAATGCCACCAAAATATAAGTTTTTAGTCTATTCTTTAAAAAAATCGTAACGAGTATTTCAAATGATATAATGACACAAACAAGAGTTTATGATCACTCAGGATTAAGGTTAATCAGCATATGATCATCGGTTGACGTTATTTGAATTCTTAATTAATAACGGTATTTTATATAAGAATTCAAATTACGTCTGATCAAGTTCTATATAATCATATTATATATAGTACCTCCATCATAATGTCACTACATTAGTGATCCGGATAAGATCACTACATTCTAAACGTTTGTGGACTGCACTAGTAATATTCAATTAAAGATCTCAAACTTTAATTAATTTAGTACTAACTTTTTCTGTTTATTATCCATAACTTTAATCCTCTTATATATAATAATTTTATACTAAAGTTATGATTAGATAAATAAACAAGAAATTTTTTAATATTTATGTCATAAAATTATGAACATTTATTAAGTATAAAATTGTAACTTTATTAATTTCATAAAAACAATACAAGTACATGCTTTAGGGTATTATCCTTAACACCAAGCTACCGTTGCGAACAGCTCCAATTCTTCTTTTTTCAATAATTCACATAAAGAGGTCACACAATTGTTAAAAGGTCCAGAGGGTAAGGACTTCAACAATTGATAAAAAGCAAGAGAGCTTCCAAACCTGTTTTGCGACTCTGCAAGCAATCAATATAGGAGTCATCCGGACCTATTCCACGTAGCAAGCACATGGTGCTTGATGTTATCTTGCGAGCTCCCAAATTATATATAAGGAGTATCTCATTTGTAGCCTGCCAGATGAAGATCTTGACTTTAGGAGGAATACCTAGCTGCCACAAATACTTTAACCATTTTGAATGACTTACTGAAGATGATGCCTGAGATTTTTCTTTCAGCTCTATTGCTAGGTGATATCCGCTCTTAACTGAATAATTTTCTCTGTGATTAAAATGTCATATTATTTAATCAAGGATGGGATGCAACGGATTGGGGATATTGAGAATAGACTCAATGTCATCACATAGGAAATGCCTTTTGATAACCTCTCACTTTCAAGATCTATCATGCTCAATTAGATCGGCCATCTTAAAATCTTGTTGTAATGTGGTAGGGGAGATAGGCTTGAAAGAGTAGAGCCATGGCAACCAGTTGCTAGTATAAATAAAAACAGAATGCCCATTACTAGTCCTCCATGTTGAACTTGCCTCGATCAATTTTTTGCCCTACATCAAACCACGCCATACAAAGTTAAAATAGACAAGCTTACTTTAACACGTTTACAAACTTTTACAATGTAGAAGGCTTATGTCCTCCATAATCTCATTTGTCCTAGCCTTTCAACATTCTGAATGCTCAATAAAAATAAAAGGTCCGATATAAATCTTGCCAAGGTATAAGAGGTCATTAAGACAACAAGACCAATTACCGTATATGTTAAGATAGTATAAAACTGATTGTTTCTATAACCAAAATTAAAGTATTGTATTTATGAGGTGGCCCTTAAAAGACTTAGGATTGGCACACCTACCTAAATTAAAGTATTGTATTTATGAGGAGGCCCTTTAAAGACTTAGGATTGGCACACCTCACAACCTGCCGTCTTTGCTGACAGTAAAAGTGGCTATCCTCAGCGTAACTTCTAGAATTCATTGGCAGTACATTTGATGCATTTCTATAATTCATACTGACAATAGATTTTCTGCTGGCCCCACCCACGAAGATTTTCCCTTCTTCCCTTCCTCTGGCCCCATCAACCGAATATTCCGTTCCTCCTCCTCCGTCGACGGTCTCTCTTTATTTTCATACTGAATATTTCGAGTACCCTCTCTAGGGAAACTTGCTCTAGTATCTCTCTTTTGTTGCACTGGGATCCCTGCCCTAAGATTTCTCCCCTGATCTCTTTTCCCTTCACAGCGAAGCCATGGCCCAAAAGGGAGCTTCTCCTCTTGATATCCTACCCGGCCATCTTGCAAATAGTGAGGACATTCACAAACCGAATGCCCAATAATACCACAGACGAAGCAAAAAACAGGAAGATGTTCATATGCCAATCTCAATTTCAGGTGCTCTTCATTATCCCCAAATTGCACTCGTAATACTCTCTTAAGTGGCTTCGTGATATCAATTTTGACCCGCAGCCTCAAATTCAATCCCCAACAATCTCCATCAACATCGACAACATCTCCAATCAATTTTATCGCCATATCTTTATTCATTCTAACAGTAGGCACATCGTAGATGCGAGGCCAAAATTCCACCAGACGAAACTTCAATTGTCTAATGTCTCCAATCCCACTCGGCTCTTCCAAAACTATTAAAGCTTTCTCAAAACTCCAGGGGCCTGCAGTCACCACACGTTTCTTGTCCAGAGGAGACCCAAACTTGAACAAGAATTTGTTTGCCCCCAAGCCTTCAATGTTAACCCCATGGGCAGTGTGTCAAGCTTTACTTATCATGGCCCTGAGCCCTGTGCCCTTCTCGATTGACTAGTTTGGTAGATAGAATCTTGCCCACCAAACAATTTTGAACTTGAGTAGAGTTGGTATTAATAAAGGACTGCTCAATCTTAGCAATTTCCCCATCGATTTCATCTAATAGCGACAAGGACTGATAAAACCGAGCCAGCTCGTCGCAGTCCATCTAGAACGAACAAAAGTTGTTCGGATTCATTTAAGATGAGCTTAACTTTTAGATCACTACCAATAGTATCGAATTTTATCTATAAAAAAACAGGTAGTTTCGAATTTGAGCTTTAAATTCTTGAAACACCGACCCGTTTTCTGTATGACATTGTTATACATATATAAGTCCAAAATATTGTTATATTTTTAATTAATTAACACGACACGCCAATCCAAAATAGCACCCCTACAATTACGTTAGATAGCATCTCGCTTGATGCTAAGTCGCAAATAGCAGTGCGATGTGATTATGAGGTATGCAAATTCTGTTGGGACTAGCAGCAAGTTATAACGGTGTAACAAGATGCTGCTCAAGATGTTTTGGTCCAAGCATATCAAAGCATGTATTTTTAAAAAGCATGCCAGCAGTTGACCTTTTAAGTTTCATAACATAACAGACTGGCATGACTTGGATATACTGATAAGAATTAAGAAATAAAGCAACAATAGATTAATTAGAGAAGGAAAACAAGCAACGGCTAGGGATGATTCAGAGGAAATCAAATTGACTAGCACTGAAATCAAGAAAGTATTAGGCTCAAAGATTCTCTCTCTGATTGCAAAAAAATAGTTAATCACCGTCCGAAGTAAATAGAGGGAGCCAATAAAAATAAAAGGAAATGCAAATGGGCAAAGGCTATAGCCAATTCTAGTCGTGCATAGGGTAGAAACCATTCACAGACATTCCCCCATCGACGCAGATAATCTGGCCAGTGATGTAAGATGATGCAGGTAAGCTGAGAAATGCTACCAGAGATGACACCTCCTTGGGGTCTCCAACACGACGAAGAGGAGTCCGAGAGTATACCTCTTCTAAATATTCTTGTTTGCTGAGCACCTGAAACATGAAGGCAGTCCATATCACTAGGAGAAAGGTTTACTGCAAAAAGAATTCTATGTTCACAATCTTAACACATAAATCTATACATACATGTGAACAAAGAGTGTGCGTAAGAGTGAGAGAGATTAAATTTTGACACCACATTTTCCGGATGGATCATAAAGCATACAGTAAGAAACACATGTACTTGAAATAGCATATCATATGTACACTTTCTTAGAGATTGAAATTCATATAGATCACTATGCACCGTCAGAGATCTTACTCGAGCCAGTATGACTAAGCTGAATCTAATAAAACTCAATATAAGCTAGGTGAAAAGAACAATTACTTGCTCCACCATTGAGGTTTTGATGTACCAAGGTGCCACAGCATTACATCTTATGTTGTCTTTGGCCCACTCACAAGCCAAATTTCTTGTGAGTTGATTGATAGCTCCTGAAAAAACAACCAAAAATAAATAACAAGACTTTCAATGAACTCTTTCAAGTCCAAAGCATACAAACCTAGAGGATAAGAAATTACCTTTAGTTGATCCCTGAACTGCCATATTTTTGAGTGAGACAAAACCAGAAACCGAAGACGTAAATACCACACTTCCTGCTCCAGATGCCTTCAGTAGTGGATAAGTTATTTGGCATAAGTGGAAAAGAGATTCAAAATTTGTAGCCATGAGAATGGCGAATTCCTCAGCCGTGAGCTCTACCATTGGTTTCCAAATATTTGTGCCGACATTATTAACCTGTGTACAACATAAAAGCCATATAACTTCAATGTTCAATTAGACCAAAATGTAACTATTTTGAACTCTCACGGGCAAATAAACAAACAGTACTTGTGCATGAAGATTTCCAAAAAGTTACAAAGGATCTCACAAGGATATTGAGCTTGTCATCATACAAAGACGACACAGATTCAACCAAACTGTCTCTTTGACTTCGAACCGACACGTCACACACAGTCCCAGTAACTTCAAGGCCTAAACTACCCCAGTCTTCCAAGCACGCACTTAACTCACTCTCATTCCTCGAACACGTGTGCACTCTCGCTCCAAAACCCGCCAGCTCCTCCACAATCGCTCGCCTTCAGAAAACAAAACATACCCAGTGGCAAATTCACTTTAAAGCTTCTTTGAAAAAAAAAAAATCAAGTTTCAACTTTCAATTCAGAGTAGTGAATATAATATACCCAATACCGCGAGTGCCGCCAGTTACTAAAGCAGTCATGCCGCAGAGAGACCATCTGTTCTTGTCGCTTGTACTGGAGCTGTTACTGGCGCTTGGGTTTGGATTGGGTGACATGCTTTGGTTTAATATGGGATTTATATGATAATAATAGTTGGGTTTAGGGGTTGTTCGGGGCTTGAAAGAGATGGTTAAATGAGAAATATTGCGAGTTTTAGACAGAAATGAAGATGTTGAAGCAGAAACAAGAGTATAATGTGATAACGGAGGAGAAATCAGCGCTTGCGCCATAGTTGCGTTGCGTACAAGCAGACAAGCGGGCGGGTCCTAATCAAACGGTTTCTTGCTTTTGCGCGGGTTCAACTGCAAAATCTATTTTAATTAATTTAATATTTTGTGGGCGACAAATTTACCCTCAAGTTTGTTGGGGAGTTAGTCGGAATGCTGCCAAGATATCAGTATCTTTTTTATTACATATTCAGAGTATAATAAGTCAATTTATAATTTTTAAGATATCCACTAGAAATATTCTTGTTATTACTTCGACTCATATTTTTCAAAAAGTAGATCCTGCTCTAATAGCCTCGAATAAATTAAATACATGCATTAAGGTACGAAGGCTTTTTATTCCACAACAACGAAAGCACATTTTCACTCTTTCATATATTAGGGGATTTCACTTAGAAAAAAAAATGTTTCATACTAATAAATTCGGGTCCATAAGCATGGGTTCTAATGCACGAGATCTTGTAGCACTTACCAATGAGGCCCTACTTAATACATAATTCTACTTTAGTTAAATTTAAAATATTCTATTATTCTAATCTATTAATTTATTTTTATGTTAATTTAAACAAGATATTTAAGTTTAATTATATATAAATTTTAATTTAAAACAGCTTGAAAATCAACATTTGAAAGAAAAAAAAAAGAACACGGCCTACTCTCTTTTTATTTATTATTTATTTTTATTTAATAATATTTATTTTTAAAATATTTATTAAAAAAATATAAATCAATTATACAATAATACATATTATTTATAATTTCTTATATTATAAAATATATATATTTTAATTATATTAAATTAAATAAATAAATAACATTATATCACGTATTTAAAAATAATAAATAAATAAAATTATATTACATATTCAAAATTTTAATCATTATATATTTAAGGTAGATAAAGTGGTATTTTCGCACTAGTTAATTTTCCAAAAAGCAATAATCCAGCAACAGTCATCCTATTTTTTCTTTTTCATCGTGTGATTGATAAATGATAGCTCTTAAAACTCGGCCTAACTCATGAACCAACTAAACCAGCTTCTTCTCATGCCTCGATATGGCAAATCCCTTGATTTTGTTAACAAGAAATAGTCTTTCTTTTTTCAACTCAATCGTTGCTAATGTGAAAGGTCTCTTATTCATTGGATCAAAATCTCTTGCGGGACTGAAAATACTCTAGATCCTTTATGGTGACAACCACTACATAGGCAGATTTCTCTCTCCTTCCCCACCTCTAAATAAATAAGTCATTTAAAACACAAGACAATATTTCATTAAAATTAATATATTAAGATAAAATTAAATATTTTAAATCTATTAAAGACAAAATTATCTATTAGGTAATGATAAAATTATCATTACTCTGTATTTTATTATAAAAAATTATATAATAAAATAATTGCATTTCTTCTTCCTATTAATATTCTATTCATTGCACAAGCCCTATCTTCGAGTGCGTGAGAAGTGCATTTCTCCTCTTTTACAGGAGGTATCTTCTTCTTTCTAAACTAGATTAAAAGTGGACTTATTTAAGAGGGTTCAATAAATTTTTAATTTTAGACAAAAAAATTTATCATGTAATATGTCAGCCTTTTAAAGAAAATATTATACTCTTTTAAAAAAATTACCATCTTAAAATTTTAATGGATACTTCCGATTATTTTAACTCATCATAGAATTAAAACCACAGCAATATAATAAAATTCAAACCACAACGACATAATAGAAATTCCACTACCTGCACTTTATGGCCGATGAGTTGTTGTGGACAAGAGAGACAAGAGCTGACCGATGAAGCTGATGAATCCTGCGCTGGCCGAATCCTGAGAGCTGCGATAGTCGGATCATGCAATGGCCCATCTCTGGAGAGACGTTAGCGTTGCCGTTACCGTCACCATCCCCTTCGCCATCATTATAGAAATAGGACTCGGTGTAGGAGCAAGTCGCAATAGATACGAAATGTTCAAGTGCTGTCAATATGATGGTTGGCCGATTTGTTGATGTTTCTTGCAGTGCTGCGATGATCTGTGAGAGAGAGAGACACACACAAGAGATGAGTTGAGGAATGAGGAGATGAATCTCTTCAGTGGGAGAGAAGAATGAGCTAAGAGATTATTAGGGTTTAGATTGTTTTTTTTAAAAAATTTATATACTAATAATTCCGTGCGGGTGGTCTCACTAAATTTTTTTTTCCAATATACCACATGATAATTTTTTGTTTTTTATTTAATTAACCAATTTTTTTAGTTCGATTTCGATTTTTAATAAAATTGAATAATTTTTTTATTTTCTTAATTTTCTTTAACCAATTAATTTTTTTATTAATAAAAATTAAATTAAATCAAATCAAATCGATCAATTTAATTAAATTCAAACTAATTCTTTTCTACCCCTAAAAAATAATTAAATAAATATATCGTAAATTTAATAGAACCTTTAAGATATCTTGGCCCTTACAAAATTTCAACTTCAACAGTTTGATCCTCAAATTAAGAAATCTAGCTCCTTTTGTTATCAACTTCTTTGCATGGGGCTAGTTATGAGGTAGCTTCCAAACAAAGTTGAAAAGGCAGACAATTTTCTAGGATTTTTAGCACCGATATACATCATTATAATCAAAACATGGCAAATGATCCTTTTTCGATTACTGTAGATATCTGTTTATTACACTGAGATATATATACGCATGCCCGACATTTTAGTTCATTCAACAGTTTCATTTATCAAAAAGGATCCGATGACAAAAGCTACCTTCGATGCATACCATGACTTATAGCACTTTGTTATTGGCAGCAAGCTGACAGTAGTACAAAAATGATAGAAAGAAACTTGATGATTTTATTAATATCATCAAGCAGCGAGAGAGTTTTTGACTTTTCCTTCGGAACACTCAGCTTCAGTAGCATTCAAAATCAACCATGAAATATCCGAGAGCAAAAAGGAACACAGAGATGAAATTAGCGTATAAGCCAATATCAGTTCCCTTCTTTGTCGTGTTTGTGTCATCATCATCATCATATAATTATTGTAAGATGATGATTAAGTATAATAATTAATGCCCCCTTCCACATAAATCCATACGTTTGTGTCCTCTTTCCTCATCTCTCTTGCCTCCATAAAACTTCCAAAATTCGTCCACCAACTTCCTTGTATCGTTGCACAATTATTCACATAACCCCTGGAGAACATTATTGCATCATTGCTGAGGCAACAACGAGATGTTATTTTGATTTTTCTTCTTTTGTTCGTGTACTTAATTATTGGATCATATGATTACAAACCCTAAACGTCAAAAGCAAAATTCTAGTGAAAAGCTTTTGAGAGAAAGAGAGAGAACCAAGTTGTACCTTATACATAGCCATATATATCTTAATGCTGGGACAAAATTAACCAGCGCCTGGAATATTTAGTGCATGATATAAGGCGATCATTCTGTGTTGTTTTGTTTCATTTAATATTCATAATGATAAGTGAGGACTAATCAAACCATTTTGCTCTTGACTTGATGAAATTACCAAGAAACTGTGTAAGTTGTACTAAAATAATAATTTGTGCTCCCTGGATGTTGAAATCTGAAGAACCTGCCGGTTAAACTTAAACCATCTACTGTCCCCCCTTAAACTTAAACCATCTAGCCCTAGGCATCATCTCTCTATCTAGCTCTCATCACAGTATCTATATGTCTTCCATATGATGTCTCATGATCTGTTTTCTAAGTTTAAATATTATTATTTTCTCTTTCTGTAGTTTAAGATTATTGATTGATGTCTCAACAAGGCCTTGTCAATTTTATCTGTAGGTATCTGCTCTGAATTCCAGTATCCATAATTAACAGATAATTTTGTTCTTTCAAATTTCAAACAATATTGACAACTAAAGCTTATCAGATAAATATATGATTTAGGTCATATTATACAGTTGATGTCAATTGCTTTCTAGAAGAGTTTGGAAGTTAATTAAAGCTGTCAGCCTTTGGGGCACAAAGCAAAAAGATCAATAATATAATAATACTCTTAGTCATGAGAGAAAAGTAAATAATTAACAAATTTTATTAGTAAAAAGAATAAACAAAAGATATTGAAATGCAGAAAATTGTGTTGGATAGAGACATGCAGTTGAGAAAGATAGATGGTCTTAATTAAATATTTAAACATTATTAAGTTTGATTTACACTAATTTAACAAGTCATGAGTCATCTTATATAGTCAAAAGACAATAAGCCAATTGAAATTTTCAAACTAACAACCACATCTAATTTGTAGCATTGATGGAAGAAGCCAAACTTGGTAGTTTGTAAACACTCTGGCAATGAAGAGTGTTGAATTTGGATTGAGTGATGAGCTCACTTGTGCTTTGAAAACTGAGATTGTAATCAAACAGCGTCTGGAAAGGCAAATTCATGATGAAATGATGAAGAAGAAAAAGTCACAAGCAATGAAATTGGACCATATGGCAAATTTGGGAAAGCCTTAAGACCCCCGCGAGGTAAGTGCTTGGCTTTGTTGAAGATGCAACTTGAAAGACAACGACACATATATACTTTTAAGTTGTTATTTGTTAAAGAAAAATTAAAATCAAAAAATCAAACGTGGGTATATGACATGCATATATATGATATCACCACGAGGAGGAAACCTATGGCAAATGTAATTAACCTCGTCAAGCTTCTGTTGCAATTACTTTGTGCTGATATGTGGCCCTGACTTGCATGGAATATATGCGAGTATTTAGGAAAGTATATAGAGCCTTTTTAGCAAAGGTAAATGATGATTTGAAAGAATTTGGAAGCATAAAAAACAGACGAGTTGATGTCTATTGTCACATTCTATATTTGATAAAAATTAAATAATTGTTAAATTTATATAGACGGATATACAATATTACTTAACAAACTAACATTTTAAATTAATAACAAGCACTTAATTCATAACAGTAAGCTTTCGTCTACTTATAAATGAGATCAACACAAATGGAGTTCCGTTTCAAATTTGTTTTACATCTGTTATACATGAGTTTTTTCTTTTCTTTTTTGGTAATTCTTTTTGAGAAGTTCAGTAGAAATTAGTAATTAAGTTCTTTTCGCATTGCTATTGATTGTGATATTAGTAATTAGGTTCCTAAAATACTTTAACTGTACAGCATTTGCATTCGTTGATGAGAATTTTCACACGGATGAACATTTACCAATGGAGAATAGTAGCAACATCAGATACGGTTTATAACCCAGAATAGAAATGAAAGAAAATAGAATGGAAACACAAAGTGAGCCCATGGAATATCAATTGTAGAAAACCCAAAAAAAAAAAAAAAAGAGGTTGAGTGATTGGTAAAATATTTGTCAAAAATGCTCTGAGTTTGAGTTTTAAAAATAGAAAGTATGTGTTTGATAAATTTTATTATTAAAGTTTTTTAACTTTTATATAATAATTATAATAAACATTTTAAAAAATTTCATATATATCTTGTTTTCTAACACTCAATTTTAAGTTAAATGAGAAAAAAAAACTCTTAATTTAAATTTAATAAATTTCATAAATAGATAATTTAAGATATAAATATATTTTTTTTATATAAAATAATAATATCTATTGACTTGTTTTACAATAAAAATTTTATTGATAAAGTAATGCGTATGAAAAAAGAAAGGATAAAATTGCTTTTCAATTAAACAATAAGGTCATGATAGAAAATTTAAATTTTTGGTTAAATTTTTAAAACAAATTATTTTTATAAGTTGCTTCTGAAAATATTCCACATCAACTTTTAAGAAGCATCCCAAACAAAGTTAAATAGGTTTTAACTTTTTTAAAAACATCCTAAACAAAGCCACAATTTATTTACATGAAATATCATTTTATCTTTTTTTTTGTTTAAATAGATTACTTTTTTAATTTTTAAAAACATAAACAAAGCCATAATTTATTTATATGAAATATCTTTTTATCTTTTTTTATTAAATATTACAATATTCTAAGCTTTTATAGTGTGATTTAAATAGTGTGTAAACGAAACCCGTTAATATGAGCAGATAAAAATTTCGAACTTATCAAACTCCTTTAAAAAAATTTACCACTTAACAATAAATTATAGTTCATATACATAGGATATAAATCAATGAACCCTAAAGTATCTGCCTGCTGGATTCAAATAATCCTCTCCTAAGTTAAATTTTCACTTAACGTTTTACTAACTTGCAATTGATGAGAATTGGCGATTGCTATAAACAAAAAAAGTAAAAGAATAGATATAATCACTCATATCTAATACATAACATATGTTGGAGGATTCTTCAAAGTTTAGATAAAATTTAACTTAAAAGATGATATTAATTCTTAGCTGCTGATTCTAATTATATAAAAGTAAATTAATATTAGAAAATATCATTTTATACTAAAACACAAAATATGTCAAATATTTATGTACAAAGACATAAATTGTTAGTGTCACAGCATGATTGGATGATTGAAATTTCTTGAGATATCAGACAGTTTTTTTCGGCCAAATGCTGTAGCTCGTGGTAATTACTCTATATATAATAAATGTGGATAATATCTTAGAATCATTAATTAGCATTAAAATTTTGTTTCTCAAAGGCATTAATTTATAGCATTTAGCACTCATTCAGATTATTTCTTCCCTTTTCGTGATTGAGCTTCTAGTATTGGGTTCCAAATTTACAAACATCAGGCCATTGCAGAACTCGAAATTCATAATTACAAATTAAAATTTATTAAATAATGATACCAGACTCCTCCAATGACCAAGATTTGTAAGGCAACATTTTGTCTTTTTCTAGAGTTGAAAGTTTCTAAACTTAGAATTTACAGTATCATTTTTTTATTTTTTTTGGGTTGAAGAAGCAGCAGGCCCTTAAACCCTTATAATCAATTTATGAAAACTTATTCACCATCTTCCAGTTGACCATCTTTCTATCTTGGGATCTCTCTTCTTCTCTATCAGGTATAGCTAGCTAATGGAGACTGATCATCGACCTACACCAGAAAATCCTGACCAGGGAACCTCGGATGAACAAGCTGCCAGCCCTGTTAGGTCTTACGATTGCACCTTTTGCAAGAGAGGGTTCTCTAATGCACAAGCTCTTGGAGGCCACATGAATATTCACCGCAAGGAGAAAGCTAAGCTCAAGCAATCTGCTGCCTCATCAAAGAATTCAAATCGGCAATCTTTGGACATCCCAAAGATACCAACCTCTTATTCGTCGATTCCTACAAACATAATACGGCCGTCAGTGGAAGTAATTAAAAAGGCTATTCAAAAAACAAGTACAGCTAAGTGGCCTTGGTTTCTTGTTGATGAAGAAAATGATGCCACTGAATCGGACAAAACTCAATTTGGAGATGTCCGGCAACTGCCTTTGTTTGTTGAAAGACAAATATGGAGTATTGATCAAAATCCAGGCAGTCAAGTTCACAGGAGCAGCACTGAAAAGGATTTGTCGTCGAGCTCATCGGAGTTGGAGTTGGATCTTGAGCTCAGACTGGGGCCTGAGCCTCGGGATTCAACATCAGCATCGGGCACCAAAAGGTTCTTCTAATTAAACAAGAGAAAAATATATATATATAACGATTTCTCTTGTTCTTGATTTTTTAATTATTTGAATAACCAATTATGCTATATTTTCATTTAGCGGCAAACTTTCTTTCTTTATCCTATTGTTTTTTCAACTTATCAATATATGTTTTCCCATCTATATAGATTTGCAATATTATTGATTTTGATCGAATTTAGAGTACTTGGGTGTTCCTTTGTTGTGGCGTATTTGGAATATATATAGAAGAGTTCATTAATGGTGTGGTCAAATTTGAGTTTCAGCATTTTATGCCGAATTGCATGTACTTTATGGAAGAAATCAGAAGCCCCAATATGAGTCAGGACAAATCTTAGCTCTAATGAGGGATTGTTATTAGTCAAGTAACTTAATTAGGGAAGCAAATTTGTCCTCATCAACCATATGAAAATGAACTTATCAGGAACTAAAAACCCTCGGCTAATTAGGGTTTATTTGAAAGCATCTAATCTAAACCCTAGGTTAACATATGAATCGAAGTCCAGCAAGCCTCACATCAGATCAATCTAGTGTATGTTCTTAGACTGGACTTTATCTACCACCCCGTTCATGCATTATATACCTTGAAGCATATGATCTTCCAGTGCATGCATGCTTCATCTTAACATATTGCTTTCTTTATTTAGCTGTGCTATGAGTTACTATATTATTATGATCATATATACTTAACACTTTTGACAAAAACATGGATAACTTATTTGGAATTTTCGATCATGAGAATACTAAATCAAATGATAATCTAACTTGTTTCTTTCGGTGAAGATATTATTCTTTCAGTAGGCTCAGTTTGCTTTTTTGAAAATAGTACAAGAGAATAACAATAGTATTGCTGAATAAAGGTATCCTCTTTATCAAATGTCCCTTTTTAGCCTACGTTCTGTGTATGCAGAGGGTGTCACGGTTGGTGAATATTCTTGAAAGGTACCACGAGGATGAGGTTCAGCCAAGAAAAGTTCATTTAAGTTTCTATATTCATGCATTTTAATTTCTTTTCTTCACCAAGATTAAATACTCAACCTTATACTAGGGTTTCAACAATATTATGTTGCACAATCTACCAATGCTTGTATCAAGCACAAGGACGTTCACCCTATATATAACTTGAGGCACCAAAAAAAATTAGCATATTATATATACTGTTGAACATGTGAAAGCAATATTATATTTTTAGGTATCTTCTTCAATTCCATGGTATAAATGTATTTTCACTAGATGTATATTTATATATATATATATATATATGTGGATTATTTTTATTTATTTATATATTTTTGCCAACTTCGACCGAACGAGGGAGAACTTTTTAAGTAAAAAGAAGAAAAAAAAACACTTAGTCAAGTAGTCGTAATGAATCTTATTCGTCAAAATATGAATAAAACTGATACATACAATGTACGAGAAAGATACAAAATGAGCAATTGAGGAAGAAAGATTTATGAATACAACCAAACTATACAAAGTTATAACTTGAGAATCCATTCACATCTTAAAAAAGAGAAGAATGAATCTTTGGAAGAGCTTTAATTCCACCAAGTGAGGTTGTCATATCTTAAACTAATTTTTGCAAGAGTAATTAGCCATGTTATTACTCTCCCTATATGTGTGAATAAAATAAAAGTTTATGTGTATTAGAAATTGGTAATTCTAACAATTTTATATAGGTAAGAATTGAGATGAATATTAAAAAAATGATCACTTTGAAATCAATTACGCGTTGAGTGTACAAAGGATAAGCAAAACCGAAAGTTAGAAGAATGGATACTGTTCACGTTGTGATACTATTCACATAAGTACTGTTTACTTGGCAACTTATGGGTATTTTTTATTTTGACTCAATTAACTTCTTTAAGTAGGATTTGAACTCCTACAAATAAGGACTTTTATTCAATTAGGTTTATGATTTCTATGGGATGTTTCACACACTATATAAATCTTTCTAAACATAAGAAAAAGCCCGACATTTAGAGTTTCAAGATGTAAATAATAAGAGAGAATATAGAAGTCATGTAAACATTAAGTGTTGTGTGTGCTAGGGTAGAATTGTTGTATGGCTAAAATTTATTCTATATGAAAAGAGACGCTATAGATTCTTTTGGCTAGAGGCTTGGAATATTCTTGTATTCCTTATAAAAAAAATCTCTTATAAAAAGATACTAAGAGATTATAATGGTCTATGAAAATATTTATAAGTTTTTATGGGAGATATTAAGAAGTTTTGTAAGATCATTGATGATATAAGAAAAATACTTAGTAATCTATATCAATAAAAGAAGTTGGATCATAAATCCCTTATAGATGTAAAAATTTTTAAGCCGAATTATATATATTTTATGTTTTGCTGTAGTTTATTTTCTTTATCTTTATTAATGTGTTAATCTTATATATTTTTATTTATTTTGTGAGTTATATCTTTCATTGATAAAAAAAATATCAAAATTGTGCCTTAACTAATGTCAAATAAGTATCAAATTGAAGAGTATAACGTGATACTGCAACAATGTGAGAACCACGAGCATATAGTCCAACTCAATGATCAATTTATACCCACATCTAGCAAACACTTAACAATAATAATAACCTCTACAAATCTTACGATAGTAAGCCATTTGATATCCAAGAGAACGCTGGAGCCGTCAATAAAAGATCTCAAAGCATCCAAAAATCCACCATCATAGTAGCCCTCCAAAACCCTTCAAAATACAATTAAATTTTGATTTCATCCAACCGTGAGGAGGAGGAGGAGGATGACTCCAATTTAGAATGAAGACTATGGAGCTCTCCCAATAGAAAAAGGTAAACACAAAGCAGTCAAAATTTTCCTATCAACATAAAAGTTTAAAGGCAGTACATGCTAATAAAATAGTTCGTGGGCGAATAGATAACTCCGATACTAGCAAAGTGTAACGCATGCACTGTACAATAATTCTTGTTATGTGTACAATAATTTATTTTATAATTAATTGAGGTGTACAAATGGCAAAAATTCAGATAAAAGGAGCATAAATTATCTCATAATTCATAATAGTACATAAATTGATACATGCACCCCATATGATATGGAGAAATATTTGGTTCACTTCAAGTAAGAAACACTCTTATATATAACAATTAAAATAGTAATTTTATGTATTACTTCATTCGTAAAAGAACCTAATAATATTTTGGACCCATATAATTTTATTTTAAAAATTGTGATTTATATTTGTGGTTATAATAAACACAATGTGTATATATATATATATATATATATATATAATATGTTTTGCTAAATAACGTACTAACTTCTATGTATTTTAAAATTTCGCCTTGTGATGAGATGGGTTTTCCAACTTATTGCATTGAGAATATAGCCTATAGGCTATAGAGATAGAGAGAATAATGCAAATAGAGATAAAGAAAAAGTTTAATATATATATATATATATATGCTTTCTTTGTCAATACGCACCATGTTTTAATTCAATCATTTTTCAAAATTGATTGGTTTTGAACACATGGTATGCACTGAGTGGAGGAGATGCCTGTCCTTAGAGCATGCAAAATTTTCTCGAGGATTTCCCTTTTTCTATCTCTTGGCAGGGTGAGAAGACATTTAAGAAAATACCAAGACTTGTTTACCAATAATATCAGAGGGACCGGAATACTCCTTTCTCTTGGCTACAAAAACAAAACTGAAAGCCTTAAGCCAATACAAGTTACATGCTTATTAGATCCATAACACCATTCATCATTATCATCAACAACAATAATACAAATATTAAACCACATAATCTGCACAAAATTAGCCTGCTGCAGAAAGACTAAACATATGTCACAAAGTACTATAATTAGCACCTGATCAGTCATCGTCAACGTATATTGTTTCTTGCTGAAACAGGCCACCAAACACCTTCTTCACTTCAGGCTTTGACTCAGTCTGCTGTTTCCCCTTAGACTTTGGGTCCTCTTTTGGCTTCGTAACAACTGGAGGCTTTCGCTTTGGAGTAGATTGTTTAACGACAGCTCGTTGGGGCGGCAGCGTCCTGGCCTTGGCCTGTCCTCTAACAGTAGCAATCTGCACTGTCGGTAACTCGGTAGATTTTTGAACTGCAATTGTAATCTGGGAACTTAGTTTATCCCAAGAAAATCCTGAACCAATATCTTTTGCTTTGTTCAATAGGCTTCCCATTGAAGCCCCTGCAGCCTCAGCTTTCTCTTGGGCTTCTTCTTCTAAACTAGCTGCTCGAGCCTCTTGATCCGAAAGCTTTTTCACCTCTTCTTCAAGCTTCATTGCTGCCTCGGCCGCTTCCCGAGCTTTCTCAGCTGCTATTCTTGCCTCCTCCGCTCTTTCCCTTGCAAGGGCTTCAGCATAAGCTGCTCTTCTTCCATCCTCAGCAATGGCACTAAAAGCATGTAACACATTTGCATTAATCGACTAGTCCATGCATGCATATGTTTTTGTTCCAAACTGAAACCAGAATTAAAAGAGGTGGTATGTAATTTTTATTTTTGAGCACATAATAGCATCACCATTCACCTGAAAAGTTCATCTATCCGCCTGGCAGGGGCTGATGGATCCGTAAAAACTTCCACTACCTATATAACAAAAATAACTAAACATTCAGCCAATATAATTGTAAACAAATTTTCATATATTCTTATTTGAGTTCTGGCTGAATTCCAATCAACATTGCAACCCCCCGATGACCAACTTTTTTTCAAAATACAAATCCACCATTCTTAACGTCAAAGAATTGCTAAAAGACAAATTTATGCGATTATTAAACTAAAAATAATTGTATACATATAAACATTGAAATCTACGATTTTCCATTTTAAGTAATTTTTAAACTCAAGAGTTGCCAATCGGATTTTTTTTTTTTAAAAAAAATGTGTGGACATCAACATTTTGTCTTCTTATATTTTCTGTTCATCAATGAAACATGGTCAAAGTAAAACTCATCATTAAGAGAAATATTAAGTACCTTATTTTCTGCCATTGCTGTGTTAGAGAAAACATCTGCCACCAGTGATGCAATCTGAGACTTTGCCACCTGATAACAATTTCCCAGATACAAAAACAGAATAAACATAAAGAGAGAAGAAAATTTATGACGAAAAAGAAGAAATTAACCCACAAAAATCGCATACATTATTACATTACTTTGTAGTCGTTTGCACCAACGATTCCTTCAGCTGACACGACGACATTGTAGGAGATCTCGGGCGAAAAGTCTTCGGTCAAACTTGTCTTAATGAACGTATAGCTGAAGTCAGTTTCGATGACTTTTTGCAGAAATTCAGGTACTGTCAACGGCTGATTTCGCGAGAAGAGATTGTTAAAGAATGATGAGATCCCATCCAGCATGTTGTAAGTTGATGTTCCCGTTGTGTCGTCGTAGATTATCGCCACGTGGCCGACACCTGCTAATTGAGCGGCTTGGATCACTTGTAAGGCGTCGGATGTGGAGACTTCGCTGGTTGGGCCGTTCTCGGTGGGACCAATCGTGACCACGACTTTGCCGGCGTTTCCGATTGCTTTGGCGATTGATTCTGCATCCTCGAAGGTGGATTCAACCGCGTTGAGACGCTTTGATTCTTCGTTAGATATGATCTGCAGTGATCATGATCATGCAGTGAAAAGGTAATTTAATGGTTCTTAATTGATAAATATAATTTACTAATCAATAGGACGGCTTCAAAGGAGAATGCAGCACATTAAAGAGCAAAAATTGTTAGTTCCATCGTGAGATTTGTCTTGCCCTGTAAGATTTGATTCGTGAAAATGCTTCTTAAAATAGAATGTTACAAAGTCAATATATGTCCAGCAAGCTAACCTTGTAACTGGCGGCGAGACGAGCTAAATCCTGAGCAGCAGCAAGCTCAGGGACACCAGCTCTTACACTAAAGCCTTTGCGCAGCAACGTTTGTGCAATGCGAATGCCGGCCTGCCCAGTTGCACCAGTCACAAAAACTGTGCCAGGATCTTTCCTTCTAGTGTTCCCAAATGAAAATCCAGTTCCAGGGTTGCTCCCAACTGGGATCAACGATTTTACATCCGGGACTTTACCGAAGTTGAAGCGAAACGGATTGGAATTCCCTGAATCACCATTTGAGCTTTCTTCTGGTGGACTATCATCTTTTGATTTGCCGAGCTGAAATGGAGGGAAAGGTCCAGGTCCAGCCTTTTTGGCAAAGACAGCGAGTCTTGGGTTCTTGAGGGTCAGCCTTGAATGGGGCGTGGTATTGAGAAGAAATGAATTGGAGGTAAGGGTCGGAGCCATGAACGGATGGATGAAGAGAGGATAACGAGGGTGACCCTCTTCTTCAATGGAGTGTAGTTGGTGTTTTTGTTGTACATACAAACACAAGTCTTTGATAATGCTCGTGAAAATTGGATTTTGTTTTGGTTTTAATATTATCTAGATGTAGAGGTAAGAGAGAATGCTGGCAAATGATATTGCGCCACGTCGTCGCGGTTTATCTACCGAAGAAAATTGGACACCAGACATTTTATGTAGCGCAAAGTATGATGAACCACCAGAAAATGACCCCCCACCCCATTAGATATAAAGGGGCAGTGACCTGATGCATTTAATAGCTTGGTTTCTCAAACTTTATCCAATTGGTTACAAGTCTGATAGTCGTGGCCCACAAGAGCCAATGAAATGAAAAAATTAGACATTAAAGATGCAATAGAAACACATTGCCATTTCCCACAGTTATCATCATCGAAGTTAGGATTGTTCATCTCCGGGTCGGTTCTCTGAGAGTGATTCAAGAAACCCATCATTTCTTGCTTTAATTTACAAGTTATACCTAAGCTTCAAGTGCCGAAAATATTTACCCTACCACGCAAATTAAAATGCTACAGTTATAAGATAGGCATGTACTAGGAAAACGGAATAGCTAATCGGGCTTATAAATACCAAACAATTGCTTGGACGCACTATACACTGATATCAACAATAAGTAGTTGTAGACCAATACTAAAGATAAGAAATAGATAATCAACAATAAAAGAAAAGAAACAAGTTCCATAGAGATATAGAATCGGTAAAGGCCTTACTCTATTCCTTCCGGAATAGCGGCCTTAGCCTTAGAGGCGTCATCTTATCTTTAAAACAGCCTGAAAGGCTTCTATAAAGCGTTTTAACGAGAGTTTTTAACTCCTCCCAGAAATAAAAGTTATGCATTTGTCTATAATTGAATGCAATTGTCAGGTCTCAAAGTGATTGGATTCTACTTGCGTGCAAGATCTCCAAGTAAAATTTAGAATAAAAAATACAGCAAGTATACTCCCATGACATAATCCTGGCATAGGAGTATGTTTATAATTGTTGTGCATATGCTAAATTTCGAGAGCACCGAAGTCTATTTCACAAAACAAAAAAAAAAAAAAAGAGCAGTGCAGTGCAGTGCAGTTAAAATTCACAAACATGAACTTTTAGTTAGTAGCTATCGTTAATCGATTACGCACCCACTTACACTTGATAGTTGCTTCCACTCCATGACAGACGTACTTTTGGAGGCCACAACACCTCAAATATAAGCCTACCTAAGATTATTACAATAAATCATAATGAAATCGAAAAGTCCTTGGGTGGAATAGGGCTAAAGAAAGTAGGATAAAATATTTTATGCCAGAAAGTAAAAGTTAAAAAATTTTAAAAGGCCCATTGATTCCAATTTATATTACGGAAACGTGCATTGAAGACTAATGTCTTAACAAATTAAACATCAACAAATAACCTTCACACAACATCAAAACTACTTGGAAGTTCGCGCAAGTATTCTCCACCATACTGCCAATATTAACAGCTAAAGTGTCCAAACACTAATCCAGTACATTATTCCTATATTTCTAAAGATCAGCCACCTCAACACAACTTAGATGCACACAGATTCCATCCTTTCCTGGTTTCAAAACCATCTATCGGTATAACCTATCACATACAACCATGCTTACATGCAACGTGAACTCTTACTACCATCATCAATGCAAAGAATCTCCTCATAACCCACCTCACTACACATAATGTGGCCCTTTACCACCATCCCTCGGTTAAAAAAACAATAACATTAAGCCTTTGATGCCATCAATGCATTTGTCACCCCCTCACTTCAAGTTATTGTCCCTGTCAAGGACCTAAAGTATCATAATCAGCCTTCACTACTATCATTCCCGTCGTCATCATCACCAAATGCTCCACTTTTCTGTACAAACGCAGCTTCAAGAAAAAATTGTTTAGCTGTTGGACAAAATTATCAATTAATTCCCATCATAAAGTGATCCTGCTCAGCATCGTCTAAGTAAACATATATTCTGAATTCTATAAAGTTTTGTTCGTTATCACCTATTTAAAATAAATATATTATAATTGCACGAGTCACATCCCCAACAACAGAGATTATTGTTTTGCTCAATAATATCGAATGCACTGCACTACATGATAAAATCATGTAAAGAGTATAATCACAATGTATATAAATGTGGACCAATTGACCAAGAGAAGAAATAACTAGTTGACAAATTTCCCCTGCCTGAACTGAAAATAGGACTGGGAAGAGAATACTTTGCATGAGACATTGATGACCAAAACCAGTAGCTCATCAAATGCTAAAAATATTATCATATATTTTCTTAAACTTATCATTACACATACATACAAGATTTATACCAACTGTAACTTACAGACCTTACAGCTCATATCAACATCAGGACAGGACGAGTCCGAAAACTATAGCACCATGAAGAATTTTAGAAACTCAAGTCCCAGGAACAACTCTCAAGCTGCCATCCATACAGAGGGTAACCAAAATTGTGAGAAAGCAACTAAGGTTAACAAACAAAAGAGGATGCACTTATGGGCACTGAGATTTCATCTAAAAGAACCTATGAAGAAATGAGAGAACTTCACCTGAATTCGTCAGAATATGGATTTGCATATGATCTGCTCAACCAAGTCATCTAGTTGACAAAATATTCATCTACCAATTGACCAGAAAGCTGATTTAGTATCAGTCTCATATCAATGCAAAAGACAAGACCTTTAGCTTTAGTTTTGTTCTTAAGAGGAAAATCAAGATCAGTCAAACCTACAGATCAGATTTATTTCTAACAGCTGCATGACTACAACTAACATCTAAGTAACATCAGAAAGGCTGATAACAAAAATCTTATATAAAAATTGTAATAATCACAAAAGCACCAATCAAGGAAACAAGATGCCTTCCCATCCAAGTAACAGATAAATTTCACAAAATGAAGGGGAAAAAAGTCAAATTCCCAACAAAGGGAAGACAAATATTACCAGAAAATTTAGCAGCAAAGTCTGCATATAGTTGCACTCAAGAGTATAGCTCAGGAAATCATCATTTATCCATTTCAGCTGCCAGCAGTAAACACAGACCACATTAAACAATAACCAAAATATAAAACTCCCATTCATAACATAAAATAACCTAGAAGATTAAAAAGATAATGATGAACATAGTATAAATGACAAAATAACATCCAAATGTTCCAAAACAGCAAAGTATTTAGCGACTGCTGTTCTTCTTTGCTTTGATCGATTCAAGAGCCTTATTTCGTAACTCCATTTCAAGCCTCTTTTGTGCAGATTCTTTCTCTTCATTGTCACTTGGATGATACTCCCTCCTGGGTACATGTTCACCATCTGAAGCATCAGAATCACTTTGCTTCTTCATTTTCAGTTTCTCCGCATGTCGTTCTTCCCTTCTACGACGTCGCTCATCACGTCGTCGATGCTTCTCTTCTCTTCGTAATTTCTTTTCTTCCTTCCTCCTCCTCTTAGCCTCCTTTTTCTCTATTCCAGAATCAGAACTGTAGTCATCATCAGATGCCACTTCTTCCCTGTCATATTTTTTATGTTTTCTCTTCTCCTTGATCTTAGCTCTGTGCTTATCATTTTCCTCGGAACCAGAATCAAGAGTACCACTCCTCTTGTTTTGATTAGCCTTTTCAACCTCCATTGTTGCATTTTCCAGTTTACGATGTCGATCACTATCCTTGCCATTATTTTTGTGAGAGCGATTCCACTTATCAGCTTTCCGACTTTCTCCAGGGTAGGTTGATCGTTGCCTCTCATTGGGCAAGGAGTTCTCATAAACAGTTGGTGACCTTTGTTGATCAGAAGTTCCAGTACAAACACCTCTCCCAGACATTTTCTCACTGCCAGAGAATGTGTTACAACATCAGATTACAGGAGACCTATAAATTGAATCATGCATGACTATGTGAGAGATCAAATAAGCAGGATGCTATATAGCAGGGAAACATGTTTACCTCCCAGGTGAATGCTCTTTCTCATTACAAACTTGCACAGGAACATCTTCATGCTTACTGACAGTGGATGAGCGCATAGATCTTCCACGTAATGGTAGAGATTTGTTATCCACATCCTTGCTACAAAAATAAATACATAATCACTCAGCAAAATCCGAGGAATCAGAAATTTCACAAGCTAACAAGAATGTAGACAATTCAGGAACCAAGCAGAAAATTTTGAGCATTGAGCTTAACCTAGCGCAATTGTTTCTTCTATCCTCTTTGCTTGCTTCTGAACCATCTTGATGAGGTTTCCGTCCTTTTGGTCTTGGTGAATGACTTGTGCTGCCATCATGGACCATTTGATCCTTGGTCCTCCTCACAGGACTTTCATGTGGACTAAATGACCTTTAATTCAGGCAGAATTCAACAAAATAAAGACGAACATTATAAAACATCATAAAAAAAATAATCACCACAGCTAATATAAGTACCTCCTGTCTTCACTAGTACTTCTTTTCCTTGCTAAACGTGGTGGAGTTTCTGAAACAGATGGTGACCTTTCTGGTGAAGGTGAAAAGGCCGACTCTTTTTTGCGTAAATCTTTACAGTCCTCTGGATCTCTCTGTGGTGACCTCAAAGAGCTGGACAGATGATGTGCCACAGGAGACAATGTTTTATGGCTTCTGTGACATAACATATTACAGCATAGTGAAACCTAATTTTCAGTCAACAGCAAGGTTCCAGAAAAACATAGACTTCCCATAAGATTCCTAACTTACCTATTTTTTGCTCTGGGAGAATGCACAGGTGATCTCCTGCTGTCATTGGGAGATCTCCTCCTGACTACTGGAGGGCTACTACGACGAGGAGATCGAGAGCTCAATTCGTAAGGCGAAGGAAACCTACGCTGGGAAGGAGTTGGTGATCTCATGCGGCCAACAGGTGATCTATAACCAACTGGAGACAGAGAACTGCGTTGCAATGTCAATGGAGACCTTTTATACTGTCGTCGTACAGGGGAGGGAGATCTACGTTGCACAGGTGATGGTGACCAATGTCGTGTCGCTGACAGTGACCTGCCCCGTGTGGGTGAAGGAGATGGACGACGCCAAACAGGTGATGGTGATCTACGATGTTGAGCAGGTGATGGTGATCTACGTCGTCGAAAAGGTGATGGTGATCTACGTCGTCGAAAAGGTGATGGTGACCTGTGACGCCGTATTGGTGACGGTGATTTGCGACGCCGTACTGGTGATGGTGATCTGCGACGCCGAATGGGTGATGGTGATCTGCGACGTCGAATGGGTATTGGTGATCTGTGACGTCGATCAGGTGATGGTGATCTGCGACGCCGAACAGGTGATGGCGATCTGCGACGCCGAATTGGTGATGGTGATCTACGACGTCGAATGGGTGATGGTGTTCTACGAGGTGAACTTGACCTAGATCTCCGTCTAAAATAAGATGACCTTCTTAAAGGAGAGCGAGAGATCCAAGGTGAATGCCTCCTACGAGGAGTAATGGACCGTCTTCTCGGAGAAAAGGAGCGCCTTTGTGCTTTAGGTGATCTAGATACACTCCTTGATTTGCGTCTATCACTGTAAGTACAAATAAAGTTAGATATACATATCAAAAAGACTTAAAGTTAGAGATGAAATAACTCATTTACATTTACACATATTGCCTAGAAAGATTAGGCTACAATTGCAAATATAGTCCTAATTTTAATCAGCTGAATAGGGGTCTAATGTTGCAACTGGAACAGAAAGCATACTTTGAATAACTTCTGGAATTGGAATGTGACTTGCTGACCGACCGACTAGGTGAGCCTCTGCATAACAAATTAAATATACTCTTACCACATGTTCTGCAAGTAAAACCACACAACGAGACCAGAAGAATGACAGTGCATGAAAGACATCATAATTACCGACGGGGGGAAGGGGAATGAGCAGCTGAGCGTGGAGATCTAGAAACCCTGTAGGGAGTAACATAGCATCATTCTTCCAAAACAAAGCTGTACTATCAAAATGATAGAAAGTTATACTTCCAGAAAAATATGCCCCATCTCCACATGCTATTGAAAAAGGTACGACGCATGTATTCGCCACTAGTTGAACATAACAAACTCCAAAATGGACATACATAAAGTTTTTGAACAATCAAGTGAAATCACAATCCTACCAACCCAAAACACTAATAGTACCAAATATCTCTATTTTTACAGATACTACACTGTTCTTAGTCATAAGAGACAATGTTCTGTACACAAAAGGCATCTTTAATGTGCAGATATCCACTAATGACATATAATCTAAAAGCACAAAGTAGCTTGACATGGGCATAAGTCTCAGGCGGGGGAACAATACATACAAGAAGTCTTCCCAGGGTTTATGATCACAGTAATGGAATATTATAAATTATTACCTTTCAAGAAAAACATATGATCACTTAAAAATTGATAAGTGGACAAAATTCAGATATGATTCTCTAGTTGAATATATGTATGTGATGCTAAGCATTTAAATTTCAAATTGGATCCTTCTTATTTTGTTTCTCAATCATACGAATGTAGTTGCTGTAAGAAACTACATTTAAGATATTTACTAAAACCTATATCTTCACTCCATGAATTATCCAACTATACTTTGCAGTAATTATACCCACACACAACTTATGGAAATGCAGTGTTACTATGCCATAACATCTTTTCAACTCCTTCACTTAAAAGCACTCTTTAAGATTAGATGGAAATTACACATTACTAATACAACAATAATGCTGAAGATTAAACCCCTTACCTGTTCCTTCCTCTGACACCATTTCTCTCACCAGCTTCTTTCTCATCCTTGGCCAGCATCTTTGAGTTTGGATCTAAGGCATCATTGGCGACCTTCATTTCAACAGCACCGTCCTACAGTAGTTTGAGGTAAAGGACATGAACCCAAATAATTGCAGAAGCTAGCTGAATAACATGAAGAAACACAAACGAAAGTTAAAACCAAAAACCCAACTCTAGAGAATGCAACTCCAGCATGAATAAATAAGTATTACCATATTCCTCAATTTCTCTTGGACAATTTCTCTACTCTCCCTCTCTTTCTTCTTCTGAATTTCATTTGCTATCCTATCTGTCTCCAACTGCAACAACCCATGATAAAATTGTTAGACATTTAACTGAGCACTATATCATTTATTTTAAGACAAAAATATCAACCTTTTTCTTCTTTGTTTCTTCCTCCTTGGCATCCAGGAACTGTTGTGGAACACCACTGGCATTCTTCTGCGCACTGAGAATGAGCGTCCAAAGCTCCTTCATAAACTTTGCAGTATGTTTTTCCATGAAACCAGTAAGTTGTATCTGAACCTCCTTCCCATTCACTTCCTACATTAAAATAAGCAGTGCCATGGTTAAAGATAATTACACAATCATAAAGTAACCAAAACATAGAAGTCAAAATTCAAAATTCACATATCAAGAACTCTTAACAATAAATCATGAAAATTGGACAAGAAGCTTTGTCTCAGTCAACTCATAACTGTTTAATTTTGGGATATTGCTATGCTGATGATTGAATCCTCCACCAAGTAAAATGGTTCCATTGTGATTCTGACCCAAAATAAAGGATGTGCAAGTGGAGAGAACGAGAACTAAAATAAGCAATGGGGTTCCATATTTATGTAAACCGTCTATACTTAACCACAGGAGTACACATAAAACATAATATAAATAAATTACCTTTTTCTTTCCAAATCTGAAACTGTTATTTACCAAGAGATAATTAATTACCTTTCCCTCAAGAAGACCGTAAATGAAGTTGATGAGCACTTCATCTTCAAACCCAAGTAGCTCAGTAACCCTATTAGCAATCCATGGTCTCATAACATCCATCTTCACTTTCGTCATGTCCACCTAAAACATGTCATTCATGCACATCATCAACAAACAAAAACCACTACAATCATTTGAAGATTTAACACTAGACGCCATTATATTCAACTTATCAGATAACACTTTCATAAAAGCGGGTACACAGTAGAAAAAACACGAGTAGAATTTGATTTCCCCAATTTGCTAACCCTATCAAATTTCAGTTGCTGCAAACTTTATAATACACGCAATAGAACAACAGGTGCAACAAATACAAGTAAAATTTGAGCATTTAAACGTAAAATCAAACGAACCAGGTGCTCCAATTCAGGAGCGAATTTCTGCGACTTCAAGAGCTTGGCTTGCTTGTTCGAGAACCGAGTGTCTTGTTCGGCCGACGTGCCCTATTTAAATGAACATAATTGAGGTATCCTAGTAAATAATCGAAACTTGCCAGTTGGAATTGCAGGGATAATTAGATCCAAATTTTAGATATGAAACGATTTGAATGCAGGAAATTTCAAAGGAAAAAAATGGTCGAATCGGTAGCTTACCCGGAAAAACCCGCCCGACATTTTCTAGGGTTTTGGGTGGCGGAGACTGGAGACTCTAGGCTGCTCTCTCGCTCGAGAAGATGGGCTAATAAGAGAATATTTTTTAGGAGAGAGATATTTGTGTGCTGCGGAAGTCGGGGCCCGTATTTGATGTCTAACGCTGCCGTTTTGATTGTCAAGTTTTGACAAATGTCGAAAATTGATATCGAGGGGCATATGATATGAGCTAAATGTCTCTGGTGCAACATGTGGATTTACGAATTTAACCCTATCACAAAATTACATCTTCACCCTTGCTTTCTCTTCTATTTTTTTTTATTCTTTTAACTTCGTTATATGGACCACTTGAGTTAAGTAGTGATTCGGTTAAAAATAATGTTATATATTTTAAATATTATTTTAAATAATTAAATGATGTATTAATTAATTATTAAATTATATAATTTAATAATTATTTAACATATTAATTTTATAAAAAATTTAAAATAATATTAAAAAATTATAATATTATTCTTCACATAAATGGACTATTAGTACCTTGACTTTTTTATAGGTTAGCCAACATCAATCACTAACCAATAATTAATAGATTCACCTTTTTTTTGAAAAAAAAATAACAATTAAAATGAGGAGGTTATTTTGTTTTCTAATTCTAAATAATTAAAAAAAATAAGAGTTTTAATTAATTTAGCCAAACTCTTATTTTCTCATTATTTTAACTAAAAGGGGATTTGCGGGGACAAAAATATCTTCATTTGCCTCCAACAACTTCATTTGTATCAAATAAATCTCATTAACGCATAAAACAAAATTTAAGCAAAATAAATAAATCAAACTAATATTTGTGTATCTACACCAAAGAAACACTTAAAAAAAAGTTTAGATTGAATTTAAATATTTAATAAAAATATAAAATGGTGGTTGTGAGCACCTTGTGTGCTCAACAATCTGCAAAATTGTGTATTTTGTGGTCTTAAGTTAATAAGATTGGAAAATTATATTTGGTTTTTAATTTATTTGCATGATTGTTGTAGATTTATTAAGTTGGAAGAGAGAGTTTGAAAAGAGTATTAGAAGAAAGTAGAAATAAAGGGTTTGAAAAAAAAAAAAAAAGGATAAGTTTATCAAAATTTATTTATTAATAAAAGAGAAGATTCCGCTATTTATATGGATTGTAAGGACAAAAATACCTTATAATTTCAACAACTTTATTTATAACTCTCTCTTCAAATCCTCACACTCAAACTATTTCTAAATATATTCTCTAATCAATTAAAATTTGTGAGTTTAATTAAATTCAAATCACAAAATACAACAACAATCTTTAATTAAAGGGATTTAGGAGTTATGAATTTGATAGCATAATTTCATTTTGATGAGATAACTAAAACTTGAGATTAGTTTGAAATTCATTAAAGTTATAATGTATTTTTTTTTTTACTTAATACAAAATTAAAAAAAAAAAAAGATTTTTGTTATTGGAATAGTTTATGATGTGTTTGAGAAATGATGAGAAAGTTTATAAAGAAAATAGAAAGTAAAGGTTCGGAAACTTTCAAACACATTAAATGCTTAAACCAAAATGACAAAATCAAATGATTGGACCACTTTTTTTTAAGTGATTGAATATGTATAAAATTGTATATTTTAGATGATTAATTTAAAATAAAATTTTAATAATAATAACTTAATTGATTAAAATATTTATTTTTATTAATAAAGAAAAAAGTTTAAAGTTCACTTTAAGCATTTTGGATTTAGAATTTTTTCAGTCACAAAAGAGAGTATAATGATAATTTCACTAATTGTAGTAGATTTATTAAAATTAACCGATCATATTATTTAATAATGATATAAATAAAAATTTTAAAAATATACTATTTTTTTAATTATTAAAGAAGTATAATAGTAATTTTACTAATTTTAATAATTTTTTTTTGTTAAAATTAATAAATTTCGTTACTTAATAGAAATATAAATAAAATTTTTAAAAATATAAGAATTTAAATTTTCTTTTTTTAAAAAAAAATTTAAGGATTGAGATTTGTTTTTTTCAAAATGTAATTTGTGCGAACGTTAAGGGATAACAGCGTTAATATCCCCTAACGAAACCTAATCAAACGTCGTATACGGAATACACAGACACAGCGTCGACTTAAAAAATATCCTTACCCGAAGGAGAGTTTAAAAAGAAAAATTCGCGACCCTGCCAGATCCCGCCACGTGTACCAACTCATGCAATCGGATGCAAACCTATTTATATTCCACTCTTTATTCATCTTTTCTCGTCCGCCCCTCTCTCTCTCTCTTTCATCTCTTCAATCACTTCTTTCCGATCTCTCTCACTCTCTTTAGTTTTCTCTCACTCCACAATCTCTCCCCCTAAAAATTTTTTAAAACCTTAAAATTTTATTTTTTCCATATGCTTCCATAAATTTTCTCGAGAAAATTACCACCCGGCTTCTAATTTTCCCGGGCAAATTTCAACCGGAGGAGCTAGGACTACTTCAATTTGACAATTGAAATTAAAAAAAAAAGAAGAAAGAATGGCGACATCGGCGACGAGCATGGTGTACATCCGCGTCATCGAAGACGTCATCAGCAAGGTCCGTGATGAGTTCGTCAATAACGGCCCCGGCGAGAGTGTTCTTAACGAGCTTCAAGGAGTAATTGCTCTCCCATTTTTTTGTCACATTTTCTTAGCTCTAATTTTAATTTCAGTGTTTTAGATTTCGATTTTTGTACCGGAATTTGAAATTTTGAATTATTCAAGAGGGTAATTTAATTTTTAAGAGATATTATGCTTTTGATGGATCTGACGAGGTATAGGGTTTTTCTTGGAGCTGTATTGAAGCTGATCCTGGCTAATGAATTGTCTTTTATTTATTTATTGGAAATTTTTTGTTTCGTTTAGATTTGGGAGATGAAGATGATCCAAGCGGGAGTTGTATGTGGTCCCATAGATAGGTCATCTGCGCCTAAGCAGCATGCACCTGGCGGTCCGATAACTCCCGTTCACGATCTTAATGTACCGTATGAAGGGCCTGAGGAGTATGAAACTCCTACTGCAGAGATACTCTTTCCTCCTGTGAGTGTTTATTTGTTACTAAAGTAGTTTTTTTTTTCTTTCATTTATTATGATGGAGTTTCTCAAGCCGTACTGGCGATTTGAGGTCATCTTTGAGCTTGTTTGTGTTGATTTTTGGGATTTTTGTGTGTTCTATCTTGTTGAATATATTGCTATCTGGGTGTGGAATTTTGAACTGATCTGAGCTTAACTTCAGTGTGATTTTGAAGTGATTTGTGAGCCAATTAGTGTTAGATTTTGAAGTGTTGTGGTGGGAACCTGTTAAACTATCATTTTTTGGGCTGAATTTCAACATAATTTGTGATTTAACTTGTTTTGGAATTTGGAGTTCTAATGTGAGTAATTTTACTTGTTTGTAGACGCCTTTGCAAACACCCATTCAGACGCCATTACCGGGAAGCACCCCATTACCAGGAAGCACACCATTACCTGGAAGCACGCCTTTACCAGGGAGTGCAGATAACTCGATGTATAACATTCCTACTGGATCTAGTGATTATCCCACTCCTGTAAATGATTCTGGTGGCAATACTGAGGTCAAGGGTGGAAATGGAAGGCCTAGTTCGTACATGGTAAACCCCTATGTTTGTTGGTTATTATTTTTCAAGTTCTTTTGATCCTCATTTGCTTCCAATTATATTCTGTTCAAATGCCTTCTTTCTTCTTAGCTAAAATATGCTTGCTTGGAGGATTATTTTCTGTCTAAAAGTTTACAAAAGTCATTGTAGTTTTATGGGTTGCCTATGGATGTGATTGGTGATATCGTTTCCTTTTTCTTTCCACAGCCACCTCCTCCTTCTCCTTGGATGAATCAGAGGCAACCTTTAAGTGTTGATGTTAATGTTGGTATGTACTTGTGAGAAGTTGAAAGAGCAGTTTGTCTTAGATTTTTAATGGTTCTTTAGCGAAATTGGTGTCTTCTTGTAGCTTACGTGGAAGGGCGGGATGAGGCGGATAGAGGAACCTCTCATCAACCCCTGACACAGGTAATTTCTGTTACCAGTTAATTTTGAGATTTGCAGAATGATGTATGGTAATTTCTTTCTTGGGCTTGGGGAGAGGCATGATGAGAGAGTTCTGGGTGACAAAGCTTATGGGCTTGCTTTTTGGAAGTGTTTTTATGAATATTCCTTCTTCCCTTGTACAAATGATATAGTACTGTTGCCTTGAAGTTGGTTATCAGTTTTGATATTGGAGAGAATTCCAGGACTTCTTCATGACGTCTTCTGGAAAGAGAAAACGTGAGGATTTTGCTTCCAAATACCAGAATGGTGGATTTAATAATATACCCCAGCAAGATGGAGCTGGAGATGCCACGTCTGAGATTTTCCAGAATGAGGTTTGTTTTTTCCCTCTCCTTTTTTAATAAGATGCAGTGCCTTGAATTAATTATGAAAAGCTCTTATTAGCTTATGCTGGATCAGCAGATAGAGGTTTTATTATAATAGAAGTTTTATTGTAATAAGATGCTGTATTGTAAGAGATGTTTCATTATCATGCTATTGGAAATGCTTGTAACTGCTAAAAAGAAGCTTTCTTGTTGTTATTGTTAATTTTGATTGCTAGAATGGGTGTTTTGCATTTTCTAGTCTCGACTTTAAATTCATGTCATTGAATTTTATGATAATAACCTTGTATTTAAGCTTCGTTGTGCAATATCTTTATATTATATTTCCAATTCATTTGCAGAACATTCCTTAAGTTGTTTTCTCCAACCAGTCCTCATTTTCTTTCTCCACCTAAGATGGCATATTGTGACTAAACTACACAATTTTAAAAGCTATATTTATTGATCTTTTTATTGTGTGTGGACTGTTGTTTCTTATCTAAGTTTGGACTGGATATGTATCAACTAGGACCATTTTAGGAGGTGGCTTGAAATGTTTTCCATGATTGCTCCTACCACTTTAGGACATCTGCGATTACTCTTTTCAACCTCATCCCAGTTGTAGTAACTTGGTATGAGGTGAAGTGCTAATGGCTGGTTTTCAATACCTCTTAATCACTGTGGATATGTGCTGCACAAACCCAAAACACCTTTTAATGCCATCTCAGTTATGCCCATTAAGAAATTGGGAATGTCCTTTCTTGAAGAAATTACATACCTCATATGCTTTCACTTCTGTCCAAATGTAGTTATATTATCAAACAATAATCACTTTGAACATATCAAGCTTTTGCTTATGATCTTGGTATGGAGCATCATCTATATGTACCTTTATGCTATAGTGAGTAAGTGGGTTAATATAGGTGATCAGTTCTTTTGAGTGGTGTGGCAAGGCTTTGGGAACCCTCCTGTGTTGGTGGTGTATGATGATTGCTTACTCTGGTGTTAGATATTTGTAATATTTGATTTAAGTATAAACATAGTCACATATGGTAAAAGTATATAAAAGTTAATATTGACCACCAATTTAAAAAACTCCTATTTCTTTGTTTATTCTGCGATGATGTCTCATTTCACCTGTACTTAAAATTATGCAAGCCATAGAGGATAGAATCTTAGGAACATCTGACTCGCTGAAAGTTTTATGATTCTGGCCATCATAATTATTCATTGTGGGTATTGTATATCGTCAAGCTCATTATTCTCTTGTTAGCTTTCAGAAGTGGGCTTGGTCTATTCAATAACTGAGTCATTTTTTTTTTCTAATAGGAAGCATAAGTTTTATTGAAAAAATAAAGAGAGAAGGATTATAAAAGTGAACCAGAGATCCATGTAACTAAAATCTTCCCTCTGTGCAGAAACCCAAAACTAGACAATAATCAATAACTCAGTCATTGGATTATTGATTGCAAATTATCATTTCCTAGCTTCAAATTCTAATGGGTTAATTCCTTTGGCTAGTTCTTTTGAAGACTTATTTCCATCTGTTCTCAATCATATTTGGTTCCATTTTGTTAGGCCAGTTTAGAGAAGCTGCCTTTCTCCCATGTATCATATCAATTTAAATGTTTTTTTCCATTAAATTATTAATAGGACATCAACATCACTGCTGTTATCACACATGTGTGTGTGTGTGTGTGTTTATTCATATTTTTATTCATGTAAATGTATATATCATGCACCTTTGAATGATTTAACAAATTTTTCAGGTAAACCAAGAGAGTGTTTTACCTGGTGGACGTGATGTAGTCAACAGTGCGAATAGGTCATCTATGAAGATACCTCAACTGGATGGGCCAATCCCTGATCCATATGATGATGTGCTTTCTACTCCCAATGTAAGTATTCTTGTATCTCAGGTTTTTGAAATGCAAATATGAAATACTGACTGAGCATTTGTGGTGTTCCTTTGTTAGTGCAAATGCTAAACGGTGGTATCATCAAAGCACTTTCAAGTTTATCTCATTACAACAAATTTTGCTGCTGAAATCACAATACTGATACTAAAATTTAATGGTCTAGACCTTTTTATTTCAGTGACCTTTAAAATGCATTCTGTGATTTATGATACTTAAATGTGCGTAATGATAAATATTTCATATATATTTATGCAACGACTTGTAAAATTTGCATTTGGATGTATTATCATAGATCAGATTACTCGATGCTCCATTTGGTTGCTGAGAAAGTAAAGTAAGATTTCAGCTCCATCTTCTGGGCAAACAAAAGGAATTACTACAAACTTTTAAACTGTGTAGCTAACAAAATAGCGAGTCAGTAGGAATGATTTCTCATATTGTAATATGGCCATTTTGAAGGCAGCAGGGTACTTTCAAGAATGCTTAATTTTGTGGGTGACGGTGATGTTGTTCTGATCCTCTATGCTACATGTCATGACTTTGTGCATATAAATGAGATTTAACTATCACTATGACCTCTGCCCAACTGCACCACATCCCCTCTCTCTTGCGACATACACATTTGTGCATTCTTTGAATATTATGAGAAATCTCAATCAACTCACCATCAATTGCATTGTCTTCCATTTTGTTATTATCTTTCCTTCATCGGCTTCTCCTCCACCTTAAAGATATACAACTATCAAGGAGTTGTTAATGAAGACTACAACATAGTGAACACACCCGCTCCCAATGGTTAGTTGAACAAGTGTGTTAAATTCTATTTCTTTCAGAATTGAATACATTGGTGTTTCATAGTTCGCCTCTCTCTCTCTCTAGACCTCCAGGCTAGTACTCCCGCTGTCCTCCCTCAAAATGATGTTGGAGAAGATGACGACGATGAGCCATTGAATGAAAATGACGATGATGACTTGGATGATGTGGACCAAGGAGAGGAGTTGAATACTCAGCATTTAGTTTTGGCTCAGTTTGACAAGGTAATTTTCACTTAATTCCATAGGAAGCATCAGTGATGTCTATAGGACAGTGGCTGATCATTTTTCTCATGAGCAATGGTGATCACATCATGCATTTTTTGAGTTAGGTGACTCGTACTAAAAGCAGATGGAAATGCACTTTGAAGGATGGGATTATGCATATAAACAACCAGGACATTCTCTTCAATAAGGTGTGCTTTTATGCTATAATGCTATTTTTTCTCATATGCTTTCTGTTGTAATATTGACCTGTTGTATTCTGAAATTTTATCTTCTAATCACAAGGCTTCTTATCTTCTGCAGGCAACGGGAGAATTTGAATTCTGATTCTTAGAGATATTTTGTCTCTCCATCAGGTGGCCGCTGCTCTAGAAGAGCGATTCAAAAGATTCTGATTTTCGTAAATTTTCTTTAATTATTATTGATGAGAGCTCGACGAAAAGAGAACAAGATGCTTGTTTTAATACTTTTTAAGACTGGTTGGACTGTTGGCCTATGTACATAAGGGAAGAGTTTTTCTGGCCTTAAAATAGATGGCTACTTGTGGAGTTTTCGCTTATGGAATTTATAATTCCAATTTATGAGCACATTTTGGTTAATCAAATGTTTATTGGTGTCCATTTTCCTTTAGTCGATGGATTGTGAAAAGAAAAAATACTCGTTTCCCGCTTCTGCTTGCTTTTGGTACTTTGAGAGTTGGATCAAATTTTACTGCCAGCAGCGAAGTGAAGATTTTCAACATTTGGTTTTCTAAAAACCTGAAACAACGTTATCGATATGGCACAACAACAAAGCAGATATTTCCGTTGTTAATGGTACAATTATGGTCTAATATTTGCCTGAGCAAGGTAAGACGCTTTTTTTTTTAGAAAAAAAAAAGTAATGACACTCTTTAACCTTAATACCCAAAATCCAATATGTTTTCTGGGTTGACTCTGTGGATTTACAGATAAGGTTTAACCAAGAGTTCTTTCGTCCTGTATTTCATTAGTACCTTTGTGTATTCTGTTTCATAATTGAACGGATGAAGCTCGAAAAACACTGAAAACATAGCAAAGATGGTTAAACGCATTCAAAGGAGAATAATTCCCATTTTGTTACAGAAGAGTGATAATGGTGATGATGTTCTGAAGGATTTACCCTCCCAAGTAAATGCAATACAGAAGAAGGGGGATGTGGTCTTAAGAGAAAGATCTCAATAGCAAAAACCTTGATAAAACCTACCAAGAGATTGATTTCAACAGCACAATATTCGAAGAATTAAAAGCCTAATTAAACATCATTTACAAGTACACATTTAGATTGGAAGGAAGTTAATAAAGTTGATGGCTCTGTGCATGCAGCTGCCACAGCTGCATGTTGATACTCTCCTGGGACTGAAACTGCATCTTTAATGTCATCGCAGCTCATTTCATTCATGTTGCCACATTTTAGAAACTTGAACTCCTCTGCCTCCGGCAATGGTTGTGGTGACGCGATGAGCGGCGATAGCAGAGGAATAATGGTCAGATTTCCAGAGGCAACCAAAGGGTTTGTTAAACCGCCGTTGCCGAGATGATCTAGCTCAAGAGTCGCTGGAGCATGCTTCTGTAGCCTGGTGGGTGGCTTGCCAACTTTGGTCTTGCTTGATACCATAGCTTGTCTCTGAAATATGTTGTCACAATCTTCCATTCCTTGATCCATGCAACGAAACTTTGCTAGAGATATTTCTTCTTCTCTCTTTCTCACAGAAACATTAATCTTACAACACGATATGGGATTTGCTGAGCCCTAAATGTAAATGTAATGACATCAACAAAGAAAGAGAAGATAAAAAGGAATGGTCAATAAGGACTTGTGCATAAAGAAGCTAATAATAAGGTGTCGGTTATGGCGGTAAAAAGGCCATAATAAAACGAAACTACAATTTTTGAATGAGTTATTTCAGTAACTACCATTTACTGAAAACATTAATCATGGTCTTCACTTTTGGATGGCTGATAGTCTTTCTAGGAGTAAGAGGGTTTAATCTTAATCTTCTGCTTAGTCAAAAGAAATCATCTGTTACAATTTTCAGCAAATTTTGTTTTGACACCCTTTTTTTAGCAGGATATGTGTCATCTATGACCTTATTGTTCTCTCAACTTGAAAACTTCTTTTTTTTTTTTTTTTGGCTAAAAGATGGAGCAGTTCCAGGTAACGTCTCTGCTTAATATACAAACTTACATTTAGTGGGTTAATTTTGAGAATCTGTAACCACTGTTTGAATTATTCTATTTTAGTTTCAACGTCTTGTAATTTTGTTATATAGGTAAAGCTTCAAATTTTTAGAATTTAACTACATAACATATTTGTAATATTTGAGATTTAAAATTTTTATAATTATAAATAATATGATCAAAATAAATGAGATAAAAAGTAAGTATTAAAATTTTATATCGTTTAATTAGATAAAATCTATATGGAACTTTTTCTCAATTAATATGAAATTTTTTGAGAAACCAAAAAACAAAATAATTTAGACTCAAAATAAATAATATTATATTGTGTTTGAATAATTGTTATAATATTTGCCCAATACTTGTTTTAGCTGCTAAATTTAGCCTAGCCATAAGGCATGCATCTTAATTATTTTTATTTTGTTTCTACTGGAGAACATTATATATTGTTTCATTCTTTTTAATTTTTTTAAAAGAAAAACTAATTAATATTATAGCCAAGTCCATATTTATAAAGTTAGGCTATTAGAAAGATGTGCAATGTACATTTATGCGTATTTTAATAAAAATATTTAATTATTTTTTTTTTTTAGAATACCAACACTTTCAATCACTATTAATTTACAATTAGAAAAAAAAAAAAAGTGGAGCATACATTCGAAAGTCAAGCAAAAAGAATCAAAACTTTTTAAAAGAAAAAACAAAAACAAGAAAACGGAAGATAATGCTAACCAAGCATTGCAACTGCCAACCGTCTGATGATCTGACGTTGATCACTCTCTTCCATGGCTTGCACTGCATCAATTCTCACTCTCAATCTCCCACATTTACACCGACCCACCAAACCAAAATCTTTGTTCTTTAAGCCTAACTTAAACCGGTCTTCAAAATCCTTTTCTCCTTTTATGGCCGATAGTTTCTTATCTTCCCAGCCGTTATTGGTCTCCACTAGCAAACCAAGTTTCAATGTGAAGAACCAGCGACCTATTATTTGACTAGAATCACTCTTCCTGTTGTTTAAGTAAGTGGGGTTTTGTTATTTTTCATTATTTTGGTTTTTGTGTGTAGGTTGAAGCTCAGAGAGAATATTCTACGGCTGGAGAGGACGAGTCGCTTGTATCTGACGCGACATATCAAGAACCGTTTTCTTGGTCTTCTGTGATTTTTCCGTTAGTTGTCGTCTTCTTTGTTCATCATGAAATCTGCTTTTCGTGTTTCTGGCACATGGATGGTTTTGTTTTTTTAATTTACTGGGGTTTAAGTATTTGTCAATATGTTGGGGCCTGGTTAAGCATTATGTTTGGTCATTGCGGCCCATAATATGGTTTTAAGATTAGGCGAATTCTACGTTAAAATTGAGCTTTGATGCAACTATTAGCATTTTGCAAGTTTTATTTTTAAAAAAAATTATTTGCTTATGAAAGCAAGATGGAGAGTTTCAAAATGCTAACCAAGCATGCCTCTTGTCTAATTGATTGATCATTAAAATATTGGATAAAGGAACAGACTTAGATAAATCATTGATTAATTGCATTTTTCTAAATTTTAGTTTGGGTATCGCTTGCTTTATAAAATTAATTTAATTCATGCCACATTCAGGTTTTTGTTCCCAGCTTTGGGAGGACTGTTATTTGGGTATGACATTGGTGCCACCTCGGGTGCTTCCATCTCGCTGCAGGTGCTTCCACCTTCAATTGTTTAAAGCTCGTTTCATTCACCATGGAAGAATTTGTATTGCAAATCTAATTTATTATTATGATAATTGTGCAGTCACCTGAGCTTAGTGGCATAACTTGGTTCAACCTCTCAGCTGTTCAACTTGGTCTTGTGGTATGGTTCATGTGTCAAACTAAATGAACTTGAGTTTCAGTTTTGGAAATATGCAGTCAATTGAACCAAGAATGGTCAATAATGTACAATCTAGGTTCATATGACGTAGCTTTGGTTGTAGGTTAGTGGTTCTCTTTATGGAGCTCTTCTTGGATCCATCCTTGTCTATCCAATTGCAGATTTCCTAGGTAAACCTATTGCTTATTATTTTTGTCTTTGGAGCTTATATATAAATTTTTCTCATGTAACTTTGACTAATAAAGGAAGGAGGAGGGAACTTATCACAGCTGCTGTGCTATATGCGCTTGGTAGTTTGATCACTGCCTATGCTCCTGGCCTTGGTGTTCTTTTAGTGGGACGACTACTCTATGGCCTTGGCATTGGTTTGGTGAGTTTCTTGAATTTTAGTGTTATGTTTTGTTATTTACTGATTGTTGTGACGTGCTTTATCATGTTTTAAGCATCTCTCAGTTGATATCATTTGACAGGCCATGCATGGGGCTCCTCTGTATATAGCAGAAACTTGCCCATCTCAGATTCGGGGAACCCTAATATCTTTAAAGGAGCTCTTCATAGTTCTGGGGATTTTGGTAATTTTCAAATGGTTTTATGGTTTCATATTACATTTACTTTCTTTCTAGTATGATTTGAGTTAAAAGAGGGTCCTATTTACAGTTGGGTTTTTTCGTGGGAAGCTTCCAAATTAATGCAGTTGGGGGATGGCGTTACATGTATGGGCTCAGTGCTCCTATTGCTTTGCTTATGGGAGTGGGCATGTTGAGTCTTCCGCCATCTCCACGTTGGTTACTTCTCAGGGCAGTTCAAGGCGTCGGATCCTTGCAAGAATACAAAGAGAAGGCTATCTATGCCCTAGGCAAACTAAGGGGCAGGCCTCTTGGTGACAAACTTTCTGAGAGGCAAATAGAAGATACCCTTCTATCAGTGAAGTCTGCCTATACTGGTGAGAAGTCTGAAGGAAGTTTCTTGGAGGTGTTTCAGGGGCCGAGTTTGAAAGCCTTCATCATTGGAGGAGGTTTGGTCCTTTTCCAACAGGTGCGTCTTCCTATTTGATATTATTAGCAGTCTTTCTTTATGTTTATTTTTACTCTAGGTCTTTTCTAATACAATGCATATACTGGATATTTTGGAGGAATTTGTGTCAGCAAGCTGACCTCTTACCTGGCTGTGACAGATAACTGGACAACCAAGTGTTCTCTACTACGCTGGTTCAATTCTTCAGGTACTTGATAAGTAATGCCAAGTGTTTTCTTTAGAAAGTGGAAGATATTACTATGTATTGCTTCTGGGTAACCATGTATAAATTTTGTCTTGATGATGGACAAGAGTGCTGGGTTCTCTGCGGCTGCTGATGCTACCCGAGTTTCGGTTATAATTGGGGTGTTCAAGGTAACCCTCATAATCTAATCGCTAAGTTTTAGAATTTAGGACAAAAATGATTTTCCCTGCCCTGTGATTCTCTTTCGGGGACTCAAATTTTGTTTTGGGTTGATCCTCTCCAGTTGCTGATGACATGGATAGCTGTCGCAAAAGTTGATGATCTTGGAAGAAGACCCTTGTTGATTGGAGGTGTCACTGGCATTGTATGCATTTTTGTCCTCTCTCCATTATTTCATTTCACCTCACTTTCTTTTTCAGTGTAAGATTCTGTATTCATTGGTGAAGAACATAATGATGGTTATTCTGCTCTCTTTGAATGACTACAATGCAGGCTCTGTCCTTAATTCTGCTTTCAGCATATTACAAAATACTTGGAGCATTCCCTCTTGTTGCTGTTGCAGCTCTGCTTCTCTATGTTGGTTGCTACCAGGCCAGTATTCTATCTCCTGGTTGTTGGAAAAATTTACCATATTTTCCCCATGCTTAAATTGGATGCAGAAAAGATATAGTCAAATCACTTAAAGACGTGTGATTTTATGGAATTTCAGATATCATTTGGTCCTATCAGTTGGCTAATGGTGTCAGAGATTTTCCCTCTTCGTACAAGAGGAAGAGGCATTAGTCTTGCAGTTCTTACTAACTTTGGTTCAAATGCTATTGTGACCTTTGCATTCTCACCATTGAAGGTATTTATTCATTTTCTAGTACTCTCGTCTTTTTAAAGATGGTTTCTCCATTTTTAATGATTCATCTTTTTGTTTGACTGGTACCTTACTGGTCTAGTGAAAAATTTGCCATTTCCGCAGGAGTTTCTGGGACCAGAGAACCTTTTCCTCCTTTTTGGTGCTATTGCCTTGTTATCAGTTCTGTTTATCATACTCGTTGTCCCAGAGACCAAAGGTTTGAGCTTGGAAGAAATTGAATCCAAAATCTTGAGTTGAATACCTGAAGTGCCTACATACTGTACTTTACAATTGTTCTGATTAGGTACAAGAAACTGTAGCATTAATTTGGCTATCATTGGTGTAACCTCAAAATGGTATCTGTTTTGATCCTTCCTGTTAAATCTGATGAAGTTATGATTTGGCTTTCCATAATTGTCGCAAACCAAACAATATAACACAGATAGTTTCATTATCACCAGTACAGGTCAAATCCTTGCCATCATTTTTTATATTGTTCTGTGGATAATCTCTTTATAACATGGATAGTTTCGTTATTTTCACCCAAAGAGTTTCTCTGTTCTCTATTCTATCTATTTTTGACTGTTTTCCCTAAGTTATAATTATCTCCAAATTCTCTTTCTTTCGGGAAATTCAGCAAATTTCAAGAAACATTCAAGAATTACATCAGGTGACCTAAGTGGTGCGGAGAAGAGCTTAAATCTTGACCTCAAAGGTCATTCAGTTTTCAGAAACAGGGTGCCGCATTCACAATTCTTTCTGGCGACTTCATCATCTACACATTTGTCTCCAATTTATAACTCACCAGAGCCTTTGAGTCGATGTAGCTTTTGTTCCCGTTTCAATTCTTTTTCTAAATTTCAATTCTTACCTTGATATCAAGTTATGAATTCTTGTTTTGAAACGGGCACTACATGAAATCAAGGCCCTTTTTCTTTTTCTGACATGAAAACTATATTTCTGTTCAGGATATTCGATAAATGTTTCTGCTCTGGAATTGATTTAAATGGTGAGAACTGAATTACACTGGAACAATGAAGGAAAAAATGTCACAATAGCATATCTTATTAACTTGCTATGAATAGATCAATGAAGCTGCTATGCTATCAGATGATCTACCATCATCCGTACATCGTACAAAAATGCAAAGAAACATCAGTTATGGAAATTTGCAGCATAGGTACAGAAAAAAAAAAAGGAAAATTTGTCACCTTTAAACCAGCCAGCATAATTATTATGTTTACCATGATTGGTTCAACGACCTACAGTGATGATTGAATCAAATGAAGTCATGGTGTTAGGAGTACTTCCAAGCCCTGAAGAGAATGATATCCTCACATTATCAGAAGCTTCATTACTGGCTGTCGATACCGCACTAATCATAGAGCTACGAGCTGGTATATCTGGCAACACTGCTTCGCCTTCCAGATACTGCAGCACCTGCCTCATTCTTGGCCTAATGTCCGGGTTAGGGTGTGCACAGAAGAGGCCTAGTTTCAGAACCAACTCCATTTGTTCCTCCACATATATACCTTCTAATCTCTGATCACTGGCATCCAGAACAGCTCCTCTTCTCCAGAAATCAGTGATCCAATCAACCAAATTTAACTCTCCTGGCTCTATAGGTCTCCTTCCACAGGCCACTTCAAGCATAAAAATGCCAAATGCATATACGTCTGTGCTAGTAGTTGCCTTTCCGGTTACAGGAAGCTCTGGAGCCAGATAACCTACAGTTCCTACCAGATTGGTGGTTTGTAGAGTGCTACCGCGATCATATAACCTAGCAAGGCCAAAATCTCCTAGCTTTCCATCTAAATCGGCATCTAAAAGGACATTAGCTGGTTTTATGTCTCTGTGTAGAACAACTTGTTCCCACTCTTCATGCAGGTAGAGAAGACCACATGCTACTCCTCTGATAATTCTAAACCGCTGAAACCAATTGAGGTTTGGTTTTGTACTGCTGTATAGAATTTTGTCAAGGCTTCCATTAAGCATAAAATCATAGACCAGCAGAAGTTCTCCTTTTCGCCTGCAATAGCCGCGGAGTTGCACCAAGTGCCTATGCCTTAGCGTTCCCATGCTTACAATCTCAGACACAAATTGCTTCATCACTTGATTGGAATCATGGGAGACTCTCTTGACCGCAATTTCTACATGAGAAGAAGGAAGTACACCTCTATAAACCTTTCCAAAGCCTCCTTGTCCAATAAGCTCTTTGTCTCTGAAACCTTTGGTTGCTTTGTAGAGATTTTTGAAGGGAATCCTTTGAGGACCATATTCTTTCTCCCATTCTTCATATACTTCTTCATATTTCTTCTTCCTCACTATGTAAACGGCTGCACCAATAGTAATCAACACAACGACAATTGCTACAATCAAAACAATAATTGCTCGATCTAATTTCTTATTTCCTTTATCAGGTTGTGGAGGATGCGGAGGAAGTGGCGGAAGCTTGGAAATATCAAGGTTTTGAGCTGGTCCACTTTTGTTGAAGCTCCATCCGAGAATATAGTGCTCACTAATACGTGTACCTGTTGCTGCAGTGAGACCAACATACATGGAATCTAGGAAAATTTGAGAGAGATCAATGAATGTTGACAAGAGAGGTCTCTTTGGTTTACTGGTTGCAGTTGGAGCTAGAGTTACGTTCAGTAACTTTTCTGCTCCATTGTAATCTATCCAAATCTGTATTGGATTTCCACTTTCTAGTGCAAACCTTTTGAAATTCTTTTCTTTATCAGAAAAATAAGCTGTGGAATTAGATGCATTGGATAGAAGGCTGTTCACATCAATTCCCACATGGTTACCATCTATGTCTTTGAATTCAGGGCTTTCTACAGTATCAAGCTCCACTGCCAAGATGTGGCTTGTAGGGTTGTTATTGGTTGTCGTATTGAAGATTCCCAAATATGCACCTGATGTTGCATTGCTGAAGTCTGTAGACGGTGAGATGAAAAAAGCCATACCATTGCCACCATAATTAAGTGTTTTTGGGACCATGGCAAATACAAAACTTGTGGAAAATGAAAGAGATTGAGAAGAAGATGAGTTGAGTTTGAATGGAGATGGGTAGATAGCACGACCACTTTCAAGCTCGGAAGTGTCAGTTAGCTGCAGTAGACCACTGGGAAGGATCTTTGCTAAGCCATCCAGTTGCAGTTTGGATCCATTAAAGCCATGATAGATGAACTGGTTTTCATCTTGAGCCAAGGCCAATAAAATCAATACATTGAAACAAATCAAAAGATAAAGCAATCTAACAGTTGCAGCCATTAAGAAAAGCAGGAAATCTTTTTGCAAAGACACATAATTGCCCCACTTTATTAATCTTGAACTCCTGGGAATTTAATCTTGCTCTACTCTGAATAATTTATAATTATCTCGTTAGCACCAAATTTAATAATTACCATCTTTTGAGAGCCTTGGCAAAGAGGGGCAAGACTAATGAAGTTGACCTTTAAGAAAGGGTTGGCTTACGACCAATAAAATAACCACGACCTTTCCAATTCAAGGGTCTAAATTCCGATTCTTACTATTCCATCTCAATTTGTTAGATACAAGTGGTTATTATAGATTCCTTGCTTTCCCAGCGAAAGGCTGATTCTTACTCCATCCTTTAACTTTCCAATAAAATGCAGGATAAATTCTGAACCCAGATTATCTGTTAACTAGTTCCCAAGAAGAGAAATTTATAAATTATCTTTCTCTTAGTTCTTCCATTCCAGAATTACTACAATATAAATTTATATGATGATTTATTTAATAATTTATGTTTCATTTATTATATAGGTCTCAGGGAACATTTCATGCCACAGCTCAGCACAAAGTTCTGGTCTGCATTGGATTACTTTTTTTTTTTTTTGTCCTGGAGTTTATGAGGTTAGACATTCCGTTTGTTCTTGTTATTACTCTTTTTCTATCCTTGCTAAGTCAACCTGCTTTTGCGTGTCTTCTGTTGAATGCTTCAAAGATTCTGATAAGAAATTTTCATTTATGTGAAATATCAAAGTGCTGTTTTTCTTTCAATATGCATTGACGGTTCAATATCAATTAGATTTCATATACCTAATTTTGTCTCCTCCCCATTTTTTATGAATCTTTTCATAGAATTAGAATTTTCTAATGACATAGATATGGAGAAATGCAAAATTGTCAATCTTATCGGCTTGTTAGTCTTACTTTCACCTAACTTATCGACAAAAAGAAATGCAACAATGCATTAAAATAACTGAATGATTACAAGAGTTGACAGTTAGCAGAAAGATAATATTATGTGCAAACTTAAATTTACAACCAGTGATTTATCGTTCAGAGAATTTAGACAAGTCAAACATTCAAGTATTTTCACATCTTGTCTGAGCTTGAATTTGTGTCCAGTCCACGTCGGATTTCATTTAACTCTTAGGACTGAGATATGGTTGGAGCCCTTGTATATTATCAATCTAATATTTTAGCACTTAACCAGGTTGAGAATGACAGATTTCACTACTTCCTTTTTTATGCAGTTCAAGAATTAAAAAAATTCTTAATTAAATTAAAATTTATTATTTTTAACAATGTCTTTATTTACTTGAGTCCTATTTTAATTTTTTATTAATTTGATAATTATTATTAGAGTTGTATTCCTAATTTCATATGAAATCTTAGTTTAATTAATGATTAGTATAAATATGTATCTTTTGTAATATTAGTATGGACTTATTATTTTAATTATTCAGTTATTTGAGTTTTCTTGTTATTTATTTGTATTTGTCGAATTAATGAGATCTAACATTCTAAATTTACAGATATTCTCAAAATCAACATAAATTTAATTTAATTCTTTATTCCAAATTACCAAATTTATTCTCTCATCTACCCTTCTATTGCATCATTTTTCATGAACTAACATTCTGTTTTTGTCTAGTATTCTAGAAATTGTACACTTGTGTCTGTCCAAGTTTTATTAGGGCCTCTCATTTAGATGATATTATATAAAAAGATTATTTGCAGCTTTCATTAAAATAATAGATTTTTTTTTTTAGGAGGAAACTAATAAAAAAATTATGATTGATTATCTCCAGAATATTAAATGGAACTAACGGGCAAACAGAAAAACAAATCACAACTAGCATAGATAGACCAAAGAGAACAACATACACAGATCAAGAAAACCAAAGAATTGAAACATTGATAAAATACATCTCATCTATTTCGATGAGTCCTGTGTAACCCTAAATTTAAGCCATCTAAGAGCAACAGAATTATCTGAAATTAAGGCCAGCATAATTTTTACTCGGTAGTTATAACAAATTTAGTTCCTTCATCAATATAAGCAGTCAATAAGAATACTAACAATTTTATACAAGAACAGAAATTCAAATGTCAACTCGTTTTAGAATGTACAACTATTAAGTAATTCACAAAAAAGTAACCAGAAGAATTTTCACAAAAGCAAATTTCCTTCAAAGAATCATTGCCGTAAGTTATCAACTGCAAATTCTGTTTAACTTGGAACCCTGAATAGAATAACTCAGTTCTCTCAATTGACTATGGAACTCTCTGCAAGTTTACCTTGGAACCAGGCATAAAGCATGTGAAAGTGTGGATTCAGCGGCCTACCATCTGGATTGAATCAATGGTAGACAAGATGTGAGAGGAACTACTCTTGACCAATGAAGGAAATGATATTGCAATATCAAAAGCTTTGTTATCTGCCATGGATACACAGTTCACAAGGCTATCAAGTGAAATATTTGGAAACTTAACATGACCATCCAGATACTGCATCACCTCCCTCATGCTAGGCCTAGCATCCGGGTTAGGTTGGGAACAAAACAGGCCTAATTTCAATACCATCTCCATTTGCTCCTCCGCATAAAGACCTTCCAGTCTCTGATCACTAGCATTAAGAATAGTTCCTTGCTTCCAGCAATCAATGACCCAGTCAACCAAATTTGCCATTTCAGACAATCCTTCTTGTTCTATAGGCCTCCTTCCGCAAGCCACCTCAAGCATAGAAACTCCAAAAGCATATACATCTGTGCTAGTAGCTGCTTTTCCAGTTTTAAGCAGCTCGGGAGCCAGATAACCAACCGTTCCTACCAGGTTAGTGGTTTGAGGATTGGTCCCACGATTATATAAACGTGCAAGGCCAAAATCTCCAAGCTTTCCATCTAGATCCGCATCTGGAAGAATGTTAGCTGGTTTTATATCTCTGTGTAGAACAACTTGTTCCCACTCTTCATGGAGATAAAGAAAGGCAGCAGCCACTCCTCTGAGAATTCTAAATCTTCGAAACCAATTGAGGTTTTGTTTTGTACTGCTATGTAGAAATGTGTCAAGGCTTCCATTAGGCATATAATCATATACCAAGAGGAGTTCTCCCCTTCTCCTGCAATATCCGCATAGTTGCACCAAGTTCCTGTGCCTTAGCCTTCACATACTTACAATCTCAGACACAAACTCCTTCATCCCTTGCTCTGAATCATGGGAGATTCTCTTCACCGCTATTGGTAAGCTAGAAGATGAAAGCACACCTCTATAAACTTTTCCAAAACCTCCTTTTCCGATAAGCTCTTTGTCCTTGAAACCCTTGGTTGCTTTGTAGAGATTTTTATAGGAGAACCTCTGAGGACCATATTCTCTTTCCCAGTGTTCACAGACTTCTTCATATCTCTTCTTCCTTACAACATAAATTGCTCCACTGACTGTTATGAGCACAAACAGAACCACTACCACTAGAGACAGAACAATAATCATTTAACCTCCTTCCTCCGTTTTTTTGTGAGGTGGTAGAGAAGATGGTGATATTGAAGTAGATGGAGGTAGGGAAAGAGGTGGAGACGAAGGATGTTGAGGAAGTGGAGGAAGCTTGGAAAGATCAACATTTTGTGCTTGTCCAATTCTATTGAAGCTCCATCCAAGAATATAGTGGTTACTTGCAAGTATACCAGTTGATGCAGAGAAACCAACATACATGGAGTCCAAGAGAATTTCAGAAAGATCGAGGGGTGTTGACAAGAGAGGCCTGTTCGGTTTAAGGATTGTGATTGGAGCTAGTGTTACATTGAGCAACTTTTCTTCTCCATTGTAGTCTATCCAAATGTGCAATGGATTACCACTTTGTAGAACCAAGCTTTCGTTCTTCCCGTCATCAGTAAAGTAAGCTGCAGGAGCAGATGCATTAGAAATCAGGCTGTTCACATCGACTCCGACGTGGTTTCCATCTATATCATTAAATTCAGCGGTTTCTACAGTGTCAAGCTCAATCGTGAAGCTGTGGTTCGTAGACTGGCCATTACTGGAAGCATTCAGGAGTCCCAAATATTGAGTTACCAAAGCATCGGTCAAGTTCATAGATGGAGAGATGAGAAAAGCCATACCATGACCACCAGATTCATTAACTGGAACTATGGCAAACACAAAACTGGTGGAAAAGGAAAAGGATTCAGAGGAAGATGTGTTGAACTTGAATGGGAAAGGGTAGAAAGCATGACCTTTTTGAAGTTTGGTACTGCTGGTTAGCTGCAATAGAACATTGGAATGGATTTTCGCGAAGCCATCCCGATATAGTTTGGAATCATTGAAGCCATAGTAGATGAACTGGTTTTCATCTTGAGGCAAGGACAAGGAAATCAATGATAGAATGAAAACTGTCCAAAAGTAAAATGATCTAATGGCTGCAGCCATTGGGGGAAGTATGAAAAATAGTCTGTTTCTGCAAAGAGAGAGCTTTTACCTGTTTGTTAATCTCTAACTCCTGATGGATTAAACTTTTTTATGCCATGAAGATAGTATTTCAGACTCAATTTTTAAGTAAAAATATCATTATTCAGGAATTTCCTTAAAGAGAGAGACTGTAAGCAAGTTGACCCTGAAAATGACTATGAGAATAACCACTTGAAATTTCCGATTCAAGTCTAAATGTAATTGTTTTTGTAAGAAATTTGATTAAAAATCATTGGAATATAATGTGGAGAGCAAGCCAAGTCTGTTAGGTACGCGAGAATTGAAGATGGACGCGAAAGGAGCTAAAAACATGAAGTCGGTTGCCCAGGTGTGGGCGCCGCAGAGTCTAGTAGTGGGCCCTGCGGCACCTTAAACAAAAGGTGGGCACCGCGGCGCCAAATAGTGAGCGTCGTAGTGCCCAAAGCAGCGTGTGAGCGCTGCGGCGCCCGGTGAGGGAAAAAGACTTTCCCAATTTGTTTCATCTCCCACTTGTTTTAGGACTCTCTAAAATGACTCCTACACGTTTAAGGTTAACTTCGGTTGTCCTAAAGCCTATATAAAGGCTTTCTATTGACTTGTAAATACATCTTTATGATCATAGCATTCTTTGTGATTCTTAGTGAGAAAAACCTCTCATTTACAAGAGAGAGTGAGTACTTTGTGAGTTCTTTCTTGTAAAAAGGTATACTTTGTAAGTGTCTTGTAATTAAAAAATAAAAGAGTGTGATCTTAATTTTTCGTGGATGTAGGCAAGTTGCCGAACCACGTAAATTCGTGTGTACTTTCTTCTACCTTTCTCTTTCTTAATTTTTTCTTAATTGCTTCAATTTGCGTTATATTACTTGGGATATTTGCTTCTTGCCTCAACAGTTCTAATTCATCTCATAATGTACAAAAATTTGAAATGGTTGTTACAACACCCACACAAAGTAAATTTCAATGCTGTTCTAGCCTTTTCGAGCCACTATGTCTTACTCCATCCTTCATTGACTCTTCAAATGAAATGCAGGGTGATCTCAACTTGGATTATCTGCTAAATATTCCTGCAGGCCTTATTTGTCACTCGGGAATAATTTCAGATTTGGAGGAAGGAAATCTGCAAAATTATTTAAATATGATAATGCAGTGAATCTGAATGCTTGATTTGATATCAGAATCTTATGAAGGTTTCTTGCTATGGCCGATTTTGCATGAACTAAAGAAGAGATTTCTGTTACTTGTAGCTCAGTAAGATAGTAGATTAGGCTAATTCAGATACACAAGTAGCACTTCAATTCTTCTGCTTGATGTTATTCTGCATGGTAAATAAAAGAAAGCAACAGTGTTGGACTTTGTTTCTTGCTTTAATTCTTCATGCCTGTTTTCTGCCTGACGTTAAGATGATGATTACGACTTTTTGATTGTTTCAATAGTACAGGAATGTCTATCTGCTGCTCCCTGTTGCTTTCAGTGACCGTTGAAGCTTCGTAATGGCAAGTAGTATAAAAAAATTAAATTGCAATGAAGCTGAATGATTCCCACAGTTGATAATTTCCAGAAAGGTCGAAATAAAAAGGTCATATTACATGCTAAATTCAGATCCTGACCCATTGCCCACATCTTTGCTAACATTTACAGGAATTAGTGGAATTAGTCAAGTCAAAACACATACATTTTCCCAGGCCTGGAGCTTGTAACAGCGTTGTCAAAATTTGAGTCAGCTCTCTTAACTGACCATTGCAGCTGCATGTTCTCTCTAGCTAGCTCTTTCATTCCTGAAATTTAGTTTCACTTGGTAAGAAGGTTATTTGCCACCTTGACAGAGACTAAGATAATAAGATATGGAATATATGTTTTAGTGGTAAACTGCATTACATCAGTTAGCAAAAGCCACAAGCATCATATTATTCGAATCCAACAAGGATTCATGTCATGTTAAATAGTCTCGAGCTTAAACTATTCTTTACTGTTACGCCATCAGCATTGCTGATTCCGAGTCTGCTGTAGAGGATAGAATATCTTGCTTGCTACACAAGAAATTGGTGGCTAAATATATGTGAAAATTGACAATTGGCATTGTTTGTAGTAAATCAAAGGTTCTAAGCAAATATTACTAGTAAAAATATTCACCATTGATTTTCTCTGGTATATGAAATCAAACTAATGGGCGAACAAAAAATTGACTACCGTATGAACAAATCACAGCATAGATAGAACTAAAGAAAACATCATATACACAGATGAAGATAACCAAAGAATTGAAACATATTCATCTATGCATATCTCTGAATTTGCAATCTAACGGCAAGAAGAATTATCTGAAATAAGGCCACCTCTACTTTCTCTCATAGTTATAACAAATTTAATTTCTTCATCAACATAAACAATCAATCAGAAGAATAAAACTTGTATACAAGAACAGAAATTCGTATGTATTAACTCGTTTAAGAATGTACAAACAAACATTTACACATCAGTTGTTAAATACTGTCAAGTAATTACCGAAAAGTAACAGCAAGAATTTTTACAAAAGCAAATTTCCTTGGAAGAAAACTTGCCGTACATTATCAACTGCAAATTCTGTTTAACTTCAACATTGAATTAACTCAGTTCTCTCAATGAACTATTGAACTCTCTGCAAGTTTACCTTGGAAAAAGCCAAAAGCATGTGAAATGTGGATTCTGTTGGAGCAGGGGAAGGATGTGGACTAAATTGCTAAAATTTTATGAACTATTTTGTAAGCAGTAGAAAGTATTTAGAAAAATTATAAAATTAAGACTAAGTAAGAGGGAGATGAAAGATGGTTTACAAGGTGTATATAAAGAAAATGGACTTTATTGTTTTTACTCTTTTTTTCAGTACGATATACCTGCTCCTATTTATACTTGATGTAATCAACTTATAGCCACATATTTCTACCACCGTACATGAATCACAATTTATGAAATTATTATCAACTATTCCAACTTCTAGACAACTATAAATTATGTTAAATATTTTTACATTATTTTAATATTTAAAATTTAAAATTTAAAATTTATATTTATAGCCCTTTTAAAAATTAGATATTTAGATTACAAATTAATCTATTTTTAACAGATGAAGTGACCTACTAGAAGGATTGAATCAATGGTCGCAGACAAGGTGTAAGAGGAACTACTTTCGATCAACGAAGGAAATGATATCACAAATGTTAGTAGCTTCATTCTTTGCAGTAGATAAACTGATCACAAAGCTATACGGTGGAATGTGTGGAAACTTAACATGACCATTCAGATACTGCTTCAACTCCTCATGCTAGGCGTAGAATCTGGGATAGGGTGTGGGCAAAACAAGCCTAATTTCAATATCATCTCCATTTGCTCCTCGCATAAAGACTTCCCAGTCTTGGATCACAACCATCAAGAATAGATCCTCTTTTCCAGCAATCAGTGATCCAATCAACCAAATTAAACTTCTTGTAATTTTCATCAAACTTCACTATTTTGCCATGAACCATAGCTGATTCAGAGTCTGCCCTTGAGGATCGGATATCTGTGCTTGCTACACAAGAAATTGGTAGAAATATGACAAATGGCAACTGGTTTGCAGTAAATTAAACATTCCAAGCGAACAGCTACTAAAAATAAGTTCAAGTAAGTTATTGGGAAGTTGTTTCCAGCAATCTGAAAATGAAAAATAAGTTCCAGCTAACAAGTAAACTTTTTGGATTGAACAAATTATATAGAATATTCATTCATTGAAAACATGCAAGAAAGACATGTCATCCACTGTAATAAAATTAAAACGACAAATCGCTTATGCAATAAACTTAAAAAGAGTTGTTAGCCATTCAATTCGGAGATGGTGCGAGTATTTAATAATTAGTCCTATCGAGCAAGGACCTTGTCTAACATTGAGGAAGCATTTAAAAAATTAAAGAATTCCATTAATTTAGTGGGTTTCACCTTTTAGCTTGGTGGTGGGTTGATCTTGATCTCCAATTTTGGAGAAGATTTCAAGTCCTAGATTTCTTTGAATTTCAATAGTTATCCCAATGGTTTGGTGGTGGGTTTCCCCTTTTAGTTTTTTGAAAAAACAGATAATCTCAACCGTTCTTAGTTGTCCCAATAGTTATCTAGTTGTAAATATTAGTATTTGTAATATATTATTGAAATAAAAAATATTGAGTTGAAAAAATTACATCAAATTGTAGTCACTTCATCAATTTACAATCAATCAAAGCGATAATAGTTTTTTTTTTATAGGAAGTCTAATTCATTATTATTTGATTTTAAAATTTTATACAAAAAAAATAAACAAATAAACTATTAAATCAGCACATAATCTTTTATGGATAACAAACTAACTTAAATTTAAAAATTTTAAATTCAAAATTGATCCTAAAAGAATGCACAACATCTTTGACTCTGAATACTTGCATTTCTGATTTTATTTTAAATTCAAATGACAGCAAATATAGCAATAATCATTATAACAATTGTATGCAAAAATGAAAATTTATGAATTGATTCAGGACCTTGATCGTTTTGAAGTATAATCTCCCCACCTTCAAACCGGCTGTAAACAATATTTTACAGAGTACACCGCCAATGCATGAAAAATAATTTAGGATTCAACGACCTACTAAGAGGATTGAATCAATGGTAGAAATGGTGTGAGCAGAGCAACTCTCGGACAGTGAAGGAGATAACAGCATCACATTATGAGAAGCTTCATTACTTGCTCTGAATACGTCAATCAGAATATTACCTGGAAATTTAGCATCACCATCCAGATATTGCATCACCTGCCTCATGCTAGGCCGAACTGCATGGTTGGGATGTGAACAAAACAGGCCGAGTTTCAGAACCAGCTCCATTTGCTCCTCCACATAAATACCTTCCAATCTTGGATCACTAGCATCAAGAATAGCTCCTCTTCTCCAGCAATAAGCGACCCAATTAACTAAATTTACCGTTTCAGGCGATCCTTGTTGTTCTAGGGGCCTCCTACCACAAGCCACCTCAAGCATAAAAACCCCGAATGCATATACATCTGTGCCGGGACTTGCCTTACCAGTTGCCATCAGCTCTGGAGCCATATAACCAGGAGTTCCAGCCGTGCTAGTGGTTTGAGAAATGCCACCGTGATCATACGACCTTGCCAGGCCAAAATCTCCCAACTTTCCATTCAGATCAGCATCTAAGAGGACATTACCAGGTTTTATATCTCTATGTAGAACAACTTGTTCCCCCTCTTCATGGAGGTAAAGAAGACCACAAGCTACTTCTCTGAGAATTTGGAACCTCTGAAACCAATTAAGGTTTCCTTTGTTATTACCATATAAGATTTTGTCGAGGCTACCATTAGGCATATACTCATAGACCAACAGAAGTTCTCCCTTTCGCCTGCAATAGCCACGGAGTTGCACCAAGTTCCTATGCCTCAGCCTTCTCATACTCACAATCTCAGCAACAAATTGTTTCATCCCTTCATTTGAATTATGGGAGACTCTCTTGACCGCAATTTCTTCTTTAGAAGATGGAAGCACACCTCTGTAAACCTTTCCAAACCCTCCTTCTCCAATAAGTTGCTCGTCTTTGAAACCTTTGGTTGCTTTGTGTAGAATTTTATAGGAACACCTATGAGGACCGTATTCTTTTTCCCAGTCTTCATATACTTCTTCATATTTCTTCTCAGTGACAATGTAAGTGGCAGTAATGATTGTTGTCAGCACTACTGCTGCTGCTACAAGCAAGACAATAAACGTTTGTCCTAGTTTCTTGCTTGCTTTCCTGTGTGGGGGAAGTGGAGGAAGTTTGGAAATATCAAGAGATTGTGCTTGTCCACTTCTGTTGAAGCTCCATCCGAGAATGTAGTGGTCACTTACAAGTGTGCCAGTTGATGCAGAGAAGCCAACGTACATTGAGTCCAAGAGAATTTGAGAAAGATCGAGGGGTGTTGACAAGAGAGGCCTGTTTGGTTTTTCGATATTGATTGAAGCTAGTGTTACATTGAGCAACTTTTCTTCTCCATTGTAGTCTATCCAAATCTGTATTGGATTTCCACTCTGTAGATCCAAGCTTATGTTCTTCCCTTCGTTGGAAAAATAAGCTGCTGGAGCAGATTCATTGGACCTCAGGTTGTTCACATCAATCCCCACATGGTTGCCGTTTATATCATTAAAGTCAACGCTTTCTACCGTATCAAGCTCCACCGCGATTATGTGGTTTGTGGACAGGCCATTGTTTGTAATATTAAGGAGTCCCAAATATTCAGTTGCAGAAGATGTGCTGAAGACCGTAGATGGTGAGATGACAAAAGCTATGCCGTGACCACCAGAGTCATTAACTGGAACAATAGCAAAGACAAAATTCGTGGAAAACGAAAGATTTTGGGAGGAAGAAGTGTTGAACTTGAACGGGAACGTGTATAAAGCATGACCAGTTTCAAGTTGTGAACTGTCGGTAAGCTGCAGTAGACCATTGGGGTGGATGGTCGCCAAGCCTTCCAGCTGCAGTTTGGAATCATTGAAGCCATGGTAGATGAACTGGTTTTTGTCTTGAGTGAGTGCCAAGGAAATGAAGGATATGATGAAAATTGTCCAAAGACCAAGTGAACTCAGAGCTACAGTCATTAACGAAAGTAGAAAAAGTAGTCTGGTTTTTTGCAAAGAGATAGCTTTTGCCTGCTTGCTCCTCTCAAACTCCTGATATACTAACTTTTCAGCCAGATGATTCACTTCAGACTCAAGTTTAAGTTTAAATATTATTCTTCAGGAATTTCCTCGAATATGTATAAGCAAGCCAGCTTGTGACTAAGGGAATAACCACTTGAATTTCCACGTCAAGTCCAAACGTGATTATTATTGTGTTAATCTCGTTTTATATGGAAAATGGAATGGTCATTATTGCGCCATGCATGGATTTGGGATTAATATAAAGCGACTACTTTCCCAGTTTATTAAATGGCATAGCTTCTGACTCCTTCCTCCACACACTATTCAAATAAAAATGCAGGGTGACCCTTAATTCGGATTATCTGTTAAGATATTCCTGCAGGCCGTATTGGTGACTGAGTAATAATTTCAAATAGGAAGGAAGGAAATCTACAAATTATTTAAAAATGATGACATAGATTTGATAGACATGCATGTTTTTGCCTGTCCACTTAATGAGGTTTCTTGAGGTGAAGATTATGACTTTGTATGTTTAATAATTCAGGAATATCTACTCTGTGTTGCTTTCACTAACTGTTGAATTAAAGATGACATAGCGAGAGAAATAGATAACTCTCAGTTTTCAATTAATGTATAAATATTAAACTGCAATGATCCCTTAGTATGTCTGATTGACTCTAAGAGTTAATAAATACCAAAAAAGAATGTCAAAGAGTAGGTAAAAATATACTATTCTCAGATACTCATCCAATCCCTCACTTCAGCCTATCATTTAGAAGACATTGGCCTAGTCAAAACATACATCTCAGCCGACCAAAAGCCTGAATCTGCTGTTGCAATAAAAAAAAAAAAATGCTATATGGTTTTGCAAACTGCACACATTAGCTAAGAGAAGCCATATGCCAAAAATATTTGAATTAACCTCACGGACGCAAGTCATATTGAATGTTCTCGAGGATAATCCAATTCTTTACTAACGCCTTTGATCACCGCTGATTCAGAGCTGCTGTGGAAAATAGAGTCCTTACGTGCTACACAAGAATTTGGTTGTAGTGGTATTAAAAATAAATATGTATTTATGTGAAGCTAATTTATTAACTTATACATATGAGTGGTTGAGTTAATTTATTTAATTTATGCATAAATTGTGGTAGTTGAGTCAATTTATTTAACTTATGTAGAGATTGTCGAACCAATTTATTTGACTTAAACATGAAAAAAAAAAAAATTAGTGTATGTGACACCGAAATTAGTAAAGACTTTTTTGTATTGTAAAAATTTATAAATAGGCTCTTTTGGAGATGAGAAGACTACCATTGTGACACTAAAAATATCAAAGAAGAGCAAAGAAAGAGAGAAGAAAAAGTAAAGAGTGTGAGAAGAAAAATAAAAAAAGTTTTTTCTCATCTTGTTGGGTTTAATTAAGAATTTATAGTGTAACTATTATTAGGGTAATGAAAAACACTTGTAATCTTGAGTAAGTATTCTTTTGTAAGAGGTTCGATTTGGTGGGTTAGTGGTGAAAGTCTATGTAATTGTAATAATTTTTACATAATAAATTTTTTTCTTTGATAGCCTGTGGATGTAGGTTGAATTTGAGCCGAATCACATTCTTATGTTGTTGTTCTTTTCCCTTCTCCTTTTATTTTTTCGGTACTGTTTGATATTTTTATAAAGGTGGGTCCGAACGGGAAATAAGGAATCTCGATTTAATTAATTGTGAGTTCTCCCATGTATTTATATTTTTTTTCAACAAGTGGTATCAGAGCAGGTTGTTCCTTTGGTGCATTTTGAAGTTTTTGGTGTGGTAGTGTGAATACGTATAATACTATTCATGTATATGAGACTATTCACATGTACGAAAATTCATCAAAGCTAATATCACAAGGCAAAAATGTCAACAATAAAATTTGAGGTGAAAAAGTTTGACAGGAGAATTAATTTTAACTTGTGGCAAGTACAAGTCAAAGATGTACTAATTCAACATAGACTTCACAAAGCTTTGAAAGGCAAACCTACCATTGATCATGAAAAAGATTCTATAAATTCTAAATCCCTTATGAGTGATAAAGATCGGAAAGAATTAGATTTAAGATGTGCAAGTGCAATAAGGCTATGTTTGACTAAGAATATTCTTGCAAACATACGTGGAATATCTATAGCCAAAGGGCTTTGGGGAAAGCGTGAAGAATTATATGAAGCTAAAGGTGTCTCAAATTGAGTGTACCTAAAGAAGCAGTTCCATACACTGCGCATTTAAGAAGGTACGAAAATCTCAGATCATTTGAGTGTTCTCAATAGAATCGTTTCAGAATTAGAAGCTATTAGAGTGAATATTGAAGATGGGAATAAGGCTTTAAGGCTTTTCAGCTTCCTATGAATAAATGAAGCCAATCTTAATGTACGAAAAAGAAATGATGGTCTTTTTAGAAGTTATCAGCAAGCTCTTTTATGAAGAAAAAATGTTGAGTAATGAAAAGAATTCTTCATTTGGAGAATTTGTATTGGTTACTAAAGGAGGAAATGATAAAAAGAACTCTATAAAAAAATTCTATCGCATATGTGGACATTCTAGATATGTCAAGAAAAATTATCCCAAAGGTGGAGCGAGTTTGGCTAATAACTCCAAAACTAAAGTTAACAATGTGGTATATGATAAAGATTTCATCTAAGAGGAATTACATTCTTATGGCATGACCGTTAATTGCCATGAAAAAGGATGTGTTACTATTAGCGAGTCTACAAATTTGCACACAGGCATTGGTTTAACATTTATGCAAGGTGTGTGGTGGAATATTTTCGATGGCTAAAAAATTATCAGAAAAGCCAAACGTAGGAGTTGCACCATAATATTTTAGCAAATTGTTCGATAAAAGCCAAAAAAAAATCTTCAAATAGTTGAATTCTAAGTGTCTATGCTTTATATGGCGGCGCATGATTCTCTATGTTGAGAATGTTAGTAATGTTTTAACATATTGGTAGAAAGGATATAGGAATCCTAGTAAGTGAGTTGAAATGGTAAAATTTTACTCATAGGGGATTGAGATTGTAAAAGATAAGGTTAATGTATTTGTCTCCAAGATGGAGATTGTTAATATTGGAGACAAATATGAATTTATGTGAAACTAATTTATTTGCCTTATATATAAGAGTAGTTAAGTCAATTTATTTAACTTGTGCATAAGTGGTGATGGTTGAGCCAACTTATTAGACTTATGCAGAGGTTGTTGAGCCAATTTATTTGACTTAAACATTAAGAAAAATATATTGGTACATATGGCACCGAAATTGGTAAAGACTTTTTTGTATTGTAAAAACTTATAAATAGACTCATTTGGAGATGAGAAGAACACCATTGTGACACCAAAAATACTAAGAAAGAGCAACGAAAGAGAGAAAAAAAATGAGAGTGAGAAGAAAAATAAAAAGTTTATTTTTATTTTTTTCATCTTATAAACTCTTGGGTTTAATTAGAGATTTATAGTATAACTATCATTAGGATAGTGAGATTCACTTGTAATCTTGAGTGAATATTTTATTGTAGTAGATTCGATTTGGTGGGTGAGTGGTGAAAGTCTGTGTAATTGTAATAATTTTTACATAATAAACTTTATCTGTGATAGCTCGTGAACGTAAACTGGATTTAAATCAAATCACATAAATTTTTGTGTTATTATTTTTTCTTCTGTTTTTATTTTTTTGATATTTTTTGTAAAAATAAATCTGAGCGGAGAATAAAAAATCTCAATTTAATTAATTATAAATTCTCCTATGTATTTATGTTTTTTTCCAACAAGTTGAAATAAAAAAAATGGCACTTTGTTTGTAGTAATTAGAGGATTCTTATCGAATAGCTTCTAATTTATGTTTTAGTAAATCATTTGAAAGATGTTTGCATCATTTTAAAATGAAAAAATAAAAAGAAAATTGATTGCAGCCAATAAGCATACCGGTGACTAAATGATACAGGGCAGTCATTCACTGCATCCTTTAGAAAAATACACAAACGGCAAATCATTTATTAGGTACTATTAAGTAAAGGTCCTGATGAAACAATAAATTTATCAAGGCTTGGTACTTGGCTACATTTTCTGATGCCCCCGGAAACAAACATAGATAAAAATTGACTTCCAAACAAACTCCATTTCATCTAAACATACCCACTTTCTAGACCTGGCAAAGGGGAAGCAAAAAAATGCTTTTGAAAGTTAAAAAAAGAGGGATTGTATTAACTTGGGGGTTAAAAGAGACATCACATTTTCATCACTTTATCAATTTAAGCAATCAATTATTTTGTAAAAAATAAAAAAAAAATTGTATGTAGAAGTAGAAATTTATGCGTCAGTCACCATGAGAATACAAGTAATGTATATACATTTCCATTGTTGAACAATATTATCAAGCATGGATCTTCTCTAAACATTGAAGGAAGCCAATCTAAAGAAGAAGAAAAAAAATACAAAGGAAACCAAAACATAGTTATAGAAAAACTAAATTCCTTCAGACTATTTCGCCACATCTCTTAAAATGCCATTAGTGTTCAATCTCCACAAGTTTTTCTTGAGCAACACTCTTGCTTTAGTTGGCTTGTCTACTACAGGTCCTTGCTTTAGCAACTTAATTTAGGTCCTCTACTCTCCACCTTCATTAGACATAGACGTTATATAAAGTACACAGCCGATGTGTGATATATGATCCAACGACCTACTAAGAGGATTGAATCAGTGGTAGATATGGTGTGAGCCTTTCAATTAGTGAAGGAAATAATTTCATAACATCAAAAACTTCATTACTTGCTCTGAATACGTCAATCAAATGCTTTCAGACAAATTATAAGGAAGCTTAAGTCATTATAGTTGAAATTTAGAGATTAAGAACTCAAAGAGAACCTTTTGTATTTCTAATGAAATTGATCAATGTAACAATGTATATTTGTACATTCGATAGCACACACTTTTGTATTAAGTTATAAACCATATCTTAACAATATATCAGGCTGTTGACATCAACCCCACATGGTTTCCATCTGTATCATCAAATTCATGGCTCTGTACAGTATGAAGCTCAACTTCCAAGATGTAATTTGTAGTCAGGCTATGAAATATTGAAGAGTCCCAAACATTGACTAGCAACAACTTTAGTGAAGTCTATGGACGGTAAAAGTCATATGCATGAAGCTCAAAATAGATAATATTTACTTGTTTATTAAACTTGGGTGTTACAAATGATATTAAAACTGAACCTACCTTACAGTGTGGGCGAGTGAGTTTGTAGTCTGAGCTAGAGATATTGCACACATGCTGGGTGACCCTCAGGGTCTAACCTATATATAGAAGTGAGTCATTACAAGTTAGCTACCAAAAACCATTCGGGTGTAGATATGCAATTTCATCTAGATGGAGTTTGGCTTTGTGGAAGCCATTGTAGATAAATTAGTCTTCATCATGAGCCACAGATAGGAACTTAGGGATACATTAAAAATAATCCAAAAAAAAAGAAGTGATTTAAGACTCTTTGAAAATAGGGGTTTTAGAAGTAATTTATTAAAAATAGAGTTTTTTTAAAAAAAATCATTGATAATTTAGTTATCAATTAATTTTTTTTAAAAAAAAATAGATCATTTAATTATATATTGTTAAAAGTGCTTATCTATTATTGAATTACTAAAAAGTACACTTATTAAAGTTTATATTTAAATTTTAAACAATTTAATCTTTTTTTTACATAAAATAAAACGAAAATTTATTAGTGATGCCATTTCACAAATCACAATAGAGTGTTAACGGTTGCTATTAAAGACAAATATACATTCTTTAACTAATAGGGCATTAAAGTTTAACATATTTTTTAACTAATGAGCACATTAAGGTCTAAATTCTAATTAATTTTTTTTAACTACCGTATTTTTTTGGACAGTACAAAAGTGATTCATGCTAAAATTTGATTTTGCGATCATTATGAAATAATGGCCAAAATAATTAGAACTTTAAACATTAATAAATACAAATTTATAAGAATTCAAATAAAATTTAAAAAAATTTGATAATTACAAAGATATAGAGATATAGTGACTTTTTCAATGAATATGGTTTATTTTTATTAAGGATATATTATGAAATTAAAAAAATATTATTAAGGTATATGTGTCAATACAAATATATATATATATATAAATTCAAAAAGCTCTATTTTTAAAAGTTCAAAGTTTGAGTTTTTACAAATAGATACAAAATAGCTTTTTTAATCTCTAAAAGCTCTTTTTCAATTGTAACTAAACATTATGAAAAAAATTTAAAAAGAATTTTTAGCCAATAAAAAAATTCTTTTGGCCAGGAGGGAAGCCCAACTAAACGCACACTAAATCTTAATTAAGTGATTAAAAGATCATTTTACTTTTTCTTTTTTACTTAACAATTATATTAACATATTTTTATTTGAATAAATTAAAATAAGTTTCTCCTTTTATCTTAACTTATCATTAAATACGCACTTGCTTAAATGGTCTAGTGGTAAAAGACTTATAGTGCATTTTTTCACTAACTTGGAGGTAGGTTCCAAGTTTGATTCTTTCCTCTCTCAATCCAACAAAAAAAAACCCTTATCACTAAATACAAAATGATCATGTCATAAAAATCTTTATTTATTTCCATACTGAACTAAACTTTTTTACCTTTTGAAAACATTATCTTCCGTTGCCAATAATATTTATAGATTAGAATGAACATAACAAGATGGGGTTTAAGACTTAATTCAAATTTGAAGAAAAGAGAAAGAAACATAACCATTCATATTCATTATGATATTTACAAGATCAGGTCTATTAAGTTTTTAGATTAAAAAGAAAAAAAATACCTACCTAAATGTGTTAATTTAAACCTGAAATTTGTTGCATTCAAGCCACAATTAAGTATTCTTCTTAGTTGAATTTTTGCTTAGATATGTGATGGTGATTAAAATTTTAAAACGGATTTTGATATTTTCTTGGGGCCTGAAAAGCGCTAGTCTTAAGACTCTCAGACAGTGATGTTATGTATACACATCCCCTGTTTATTATGAAAGGCTTTGGAAACGAAGCTTTTTTTTTTTTTTAAGTATACAAGATGTACATAATGTCAAAAGTCAATGTAAAATCAGATTTGCAAAAATGATTCATATATGTAGGCAGAGGAATGGGTACATTTCTCTGATTGATCTGAACAATTTAAACTCAAACAGCCGCAGAAGCAGATTATTGGTAGCAGAAATGAAATTGGTATGGCATATGAAGCAATGTAGCTAAATATGACCTTCCTAAACTAATTATTGACACGTAGAAATTGTACAATCAGATGTAGAAAATTATTTCCTAGCTCAGCAAGCAGTTGAATTCCTCTTTCAGTTCGCTTGGAGTACTCTTCCATGATTTTCTTCTTCAACAACTGCAACAGCAGAAAAAAGCAATCCCAGGACAGGTTTATTTGTCCCGTAAAAAAGAATTAAGAAAAAAGAATAGGTTGAATCACAATGTAGAGCTAGATAGGAATGAAGAAATAACGTAGCTGACCTTCATGAGCATTGATAGAGAGAGGAATTCTTGGTGATGAACTTCTAGCTGAATTTGACATTGAAGATTGAGAAGGCTCCTCATTCCGAAGGAGAGAACTTACAGCCTCCTTCACCTTCTCCACGACTCCCACTTCGCGGGGGCTCCCCTTTGGGCTCATTGCATCAGTTATCGCTTTAGAAAGTGCTTTCTCATCTTCTCCTGGCTCAAACTTGTTCAGTATGTACTCCTTCACCGAAACACCTTTGTCCCACACTTGCCCAGATGGACTGGCCTGCTTCTCAGTTTCTTGAGGAGTTTGCTTGTCACTTTCGGGAGTCGCTTGTTTGACAGTTTCTGGATTAGTTTGCTTGCTACTCTCCAGGGTTGTATGCTTCTCTATTTCTGGAGTTGCAAGGGCTGAAATAGCAAGGCCTTGAATCTTTGAAGCAATTGCATAGGTTGCATCTGATACTGTGGCATATGCTGGAGCCAGCTTCTCAGTTACTGTCTCAGTTAGTGTCTTATTCGGAGTGGCGGTTTCAGTTAGTGTCTTGTTCGAAGTTTCTGTTTCAGTTAGTTTCTTGTTCGAAGTTTCTGTTTCAGTTAGTTTCTTGTTCAAAGTTTCTGTTTCAGTTAGTTTCTTGTCTCGAGCAGCTGTTTCATTTACTGTGTTGTTCGAAGTAGGAGGTTTCTCATTTTCTTGTCTATGACCACATTTGACGCTGCTTGCCAAAACATGTTTCTCAGATATCACAGGAATTGGTCTTGGATGCTGCCTGGCGTGCACCTTATACCCCTCTGGTGCGAGCTCCGATTCATATACTGAAAATAGAATTACAGAGAATTAGAAAAGGAGTTACCGGAATCATCATTTAGATAATTTTGTTAGACGCAAGTAGGGTAGCCCTTGCTAGAGATGTTTGATTAAAAGGAATAAGAATATTATGATAAGCTTAAGATCAAGCACTTCTGGTGTTAGTGACAAATGCCTCTGCTAAATCATAAGTGACCTTTTGAATAGAAAATTAAATAATTTGGAAGGATTTAGTAAATGTACTTGGGGCTCCTAGATATTCAGCATCTTGATCTTGATCTTCATCATCTTCCAAGCTAACACCCCACGCGGGCGTGGGGTTTCCTTCCTCATTGTGCTTCTTCTTGCCGCTTAGACTGTGTTTCAATTTCTTTGCCTTCTCCTTAACTTTGGTAAGAACCGATTTCTTGTGCGGGATGTGATCTTCTTCTGGGTCATGTTGCCGGAGCATAGGTGACGTATGAGGTGACCACCTTGAAGCTTCAGCTGTACACATATTAATCTTGTTAGAGTAAATGCCATAGACATATTCATTGCATATATAAACCAAAATGATTCCTGTGATTCTGTATCTGTCTCAACTGTGATTAATGAACATAATGTTATTTCTATAATATCATTGGACTCTCATAACGTATTATGATTCACTAATTGATTGTGGGATTTACCTCCGGTAGGATGTTCAAAAGTGGGGGTGTTAGTACTTCTAAGATTGTCGCCATGTCTTTGCAGGCCATCAAGGTGCGTTCTTGTTCCAACTCTGGAACATTGACTGGATTTCATTGCTGTTTTGTGAGATCCTCTCCCAATATGTCTCTTCTTTTGTGTTCAATTAGCAAAGAGAGGTAAATTTAAGAGGAACGAACAATGGAAATGCATCATTAGTTTCCGGGGTTCTCTCGTTGAGAGGGACAAGTACCACATGTCATCCGACAAAATGTTTAGATGCTTGTGGGCTCAAGTTTTACACTTGGCAATGGAATATGGGTGATATTTTACTAGTCACGAAAGATTTTCCTATCTTAAAATACCAAATTGACTATCTCCGTATCATCCGTTTCTCCTCTTCCTCAGCCTCTTGACTTGGGAGAGAAATTCTCTCTGTTGTGGTAATTTTTGCCTGTTTGACCAAAGCAATTCTCATTTTCTATGACAATCATTTGAAATTTCATTTAAAAACTGGAGCCGGCAATGTCGCACAGAGCCCACAATCGCTTTATTTACCATCACAAGAAATTAAATAACACAAGCCATAAGTGGCCAATTCTTTGCATTACTAGATTTTATTGATATGAAGAAAATTTGGAGAGAGAAAAAAAAACACTTGCAGAATATTACTTTTAACTCCCTGAAACAACTAAAACCAAATTTCCGCTAAGGGTGAGAAACCCTTTTACACATTGAGTCGATAGAATAGAAACAATAGGAAGAGTCACTTGATGATTATGGAAGTACATTCAATTTTGATACAGCAGAAACTAAAATTCAATTCTCATGCCATCAGGAGTGAACGTCAATAGGCACTCGACATTCAAGGTTATATTATTTCTGATAAATTTCGAAGTTGAGAGGTCCATAGACCAATCCTGGTAATTTGATTTATGTTTGGCTCATCACTGCATCCGAACATAGTTCTTAAAAAAGAACATTCTGTTTGTTGTAATTCTTCTAGCGTGAAAGCGCCATCTGAGGGAATTTCCTTCACATGTCTAGAATTTAATAATCGTGAATAAGTCGTAACTATGAACTAATCCATCTGACATAAATTGCCTTCAAACACAATCAAGGATCAAACCTTAATACCTTGCCTCCAAACAAAGCATGTTCATTCAGAAACTCAATAGTGATGTGCCGAAAATCCGAAGTGCCAGATTCTTCTCACAAACCAAGCAGCTGTTTAAACCAAGTGATTCCTCCCCTTGAATATGTATTAACCCAGTTATGTAATAGTAATCAGTGGATAAATAGAAAATTTTACGATATTCCATGAACTTACAATATCAAGTCAAGTGAGATGTGATGTCAACTAATTTACATATTTTCTGCAACCCAAATCAGCTACTCAACTAACCACCAGAATAAGACCAGCTACTAAAATTACTCTCTGCCTTGCCCAGGACTTCAGACAGAATGTCCTGGAGCAGCTGCCACTTCAAAAATGTTACATGGGGCTGCCTAATTGCCTCCATGGAGCAGAAAAAAGAATACGGGGGAAGGCAGCATTACACCCATGTCTCTGAGAACGCTGAAGGTAACCAACTTAGTGTCACGGACTTTTTGAAAATTGTGCGGTTTTAGAGGCGTTGCGGGCTAAGCAGCTGAGAAAATCACACACATAAGAGAAAACACGCACATTAACTGTTTGCAAGAATGCTCTCTATATTATTGAAGATAAACATAAGCTATGAGATGACTTATATAAGTGAGGGTCTCCCCTTTATATACTAACAGCCCTATACAATCGACGGTTGAGATCTAAATGATCTAACGGTGTATATACAAGATGAAAAATTATACTCTAGAATATTCTTAAATGTCATCACATATTCTATGAAATATTCATTTCCTAATTAAGGTTAACAACCTTAATAAATCTCGAGCTTGACCTGGTTCTTCACCCATGTCAGCGGGTCTTTTAGAAGCTTCGGCCCGCGATCCATTCCAACAGCCCTTAAGGCCTTTAAAAGGCTTTGTTGCACACCAAGTGTTCGAGAAAATGCTTGAGAACACTTAGGGCATGACATTCTCCGCCACCAAATTCACGCGACGCCCTCGTCGAGTCTTCATTGGAAATTGCACACCTCGTTCTTCCATCTGCCGTTGTGTGCTCTCGTATTTTTAGTGTGCTTCAATATCGGGTACCTCTTTCCACTTGACAAGGTACTCACGCCTTGGAGGTGAGTCTTTCTTCTGCACCGTCCGTCCATTGCGGATGAGTTTCGACCCTTTGTTGTCCCATGTGAAAATTTATAAAGGTCCATGTTTCTGCTCCATGTCTTCCATACCCCATCGTATAGCTTCAAACAGCTCTCGGGAGATACCGGATGCAGCTGCTGTCTCGAAGGTATCCCTCCTTTATGTGAGACATTATCAACCCTCTTGGCAACAGGATATAATCTCTCATCCCTACGATCAAGGCCCTTGTGAAGTGGGCGTACTGTCATGTGTTATGGTGAAAGTATCGTCTCTATCACCAAGTCTCCTGTATGATACTTGACACACCGTTGCTTGTCTCTAACCCACTTCTTATGCTAAAAATGCACATCATGTGACGCCTCAAGTTGCTGAGTGACACCTATACTCGACAACTCCTTAAGCTGCCCCCGCAGCTCATTTAATCCCGGATGAGACATCTGCACTGTAGCTGGAAGCGTAAACCTTAGCTCCAACTGTTTCCCATGCTCGGTATCACATTGATGTGGCTGCACTTGTGGTATGTCAGTTAGCACGACCCTCTTGTGCTCTCCGAGTACTTTTGCAACCCTCGTTGGTAGCTTACCCTCACTTCTTTGTCGCCTTATCATCCATCTCCCTCATTGTGGCTGGATGTGAGTCTTCTTTGTGCCCAGCAACTCCCATTAGTTGAATGGCGGAAAAGATTTTAGTGTTGGCTTTCGGCTGAGATTGCCTACCCTTGGGCTTGTCTACCGTAAGTATCATGTAAGGCCCTCATTGCATGATGCACACGTAGTCGTGTCGATGAAGCGGTACCACGTCGTACTGCCTCAAGAACTCCATACCTAACACCATATCAAAATCATCAAGAGGTGCTACAGAGAAATTTACCTCACCGCGCCATTTGCCTAAGTGGATATCGACCCTTCGAACCGCCCCATCCAGTGACTTGGCCGCAACATTTACCGATTTGAGGAACCCCTACTCTTTTTTCACGTAAAGTCCCAAGCGCCTCACCTCTGTATACTTAATGAAGTTATGCGTCGCGCTTGTATCTATTAGCACTTGAGTCTTTATACAGTTGATGTAGGCTTCAACATACATGAGCGCCTTTCACGTTGGTGCTTTGGTACGCTGCTTGGCTTTCATTGTGTTGAGCAGTTGAAAATACCCTATTTGACTTTGCTCGCAAGCCTCGTGTGCTATAACCATTATGTTGATAATCTTCTTCTTTGGGCAGTCCTTGACCCAGTGATTCCCATTGAAAAGGAAGCATCTTGTCTTTGGTCCATTCCCTCTATGGCCGTTGCACTTCTGCTTTTTCCATTTGGGCGGCTTCCTTTTCTCTTCCTCATCCTTCGGAGGATGAAACTCTTTGGCACTCCTACCTTTGTTGTAATTGGGTCTCGAATGCTTGGACTTTTTTGAGTCACCCTTGCGGTAATCCATGAGCATTTTTGCCAATGTTAAAGCGTCGGATATTCTGGTTACCCCGTGCCGCTTTAACTCATTGGACACCCATGTTTTCATTTCGTCCAGAAAATTGAACAGCAAATCCCTCTCGCTCATGTTGGGAATCTGGAGCATTAACAGGGAGTACTCCTCGACGTACTCACTGATGGACTTGGTTTGTTTCAATTCCTTTAACTGTTTTCGAGCGTTGTGCACCACATTCTCCGAATAGAACTGGCGCTTCAGCTCCCGTTGCAATTCTACCCAGGTGTTGATTGTGTAGGTACCCTTGCATATTTTCTTACTTTTTCTGTGCCACCATAGAATTGCATGATCGGAAAGATATAAGGTCACGGTATTTACCTTGTCTTCATCTCGCATGCCCATAATGTCGAAGTATCTTTCCATCTGCCAAAAATAGTTATCGAGCTCCTTGACGTTCCGCTTGTTGCTGAACTCTTTCGGTTTAGGAGCCTCAACTCTTGGCACCCTTGAGCAGCAACAGACCCATTCGCCACTACTCGTTTGCACAACACCACGTCGTTCTTGACAACGCCAAACCCTTTACGCAACTCCTCCACTTGGGCTTGAACTTTGTCAATGGTGGTGTATACCTTCTCTTGAAAAGTCTTGATCCAGTCACGCTGCTGATCAGCATAACTCTCGATGGATGTGTCGATGAGGGAGCGCAACTTGTCCCCTTGAGTGTTGAGCCCCGTCTCGAGCTTCTCTACTTGCTGCTCCAACTCCCCAAGACGATCCGTTGCCTTTTTCGCAGCACCACCGAGCGTTTTCACCATAGTCTCGAACTCATGGCCTTGATCGACAGACTTGTCGTGAGGTACACTTCTGTGCCTCTTAGCTTTGGGGTTCCGACCCCTATCTTCAGTCAAATCCGATGGCATAGCGTCTTTCTCCATCTTTGAACCTGCTCTGATACCAAATGTCACGGACCTTTCGAGAATCGTGCGGTCTTAGATGCGTTGCGTGCTAAGCAATCGAAAAAATCACACAAAAAAGAAAAAAAACGCACACCAACTGTTTGCAATAATACTCTCTATATTGTTAAAGAGAAACACAAGCTATGAGATAATTTATACAAGTGAGGGTCTCCCCTTTATATACTAACAGCCCTATACAATCGATGATTGAGATCTAAATAATCTAATGGTGTACATATAAGATGAGAAATTATGTTCTAAAATATTTTTAAATGTCATCACATATTTTATAAAATATTCATTTTTTAATTAAAGTTAACAATCCTAATAAGTAGTGAGTATGGCCCGATTTTTCACCTATGTTAATAGATCTTCTAAAAATTTTGACCTATAATTTATTCTAACAGTTTTTAAAATCTCTAAAAAACTTTATTAAACACTAAATATTAAAAAAAAACTTAAAAATATTTAAAACGTAACACTAAGTATAACTACGTGCCCATAATCTCAACACATCATGACTCTTGGGATTTCTACTCAATTTGATAACGGGCAAAAAACCGACTCATTAGTCCTATAATTGGAAGGGCTCGCAGCTCGCACAAGGACATAAGAAATACCCAAAAAAGAAAACACCAAAAAAGAAGAAAAAAAGATGATTACTGTTTTCTTTTTCTAATATAATACAAATCTACCTTCAACATAAGAGCATAATTGCCGAATAGAGATAGCCTAAGCACGAGAAGCTGACATCGTTCTTAAAAAAAATACAAGTTGACATTGGACATCTCAATTTTCAATGAGGTCAAGGATCAGTATGGACAATTATAAACTTTGACCTTTACTTGGTTTTGTTTAGCTATAATAATTGGACGCTATAATTCATTCTATTTAAATGCTTTCTATTTGCTTAGGAGAAATTTATTGTAAGGATAGATATTGTCCCTTGAAAACATTGTTTTGGTGCAAAAAAAAAAAAAAAAAGGTTATATGATATATCTGGTCTCCAAAATGCAAAGGCTTGACAGAATTTGTAAGCTAGTATTTATAAAGAGCAAAAATATAAGAAGATTTTTGTCTGACCACTTTTATATATAATAAAATATTATACCATTGTTAAATCACATGATAATATTATCATAAAATTAACCATTAAATTATAGATTGTAACTTACAAAAATGTTCAAATAACTAATTATAAAATGAGTTACTGAAGTGTTTAGATTTCAAACTTCATAAAATTACCTTATTACATTAGAACTTATTTGAAAATTTTAAGAACACCATTATTTTTCTCTTTGCCTTCAAACTCTCCTGAGAATTGGAAGAACAAAACCATTTTGTTAAAAAAAAAAATCTAATGTTCAAATTAATGTTCTACCAAAAAAAAAAAGAAGTGTTAGTGTGTGGATAAATGTTTCTTATACAAGCAAAAGAGTAATTGAATGTTCTATAATGCTTTTAGAGAATATTTTAGAACTTAGGAGTAACTGCAGAGAGCTAAATGAATAAACAATAAAAAATAATGTGTTTATATAGTAGTAAAACCAAATTCGAAATTAGATTTTTGTGTGTAGGAAAATATGCATAATGCAAAGTAAATAAAAGAAGTAAAGTTGAATTAAACTCATAATTATGCTTAAATTCAAAAATTATAATTAAAAAAGGAAAAGAAATTACGTTCCATACTTGTTTCTTGACTCTACATATTTCCTTATCAAAAAATAATACCTTGAGTTTTTTTTAAAAAAATAATAATTTAAATTTTAAAATATTTTTTTTTTTACAAAAAGACAATCCATTCCAGAGGAATAAGGACATGACAATAATTTTTGTATAACCTTAATCTTTGAAGCTCTCAATATAAATGAAATAAATGACTTTGATATTTTATTAATAAATAATAGTACTGTTTTTTAAAAGCAAATATGTAATGATATAATAAGCTTGTTCGTTTCCTCCTTCCTTTCAAAAGACTAATGTTAAAAGAAATCTTGGTGCACGGTAATAAAGAAATAATTGATTCAAGATTTTTTTTTTATAAAATATAATATAATATTAAAATTTACTCATAAAATATAAGAATGACGATGGGGCGGGGATTTTTTTTTTATCACACCTTATTTTTTTTATTTTAATTTTTATTCTCTCTCTATTTCTAAAAAATTTAATAGGATTTAGATGAAAATTCTCTACGTGAAAGAATGCTTTTCTCATTTTATCATATTATGATTTTTTTATATTAATATTAAATATTAATTTATATTCATAAATTTTAATAATATAAAATATTATCTCTATTGTGGTTAAAAAAATAAAATATCAAATTAACAATTAAAATAATATAATAATATTTTTTTAATAATATGAATAATAATTAGTAAATAAATAACCAAAAAAAAAATTTAAACAATCTAATACTTAACATCATTAATTTTTGTTAATTGTCTTATATTCTCATTAAAATCAATAGTTGTCAACTCAAAAAATAAGTTGTTTTGTTGCTTATAATAAAAAACAAATTAATTTTTTGAGTTTTTTATTATATATTTTTTGTTTTTATTAATAAAAATATATTATTAAAGCATATTCTTTAGTATAAATTATAAAATAAAAATTAATAAATTATTTAATATATATATATATCATAAGGAATGGGGTAAAGACTTGCCTCATTAATAATTTTAAAAATAAATTATTTTTATACCTTATTTAATTTTAATAGAATTATTTTATTCCCGCCTCGTTTAAGCTAAGGCCTTGCAGGTCCCCATTTTTACGGAGTATTTTACCTTCCTCAATAAAATATTACCACCATAAATATAAATATTAAGAGAATGAATAACATATTAAATAGTTCAAGATTTATACTATGTAAAAGAATAAAGGAAATTATAGTAATACCCTCAAAGTATGACTTCATAGGTACGAATATTAAGACGTAGTTGAAATTTGTTAACTTTTAATAATCAATAAGCACTAAAGTAAAAATAACAATTAGCCTAGAAAAATGAAGTGAAATTTTTTTTATTAAAATAATAAAATAAAAAGTTGAATAAGAAACCCAAAATAATTTTTTTTTAAAAACTCTTAATTTTTTTTTTCTTTCTCTTCTCTTCTCTCTTTTCTTTTTTTTAAGTTGCTGAGAAACGGTGCAACCACTCGCGACTGCTGCTTTGGTGGGTGCACGCGTTTTTGTTTGGTTGTTGCTGGCGCTTCTTCTTCTTTTTTAATTTTTTTTATCTTTCTTTTTTGAATTGATTTTGATGATTATAATAATTTGTATAATTTACTTTAAGATGATTTGGTACATAATGCTGAAGATGAATAATAAGGGAGTGATTTTGGTGGTGTTAATGATGACAATTAAAATGTTTAGATGATGTTGATGATTTTTTTTATTTATTTATGTTAATTTATTTTGTAATAATTTTTAAACATCAAAAGTAAAGTGCTAAAAAGATTGACATAAAATAAAAAAAGAAAAATTATATTATTTGAATATGGATTTTTTTAAAAAAAAAATAGAAGAATCTCTTTTAAGTTAAAAATAAAATAAATATTTTAAATTTTTTTAACTGGTCAAGTATTAATTTTAACGAAAAAAAATGCTAATAACATATATTCATGTCTAATTTTCAAATTTGCGAATATTTTTAATATAAAATCATACTTTTTTTTTTTTGAAGAAGAATAAGATTTTGTTAATAATGTTAGTTAGGGACATTATATTTGGCTAGACAATGAGCTAATAAATTACTTTCGACTGTTGAAAGGGCTGTTTATTAATATAAAGCCATCCTTGAGAGTGTTATTGATAATTTCTAAAACAAAATTTAAGTTGTTATTTTTTTTTTTAAATTCTTTGATATTTTGAATTAAAATAATTTAATTATCATATCTTATTATTTTAATTATAATCTCGCCTGTCGCCCGAAGGCAATCACCAATTCACCATCTTCTTTTAAGCCAAATCCCCAATCCATGGCTGCAATTTTCTTAAACCCTTGACACACACCTCTCCTCTGAACCCAAACCCCCAATTTCTTCTTTTATTCCCACCCCACTCTCTCTCCTTCCCAAAGGAAATTCCAACACCATGCCCTCCTTCGCCGCCCCCACACATCTCCTCCCCTCCACCACCGCCACTGCCCCAACATTCTCCCGCCGCAAACTATACTCTTCCGCCAACCCCACGCGCTCGTCCTCTTCCGTCAACCCCCGCGCTATCAACGTACAATGCAATCTCTCCCCTTCTCTTCCCCCCTCCCCGCAAAACCCTAGCAGCAAGCGTAACAATAAAAACATCCTTAAATCTCTTTCTAAACCCCTCGCAATCGCCTCCGCTGCTGCAGGCGCCACTCTCTTCCTCCGCTTCACTCCCGTTCTCGGAGGCGGAGACAACGGGAGTGGCGGCGGCGGATTTGGAGGTGGAGGCAGTGGAGACAACGGCAGCAGCGGCGGCGACGGTGGGTTCTGGAGGAAGCTTATTTCTCCAGAACCGGCGATTGCGGACGAAAATAATGAGTCCCAAGAGTGGGATTCTCACGGGCTCCCGGCGAATATTATAGTTCAGTTGAACAAACTGAGCGGATTCAAAAAATATAAGCTGTCCGAGATTTTGTTCTTCGATCGGCGACGCGGTGTAACGGTGGGCACCGAAGATTCCTTTTTTGAGATGGTTTCCTTGCGTCCCGGAGGCGTTTACACTAAGGCCCAGCTTCAGAAGGAGCTCGAAATGCTGGCCACTTGCGGAATGTTTGAGAAAGTTGATATGGAAAGCAAAACAAGGCCTGATGGGACTTTGGCCTTGACAATATCGTTTCTCGAAAGCACGTGGCAGTCAGCTGACAAGATTAGGTGCATTAATGTGGGATTGATGCAGCAGTCAAAGCCGATTGAGATGGATCCTGATATGACGGATAAGGAGAAGCTGGAGTATTACAGAAGCCAGGAGAAGGATTATAAGCGGCGGATTGAGAGGGCGAGGCCATGTTTGTTGCCACTGTCTGTGCACAGAGAGATTTTGCAGATGTTGAGGGATCATGGGAAGGTGAGTGCGAGGTTGTTGCAGAAGATAAGGGATAGAGTGCAGAAGTGGTACCATGATGAGGGTTATGCGTGTGCACAAGTGGTGAATTTTGGGAATTTGAACACAAAAGAGGTGGTCTGTGAGGTTGTGGAAGGGGATATCACACAGTTGCTTGTGCAGTTTCAGGATAAGCTTGGGAATGTGGTTGAAGGGAACACACAGTTGGCTGTTGTCAAGAGGGAGTTACCTAAGCAGGTGAAGAATGGGATTTGTTTGGTTTTATGTTCTATTTATTTGTTTGATTTAACAGATTTTATGGACAACGTTTGTCGGTTAAGTATATAGTTGATGTTAGAGTTTCACCATTGGATAACTGAAAGTAGGTGATAATTTAAATGATTTCAAATGATAGTGATTCAGCAATGGTGGGTTAGCAATGGGATAGATTGGATTACACTTGTAGAATATGAAATGGCAGAGTCAAAAGCGTGATTGATGAGTGATGGTTGCTGTTTTTTATGTTCGCGTTTAGGGTGGAGCATTTGTTGGTAATTCATATATTTAGTTTTAGACCTGCATTTATAATTGAATTTTAATATCTGTTTTTTATTGTGAAATTATTGGTTATTGGTTGTTATTTGTGTCAGCTTCCAGTATTTGACTTGCGATTTACTGTCAATTTATATCTGTTGTTTAAAATGTATAATGTGTGATTTGATTTTATGTTTAGTTGGCTAATTTTTTATTTGTGCTTACAGCTTAGACAAGGCCATGTTTTTAACATAGAAGCTGGGAAACAAGCTCTGAGAAACATAAACTCATTAGCTTTGTTTTCAAATATTGAGGTGAACCCACGCCCTGATGAGAAGAATGAGGGTGGAATCATTGTTGAGATCAAGCTTAAAGAACTTGATCAAAAATCAGCTGAAGTCAGCGCTGAATGGAGTCTTGTTCCTGGACGTGGTGGACGGCCCACATTTGTAAGTATATGAAATTATGTATCTAAGGTTTTATTTGAATTTAAAATTAAAGAAGCACAGCATCCATTCCAAAGATATGATTCGAGTTTCTCTTTTTATCCATGTTATGTGCTCAGGCTTCACTTCAGCCTGGTGGAACTGTTTCTTTTGAACATCGGAATCTCAAAGGGCTGAATAGATCCATTCTCGGTTCAGTGACCACCAGCAACTTCTTAAACCCTCAAGTAACTCTTCCAAGATGTTCTAGTTGGTTTTGTTCATTTTGTTCCAAGGATACTTATTCATCACAATGTAAAATGACCCTGTTTATCTTATCTTCAGGATGATCTTGCTTTTAAGATGGAGTATGTGCATCCATATTTGGATGGTGTATATAATCCTCGTAACCGTACCTTCCGTGCGAGCTGCTTCAACAGTCGGAAACTTAGTCCAGTCTTCACTGGTGGCCCTGGAGCAGACGAAGTCCCTCCTATTTGGGTTGATCGAGCTGGCTTAAAGGCTAATATCACAGAGGTAATATCCATTTTCCTCTGATTTCCAGGCTTGTTATTTGAGCCTCTCTTTCTGTTTTAGAGATTTAAATGGTTTCTCTTTGTATTCTGATTGATATTTCGCTGAACAGAATTTCACTCGTCAAAGCAAATTCACTTATGGTCTTGTGATGGAAGAGATAACAACACGTGATGAAAGCAGTCACATCTCTCCAAATGGTCAAAGAGTGTTGCCGAGTGGAGGAATTAGCGCAGATGGGCCTCCAACCACCCTCAGTGGTACTGGCATTGATCGAATGGCATTTTTACAGGCAAATATCACGCGTGACAACACCAAGTTTGTGAATGGAGCCATAGTTGGTGAGAGGAATGTATTTCAGGTAAGCTCGTATTTCTCATAATCTGATCCATGATATTTCTCTGGCCTTGGAAAGGTTTTGGAAATGGAAAAGAATTTTCCTTGACAGAGGAACTGAGTCTCAGTATTCTCGTTGATTTTTAGTCACTCTCCAGGGTCCAAGTGGCCCTGAAAGTTCAAAATCCGGACCTGTATGATGGGTTTTGACTTTTAATAGATATAAAACATGCATTCTTTAGAAAGATTAAAATGGCAAAGTTCAATTATATATCAGGTTGTCCTTTCCTTCATGTTTTTTAACTGGACAGGCTTTTATTAATTTGGTTCTTTCTCTTTTAACAATAATTTCTTATAAGCAAAACACATTTTTTTCCGTAGGGCTACTTGGATGTTTTAATGGATGCTATATAGTTGACTAATTTTCAGCTTTTGTTTTAAAGTTCTTATTGTTGCTGAGCTGTTGGATTTCTAGTGATGATTTAAAGCAGTTTTTCTTTCCCTACTATGCCAAATACAAGAATCTTTGCTGTTATTGGCTTGTTTGACCATCTGGAACAGCATTATTTGCAAGCTAACATGCATATTCTACCTATGAATTGTAGGTGGACCAAGGCCTTGGTATTGGCAGCAGGTTTCCATTCTTTAACCGCCATCAATTGACATTGACGCAGTTTATCCAATTGAAGCAAGTCGAAGAAGGTGCTAATAAACCGCCCCCGCCTGTTCTAGTACTTCACGGCCACTATGGAGGTTGTGTGGGAGACCTTCCAAGTTATGATGCTTTTACACTTGGGGGTCCTTATTCTGTCAGGGGTTACAACATGGGTGAGTTGGGCGCTGCTAGAAACATTCTAGAGGTGAGAACTTTGAGGATAATATTGTTTTTGGTCTTGTTTATGCTATAAATTTTATAGGAGATACCATCGGTGACACAAGTGATTACTTGATCCAACCTATTTATAGATTGAAAATAAAATTTTGCTTGTGCTTTTTTAACATGAACATGTGTCTAACCTACATCACCTGCAGCTTGGAGCTGAGATCCGGATACCTATAAAAAATACACACATGTACGCATTTGCAGAGCATGGCAATGATCTAGGAAGTTCAAAGGATGTCAAGGGAAACCCAACTGAGGTCTACAGGCGAATGGGTCATGGTTCATCATATGGTGCTGGTGTTAAGCTAGGTCTATTGCGAGCTGAGTATGCTGTTGATCATAACACTGGCACTGGAGCATTATTCTTCCGGTTTGGAGAAAGATTTTGAGATGTGATTAGGTGAGGTAGTTTTGCTTAGTACAGTCTGGACACTGGATTTTGAAAACACGTTAAGAGCTATGCAAATCTGTTGAAATGCTTAGAGCTAGTTACAAAATTTAATTCGAGAGGCTTTCTTGTTTTCCAAATAAAGTTTTATTATTTTATGCTTTATACACAAGTTTGGCTGAAGTAAAAACCATAAGACTGATGCTGGATATTGAACTTGTGTATTCCCTAATGGATTATTGTGTTGCTTTTATGGAATTCTTCTACGCAAAACCGTGAACTCTGGCTTAATTATGCATCTATTATTGTTGTCTTAATCTGCATCTATTATTGTAGCATGAATATTGAAAATTCGACACTCATTTCTTGTTCGATTTTGCATTTTCCCTTATTTCGTTCTTGATTTAATTTGCAACCTAATTGCCCACTTAATCTTAAGGTGGAAAGACTAATTCCAATAAAAGTAAATTGGAAAAAGCTAGCAAAGGATCTTTATTGGATTCAAAATGGATGGTTACGCAGAGCAGATTGATCTGAAAATGAAAAGGTGATCCGTGTCTCGTTGATTTAGTAGCAAAGAGAGTCAATATACCATTGAGAACAGACAGGTAGCTCACTACATATCATGTCATTGATCAGAAAAAAAATGAAGATATTCCTGAATATACCTTCAAAGCCTTGACTCTCTAAGTATCAATTGTTTCACATAAATAGATGTTGCTTAGCGGCAGTATATATACAAACAGCGTACAAGTAACAACTGAACACTGTAAGAGAAGAAAATACATTGCCCTCAGAATTTTTTACAATTACAACTATTAGCGCCAAACAGTCCTCGCAAAAAGTGGAAGTTACCTTCTGTCTAAAATCTTTATAAGATGGGCATGGATGAGACCTATAGAAAAGTTTCCTTCTAGAGTAGTTACAACTAGGCTTTTTTTGTACATGGAATGCATGGCAACAAACATGGCCTCATCCTACCTATCATGAAATAAAGAATCAATACAGAAGTTACATTTCCTATCTACAGACCCAATTCCTTCTTCAACTTTGCAAGCGTAGCTTCTATCTCATCTATGTTGTCTTCAATGCTGCCACCCTTGCCAGCTTCATTTCGCATGCTGCTTTCTGTTCTGTCTGTTGCAGAACTGTTAAAAGGATTGCTTTTTCCAGGCTCTCTGTCACCCATTTCGGCTTCAATCTCTGGATCAGTGATATTGAGCTCTTTTTCTAAGAAATCCACAAATTCTTCTCCAATTTCCTGTTAAGGGGAATTCAAAGAGTAAGATAGGCTGTTTCTTGTGCCAGTCCATTGCAGGTCATACCAGGTTCTATGAAAATTCATATACTTCACAGTTTTAAGTTTGAACAAGTTTTACTGAATTATGCCTAAAACAATAATGTCATACCGCCAATTCCTCCCATAGACTCTTTGGCTTCCCTTGCGAAGAAGCACTTGCTTCCCAATTCCCAAATTCTTCTTGAATATCCCGGAAGAAGTCCTCTGCAAGACCAAATTCAAAATCAAATGCGCTGTAAAGACTTTCTAGTTGCAATGTAACGAGTGCAAGAAAACCAATGTCCCACAAGACTTTCAAATTATGCAAGGTAAAATGATAGCCATTCTGATGTTTCGAAGAGAGTACAAATCTACCTATTGTTATTTGGACATCCCTCAAAAAGTTACCTGCAGCATAAGTTGGTTCAAGAATAAGAAAATACATATATAAACCTAAATACTATAAAGACAGCAGGAAAAGGTGAGAACAATCATTTCTTTGGTCATTTGGAGGGTTATTCAACCAGGAATGTAAGGAAAGACACTTTGGATGCCACACAAGGAACCATGGAAAGAGGAACAAGGCAATCCATGGAACTAATGCCATGGACTAATAAGTTCCTCCAAACAACCAGAAATATATTGTATATGACAAACAGTGCAGCAGGATTTCTTAATCAAATTATTTCATATTTCCATTTTGAGATTTTGTGGTGTATCTTAGATTGGTCCCAGTAAGAGAACAATGATTTATTTTATTTAGATATACTTTTATCAATATGTTTGCAAAAGAATAGAATCAGTTGAATGGTTGGGAGAAGTTCAATGCTGACAAAAGTGATCTCCTTCAGAGAAAGATCCTGACAGAATGTCAGTATGCCAGCCACATACTGTCTTCTCATTGGCAGAATGTCATTGTTTTGTAAAAGCCAATAGTCGAAGGATAAGGTCATACATTAATCAATGTGGGAAAATTGAGGTAGGCGGACTCAGAACTTGTTATACTAGTACGAGCAAATGGAATTTCCAAGCGTATAAGTTTTTACCAAATCCATAGAATTCTTCTTCATTCTCAGCATTTTGGCTTCGGCCAGTAGAGTAGGAAAAGTCAGATGTTCGATTTCCAGAGTTGTATTTTTTTCGAGATTCGGAATTCAGCAATGTATTGTATGCATGCTTAATCCTCATAAATTTCTCCTTTGCATTTGCCTATACACCAAAAGGTATGAAAAATGTAAAGTTATTTACAAGATACAATCACCATTGATTACAAAGGGAGGCAATGATATAAACTCAAATTAGGGATCTTAAGCTTTATTCCACCAGAACCTAAGATGCATTCAGTTCCCAGACCAATTTTTTTACCTCAAGAACTACAAAAGCACTACTTTATTTATCCATTACAGTTGCAGTGGTGGTACAAATTGAAAACTGGTACTGGTCCAAAAGCTAATGCTAATTGCAGAACTGGATAAGCAAAATCATAAATAGGTTTTTCCACTGATTGCACAAACAAACTAAACAATGTTTGAAATCCACAAAACAATACAATTGCCACCTTAATGACTTAACCTTCCCAATAATCCCAAATTCAGCTTCTTCAAGATTCAATATGGGCAAAGCAATAGACCCAAATTTTCAGCTAGTTGCTGCAAATTAGACAGGCACACTTGTCGACTAATGTCGAGGTAAAAGAAAAAAGACGGGCATACCAAATTTTCTCTGATTTGAGCTAAACCCATCTAAAATTTAAGCGAAATATGCAAAAACCCAGCATATATTCCTAAATTTGAGAGCTTAACCACTATGCCCACTTCAAATTCAGCGCAGTCAGATATAACCACCTCAAAGTTTTCTACCTTGACAAAACAATAATTAGACATGAATACATTAAATTAAGAGCTTTATTTAATAAATACCTCTTTATTTACGTCAGGATGATACTTCAAAGCAAGTTTCCGATAAGCCCTTTTGATTTCATCAGCAGTTGCGGAGGGAGGCAGGCCCAAAACCTCATAAGGAGACTCCCTTCGACTTGCCCTCAAAAGGGCGCAACTGTTTCTCCTCTTCTTCTTGAAATTTCTATGAAGTGATGTAAAAGATTGCGGACCAAACGCAAGAAGAGCAAATTCATCTTCTCCGTAGCTATATCCGCAACTGGGTATTGTTAAGTTTCGTTGATTTTGATTGTGAAAGTTAAAATGAGAAGATCTTGAGAAGAGATGAGGGAGATAGACAAGAGCGCAAGGTGTGTGTGGTGTTAGAGAAAGAGTTAATCCATGCATGATATTGTTTGAATGTTTATGTTAAGGCTATGTTGTTTGTGTCACGCCGCGTGGGATGATAGAGATTCTTGTTGCTGTGGACTCGGAAAGAAATGGCTTTGTAAATTTCGCCCCGTTAACTGTTGTCCTTTTGTCCTCGTATGTTTCTTTTTAAATTGTTTCATAAAACTCATTTTGATTGAAGATTAAAGTTAATTATATATATTTTAGGGTTTTGATCTCATGTATGATGTAACTGAATTAGAAAGAGTTTTCATTAATTTAGTTAAATCTTAATTTTTAATTTTTTTTTCTTAACTAAAAAAGTGTGTAGACAAAAATACTCCTATTTTCTTAATGCTTTTCATTTATTCACACGATAAAAATTATTCTCCTCTACAAACTCTCTCTAAATACACGATCATTTTTTTACAATTAATTACATAAATAATGATACATTTACAAAGTTAAGGTACATATTAGTAATTGTAAAATTTGAATTTTCTTTAATTCGGATTCGAATTTAAATTTTTTTTTATCCATAACTTCGGTTTAACTTGAGTTTTTTGGGGCCAGGCTGAATTTGGGTTTACATTTTGGCCGAGCCAGGTCGAATTTGAGTTAAATAGGGTATTTTTTAAAATTTTTTATTGTTTTAGTAAAATTTAAACTTTTGAGGAATTTATTTTATAAAATATTTGTTAAATTGTAAATTTTGTATTGTATAATTTGTATTGTATAATTTAATATATTTTTTTAATCATGGTTTCAATTATTTTTAGGTTAATTTTAAATTTTTAAGATATTTATTCTGTAAAAACATTTATTAAATTCATATATATTAAAGATTAAAATTTAATTCAGGATTTTAAAACAAAAATAAAAAAAAAATCTAGATCCGAGCTGAATTTTCGATAATCTAAATTTGGATTTTCTAAAAAAAAGGAATCCGAATAAAAATTTAATTTTTTTCAAACTGGGTTCTAGATTTGGGCTAGTCCAGGCTTTGGGTTTTTTCAAATCCAAATTCAGATCTAAATCCAGACCAAATTATCAATCATAATACATACTTTTTTTATTTTAATTAATGTATCACCGATTAATTGTTAAAAAAAATATTAGAGAATTTCACAATTAATTAAATTGAGATTCTTTATTTCCCACCTTGATCCACCTTTACAAAAAATATCAAACAGTACCGAAGAAAATAATAAGAGAAAGGAGAATAGCAACAACACAAGAATTTACATGGTTCAACTCAAATCAAGCCTACGTCCATGGACTATCAAAGACAAAATACACTATATAAAAATGGTTACAATTACATAGACTTTTCACCACTCACCCACCAAATCAAGCCTATTATAAGAGAATACTAACTTAAGATTACGAGTGTTTCTCACAACTCTAATGGTAGTTACACTATAAATTCTTAGTTAAACTAAAGACTTTACAAGATGAGAAAAATAAAAACAAATTTTTTATTTTTTTTACCACACTCTCTCTTTTCTTTCTCTTTTTCGTTGCTCTTCTTTGGTATTTTTGATGTTACAATGATGTTCATTCTCATCTCCAAATAAGCCTATTTATAACCTTTTACAATGCAAAAAAGTCTTTACCAATTTCGGTGCTACATGCACCAATTTATTTATCTTTATGTTAAGTCAAATAAATTAGCTCAACAATCTCTGCACAAGTCAAATCTAATAACGTGTAATTAAAACATAAACCTGTGTATTAAAAATATATATAGTTATCTACTCACAAAACTGTGCAAATTCTGAGTTAGATCAGGAATCTGGATTCTACCAACTATCGATACTCATCTCATATTATAAGGTGTAAAATTTTACTGTTAGTACTGATATGTATCACAAAAACTAAAACAACAATATTCTAATTTCATGAAATTATTACCTACTGGGTCACTAGATATAAATATAACTACCCAAACTCATATCTACAAATTTTCTTTTTTCTAATCTATCTTAACCTTTCTTTTTCTATCTCTTTCTTTTTTCTTCTTCTTCTCTTTTCTTTCTTTCTTTTCGGTTTCCTTCTTCTCTTTTTCTTCCTTTTTTTTCCCTTCTTTTCTACTCCTCCGATTTCCCTTCCTTTCTTCGGTCTCAATTTTGCTTCTTTTTTTTGCAAGCTTCAAATGAAGCAAAATATACATATATATACATCAAAGAGGCAACCACCGCTTGACTTTTTTATTTTTTATTTTATTCATTATTATTTTTTTGTCACTAACCCTGTATAAAGTAAAGCATGTGTATTATAAAATTGCTCTAAAATTAAATAATAATATCAAAAATAATTTAAAGGATTGAAAAGTTACCTTCTTGATCTCCAAATTTTTTTCAAAAGTTTCTTAGCTCTTTTTCAAAGCTTCTAAGATAGTCATATTTGTAAAAAAATATGTGTCTTATGAATAAAGCTTCTAAACTAACTTGTTTATAGTGTAGGATTTTTCTTTAGAGCTTCTTCTTAAGGCACAAGAGAATCTTAATCTTAGTTATATTGTAATACACTAAAGATTTATAAGCATTTTCTAGATTATATTTTATAACTTATACATATGCTTAGATAATGTTATGTTTGATGATGAATATAACCTAACACAAACACTTAGCAAACAAATACTTAATTTGATCTTATTTTGATGACTCATTCATCAATAACTTATACACATGCTTAGATAATGTTATGCTTGATGATGAATATAACCTAATACAAACACTTAGCAAACAAATACTTAATTTGATCTTATCTTGATGACTCATTCATTAATAACTTATACATATGCTTAGATAATGTTATGCTTAGTGATGAATATGACATAACACAAACACTTAGCAAATAATTACCTAATTTGATTATATCTTGATGACTCATTCATCAATAACTCTTATATATATGCTTAGATAATGTTATACTTAGTGATGAATATGACCTAACACAAACACTTACCAAATAATTATCTAATTTGACAACTCATTTACAAACCTAACATAGACACCATAAGTGAGTGAATTTATCATCATGTATCACTCAAATAGATACTATAAATAGATGGTGTTTATGTGAGAAAGAGTGTAGGAATTGATTGAAAAGAATCAAAAACTAGAGTGTGTATGTGAGTTGAGAGTGTTAAGCTATACAACAACCAAGTGTTGATATGAAAATGAAGGAGAAGAAGATAGTTAAGTATTAAGTGAAATCTTACTCATGGGTATATTTTTCATTTCCATGCTATAATTTCTTTAGTTATATTTTTCATAATTATGTAGGGTTCATCCTTAGTTAACATGTTTTTATGATGAATTGACAATAAAAATGGTTTATAAAAATGTTATGTAGAATAGAATTGAGAAGAGATTATGTGAAAATTATGTGTTAAGTTTATGAGTAGTGTATTACCATAACTAAATTGACGTTTTAAATAATTATTTTAAATATGATTTTTTCAAATGAATTATACTTCATAATAATTATTTAAAGTCTTAATTTTTATCAAGAACTCGTTAGTTTTGACTTTTGAATATATATATATATATATATAATAAGTGGGATCTTAGAAAAATAGAGAATTCAATAACAACATGTATAATTCTTTGAATAAACTGTATTTATACACATATATTTTTATACCAATATTTTTACTATTTGAAAACTAATACAATAAGAATTTTGGAGAATTTTGTTTCACTGAAATTATTTAAGAATTCAATTTTATATGAAATTCTAAAGTAGTGACTGCAATGCTGAAAAATAGAAATTTCAATAATAAACCCGAATTGAGAAAATAGTTTCACCTATTAAATGTTCTTAGAAAATTCTGAAATTTTATATACTGACTTTTATATATGCCTAGGTATTCAATTTTAATTTTACAATTTTTAGACAACTATAAAATATTTTATGAACTAACTTATGAACTATATTCACATACAAAAACTGTTTGACAGATTATGTCAAGCAGAAATATTAATTTATTTTTAATAGTTTTACTAAACCAAATATTCCAAATAAGTTTTATATTGAACCTTTATGTATTTACTATAGATGAGAATAAAGTTTATATGAATCTAATATACAAAATATGAGATACAAATTTTAGAGTATTTATTATTTAATACTGAAATAAATAAAAGGATAGTCATAGGTTGAGAGATATATCTAGTTGGAGAATGATTATGATAGGTAATTAATTGTTGTCTTGATGAATAGGATACATTCGGTATTCAGATAAGTAGAGATATTCTTTGAGGTATTTGGCTTTTGTTGAGGTAAGTAACTTTATTTATAATGTATCCATTTTATTTTTAAATAAGAAATATTATTATTGTGATATTCGAAATATAGAAAATGCTTCAAGAAACTTATGATTTATTGTTACTTCTAAAACTTATTTATGGTCTTCTAATTAAATGATTTTCTACCGATTTTGGTTAAAAGTATGAATTTCATCTTTTGAGTTTATGTATTTTTTGAAGTTTTTAAATAAATAATTTGTTATTAATTTTAAACATCTTTTTAAACAAGATGCAAAATTATAGATCTCTATACGGTAACTCAAAATTATGGGTTCAATTTTGAGTTAATTGGATATTATTTACAAAACTGTTGCAAGCTATGTTATTATAAAAAAAATTAAAGTTATGATATTTGAAATAAATTGATTATTGAATTTGAAATTTAAAGAAAATATTTTGACTCATTATTTATAGTCATATGATATTGAATGATTGACATGATATATGATTTAGACCAGTTGGTATCATTTCTGAAAGTGTACACTACAAATGATTATTGGCCGGGTCACCAGGGGTACAGATGACATTATAAGATTCTGATTTAGCTAGGTCACCGGGGGTATAGGTGATACTATATGACATAAGCAACATCTGTTTACCTTTTTATATGAAAGTTTATAAGAATTGTTATTGAATCGATTTATGATATTGAATAATTTTGCTTCGATAAATTGAAATCAAAATCTTTTATTAATGCTGTTGATGATATTTAAAAATGCTTACAGCCTTTCAAACAAGAACCCTAATACATTATGAATGTTTTACTTATCAAGTCGACGACTCACCCTTCGCCATTAACATTTTTGCAGATTAAATTTTAGCCTGGTGAGTTACCTTAGAGTTGGAGTTGGAGTTGGGCAATCAGGAAAGCTATCTATTACTTAATAAGAGAAAATTATATCTCTAGTAGTTTAAGTTTTGATTTCCTTAAGTTCTAAGAATGGTTCAAAAGTTAGGGCGTTATTTTAGAGATTTATCTTTGTCTTTATATGGAGAGATATCGAGAACTTTTGGTTTGATGAATAAAGATTTGATAAATTTTCATAGAAAGTGTGTAGTACATTGATTTTGTAATCTTTTTGACTTATGTTTCATACACGTGAAATTTGAGGTGTTACACATATTCTAATATAAGATTTGTGAAATCTTAATCATAATAGAATTTAAAAATTTTAATCATAGTATATAACTCATAATTCTAGTCTAAATAGATAAATAAATTTCTTACAAACCCCTTTTTTGGGTGGAGGTTGTCTCGTTATATATATAGTCAAGTCTATAAACTTTTTTTAATTAGGCAACATGAGATTCTAGCACTTGACTCTTACCCTGTCCATCTTGGCCTTACTATTAATGCGCTTATGAATTTTGGATCTTGAGTGTTATAATCTACTTCCTTAGGGACACACAATAGGAATCTTAGATATCGGATGTTACAATCTACCCATTTAGAGAAAACTTTTTCGAACCAAACGATATAGAATTCTAACACCTGACCCTCACCTTATCTATCTTGGCCTTACTATATATGGTTTTAGGAATCTTGAATCTTGAGTGTTACAATTTACTCCCTTATGAGACACACATGAGGAATTTTAAATCTCAGGTGTGACAATCTACTTCTCTTAAGAGACACACGACCTCGTGTGCTAAGTCCATAGGGACTCATGGTTGACCCATGTGGGCTAAACCCTAAGGGTCATATGACACGTGTGCTATATCTCTAACCTAGATTGCAAGTTCACTAGCCCATACCGCAAAGTAGGTTAAGTTATGATACTATTTATAATGACACACTCTCACATAGTATGATATTATTAACTTGAAGCTTGGGTCCACACGATTTTGTTCTTGAGTCTCCCTAAAAGGCCTCATATTGATTGAGAGGAAGCTCTACATATATAGCCTAGAAACTTTTTCTAACCAGGTGATGTGAGATTCCGACATCACACCCTCACCTCATCCATCCAGGCTCTGTTATCTATGACCTCGAGAATCTTGAATCTTAGGTGTTATAATAATTTTTCAGTAATGTTACATTTTTCGATTGATATTTCAAATTGATATGCCAAGTAATTATTGAGTGGTGAAATTGTGAAACTTCTAAAATCATCAATTACATAATTTTACCATCCAATAGCTATTTGACACATCATTTGAGATACTATTTAAAAAATGTAACATTATTCGTTACTTCTTGTCATGTTATTTGGAGATGGGAGTAAGAATGAGGAGCCACATGTCATCCAAGTAAAATATTATATTTAACTAGGGGTAGAGTGCATTTGCAGTAATTACTCGGTGATTAAAATTTGCAATGCCTTTTCTTTTTATAAAAATAAATATCAAATTATAAATAGAGATTTTAAAAAAATAGAATAGAGATATTTAGGAGTTCGTAGGAAAATTCTCCATTAAAAGTAAATTTTTTAAAAATAAAATTAAGTTCTTTTATTAAAAAAATGCAAATTTTATATAATTACCTAGGAGTGGGTAAAAAACTAGCTAACTGAATCGAACGGAGCGAATCAAATTTAACCAAACCGGTCTAATTTAGTTCGATTTTGTCTTGGTTGGTTCGATTTTTGGTTTTTTATTTTCAAAAATTAAAAATTCGATTTGATTTCAAAATTTCGAATTGAGAACCAAACCGAAACCCACTGTTTTTTAAAAAAGAAAATACATGTAGAATAAAATCAAAACTGAGAATCGAACTGAACCCAATCACCCAAAACTAAAAATCAGTACAATTTAAGTCTATTAATTGCAACAAAAAAAAAATTAAACTCCAAACCGTACTAAATTGAATCGATTCAATTTAATTCGATTTTTTAGATATATTTTTTAAAAACCGACCTGATTTTGCCCACCCCTGTAATTACCCCTGTTAAATTTTGTTTTATCAATTGCCTTCGGTATCTCTCCACAAAATAAAAAAATTTGACCCCAATAAGCCAATTTGCTGGCTCTGTGCCTAACTATTTCCACCGTTAAATACCGAAAAACATTCAGTTTTCAAGTTTATATGCTTGGAGATACTTTTTCTTTTTTTCATTAATTAATATTTACTGCTAGAGGGAATTGCTATGATTGAGTCAATGAACATTATGTTGTATTCCCGTTAAAATTCCTCGTTTAGGAGGGGGTTCAATCCTTAAACAACAGCCTCCAATTACCATTTCTTGATGGCGTAAATGAATCTTTAAGCTGGAGACACATTAAACGAGACATTCAGGAAGAAGGATCGACAAAGTTGAACTGAAAGTATATATTAATATTACTTATCTAAATGGGGGCTGGACCCTAATAAAGCTCTGATAGAAGTTTGATGGAAAGGCCGGCAAACGAGATGAAGAAACATGTGCATATTTTTTATACAAGTATTACATTTTAATGAATTACAACACCGGATAACTGCTCAATGAATTACAACATTAATTAAATAATTGCAAATAGAATATTACTAACGAAATAACTGCAACACATAACGACCTCCAACAATTGAAGAAATAAAAAATTCCCTAACCTTTGTTAGGGTTCGACCCCTTACCTAAGGTTGGATCAGACTAACAAAAGCAAGTCTGATGACTGTGACAAGTTAGATTATCTAACTTTTCAGGATACGATTGTCGCATAGAATATTACCTTCTGCGTGGACCATCTGGAATACGTTTATCCGGTCTCGGAAGAATTCGGATATTATGATTCATCACTACAATTTATTATTCGCAAGTCATCTTATGAAAAGAATAATAAGTCGAAAAGGATTTGACAGATTTCTATTATTTTTTCTGTCATCTTGAATATTCGACACACAATGAAGGCAAAAGCAGATATAGTCAATGAATCCTAATACTTATTTAGCTTTTCAATGGATGACTTCTTAATTAGAATAGGATATTATTAATAATTAACGTTATTTTCTTATTCATGGTTGACCATTTCTCAGGTTCAACTACCCTCCAAAGCAGGGAAATTTATTTGATGAATTTGAGATTGATAAACAGGGAAGACCTCTCTGTTTGTGACCAGCAGACTAGTTCCTACCTTCTCCAATGGCTGAAGAGCTGAAACCACTTTATTTTTGTATTGTTTTCAGCTTATCATTGATTCCCTTGGCCTTGGCTGCAGATGAAAACCAGTTCATCTACCAGGGTTTCAACGTAGAGCCGCAACTTTATCGACAGGGACTGGCAGCTATTCGCAATGGTCTATTGCAGCTAACCGGCTCTGACGGCGAGCGACTAGAAGGCTATGCTTTTTACCCACTTCCCTTAAAATTTAACACATCTTCCTCTGAAACTATGTCATTTTCCACAAATTTTGTATTTGCCATTGTTCCGGAACCAGAATCACCTAACTTTGGTGGCAACGGAATGGCTTTTGTCATGTCACCGACCATTGACTTGAGCAAAGTTGTTTCAGGTGCATATTTGGGAATCTTCAATAGTACAAACAATGTCAATTTTACAAACAACATCTTCGCGGTTGAGCTTGATACGGTAGAAAACCCTGAATTTCATGACATAGATGGTAACCATGTGGGAATCGATTTAAGCAGCCTAATATCCAATGAATTTGCTCCAGCAGCTTATTTTTCTGATAAAGAGAAGAAGTTCAAAAGCTTTTTGTTAGAAAGTGGAAATCCAATACAGATATGGATAGACTACAACGGAGCAGAAAAGTTTCTTAATGTAACACTGGCTCCTACCACAATCCCAAAACCAAAAAGGCCACTCTTGTCAACATCTCTCGATCTTTCTCAAATTCTTTTAAACACTACGTATGTTGGATTCTCTGCATCAACTCGTACACGTAGAACTAATCATTATGTTCTGGGATGGAGCTTCAACAAAAGTGGACGAGCACAGGACCTTAATATTTCTAACCTTCCTTCACTTCCCCTCTTATCTCCACCACCAGCCAAGGGAAAGATGGAACCAAGACTAATTATTATTGTTATAATTGTAGCCGTAGTTGTTGTGCTTATAACGATCGGTGCAGCCGTTTACGTTGTGAGAAGGAAGAAATATGAAGAAGTCTATGAAGACTGGGAAAGACAATATGGCCCGCAAAGGTTCTCGTATAAGGATCTCTACGAAGCAACTAAAGGTTTCAACGACAAAGAGGTCATTGGAAAAGGAGGTTCGGGGAAGGTTTACAGAGGAGTTCTCCCTTCTAATGTACAAATTGCGGTCAAAAGAGTTACCCGCGACTCAAAAGAAGGGATGAAGGAATTTGTAGCTGAGGTTGTAAGCATGGAAAGGCTAAGGCACAGGAACTTGGTGAAACTCCGTGGCTATTGCAGGCTCAGGGGAGAATTTCTATTGGTCTATGATTATATGCCCAATGGGAGCCTTGACAAAATTTTACATAGCAATACAAGACCAAATCTTAATTGGTTTCAGCGATTTAGAATTATCAAAGGAGTAGCGTCTGGCCTCCTTTACCTCCATGAAGAGGGGGAACAAGTTGTTCTGCATAGAGACGTAAAACCAGGTAACGTTCTTTTAGACAACGATCTAAACGGAAGGTTAGGAGATTTTGGCCTCGCAAGGTTATATGATCGTGGCAGTACTCTGCAAACCACTAAGGTAGTAGGAACTTTTGGTTATATTGCTCCAGAGCTGATGAAAATTGGAAAGGCAAGCACAAGCACAGATGTATATGCATTTGGGGTTCTTCTGCTTGAGGTAGCTTGTGGAAGGAGGCCTATTGAGCAAGAAGGATTGCAAGAAACAGCAGATTTGGTTGATTGGGTGACAGATTGCTGGAAAAGGAGAGCTATTCTCGATGTTAGTGATCCGAGACTGGAAGGTATTTATACGGAGGAGCAAATGGAGCTGGTTCTGAAACTTGGCCTGTTCTGTTCACACCCAAACCCAGCAGCCAGGCCTAGCATGAGGCAGGTGATGCAGTATCTGGATGGTCAAGTTATATTGCCAGATATAAGCACAGAAATTAAAGAAGCTTCTGGTGTTGAGATGCTATTTTCTTCACTGACTGGAAACAATGCTAATCAAAGCTGCAGTTCCACCACTGATTCAATCCTAAGAATAGGCCGTTGAACCAACAATTTCGATGGGTTTTGGACCAATCATTATACGCGTAATGCCTGTCGCTCTACGAAATGAAGAATTATGATGTGTCCATTCTTTATGTAACTTTGTGTTTGCTTGGCTTCTACACATCTCCCTCTTTAGTATTATGGATCAATCATGTTAATGTAGTGGAAGAGTTGACATTTGTTTTGGCCTTACAAGATTGCGGCCAGGAAACAAATTCAGAGTGTTTAAGAACCTTAGATTCTCTTATGAAATATGTATCAATAATTGTGAACTATGGTTCCTGTTCATGTGGAGGTTGTTGATAGTAATATAATTTTTCGATACACTAATCCAGTGCCACTTGCCGCGCTTAATTTAGCTCAGGTTAAGCCAAGTTTCTACATCGTTGAGGCTGAAGACCGTTACTGTTCATCATTTACATCCATTAACTTGCTAGAATTGATTTCTTAAATAAATAAAATATATATATATATATTGATAAAAAGTTCCGGGTTGACGTTCTTAAATTGTGTTTATTATTATTGTTACTGTTTTCTAGAAAAAGCTGAAGATCAGTTAAACATGATCTCTAGAAAGCAAGGTGAACTTTCACCTACCCTTTTATTTGAATATTTCAGGATGGAGATTCTTATTTCCCCTCCCCCTTATTAAAAAAAAAAAAAACAATAATATATATATTTTTTATATTATATTCTTATAACCTGTATTTATGATGTGTTCAAAGTCATATGATATGCTTTAAAAAAAAAATGTTTTCATTAATTATTTGTTAGATAGAGACTTTGTTATTGTTGACTGATATATCCGTTAGTTTCACGTTTAGCAGGATTCATTCCTCAACAGCCTCTGGATTAGCAGTGCTTGAGGGCGTATAATAATATAAGAATAGTTTAACAAGCCCAAGATCAAATAAGCATGACCCATAGGAAAAAAGATCGGCCCAGGAGATCTGGAAGGGTACTATTTCCTCAAAATTCTTTCTATTTTTTAAATTATTTTTATAAAAAATTATTTCTTATTTTAACCAAAAAAAAAAAAATTTATATTTCTTTAATATAGTACAATTAATTTTGTTGGATCAAATCTAATTTTTCTAATAGAATCATGCCGCCTCCCTACTCCTCTGAAGTTAAAACTAAATTTATTTTGAAAGAATACACACAGGATCAATTCTTGAATAGTCAAACAAGTGCTAAGTCCACAAATATGAAGCTATCTAGACATCTCATGTGGAATGATCGACAACCTACGATAAGGATAAAATGGATAAATGAATAGTTTGTGAATGTTTCAAAATCGGAACTATTCAAAAATTATCTTTTAGTCTTTTTAATTGTAAAAAATTATTAAAAAAGAATATTATTTTTTTTAATAAAAAAAGATACTTCAACGTTCAAACAATGTATATTCAATTGTAAGCGTGTAGTGTGTGAAAGTGTTTCAAGTAAAAGGATTTAAATGCTCTCTGTATGTTTTTTGAATCAATTCTTAAATGAATATTCCATAAATGAATTATGAATCCGTAGGTCATGAATCAATTGAATAATCTATGATTGAATCAATAATAAGTCTAGATAGCGTGCTTATTTATAGTGCATAGAATCATAATTCATGTTGAATTATGAGTGTATGAGTATAAATCAACTAATCCTTTGTAAATAGAAATGTTAATTCCATTCAACCAAGGGAGAAGGTTCAAGTGGAATTCTTCTATTTGTGAGAAATCCTTTATAGAAAACTAATAAAGCAATTAAATAATTCATATCTTAATAATATTTGAATTATGGGCTTGGGTTAGATGCGAGCTAGTTGGGTCTATCAAAAATAGGCCAACAAATGCCTTTCCTTAAGTGAAAGAGTTGAATAATTGTAGATGAACTCCTTTATTTTCTAACCTGTGAGCATCGATCTTATGTATTATGCTTCCATGTATGAAAAATAACAATCATGTATTCATGCAAAAAAAAATTGTAAGTCATGCCTCATTTGATTATCTTTCACACTATAAAATGAAAAAAATAAGTAAGTGTTACTTTTAAAAGAAATATAGCAATCAGAATGCGACATGTAAATAGTCAAAGACAAGTTTAAGTGATACCTTCCTGAACATTTTTTATGTCAATCTTGTCTTATCGAATGTGTCTGTGAAAGTTCTTTGTTAAATACCACATGGTTTCAAAAAATGACTTGAATTCTATTATTTTTTGCAATATACTAGTGGATATACAACATAAATTTGACAAGTGTCACTCCCGAAAAAATATTAGTTTGAAAGTGGTAATCAAATAAATCAGAGGGTAAATGATACTTCCTATATTTGTCTTTGGAACGTGATTTAGAATTAGATTTCCGCAAAGTGTTATTCACATCTTTGGAAGTAATTCTGATACTGTGCTTCCTGTAAAAAAAAAAAAGTTATGTTTCTGATGGCAGAAGTATTTTTATAATATCGTACTTCCTATGAAAAAATGCTTTTACTTCTGTTTTGAGTGAAGTTGATATGATGCTTCTTGTGAGGGAGGTTGATATGATGCTTTCTATGAGGGAAGTCTTTCACTTCCATTTTAGAGGAAGTTGATGTGGTGCTTTCAATGAGGGTGGCATTTTTTAGGTAAACGATACTTCTAATAAAGTGTTTTTTCAATTTGTAAATTTAAAAATATAAGGGAGATTAAGTAAATTAACTAGATAATATAATTGATTCTTCCATGATTTGTTCAAGGACCGACTCTAGTAGGTTTTGCTGATATTGGAGATCTTGTTAGGATATTTGATCTAAAGGGTCTTCCCTCTTCCAGAGCAAAACCAGAGAGAGGAAGTGATAGTACGACTTGGTGCCATCTCAAATTGAGGAGAGAGTTCAAGGAAAAACATTTGGTGTTTTCGAAAAAAAGTGACCGGTAAACACATGACTTTTTTAAAACGTTTTTTTTCTTCTAAGGGTGGCAGAGGGGCACTCGACACTTGGAAGGAGTTTCATACTTCTAAGGGTGGCCAGTAAGTACACGATCCTTGGAAGAAGATATGTGGTGTTTTTCTAGTAAGGATACGGAGTCTTTCTAACAAAAAAAACTTTTGATGGCGGTGCTTTCTAGTAAAGATATGGAGTCATTCTCAAAAAGTCTTAATTTTGGTGTTCCCCACAAAGGTACAAAGCCCTTCTTAGGAGTATTGATTGTGTTTCCTTGCAAAGGTATAAAAACTTTCCTGTAAGACTGGTTATGGTGCTTCCTCGCGAAGGCATAGAATACTTACTGGGAAAACTTTTGGTAAATGTGTTCCTTTGTGATGGCATAAAGCCATTTTAAAGAAGACTTTTGATATGAAAGTTCCTTGTAGAGGCATAGAGCTCTCCCTGAGAAGACATTTGATAACGATACTTTCTTATGAAGGCATGAAACTCTCTTAGAAAGACTTTTGATTATGGCATTTTTTTGCAAAAGACACAGTCTTTCTATAGAGGTTTTTTGATAATGATGCTTACAGTCTTTCTATGGAGGATTTTTGATAATGATGCTTCTTTGGTGAAAAACTTGTCCAAGAAAGTCTTCATGGGTGATTTCTTGGTAATGGGACTTCCTCGTGAGGGTACGAAGCCTTTCTTAAGAAGTTTTTCGATAATGGTGCTTCCTCGTGGAGGCACAAAGCCTTTCCTGAGAAGCCTTTCCTGAGAAGCCTTTCAGTAATGGAACTTCCTCATGAAAGCACGAAGCCCTACATAGGAAGTCTTTTTAGTAATGAGACTTCTTTATAAGGACACGAAGTCCTCTTTTGGAAACAAAATAAATTGTAATAGATCGTACCTCCAATCATTGTTTATAAAATAAAGTAGATAATTTAAGGCCTTTTATCCTATTTCTGTTGAAAGTTTTTGATGATGAATTCTCTAATAAATTTTTTAACATAACTCTCTTATAGTTAGGATAAGAAATCTCAATTTTTTTTATATATAATCTTATCACTTTTTCTCTTCAAGAAAGTGAATAATTTTAGTATAACATTTATCTCCTCCATTTTTCACAAACACTATTTGATATTAATAAATTTATCCCATTTATCATATATATTATTTAATAAGATAATTATCACATTACCCATTAATATTTATTAATTAAAAATTAAAAATTAAAAATTTAAATATAGACCACATTAAAAAGATAATATCTAACATTTTATGAATAAAATTATTGCAAATAGAATCATCTTCTATGTTAGACTTTGTTATTAGCTTTGATCAAATCTTTGGATTATGATGTATAATCCAATTTACCATTTATAAGACAGGTAATATGAAGAACAACAAGCCTAAAATGATTTGACAGATTCCTCTTCTTTTTTTTACGTGTCACGCTGAATATTCAATGTATTCTCATGCTTGCTTACCTTTTAGTTTCGAAATGGGGCAAAATAACGAAAAAGAAATTATATGTAAATTTCCAATCTTTGATTAATCACTCACAGTGGATGATTTGACGATCATTTTCACTTCTTAATTGGAATATGAAATCAATAATAATAATAATTAAAAGTTAATAGGCTATTGACGGTTGACCCTTTCTGAGGTTCAGCTTGATTGCTTTCTCCGGAACCCTGAAAAAGATATGTTCCCTTAAATTTAAGTCTGAAATTTATTTCAGGAATTTGAGATTACTAAACAGGGAACGGGTCTCTGTTAGTGAAAAGCAGACTACTTCCTATCTTCCTCTATAGCTGCATATCTTAGATTACCTTATTTTTGTATTGTTTTCACTGTCTCTTTGTAGTACACATGTCCTTGCATAAGGCATTTAGCCATTTGTTTTGCCATGCTAAGAGTAACATGGAGCATGTGGCTCCTGTTTCATGCAGAAAATCAAGCCAGGCAAATGTTTGCTTCATTTTTATCTCTTATGTAGCTGGGGATGATTGGTTGTATGGGGCAATTTTTATTATAAATTGAAGCAAATGCTTCAATTGTCTACTACAAGTCAAAGGAACAAAATTAATTGAGGAAAAAAATAAGAAAGAAAAAGAAGAAAAGAGAAGAAAGAAAACCAAGAGAAAAGAAAAAGAAAGGTAAAGGTATTCGAGAAATAATAATAATAACAATAGAGAAATAAGAGAAGTTTACAGTAAAAGTATTTGGATGATTAGATTTATATTTAGTGATTCAACAAATAAAAGTTTTATAATATTAGTGAGTTTATATTTCAGTGTTTATAATATATATGGGTCTTACTAATATATTTAATTACTTTATAAGTTAGGAACTATATTAATAGTTGATAGATTCTAAAATTCAGATTTAGAGTGGATATATACATGCATATATAAATTTAATTTAACAGTTTATGATTTAATTATATGTTATCAAATTTTTTTATTTATGATTTATTTTTAGATAGATAAATAAGTATGCTAATTAGTTATAGTTAAAAATATTTTTAGAATTTATTACAAAATAGTTTATAATTATGTTAAATACAGAAATATTTAATTTAGAATAATTATTCTTTTTTGATATTAAGTAGCAGTAGTATTTTTTAAAATATTAGATACATATAATTTCTTTTAGTATAGTTTATTTTACGAATGCGTTAGATCAATTTATTTTACTTTACTCGAACGATGCAGTAATTCTGTCAAGTGAATTTAGATCTCCGCTCTACCTGTGGGTGAATTACTCTACTAAGTGAGACTAGCTTTTTTCGAGTATAAATTTGGTATAATTTTCAGTATTTATAAAGTATATATTATATTCTCAGTACTACAATATATACATTCAAATTTAATACAAATTTCATGATAGTTTATACTTTTAAAATTTAAGAATTTTAGTATATATTTATTCTACTATTACGTTATGATTTTTAATTTTAGCATAAATTTTATTACAGTTCATATTTTTACCACAATTTTATTGATTTTTCAGAAATCAATTTTATGATAATTTTATACTGTAGTTTTGTACATATACATTACACATAGTATTATTAATTTTTAAGAAATTATTTGTAATATATATAAAATATATAATATTTTAAAATTATGTTCATTGACTAAGTTATAATTTTTTTTTCTTATTTTTTTATTTTTTTAAATTCTCGTGCAATATAATATATTTTTTATATTTTAAAATTGTCCCACTATATGTATAATTATACAAATTATTATATTTTATATATTTATATACACACATACTTTTTTTTTAAATACGTATTCTCATTATATCATATGTAACGAATAAAAATTTAATAATCTAAAATATTTCATAAAATCCGACTCAATTTTTTTAGAAGAGCTTGGGCCGTGTCGGATGCTATCACTTTGGTTCTCTTGGCCTTGGCCGAAGATGAAACCAGTTCATCTACCACTGCTTCTACAGAGAGCCTCAACTGTATCGACAATAACTCGCAGTTATTTGCAGCAATATCTATTGCAGCTAACTGGCTCCGATGGCGAGCTACTAGAAGGCCATGCTTTTTACCCATTTCCCTTAAAATTCAACACATCTTCCTCTAAATCTTTTTCATTTTCCACGAACTTTGTATTTGCCGTTGTTCCGGAACCAGAATTTTGCGACTTTGGCGGCAACGGAATGTCTTTTGTCATCTCACCTTCAATGGACTTCACCAAAGCTACTTCAGGTACATATCAGCAATCTTCAATTTTACAAACAATGGCAATCGTACAAACCACATCTCGGCAATTGAGCTTGGTGCTGTATAAAGCCCTGAATTCAATGATATTAGATAGTAACCGTGTGGAAATTAATGTGAACAGCCTGATATCCTTGAATCTGCTTCAGTATCTTACTTTTCTGATAAAGAAAAGAAGTTCAAAAGCTTTAAGGTAGAAAGTCAAAATCCAATACAGATTTGGATAGACTACAATGGGGCACAAAAGTTGATCGATGTAACATTGGCTCCGATAACAATCCCAAAACAAAACGGGCCACTTTTGCCAATGTTAAAGTGAAAGTACATAAACAAATAATATAATATAGAATAATTAAAAAATTAAAGAGAAAAAGATAAAAAAAAAATAAATAGAATTTATGTAGTTTGATAACTTATCTACATGTATAGCAGATCAAGATCATACACTCTTATTATTAAATTTCAAGACACTCACAAAACATGCGTTTTACAATAAAAATTCACAAAGTAATAACTCTCTCTTGCAATCAATGAATTTTCTTTTTCTAAGAATCACAAAGTATGTTTGATCACAAAGATCTCATTTTAATCATATAAATTTGTGTCTTCTCACTAAAATGTATTTACAAACCAATAGAGAGTTTTTATATAGATTTTAGGACGACTTAGGTTTACCATAAATGTGTAAGAGTCGTATTATAGAATCTTAGAACAATTGAGAGTTGAAATAGGCTGAATCAACTTAAGAAATACCTTCTCGCGCTGGGTGTTGTGGCGCCCAGCTCCTGGTGCCGCGGCGCTAGGCATTTTCGCCTGGGCGCTGAGTAAGGGTGGGTACAGTCCGGTTCGGTCTGATTTTTTCGAAACCGAACCAAACCGGTCTGGTTTGGTTTTTTTGATAAATAAAACTGAAACCGATTTTTTTAATAAAAAAAATCAAACCAGTTTTTTTCTGTTCGGTTATGTTTTTTTGGTTTTTTTATTTTTTTAGTTTAAATTATAGATTTTTTTAATTTTCAGATCGATTTTTTTGGTTTTTTTCCAATTTTTTCCTCAAAAAAATGAACCAATTTTTTGTTAAAAAAAATATGATTGAACTGAACTGAATCGGCAGGTTCAATTCGGTTTTTCGGTTCATGATTTTTTTTGCTCACCCTTAGCGCTTAGCACTTGGCGCTGCAGCGCCCAGGTATTGGTTTAGGCACTGCGGCGCCCACAACTTGGCTTCGTGATGCCCACACCTGGGCACCGCTAGTTGCATCTTTCGCTTCCTTTCGCATCTGTCTTCAATCCTCGCGTACCTAACGCACTTAGCTTACTTTTCAAATCAAATCCCAATGATTTTTAATCAATTTTCTCACAATCAACATCCCTCAATCTTTCTTAAACTTTTTGTTGAGGCGAAAGCAATCAAACAAGCAATATAACCCAAATATTATTATGCAGAAATAAAAAATTAAGAAACTAGAGAAAGAAAAGTAGAAGAAACAACACACAGAATTTACGTGGTTTGACAACTTGCCTACGTTCATGACAAATCAAGATCACACTCTCTTATTATTGAATCTCAAGTCACTCACAAAGTATGTATTTTACAAGAAGGACCGACAAAAAACTCACTTTCTCTTGTAAACAAGGAGTTTCTCTTACTAAGAATTACAAAGAATGTTATGATCACAAAGATGTGTTTACAAGCCAATTGAGAACTTTTATATAGGTTTTAAGATGACTTAAGTTAACTTTAAATATGTGAGAGTCATTTTAAGGAGTCTTAAAACAAATGGGAGACGGAATAAATCTAATTAAAACGGAAAATTAATTCCCGTGCTAGGGCGCTGAGGACCTAGTGCCGCGGCGCTCAAGTTTATTTTGGACGCCACGACGCTTATGCTTGGGCACTACCACTTGCATTTTTACCTTCTTTCTCATCCGTCTTCGATTCTCGTACACCTAACATACTTGATTTACTTTTTTTCCCTATTATCTTAATGACTATCATGATTAATCCAAGAATAAAATTGTAACAGAAATTATTGAATGGGGTATACGGGTGAGATATTTTCAGTTAATTATTGGCTGTCCTAAAATTTTCCGGTTCTTTAACATAAAAACTGCTGAGATAATTTGCGTGTTGACTTCCTTATATTTGCTGGACTCTAATGTTCATTATTGGGAGATGGAGTAAGGAGCAAGGAGCCACTTCATGTAAGCATCTTGTGCTTATCCCATTACGACTAAGTACTCAGGGTTACTTTGCAACTACTTTGATGTCGTATTGGTAATGAATATTTTAAGCTCGATACCAATTAAGCATTATTTTCAGATAACAAGATCGGCTAAGAAGAAACATCACTGATCTAAATAACAAGAATCCGAACTACTAAAGCTTGGATAGAAGGGTAGTTTTATTTTGGAGGAACAAAAAAAGAAAGGCCAATTGTAAGAGTTGAATCAAATAAAAAATAAAAATTGAGACTGGGTCTCAACTCTCAAGTTGAGGTGAGGCGACTGACGACAGCCTGATGAATTAACAATAATGTTTCTTCTTTTCTGAATTCGATGAATTAATATAATTAACATTAGTTTATGAGCCAAAATTGAATCAGTTTAGTTTTACTTTCCTCAAATGGCTGCAGCCCTTGAGAGAAAGATGGAGTAACATCAATCAACAACACTCCGTCGTGCTAGAAGAAGGCCATGATTTCTACCAATTTCCTTTCAAACTCAACATGTCTTCCTCTAAATAGGGATGTAGCCAGAAACTTTGGCCAGGAGGGGCAACTCCAAACAATAATAAAATAGAGAAATCTTTACTAAAATAATAATAACAAATTTAGAAATTAATTCATGATATTTAATCTATATTTATACCTCTCATATCTGAGTTTTTCATATTTTAACAAATGTTGTTAATATGTTCATTACACTTGTTATCCATCTGCAAAATGAAATGAACAAGAGTTGAATAAATACCGAGTAATATGGAAAACCAATGTCTTACGATATACTTAGTATCTTAAAGATTTATTTGTAAGATATGATAGCACATATCATTAGAAAATAATTGATTTCAAGTGCATGTAATAATTGATTTTAAAGCTTTAAAGATTTGTGATTGCAAAGTGGCTAAGAAACCAGAGGGGGCATTTTGTTATCGTTAAATGTAAAGGGGGGCATCTTATGATAAAATTAAATTACGGGAACTTTTTTATAAGTTACAGTAAAATTTTTGAAAATCCATTGAGGCACCTGCCCCTTCTCGCCCTATGCTGGTTCTGTCGGTGCCTCAATCTATTTCATTTCCCATTTGAGAATATAATGGTTCTATGTAATTCTATTATTATGATGATCACTGTAATGTTTTTGTAATCTTATCGTCTATAACAATCCTAATTTATCCTAATTGAGTTCTATATTGTTAAATTAAGGTTGGATTTGTGGGCTTATAAGTAATTGCATACCTCCCACTCTTAAAAAGTGAGTTTTATTCAACTGATAATTTTGTACTTCTTAAATATTATCCTAAAATTTTATTTAAAGTTAATGTGTCAAATTATTATCGAGTGATAATATTATGTAATTTTTAAAATTATTAATTATATTATTTTATAATCTAATAATTATTTAACATATTATTTTAGATAAAAATTTTAAAATAATATTTAAGAAGTTAGCATTATTCTTTACCCAATGTATTTTTAATGTGAAGATTTTAATTTCTAAAAATATGGATTTAGATGCACCCAAATGCTTGTCCCAATGATAAAACTTATACACCCTCTAGCTTAAGTTAAAAGTTCGAACTCTAGTAGAGGTCATGACAGTTTTAGCTTCTCCAATAGTTAGGAAGCTAATTTTAGTCTTTTCAATTATCAAAGAGAATTGTTTACCTTTTTTTTCCTGAAACAGAAACATTCATTGCACCTAAACAACAGTTACAATGCAAGATCAAATAACCAGCGAAAGCTCTTCCAGTTGGGTTAAAGGCTCTGTAGAAACCAAAGCTTTCTTAACTAAATTATGGGCAAGAGAATTACAAGATCGAGGCATATATTTAACAATACAAAGAATGCAAGAAGATAAAACTCTAACGATTTCTGTAATTACCCAATCAATTTCCTTTCTACTTGAAAATTTTTGTTGGATTAAAGCCACCATATTCACAGCATCAGATTCAACCTCAATAGGCCACAAATCCTTATCCCTTGCCATAAATAAACCCATTAAAATCGTCAAGGCTTCAGCAAATTCAACATCTCCAAGGAGTGGCTTCTTCTCCCTATAGGATGCCAAAACTTCACCCCATTGATCTCGAATCATGGTCCCCATTCCCATAAAATTACCACTCTTATCCACTGCAGCATCCGCATTTAATTTACAAGGATGGATATGAGGGGGAGACCACACAATTGGTGTAGTGCATTGATTTATTTTGCAATCACTTTGAGAAGAGTGAAAAGACATATCCTTAAAAGATATTAACAAATTTTTGGCCATATTGAAAGTTTTTTGGACATCCAATTTTAAGGCCTTATATAGAACTTGGCTTCGTGAAGTCCAAATGGACCATGCAATCACTACAAATAACTTCAGTTCTTCTTTCTTCAACATGTCACATAAGAAAACCATGCAGCTACTAAAAGAACCAGAGGAAAAATCTTTCAAAAAATGATAAAAACAAGAGAGTTTCCAACCCTGTTTAGCACACCAGCAAGTAATCAATCCATGATATGAATCTTCCTGGCCCATTCCACACAACAAGCACATAGTGCATGAAGTTATCTTTCGAACTCCCAAGTTGAAAGTTGTAGGAAGTATCTCATTAACAACCCTCTACATGAAATTTTTTAACTTTTGGGGTATATCAAGATACCACAACCTCTTTAACCATATCAAACGATGTGTAGAACATGACACCTGAGTTTTTTCTTGTAATTCTATTGCTAAATAATACCCACTCCTCACAGAATAACTTCCTCATTGTTAAAGTGCCACATTAATTGATCAGAAATAGGGTACAACAGAATGGGAATTTTGAAGATAAGATCAACATCATTTGGTAGAAATGCCTCTTGATAATGTCAAGCTCCCAACTCGAAAGGGTCAAAAGAGTGATTCATACATAACTAAATTTACCATGCAAAACTTATATCAATTACTTAATAGATAATCAAAAAAATATACTTAATCATAATAGTCCTCAAAGTCAAAAGTGTAGAAATAAACTTTTTAAAAATAAAATAATACTTCAATAAAAGTCCATTCTTAAAAATTTTAATGACTTATAGGGAATCAAAAGACAACAAACGCCTTGCCAAATTCACTATGTGATTTATTTATATAGAATGGTAAAAAGGCCCATTTTGAATAGCTAAGAATGAAAGTTAATAGATAAGACCCTAAAAATTTATTGAATTCCTATGCATGTAAAATTTTTGTTATTTAAGCCCGCTTAACTCAAAGGTTAGAGCATCGCATTTATAATGTGATGGTCATCGGTTTGATTTCGATAACTGGCTTTTCTCTATTTGTTTGGTTTTTTAATGATTGATAATATCTTTCTGAAAGAAAGAAAAAAGAACATTGAAAAGGTAGTGTGTTGTAAGAGCTTCCAAATTATGAATAAAAATCGAAGGAGTTAGATCTCGGCAGAATAAATTAATATTCATATAAACCTTCAGTCATCTGGTGATCACAATAAATTATAGTGAGTATAAAACTTAACAAGTAAACTAGTTTTTCATATAGCAAAATATATATACATATATATATATATATAATGCATGTGCATGATGTGCTATGATCAAATTTTTTTTCTTCAAAATTTCAAAATATATCTTTCAAATTCTTTTTACTTATGCTAGGAATTCTCTCACTTAGTATGACTTTTATAACATACAAAATGAGCCCAAAAAGTCACCCATCAACAACAAACTCTATGAGAGGAATAGCGCAAGTGAGGATTAAATTTTACATACAAAGTATATTCATGCCCGAAAGTAAGAGTTGAACCCTTACCCCGATCATCGGTGAGTTCTCCTACATGCATCAATATGTTAACACACGAATGTGAAGACTCATAAGTCTCGATGGTACCTATAGGACTCCTCTCAACATACAGTAACATAAACAAATAGATCACATATACTAATCCCGAAGGAAATGCCACATATATGCCAATCTCGAATAAAAGGCCACACATAACATAAAAGCTCCACAATATACAGAGGGTGCCTACTAAGCAAAAATCAAGTTTAGGTATCCTAAAAAAATAAAACTTATATTATAGACAAAACTTTCATTTCAAAATAAATTTTCATATTCAAATAAGGTCTTATGCATGTCTATACTTAATGCCAATGCTCATATTATAAATGCAAAGAAATTTATATTTTTATATTAAAATAATTTTGGTACAATACATAATCATAACTTTAAATATATATATATATATAACATCATATACACAAACAATAATATGCTTATTTTGATCCCAATAAAAGTTTAGAATACTTATCTCTTGCCAGATTACGATAAAAATTCAAGCTCTTTAACCTAACATTGAAAATAAATTTTCTTATAAATATCATCACAAAACTAAAAGCTTAAAGTAACTTGTTAAACCTTTTACTAATCTTATCAAATTAACCTATCGAGTTAGTCTCTCTAATGTGTCAAAATTGACCCTTTAACACTTTTTAAATTTTTTTAAGGTATAAACAAAGTCCAATACTTTTGAATTCTGAATATCATAATCCTAGCGCATTATAAATCTTATACAAAAATATAGGACACTAAATCTTTATAACCATATTTTATATAATCTCCAAAATATAGAACAAAAACCTGTCAGAAACTGATCTTTCACTGACTAGATTTTAGTCTTCGATTTTTAACAAATAATTCACTAATTGAAATCTCTTAAAATTTGACAGAGAAATTATAGACACATAGAGGGCTACTCAGAAAAATATTTGTATCTTAAAGCAACCTAAATATTTTTATTTAAATTTTGTTTTAGAGCTTTTCGATTTTGTTATTCAGAATTTTATACTGATACTTATCTATTATGAAATTCATAACAATTAAAAATATTTGTATCTTAAAGCAACCTAAATATTTTTATGTAAATTTCGTTTTAGAGCCTTCTGATTCTGTTATTCAAGAATTCTGTACTAATAATTATCTACTATGAAATTCATAACAATTAGAATACAAATAATCTGACCACCAAATTTTAATATGTCATATTAGACACATAAATGAATTATAGGTGGGTTCTTCCGAATGCCCATAAGACCACCCTCAATCTTGAGCATTGAACTTATACTAAATTTCATAAGTTTTGAAAGTATTTTGTTCATTCAAATCATTCTTGATGTTTAATCATACTGCAAAGATTGATAGATTCCAAAAATCTAAAGTTAGAATCAAAATATCACTAAAAATCTAATTCATAGTATTTATGAACGAATCAAATTTTTATATAATCCTCTAAATGTATATTTTAATCCAGAATAAGAATCCTTGCACAACTCATAACAGAAGATTTAACCTAATTTTTGAATTCTAATACTGTCATGAACAGAACCTGCAAAACTTTATTAATTTTTATCTTATCCTATGTATTGATTTTTTTTTAATCAATGACTCTCTAAATTCAAGCCTAATAACCCTAGAACATCCAATTTAGGATTTAATCTCTGATTATTCTTAATACTTTTCATAAAATTACTCTAAATTAATGGCTAGCATGAAGAACAATTTAAAGGATTGAAAAGTTACCTCTTTGATCTCCAAGTTTTTCTCAAGAATCTCTTTAACTCCTTTTCAAAACTTCTAAGGTTGTTTTCTTTAGAAAAAAAAAAACGTGTATTGTATAATTAAAAGCTTTTGAACTAAATTATTTATAGTATAGAATTTTTTCTTAAGGCATAAGAAAATTTTAATCCAAATCATATTCTTATATAAAACTTAAAGAATTCTAATAGGATTTAAAATTTTTATTTTTAGTCATATAACTCAAAATTTTAGCTCAATTAAATAAATAAGTAATTGAATATCTCAAATACCTACTTTAAAATTTTGGGTCATATAATCTCCTAATTTCAAGTCCTATCATTACCAATTAGAGCAACCACTTTAAAATCTTGCTGTAATGAGTTAGGGGAAATGGGCTTAAAAGAATAAGGTCGAGGCAACCAGTTACTAGAATAAATAGAAATAAAATGCCTATTGCTTATCCTCCATCGCGAATCTGCCTCAATAAGCCTTTTTTTCCCACATCAAATTGCGCCATACAAAGGAAGGATTTGAACCAAGCTTACCATCAATGAAATCACATGGATAATATTTTGCTTTCGGTACTTGGGCAACTAGTAAATTTGGTTTTGTGATTAGCCTCCAATATTTTCTAGCTAGCAAGGCTTGATTGAAGGCTAAAAAATCTCAAAAATCCAAACTTCTTCTGTCTTTAGCATGGCATAGTTTCCTCCAACCAACCCAATAAATATCTTAAGATTTATTTTATATATATATATATATTCAACTAAAAAGGCGAATTGTTTAGTCGAATATATAAAAAATATATTATTGCAGTTAGTTAATATTTGATAAATAACATTATATTTATTTAGAATTTGAAATTAGAAATTTAAAATTGAAATGTAATATTTGTATATGAAAAAATAAGAATTAAAAAAAATAGTCATATCAATTGGGAACATAAAAATTAATCATGTTGGAGGAGAAATTTTTTTAGATTCCCACTTTTAAAAATATGGATTTATTAAATTTTATCAATATATATATTTTGCTAATTGATATTCAACTAAATTTCACGGATAGAATTTAATAAATTCACATTTTAACTAATAATCATTTGGGAATAAAAGAGTGGAATAGAAAATTTTTCATATTTGGATACTCAATACTTTTGAAAATATGAATTAATTAAATTTTATTGATTTTTTTTTTTGCAAATTAAATTTTACCAATGAAACTTATCTACATTTAAACATGTGCAAATATTTGCAATAGAAAATGACTTATAATCAAGCAATTATTATAGTTAATTACCTTTCGGTCATTTGAAAAGGGATAAAAATAAAAGAAAATATGATATGTAAATGTCCCTTCGTTGAATAATCACTGATCCATGGGTCTGGTAACAATCATTTAACTTCTCAATAGGAATATGTGATTAAAAATAAATAATATTTTGTTCTTCGTCATGATGACCTTTTCTCAGGTTCAAGTTGACTGTTTCAACTCTCAATTATCATCTTTACATGAAATCTGAAAGATGATATATAACTTAAATTTGAGTCTGAAAGAGCATCTCCATGGCCGCAGCTCTTAGATTACTCTATATTTGTAATTTTTTTCCGTGTAATCTTGATCCCCTTGGCCTTTGCTCAGAATGAAAACCAGTTCATCTACCTTGGGTTCAACATAGAGCCGCAACTACATCTACAGGGACTCGCATCCATCAATAATGGCCTATTGCAGCTAACCAACACTTCAGAGCTCGAAACAGGTCATACTATCTACCCTTTTCCATTCAAATTCAACTCATCTTCCCCTCAATCTCTTTCATTTTCCACAAATTTCGTATTTGCTATGTTCCCAAAGTTGCCTAAGTTTGGTGGCAATGGCATCACATTTTTCATCTCACCTTCTATGGACTTCCGTAAAGCTTTTGCAGGTGGATATTTGGGACTCTTAAATATTTCAAACAATGGTAGCCCTGCAAACCACATCTTGGCGGTGGAGCTTGATACTGTGCAAAGCCCTGATTTCAATGATATAGATGGTAACCATGTGGGAATTGATCTGAACAGCCTTCTATCCAATGCATCAGCTTCAGCATCTTATTTTTCTGTTAAAGAAAAGAAGTTCAAGAGCTTTATGCTAGAAGGTGGAAATCCAACACACATTTGGATAGACTGCAATGGAGAAGAACAGTTACTCAATGTGACTCTGGCCCAATCGCAATCTCAAAACCAGATAGGCCTCTATTGTCAGCATCCCTCGATCTTTCACAAATTCTTATAAATACCATGTATGTTGGCTTCTTTGCATCAACTGGTACACGTACAAGTGACCACTACATTCTGGGATGGAGCTTCAGCAAAAATGGACAAGCAGAAAACCTTAATATTTCGAAGCTTCCTCTGTTTCTCCTCCTTCCTCCACGACCAGCAAAAGAAATTCTGAAACAAGGACTAACAATTACTGTTTTACTAGTAGCAGTAGTTGTTGTGCTGATAAAAATCGGTGCAGCCGTTTACCTTGTCAGGAAGAAGAATTGTGAAGAAATCTATGAGGACTGGGAAAGACAATATGGGCCACAGAGGTTCTCATATAAGAATCTCTACAAAGCAACTAAAGGTTTTAATGACAAAGAGGTCATTGGAAAAAGAGGTTTCGGAAAAGTTTATAGAGTTCTTTCTTCTAATGTACTAATCGCTGTCAAAAGAGTCTCCCACAATTCAAAACAAGGGATGAAGGAATTTGTGTTAAAATTACAATACTAAATGAAGTTAATTACAATATCAAATTCAAGATTAAGTTCAAATATTTACAAACTCAATTCTTGAAATTTCTAGATTAGGTAAGATATTTTAAAATTAATAATTAAGGAGATAAGTATTATAAACTTGTGTGGTTAATAAATTTTTATATTATTTTATTTGTGTGATTTTAGTTTGTTAAAACTAAGTATAAATACCCCCCTCCCTCATTTAGTTTTGCAAGCAAGCAAGTTAAGAATAAAGAGTTGATCAAGTATTTGATCAATTGTTGAGAGTTTAGTGTATTAAAGAGTTGAACAAATAATAAGCTCAACAAAGAGTGTGTGAGTATTGAGTTGTAAGTGTTGTGTTGTAAGTGAAAAAGAGTGAGAGTTTCTAAAATTTGTATTGTAAGTTTTGAGTTTGTTGTATTAATAAAAGTATTCAATTTGTGTTCCATTATTCTCAACAATTGGTATCAGAGCGAGACTGTTTGGGACTGCTCAAGTTGTAGGATTTCTAAGAATTTCGAGTATGTTCTGTGGTTGCAGCTTTAACTGATCTTCCACATTAGAAAGGGTTTTTAGAAATTATGAGTGAGTGAGCTTCTGTGTGTCGTGAATAGTCTGTGACTCTGCAAGTTTTTTTTAAAAAAAACTTGTTTTGTATTACTGAGGTACTACCAACACGATGGGTGACCTTCAAGTCGTTGGAGGAATCAAGAAGCTCAATAACCAAAATTACAATATATGGGCGACGTTGATAGAGTCTTACCTTCAAGGCCAAGATCTTTGGGAGGTTGTTGATGGGAATGAAGTGAAGTAGTCAACAGACGAAACCACTTTAAATAAGTAGAAGGTAAAAAATGGTAAGGTTATGTTCGTCATTAAAACCACAGTTGAAGAAGAAATGTTAAAGTAAATAAAGAAGGCCAAAACACCAAATGAAGCATGAGACATTTTTGCATCAGTCTTCTCAAAGAAAAACAACACGCGACTACAGCTTCTAGAGAATGAACTGTTGTCAATTTCATAACATATCATGACGATCAACCAATACTTTACAAAGGTAAAGTCCTTGTGCCGTGAAATATCTGAGTTAGATCTTGCTGCTGCTATTGCTGAAGCTAGGATGAAAAGAATTATCATCCATAGTTTGAGGCCCAAGTATAAAAGTTTTTTTGTTGCTGTATAAGGCTGGCTAACCCAACCATCTCTCATTGAATTAAAAATTTGCTTGCTGATCAAGAAACGATTGCCAAGCAAATGGGTGGGGTCTCATTAAAAGGTGATGAAGAAGCACTCTACATCGACAAAAGGAAAGGTCGATTTAAACGATGTGCTGGTGAAAGATCTAAAAGAGATGATGACAAGATAAAGAGTCATCACCAAGAAGGTAGCTCATGGACATAGGGAGTATGGAGGACTTACGACAATAGTAGTCAGTCTAACCAGTCAGTCTAACCAAAAAAAAAAGTTTAAAGGAAAATGCTACAATTGTAAAAAAAAAATAGAACACATGGCAAAAGATTGTTTGTCCAAGAAAAAGTCTACTGAGGGTAATGCTACCACATCAAACTCAGAAAGAAAAAGCGAAGATGAATAGAATGCTGAAGCGTCTGTCGCTATAGAGGAAGAAGACCTATCACTCTCAGTGATAATGCTTGGACGGATTGACTATGAAAATGATTGAATTGTTGACTTAGGATGTTCGATTTATATGACTGGTGAGGAAGAAAAGCTGCAAGATATGACTAAGTACAAAGGAGGTCACGTGGTGGTGACAGCCAACAATTCAAGATTGCCTATAGCTAGCATCGGTAACACAGTCCTTGCATCTCGTTATAGTTCTAACAAGGTAACACTTCAAGATGTCTATCATATCCCTAGCATGAAAAAGAATCTATTGTTAGTATCATAGTTAACATCTTCTTGACACTATGTCTTGTTCGATCCACAAGATGTTAAGGTGTACCAAGATTTAAAAATTACGATAACACTAACAATGAAAGAATGACGATTAGAATCAATCTATGTACTATCAGCAGAGTCAGCTTATGTAGACAAGACTTGAAAGAATGAGACAGTAGATTTGTGGCATGCATAATTGGGACATGTAAGTTATCATAAGCTAAAAGTAATGATGAACAAGGTAATGCTTAAGGGTCTATCTCAACTTGATGTGAGAGTGAATACAGTATGTGTGGGATGTTAGTACGACAAGGCACGTCAACTACCATATGAGGAGTCAAAGTTTAGAGTTAAAGAGTCATTGGAGTTGGTTTACTCTAATATGTTTGAACTTGTCAAGCAACCATCAATTAGTTGCATGTGGTATATGGTGACATTTATTGATGACTTCTCGAGGTATGTATGGGTTTTCTTTATGAAGAAAAAATCAGATACTTTTTTGAAGTTCAAGGAATTTAGAGAAACAACTGAAGGATAAGTCGAAAGGAAGATTCATTGTTTCTGCACAAATAATGGAGGAGAATATACCTCTGATGAGTTCTCACAATATCTTCGAGAAAATAAGATACGACATCAGTTCACATGTGCCAACACGCCACAACAAAATAGTGGTGCAGAAAGGAAAAATCGACATCTTGCAAAGATTTATAGAAGTATGTTGCACGCAAAAAATGTACTATGAAGATTTTAGACCGAATAAATGAAGACTGTAGCCCACGTGATTAATAGGTTTCCTCAACCAAGGTTAGGATTCATATCACCCTTTAAGAAATTATGGGATATGAAACTTACTGTGAGTTATTTTTGAGTATTTGGTTGTATATATTATGTGTTTGTACTAAGTCACCTGAGAAACAAATTCGACAAAAAGGCAATCAGGTGTATCTTTGTTGGATATAATAACCAGCGCAAATAATAAAAATGTTGTGACCCTACTAGTGGACAGTGCTACACGTCAAGAAATATAGTGTTTGATGAAGTATCTTTATGGTGGTCGCCACAAAAAGAGGAGCTTCCAGATTCAAAAGAAATAGAAGAATGACTACAGCAAAAGATAGATGAGCAAATTGCTAAAATTCGACCGAGCCAAGAAGACCTTGATAATGGAAGCAGTGATGACAACACCGACCAAGAGATAACTCAAAGCTTGGCAAACTGGCATCTATCAACAACCAACAACGAAGGCCAAATATGAAGGAGCAGAACCTGCAACCCCTCAATCTCATCCTCGAATGTCAATAAGAATACGAAAGCCTAATCCCAAATATGCTAATGCAGCTATGGTGAAAGAGGAAAATGTTAAGGAGCTTGAGACTTTTGAAGAAGCATCACAAAGCTCTGAATGAATTAAAGCTATGAAAGAAGAAATCATAGCGTTGGAGCAAAATCAAACTTGGGATTTAGTGCCAAAGTCAAAGGATGTAAAACCTATATCTTGTAAGTAGGTGTATAAGATCAAAAGACGTTCTGATGGATCAGTAGAAAGGTATAAAGCTCGATTGGTAGCTCGAGAATTTTCTCAGCAATATGGACTAGACTATGATGAAACGTTTAGTCCAGTAGCCAAGATCACCACAGTACGAGTTCTACTTGTACTGACAGCTAGCAAAGGTTGGATATTATGGCAAATGGATGTAAAGAATGCTTTTCTACATGGAGAGTTGGATTGGGAGATCTATATGATTCAACCAATTGGATTTGAAAGCAAATTTCATCCTGATTATGTGTGTAAATTGAGAAATACATTGTATGGATTAAAGCAAGCTCTAAGGGTATGGTATGGTAAAATTAGAGAATTTCTAACACATGGTGGTTACTCTGTAGCACCAGCTAATTCTAGCCTATTCGTCAAAGCCAATGGAAAGAAACTTGCAATTATGCTGGTATATGTGGATGACTTAATTGTCACTGGAGATGATAAAGAAGAAATTCGTCGAACAAGAGAGAATTTGGCGGTTCACTTCCAGATGAAAGAGTTTGGATAACTTAAGCATTTCTTTGGGCTCGAAGTCACTTAGACAGTAGAAGGGATTTTTTTAGGACAATAAAAATATGTCAAAGATTTATTGTAGAAGTTTAGGATACTAGAGTACAAGCCTATCTCAACACCGCTAAAAGTCAATGTCACGGTTATAAAGGAAAGGATTTAGAAGATAGAACTATGTATTGACAATTGGTAGGAAGTCTCATCTATTTGACATTGACTCGACCAGACATTTCTTATGCAGTTAGAGTAATAAGTTAATACATGCAAAATCCTAAGAAACCTCACTTAGAAACAGCTCGACGGATATTGAGATATGTGAGAGGCACAATTGACTATGGTCTCTTCTATTGGAAAGACCAAGATTGTAAAATAGTTGGCTATTATGATGCTGACTATGCTGAAGATCATGACACACAATGTTAGACCACTAGGTATTTTTTCAAGATTGGTTTAGGAACAGTCTCTTGGTGCAATAAAAGACAACCGAATGTATTATTGTCAATTACTGAAGCTGAGTACAAAGCAGCAGTAATGGCAACTCAAGAAAGTATATGGTTGATGCAGCTGATAGAGGATTTATATCAGTTAAGAGATTATAAAGTGTCAATATATTGTGATAATTGGTCAGCAATTTGTTTGACAGAAAATCCAATTTTTCATGCAAGAACAAAGCATGTGAAGGTGAATTATCACTTTATTCGAGAGAAAGTTCTGCAAGAAGAAATTAAGTTGCTGTATGTTAAGACCGAAGATCAAGTGGCTGATTTGTTCACAAAAAGCTTGAGTGTTGATAAGTTCGAAAAGTTTCGAAGACAACTCAACGTGGTTAGAAGAACGAAAGTTGATATTGAGGGGGAGTGTTAAAATTACAACACCAAATGAAGTTAATTACAACATCAAGCTCAAGATTAAAACCAAATATTTACAAGCCCAATTCTTGAAGTTTCTAAATTATGTAAGATATTTTAAAGTTAATAATTAAAGATATAAGTATTATAAACTTGTGTGGTTAATAAATTTTTACACTATGTTATTTGTGTGATTTTGGTTTGTTGAAACTAAGTATAAATACCCCATCCCTTGTTTAGTTTTACAAGCAAGGAAGTTAAGAATAAAGAGTTGATCAAGTATTTGATCAATTGTTGAGAGTTTAGTGTGTTAAAGAGTTGAGCAAATAATAAGCTTAACAAAAAGTGTATGAGTATTGAGTTGTGAGTGTTGTGTTGTAAGTGAAAAAGAGTAAGAGTTTTTAAAATTTGTATTGTAAGTTTTGGATTTGTTGTATTAATAAAAGTATTCTATTTGTGTTCTATTATTCTAAATAATTTGTAGCTGAGGTTATAATATGGAAAGGCTAAGGCACAGGAATTTGGTGAAACTCCGGGGCTATTGCAAGCTCAGGGGAGAATTTTTGTTGGTCTATAACTATATGCCTAATGGGAGTCTTGACAAAAGTTTACATAGCAATACGAATCCAAATCTTAATTGGTTTCAGCGATTTTAAATTATCAGAGGTGTAGCTTCTGGCCTCCTTTACCTCCATGAAGATTGGGAACAAGTTGTTCTACATAGGGATATAAAATTAGCTAATATTCTTTTATATGCTAATCTAAATGGAAGGTTAGGGGATTTCGGCCTTGCAAGGTTATATGATCATGGTAGCACTCTCTATACCACTAAGTTGATAGGGACTCTTGGTTACATGGCTCCAAAGCTTATGAAAACCAGAAAGGCAACTACTAGCTCAGATGTTTATGCATTTAGGGTTTTTATGCTTGAGGTAGCTTGTGGAAGAAAGCCTATAGAGCAACAAGAACTGCAAGAAGTGGTAAATTTAGTTGAATATGTCAATGATTACTGGAAAAGAGGAATAATTCTCGATACTAGTAATTCGAGACTGGAAGGTCTATATGCAGAGGAGCAAATGGAGTTGGTCCTGAAACTAGGCCTATTTTGTTCACGCCCTAACTCTGCAGCCAGGCCTAGCATGAAGCAGATGATTCAGTATTTGGATGGCGAAGTTAAGTTGCCAGATATACCACCTGAAGGCATTGTAATCGGTCTATTAACAACAATAAATGAAGCTTCTGTCAGTGAGATATCATTCCCTTTATTAGCAGGAAATAGTTCAGCTTACAACAAGTCCACTATTGATTATAGTCAAGGTTACTTGTAACTAGTGCCTAATGTCGTAATGGTAATGAATACTTTAAGCTCAAGACTAATTCCATATTATTTTTAGATGACAAGGTCGGCCAAAGAAAACTAAAAATAGATATCACTGGTAAATGAGAGAGAATTCGACTACTAAATTTGGATAGAATTGTATTTTACTTTGGAAGGAAAAGAAAAGGCCAATTATAAGAGTTGTGTTAATGTGTGAAATTTTTTTAGTTTAATGGGAGTAATCATTTTGGTATTCTTTACTTCAATAATGTGCTTGTAATAATGGTGTGAGGTGTCTAACTAATGTGTTTGTAATGATGGAGTGAGGTGTCTAATTAGTGTGTTTGTAATAATGGTGTGAGATGTTTAACCAATGTGCTTGTAATAATGGTGTGAGGTGTCTATCTAATGTGCAAGTTATGATGGTGTTAAGTATATACATCATGTGTTAAGTAAAGATGATGTGTTGTGTGAAATCTTTTATGTACTATAAATAGAATGATTATAGAAGAGTGATTCATGGTTGTAGAGAAAAACTAAGTGTTTTATTTTTCTCTCCCTTATGTATGGTTCAATATTTTATGGTTGTGTAATTGATTCAAAACCAATATTGGTATCAGAGCATTGTTCTTATAGGCTATGAGGTTTAAGAAAAAAAAAATATATTGAGAGTTTTGAGGTTTAAACACTTGTAAGTGAGTGATAAAACACTTAGAGTAATTAAATGGCTTCAGGAAGCAATACTGGTTCTACTATTCCTCAATTGTTTGGGGAAAATTATCAAATATGGATTGTTAAAATGAAGTTATATTTGAAGTCCTTATGTTTATGGGAGATTATTGATCAAGATAAGCAAGTTTTAACATTGAGCTAATCCCACAATAGCTCAAATAAAGCAACATGAAGAGAAGAAGTTGAAGGGGGATAAAACTATTACTTGTCTACATTCAAGCTTGGCAGATGATGTATTTACAAGCATCATGTATCTTAAAACTGCCAAAGAGATATGGGATGAGCTAAAAAAATTACATGAGGGCAATAAAAAAGTAAAGTCTGTCAAATTGTTGAATCTTAAAAGAGAGTTTGAAATGTTAAAAATGAAGGAGAATGAATCTGTCAAAGATTATTCTTTAAAGTTACACGCATTGGTGAACCAGATGAGGCTCTATGGTGAAACTGTCCAAGATTATAAAGTGGTGGAGAAAATGTTGATTAGCTTGCCTGAAAAATTTGAAGCCAAAATTTCTACTATTGAAGAGTCATGTGACATCAAAAAATTGACCATTTCTAAAATGATTAGTAAATTGCAAGCTCAAGAACAAAGAATTTCTATAAGAATGGATGATGTGACCGAAGGTGCATTTCAAGCAAGACACAAAGGGAAGCAACCTTTCCAGAAGGATTAAAAGAAGCAGAATTATGGAAAAAAAAATGTGGTGATCAAAAAGAAAAAGGTAAGATGGATGGGAATTCAATTGAATTTACAGTAAAAGACAAGTTCCCTCCTTGTTCAATTTGTAAAAGAACAAACCATATGTCAAAACATTGCTGGTATAAGGGGAAGCCACAAATTTAGTGCAATTATTGCAAGAAGTGGGGATATAGAGAGAAGTTTTACAAATCTAAGCAAAACCAATCTCAACCACAGCCTGCACAACATGCCAACTTCACTGATGAGCAACCCCAAGTTGAAGATCACTTATTCATGGCTAGTCAAGCTTATTATTCAGCTTCAAAAGATATATGGTACGTGGATAGTGGCTGTACTAGTCACACGGTGAGAGACTCAAACTTGTTCACTTCTCTAGACAAGACTGACAAAACCAAAGTCAAGCTTAGAAATAGAGAAATGGTTCAGGCTACAGGAAGAGGTACGGTCTCTGTTTATACTAGCAAAGGTCCAAAATTCATTCATAGTGTGCTGTTAATTCCTAATTTGGATCAAAATTTACTCAGTGTTGCACAATTATTAAAAATGGGATATTCAATTTCATTTAAAAATAATGGTTGCATTATACTAGATTCAAATGATTTTGAAGTTGTTAAAGTTGAAATGTGTAATAATAGCTTTCCAATGTGTTGGAATCAAGTGAATCACTCAGCACTTGTTTCCAAACATGATGATTCTATATTATGGCACAAAAGATATGGTCATTTTAACATGAATGTATTGAAGTATTTGTAATCCCATGATATGGTTAGAGACATGCCCGCAGTCAGTTATATTGATGATTTATGTGATGCTTGTCAATTGAAAGAAATGCATAGAAAGCCTTTATTATCAGATAATGTTACAAGGGCAACGAGCAAGTTGAAGCTTATTCATGCTGACTTGAATAAATTTTTTTATCTAAACTAGAATAAAAATTTTATCTTGTTTATTGATGATTTAACTAGAATTACATAGGTGTATTTTTTATCAAGTAAAGCTCAAACTTTTAATATTTTTAAAAATTTTATAACTATGATAGAGTCTGAAAGTGGCTGCAAGATTAAAATGTTGAGATCAAACAATGGAAAAGAATACACTTCCAATAAATTTAATGAATTTTGTAAGGATATGGAAATTACTCGTCAATTGACTGTTAGCTACACCCTGAGCAAAATGGAGTTTCAGAGAGAAAGAATAGAACAGTTATGGAGATGGCTAGATGTTTGATTGTAGAGAAGAAGTTACCAAAAAGCTTCTAGGCTGAAGTTATCTATACAGCAGTGTATCTCTTGAATAGGCTACCAACTAAAACTGTTCAAGGGAAAACACCAATTAAGGCTTGGTTAGGAATTAAGCCCACTATCAAATACTTGAAGACTTTTGGATCAATTTGCTATACTCACATTGCAAATGTCAAGAGATCCAAATTGGACGACAAAGCTGAGATAAGGATTTTCTTGGGCTATGCAGTAAGATCAAAGGGTTACAGAGTATACAACTTAAAGTCAAAGAAGATTGTAATTAGTAGAGACATTCAAGTTGATGAGGTTGCATATTGGGATTGGAAAAATAATCAAGTTCAAAGAAGTGTAAAGCCAGCACAATTGACAATCATTCCTACTGCAATTGATAACAAAAATCAAGTTGCAAATGATATTGAAGATCAAAAAGATGAATCTGACTCTTCAATATTGAAGACTAAGTCCTTGGCTGATATTTATGAAAAATGCAGCTTTACTGTGAATGAGCCTTCTTGCTTTGAAGAAGCTTCGATGCTGACAGAATGGAATGATGCAATGAAGGAGGAGCTGCCTATGATTAACAGAAATGACACCTGGGAACTCACTTCAAGGCCTAAAGACAGGCATGTGACTGGTGCCAAATGGGTTTATAGGACAAAATTAAACTCTGATGGCTCCATTCATAAACATAAAGTCAGCTTGTTGTGAAAGGATATTCTCAAATGGCTGGAGTTGATTATGGTGATATGATAAGGGCAAATTTGTCATATATTTTCTCATATTTTTATTATTGATATTTTATGATTTTATGAGAATAGATGGCTATTTATGTATTTTATTGTTATTTATAGGGACTTGAACGAAAATTAAAGAAAGAATGCAAAAGGAGCAAAAACAGGGACTAAAATGCAAAGTTTTCAAAATATGAGTCCAGCGCCCCCGCGCCACAACTATTGTCACCCCAGCTCTAGAATAGTGATCGAAATAAGAAATACGACCTGTTGAAGTCGCATCTGGCGCCCCAGCTCCAGTCAGTCACCACCCCAGCGCCAAGATCCCACCGCTCCAGCGGTAATAGCTTTTTCACGCGTCACCCCAGCGACAACTGCATAGCGCGCCAGCGGTAGTGCGAGTCCTAGTCCGATGAGAATTGAGATTTTCAAGTCATATCAATCCCTATAAAAAGTCACTCGTTCCCAACCTTCAAGAATGAATCCAAAGAGACCAGAGAAGAACCTAAAGCAAGAAAAAGAGAACTTAGAGCAGTTCAAGAGCACCAAGAATCCAGAGCAACATCAATCAAGAGCAATTCGACGTCTACATCGGTTTGCAATTGATTGTATCATGATTTATAATTATTTTTACTGATGTTCTCTTGTAGCCATGAGCTAAACTTGTTTTCTAGGGTTAATATTTGAACTCAATATGTACGCTTAAATTGCCATATCTTTTAGTATTTAATAAACTTAGTTATTTATTATTTAAATTACTTGTGTTTAATGCTTCAATATATCTGGCCAATATATGGTGAATGAATTGGTGATATTTTGATAAACTTGGAAGAGGAATCAATATATTTAGACCTAGGTAATTTGATGCATGATTGTAGAGTAACATTCAATGTTGCATATGCAAGTTTCAATTTAGGATAGGAATATACCTAATTAGCATGTATGATCAATAAGACCTAATCTTAATGAATCTTAGTTTATTACAAGTACCATAAGAATATAGGTATTTGGTAAATTAGGGTATACTTGCATGACCTTGGAAGAGGCTTGTGAATACATTAGTATCTTGATCAATAATAAAGACTAAGTGAGTTAAATATTAGAGGATTAATCATTAAAAAGCATATTGAGGGATAATATTAATCCTAGATTTTCTTTACATTGCTATCTTCTTATTCTCTTTGCATTGTGTTTTTACTTTTATATTTTCTACATTCATTCTTAGGTTTTTATTTATCTGAATAATTATTAGGAAGATATAATTTTAGTAATTGGTTAAAAAGAAAACATTATCCCTGTGGGTTCAACATCCGACTTATTTAGTCTCTTTATTACTTGCATACGATAATGTATACTTGCACTTAATTTTATGATATAGAATTATCGTATCATGATACACTTGTCTCAGTTGCTAGGCATGAAACTATCAGATTACTTGTTGCTCTATCAGCTTAATATGGATGGAAGATCTTTCATTTGGATGTCAAATCAACCTTTTTAAATGGGTTTCTACAAGAAAAAATTTATGTTGAGTAGCCTAATGATTTTATTGTTGCAGGTCATGAAGATAAATTTTATAGGTTTCATAAATTTTTGTATGGGCTGAAACAATCTCCAAAAGCTTGGTATTGTAATACACGTGTGTGCTATATAAATTGATTGGTGGCAAAAAAAAAGGACAAAAAAAAAGAAGGAAAAAGAGCAAGCGGTGGCCGTTATATACATATATAATAGTTTTATTTTACTTTGTTGAAAGAAAAGCAAATAGAAACAAGAGAAGAAGAAGCAAAAACTAGAAGAGAAAAAGAAAAGAAGAAGAAAAAGAAGAGAAAGGAAAAAAGAGACAGTCGAGAAAAAATAAGAAAAAAAAAAGAAATTTCAGAAAATCAGTTTGGGTAGTTAGATTTATACCCAGTATTTTAGTGGGTAATAGTTTTACGATGTTAGAATATTTATATTTTAATATTTATAATACGTATTGACACTAATGATGTATTTTTACATCCTATGATATAGGAGGTGTGCCGATAGTGGATAGATCTCAGAATTCATACCCAATTCAGGATTAGCGCACTTTAGTGAGTGGATAACTATATATATATTTTATATGTTTTTAATACAGGCGTTTATGATTAAATTACGCGTTATCAGATTTAGTCATGATTTATTTTAGACAGATAAATATTTATGCTATTTAGTATATTCAGAAATGTTTTAGAATTTATTAAAGTATAATTTATGATTACGTTCAGTATATAAATATTTATTTTATAACAATTATACTTTCATGATATTATATAGTAGTAGTTTTGAACCACCATATGCGTACCTTCCCTTTTAGTGCAGTTGCTCTACGCATGCGTTAGACTAGTTTAGTTTGCTCTGCCCAAGTGATGCAACATTCTGCCGGGTTAGACTAGTTCAGATTCCCCGTTCTGTCTGTGCGTGAGTTACTCCGCCAAGTTAGACCATTTTTTCCCCGAGTACAAGTTTGGTATAGTTTTCAATATATATATGTAGTATATGTTTCTAGAGATATGTTACATTTATTCAATCTAATAATAAATTTTATGATAGTTTATGCTTCCAGATTTTCAGATCCCCAGTATTATATTATGATTTTAGTTTTATGACAGATTTTATGATAGCTCATACTTTCAGTACAAGTTTATTGACTACTCAGTATACAGTTTCATGACTATTTTATCTTACAGATTTATACGTGTACAATACATATAAAGTATATAATATTTTTAGATTATGTCCAGTCACTAAACCACAAGCTCACCATTTTTTCTATTTTCCCTATTTTTTTCAAGTTGTCACATGAATTTGTACAGTGTGATACAGTCATCACATTTTGAGGTTGGCCAACGACACGAATAGCTGCATAAGTGTCTTAGTCTGTGTATTTGTATATATTTTTGTATATTGGAGTACATGTGTACACTTTTTGTTGAGGCAGGTAGCCTCATTGTATCATATATATGAGTAAAGAGTATGTTAGTCACATGTTATCGCAGGATCCGCCTTGATTCTCAAAGAGGGCTCGGGTCGGGTCTTGTCAGATACAGTAGAATTGATTTACACTTTCTCCAAAATAATTTCAAGATGAGCCAAAATGAGCCTACTCTTTATGTGAAAACTTGTGACAATGGAAAAAAGCTTATTGTTTCACTTTATGTAGATAATTTGTTGGTTACTGATGATGATATTCATGAAATCAACAAATTCAAGAAAAGTATGTTGCAAGTTTTTGAAATGACAGATCTCGGAGATATGAGGTATTTCTTGGGGATGGAAGTGCAATAGTCCAATGATGGAATTTTTCTCTCACAGAGAAAGTATGCAAAGAATATGCTGAAATAATTCAAATTGAAGAGTTGTAATCTTGTTTCAACTCCACTTGTTGTAAATGAAAAGCTTTCTAAGTCTGATGATGATGCAAAGGCATATGTAACACCGTACAAAATTTTAGTAAGCAGCCTTCTTTACTTGATTGCAACCAGACCAGATTTGATGTTCTCAGCTAGCCTACTTTCAAGGTTCATGCATTCACCAAGTTTGACACATCTTGGTGTTGGTAAAAGAATCCTGAGGTATTTGAAAGGTACTTTAGACCTTGGCATTTAGTATTGCAGAAGTGATGGAAAACTTAAAGGTTTTGTTGACAATGATTGGGCAGGATCTATAGACGATTCTAAGAGCACATCTGGGTATGTTTTTTTACTTGGCAGTGGAGTATTTTCATAGAACTCCAAAAAATAAGATGTAGTTGCTCAATCCTCAGCTGAAGCTGAATATATTGCAGCAGTGGCAGCTTCAAATCAAGCTATATAGATTAAAAAAGTCCTAATAGACTTGAATTATATGCAAAAAGAACCTACTGTGTTATGGTGTGACAACAATTCAGTCATTTCAATTGCCAAAAATCTTGTCCAGCATAGGAAAACAAGACATATAAATGTCAAATTTCATGCCATAAGAGAAGCTGAAAAGAATGGAGATGTTTAGTTGATGCATTGCATGTCTGAAGAGCAATTGGCTGACATACTCACTAAGGCACTTCCTTGTGGTAAGTTTAATGTGCTAAGAAGTAAGCTACGAGTCTTTAAGAAAAGTTTCAAGGAGTGTTAATGTGTGAAACTTTTTTAATTTAATAGGTGTAATCATTTTGTGTTTCTTTACTTTAATAATGTGCTTGTAATAATAGTATGAGATGTCTAACTAATGTATTTGTAATAATGAAGTGTCTAATTAATATGTTTGTAATAATGGTGTAAGGTGTCTACCTAATGTGTAAGTTATGGTGGTATTAAGTGTATATATCATATGTTAAGTAAAAATGATGTGTTGTATGAAATTTTTTATGTACTAAAAATAAAATGATTATTAAAAAATGATTCATAGTTGTAAAAAAAATTAAATATTTTATTATTATTTTTTTATATATGGTTCAATATTTTATGATCGTATAATTAATTCAAAATCAACAAGTTGAATCAAAATTTCTTAGGCTCGCCAGAAAGGGATATGTAGGATGACTAGTATATTTCACTTGCCAATATCCTTTAAATAATAAAGTGAGATTTGGTCTCAACTCTCAAGTTGGTTGAGGAGATTGACGAGTAATGACAGCTTGGTGAACTGACAACAATTAATTTTATTTTCTAAGCCAAAATTGACCCTTTCTCAATTTCAAATTGATTAACTTTCCCCTCTTTACAGAAACTCCCAAAAATTATAATTGCTATGTAACCTTAAGTTTGATTCTGAAAGAGTATCCACATCATAGGGAAATTTACTTTCCTCAAATGGCTGCAGCCCTTGGATCAGTTTATCTTTTTATAGTTTTCTGTGTAACATTGATTTTCTTGGCCTTGGCTCAAGACGAAAACCAGTTCATCTACCATGGCTTTGAAGATTCTCAACTACGTCTGGATGGAGTAGCATTCATCGATAACAAGGGTCTATTGATGCTAACCAACAACTCCGTCGTGCTAGAAGAAGGCCGTGCGTTCTACCCATTTCCTTTAAAATTCAACACATCTTCCCGTCAATCTCTTTCTTTTTCCACAAATTTTGTGTTTGCGATGGTTCCAGGTGATTCAGGTGGTCATGGCATCGCTTTTGTAATCTCACCGTCTATGAACTTCAGTGAAGCTTTGGAAGGCCCATTTTTCGGAATCTTCAGTCCTTCAAACAATGGTCATCCTACAAACCACATCTTGGCAGTTGAGCTTGATACTGTACAAACCAATGATTTTTTCGATATAAATGATAACCATGTGGGAATAGATGTGAACAGCCTGATCTCTAATGTATCTGCCCCAGCAACTTATTTTTCTGATACAGAAGGGATAAACAAAACTTTGGATCTCACAAGTGGAGATCCAATACAGATTTGGATAGACTACAGCGGTCCTAAAAAGTTACTCAATGTAACACTGGCTCCAATCAGAATCCCAAAACCAAAAAGTCCTCTCTTGTCAGCATACGTCGATCTTACTCAAATCCTCTTGGACACTATGTATGTTGGTTTCTCTGCATCAACTGGCGGCTCATATAAAAGTGACCATTATATTTTGGGGTGGAGCTTCAACAAAAGTGGACAAGCGCAAAACCTTAATATTTCCAAGCTTCCTTCACTTCCCCTCCTTTCTCTACCGCTAGCAAAAGCAATTATAGAACCCCAGCAAATTATTATTATTTTACTCCTAGCAGTTGGGTTTGTGCTAATAACAATTGGAGCAGCAGTTTACATAGTGAGGAAGAAGAAATATGAAGAACTCTATGAAGACTGGGAAAGAGAATATGGTCCGGAAAGGATTTCATATAAGCATCTCTATAAGGCAACCGGAGGTTTCAATGAAAAAGAGATTATTGGAAAAGGAGGTTTCGGTAAGGTTTATAGAGGAGTTCTTTCTTCTAATGTACAAATTGCAGTCAAAAGAGTCTCACATGATTCGAAACAGGGGATGAAGGAATTTGTAGCTGAGGTTGTAAGCATGGGAAGGCTAAGGCATAGAAACTTGGTTAAACTCCGCGGCTATTGCAGACGACGAGGAGAATTTCTGCTGGTCTATGATTATATGCCTAATGGAAGCCTTGACAAAATTTTATATAGCAATATAAAACCAAACCTCAATTGGTTTCAGCGATTCCATATTATCAGAGGAGTAGCTGCTGGCCTCCTTTACCTCCATGAAGACTGGGAACAAGTTGTTCTCCATAGAGACATAAAACCAGCAAATGTTCTTTTAGATGCCAATCTAAACGGAAAGCTAGGAGATTTTGGCCTTGCAAGGTTATATGATCATGGCAGCACTCTGCAGACCACTAAGTTGGTAGGCACGTTCGGTTATATGGCTCCAGAGCTTCTGAGAACTGGAAGAGCAAGTACAAGCACGGATGTATATGCATTTGGGGTTTTTATGCTTGAGGTGGCTTGTGGAAGGAGGCCTATAGAGCAACAGGGATTGCAAGAAACTGTAAGTTTGGTTGAATGGGTCACTAATTGGTGGAAAAGAGGAGCTATTCTTGATGCTAGTGATCCGAGACTGGAAGGTCTTTTTGCAGACAGGCAAATGGAGGTTGTTCTGAAACTCGGCCTGTTTTGTTCACAACCAAATCCAGTTGCCAGGCCAAGCATGAGGCAGGTGATGCAGTATCTTGACGGCGAAGTTAAGTTGCCAGAGATCCCACCTGAAGGATTTGTAAGCGGTGTAAGCACAGAAATTAATGAAGCTTCTGACATTGAGATGTTAATAGGAAACAGTGCTGCTCCCACCAGGTACACCACTGATTCGATCCTTAGAGTAGGCCGTTGAACCAAAATCCACAGGTTATGGATGACGTTGGAGACAAACAATGATACACATAATGCTTCTATGGATATGAAGTGTTTACTCATTTTTAAAACTTTTTGTGAAATATTATTATTGATACGACTTAAAATCTATGAAGTCAAAATCCAAAAGTAGTTGGTATCTCATAGCTAGCAATCAAGATACAGTCTAGTGTTTACCTGAAACAGTCATTCTCCAATGGCAGAATATAGAGATGTTGCTGTATTAATCTCAATAGATTATTTTACAAATGCCAAAAGAGGTCCATGTTAAAGCAAGTTTCCTATCAATAAGTCATGAAAAGCATTCCTATAAAGTCTATTTGAAATTGAATTATACATCAGGCATAATTTGCTCAGAATGAGGGAATGACCTACCTGATCGTCAGGGGCCTGTTATCATTTTTTGTTTACATTGACTAGTATGTTTTCACTTGCCAATATCCAGTGAAGCCTGATATGGGTGCAATTGAGTTCATATGCAGTATGTAATAATATATCCAACTTAGTGTCCGTTTGGTTGGATTTCTGTACCGGTTAAAAGAGTTTTTTTAATGTCAAAAATTTTTTAAAATTTTTTTGATGACATTTAGTTATAATTAAAAAAAAGTTTTTAAAGATTAAAAAAATTATTTTGCCTCTACTTTTAAAAACTCAAATTTTAGATTTTTTGGAGTAAAACTTTTTAAACTTTTTTAATAACTCTAATAATCTTTTCTTATTTTTATATTGTACCTTTAATAGAAATGAATCCTATTCAATTAATATATTTTAATTTTTTTTTAAAAGTCATTATACCTCTAATTCTTTATATCTCTACAACTATTATATTTTTAGAAGAATCGACCAAAATTTATTATTGATTATTTTATTTTTAATTTTTGTACAAAATATAATAATTTATATTGATTCGTTGATTATTATATATTAATTTTACTTAATTATTATTTTTTAATAATTTAAATTTTAAAAAATACGTGACAAATTTAACCTTATATATAAAATATATCAAATTGTTCAGAATTTAAATATAAATTTTATTAAGTGTCATTTTTTATAATTTAATAATAGATAAACACTTTTAATAATATATAATTAAACGATCTAATACTTTAAAAATATTTTTTTAATTAACAATTAAATAAACAGTAACTTTTTTTAAAAAACTCTACTTCTAAAAATTTTATTTTTAAAAATTATATTTAAAAAGTTCAACCAAACAAGTTTTATTATTAATACATCAAGTATTGTGAATAATAATAAGCATAAAATAATTGGCAATTTCCTATTGTCTCAAAGTCATCTTCAATATTCTAACTCAAATTTAAAGCAAAAGCAGACGGTTGACTACAGCATAAATGGAAAATAACTACTTGCACACGGATTATTGTAGAAAAAATATATATATGTGAAAAGTAGATAACTTAATAAAGTATACCTTGTGCAATTAACAATATTGAGCTCCATTTTGACTCTTTAAAATTACTCTTCCTCTTTTGATTTGGTTCTTCTATTTAACAAATTTCATGCACAAATGAATTTTCTCTAGCTTTCAAATACAAAGACCACAAATCTAAAAGAGAATCATACCATAGTGTAACAGAAAGAAAAAAAACCAAAACAATACCAAGTTAACAAATAAAAGAAATCATAAATTACCTCAAATTTAAATTTGGGCGAAAAAAAATCATTAATAAAAGCGAAATAAGTGAAGAAAGTAGGGGTGGGTATTATTCTCGAACTCGACCCGTCCCGAAATTTCGGATTGAGACTGAAACGAAAATGGATTCGGGATTCGTTCGAGACAAAAAATTCTGCCCCGAACGGGACGGGTAGGGTTCGGAAAATTTTTGAACCCGAACAAAAATTCTCAACCCGTCCAGAACCTAACCTGTTTCGAATTGTCCCGAACCCGAACCGTCCCGAATTATCTCGAATCATCCCGATCCGACCTAAATCATCCCGAATTGTCCCAAATAAGCCTAACCCGAATCGTCCCGAACCCGAATCAAAATTATGTTGTTTCAAAATAAATTTTTTTTAAAAAAATTTGAAATTTTTCGACTTGATCCGTCCAGACCTAAGGTCGTCCCGACTCAAAATGTGTCTCGATCGAATTTGAATAGGAGTCAAAAATTTCTAAATTCAAAATTACCCACCCCTAAAAAAAAGAGTTTTAAAAAAAATTAATAATTTTCTATTGGAGAGAGCGGTTTTTGCTGAATTTAGACTAAGAACGAGAGCATAAATTTTATAACCTCCCTTCTACACAAGTCCTTGTTAGCTTGATAAAAGCATTATAGCAACTTAGCATAAGGCTGAAAACAGACTGCTGAAGTCTTGATTACTGCCTATTTTCTGCATCATGTATAAAAAATTTATTTTATCATTTAACTTGGAATAAAAGTGAAATAAAAATTTGGTACTTGAGTTTTTTTTTTTTGAATTATCCATTAAAATCTAAGTTTGTTGAAATATCTAATTTAGACTTTGCTATTGAAAAAAAAAAACATCTGAAATGTATTTTTAAAGGCTATAAGATAAATTTGATTAAATATGAGTTTTTTTTATCATGATTAAGTATATCAGTTTACTTTACTGCTCTTAAAATATATATTTCAGAGGTTATTTTTTTAACAATAAGAATAAAATAGAGTATTTTAAAAAAATTAGAGATTAAATTGTCAGTTTTCCAGAAATAAATAATAATCTCGACTCAGAATTCAATGACAAATCTGTCTTTAATTGAGTCTTAATCGAATTCTTGTTCGAGAAAAAGAGAGCTTCCCTGGCTTCAACCCTTCTTCTATCTCTCGCCCATCTGTCATCTCTGTCATATTATTACAAGATTTTCTAGCCAACAAGAAGGTAATATAATATGCAACAACCATATCGAAAAATCATTGTAATATAGATAGGGACACATTAAATTGTCTGGGGTTGAACATTAAACTGCGATTGGCAATTTCGTCCTGTCATCTTCAATATTTAACTCAAATTGAAAGCAAAGGCAGACATGTATTCAATATGTGTCAGATAAAAATTATACGTAAATTTCCCTTGAAACTTCCTCCAATAATACATCACCGAAACCAATTACTTCATTTGTAGTCAATGTCCCCACACGGTCTTTCGTTTCAGTGCATGGTATCCCCACATGGTAGGTACAGAGGTGAAAACCTTTTGGCCAGTAGATGCTTTTAATAGCTTTCATCATCACTTTAAGTTTAAGCCATGGTTCTTGTTCATGATGTGAGGATTACTGGTATATTTTTTTTATTATATATACACTGATCTGTTGCTACTTTGCCTGCTTTAAATTTAGCTCATGTTAATCTAAATTCTCCGTCGTATATGTAGGTTTATGTTTCATTAATCATTGCTTGTTACACATAATCTCCCAGCAGTGACATATCCTTTGTTAATGTGCTCGAAGTCATAAGTCAAGTAACGTGAAGAATAATAAGCCTAAAAAGATTTGAATAATTCCTATGATACTTCTTTGTCAACTTGAATTTTCAACAGTAAATTTCTCCTGAATTTTTTAGATTCAAAAACACGGAAGAGATCTCTGTTTGAGAAAAGCTGTTAATATTTTGCAGAGACTTAATCAGACTTGACTTAACAACTAACTTATTTTGAATTTGAAATCAACTTCTTAGAATAAAAAAATTTGGCATCAATTCTAACTCTACCATTAACTAACTAAAACTTGAATTCAAAACAATTTAACACTCTTATTCTTAACAATTTGAGCATAATAGAATATAATTAGAACACTTTTATTAATAGATTAAATACATAACTTTTAATATAAATTTTAAAAATTATTACTCTTTCTTACTTACAATATAACACTTATAACTTAACATTCATTGTTAAGTTTATTACTTGTTCAACTCTCTAACACTCTTAACTCTCAACAATTGATCAAATATTTAATTAACTCTTTATTCTTAACTTGTCTGCTTGCAAAATCAAATGAGGGGAGGGGGTATTTATACTTAGTTCCAGTAAACCAAAATCACACAAATAAAATACTATAAAAATTTATTAATCACATAAGTTTGTAATACTTATCTCCTTAATCATTTACTCTAAAATATTTTACTTAACTTAAAAATTTCAAGAATTGAGATTGTAAATATTTGTACTTAACTTTATACTTAATGTTGTAATTTTAACACTCTTCTTCAATACTAACTTCTATTCTTCTAACTATGTTAATTTGACTTTGAAAATTTTCGAATTTATCAGTACCCAAACTTTTTGTAAACAAATTAGCTACTTGATCTTTTATCTTAATATATAGCAACTCAATTTTTTCTTGTAAAACTTTCTCCCAAATAAAGTGATAATTTATCTATACATACTTTGTTTTTGGATGAAAAACTAGATTTTCTACCAAACAGATTGCTGACCGATTATCCCAATATAATGACATTTTATAATCTATTAGTTGATGTAAATTTTTCATCAACTGCATCAATCATGTACTTTCTTAAGTTGTCATCATTGCTGCTTGTACTCAGCTTCAGTGGTTGACAATGATACAGTCGGTTGCCTTTTACTACACTAAGAGACTGTCCCTGAATCAATATTAAAGAAATACCTAGTTGTTGAACATCGCATGTCATAGTCTCCAGTATAGTCAGCATCATAATAGCCAACTATTTTACAATCTTGGTCTTTTTTGTAGAAGATATTATAGTCAATTATGCATCTCACATATTTTAGTATCCATCGAATTGCTTCTAAGTGAGGTTACCTAGAATTTTGTAAGTATGGACTTACGACTTCAACTACATAAGAATGTCTAGTCAAGTCAATGTCAAATAGATGAGACTTTCTACTAGTTATCGATACATAGTTTCATCTTCTAAATCCTTTCCTTTATGACCGCACAACTTAGCATTGGCTTCCAGTGGTATTGCGATGGACTTGCATTCTAGTATCTTAAACTTCTACAACAAATCTCTGACATATTTTTATTGTCCTACAAAAATCCCTTCTTGTGTTCGATTGACTTCAAACCCAAAAAAATATTTAAGTTGACCAAGCTCCTTCATTGGGAAGTGAACTGCTAAATTCTCTCTTGTTCGATGAATCTCCTCTTCATCATCTCTAGTGATGATTAAGTCATCCACATATACCAGCACAATTGCAAGTTTCTTTCTATTAGCTTTGACAAATAGGCTAAAATCAGCTAATGCTACAGAATAACCACCATATGTTAGAAATTCTTCAATTTTTTCATACCACGCCCTTGGAGCTTGCTTTAATCTATACAATGTCTTTCTCAACTTACACACATAGTCAATATGAACTTTGCTTTCAAATCCTATTGGTTGAATCATGTAGATCTCCCAATCCAACTCTCATGTAAAAAAGCATTCTTCACGTCTATTTTCCACAATATCTAACATTTGCTAGCTGTCAGTATAAGTAAAACTCGTATTGTAGTGATCTTGACTACTGGACTAAACGTCTCATCATAGTCTAACCCATACTATTGAGAAAATTCTCGAGTTACTAACAGATCTTTATACCTTTCCACTGATCCATCAAGACGTCTTTTGATCTTATACACCCACTTACCAGATATAAGTTTCACATCCTTTGGCTTTGGCACTAAATCCCAAGTTTAATTTTACTTCAGCGTTAAGATTTCTTCTTTCACAACTTTAATCCATTTAGAACTCTGTGATGCTCCTTTAAAAGTCTCAAGTTCTTTAACATTTTCCTCTTTCACCACAGCTGTATTAGTATATTTGTAATTAGGCTTTCGTATTCTTATTAACCTTCAAGGATGAGATTGAGGGGTTACAGGTTCTACTCCTTCATATTTGACCTCCACTGTTGGCTATTGATAGATGCCAATTTAACAAAGACTTTAAGTTGTCTCTTGCTTGGTGTTGTCATCACTGCTTCTATCATCAAGTTCTTCTTGGCTCGGTTGGATTTCAGTAATTTGCTCATCCATCTTTTGTTATATTTGTTCTTTTATTTCTTTTGAATCTAAAAGCTACTTCTTTTGTAGCGACCATCATAAAGATGCTTCATCAAACACTACATTCTTTGATGTGTAGCACCGCCCACTAGTAGGGTCAAAATATTTTCATCATTTACATTGGTTATCATATCCAACAAAGATACACCTGATTGCCTTTTTGTCGAATTTGTTTCTTAGGTGATTTAGCACAAACACATAACATATATAACCAAATACTCGAAAATGACTCACTGTAAGTTTCATATCCTATAATTTCTCAAATGGTGATATGAACCTTAACTTTGGTTGATCAAGTATATTAATCACATGGCCTATAGTTTTTATTCCTTCAGCCCAAAATCTTCCTGGTACATTTTTGCATATAACATACTTCTATAAATCTCTGCAAGATGTCAATTCTTCCTTTCTGCAACACTATTTTGTTGTGGCATGTTGGCACATGTGAACTAATGTCATATCTTATATTTCTGAAGATATTATAAAAACTCATCAAAGGTATATTCTCCCTCATTATCTGTATGGAGATAATTAATCTTTCTTCTGACTTCTCCTCCAGCTGTTTCTCTAAAAAATTTTAACTTTAAAAAAGTATCTGATTTTTTTTCATAAAGAAAACCATACATACCTCGAGAATTCATTAATAAATGTCACTATATATTGTATGCCACTAATTGATGGCTGGTTGATAAGTCTAAATACATCAGAGTGAACTAACTCCAATGGCTCTTTAACTCTAAACTTTGACTCCTCATATGATAGTTGATGTGTCTTGCCATACTGATATCTTGTACATACTATATTCACTCTCATATCAAGTTAAGGAAGACCTTTAATCATTGCCTTATTTATCATTACTTTTAGCTTGTGATAACTTACATGTCTTAATCGTGGATGCTAATGTACTTTTAGATGTTTTACATAACTATTAACCTGGCCTTCGATTTATTTATAAAACCATCAGCATTTCGTTTAGTTCAGAAAATTCACTTAACCCCTATGATTTTCTTGTTGCAAGATGCATCAACAAGCTCCCAGGTTTCATTTCTTTCTATCATTCTAATCTCCTCCTGCATAGCAACTCTCCACTCTTCTTTTCTTGCAGCTTCCTCATAAGTTCCAGGATCTAGTGTTGTAAAATTGTAACTCTCATACAACTCTGCAAGTGACCTAGTCCCTCTGATAAGAATTTCAGAATCGGGGTCACTGTCAGAGTTAGTTGCTTTTAGGTCTTGTAGTTTTTCATCATCTTATTTTTTATCCTTGAATATTATATTTCCTTCTTCCCAGTTCCAATATGATAATTCATCAAACTTGATGTTTCTTCCAACAATTACTTTGTTAGTTTTCAGGTTGAATACTCTATATCCCTTAGAGATGTTACTGTTAGGGGTGGGCATAAAAACCAAAAATTGAACCGAACCGAACTGGGTCGGTTTAGTTCAGTTCACTCTGAATCTGTTCGATTTTCAATTTTCAACACATAGAAAATTGAATTTTCAGTTCGGTTCTCGGTTCCTAACCAAAGAACCGAGAACCGAACCGGTTAACCAAAAAATATTTTTTAAAAATTTAAAATGCCACGTGGCATATTTTGATTAAAGGGTGTAAATTGTTATAATGGTCATGGCTACACTCAATCCATAGTATATAAAGGCTAGACCCTACTCTCAAAATTGAAAACGTAATTCTCTCGTCTCTCGTCCTCTCTTCTCACTCTCAGATTAGATCTCGGTCTCAAACTCAAAGGCCTCAGCTTCAGTGCTTCATTGGTCGCCGTCCACGACTCCACACCGCCGTCCACGTTGCCATCCACCTACGAGCTATGACGACCACGGCCTCACCGCTCAGGTCTTTGTCACTCATTCGCATACACGCCGTTGTCCACGCTGCCGTACACACTGCCGTCCACCTACAACCTTCGACGACCACGGCCTCACCGCTCGAGTCTTTGTCTCTTATTCGCATCCACGCCGCTGTCCACGCTGCAGTACACACTGCCGTCCACGTTGCCGTCCACCTGCGACCTTCGAAGACCACGGCCTCACCACTCGGGTCTTTGTCTCTTATTCGCATCCATGCCACCGTCCACGCTGCCGTACACACGGCCATCCACGTTGCCGTCCACCTGTGAGCTACGACCACCACGGCCTCATCGCTCGGGTCTTTGTCTCTCATTCGCATCCACGCTGTCATCCAAGTTGCTGTCTACGCTGTCGTACACACCGCCGTCTATGTTACCGTCCACCTGCGAGCTGCGACGACCACGGCCTCACCGCCCCGGTCTTTGTCTCTCATTCGCATCCACACCGCAGTCCAAGCCGCTGTCCACGCTGCCGTACATTGTCGTCCACCTCTGAGCTGCAACAGTCACTGCTTTTGTGCTTCACTGCTCGAGTAAAAAATGCTCATCCTTTTTTACTTTCTGGAGCCATCACCTAACTTGAAACTTAGAGTTGATGTGTTGTTTAACTAATTTGTGTTGCCTTGGTACACTTTGTTGAATTTGCTCAATTTTTGTTTCCTTGGATTAATTAGATGTGAATTTATATATTTACATTGTTAAGTCAAAACTTGTTAGGTTCATCCCATTATAAGATTGATAATACCAACATGTTTAATAGATTTTGTTTCAAGTCAATTACTTATTTAGTAATTGATAATGTATGTATATAAGCCCCCATGAATTGGAACATGATAAAAAATTTAAATAGTATTATTTGATTATTCACTGAGTCTACATGACTGATGATATCATGCGTGTTTATTATAAAGAAACAAGTTGTTGATAATATTTTATGAGATTTTTTCTAATGGGCTTAATATAGTATTTAAAAAGATGATTTGTTAACTAAATGGCCCAATAAAAGTGAAGAAACTGATTTTAATGGAGCCCAATTAAAAAAGTTTAAAAAAACCCAAAAAAAGAGTTTAAAATTTGATCCGAACTGAAATTCGACCCGCGAACCAAACTGAAATCTGACCCAAGAACAGAACTGAAGAACCAAATTGAAAAACCGAACTAGGGGACCAAACCAAGGAACCGAACCAAACCGGTTCTGTTCGGTTCAGTTTTACCTATTCACGGTTCGGTTTTTGGTTTTACTCTACAAAAATCGAACCGAAAATGCCTACCCCTAGTTACTGTATCCAACGAAAACTCCAACTATTGATTTTTTTTATCCAACTTACCTCTTTTTTCTTCTGGAACTTGTGTATAACAAATGTATCCAAATACTCTAAGATGTTGCACAGAGGGTTTGATTCTAGACCAAAATTCATGGGGACTCTTCCTATTTACTGCTGTTGTGGGCAATAAGTTTAACAAATAAATTGATGTATTCACTGCTTCTGCCCAGAGCCTCTTAGGCAGCTTGTTCTCAAACATCAGACACCTAAACATCTCCATTGCTGTTATATTTTTTTCTCTCACTTACTCGATTTTGCGAGAAGTATAAGGAACAATCAATTTATGCCTCAATCCTGCTTATTCACAGAAGGTTCTAAACTCAGATGAACAGAATTCAGTTCTATTATCAGTTCTAAACACCTTGATAGAATTGTTGGTTTAATTTTCTGCCATTGCCTTGAATTTCTTGAATTCTCCAAGTACTTATGATTTTTGCTTCAAAAAATACACCTAGCAGTACCTAGAAAAGTCATCAATAAAAAGCAAGAAGTATTTACAGTCATTCAAAGAAGGAATGCTCATGGGGCCACGTACATCTGAGTGTATGAGTTATAGTTTATCAGAGGCTCTCCAAGTACCATCTTTGAATGGTAATTTGGCTTACTTTCCATACTAAAAAACATCACATATATGTTTACTTTGACTGATGATAGGTAAATCCTTCACAGTCTCCTTATCATTCATTTTCTGCAATGTAGAATAATTAAAATGACCCAAACTTTTATACCATAAGGTTGATTCATCAACACTGCTAGTGTAGCACAAATCAGTTTCTTACCAGTTCAATGGAAAGACTTTATCTTTCATATGTATAATCATAAGCTCACTCTCATAAGGATTAATAATTGTGCATCTACTATTTTGGAAATTCAGAGTATAGTTTTTACTCATTAATTGTCCTACACTCAATAAACTTTGACTGAGTTCAGGCATAAATAAAACATCAACAATAGATTTTGTACCTAACAAAGTTTTGACAGCTATTGTACCTTTTTTTCTTGACATCTAACCAAGTACCATTCCCAATATTCACTCTTGATGTGTAACTTCTGTATAATTCCTAGAACCGCTCTGCATCAAGTGCCATGTGATTGGAGCAGCCACTATCAACTAATCATGAGCACTTGATATTATCAATAGAGTTCTTGGTGACTACAAACAGGTTCTCACTTGGAATTTCATGATCTTCGGCAGTTTATGCTAGCTGTGGTTGAGGTTTGTTTTTATTTTTGCAAACTTTAGCTATATAACCCAGTTGATTGCATTTTTTACATTGTATTCTTAATCTGTACCAGCAGAAACTTTCTGAGTGACTCATTTTTTTGTAATGAGAGCAGGAATGATTTTTTACTTTTCTTCCACTGCCCTTGTAATCCTCAGTCTCCTTTTAATCCTTTTCAGACTTCTCCCCAGTTAGCTTGCCTCTTCTTGAATGACTGCTGGCTGGTTTAAATTTCTGTGTTGCTTGAAAAGCTTGTTCTAAAACATCCTCTTGTCTGATAGCCCTCCTTTACTCTATTGCCTTTAGAGAATTTACCAATACTGCTAAACTCATCTTTGTGAGGTCTTTTGAGTCTTCTAAAGATGAGATTTTAACATCAAATCTCTTAGGCACACTAACCAATACCTTTTGAACAATTCTTTTATCTATCAATTCTTCCCCAAGCAATCTAAGTTGATTTACAATCTTCATGAGCTTATCTTAGTACTCCTAAATAGTTTTACTCTCCTGCATTCTCAGGCTTTCAATGGCTTTCCATAAATTCAATACTTGAACCTGCCTTGTTGTGTCACTACCCTGAAATTCTTCTTTCAACTTATTCCAGGCTTATTTAGCATACTCACATGTCATAATTCTAGTGAAGATAGTATTTGTCACAAAGGCATGAATTGCAGAAAGTGCTTTGAAATTTTTTGAACTCTCCTCACTATATTGCTTCATCTGTGCAATTGTAGGATTTGGCGCTAATGGGGGTGGTTCTCTACCAGTATCAACTATTTTTCATAGATCAAAAGCTCTTAGATAAACTTTCATTTTGACTGCCAAAATTAGAAAGTTTTCCCCTAAGAATGGTGGTGGAATGGGTGCAGTAAAATTACTTGAGGCCATTGATTGGTTTCTTTGTTTATTGTAATTGCTTGTCAGGTGTTGTTTGATGAAGGTTAGCCTTACTTCACACAAGATCACAGCCCTTGAGATCAAGAAAGCTCTGATACCATGTTAATATTCTGGAATAAGTACAGAGACTTGACAGTAAAGCAATGGATAATTGGCTAAGCTTTTATCTATAAAAGGAATAAGAAGAAGTGATGATATTTATTCATTCAGTTGCTGAATATATACATGAGTTTCATAAAAAGATAAATGCAAATCATATTCAAATTAAAACAACTTATTCAAATTCAAATCCTACAAGCTCAGAGATTGAATTTTATTCTCACTACAACTCTTTGATTGAGTCCATGAAATACAAACTAAATTACAACTCTGAAAATTATCAAACTTCAACACTCATGTAAGAATCTCGACAAAGCAACCAAAGGCTTCAAAGAAATTATTGGAAAAGGAGGCCTCGGAATGGTCTATAGAGGAGTTCTTTCTTCTAATATACAAATCACAGTCAAAAAAAGTCACATTGATTCGAAACAAGGGATGAAGGAATTTGTACTCGAGGTTGTAAGCGTGAGAAGGCTAAGGCATAGAAACTTGGTGAAACTCCGCAGCTATTGTAGGTAAAAGGGAGAGTTTCTCTTGGTCTATGATTATATGGCTAATGGAAGCCTTGAAAAATTTTTACATAGCAATACAAGACCAAAACTTAATTGGTTTCAGCGATTTCATATCATCAGAGGAGTCACTTCTAGCCTCCTTTACCTCCATGAAGACTGGGAACAAATTGTTCTACATAGAGACATGAAACCAGCCAATGTTCTTTTAGATGCCGAGGTAAACGGAAAGTTAGGAGATTTTGTCCTTGCCAGGTTATATGATAGTGGTAGCAATCCACATACAACTAAGCTGGAAGGAACTTTCGGCTATATGGCTCTAGAGCTTATGAGAACTGGAAAGGCAAGTACAAGCACAGATGTATATGCATTTGGTATCTTTATGCTTGAGGTGGCTAGTGGAAGGAGGCCTATAGAGCAACAAGGATTGCAAGAAACAGGGAATTTGGTCGACTGGGTCACTGATTCCTGGAGAAGAGAAGCTATTCCTGATGCTAGTGAGTGATCCAAGATTGGAAGTTATTTATTCAGAAGAGCAAATGGAGCTGGTTCTGAAACTAGGCCTGTTTTGTTCACACCCTAATCCAGAAGCTAGGCATAACTAGAAGCAGGTAATGCAGTATCTGGACGGCGACGCTATGTTGCTAGATATGCAACCTGATGGCTCGGTTATTGGCTCATTTACATCAAGTAACGAAACACTGTTCGGAAATAGCTCTAATGCCACCATGTCCTCAATTAATACAGTCCTCACAGTTGGCCGCTGAACCAACAATTTTTCGTACCGTATGTGCATTCTTTATAGCAATGGTGATTCACTAAGAGTATGATATATACAGTTTCTGTAACTAACCGAGAATTTGTATTGTATTCTAGAACCCGACATGAGTAATCTGTAAGACAATCTGGTTTTATGGGCTAATATAAATTGATTTTCTTAGTAGTTCGCAGAAAAATAAGAGGGGGGGTAGGGTGGGGCGCGGGGGCGGCGTGGTGGTTCTAAATGTGTGCAAAAATAAAAGAACCAGAAAGGATAACTAAAACTACTGTTTCAAAAGGGAAAAGCTCGTGATGATTGTGCAGTGATCTTACAAGTCCTTGCAAGAAACAGACCGTGTAATCTGCAGATCACCAAGGCAACAAAGAAACCTGGTCTCTATTATGAGACTGCCTAATGTCCAGTGCATTTTCTAACTTCTCTTCTTATGGAAATGCTAAATCTTGCATGTAATGCATTCTTTTCTGCCTCTTTGTTTTTTACCCCCCTTCCTTTGGAGAAGAGAGGAGCCTTAGCCCTCAGTTGTGTGGTAAACCGCTACTAAAGAAGTGAATATTGCCCAAAATTTCTATTATACGTCTAGGTTGTGCACACATGTATTAGCTATTTTGGCACAAGCAATTAAATGAAGATGGAACAGATTTAGGGCAACCGGCCACCATCACCATCCAAGGGGTCCAAAGCTCCTCATGTCACTTGATATAACCCTCACCCTTATTCTTCAAAAGATGTTCATTGAGCTCTTTTCCAAGTTCCTTGAAAAGTGCTAATTAATGAAACTAATTGAGCGACCACTCGACCAACCGAAAAGCTAATCTCTCCAGCACCATTGCAAACATTATTAAAATAGTATCTTGCCGTTAAGTGCGTCTGTCCATATCCTTAACCAAGAACTTTTCATTTCTTTTACTTCACTTTATCCACTTCTTCTCATTTATTAAGTCTTTTGGAACGGGCCTTTCATCTACATTTTCGACCATTTGCAGCCATATGTATAAAGCTCTGCACTTTTGGAATTTCACCAGTTCACCACTTGCAAAAGGTCAGGTCTGAGTATAATTTTTGCTTCTCTTTCTTGCGTACACAGGTTTTCAATGAGCATCCCGAATGTTGCGTAGAGAAACCGAGGGGAAGAAAAGAAAATTCAAGTTCTTAAAATGGCAATTATTGGCTACAGCCAAGAGCTGGATGGCTGCCAAAAATAAATGCATCAGATATTCTTATAACTGGTACTAATCCTTCAACTGAAACCAAATAATACTTGCTACTATTTTCTCTCTCCATAGATCCTAACCCTCTTGTAATTTCCTGCCATGAATTAAACCTATAATGGACGCTTGGTGCCCATATGTGTAAATCAATTGTAAAACAGAGAAGTTGGACGCAAAGTAAATCTTCAACATAACATCGGAGAAGAATAAACCAAAATAAAAAATAAAAAATGGAACCAGTTTGAGGAACTATATTACAAATGTAGACTGAATGGTCCATTTATGACATTCATCAATCAGTTAACACATAAGTAGGCAACCTGAGTCCTGAATTAAATCTTCAAAAATCCGACCAGAGTAACAAACAAACAGCTAACTTAAAAATCTGCTCTGAAGATGTTATAATCCCTCTATATGGCAACTTGAGGGGCAGACATGTGGAAACATCAGAAGGTGGCGATTGGGCAAAAAGTATGATCATTGGATAAATTGGTTGCATCACCAAGGAGTAATATGTATTTGAAATCCAGGTAATCCACATCATAGAAGACACAAATAGGTTATATTAGCATTCAAACACCTTGAAAATGCACAATGATTATACAATCAGACATTATGCTGTTGCAGACGTCCCAAAAGACAACCAAACATTATGCTGTTGCAGTTTCATCTAAGTGGCACCTTCTTATTCAACATTAGCAGTGAATTCAAGAGGACTTTACAAAAAGCCCACTCTTGATTTCAAAGGCCTTTTCGTGTAAATGTCCATTACATTGCATTAAACTTTCATATAAATTGCAGAAACAAAATTGATGAGAATGTCAAAAATTCTAACGGAATGATCTGTCTAACCACAGAACAATAGTCACTATTGCCTAGAAGTTACTATTATTAAACTTGCAACCAGCATCAGATCTTTATATATATCAAATAAAATCACAACATAAAATTCATTTTTCAAAAAAGAAAAAAGAAAAATCACCTCTTTTCATGGCACGAACAAAATTTTCCAATCATTGATTCATTTATCATTAGAAGCAGCCATATGATGCGGGTAAGACACAACTGACCCGTGCCCGTTCCCGTTCGCGTGCTTATTCACGGACCAATCCTTCTGATGCATCATATTATTCATCCCCATATTCATATTCATATTCATACCCATACGCATGTTCATATTCATATTATACACACTCGGGTCAAACCCATGATGTCCATAATGAAAACCCTGGTTCATCATCCCGTACATCGGCATCGGCATCGGCATCATCGCCGCCGGCGCTCCGTACATCGCCATTCCCACGTGTCCATTACTACTATTACTGCCATTATTATTATTATTATTATTATTATTATTATTATTATTATTATTATTGTTGTTGTTGTTGTTGTTGCTGATGGGAGGCGGCGGCACACTGTGCCCGCCGCCGCCGCCGTCATTATGCAAGCACTGCGGGGGCACCGGCGTGGACGCGAACAACTGGTGATCCGAAGACGACGGGTCGTCGTTCGACAAGCCCTGCATCCGCTTCAAGTAAAGACGGTATTTTTGCAAGTGACTCGCGACGTTCTCGCGGGTCAATCCATCAACGTTCATCAGCTGCATGATCGTCTTCGGCACCGCGTTCTTGATCCCAAGATGCGCCACTACGTCGACGAAACGCTTGTGCAGCTGCGGGGTCCACACGAGTCGAGGCCGCTTCAGAGTCCGCGCCGACGGATCGTCGCTCGAATTCTCCGTCCTAATGGCCGAATCCGCCTCCTCGGTGCAATCGGGTTTCTGCGACTTCGACCTCGAGTCCGAACCCGACCCGTTTTGCTCGGCCTCGTCCGTTTCTAGAACCATCGGGTCACGATTCTCCGTAAACGACTTGATATTATTGTTATTGCTGTCGTTGTTCGTCGAGGAAAGAGCATGGGCGTGGCTGCCACGTATCGACGTGAGCGTGCTCTGCGACGCGCGGTTCACTTCGAGAGCCGTTCGGTGCGGCATGGGAGATATACTAAAAGCGGAGGCGAGTTCGGGCGGAATTAACGACTGAGATAACGGCGTTAGATCGTCGCCGTTAGGCAAGCCCATCTCCCACTCAAGTATTCGCTCTTCGTCGCCGTTATTATCTCCGTTATCGTTATGTTCAAACTCGGTCATCTTCACCTCTTCGCCCATTTTTAATCTGCAGAAAATTAATTTTTTTTATTTTATAAATTGGATCTGAGATATATAAGAGGAGAGGGGCGTTTGATTGATGAGAAAATGATCCGGAAATGAACAGTGAATTTTTGCTAGGAGGAGGTAATGGCGATGGTGGAAGAAAAGGAGAAAGCCGATGAGAAAAAAAAGTGCAATATCTGATTCCAGATCGAACTTGTCCTGGGTGCCAACGTGGACGACTTACCCAGATATTTTAGATCCTCTAAATATCAATATCGATCTTCCTATAGCTCATTACTCGCTGCATCGATCGCCACCTGTGTTCTTTTTACTCTCTTTCCCAGTGATTTTTCGACAACTAGGCTATTCACTGCTTGATCGGATAGAACTGAGTGCGTGGTATTCCACTCAGATTACCAAAATACTTTTTTCCCTTCATGAGAAAGGGGATAATTTCATTGTTTTCACAAGAGTCAATGGATTAACGCTTTGTCCCAAATATATTTGAAGTCAGGCATGTAGCTCCTAACATTTTGCTATATGACAAATACCCTTTACGTTAAGAAATTGTTAAAACATTTGTTAAGCTAGATGTAGAGAATCTAATTCTAATCTACTCTTAGTGTCACTATTGTTCGTCTTCTATTAACGTTATTGTTAATGTCACTAAAATCTTGTTCGATCAAGCATTTAGTTGCATTGTTTAAGTAACAATATTTGTATATTCTTGATTTTAGATTAAAGGTTCAAGTCTTAGAAAAAGTTAATAAAAATTTATAATTTCTTTAATTTTTAATTGTAATTTAATGATTTGGCATTTTGTAATTGACCATTGTATAATGAAAGTTATTTTGATTAATAGTTTGAGATTTTGTAATTAGAAAAAAAATTTTAAAAAATAAAATTTCAATTATTATAATAAATCTTAGATAAAACTTTCATTTATCTACTTAGATAGATTTATTGAGAGGTTTTAATGTAAAAGGTATTTAACATTAAGTTCATACCGAGCATAGTTGAGTCCTTCAAAGTCTCATATTTTCACTTAAATTCAAATCCTCCTTTCCTTTCAAGTGGTGCGTGTAGTATCGATATATAATCTTCAAAAAAAAAACACTAAGTTCATACCACTTTGAAAGTGCATAGCATTTTTTGTGATTTTGTCAAATTTGAGAGGGGGGGAAATGTGATTTACTGTCATGTACTTAATAATAAATTGAGACTTTTGAGGGGTCTTAATGAATGATGGGTAGTGTGGTAAATTGGTAGGGCTAATTTTTCTGACACCGACTTTGCCCTTGAGCTTTTATGATATTCAATATTCGGTGGCGCTGGGGATGGACCAATCGCAAAAGAGGAAGTTGGGTGACAGCTGGAAGTGGGGGGGGGAAGACGTGGACGAAATATGACGGCAGAACAATGCGTTTGCAAATTGCAATGAAGATGATGTGTGAGCCGTTAGATGGTACACTTTCCAAGGTTCAAAAATTATCATTCGGTGGGTGGAGAATCCAAAGAAAGACAGACAAATGAAGAAACAGAAACAGAAACAGAACAGGGTGAGTTTCTATTTCAGAGAAAATGCAATAAGAAAGTTCACGTGGATTAAAAGTGATTATAAAAAGAGTCTCCATTTTGGGGCTTTTTTTTTTTTTTTTTAAACAAAAGCACAAGCACCATTGTGAATGTGTCTTGTCCACTTTCGTTTGGTTTGGCGTGTGCTTCTGCTTCTGCTTCTGCTTCTGTTGTGTTTTGTCCAAATAAGAAGCCTCAAATGGGGAAAAACGGATTACGATGCAATGTTAGCGTCACAGCTTTGTCGCCTAGCTGGAAACCAATAGAAGCAGTAGTACTACCTGCAACTGCTAGTTGTACAAATTGGGGTATTAACACTGTCACTCTAAGATTGTCACAAATTATATTTTAATAATTAAAAATAATTTTATAATTTTGTTATATAAATAATTAAAATATTTTTAAAAAATAATAAGATTTTTATTTTTTAATAAAATAAAAAGAGTAACAGTGTTAATACCTTATAAATTATAATAATAAATAATACATGTGCTGCAGCATGCAGATTTTTTATCTGATCCATCAGACGGTGACCGTTAATTTCTATGTCGAACAACTGACCGAATATGAATTTTATTATTTATTTTTTTTTTGTTGGTATTTGTTACAATAATTCTATCAGAAATGCAACTTTACTGACATCATTACGTTTTCGGACCAATTAAAAAAATGGTTAGATTTGCAAATTGCAACTGGGATAAAGCGAGTTGATTCCACAATAGACTTCTTTAATTAATAAAATATTACGTTAGACTTATTTAATTAAGAACTTATTAAATTTATGAAATTGACATAGAAAAAGTTTGTAACCCATTTAATGCCTTACTAATCAATAATTATTTCCTGTTAAATAGTTTTTGACTTTTTATATTAGCATTAATGTAATAATTATAAGTTGTTTGTTAATGGTAGAATTTGGAAATTTCTGAATTTATTTCTTTTAGAAAACAATGGATTGAATCCCTCTTAATCGGATTTGGATGATCTTTTGGAGCGCTTGTTGAACTATAACAGTGTTCTTGCAATAATAAACAAGGTTAGCTCACGTCAAAAAAAAAAGTTATTTACAATGATAATTTTTTAATATCTAAGTCAGTAATAAATCTAATAAGAAAAAAAATATGAGAGCCAAAAATTAATAATCAAAAGAAAAAGGTTCTGCATTTTCAAAAATAAATTGAGTTTTTTAATCTTGTCAAAAATTTATTCTTTTGGTGTGTTAAGTTATTGAGTCCTAGGACACATCTTTAATTTATTTATTTAAATTTATATCAAGATTATAAAAGTAGGACTAACCTTACAAAACATGGCTTACAGGTGGAGGAGTCATGCCCGTTCTGTCTTTCCGCAAGAGAAACAACTGCTCATGCCCTGTGGTTATGCAAATCCTTGAAAAATATCAAGAAGAATTGTGAGTATATAAGTGCTTGGACTGGTCTTGCCTCAGTTTCATTTATTGACTTGGCATTATCTCAGCTCTCATCTCTTAATGAGCATTAGCTAGTACAATGGGCAACCATTTTATGGCGAATGTGGTTTCGAAGGAATAAGTTCACTCATGGGGGGATGTTACTGAAAGATGACGATGTCACTGGCTGGGCCTCATCCTTTGTAGAGAAATTTATACTGAAGTCATGTCTCCATCGTGTGTCGGCACCATGGAAAGCCCCATATTCATTATTAAAACTTAATACTGATGCGGCCTGTAATAGGGATCTTGTAAAGGTTGGTCTTATGGCAGTAATTCGTGACCATAATGGGGAAGTAATGGCTGCTCTGGCAATGGGTTTAACATCATTTGTAACTGCAACAATGGCTAAAGCTTTGGCAGCTGCCCGAGGCCGTAAACTAGCACTTCAGTTTAAGGTAACTGATATTATCCTGGAGATGGATTCTAAAGAAATAGTCCAAGCTGTTACGTCGAGTGATTTGTCTATCTCTGAACTTGGCATGTTGGTCCAAGAGATTGTAGAGTTGTTTGGACAATTCTCATCCTTCCAGGTTTCACATACTCTTAGGGAAGCTAATAAGATAGCCAATGGCTCGGCAAAACTAGGACTTCATATTTCACATGAATTAGTTTGGGAAGATGCAGTTCTTAGTTCCTTTTTCCCTGTTGTATTGGTTGATAAACAGCCTTTAATTTCAGTTGAACGAAGTATTTTTCTGTAAAAAGAAAAAGAGTTAGATCTCATATTGAAGTGGAGTGGAACCACTTTTACCGTATAATTAAAAAGGTTTCTGTTGCAAAAATATTTATTAATTAATAAAAAAAATTAGAACAATATTAGATTTATTCGTATCTCAATTTGATATTTGACATGTCCATTATGAGTTGATATTACTTTCTCAAGGGCTTCGGTTTAAGCATGACCCATAAAAAAATTCCTAAATGATCAAATTAGCTCGTGTTTAAATTTTGAAAGATATTTTGCCCGAAATCCACAACAAAAGCACTCTATAGTGGGACACCTTATGCCTAGGACTATTAACTAAAGAAGGCACAAAGACACTCTACAATGAGACACCCTAAGCCCAAGTACACTAACTAAAGAAGATGCAACAATAGTGTCAGAGGAATATCTTAGGTCTTATTAATAGTGCTCGCCTCCAAAGTATTCTCGACATTAACTAATATTCTCGGTAACCTATTTTAGACTGAGCTGACCACTCAAACTTCAAGGACCAAAGCAAAGTAAGTGTTATTTTAGGACTCTAATTATTCTTATCCTAATTATCAAAGTATCTCATTGTTGGAAACCAATCATGAGAAGATCTCCACAGGAGATCTTAATCTTGCTTGGCATATTTAATTTCTAAAGTGATTTTCACCAAATATTCTACTCAGAATCCAAGATTGAAGAATATATAAGAGAGTGATTCAAAGTTCTCGGGTAACCAGATTTCACTAAGTAGTGTCCATTCTTTTCATAATGCCAAATGACCTTATCCACACTTTCTACTTCGGGGAATACTTATGATTAGCATCATTTCTTCCTTAGAAAAATTATGTCTAATTAATGGAAGATTTCAACCACTTGAAAAGGATTGTCAGTCACCCACCATGATAGATTCAGGGAGTTTGTAAAGAAAGAGAGGGCGACAAGAGTGAGGTCTCGGTAGCCACCAATTATAATATACAGAGACTTTACTATAGCGGCCAATCCCCCGAGAAGGCTGCACCACAAAAAAAAAAGAAGCAGAACCACTCAATTTAGCTAATAAGAAATCCCCATCTGAATAATACCTAGTAATTAGCCGCCAACATTACTTCACTAATATGGCTTAATTAAAAAATTTTAAATTACAAAACCCTAGTTTACCTTCATGTTTGTGGTGACACAGACAATCCTACTTACCTTAATAAATTAATTTCTCCTTAGCTTTCTAGCTTACCAAAAACGTGCACTTAACCCATGAAGTTTCTTAATTAATGTCTTAGGTGGCCTAAAGAGATTAACAGCTTTAATAATGATTTCTCTCCCACCAACTGAAAACAATTTTGATTTCCATCCTTTGAGACGATTCTAAACTTTTTCACGAATTTGTTCAAAAAGAGAAACCTTACTTTTCCCCACATACCAAGGTAAGCCCAAGTATATTTCATATTGAAGGACTAGTGCAACACTTAGATGAAAAGTAATCTGATCTTTTAAAACTGAATCTATCGGGGCTAAAACATATTGCTGACTTTTTGAAATTCACTACTTGACCAGAGGCTTGTTCATAGACTCTCAACAAATGCTTAAGTCACTTACAATCTTGAAATCCGCTCGGGTAAAGCATAGGTTGTCATCTACAAAGAATAAATAGGAAATATGCAAGCAATGTCTACTGCACTTGATCCCACAAATGGCCCCAATGCTCTCCTCTTTGCAGAAGAGAAGATAACCCCTTTGCATAACAAATAAAAAGATATAGGGATAATGGATCTCCTTGGCGCATCCCCCTGGTAAGCTTTACTGGGTCTGTAACTATACCATTAATCAAAAAAGAAAAGGACATAGAGGAGACACACTACATTACCTAGTTGCACCAGACCTCAAAAAATCCTAGCTTACCCATTATGCCTTCTAGAAAACTTCATTCAATTCAATCGTAAGCCTTAGACATATCGAGTTTCAGTGCTAGACATCCCTCTTGAGATTTTATTATACACTTCAAGGAATAGAGACACTCCAAGCCAACCATAGCATTATCGGTGATTAGTCAACCCGGGATGAATACATTATATACTTATAAGACGGAAATCGAAACCCTTATAGGTTGAGAGATTTTTGGAATAAAGACCACCAATGTCTTATTGGTTTTTCCAATATCACCCTCAAAATTCAGGAACTGTAAACATGCCTGAGTAACCTCATTGCCAATCAACCCCCAGTATTTTTTATAAACTAAAGTAAGAAAACTGTCCAAGCCCGAAGCTTTGGTTAGGTACATTTAGAATAGAGCTGTCTTGATCTCATCTACAGTGAATAGAGCATCCAATATCCTGTTAGTAGCCTCTGTAACTCTTGGCGTAATACAATTCAGGGCCTCCTCCAACATTGTATTTGAATGACGTGATGATAAGAAGAGGTCAGCAAAGTAATTGAGGATGGTTTGGCAAATTTCAACTAGATCTTCGCTCCAAACATCATTGCAGTCTTTGAGCCTTAGAATCTTATTAACCTTTCGTCTTTGAAAAGCCTTATAGTGAAAATACTTACTATTTCGATCTCCCTTCTATAGCCATTGAGTTCGAGATCTATGGCACCAGTAACATTCCTCTTTTGCCATTAAATCATTAACCTCAGCTTCCATCACACAAAGTTCCAGCCAAATTGTTTCTAAGATACGCTAGTTTAGACTAGATATAAGTAATTATTTTTCTTTGAGCTCTCGGTTGTGGTGTCGTATCTGTTGAGAATTCCAGGCATGTAGCTTTCTGTTAATACCAGCCAGTTTTTTTCAAATCCAGTCCAAGGGTGAATCAGGCTGTCCTTAACCCTATGAGATGATATTAATACATTCAGTAGCCTCAGCCCAAGCTTCTTCAAAGTGGAAGCGGCAGTGCACTTAACGACTAGAGAACTGAACTTCCTTCTAACTAACCTCAAGCAACAAAGGTCGGTGATCAGAACCCCAAAATTTAGATGTTCAACAACTAAATTAGGAAAATGGTCCAACTAGTTCTTATCACACACAAAACTGTCCAACCGTTCTTGAATAAAAGTTCCATTGTACTGGCCTTTACACTAAGTGAAAAATGTACCAGAAAAACCTAAATCCTAATTGGAGCAATCATTCGAGGCCTGTCAAAAATTAGTCATCAAGTAGTTTGCCCTAGGTAAACCTTTCATCTTTTCTGTATTACACACAACTTTATTGAAATCCCCTCCAACAATCCAGGGTAAAGGAGAAATAGTTCTAAGATAACGAAAGAGTGTCTGTGTATGCAAACTGTTGGTTTTAAACCAATTACATAACCATAAAACATTGAACCATACATAAGGAAGAGAAAAATAAAACACTTAATTTTTCTCTATAACCATGAATCACTCTTCCATAACCATTCTATTTATAGTACATAAAAGATTCCACACAACACATCATCTTCACTTAACACGTGATGTATACACTTAACACCATCATAACTTAGCACATTAGGTAGACACCTCACACTATCATTACAAGTACATTAGTTAGACACCTCACACTATCATTATAAACACATTAGTTAGACACCTCAAATTATTATTACAAATACATTAGTTAGACACTTTACACCATCATTACAAATACATTATTGAAGTAAAGAAACACAAAATGATTTCACTTATTAAACTAAAAAGTTTCACTCATTAACACTCTTCCTTGAAACTTTTCTTAAAGACGTCTAACTTACTTCTTATCACATTAAACTTGCCACAAGAAAGTGCCTTAGTGAGTATGTCAGCCAATTGCTCTTCAAACCTGCAATGCATCAGCTGAACATCTCTATTCTTTTCAGCTTCTCTTATGGCATAAAATTTGACATTTATATGCTTTGTTCTCCCATGTTAGATAGGATTTTTGGCAATTGAAATGGCTGAATTGTTGTCACACTATAACACAGTAGGTTCTTCTTGCACATAATCCAAGTCTATTAGGACCTTTCTAATCCATATAGCTTGATTTGAAGTTACCGTTGCTGCAATATATTCAGCTTCAGTTGAGGATTAAGCAACTACATCTTATTTTTTAGAGTTCTATGAAAATACTCCACTACCAAGTGAAAAATATACCTATATATACTTTTAAAATCGTCTATGAATCCTACCCAATCATTGTCAACAAAACCTTTAAATTTTCAATCACTTCTATAATACAAAATGTCAAGGTCTAAAGTACCTTTCAGATACCTCAGGATTCTTTTACCAATACCAAGATGTGTCAGACTTGGTGAATTCATGAACCTTGAAAGTAGGCTAGCTGGGAACATCAAATCTGATCTAATTGCAGTCAAATAGAGAAGACTGTCAACCAAACTTTTGTACTGTGTTACGTTAGCCTTTGCATCACTATGAAACTTGAAGATCTTTTCATTTACAACAAGTAGAGTTGAAATAGAATTATAACTCTCCAATTTGAATTTTTTCAGCATGTCCTTTGCATACTTTCTTTATGAGAGAGAGATTCTATCATTGGACTGCTGCACTTTCATCCCCAAGAAATACTTCATCTCTCCGAGATCTGTCATTTCAAAATCCTGTAACATACTCTTCTTGAATTTGTTAATTTCATGAATACCATCACCAGTAACCAACAAATCATCTACATAAAGTGAAACAATAAGTTTCTTCCCATTGCCACAAGTTTTCACATAAAAAGTATGCTCATTTTGGCTCCTCCTAAAATTATTTTGGAGAAAGAGTGCATCAATTCTACTGTACCAGGCTCTTGGAGCTTGTTTCAGCCCATACAAGGCTTTATGAAGCCTATAAACTTTATCTTCATAACCTGCAACAATAAAACCATTAGGCTGCTCAACATAAATTTCTTCTTATAAAAATCCATTTAAAAAGGCTGATTTGACATTCAAATGAAAGATCTTCCATCCATATTGAGCTGATAGAGTAACACGTAATCTGATAGTTTCATGCCTAGTAACTGGGGCAAATGTATCACTATAATCAACTCCAGCCATTTGAGAATATCCTTTCACAACAAGTTTGGCTTTATGTTTGTAAATGGAGCCATCGGGGTTTAATTTTATCCTATAAACCCATTTGACACCAATCACATGTCTATCTTTAGGCCTTAAAGTGAGTTTTCAGGTGCCATTTTTGTTGATCATAGTTAGTTCCTCCTTCATTGTATCATTCCATTCTGTCAGCATCGAAGCTTCTTCAAAGCAAGAAGACTCATTCACAGTAAAGCTGCATTTTTTATAAATTTCAGGCAAAAACTTAGTCTTTAATACTGGAGAGTCAAATTCATCTTCTTGATCTTCAATATCATTTGCAACTTGATTTTTGTTATCAGTTGCAGTAGGAATGGTTGTCAACTGTGCTTACTTTACACTTCTTTGAACTTGATTATTTTTTCAATCCCAATATACAACCTCATCAACTTGAATATCTCTACTAATCACAATCTTCTTTGACTTTATGTTGTATACTCTGTAATCCTTAGATCTTGCTGCATAGCCCAAGAAAATTTCCATCTTAGCTTTATCGTCCAATTTGGATCTCTTGACATCTGCAATGTGAGTATAGCAAATTGATCCAAAAGTTTTTAAGTATTTGACAGTAGGCTTTATTCTGACCAAGTCTCAATTGGTGTTTTCCCTTGAACAGCTTTAGTTGGTAGCCTATTCAAGAGATACACTGCTGTATAGACAGCTTCAGCCCAGAAGATTTTTGGTAACTTCTTCTCTGCAATCAAACATCTTTCCATCTCCATAACTGTTCTATTCTTTCTCTTTGAAACTTCATTTTGGTAACTTAATGGAAGTGTATTCCTTTCCATTATCTGATCTCAACATATTAATCTTACAGCTACTTTCAAACTCTACTATAGCTCTAAACTTTTTAAAAACATTAAAAGTTTGAGCTTTACTTGATAAAAAATACACCTATGTCATTCTAGTCAAATCATCAATAAACAAGATAAAAAATTTATTCTAATTTAGAGAGGGAACACTCATAGGGCCACACAAGTCAGTATGAACAAGCTCCAACTAGTTCTTTACCCTTGTAACATTATCTTATGAGAAAGATTTTTTATGCATTTTTTCCAATTGATAGGCATCATATAAATCATCAATACAATTGACTGTAGGCATATCTCTAACTATACCATGGGATTGCAAATACTTCAATGCATTCATGTTGAAATGACCATATCTGTTGTACCATAATAAAGAATCATCATGTTTGGAAACAAGTGATGAGTGATTCACAACATACTAGAAAGCTATTATCACACATTTCAACTTTAGTAACTTCAGAATCATTTGAATCTATTATAGTGTAGCAATTATTTTTAAATGAATATGAATATCCCATTTTTAATAATTGTGCAACATTGAGCAAATTTTGATCCAAATTAGGAATTAACAGCACATCATGAATGAATTTTAGACCTTTTTTAGTGTAAACAGAGACCATACCTCTTCTTGTAGCCTGAACCATTTCTCCATTTCCAAGTTGGACTTTAGTTTTGTCAATCATGTCTAAAGAAGTGAACAAGTTTGAGTTTCTCGCCATATGGCTAGTACAACCATTATCCACGTACCATACATCTTTTGAAGCTGAATAACAAGTTTGAGTAGCCATGAATAAATGATCTTCAGCTTGAGGTTGCTCATTAGTGAAGTTGGCATATTGTACAAGTTGTGGTTGAGATTGGTTTTGCTTAAATCTGCAAAACTTCTCTCTATGTCCCCATTTCTTGCAATAATTACACTGAATTTGTGGTTTCCCCTTATACCAGCAATTTTTTGACATATGATTTGTTCTTTTACAAGTTGAGCAAAGAGGAAACTTGTCCTTTACTGTAAATTTAATTGAATTCCCATCCATTTTACCTTTTTCTTTTTTATCACCACCTCTTTTTTCATAATTCTGCTTCTTTTGATCCCTCTGGAAAGGTTGCTTCCCTTTGTGTCTTGCTTGAAATGCACATTCGGTCACATCATCCATTCTTATGAAAATTCTTTGTTCTTGAGCCTGCAATTTACTGATCATCTCAAAAATAATCAATTTCTTGATGTCACATGACTTCTCAATGTCAAATATTTTGGCTCAAATTTTTCAGGCAAGCTAATCAACATTTTCTCCATTACTTTATAATCTTGTACAGCCTCACCATAGAGCCTCATCTGGTTCACCAATGCTTGTAACTTTGAAGAATAATCTTTGACAGATTCATTCTCCTTCATTTTTAACATTTTAAACTCTCTTTTAAGATTCAACAATTTGACAGACCTTACTCTTTTACTGCCCTTATGTAAATTTTTTAGCTCATCCCATATCTTTTTGACAGTTTCAAGATGTATTATGCTTGTAAAAACATCATCTGCCAAGGTTGAGTGCAAACAAGTAATAGCTTTATCCCCCTTCAACTTCTCCTCCTCATGTTGTTTCATTTGAGCTATTGTGAGATTATTTCTCAATGCTGGAACTTGCTTATCTAGATCAACAATCTCTAATAAACCCAAAGACTTCAAATATGACTTTATTTTAATAATTCATATTTGATAATTTTCCCCACAAAATTAAGGAATAATAGAAGCAGTATTGCTTCCTGAAGCCATTTAATCACTCTAGGTGTTTAATCACTCACTTACAAGTATTTGAACTCTTAAAAATCTCAATATTTTTTTTTTTTTTTGCTTAAACCCCACAGCCCATAAAAACAATGCTCTAATACCAATGTTAGTTTTGAATCAATTACATAACCATAAAATATTGAACCATATATAAGGAAGAGAAAAATAAAATACTTAGTTTTTCTCTACAACCATGAATCACTCTTCCATAACCATTCTATTTATAGTACATAAAATATTCCACACAACACATCATCTTCACTTAACACATTATGTATACACTTAACACCATCATAACTTAGCACATTAGGTAGACACCTCACACTATCATTACAAACACATTAATTAGACACCTCATACTATCATTGTAAACACATTAGTTAGACACCTCATACTATCATTACAAACACATTAGTTAGACACCTCACACCATCATTACAAATACATTATTAAAGTAAAAAAACACAAAATAATTTCACCCATTAAACTAAAAAGTTTCACTCATTAACACAAACGTTGAGCTGCATCCGAATTTCTGCAGAGACCATTAAATCTCCATAGATTATGGGAAAGTTCACACACTTGGAAGTCAATGTGCCATCTCGAGAAAGAGATCAAACTCACTGAAACTGACTCTCTCCACAGTAAACCCGGACCCCTACTACATTTTAATCTATCCAGTACTAGTTTCCTAGCAAAGCCAAGTTTCACCCGAAGAGAGTCCACGTGCTGATGATACGAGATGGTTTACATTAAGAAAACTAACTCGAGACATGCTTCCTGCATATGTTTTTGCAATGTTCAAAATGTCCTGGGGTTGCCCAGTCCTCAAATATTCCAACTGAAAATTCTCATTGTGACTGGCAGCCCTGCCCAAAAGTAGGAGCCACCCATACAGTAGAGGAAGAGACTGATGAAGACAATACTGTAGAAGAGATATCATTGTCAAGGTTAGAGCTCGATTGCACCAAAGGTGAAGGATCGTCAATGAATTCTAAACCATCAAGACTCAGCCTCCGGTGATGATAGAGCACCAGACCACCTTTAAGTTTCTTATCAGCAGTGAAAGTGTGGAAGCGAGACCCCACTTTATTCTTTGTTTCTGACGGTTTTATAGTTAAGTCCAAGGTAAGTTAAGTATCTTTGTGGGAGAAGGAAGATGTGTTTCGTGACTTGACCATATAGGACTTTGTTTTGTTGTTAGGGGAAAGGGCGTTGGATGGGGAATTAGGTGTTTTAAATTCAAAGGACTTAGAAAGAATTTGACCTTTAGTAGGACTCGTGGCAAGTGAGAACGAGGGCTGAGTATTTTGATTAAACTCTGAAACTAAATTCTCTACATAACTAGAGAAGGGGTTATGCATGGGCTCAATAGAAGAGGATACTTCCTTCGACACATAAGCATTGGATACATGGCTGATATTTGTGCATGCGGAGCATGTGATATTAGGATTCTTGGTGAAATCATAGCCCGCAACAAAAGGCATTACGACTGTCGAAGACACATGGATATTCTGTACCTCCACACATGCAATACACACCACACATCAGTATCCATATCATGTTTAGGGTTAGTTTCAGAGGATAGTTGAGGGATGCCCACATCCAATGAGTCATGATTGCTTGTGGAAACTTCCATCTTTGACTCACTGGTAATTGTCTGCATTGAGAGATTCGCTGGAGATTCCCACAGTTGGAAGAGATTATTTCCCAGTTTTCCTTGCACTTGATCAGAAATTTCATGCTCCGTCAAGGAAACATCCCTAGGCTGACAGCATTATCTCCTGAGGGATGTTGCTTGCGAAAAATAGTCTAATCATTGACTTGGTTGGAATTTGGATTATCAGAGGTGCCTCGAAGTCTTTTTGAGAGATGAGAATTAGCAACACCAACCGGACTCGCACAAATGAGGGGTGTGTATATTGAAGAAGGATTGTCAGCCATCTCACTAGTACAGTAGGGGCATTCTTTTATTGGGTGGCCAAGCCTACCACATCCAAAGCAAATATCATGGAGACGCTTATAACGAAGAAGGATAACCACCATTTCCTCTGAACCATCCACTTGAACTCCCAGGATCAACTTTAGAGGGACAGAAATATCAATATTAATTCTGACACGGAAGAATCGCCCCCATGCAGTCTCCTGAGGCCGCCTTGTCTACTTCTTCCATACGACCAATCATAGCCCATATTAGCTTACGTGCCTCATAATTCATGAAGAAAACCGAGACATTATGAAACTGAACTCAGAATGAAACATGATTGAAAGCAAGGTTATGAAGTTACCCTAACCCTTGTGGAATCTCCAAGACCATAAGACTATTGTCAAAGCTCTAAGGGCCTCCTGCTAACACCCTCCTTTTGTCAATATCCGATTGGAAATGAAACATAAACATATTGCAGCCTAGCCCTACTGATTCCAATGTAAAAGGATCAACTGTCTACCGGATGAGCCGAATGGTTTGAATAAAATTCTGACGATTAATTAGCCCGGAGCATAACACCTTATCAATAATCGACAATGCCAATTTATCCTCACCAGCCTTACGAACAAAATGATGAAGAGAAACTACTGGAATTGAATAACCTTGCAAAGCAAGATCACTGCACTTTTTTTGCAAGAAATTTAAGATCCATGGAAAAAGCTGCCACTGCTGGACCAATATGAGATCTAACTTTTGCAAGTGAGCAAACATTATTTTCCTTCTATTGAAAAATTAACAAGCACCGTGTTAGTATTAAATTTCAATAAAACTCATTAAATTCGGAACCAATTAACACGTCTACATAACAAATAGATCATGGATTTAGGCCTTTTAAGATGGCCTAGAAGTTGTATAGTGAATGACAATCAAGTTCTCTTGCCGGCGGCCTACCTGGGCTGCAATCCCTATACAAAACCCAATGACAAAGCCCAATCTTCGTTCAATAGCTTAGCTTTAGAGTTTCAGACCAAAGCCTTGACTCAGTTACAACTTTCAACCATGGACAATGACACATAAGTAATTACAGCACTGAGATTTTAGATTACGTTAGAGATTCTCCTTACTACACCTATCCGTTTGAAACTTGCCACTGGCAGAAGCTTTTGCCACGGTAGCATAGAGAGAGAGAGAGAGAGAGTAAAAGTGGTCGTAGCAGATGAATCATGGCTTCTTCGTCATCTATATCTCTATCTCCGCCACCTATAATCCCCTCAAGCTTCAAGCCAAAACCTTGCCATTTTCTTAACGCCCAAACCATATTACTGAACAGTCCCTCATCAGGAAAAGCCATCTATTTTCACATAATTCCTCAAAAAAGAACCAAATTTTGCAGAAACAATGCTACTGCTTCCGGAGAGGCTATTCCTTCAGGATACGCCCCCCTTGACAGCTCTCAAGAGATAGTGTCTTCAATTGGTGATGATGGTTCAGCCGCCATCATATCAGTTCTCTACTTCATTGCCTTCCTTGCTCTATCTATTCTCACTATTGGGGTTAGTTCACCTCTCTTGCACTGTGTCCACGTCATAACGCGATAAAATGTTGTCGTTTTAGGATTGGGTATTTGTCACATTCACTTGTTAATTCGTTAGATAATCGTAAGCCCATTTGCATTGGTCAAAAGTGCGATTTTGGGCTGTGGGTTGATCCTAAATCCGGGTGGTTCGTTGTTGGGTATGCAGGTAATCTACATAGGAGTGACAGATTTCTTACAGAAAAGGCAGAGGGAGAAGTTTGAGAAAGAAGAGGCGGGTAAGAAGAAGAAGGGTGCGAAAAAGGTGAAGGCGAGAGCCAGGGCTGGGCCAAGAGGATTTGGGCAAAAGGTTGATGAATACGACGGTGATGATTGATAGGTTATGCAGATTATTCCGTGTAAGCTACTAATCAATTCCCTTTGTAACCCCAGATTTTTGTTCTTCTCAATTCAAATGATGATTGGAGTGGGATATGTAATCTGTTGATGTTTATTCTTAACAGAAATGAATGTCAATTGCCACTATGCCTGGAATCAATGAGCCCCGTATTTTAAATTTTAGATCTTCACCCTTCAGTCATGCACCCACAAACCACAATTGGAAAATTAAGTGAAAAGTTCTTCTACACAATAAGTCACTTTCAAAACTTTTTTTAAGTATTTAAAATTACATAATAATCAATAGTATAAAGCTTTATTCGGCTAGAAATGAATAATGTAACATTTTAAGTTAAATAATGCATGAAGCTCAATATATAGATAGATAGATAAACTGAACGACAGGTTCAAGCTAGAATGAATTGTGCAGGTTCTTATCTTAACCTTCCCAGATTGAACTGTTGCTGAATTAATTTCGATCGGTGACTAAAATGACGACAAAAGAAGTAGATAAGGATGAGTTAATGCTTCAAAAACGTGCTTGAGGTTCATAAGTATTTCCTGCTAGCATCTTTTCATATGATGACTTTTATCTTTCAGTTTGGTAGAGGAAGACTTTTATTCTAGTTCTGTCGCCATTCTTTTTACAAGAAAAGAAACGCGATCAACATTATCAAAACATTAATAATAGCAACATGGCATTATGGAGAAGGCAGAAGCACTCAAACAACTTTAAAGAAAATTGTTCTTTTCAAGGGGAAAGAAGTCAATAAGCATACAATACACGAAAAGAAACTTTGGCCTCACCTAATAATAAACATAAACAGCTCTCCACATGGCAACATTTTTGTACAGTCACGTTATGATATAAACTAACCCTCAACATTAAATCATTCTTTTTTACACCCTTCAAAACCGGTGTCTCATGTTTTTATCTCCTCTCTGCAGGGGCGGGCACCAGGTGTACTCAACATCTGAACCTCATCTTTGCTCGAACTCTATGTATATAAACTGTAAAACTACAGAATGTACACTTTCCAAGTACAACCAACAACTTTTATTTTCGATCAACTCAGTACCCATCTATTTCAAGATGGATAAGAGTGATTGATCTAAAATACAAGAAGAAAGAAAGAGGAAAAGAGGAAGCTCACACTAGCCTCAGTTAGCTGTACATACAACTTTCTTTACTATCCCAACTAAGCGGGGTTTGGAGACTGAGCAGCAATTCTCCTTTCTGCAGACAATTCAACAGACAAGTTAGAGAACTCCAGCAAATGGAAAGAATTGACATAATACTCAAAACATGAAACTTCCAAAAGAAAAACATTACCATACTATAAAGCCAACAATTTACCAAAAGACATGTTATCACCAACTGTTGTGTTAAAATTTGCAAGACACTCAATACCTGTAAAGCACCCTGGATGCCTTTAAGAAATGTAAACTGGTATAAAACTAGAAGTCAATCATCAATGACCAATAGGTCTAATCTCCAACCAGGGTGCTTCACCTATATGTTAGGTCATCGGACGAGATGATGATTTAGTAAATACATTTTCTTTGATCTGTACAATAACTTATTGACACGTGTAATCTCATATGCAATGAGAAATTCCAAGGGAAAGGATGCATACCCCCAGCAGCAACAAGTTTCTCTACACGCGCAACAATATGCTTCCCATAGGTGTACTTCTTTAAAGCATTCAAATGAACTTTAATCCGTGAAAGGATCAGCTCGCGTTGTTGGTCATCACAAGTCTCCAAAACTTTTTGTACAACATAGTTTGCAAACTGATCTTTCATCATTGCCTGCAAGTCACAGATTAATAATACTAAATAGATACTAAATCAGGAAATCAAGAACATAAAACCACCATTAAATCTCCTTTCATTGAAGATGTGCGAATAGAGCTAGGTTAAGAAAACCAAACTACTTGAGAAGCAGATACCTGATACTAATTTGAAAGCAAGATCAAAGCTTTCAAGTCTAGCAGTCAAGAAAAATCCTATTTATTGAATACTAGACATAAATCCAGCTATCTGGTAAAATTAGGCACCAGCTAGACAAGATGAAACTTAAAAGTCAGCATTGATTTCCTTGAATCTTTCAGTGCCCATGAGCAACTGAATTTTCAGCTCATTAACGTTAGAAAATTTTGAGGAAAGAATGTGAAATAATTTTTTGTTTTAGCAAAATGCATAGTCATGTATTTCAACTGTAATTAAGTATAAGACCAGAGGTACGTGACACACCTGAAGAGGCTCATTTTCGTCGGTGGAGCCAAGCATTTCATTCACCAGTAACTGGCGTTCGCTGGGGCCACCAAAAGTTAGACACTTCTCCACAACATTGGACGCAAACTTCTGCTGACTCATTTGAACTATCTTCCCAGCAAGCTCTTCAATTATGATAGCGCGTTCATGAGGTTTTCCATGCTCCAAAACGTGCTGTTAAATGAGTTCCAGGAATCAATTGATGTATAAATGAGAGAACTATTCTACAGATTACACCACAGATTCATGAATCTTAGGTCAAAAGGAGTAAAACCTGAAAATATAAGGGATAAATAGATTTTTAAAACTCCATAGTGGCCATAACAAAGCAGTGCATATATAACTGATCACTCAATGTTGCGAAACAACACAGAATTCCCAATATTAAATAACATAACATGAAACTAAAATGTATATGGATGTTATAACAATGATAACATTGAAAAAGATTCCCCACATTTCTAGTAAAGGTTACAAACCTGAACAACATAATTGCCATATTGATCCTGCGCCAACATGCTAACAGATCCTAAAATCTCATCCATAACCTTGCTCTGCGTTTTGGGGTCCTTGCAGTGCTCCAGGACTCTCTGCCATATAAAACAATAATAATATAGAAACCATTTCTTTTAAAGAAGAAATCAAAGTACAAAAAGTAAGTAACAAACTTTCTGAACCTGTATCACACGACACCCATAAGGATGGGTAGAAAGGGTAACAACTTGATCGAAGAATGTGGTGACAATAAATTGGATATTGTCCTCTGGAACACATTCAATACACTTCTGAATGACATGGTTTCCATTCTGGTCACGTACACAGCGCATCACTTGACCATCAAGCTCTTCAACCATTTTAATCTTCTGATCAAGATCAACAACTTCGATAGCCTGAGCAGTTAGACAAAGCATAGAACCCTTAGTAAATCCATTTCAACAATCAATCAATCTTCAATCAATTTACATCAGTTCTTTGATGGAGCTTGCCGGCATATACTCATGTAATACAAAAATTGCACTCAGAAGGATAAACATAAAAAGAATTACAAGACATGAGAGGGCAAAATCGAAACACACTCTGGTTACAAACTAATGATACCTTCTGGATCACTCGACAACCATACATTTGAAGGCTAAGGGTTAAAACATGACCAAAAAGTTTGCTTGCCAACTCTCTTCGCTGAGACAGAAGCCCATGCTCAAAAAACTGTTGACATGGAGAAATTTTACATTACATAAAATTTAACGAATTGTACAGAAAGACAACAATTAAATTCAAGAAAGCACTTGTAGATACCTTCTGAATGACATAATTACCAAATACATCAGTCATCAAAGCAAGAGCTTGGGGCATGATTTCCTGATAAACCATGTTCTTCTCCTCCGTTGTGGCTGTTTCAAGTTTTTGTTGAATGAATCGGCTACCATACTGATCCACACTGCTCATACAGAAAGGCAGAAACCAATTCAGGGGGGCAGCTTAATGATGGAGCAGAAATGATCTAAGAGCATCGCATACCTGAACTCAACGACATGACCAGCAATTTCCAAAAGTTCAAAACACTTTGTTTTGTTGCTCTTGAACTCTTCCAACAAAGAGGACCCAAAGCTCTCATCCATGCTAGCATCCAAATGCCAGGGTCCCATGACACCCCCAGCTAAGTTCCTCATCCCAGTAAACCGCAAGTTTGGTTCATTGTGTCTCATAGGACTCCCAGGCCCAACTGGGGAGTTTGGAATTACAGGATTTGCCAAAGGGCTTCCTGGATAGGACATGCCAAGGCCAAATCCAGGACTTCCACAATAACCATGATTAGAACCACCAGATTTACTGCCTAATGGAACACCATACTGAGATTTCTGCGGTGATAGAAGAGCTCCGAGATAAGCTTTCTGGAGTTCAAGCATATTCATGTATGAATTGCCAGGGAAGTTCCTATCCATGGAGGGATCACTAAGAGCTGCAAGTGCTGCATATTCGGATGTCCTCATGTACTGAAGATACATTGGATCAACAAAGGGGGCCTGAAGAGCACCCCCTGCCATTTGGCTTCCCACTCTATTGAGATTATGTGATTCAGAAGCAGCTGATAGATTTTGCCCAGAAGAAAAACCTCCTCCAAGCACTCTTGAGTCAATTCCAGCGACTCCCATAGCTGATGCTGCAGCAACATTTTCATACAACGGAGGCAGATTACCAGTGCCAAGTTGGCTAGCCATGACAGAAGCCAAAGATGGATTAAAGGGGTAACTACCAAGACCATAGTTTGGCAGACTATCCACATGCTGATACTGAGCAGTCAAGCCACCCCCACCATTAAGGGTGGAGGTAGGAGATCCTCTCAAGTATGAGTTGCTGGTAGGAACAGCAGATTTTTGCAATTCGACTTGCCTATCAGCTATCAAGGACAAATTATTCAGGTCTGACCCACCTCCATTGCTCTTAGCCAGGTCAGAATAAGAAAATTTTCCTGATTGATGAGCAGGAGGCATATGTAAATGCCCAGACTCAGACTTCTTCATGTATTTATTTTGCTTGATATGATTCTGGCCGCTCTGCATGCCAAACAAATAATTTTGGTGATTTTCAACATCTTGTTCAATCTGTGGCGGTAATTGGTTATCTTCATTCATTACACCATTTATTGACAAGTTCATGCCCGACAAAGCAGCTACAAGATCCTCAGACTCATTCATTCCAGATGAGACACCAGAAAATGAATTCTGACTCGTCATACTTCTCTTTTCAGAGGTTCCAACTCTCCCACCTCCAATAGGTGTTGGACAAGGACTAGGAATTCTGGCAACAAGTTGAGGATCAGGAGTGGTACTTCTTGACAAAGAAGCACCTAGAGCAGCAGCATACGTATAAGACGAGGAAGGTCCAATACTCTGGACAGAAGATGAGCCTTGAACATTTGAACCAGATCGTAAACTATCTGTAGATTTCAATTCACGCCTCAAATTAGCAATTTCAGCTTCAGAAGAACCGATGTTCTCAATGCTATCATCAAAAGTATTACAGCTAGCCGGACGAGAAGGGTGTCCTGTGAGAGGGGTTGTTCTCCCCAAGTCATCCTGTACAGATATAAGACTAATTTAGCACTTATTCTTTTTTAAAGAAAAGACAGAACCAGATTACGATTTGAAGTAACAAATCATCAAACAACTTTAGTAATTAAAAATAAATAACTGTGCAACATAAAATTATAAAGCTAATGACAAGAGCTTGGACTTTTAAAAGTTTGTTACCATCACTTAAGAAGGAAAAAGTTGTAACGCAACAGAAGTATCAGGCATTAAAAGCCTCAAGTCTAGATTTAAAGATAACAAACACAATCAAACCTTATATATCAAAATATATACCCCAACTCAGTTCAACTGTAGTCAAACATCTTGGCTAATCAATTATCGCAACTATGGAATTTTAAAGTTTAAGCTTTTCATAAATTTTGCATTTTGGTCATAACATAAAGAGATTTCAACTTGTACAAAAATTGCAATTTTGTGACCAATTATTATGTCAAAGTATGAGATCTCACAGACATTGGAGACCACAGTGCATTCAGACACCATGCTGTATGCTTGATACTGGGGGGAAAAAAAGGCAAATGTGTGTGTGTATACATATATCCAAGAAAAACTTTGTTCAGACTGTCCACCAGTCCATTTTTGCACTCCAGGCAAATCTCTGCAATGCAGTTATAAGATATTTCCCAACATCAAGAGAGAATGAACTACAGACAAAAGCATATTGTGACATGGCTACCTGAATGGCTGTAAGCTTTAGATAGGAAAGAAAAAAGGATAAGACGAAGGCCACTTCACAAGTTCAATCTAAATCCCATGCTAACCGGTTAAATATATAAACAGGATTCAGTGCACAAGATTCCAACTCCAAATAATTTATGGACTTGACTTACTGCCATTATTAATTCCACATGACTTGATTGCTACATACAAACACATTGTTTGTTTGTAAATACTCTATAAATTGTAGGTTTTAGCATCCATAAAAACATATTTATGAACACAAGTGATGCAAAGTAATGTTTATGAAAGAAAGTACAAACATCAATATCACACAAAAAAAGAAAGTTCAAAAAAGCACAAATAGAAAGGAAGGCAAAACAACTTTGTACCCATCCATGACACTCATCAAGAAGCTGTTTCACTGCAATTGGGGAAACTAATAACGTCTTGCAGTTCAACAAAATGGGAATGCCAAACATAATTGTAACTCTAGCCCTCAGACCTCATATAGCCAGCTTTCCAATTCAGAGAAGATTTAAACTAACCATTTACAGTGTTCTACATGTTAAAAACTAACAGGAAGGGAAAAAAAATGTTAGAATATACAACCAAAGGAAAAAGTGGCCACAGATAATGCAAATTACCAACAGATAAAACAGATGCCGCAAATGAACAAATACCCTCACAAACAAGCTCAATAAATTAAAGGAGCATTACAGTAAGTTTTATCAAAGTAATCACCTGGAAGATTTCAGCAAGGCTCTTCTGTTTGCTCCCCAGTCCTATCCCCGACAAGCCAATGAGTCCATCACCACCCCAATCTGCTGAAGCGTGGGCTTTCTCGTGTTCAAGCTCACTCTCTTGTTTCCTTGAATCAAACCCTGGTGGCATCGAAAACAAAGACCTACCGCCACCATTATCAGCTCCTCTATTCACTTTCCTCCTATCGCCCAACCCACCCAACACCGAGCTCTCTCCTCTCAATCTCTGTGAAAACCTCCAATCCTCCTTTGAAAGTAAAGGAGGTGGAAGCCTGGGGTTCAGATTCACATTCGAATAATAATATGAATAATAAGCTGGATCAGACCTAAGCTCCTCCTCGGATAAACCACCATTGTTATTTCCAAATTTATCCCTAGAAAGGTCCGAGAAGGTGGTGTTACTAGCACCAAAACCACCGCCAAATAATCCGCCAACTGCACTAAGTGAACCCTCCACAGTTGGTGGTGCTGAACCACTCCTATACAAGTTAAGCTCACGCTCGCGATCATCGGCCTCTTGCCTACGCTGTTCGAGCAAAAACCCTATTTCCTTCTCCAAATCATCACCAAAGGACCCCTCGCTGTTGCCTATCATTGGTCTCCTCCTCAATTCGGATAACATTCTCCAAAAAAAAAACTAATTGATCATAACCCTCACAACAAGCTCTAAAAAGAATGACCACCCAGATGCAAGAATCAAGCTACAAGCCCTAAAACATTCTCAAAATGAGAACTTTCCTTCACATAACACCTAAACCCCATATTTACACCCCACCAAAAGTTCAACCTCAAACCTATAAAAACCAAAACTTTAACAACCTAAACTAATAAGAATCGTATCCATATCAATCTAAAACATAAAACCCAGATAATTAAACAACAAACAAATATTAAAGATGAATTTAACTTGTCCTATAATTGATTTCATAAACTAAAGAAAAACCAACACTGGTGCAACATGTTAGAGAGAGAGAAATCGTTGTAAGAAAACAAAAGAAACAAAAACAGTGAAGACAGTGAGCTGAGAACAAAGAGGAGAGAGCACTTAAGAGATTAAAACCGGCGGCGATTGGTTCTTACAAGAACCCTTAGGGTTTTGTTCCTATTGAAGAAGGGGATTAAATACACAGTGATAGTAAAAAAATAAAAATAAACTTTTAATTATAAAATCTGTTTTTCTGAAATCCAGAAAATTGAAAAAGAAAAAGAAATGTGTCCTGAAAATTAGGGTAAATTGACCAAAAGATAACCGACTGATGTTAGATAGAAATTTATTATTTTTCAATTTTGTCCCCCTGAGCAAAGGAGAGATAATGATGGTTTGATTTCCTCTTGTTTTAAAAGGGGAATCTGTGACTGACACGTCATTTCTTTAGATTCGCTGTGCCTTCAGGAAGAAGAAGTTTTCTTTTTTTTATTTTTTTTTCTCTTAACTAAAAGTAAAAACAGCTACGCAGAGTACAGGTAAAATATCTGAACTACCCCCTCCTTCCCTCCACCCTTTTTTGCTTTTTTTTAATTATTTTTCTTTCACTTGTTAGGTTTCATATCTATTTTTTCACTGGTTAGATTTTCTGCTTTGTATTTCTGTTATACAACTACTTATGGTTCTCTTTTTTCCTTTTTTTTTGGGACATTTTATAAAAATAACCAATCAAATAATTCAAAAAAAAAATATGATGATGAGTTGAGCCAATTCTCACCTTCTTCGAGATTGTGTGTATATATATATATAAAATAAAAAATAATTCAATAAATTACATAGCTTGCCGTATAAAAATTTTGTAAACACATATAAAATTTTGTAACATATTATAAATTATACAAAAGTTGGTTAATTGATTAGACAAAACCACATAACAATGTTGATTACCATATGAAAATCTACATAGCTCATTATATCATTTTTTTTTACATATAATAATGCTACACTGTCAAATATTATTTTAAAATTTTTATCTAAATGATGTGTCGAGCAATTATTGAATAATAAAATAGTATAATGGATAATTTTAAAAATTACACCATTTTATCACCCAATGATTACTTAATATATAAATTTGGGATGAAAAATTTAGAATAATATTTAAAAAGTGTAACATTATTGAAAGATAAAGAGAGATGGTCTATGGGGGATGAATGTACGTGGTGAGCAATAATGCCTCGTGGTACTGTCTGATCAATTCACAACTTTTATATAATTTATGATGTATTACAAAATCTTAATACATGTTCAGTAGCTCTTTATATAATTAACTACCTAGCTTGCTAAATCATTTATGTATAATATATATATATATAATTTTATTGTAAACCATCTGTCTTTTCTAAAAGCCAACATATATCATAATTATTTTTTTTTTAAATATTTTTAAGTTGTATAATGTAATATATTACTTTTTTTGCGTATTTTAAAAATGTGTAGATATTTACATTAGCAAAATTTAATTAATTAATTGAACTCACAATGTCTTAGTCATAACTCATTTTGAAAGAGTTAAAATATTGGAACTCATCTTATATTTATTATTTTATTTCCGAAATTTAGATATATGTGTTAATAATTTCGAATAGAGTATGTAGTTACTCTTCGTCAAACTCTAACCTTGATCTTTTATGGAACTCTAACAATTAGCTAAATCTAGTTATGGAGGCAGCTAGATTTCGCTTTGACACAATGAATATAATGGCATGCATAATCTTATATCCAATTAGCTAAAGAAAGAAACCTAATGACTTGTTACCGAAACAAGTTGTTAGTGCCTTAAGTACCTCATGTTTAAAACAAAACAAAATGAAAAATACTTTGCCAAAACAATACTAAGTTGCCTCGATTGATTATTAACATGTCAAGGGAAATGGCAATTAATTTTGCACTTGAGCATGATTTTTTTTAGGGAAAGCATTGTGTGTTTTATCTAGTTTGAGCAAATTGTTAAAAATGTTAGGTTTTGAAAATTATGTGTATTTGTATAAGTAAATTATAGGAAATAGACGCAATTTATATCAAATCAACGCAATTAGAGCTTAATATCGTTAGACTTTTTACCTTATCAATTGAATTCTTACTTTTTTTTAATAAATACTCAGTTAGTTATTTTAGTAAAAAAAATTTACTATTATTTTTATCATTGAATAATGACCATTTTCTTTTCTACAAAAGCTAATTGAGTATTTACAACAAAAAAAAAGAGTAGAAATTAAATTAATATATATTAATTAAATTATGGACGAAATTAATATTCTCGTTATAATTTATATCAAAATATATAAGCTAATTCTAATTGAAAATGTTAGGTAACTGACATCTTGTTCGACCAAATTAATTTTGAATTTTCTTCACGAGTTTGTGGTCTCTTTAACAATCGGAGGGGGTATTAATTGCTTTTTAAAAAAATGTCAAGTAGTTAGATGTTGGCAAAACAACCAACATCAAATCGCCAACTATATTCATATCATATATACCAAGGCAGTCCATATCCTATTATTTTATGATTTTATGTAAAAATTATTGTTCTTGCTATAAAGTTGGGAGTGAAATGAACACATCAGTGGAAGAAATTAATAAATTTTTATATATTGGAGGAAAAAATGAAAATGAGAGAGTAATGGAGCATCTTGATATAATAATAATAATAATAATAATAATAATAATAATAATAATAATAATAATAATAATAATAATAATATAAAACAATTGCAATTGCTATACTAAAAGCACTCTCAAATTAATGAATCGTTGAGAGCCACACTCATTAATCAAACTCATTAATCGCAAAGTTTTTTCATTTCTCTCTTTTAATTAGAGAGGAGAGATTTTGATTCCCCTCAAACTTTTATGGGATATATATGTATATATTTGGGATAATATTGAAAAATAGACCTAACTTATATCAAATTTAAAAATTTTGAAACTTAGATAACTAATGGTATTGCAATTAGGTTAAATCTAGGGTGAGACCCCATATTCGGAGAACAAAAAGATGTTAAGGAAACCGTTACTTTTTCTAAAAAAGAAAAATGGGTATTTCAAAATTGTAAAGATAAATGATTCAAATAGTTAATAAAAAAATGTTATGAAGGTTACGAAATAGAAACTTTAAAGAATTAATTTTTTTTTTTTTTGGTATTTTGCTTCTTAAGCTTAATTGCATAAAAAAAAAAGCTTTGCAAAACAAACAAAAATAGAAAGTGACCATCTCCTAATATTAGGTTATAAGTTTACATGCCAACAATAGGAAATTTCTTTTTCTTGGGGAAGATTGTGTGTTAGAAATATGTTATATGATAAGACGTGCCCATTCGTACGTATTATGTATAAATATATATAATATTACGTGAATGGTCATGCACGTAAAAGAGTTTTAGGTTTTAATTTGTCTACATTTTATTTTGCTAAAAACCTAAAACATCATTAATATTTATTTGCATTTAAGCCTCAAAACATGTTAATGCTCACGTGCTTATGCCGTTGATCCAAAACCATAAAGCAAGACCTAGACCTAGTATGTGAAATTGCATCCATGGGAGAATTAACATTTTGATATTACTAGCTTTTAATATCTTATTTTATCAATTTAGGAATTATATATATATATATATATATACACACACAATATAGGCATAAATGATGGGTTAATTAAATATCTGTTTTTTATTCATATATTGGCACATTCTATGAATTATTTATGATGGGGGTCAAATGTGATGGAGATAATATATATAAGTGTTGTTGCAAGTGAGGTCAACATCAATTATGATAACAAATTAAAAGTAATTGAGTGGTTGTGTTTAGTCATCGGAGTGGGCTCTTTCTAAATTCTACCTTTGTTTTAAATTTGAGAAATCAAAAGGAAAATAAAATTATTAATCAATTGACCTCATTACAAATTTATATTATATACGGCGAAGGATATACATGTCCAACATCAGCGAGAGAGACTTTTAATAATTGAGAGAGAGACTTATTACATGTTATTTAATTAAAATTTTAAAATGAAATTTTGTCTAGTGTATAAGTAATGATCAGAAAGTGCTTGAGCTAAAGTTAATTATGTCTTTGGTCTTTGTATATGGTAGGCTTCTTTTCGACCTTTCTCCTCGTCATCGTTATCTTCAACTTCTACTCTCTAAAATATATTACTTTTTGTCTTAGAAAACTAAAGTGTACACTATTAATGGTTATATCAAATTATTCACTTGCTTCAATATCAGTGAATGAAAATTAAAGAATGTGAACCTAAAATTGAGTTAATTTAAAATTAACGATTGAAGTTTGTTAGTGTTAGATAAATAATGGTTAAAGGTCACATAAAATAACTGCAAAGATGTAAAAGAATATGAGTTATAATAGTTTTTGAATCTATGTTTATTCTGTCGAGCTTTCAAACTCATCAAGGAGAGATATTAAATCTATTGGATTGACGAATTGTCAAAAAAAAAAATCTATTTTCTTTTATGATTTAGCTTGCCTTTTTATAGGTGTTGTAAAATTTTGTAGTAGAATTTTAATCTAATTAGGGTAAGTTATTTCATTCTCCCTTTATAACACGTCTTAAGATCATTTTTAAGAAATCTTATGATTCCAAAAATCTCAAATTTAAGTGAATTTTTAGATCTTCATCAAAGGTTCTTAGTTCAGTGTTCTTTTTTGTCAAAGAAATGTGTTTTATTTTTACGAATTATTGGTGCTCTGGTTAGTTTCAAATAATTTGTTAGATTTACAACGTCTTTTGATTTGTTTTAAAATAGGACCAACTATATCGAAAGATACTAAATTGTTTGAGATTTATAAGCCGAGTTGGATTTTAAACGATGTGAGCTTTGAGCTTAAATTCTATAAAAATTAAAAAAAGATAAAATGAGAAAATGATTTTCTCTTAGACAATGGCAAGAGTCTAAATTTTAATCATTGGAGATACAACAATAAAAAAATAGAAACAACAAAAGTAGAACAATATAAACAATAAATTTTGTTAGAGAAAAATTTTAAACTGCCCCTACGTGGCTCCCTCACTCCTCTTGTAAACCTCCAAATTTAATAAAAATATGGACTAACAATTATTATAAAGATTAATGTTTTTCCCAACTCTTTGTATTAATAGTAACTACTTTTTAGTTTCTAAATTGATCTCAAATTCGACATAGAATATTGCACCCATTAATCTCACATGTTTATATTTGGAAGGTAAATCTATGTATAACAAGCAAAGTAAATAACCAGGCCCAAAACAAGAAATGTGAACCAAGACCAATAATAATTGGACTCATTTATGAAATAGTGTGGCCCAAAGACCATTCATCAAACCTCATCACATGATGGTCACAATGGCAGAAAGAAAAAGTCCAAAAACACATCATGTAATGAAGCTATTTGTATATATTTGATGTGTCTTTGGACTCTTGGTGGGTGGTCATTTTCAAAAGAATGTGGCTATTTATAACAATTCGAAAGCTTACCTTTTTTTTTTTTTTTTTAACTTGGACGAAAATGTGTTGGGGGAGCGGGCAAAAAGGAAGGCACGCGACAATTAACAGGAAAAAAAGAAATCAGATTCCAAAATTTAGCATTATCTTTCAGCTTTTCTAAATTCTCTCCAGTCTCCAGCACCTTTTTTTTTATTTTTTTTCTTCAAAATTCTCATCTTCCTTAATTTGAATTTTGTGACTTGCACAACTTTTATGAGGAGCCTTCAAAATAATGATGATAACTTGGGCTATTGGGTTAAATAGGAAAGTTCTTAGAATTAGCTTAAATTTTGAATTTATTATTATTTTTAGCTACAAACTAATTCACTATTCTTTTGTAACTAAAACTTTTAAAAAATGAATACAATTTTCTTTTTTACATATTTTCCTTTATCATCTCTCTTACGTTTGCTTTAAAAATTCCTCCAAAAAAATTATTGAAAATCGACTGCACACTAAATTCATTTTTATTTGACAAACTAAAATTAAACACTTGAAATCAGGCGGTTGACATTGAGAGATCAACGGCACATTCAAAATCACCATCACGTTGCATATTTTCATAACCTTAAATTTAATATCATGAGTGTTAATAGATTATTGTTTAGTATTTGTAGTGTAAAAATTTTGTAAGATTTTTGTGTAATTTAAAAAAAAAAAAGGCATGATATGAGCAAAATAGCTGTAAAATGTGAAGAATGGGTGTTGTAGACGACGGTGTATAGCGGTGAGGGTTCATACCGCACACCCACTGCAGGACGCTCATAGGCCGCCAGATGTGCACGCCTAAGATGTGCGAAAATGAAAAAAGATATATATATATATTTTTTTATTTATTTATATAATTTAATTATTTATTATATTATATTATATTTAATTTATTTATTTAGTTATTTTAATTTTTTATTAATTTAATTTAATTCATTTAAATTAATTTTTGTAATTGTATTTAATTTATTGAGAATGTGCAACATCTAATGGCATACTAGAATGCTGCTAAAACCTGTATCTAGCAGCATACTAGTGCATTAGAATTTAGAATGCCACCTGAAGGCGACTTAAAAAATTATTTTAATTATATTTTAAAATTTTATTGTGTTTAGTTTATATAATTTATTTATTCTATTTAATTTAGTTTATATGCTAAATAATTAATTTTTTTTAAAGATTAAATAAATTAATTTTATATACATTAAATATACTAACTAGATAAATTATAATTAAATCCATTAAGTATACTCTATAAATTAAATTATACATATTTTTTTAATTTGTGATGATTGCTATTGTCCCACAATTTAAAAACAAAAAAAAATAATAATTAAAAAAATGATCATGCAAGTGCGCAGCAAAAGCACAAATGCTACATGAGGGCGTTTTTGTTTATTTGTCAAAGTTTTAGCTTAAAACAAAAAGTTAAGAATTATTTTGTAGCTAAAAAGATAATACGACTAAAATTTGAACTATTTCTAAGAATTTTCAATTAAATAATATGATAACACGCAAGAGTTACTCGTATTCTCACTCATTTGTTAGGTCTCATTTCTTTATTTTTAAACTTTTTTTTTTAACTCGTTAATATATATAATATTATTGAATAAATTATTAATATTATATTCTAAAACTATTGATATAGAATCAGGTAGACTATCGAGACGCTACACTAGATAATTCTTGTGAGGTACACTTGAACCTACGTCTCTTACAAAAAAAGATATGTACAATTTTATTATAGGAGACTATTCTTATAGTTAATATATCTACTTCTTTTAAAGATGAAGAATCCTCCTTAATACAGGAGAGATAAATATCTTTACGTATAAAAAGTAAAAATTATCCATACACATAAAAATTAAATTAACCATCATATTAATGCTAATAATATTCCCTCATTACAATAGAGATTAAATAAACCACCATATTCATGCTAATAATATTCCTTAATTACAAACTATTAATATAGAATCATGTAGATTATTCAGATGAAGAGTCCTACCTTAATGCAAGAGAGATAAATATCTTTACGTATGAAGAACAAAAATTATCCCTACACATAGGGATTAAATAAACTACCATATTAATGCTAATAATATTTCCTAATTACAAACATTAGCCCTTTTTTAACTTTAACGAGCTAAAACAACAAAATCATCAGAGACACTAACACAATAATAAGAGTTAAAATAGTTTAAGATTGAGTTATGGTATTAAAGTTGAATAACTTTGTAAGTCCGAAAGAAGCTTGAATGCTGTTGGATATAGCATATCACTAATTCTAAGCTAAACACAACTGCTCATGAGTTGTTTGCTCCAAAAGCATAGGTTATATGTCCTATAGTAGATGACTTCAGTTGTGGGCTCCATAGAGTTGTTGGCGGAGGACATAAGTGGCAGTGTTCGGTGGTGGCTTGATAGAGGTTGGCAAACTCTCGGTCAAGATTCGACGGGATCGGCAAAATATTGGTCAACCCAAAATCTCAACTAGAAGTCGTGAAGATTTTGGTCAAGGAAATAGAGGAGTCTCAGTGGCAACTAGGGGGACTTAGTGGTAACCAAAGTAGCTTGACAGAGGGCGAGAATGGTTTATCGCATGCCAAAAAACTCACCTTGGGCCAAAAGAGAATGGCATAAGTTGTGGAGGCTCGATGACAATCAAGAAGACTATTGGATTATTGCTTAGATTGGACGAAAATGGTAAAACAGTAGCCCAAAAAAAAAAAAGAATGACCAAAACTCAAATTGAAAGCGGTGAAAAATTATATATATATATATATATATCAAAATGAAAGAGAAAAAGAGTATTTTTGGTCACGAGCCAATGATCCTCTCTCTTATGAAGATGGGTGGGTTTTGTGCTAAGTGTAGCTAGGGGTTTTAGTTAGAGGTTTTTTTGTTACTCCCCCGTTCTCTATCTATCTTTAAACTTCGTAGTGTTATAGAGGTTTATTTCTATTTCTATGAGATTGGATTTTTCTGTTGTAAAAAAATACATAGTTAAACTAAATTATAATTTAAATCTAGGCGAGTTTTAAATTTTTTTTTGGACTATTTAGTAATTTGAGAAAAAAGAAAAAAAGTGTGCTAATGCGCTTTGCATGCATGCACGTGCACAAACATAAACGAAATGAGCACAATTTCACTCAATATTATGAATAGATTGTGGGGGACTAAAATTTAAAAATACCATTCAAAGAACTCCCCCGATTTATAAGCCAAATTTTTTTTTTCTCTCTCTCTCTCTCTCTCTCTTTCTCTCTATAGAAAATTAGAAAATAATCCCTATACATACACTCTCCTTTCAACTTTCGAAAGTCTTGTGTTATATATATCTTACAAGTAAAATCTACCAAACTATTTCGAGCTACATATATATATATATATATATATAGAGAGAGAGAGAGAGAGAGAGAGAGAGAGAGAGAGAGAGAGAGAGAGAGAGAGAGAGAAAAGGTGAAGGGATTATTGACGTAGCCATAAGAAACATTATGAAAATGGAGTCATCATTATGTTGGATTTGCAAATGAGTCTTAACACTTTTAAAGCGTGCCACATGAACAAGGATCACTTAAGGCCATCACGATATGCCCTTTAGTAATGGACGACGACAAGATCGGGGAGACAATAATAAGTGGGCACCAAAATTTTTCTTTTTGATCTGTCTCTCAAGAACACAGCTAACAAAGACTATTCCTTTTATTTTTTTCTTTCTTCGTTGGCATCTCCAAAAACCAAAATGGGGCAGAATTTAAAAGATGGGAATAAGAAGATGCTTTTGGTGTCTTTCTCTCTTTAATTAGCTAGCCTTTATTCTTTAAAAAAATAAAAATAAAGTTACACTTTTTAAATATAATCTCATAATTAATGAATCATAAAATTATGTAACTTTTAAAATCATTCATTATATTATTTTAGCGCTAAATAGTTATTTGATGTATTATTTAAAATAAAAAATTTAAAATATATAATATTATTCTTTTTTTTATATAACAATTAAGATGCTCACTTAATGAATTAAGTTTGTCTAAACTTTTAAAAATATTTTAATATATATATTATATTAAATATGGGTGGTCAAAATTTATTTTTTTTAATTTTTTTAATCAATCATCAATCGTATATTTATATTTATTTAAATAAGAATTTAACTTAAGAGAAGATTCTAATCCTTTTTATAAAAGATATGATGGTACCGGTGTTGAAATAAAAAAGGTGACAACTCAGCCTCTTTGAGAAGGAAAATCATTAGATTAGAGGTTGGAATTAGGGCATATTTGGAGGTGGCGCATAAAATTATCTTTTAGAATAAGAAAATGAGTTGAATATTGTAAAATTAGAAGTTTATTTTTAATACCACTTGTCTCTGTTTGCCAATTTATTCGATATTATTTTAAAATGCTTTTAAAAAAAATAATTAATATTAGTAAAATTGACTATAAAAATAAGTTTAACATATTATCGATGATATTATTAATAGAAGAATTTTAAGTACTTTAAAACAAATAAGAGTAAGAGCCTCTTTGGTATTACTTTTTCACACGCTAAAAATAGTTATTTAATATCAAAAGTTTTATTATTATTTTTTAAAAGTATTTGGTTGTAAATTAAAAAGGAGTATAAAATTTAAATATTATTTTACCTCTATTAGAATAATTTCATATTAAAATTTTTTTCAAAGTAAAATCTTATAGTTCTCTTATAATATAATTTAAAAAACTTGTTTCTTAAAGTAATTATACGTATTCCCCCCTAAAAGTTATTAAATAAGAGAGTTGTTAATCAAAACTTATGAGCGGTAAAATCTAGTTTTAATTCAGCTATTAAATAAGAGAGTTGTTAATCAAAACTTATGAGCGGTAAAATTTAGTTTTAATTCAGTTTGATCTCAAATCGAGCCGAAATTAAATTGATCGATTTAAATATAAAAAAATGAATCAAATTAGAATTAAATTGCTCGGTTCACATATAAAAAAATTGAAATGAACTGAATTTTGATTTTTAAAAAATTTTTAGTCTACTTTATATATATATATTTAGTTTGAATGAATCCGAAATTTAAAAAACAAATTCAATCAATTTTAAATAAATAAAATCAATTAATAATCTAATAACTAAACCGAAGAATCGTACTATAAATTTTTTATGTGATTCAACTAAATCGATATCAACATCTACTTAAATGATCTCACGGATCCTTTCAATTTAATTAAACAAGTGATACAAGTTGACTTTCATGTAAAAAGTACCGAAGCCTTCATATCTAGCTAGATATACTTGTCCCATCTCTCCTCAGCATCAAATTAATTTTTAGAATCTAACACAATCTTCAAAATTAGACCTTACATGTAAAAAAAAATTAGAAATCACAATGAATGTCGACAATAATCCGAATATGCTAAACGCCACACTCACAAAGCTCATCATATTCCATTATTATAATAATATATGTATGATTTTTATCACAAGTTTAAATTTCGTGTAACAAAAATCGATCAATTCAACCTAAACACGTTTAAAATTTTCAATTCATATAGTATGAAATTTCTTAGAGGTTAATGTTGTGGGGGCCCACGTACGCGCCACATTACAACAAGACAGGGTTAGTGGGCTACCCTTACTGGCCTCGTTTCGGCATCTTCGGCCTTGTCAGGTGTCTCTTTCCAGGCAATTCATAGTTTTACCCCTTCAGCATTTTGCTTCTGGCCAACGCGCCTCCGCGGCCACGTGGAAAACCTCCTTCCAATCATGCATTGCCACGTTATATACCGCGTGTCTAGTCTTTTGTCTTCAGCCTTGTGTGTGTGTGTGTGTATATATATATATATATATATATATATACATATGACCGTCTCTTTGCTTTATTCTTCAGACCTCTCAAGGTCTTACTTTTAACGAGTCTTTGAAAGTCTCCAATAATTCTTAACAGATGTCATCGCCGACGGCGGCGTCGTTTTGGTGCTACAGATGCCTCCGCATCGTCCACTCTTTGTCACAATTGGACGACACCACTTGTCCGCACTGCGACAGCGGGTTCATAGAACGAATCGAAACAGAAGTTACTAGAGAGTCATCAGATGATCTCAGCCGTCGATTTTTGTCCGGTCAAAGAAGTTCCCGGCGAAGAAGCCGCCGTAACTCCCGCCACCAGCAGCCTGCTTTCTTCAACCCGGTCATTGTCCTACGTGGCCACAGCAGTGAAGAGGATGACGGCAGCTTCGAGCTTTTCTATGACGATGGATCAGAGTCAGGGCTAAGACCTATACCCGAAAGCGTACTGGAGTTTTTGATGGGTTCAGGGTTTCATTTATTGCTTCGTCAACTTGCCCAGATTGATCTATCAGGATTAGCGAGGCCGGAGAATTTACCAGCGTCAAAAGCTGCCATCGAGTCTATGCCATCAGTTGAGATTTCATCAAGCCATGTAAGTTCTGAGTGTCACTGTGCGGTGTGTAAAGAACCATTTGAGCTTGGAGTTTCTGTGAAAGAGTTGCCATGCAAGCATATTTACCATGCAGATTGTATTTTACCATGGCTAGCGGTGAAAAATTCGTGCCCGGTTTGCAGGCACGAGCTGCCTGCTGAAGAAGGCGATGGAAATTCGGTGCAAAGTGGTGAACAAGAAGCAATGATGGGGCTGTCTATTTGGAGATTGCCAGGAGGTGGGTTTGCAGTGGGGAGATATAATGGCCGGAGAGTGGTCGGACAGAGAGGGTTATCGCTTGTATTTACTGAAATGGACAGTGGGTTTGATGAAACAAGGGCTTCTTCGTCGAGGATTTCGTTGGTAAGAGAGGGTGGTGGTGGATTTAGAAGGGTTTTTCGTGGATTAGGATCATTGTTCAGGAGATTCAGGGGGAACAATAATGATGCTTCTTTGAGGTCTCCTTCTGATTTTGAAACTCAGTCTGATAGAAGCGTTGCAGTTGAATGAACTTTTTGTAGCGCAGTTTAATTATACTTTCATCATTGTATATCGCATAAGCATCCGTGTTTTAATTAGCCTCTTCATCAACCAAGATATTCTTTAGATTTGTAGCATAGATAATTAAGTGATTCAGTTTGATTAATTTGTTGTTTTTGAAAGGAAAATAAGTTGTGTAGAGTTTGAAGACAAACTTGGGAAGGTGGTTGGACTTTTGGGCAGAAGAATATTAAATAGAATTTGGACATTTTATAAAGCTTTTCATTATTCTTGTTGTAAATATATGGTTGTTAGCACCTGCGTTTCTCTACGGTGATCTGTCAATCATATATTCCCTTATGACGATTGGCATCTCAGAATCCTGTAAAGCTTATTGATTAATGTACAGCACGCTCAATAATTCCATTTAATTTCAGGTTTGCATTTGTCATGCTTCTCCTGTAGCCGGGTGTTACAAAATTCATTAAGGTGGTTGGCTCATCCAAATCTCTGTGTTGACTGTCATGCCCTGCTGAAAAATATTATACATTGATAATCTGTCTAACATTGTGCCTCCATCGAACCTTTCAAATTGGCATTTTTGTGTCCCATGTTCTCCCATGCATTGCTGAAATGTGGCAATTTTGTCAGCTCGAAAGCGCACAACTTTAATTTACGTACATCGCATGTGCCCAGTTTTTGCTGATAAGAGGCGACTTCCCTTTTCCCCTCAATTTATTGCCACCTTTTTTTTTGTGGCTGATAAGAAAAGTTGGAGAATAAATCAAAGAAGCAATAATTGCTTTAAGGAGATTGGAATGCTATACTTATTTCTTAGTGGGTCTTGGGAACTGCTTTAACCATTTTTAGTAGCTTATCTTATTTATTAAAGAGATTAGTGCCTATATCTGACGGAGAATGAGTCACGTTGCCAATTCTCCTTCAGTTCAAGTGGACATATAATTAATCTATATATAATATTGGATACAGCTGTGTTTTAAAACTGGTGGGTGGGCGGTTCGTAAAATTGAATAAAATATGGGCCAGCTGTGTTTTGAATTAAGATTTTAGCGTGACATGTTCAAATTAAAGCTAGCTAGGCTGAATCAAAACCGGAGAAGCTAAGCCTGAGAAGGTTACAAGTTTGCGGCACCGAAAACGCAAGAAACTTTGTCCTTTGCACCGACCAAACACTGCATCATCTATATTGTCACGATCGTCTGTCCGCATACCCGGGCGGCCCGGCCATGCACACGCAATTGCTTAATGTTGAAGAGAGAGCACCTGGGACTCCGCAAGTTGGAATTCACTTTGGCTAAATCGGATAGTTGTTTTTTTTAGTAACTAAATCGGATAGTTTAATTTGGATCCTTTTGCCGACAATTCCATGGCTTTACTAACTGAAGTCAGATCATTTATGTGTACCAAATAAAGTAGAGATTTACATAATTGTCTTTTAACTTTAGTCAAATAAATACTTTAATTTTAATTAAATTTAAAATATTTATTTTAATGTAATTTTATTAATTTTTATAATAATTAAATAGTGAAAGGGTCTTTTTATTTCTATTGCTGTGTCATAGGCTTGCAAGGCTTATATTTGGTTACCCATGTGTTCTGTATGTGGATTATATTTTTATATAATTTTTTTAATAAATAATTAAGGAGATTTTATTACTTAAGCCAACAAAATACAACAGTCAATTAAATTAAGATTACATAAGAAAACATGTTAATACATAGGAAGAAAAATAAAAGCACAAATCATCACTTATTAATAATGTTACGTAAGCATTGATCGTTTATAGTATTTAGATATTTAATTCATACTATATCTTTAATGTTATTAAAAATTTCATTAACAGATGGAGATTTATTTTAAAATACAACTTGGTTGCGCCTCCCTTTATATGAAGTAAATGGATGCACAAAGAGCAATTCTTCGAATCCTGCTTAGGATAGATTTGCTTGTAATTTTTTTGTAAAAAAAAAGATATTTCTTATCTCCAAGTTGCTGGTCGCTGGTTGATTTGACAAGCTTATAAGACTCTTTTTCAGATATTCCTAAAGAAGTTGCATTGAAAAAATAGATGTTGAACTGTTTTACTATCTCTACCACAAAATAGACAGTCGTTTTAAGAAGCTAGACCCCATTTTGTAATTCTCCCTCTAGTAGATAGTTTGTTCTGCAAGGCTAGTTATGAGATAAAACTATATTTAGGAATATGCTAATTACCCCATAACAACTTATACCATCAAACCTCGGGACCTCTATTCTTCAAGTATTTTCAAGCACTAGAAATTAAAAATTGTCTAATTGAGTTGCCAGTCCAAGTTATCCCATCTTCTTGGTTAGGAGAAATATAAAAATTATTGCGAATGTATTCCCAAGTCTGAACGATTTTCCCATCTAAAAGGTCAGGCAGGTTCCAATTCTCATGCCTCCAGATATTATTGACCTTAGCATCACGAGGAACATCTGATTCACTAATGTTCACCAGTGGAAATTTCTCAATTAATGACTCCCCGTTTATTCATGGATCCCACCAAAAGAAGAAGGAATTTCCATTTCTGATGTATGCTATACTACTTAAGCGCAAGTGCACACTATCGTATCAAGTAATATAGGATTTAAGTCTAAGTATCGATCCCACATGGACTATGTGATCTAATTCTTCAATCAATTACTAAAATTATATCTACTTAACTTTTATTCAGAAAAATTAAAATCTGAAACTGATTTTATTAACCTAATTCTATTAAATTAAACTAAACCTAAATAGCAAACAAACAAGAGATATAAATTCACCGAAGGATAATAATCTAGGGTATAGACTCATCCCTTAGTATTTCATTGGATTCATTAACCACTTAGTTAATCCCTTAATACCAACTGATTGACTTAGACACTAATGTCATCACAAGCCTCTGTCAATGGTCAAGTGACTATATTACACATTCTAACAATCACCTATATGTCTAAAGTAATCAAATCAGAATGTAATTCATTAAGATTAAGTCTAAATTATACCATACATGCCACTTAGGCATATGTCTATCCTAGATGGAACTCATAGTTATTACCCTATGATCATGCATCAAACTACTATAGGCTAAACACATGAATCTTTTTGTCAAGTTTATTACGGTTCCTCAATCATTCATAATATTGGTCAGATATAATGAAAGCAATAAACACAAGATAGAATGAATCAATTATAATAATTAAGTTCATAAACTAAGAATCAATGAAATTCAACTACATACTAGGTTTACATAGCCTAACTCTAAAATAACAAGTTTAGCTCATCATAAAATCAAAAGTATCTAACCAATCTATGAAGAACAGTAAGAACAAGAACATGATGATAAGAAAAGAGAAGAAAAATCAATCAAGAAAACGTATTGGATTGCTTCTCTCTCAATCTTGACTTGAAGCTTGAATCTGATCTTAAATTTTGATTTCTTGGCTTTGATATTTGATTTTGTGTTGTGAATTCTTTCTCTCCTTTTTTTGCCTCTCCAAAGTCTGTGTATTTGACTTCAAAAGAGTATTTTTATTGGTATGAGAAACTCTAAGGGCGATGGGCTTCAAATCCAAGTTGAAATAGAAGAGTTGAGAAGGGCTTTTATATGTCGCACGGGAGCCGCGGCACGAAGACCTGAAAACATGACTTTGGGAAGCCTAGTTGGTCACCGTGGCGATGAGTTGTGGGCTTCCCGGCGCTCAGCTACTGACCTGGGTGCCTGGTACTCAGTCATGGGCGCTTCGGCGCCCAGTTCTAGTACTCTTTTTATATTTTAAGCGTAACTTCTTTGTTTTACTTCCGATTCGTCTCGCCTTTATTCCTATGGGTCACATTTTCCATCGTGCATCTATTTATGATAAAAAAAATACAATTAAATTGCCAAATAGTTATGATTTAGGAAAAAATATGAAATTTTGTTACAAATCATACTAATAATTTCACGCCCCTATCAATTTCCCAATTCATAACTAAAATACTTTTTTATATGGCTCATTTGATTCAAAAGTTTCCTCAATGCCCAACTATAATTTATTTGCTTTGCAATGCCCTAAAAGCTTAACCTTCTCAGCTTATTGTCAATTACCTATCTAGCCCAAAAAAATATTTTAACAGCTAGCAGATCCCAAATATATTTTGTAATTACAGATAGATTCCAAGAGTGTAATGGTTTTATCCCAGACCTCTCTCCTTTTTATTTTACAAACTTCAGACCAAGCTATTAAACCACCAATCTGAAGGTCATGACTATGCTATAGGAACTTTTGACACTTCTTTTTAACTTCCGTGATGACTGCCTTTGGAAGGACAAAAATAGAACACCAATAGACATTTATACTCATAAGAACAATTTTAATTAATTATAATCGTCCTGCATAGCTTAGAGACTTGGTTATCCAACTTAAAATTCTGGAGGTTATTTTACTAATAAAATCCTGACAGAATTCTTTTTTGAGTCTTCTAGAGATTATGGGGACCCTCAAGTATTTAGTTAGAAATTCACAAAGTTGAAACTGTGTGAGCTGCAAGATAACATCCTTAATAGGGTCGGGAACACTCCAAAAAAAAATATGACTTTTATGAGGATTTATCTGTAGTCCAAAAGTTTTAAAAAAGTCATTTAGGATTTTCTTGAATTGACCAACAGAGCTTGTATCATTATGAAAAAATAGGAATAGATCTTCAGAAAAGATCAAATGGTTCAACTTTAATCTCTTACACCCTTTATAAAAAGTGAACTGTTTATTCGGAATACAAATCAAACTCTTACTAAGATACTCCATTATAAGGATCAATAATAGAGAAGACATAGGGTCCATTTGCCTTAACCATTTCTTCCTTAGGAAAAAACCCTCAAGGCTACCATTCATAACAATAGAAACATTGTAGATCTAACACAATGTATAATTAGCCGAATAAAAGAATAAGAGAAAGTAAACCCCATCAACACTTCTTCCAAAAAGTCCTGTGAAATCAAGTCATATGCATTTCTTAAATCTATTTTAATAGCACATTTAGGTATCCCATTCTTTCTATTATAATCCCTTACAAATTCATAAGCCAAAAGGACATTATCTGTTATCTTTTTGTGTGGGATAAAAGCTGATTGGCTAGGATTAATCAAGTAGTAGACTATCTTCCTCAATCTGAATGTGATTATTTTGGTAATACATTTATATAGAACTATACAACAAGCTATTGGTCTATAATCTCCTAAGCCATATGGGTTCGGCACCTTAGGAATAATTATGATAACAGTAGCATTAATAAGTTTATAGAACTGACCTGTAAAGAAGAAATGTTGTACAGTTTTAGTTACTTCTTTGCCCATGACATGACATATTTTTTAAAAGAATAAGTTGTCAAACCCATCAGGTCATGGAGCTTTATCACTATTAATTCTAAATATTGCTTCTTTAACTTGAGCTGAAACTGAAGCATTGAGTATATTTATATCTTCTTCTTTTAACTTAGGGCATGCGTCCATGATTGTCTTTTGGATAGGGTTTCTGTTTCTTGTATCCTTACTTAGTAAGTCTTCGTAATAGTTTACTGTTGCATTTTTAACAGCTTCAAGATCTTGCCAAAATTTTCTAGTATGATCTTTGATTGAAGTAATTTTATTCCTTGCTCTTCCCAGCTTTACCATATTATGAAAATACCCAGAATTTGAGTCATCAAGTTGAATCCACCGAATTTTATATATTTTTCTAATGATGCTTTCCTATGTATAAAGGAGCTTCCTTAAGTGTTGATAGATGCATATTTCCTCATCCTGCAAAAACTGGTTGAAGAGGTTTGCAAAGAATTCAACATCTTCTTTTATTTGAAGATCTTCTAAAAAACATCGGAGTAGTAATCTCTATTTAGATTTTTTAGCTCAGACTTAAGAAATTTAAGTTTAGACCATACTCTAAACATTGGAGAGCCATGAACCTCTTGTTGCCAAACCCTTTCAATAATCTGCAAAAACTAAGAGTGGGAGCACTAAGCGTTAATGAATTTGAAAGGAACTCTATCTGAAGAGGCAACCCTATAAATATTCACCATAAGAGGGGAGTGATAAAAAATTCCAGTTGGAAAAACTTCATACTCAGATAACTCCCATGTGTCTAACCATTTATTATTAATGAATGCCCAATCAATTTTCCTCCAGATACGGTGATCTCCAAATTGATTATTGCATCATGATACCTGCAGCCATAACTTTTTAATTTAAATAGCTCGAGGTTGGATAAGCATTCCTTAAAATGGTTCTACCACACTGTCACTAATCCATTAACCCCTAATTTCTTTATTATTACTAAGAATTTTGTTGAAATCCCTTTGAATCAACCAAGGGGTTTGGTTAATCCCTATTTCAGCGTTGAGGTCAAGCCAAAGGATCTATCTATCTTTAGCACTAGATGCCCCATAGACAATAGTCCAAAATAATTCTTGTACATTAATCTGAACTTTACAGTGTTTGAATTGCCAATGCTTTTTCAAGACCAACACATTGTATTTAGCTGGGTTGAATGTGATCAAAATCCTCTCTATATCTAGGCATTCAACATTATTCTCTAATTTCCAATCTTTTAAAGTCAATTTTCGCCAAACAAAATCAATATTTTCTTGCTTAACCCTTGTTTTTAACAATCCCACAAGACACAATTTTTCTTCTTAATTAGAGTTCTTACCTCTGATTGTTTGCATGGGTCATGGAGACCTCGAATGTTCTAGCTTGCAATCATTTTTTCCTATAAGAAGAACTATAGTTCTTTGTGGCACGTCGATCATCTCTAATTATTCCCACCTCATGCGTTAAGGCTATAGTCTTTTTGAGATTAAACCTCTCTACTGCCTGGATACCACTTAGAATTGACTCAGCAGCATTTAGGGCATGATCAATTTTATCCTTCTTTATAACTGAACTAGCCTGTTTTGCTTTATCATTTGTTGTAGCATCACTAGCCTAATTTTTCTAGATCTGAGATACCACCAATAACTCAGCTCCTTTAGAGATCTCCTTAGGGTTCCCCTGATAAGAATTAATATCTTCATCACCATCTCGACTGTTACAACCATCATCTTTAATTTTCATACTTGTTTAAACTTTTTTCCTACAACACTGGTCTTATCATCATGCCTCAATTGTTTGCATTTGAAGCATATAGTCAATTTCCATTCATACTCCCCCATCTGCATTACCGTATTCCCCAACTCAGCATATAGATCAAATTCACCTTTTATATCCATCTCTACTAAAACCCTTGCATAAGCTAACTTGTTCTATTCAAAGTGCATTGATCATAATACTTCAATATTCTCAAAGTACTAGCAATTCTACTCAAAATAAAGGAGCTCCAAAATTCTCATGGTAGCCCCAAAAATTGTACCTAAATTGGCAATGATCAAATACTAGCTATGTCCATTTTCATTCTAAGCTTTCAGATTTTAACAATTAGGGGGTGCTTATCAAAATTATTAAGGCCATCTTCAAGGGCTCTTAGTTTTTTATATTAATTCTCAAAATTGAATAAAAATAAACCATTTTTAATAAGATGAATCAAAGCCAAACTATATCGCCTCCATTGATTCATCATGAATGTTTGTAGCTGATAAAATTGTGAAGATAATCCATACACACAACCAATCAAATCAAATGTTTTCATCTTTATTCTTCTTTCCTCAGAGTGAAATTTAACCACTTTTTTGCCATTACAGATTACTGGCATAACAAATTACAGTTCACTACTAGACGCCCTGAATCGGTTGTCAGTGAACAAAGAGGTCCACTATCGGTCAAGGGTGGGATTGTTGTGTCTTTCTTACTTTTTAGCATGGATCAACTTCTCCTTGCTAAAATCATTACTTTCATTCCTTTCACAATTGTCAAATTCAAGGCTCAGGGGCTTACTGGTGGTCTTCGGCTGGGATTGAACGGGACCAGTCTCTTTGACATCTTCAACTTCTGTCGAAATGTTATCGAGTTCAGGCACAGTGTTAATCACAATGGCTAGAGTAAACCCATCTACAGTTGGAGTTGTTGTTGCCACTAGAGTAGGATCAACCATTTGCAAAGGTGACATAGAGGCAACCTTAACCACTGGAGAAGGATCATATTCAGCTGCAAGATTTGTGGGCTGGTTGCAAAAGAAAGAATGTTTAATCTTGATTGCTTAGTTGTAGAAGACGATCTGCCATGTCTCTTCTTCTCCATGGGAAACGGCGTGTTTTAGCAAAGTGCTAACATGCGTCAAGAAAAAAATCAGCAGTTACATTCGTTATTCATGATATTTTTATATTTTATAAAAAGGGACAACCACTCAATTACTAATTTGTTAAATTTTTAAAAAATTATGAGAGAGTTTCAAGGAAAGTAGTCAGGAAAGCAAAGAGCCTTTTTTTCCTTCGCGAGACAATTCTTTATCATTGGCAACAGATTGTTTCTCTTCTGGGTTTTGTGAAAGGTTTCTTCATCTCACTTATCTAGGCATCCCACTTTTTAAGGTTGTCCTTAAAGGTAGCACTTACAATCTTCTACCAACAAGGCTTGTGCTTGCCTAAAAGAAAGGAAAAATAAATTGTTATCCATAATAGGGAGAGTCAAATATTTTTTCGGGGTTGTCTAGTATGCTTCTTCATAGATTTTGGCCTTATGTACTTATTATTCAATTGCAACATTGGTCTAGGAGCTTCATTTTTATTAGGGCGCACGATTATCGCAAGCTTACTATAATTTCTTAGGATTAAGCTTGTAATTCAAAGCATGAGGAAGGGCCTTAACCTTCGCCAGTTAGATAATTTAAATAGGCTTTTTTACTTAAGTTTTTGTGAGATATGCAATACTCAAACTCTCGGAGTTCATTGTATTAGTGCATTTGGTATGATTTCTTATAAGGTGACTAAAGCTTAATTGTATTCTTACATTTGTCCTGGGTAATAGTTACTTTTGGTTTGATCGTTGACTTGATGATCCTATTTTTCCAAGAGATAACTTTTGTAGCTGGGAAGCTTTCTTGCCGAGTTAGGGAATGACATATCAAATGGCCACTAGAATTTGCATGGTTCACTTTTTGCTCTCTTCCTGACTCTTCAATACGCGATTAATGATGTAGTGCTGCTGATAAGGGCAAATTTATCATATATTTTTTTCATGTTTTTATTTTGATATTTTATTATTTTATGAGAATAAATGGCTATTTATGTGCATTATTGTTATTTATAGGGACTTGAATGAAATTTAAAGAAATAGTGCAAAAGGTGCGAAAACAAGGACTAAAATGCAAAGTTTTCAAAGTATGAGTCCATCGCCCTAGCGCCATGAGGATTATAGCCCCAGCTCTGGAACAGTGATCGAAATAAGAAAAACGACATGTTTAAGTCGTATCTGGCTCCCAAACACCAAATAGTCACCGCACCAGCGATAGGCCAGAGCCCTAACACTAACATCCCACCACTCCAGCGGTGAAGCCTTTTTCACGCGTCGCCCCAGCGACAACTTCATAGCGCCCCAACGGTAGCATGAGTCCTAATCCGACGAGAATTAAGATTTTCAAGCTCATATCAATCCCTGTAAAAAGTCACTCGTTCCCAACCTTTAAAGATCATCCAAGAGCACCCTAGAGCAATTCAAGAGCAATAAAAATATAGAGCATGAGTATTAGAGAGTAATAGAAGTTTAATTGAAGCAACTTTAGAAAGAGATTCAAGGCGTTCTTCGGCATCAAAAGTACATTAGGCAGTGCAATTAGAAGCAATTCAACATCTATATCGATTTGCTATTAATTGTATCATGATTTATTATTATTTTTACTGTTATTTTTTGTAGCTATGAGCTAAACTTATTTTTTAGGGTTAATACTTGAACTCAATATGTGTGCTTAATTGCCATATCTTTTTAATATTTACTAAACTTAGTTCTTTGATATTCAAAATTACTTGATCTTAATGCTTCAATATATCTGACCAATATATGGTGAATGAATTGGTAATATTATTGAAAAACTCGGAAGAGGAATCATAATATTTAGACCTAAGTAATTTGATACATGATTTTAGAGTAACATTCAAGTTTCAATTTAGGATAGGAATATATTTAAGTGGCATGTATGATTAATAAGACCTAATCTTAATGAATCTTAATTTATTATAAGTATCATAGGAATATAGGTATTTGGTAAATTAAGGTATACTTGCATGACCTTGGAAGAGACTTGTGAATACATTAGTATCTTGATCAATAATAAAGACTAAGGGAGTTAAATATTAGAAGATTAATCATTAGAAAGCATATTGAGGGATAATATTAATTATAGGTTTTCTCTATATTGCTATCACCTAAATCTCTTTGCATTGTGTTTTGCTTTTATATTTTCTACATTCATTCTTATATTTTTATTTTTCTGAATAATTATTAGGAAGACATAATTTTAGTAATTGGTTAAACAGAAGAAATTATTCCTGTGGGTTCAACATCCAACATATTTAGTCCTTTTAATACTTGTATACGATAATGTATACTTGCACTTAATTTTAAGATATAGAAATATCGTATCAGCTGCTTGGCCAGAAAGAGTGTCGAGATAAATTAGTATGGGCTTCATCTCGTGATAAGAGTTATCTTTTAGGGAGAGTTATGAATCAGTTCAACCTAAGCAGTCTTATGAATCTGCTTTTATCTTGCATTTAGTAGAGCTTTATCCCTTCATAATCTTAGCTCTTTATGTGGCGTTTGCTTCAAAACCAACTCCCTACTGATAAGATTTTGTAGGGCCATGGGATCTATTGTGTCTCAACCTATCTTCTTTGTGAGACTCAATTTACTGCAGAAATAGTTAATTATCTCTTTGCTAGTTGTTCTAAGCCCGAGATTGTTGGCATTAGCTAATGTCAAAATTCTGCACCTCTATTTCATTGATTAAATCGTTTATGAATTTGTAAAAGGAGATCAAAATAAGGTTATCATCCCTTAACTTTACTATTTATGGCTTCTTACCACAATTTACTTGCTATACTTTATTTAGAATTGGCATAATAAGTTGTGTTTTGATGAGGTACCCCTCTTCAGGAATTGCAGTAAAGCTAAATGTTTTAAATATTGGCATTAGCATTAATTCTTCTTAGGAACCAGGTTTTGCTCTAATATTAATTTGTAGGGATTTTTTTTGTGTGCACTCTAAATAAATCCTATATGAATATGGAAGACTTCAATCACAAGCAAATAAAAATAAGAACAAGATCACCATAAAAATAAAATAATCATACAATCAAATTATGTGGTTTAACAATAAATGTCTATGTTCATAGTGAATCATGGGATTCTAGCCTCTCTTATTAGTTCACAAAGAATACATATCATAAAGATTTATTTCAATAGATTATCAAGAAATGTAATGAATAAAGAGCTCTTAAAGGATCTATTAGTACTTCTTTCATTCACACAGAACTTGAGCACTAGTGATGACATTCTTTTACACACTTAGCGCTCAAGGCTCTTTAGCTCTTTACTTTATCGTGAATTTTCTCTCTAATACTTTTTAATGTTTGATGAATTTTAAGGGTTACAAGATTTTATATAGTGTTTACTAACTCTCTAAAAACTCTATTTTCAGTTGGAATAAGAGTTTACAAATTGTAAAAGTCCAAAAACCAACTTTAGAATGTAATTTTATCCAAAAATAAAGTCTTCTTAAATAGACAATGCTGCGGCGTTCAAGGTCTATTGTTGGGACAGTAATGCGACTTCGAGTCAATGCTGTAACATTCCAAAGTCATCACTATAGCATTTGAGCTTTTTGAAATTATTACTGCAACGTTGGGGTAATGTTCAGATGTGACTAGATCCCTTTTTGTGCTTTCACATTTTTTCTTGCATCCAACTTCTATTTTTTTACCCCTGTTCATCTATCCAATATTTCCTTGACCTCATCTAAATTCATCTTTAATTTTCGACTCAAAATCATATTTAAATACAATTTTAAATCACCAATTCTAACACTAAATGTTTGGCTTACTTGGAGATGCTTATCAAGCTTTGCCTTGGTTTTGTCTCTTCAGGTCAAGATTGGTTCACCTTAGCTCTTTAGGTCTTTAATTTACTATTGGGCGCACACAAAGTCGAATGGTTTATCTAAAGGGAATCTTGGTCTGGCTGTATGTGGCGATGTTGTCGGGGACATTGGTGATATTTTTTGTTGTATTTAAAATATAACGGCCATTCGTTAACTGACACTTTAGCTAAACATTATCATTATCACATAAATATGAGAAACTATTCATAATATTTTTATGATAACCCTATCTGTCTATTATATGGAGTGATATGATTTGCCTAATAATGTTTGGTACAAAATAACAATTATACAACATTATGCTACTACTAGAATAAAGAAGTGACTTAGAAGTCTCGATTACCATGTATAGAAAATCTCCATTTCGTGCGTGAAGCTGAACTTCTCCTTTCATAGCATCGTAACATTCCTCAAATTATACAATACCTTGCAGATATGAGAATGACAAGTAATATCTCCTACCTTTGCACACTTAGCATCGTATGCTAATGAAATGTCTATGATTAGTAAATATATATCTTATATGTCAATCTTTCTTAAGTCAAGGTGCCTTAAATAGTAATGCTTACTGTTTTAAACCTCATCACAGTGGAAACACTTTTCATTGTGATTATTCTCTATGCTTGATTTGGATATATCAAATATATATTTTTTAAACGGAGCATTATACTACTTATACATCTCATATACACATGCTTATGTTAAAGATCATTAGATATTAAGGTCAGGATATATGATTTGACACTCAAATTATTCATTCGTATATGATAAAACTTCAACCTCTTCTAAAAAGGTATTATTAGAAACATCTCTTAACATCTAATGATCATCGATATATCTAAACCTTTCTGAATCTAAAACTATTCTCATATTCAAAAACAAGTTTAAATATTTTTCGGTACCCTATAGTTGGTGTGTATATTGTTCAAATGTACTAACGGATTGCTCTACACTTATCTTATCACTATAAGATAAGTATTTTATCTCTATAAGATAAATTAGAAGATGTGTAGCAAAATATTTTTAATCGTTAATAAATAGCGCTTTATATCATGGGTATAACTATTATACATTTTTTTTAATCTAAAAACGTCTTCCCACTACTTTACATAATCCTTTTAATATCTTAAACAAGATAACGACAATTTGAAATTTCAAACTCTACAGTGAGAAGTGGACCATGTTAGCATTTTACTCCAACCTCACGCTAAAGCAATATTGGCCTTTATAAACTCAACAAGTAGACAATTCTTGTCAATTGCATCTTAGCAACTTTTACCACTGATCCTAAATACACCTTATCCTTACGCTAAAGTAATATTGGGTAAGTGTATTTATGATTAATTTGTTAATTATCAAATATATGTTACTGACGTTACCCTCACGCTAAAGTAATATTGGATAATATGTTCACATTAGCAATATTGGATAATATGTTCGCATATATTTGATTCATCTTATATTTTATCAGCATTAGACTAAGTCATACTGATCAAATCTCTCACGCTAAAGCAATATTAAAAAAGACCGTAGTGACCTATTTTACACCGTATTAACAAAACTGACTATTTAAAAAATTATCTTATAATATAATAAAATTCAATTTGATTAAGAGAGATTTATAAATACTGGCTCTCATCTCATGAGAAGGTTATTCTCAATTAGATCTTTATTTTTGTGCAAACACAATTAATTTCTACTAGTAGGACTCTTATTATAATTATCAACACAAAAAAAAATTACATTGGTTTATAATATAGACTAATAACTCTTATTACTGTATTTCATAAACATCCACATGTATATTTAATTTTAAAAAAAATTTAAAAAATAAAATAAAAATTTCAAAGTGAACAGTACTGCTATAGTGTCATCTTGTTCGGTTTAGCATTTTCAACACTTGAAATGCACTACCACAACCTTCGGACCTAAGCATTAGCATAATATACACTACAAATCACCAAAATTAACACAAAATTACTCTGATACCAATTATTAGGTGTCGATTATTTTAGGGTGCATGCATGTGGTGTATGTATTCATCAAACAAATATACATATTTCATATGTATACAAGCATAATAAAAGATTAAAAATTATATAATTAACATATATTTATATAATTAATTAAATTAATTATAGAATTGAGAAATTTACCTTTGAAGCATTTGGATTAAATTTTTAGAGTTTATATGAAATAAACTTGTTGACAATTCTAGTATAACTTGGATGAGTTTAATTATTTAGAATAACAGTGTAATTTAGCAATTGTTTAACACTTAAACTAATTAGATTAACACTTAATCTAATTAAATTACTTTATTTTTACTATTATAAACACTTGAACAATTAAAACAAATCTATTTTAATTATTACAAATAATAACTCTTTTAGTTTAGTTTTGATGTTTTAACACTTAAAACATAAAACATAAAACTAACAATTTCAATTTTTTAAATTGAAATGGTCGGCCACCAAATATTTTTTAAAATCAAAATTTACGAATTTTTAATTTAATTTCACTTTATATGCTAATGCATAAATTTTAAATAAATTTAAATTTCATTTGTATTTAATTTAACTACTCACTTAACTAAGGTTAATATTTAACCTTAATTGACTTAAATTAACTTAACCCTTAAGTTAATAAATATCCAACTAACCTAGCCCTAGAGTTAACTATTAATCCTAGTTAAGTTAACATTTATTTAATAATAATAATAAAATATTCAAATATTTATTTAACTTATCCATAGTTAATAAGTAACTATAGTTAAGTTAAGTACAAAATATCTTTTAACTAAACCCGTTGGTTAACAATTAATTATTGTTAAGTTAGATTTTTATTTAATTATTATTTAAACAAATATCTTGATTGTTTAACAATTATATAATTAATAAAGTAAAATTACTATTATACCCTTACTAAGTTACCAAGTTAACCTAAAGTGGGTCTCATTATAATTATATACTTTAGTTAACTTAGCCATAATAATTTGCTATATTTTATACTATATTGAACTATTCAATACGATATACTATCTAAGTGCACAACGAGTACATTTTATGTTGCGACTCACTAAATTCACGTCCGATTCATCAAATGAAACTATTCTATGAGTCTATAAATAATGCCCTACGCACATGTCACAAATATTACAAATCAGCACGTTAAACCATACAAATTGAGGTCATAATGCATATATATAATCATTTCTTCATTATACCCTAAATATGCGGATATATAAATCGACACCGTCAGACTCTATGTCCCTCTATGTTTGTTCTTCCTTTAGTTTTTATTGAAATTCTCCTACTATTACAAGTTCAATTTATAAAAAAAACAATTAAAATGATGTTTTAATTTTATTACAATTAATTTGAAATTGTATGAATACATATTTTCACATGAAATTATAAGACTTTTTGGCCAACCATTAATAATATTAACTCCATACCTTGAGAAAATCTCTAATTGCAATGAACATGTGACATCATCATCAATGCATCCAATTGTATTGCTTAAGTGGCAATGCATGTACATCTTTGACTAGTCTAAGGTTAGGGATTCAAATTTTAAAAAAAGTTAGATAGTTTTATTTTTTTTTAATTATTAGAAGTAATTATAGTTTGATAGTTGTAATTATTATGAGATAGTTGTAATGCTATCATCAATGCACCCAGTTGCATTGGCTAAGTGGTAATACCTATATACCTCTTGACTTAAAGTTTGAGGTTTAAATCCTAAAAGGAATAGAGAATTCATTTTCTACAATTATTAGAGAGAGTTGTGGTTTAAAAGTTGTGATGAGATATTTGTACACTTAGTTTGTAATTGTGATCAGATATTTGTCATTGTAATAATATTTGTAGTTTAACATTTGTGAGGAAATATTTATACACTTTATTTGTAATGAAATATTTATAATTACGATGATATTTGTATACTTTATTTGTAATGAGATTTCTGTAATTATGATTAGACAATTGTAATGAAATATTTATAATATGAGGGGTTAGAAAGTTTTATTTTTTCTAATTATTAAAAACAGTTGTCATTTAATAATTGTAATAAAATATTTGTATATTTTGTTTATAATCAAATATTTGTAATTATAATAAGGTATTTATACATTTTATTTGTAATGAAATATTTGTATAAAAAAATAGTTGAGTAACAAGATCGTCACCATTTTAGGCATCCTTTTGTGTTCCTAACTTTCAATCATTCCAAACGACCAATACAACAAACAATAATGGCGAAGTTTACTACAGTGGCGACAATGGAGCCATGGCAATTACTATAATATTTAAATTATTATTACATTTTATAATTCTAAATAAATAATTCATTTTAAATGTTATATAATTTTATTCTAAATAATCAATTTAACTAGTAATTTATAAAGATAACTATTATATTCTATAATTCAAAATAAATAATTTATATTAAATGTTAAATACTCATTCATACATCATATAATCTTAATTTATTATTTAATTAGATATAATTAATCACATATTATAATAGGCACATTAATATAATTTTAATATAAAATTTTAATGATTTTGTTAAAAAATATTATTATGACAATATTAAACATAATATTAAATATAAATGATAATAATTATACTTAAATTTTTTTATTAATATATATTATATCAATAAATGAATGTGACAGTGTCATATATCGTAATTTACTAATGTCTAAAAATATATTTTATTACATATTATGATTTAGATGAATAAGTCGTCATAAAAATCAAATGTATGAATCATCTAAATTTAACTAAAATACTAATAATCTAGATTAAACAAGGTATTTTAAATTTAATTGAGATTAAACTCTAAGATTAAATTGTTCCTATTCCAATAATGGACATAATATCTATTATTATGGAAGAAGTATCTTGTCTCAATTAGAATCAAGGCATAGAATAAAATAAATTCTAAATGCTAAGGATTTTTAAAAGGATGTATAAATAAGACTTTGTTATGTTAAATGTAATAAATGTTCTAATATAATTAAGTGATTATTAGTTAATTCAATTGCTAAAATTTTGCATTTTAAAATAATATTTTATAATATTAATTTTTTTTAATAATATTAATAATAAAATTATTTATATTTGTTAAATTTAATTCTTTAATTTGATCTAACGATCTAAATTAATTTTAGTATTATAACTGTAATCTCAGTATCGTAAAAACAAAAGATAACTCTATATTCATTGTGAGTTGTGAAGAAATTTAATTTATATTTAATGTAATATAAGTAATTTTGAAAAAAAATATAATTAATGATTTTATATTCTTTTAAAATATGTTGATTATCTTTTTATTAAAGTATATCTTTTAACATAATTTTTTACACAAAATAGAAAGGGGTAAAACATCTACCCCTTGTGATATATGTACACGTAGCACAAATGTTATAAATTGGACATGCTTTTTCACCTATGTACACTAATTCTTATTATGTTAGTCTTTTGTTGATTATTTGTTTCCTTATTCATATTAAAAGTTTAAATTCTCATTTATTATTATTATTTTTCGATCTTTGTTGATTATTATTTCTTTATTCGTATTGGAAGTTTATATTCTCATTTATTATTATTTGGTCTTTGTTAATTATTTCTTTCTTTATTTATATTAAACGTTTAAATTCTCATTAATAATAATGTAAATGGTGATGCATATTATGTACAAATATAATATATTTTCGTCAATTTAAACTAAATTCTTTTAAAATTTTAAATTTTGATTCGATATTTTTAATGTGGTGTCATTTATATTAATTTAAACTTGTTAATTTTCATATCGTGTTTTTGTTGAGTTAGTACCTTTAAATCAACGGGACTTGTTTAAGAAAGTGTAAATTTTTGTTTTTGTTCCAATTTAAAATAATGTAGAACTTCGATGACTTAAATGATAAATTCCCTTTTTAAACCCACCTGGATACTAGATACTGACACGGCACTTCTAAACCCACAAATCTGACCGTAAATAGAGCAGATCAAAGCCTTGAACACACTGACCCTGCGTGGCACCGCTTCCATTTAAAGCGAGTTGACGTGGCAGTCTCTAGAGCTCTCTTCAAAAAAAAAAAAAAAAAAAGAAAAATCCACTCCCAACTCTCCCAACAACAACGACTACCTCTGCGTTTTGGACAAACAAATAAGAGGGAGCGAGATTGGGATATCTCAACAGATCCTCTTTCATCCACTTGGATTTAATTGAATCTCTGTCTCTGCCTCGGCTTCGCTCTCACAATTGTAAGTGCTCTCGTTCCTTCTCTCCATTTGTTCATTCCGCTTGGTTTCTTGAGAAATTGCAGCAAAAAGGCAAGAAAATTCTTCCCCCATGATTTAGTTTGAAGATACTGTTCTTTTCTTTTTCCCCTTTTTGACATTTCTAAATGCATATTCATGTCAAATTTAGTTTATTCGTGTTATTGTTACCTGGAGATCGCTTCCTCATTATTTAGTAGAATGAGATCAAATTTGAATTTCGTTTCTGGTATCTCTTGCATGCGTGAGCATAAATTTTCAGTTTTCAGTTAGGCTTTAATTATTAATTTTTTAATCTAAACTGACACAAATATCAAGTACTTAATCGTAATCGAAGTCTGTAGAAGAGGAAGATATTTAAATTGAAGATTGAATTCTTCAATTAGGCTCTGTCGGTGATTCTCGTGTAAACATTGCGTTTCTAATGAAACGCACATACAAATTATGTTTATATAAATTATGTTTACATGTTTGTTGGTTGGTTTATTTTTAATTATAGAAGCCGTGGACTCAGCTAGATATCAAAATAAGGTGGCTGTCTCTAAATATTATATTAAAGGAAATGACTAATTCATCATGTGATGGAATTTGAAACAATTGGTCGCAATAAAAAAACCACGTTGCTTGTTCTTGACATAGTCATGTATTTTGTTGAAATTCACAATTTGACTCTGTTAAAATAGTTGTCTAGTTTTTCCTTTCTCCTGGATTATGTAAAGATTTGATTTATGTGGTATGTCTGAATGTGATATTAGTAACTGCTTGATATATTATATTACATTTAAGATTTTACATGGTAAACTTATATATATATATATATATATATATAATGAGATGATTGTTGACTATTTAATAAGTGTCAGTGTATTCTTTTTTTTAATTCAGATTTGTGAGCAATTATCTATAGTTTGGGTTTGGTAGTAGTTATCTTTCATGTTTACCCAACTTTTGGTTGGGGGTAGGGGACATGCGCTACTGGAATATGTTTTATTAGTTATAATGCTTTTAAACCCCGTGCTTTCATGCGATCTCAGATGCAAGTCATCACTGTTATAATGTTTTGGGACATAATTTTAGTCTTGACTGACCACAAACAATGTTGAAGTGTGAATACATATGAATTACATAATATGAAAAAAAGGCAACAGCTGGGTAATCCATGATAGTTACTGAGTTGATCTCCTGCACTTCCATAAGTCTAATAGAGAGTTTGTTTTATGTAATTTTACAAATCAATAGCAACAAGTCCTGTTTGAAAAGGCTCATATATGGAACGTCTTGAAATTATCCCTGGAGATTCAATTAATCGAGATTCAGAAGCTGAAATTTCACCTCGACTATCAATAGGTTTAGCCAGGGCATTTATAACACGACCCAAATAAGCCTCGGTTAATGGTATCTAAGCAATTTTTCCTGTTGCTTTTACAAAACTTCCCTCTTGTATCATTAAACCGTCACTCATTAATACAACACCAACATTATATGATTCCAAATTCAGAGTAATGCCTAGTGTACCCTCTTCAAATTCTACTAATTCACCTGCCATTACTTTATCAAGACCGTAAATACAAGCGATGCTATCGCCTACTTGAAGGATGGTGCTGATATTTATAATCTTTACTTCTCTATTATATTGTTCAATACAGTAATCTGTGAACTAATGTCGATTTCGTAAGTGCGGTCATAGGTGTAGCACAGTGGTAACCATACCTCTGAACTAATGTCGAGATCGTAAGTTTTTAAAACCCCAAAGTCAAAAAAGAAAAAAGAAGTTTAGAACAAAAAACCTTTGCTCTTAGTCCTTTTGTTGATAATTGTTTTTGCTTTTGCCTTTCTTAGATGTAAGTAATCCTTTTCTTGGAAGTTTTAGTCAATCATGCATGATCTTCTGGTTATTGGGATTGGCAACAGTAGAACTTGGTTTGCAGTTATTATTTTTATCCATTTGGAATGTTGCAGGATTTGCAGTTTTGAGGACTTACCTAAGGCGTGATAAATTCAAAGTTTGTTCATATAGTCTCTCAACCTTTTAAGATAAGGGGAACTCTTTTAAGATTTTTCCAGTCATGAGTTTTGTTTTTCGAGGAGCAAGAGGTGATATTGAAAATGGATTTTCGGGATTTATTGCGGAACAACCTTCAGTGGTATGTTCATATGTGGTTGTATACATTGGTGATATAACTCAGTTAGACTTATATATCTAGATCGTGGAATGGAGTCCTAATCACTAATTTTGCAATATTTTCTTCCTCCTATCAGCGTATTCATGCAACTCGACCAGTTAATATCAATTCTCTTGCTTTTCTTGTCACGGGTAATGTTTCTCCTTCTGTATGTTTGATTCTGTTGCTTTCTATGTCATCAGAGGAATTAATTCAAATTTTCCTGTTTAATGAGCAGTTCTTTTGCTGTTCATGATCTTAAACTCTCACCAGATGTCTCCAAACTTTCTAGTATGTAGTCCGAGCTTTCCATTTTCACATGCTCTTGTTTCTGAAATACATAGCCATTAAGGAGGTATCACATGTACCTATGCATGCAGCTCTGGTTTGTTGTGGGTATCTTTTTGATGGCCACAAGCCTGAGGATGTATGCAACTTGTCAACAACTTCAAGCTCAGGCTAGAGCTCATGCTGCTGCAGCTAGTGGCTTGCTTGGTCATACTGAATTGCGATTGCATGTGCCGCCATCAATTGCATTTGCAACAAGAGGACGATTACAAGGACTGAGGCTTCAACTTGCCCTTCTTGATAGGGAATTTGATGAATTAGGTATGATTCTCTTCAAGTGTTTATAGCAGCCATTTTTTGCAAAATGCCATAGGATAGGACCATTTCTAAAACAACCATCTCTATACTCTGCTTATGTCATACCAGCTCCGTGTAATGACCTTTCTGACCAGCTGTGGATATCCAAAACAAAGCTTGGTTTGTGGTTCTAGTTTAGGTGGTTTTCTATGTTTATGTATTTGAAGATTGGCTTTCTTCATATTCTTCTGTAGATTATGATACTCTAAGGGCACTGGACTCTGATAATACTTCCACAACTCCTTCAATGAGTGAGGATGAGATAAATGCCTTACCCGTTCACAAATACAAGGTTCCTGGCCCTGAAAGGTGAGTTGTGATTATCTTTTTTAATATATTTCAGGTTTTCTTTTAAATAAGGTTTCTTTAAATCTCTATAATTATCTTCATTTGTTGTTGGTGGTTCTGCTGAAAAAAATAATGTATACATCTTATCTATTATCTCACTGGTTCATGGAAATTATTTGACATGATATTATTTGTCTCAGTTCTGGTTCTTCGATGCAACAGCCATCATCTTCTTCAGCCCTGAGTGAGGTATTTCTTTATTATCTAATGTGTAATTGCATAGTTCATAAATGTGGATTTTACTTGTGAACTATTAAAGTTGACCTGTTTAGACAAGGGCATGGTTGAGGTCTTATAGCAAATGTGACTAGGAATTCCTACATTTTTCATGTAAACAGAAAACAAAGTTGTTTTTGAGTATTTCATGTAAATTTTATATGCATTCCTGCAGATCTGATTGCATTTAGTAGCTTTTACTTCTGCTGTTCTTTGATAAGCTTTTGCATATTCTTTTGTTAATGGCTGTTAATATCTCATTTTCTCTTGCATGCAGTCAAAGCAAGACTCTAGAAAAGTAGAAGGCTGCACAAAGGCTTCAGAAGATGAACTGACATGCACTATTTGCTTGGAGCAAGTTAACAGGGGGGAGCTTGTTCGTAGCCTGCCATGTTTGCATCAGGTTCATCCTCTATCCACTGTTATTATTTGACAAACTCCTTTTTCTTTAAATACTATAAGAATTTTTCGAATCTGATCCATTGTACTACCTGTTGTGAGAGGTGCATTAAATTGTCCAATTTCCTATGAGTAAATATGCATAAAAGAATCTATGAAATACGAAATACTTTGTGTAGTTATCAGACTTTGAAGTTGCAATTTTAACATTATGTTTATTTATATTTGGGTTTTGGCTGTGGTCAACTTGAGATATTTTTCCATTGCTTGTATAATGGTTTGGTAATTGCTATGACCTGCCATTTTTGTAGTTCCATGCCAACTGCATCGATCCATGGCTACGGCAGCGAGGCACATGTCCCGTGTGCAAATTCAGGATGGGGTCAGGGTGGCAGGAAAACAGGGAAAGTGAATCAGACGGCTCAGATATGGTTTGATGACTCAATTTAAGTACACAAAATCCGTATATGCAATACAGTGTATATCTCCCATATTGCAGTTTGATGAAAATAATATGTTCTGTAGGTAATATGTAAATAAAACCTCAATATTTGCTGTGTATCCTAGATTGGATCCGATGAGAGTGCGAAATCTACATTTTGTCCTCCATATGATCCTGATCTAATTACCCTCTTTGAAATTTTGTTTGCATCAGCTTTATTTACTTCTTTGGGGATAAAGAAGCTGAAAATTGTGTATTCGCAAATTAGCATCTTCCTTCTTCAGCATGCTACAGATACAGGTCAGTGCTCCTGATACGGGTTAAGTAAATTAAATGTTTGAATTTTTTTTCTTCTTGAAAACCAGTATCGTTCCTATCATTACTTAAAATTTTCCTCTGGGAATTATCTTTTGACATTTGGCAAAGACTAAGAGGAATAATCTATAATCGGATTTACAAAATAATTTAGGTATACATTCAAAATGTACGATTATTTTATGTCATTATAAGTAGAAGAGTGTTTAAGTCAACAGATCAAAACGTCATTGGATAAACTATTAAAAGCAGATGAGCAAGATGAGGCTGTATGAACGTGTGTGATTGAATGACTTTTGATCGGGGGGCTTCTTCGGCCAGCCCAGTTTTTAATTAACCGATTGTGGTCGTCATTGTCTGCATCATCACAATTCTCATTGGTTTTAGTTTTCCATCACTGTTCAGTCTTTTTCAACCAGGTTTTGCAGCATTCTCTCATTTTAATATTTTTTAAAATAAAAGAAAAAAATTTGCAGCATTATCTCTCTCTTTTTTTAAAAATAAAAGAATTACTTTCACATTAATAAGATTTGAAAGCTTATTTAGGCATCTAATTTGGGAGAAGAGAATTTAAATTTATGATTTCGTTATTACTCAGAAAAATATTATTCTTTTAAAAACAAAAGAAATTTTTATTAATACATTAAATTGATACAAAGATTAACGTATCTCTAATTATGATTAGTTGTTTTAAAATAATGAGATTTATCAATTTAAACTAGGTGACGTATGATAAAAATTTTGTGCATGTACCCCATCTTTTGCCTTGATAATGGTTTTTCTCCAATCAAGACTATAACACGTAAATCATAGAGCGGAGAGCAAATGATACCACCAATATACTAACATTAGGCAGACTTAATTTACCTTGGCACATGGCAGAAACATATGGTAAAATAAAACAAACAGTCTTGTGAATAACTAAAACTAACAAACAAAACACTTCAAATCAAATTTAGATCTCAGTGTCACATTATATAAATACAAATTTAAAATAATAATTAAATTAAAACATTTAGTGAACACTAATGCATATTTATTAAAATTGGAGATAGATACGCAAAGAGTAAAATCACCCAAAAAAAAAAATCAAAATTTGAGAAATTTTTTTTTTTTTCTCAAATGCCATACATTACTATAATGAAGTATAAAAAAAAAAAAAGAGATTAAAAGGCATAAATTTATAGATTTTATATTCTCGCAAGTTTGATGAACCTAAAGTTGTCAAGTTGCAATCTCACATTATAAAGGATGCCTCCATCACATTGCTACTAAAAACTCATGACCCAAGCCTGACAAATGCATGAGCACGTGCAGCCGAGGCTCAGGAATTTTTTTTGTTTCTCTTGATAAAAGTTATAGGTATAATTAAGTTATTTATGATGTGAATCGGATTGTAGAAGCTTTACTAGATTTATTGAGCATCTTCAGGAGTCCAATAATAAGAGTTAGATTAAAAGAAAAAGAAGAAAGCGTTAGATAAATTAATTGAGTACATTTCAAATTTATATTTTGTTAAAGTTATTAATTTATCCGTATTAAGTATTTAAAATGATCAATAACTTATTAATAATATTAATATCATAAAACTCTGAATCTATTACCTCTCGTAATATTTATAAAAGCTACTTGAAATATTAAGTATTTGTTATAACTTTCAAAGTACAACAATTAATAAAATTAAGATTGATTGTCAAACTTCAATTTACTACCAAGATAAGTATATATAGTAATAAATATAATTATTATAATAAATGTACCTACAAATAAGAGTGGTAATTCGTGTAAACGAATTATGTTCGTGTCGTGTCATTATAGGGTATTAACAAATTTTTATTGTATTCGTTTACTAAACGAATCAGACACTTAAACACAGATTCGATTCGTTTAATAAACGAATTACACGACACGACACAGTTAGACACGTTTAAATAAATGAATCAAATTCAATTCGTTTATGATTCGATTCATTTATACGATTATACACGAGATTTGATTCGTTTATATGATTATATACGATTTGATTCGTTTAAAGCACGTTTAAGTCACAAAATTATTATTTTTTAATTAATTATTTTAATTTTTAATTTTAATTTTTATAATTTAATTAAATGTGATTTAAACGAATAGATACACGAATAGACACGAATATGATTCGTTTATTAAACGTGACTTAAACGAATAGATACACGAATAAATATGAATATAATTTGTTTATTAAACGTGACTTAAACGAATAAATGAATCATATACCTCAAACACGTATTCGACACGATTAATAAATAGGTAACACGAATTCGACCCATTTATTAATCGTGTCAATTTTTCTTATCCATATTCGTTTAAAGCATATTAAATTCGTGTTGAATAATCGTATCGTAACCCATTTTAGTACCTCTACCTACAAATTTTTAAAATAAACTTATTATTTTCTTTCGTGGGCTTTTCATCATATGAGTTAGTGCTGATAATTTTAATTACTATTTAACAATGCAATGATCTAATTATAATGTCTCTCTATCATAAAAAAATTTAAATAATATTAACAAAATATTAATCATTTTAAATACTTAATTCGAACATATTAATATCTTTAATAAAATATAAATTTAAAATGTATTCAATTAACCCATTTAAAGCCACATCAAAGTGTATTATATGCTACCCTTAGGTGGTAACAGTGTTAATATCCCATTTTCGGCCTGCTTGTACGTTTTGGCCATAAACCCAGCGTTTGCTAGCTTGGTTGGATATAACCGTTGTGTAGTACAACTTGGTAAAGTCAAATCTGTACTGCAATTGAGACAAATTCTAAACCTTTTTAATAACGAACGAACATGACTAATCCGAAAAGACCCGAAGAAAATAGCAAAAGTACACCAAAAAGACATAGACCCAACCCCCCATTCATGGCTGCCATTGCTTCCTTCAAAGCCTTCAAGTCAACCGCTCTATTCATTTTTCTCCTCTTCTTACAGTTGTCCTTGATCAAAGGCCACAGCGGCCACGAAGACGGTGACGCTCAAGCTACCGGTGATAGCCATGCAGATAATTTGCATGTAAAGGGCTTAATCTTGGTGAAAATATGGTGCTTGATCATTATGTTTGTCAGCACTTTTGCCGGTGGCATCTCCCCTTACTTTTATCGATGGAACGAGAGCTTTCTTCTCTTGGGAACCCAATTTGCTGGCGGGGTCTTTTTGGGGACGTCCTTGATGCATTTCTTGAGCGATTCCGATGAAACTTTCGGCGATCTCACCACCAAAAGTTACCCCTTTGCATTCATGCTGGCATCTTTCGGTTATCTTTTGACCATGTTTGGTGATTGCATAATCAGTTTTGTTGCGAAGAGCAGTGAGAAAGAAGTTAGAGTTGAAGACGAAGAAGGGGGAAGTGCTGAAGAGCTCGCAGATAAGGAGTTGGGACATGATGTCAATCCTCTTTTATTGAAGACGACGTCCGTTGGAGACACCATTCTTCTCATTGTTGCCCTTTGCTTTCATTCAATTTTTGAGGGTATCGCCGTTGGAGTTGCAGGTACTTTTATGGAGCTAGTTGAAGGGTCCTTTTGATAATCTGTTGTTGCAACTTTGATAACTACTTTAAAGTGAAAGCACCGGCTTTCAATTAGTATTCCTTTCTCTTAGAATTTCATTTTGTTGCAGATACAAATGCAGAAGCATGGAGGAATCTGTGGACAATTTCCTTACACAAAATATTTGCAGCTATTGCAATGGGAATTGCACTGCTGAGGATGTTGCCAAAGAGACCATTTTTACTAACCGCAGCTTACTCATTTGCCTTCGCTATTTCTAGCCCAATAGGCATAGGAATAGGCATTGCCATCGATGCCACGACTCAAGGACGTGCTGCTGATTGGATTTATGCAATCTCAATGGGAATTGCTTGTGGGGTTTTCATCTATGTTGCCATCAACCATCTCATCTCTAAAGGATTCAAGCCACAAGCTAAGTGTTATTTTGATACTCCTTTCTTCAAGTTTCTTGCCGTGCTTATTGGAGTGGGAGTTATAGCAGTTGTTATGATTTGGGATTGATGAACGCAATTTTTGTGTGTTTGGCTTTGTCTTTTGTGTATAGCACTTGTGTGAATTGCTGGAGTGGTTGCAACAACAATGTAGATGAAAGTTTTTGAGTATCTTGTCACTTTTGCTCTTTCTCATTAATGTTTTCTTTCAAATTAATGGAATTTTCTTGTGAATAAACGCATGAAATTCCACCAAATTATTCTATCCATTTTAAGTAGGTTGAAAAAATGTATTAAGTATATGAAAACACAAGCACCATAAGATAATTCTTTCGGCATCTCATATATAGTAAGGAAAACGATACACAACCAAATAAGAATTATAACAAGGAGTACAAGCAACTACATTACAAATGATACACAGAATCGAAGTTTAAAGAGAAAGAACAAGATACATAGATAGAGAGCAGGAATGGATTTCATGACTGATTCTCGTGCTAAATTAGAAGGAAAAATCTTTTCTTTTTTATCCAATAATATTTTTCAAAAAGGAAAGAAAAATGAAATTATATCACTGTTAACAGATCTCTCTTTGAGTTGTTTTAAAAAATTCTTAATGCAATAGTTGTAAATATTATTAGTCAGTACAAACCATTATACATACAAAAAGACACGTATAAATGGTGTGAAGTTTAACATAGCAACAAAATACGTAAAAAGATATAAATAGTGAAATAGAATACACAGTTAGCCAAACAAGAATAACAATTAAATTAAATATAAGAGATAAGAAATGACAATAGAGAAATATAAAAGTATTCCATTCCAAAATATAAAATACATGATTTAGTAATGTGTTTACGTTTACAGTAAATAAATGATCTATATCTCTCTTATTTAATGCTTGGTTACAAGAGAATTAATTTTAGAAGATCAAAGAATGATATAATTCAATTTGAAGTTTTAGGATTTATTGTACAGTATTTTGAGAGTATTTTTCATTTTCTATCTCAACCCTAGGTATAATAGGATATTTATATAAAGTTTAAAATACTCAAACATTTGAAAGAAATGCTTAAAATTTGAATTTAGAGGTTATGAATAGTATCAGTGTCAATGCTGAGGCGCCCATACCTGGAAATATTTTTTTGTTTTCACTTACACTTTGTCAATTGTTTCATTAGATTTTTCGCCCCTTCACGCATACTTTTGGCTCTAAAATGATTCCGACATATTCCCGAATTTGTTTCAAACATAACAATCATCATAAATATGATTTCGGATCACAAATTCCACGAATCCCCTCTTTGATACAAAATTACTCTAACAATTGCAAGAGAGCAACCAATGATCCATCATATCCACATCACAATCTTAATTGTAAGTTGTGATTCTAATTAATTTCATACACAACTTGAACTTAATTGAGAGTAGCGATTTAGTCAACATATTAGTAAGATTCTTTGAAGTTGAAATTTTACACAAGACTAAGAATGCCACTCTGCACAGTATCCCGAATAAAATGCCTCCTAACATCAATGTGTTTCGATTTTTGATGAAACACCTGATGTTTTTTTAGATGTTTAGCACTTTGCCTATCACAATGTACAGAAGTATTAACTTCATCCATAGCCAAAAGTTCAACACATATACCTTTCAACCATATAGCCTCATTGATTGATTCTCTTAAAGCTATATACTCGGCTTCGATAGTTGACAATGCTACAACATGCTGCAATACTGATTTTTAGCATACGCTACATCCAAAAACTTGAAGATATACTCAGATAAAGACCTCCTATTGTTTAAGTCACCTGCATAATCAGAGTTCATAAAGCCTTTCACCATTTCACCACATGTGCCAACCTTTCTGAATAGCAAACCATAATGTGACATCCCTTTTAGATACATAAGTATCCATTTCATAGTTATCCAATGCTCATTTTCAGGATTAGCCATGTATCTGTTGGAGCTGGTGCTTACGTGCCATTTTAATATTGTATGATTATTAATTGTTTAAAATTTATACAATAAATATTTTGAATAAAATTATTAATTTTATAATTATATGGTATAATGCTTGTAACATTATAGATATTGTATGATCTGAAGGAGTTTAGATTTGATCTAAAGAAGTTTAGACCAGGGATAAGAATTAGCAATGCTGAGAGTTATAAATGCTAAGAGTTAGCACTGTTAAGAGTTAGTAAGTTATAAGAGTCAGTGAGATTTAAAGAGTTAGAACCTTGTTTATAATAAGACAAAGACCTAAGAGTATACTTGTAATGATATAGTTGTAAAGAGTTACTATAGGTGCTAGGAAATGTCATTGTGTAAATATGTCTCAAACATTATATTCCTGATCTATGTTCACCAATGCGGGTCTATCGGTAAATCACTATTACATAGATTAGTATATGTTTATATCTGACTGGTGTAGATGGTTATTCTTAACTGACCATGAGCTTAGACCTACGGGTATCCAATCAGGACTGGATATTGAACAAACTCACAATGATCTCAATAGATATCTTATAAAGCTGTCAAAGGAAGGTCCTCTTGAGTTGAGTAGTATTCGTGGTCCTATAATCTGAGCGCTACAGTGGGTTTATGAGTAATCCACCATACTTTAGTTTCACATATGTCAGAGACATTTCATGGTCTAACCTCTACGTGTTGCTGGGTATAGACCGATGCTCATAAAGTCTAATGTGAATAGATATGGGATCCGTCGGCTTATAAAGTTAAGTTGTATTTTCGATGCTCCGAGATTATATGTCATAAAGTCTTGTGGCCATAAGCATAAACCCGAGAAATGATTATTTCATAGGGTTAAATAATATCGTAAAAGTGTTTGTGTATATTATTTATCAAGATACAAATTTGGAGATAACTTAAAGGATGAGCTAACGAGGATTTGACGGTGCTAATCTATATCCCCGCACATCCATGGTATAAACGATGGAAGGATTATACATATGCTTAGTGACCTCAACTTGTATGGTCTAACACACTGATTTGTAATATCCGTAATGTGTGCGTGGGGCATCGATTACAGACTCATAGAATAGTTTCATTTGACAAATCGGGTGTGGAACCAGGTAGTCCACAATATGAAATATACTCTTTGTGGACTTGGGCAGTATATCGTATTGAATGGTTCAATACAGTAAAATCCAATAATTTATTATAATTAAGTAAACTAAAGTATATGGTTAAATGATGGGACCTACTTTAGGTTAACTTAGAGACCTAGTAAGGACATAAAAGTAATTTTACTTAATGATTATTTAATTGTTAAATAATTAAAATAAATATTTATTTATTTAATAGTTAAATAAATAATTAACTTAACTATGGTTAAAAATTAACCATATGGTTCATTTAAGTTAACCTTACTTAATGGTTAAGTAAAGGTTAACCTAACCATAGTTAAGTTAGTTAACTAGGGTTAGATTAATTAAATATTTATTTAACTTAAAGTTTAAGTTAAACTAACTTAACTAAGGTTAAATATTAACTATGATTAGGTTAAGTTAAATAAAAATTCAAATTAAGTGAAATTAAAATCAAATACATCTTAAATTAATTGTTAATTAAATGTATTTAGTTTATATTAGTAAAATAAATTAATTTTAATTAGTAAAGTTTTTTAGAATGGCTGAAAAATTTAGATAGAAATTGAGAATAAAAATTATAATATTTTCAAGAGTTGAAAAAATATTTTATTTATCATCTTCTCTAATTAAAATTAACCATTAAAATATGGATTAAATTTGTTTTTGTTCAAGTGTTGAATAAACAAATAACAAATTTAACTAAGTTAAAGAGTTTAACTTTGAATTAACTTTAAAAGTTAAACTGATTGCTAGATTAATATACTGCTATTTTAGATAATTAAACCCACCTTTATTGATTGTTAGGATTGATCAAAGTTCGTATTTTAAGTGGACTTTAAAAATTTTAATCTGAAGGCTTCATGGGTTAACTTAATCTTGTTTATTAATTTGATTAATATGTATTTATTGTATTCATTGCAAATTTTTAGACTTCTGCTATGTACATATATGTATAAGATATGTATATTTTTATGATGAACATACATCCCATATGCATGCACCCTTAAATAATCAACACCCAACGTTATATACTTACAACACGCACCGCTTGTGCTATATCCAGCCTTGTGCAAACTATAACATACATGATAGAACTCATAGCACTAGTATACGGTACCTTAAACATATGCAGTTTTTCTTTTTGGGTGATTGAGATGCCAACAGTTTAAAATGTATTACTAATGAAGTTGACACAGTTTTGGCATCCCTCATTCTGAACTTATCAAGAACTTTAAGTATAAAAAAAAAACATCATTGCCCCTCATTATATCTATACCTAAAATTCTTTTGGCTAACTCAAAATATTTCATTTCAAACTCATCACCCAACTGATTTTTCAGCTTTGTATCTCTTCCATATCCTCATATGCAATTAATATATCATCAACATATAGAAGGAGATACATACGCTTACTGTTATTCAATACTTTGAAGTATATGCATCTGTCATACTTGCTCCTTGTAAAGTCACAATGCATCATAAAAGCATCAAATGTCCTATACCATTATCTCAAAAATTGCTTTAGCCCATATAAAGACTTCTTTAGCAAACAAGCATGATCTTCTTCGTCCGGTTCTTCAAAACCTTTCGGTTGTACCATGCATATCTCTTCTTCAAGCTCACCATAAAAGAAAGTTATCTTTACATCTATTTGTTCAAGATGTAAAATCAGATTTACACACATGGATAATAAAATACAAATGGATGAGTGTTTTACAATAGGAGAAAAGATTTCATAGAAATCAACCACTTCCTTTTATGTGAAGCTCTGTGTAACAAGCCTAGCCTTAAACTTTGTAGGCTCAACACCCGAAACTCTCTCTTTAACCTTGTAAACCCATTTACAGCCAACTAGCCTTTTAGTCTTTGGTTTCACCACAAATTTCTAAGTCTTATTCTTCTTAAGAGAAGTGATCTCCTATTCCATAGCTTGCTACCATTTAACACGGTTTACACTATCCATGGCTTCATCATATGATTTTGGTTCATCATATTCCATAGTGTAAGTAGTGTTAAATGCATAAGCTATCAAATCTGTATGTGCATACCTGCTCGGTGGTTGAACAACTTTTCTTTGTCTATCTCTAGCTAGCTGGTATTCTTCAAGTTCAGCTTCAAGAATGCTAGATTGCAGTGGTGCTGTCTCGGAAGAAATTTTAAGTTCTTGTTCTTCAAGTGCTTCATCATTTAATATTGACATGTAGGAATGTCAAGTCTCAAATCATGTTCTACTTTATGTTATTTATTTTCATATTTAAAAATTAAACTTGGCACATCTTTTGGCTTCTTTAAAATTGAATTTTGGTTAGTTTTCAACAATTTAGACTCATTGAACGTCACATTCTTACCAACGATACTCTTGTGTGGATTAAGATAAGTATACCACATCTTGTATCCCTTAACACCTTCTGAATATCCAATGAATATCATTTTCAAGACTCTTGGTTCTAGTTTACCTTGTTTGATGTATATAAATGCTGAGAATCCAAATACCTTAAGTGATCATATTTTGAAGTGCTTCTAGACCATTTCTATTCTGGTGTCATAAAGCCAATAGTTAAGGAAGGACTTTGGTTTATCAAGTAAGCTGCAGTTACTACTGCCTCCCCCTAAAATACTTTAGACAATCTGGCATTGGTTAACATGCACCTTACCTGTTCAAGTAAGGTTCGGTTCATCTTTTTTGCAAGCCCATTTTGTTGTGGTGTATACCGCACTGTTTTATGCCATACAATGTCATGCTTAGCACAAAACTTATCAAACTCGGTATTATAAAATTGAAGACCATTGTCAGTCTTAAGTGTTTTGATTTTCTTACTCGTTTGATTCTCCATAAGTGCTTTTCATTGCTGGAATGTTTCAAACACCTGCTCCTTCCTCTTTAACACATAAACCCACAATTTTCTTGAATAATCATCAATGAATGATAAAAAATATCGTACACCACCATGAGTAACAGCTTGTGTAGGTCTCAGAAAGTCAAAATATATGTAATCCAGAGTGCTCTTAGTGTTATGTTCACCTATGTTGAACTTAACTCTACGAGCTTTTTCAAGTACGCAATGTTCACAAAACTCTTTTGGCTGAATTTTTTCTTTGCCAAATACACCCTGATCATACAACTCCTTAAGACCTCTTTCGCTCAAGTGCCTCAACTTTAAATGTCATAACTTGGTTTGCATATTCTCATTATCAACAGAGAAAGATGCAAAACCAATGACGACCTTTCCACTCAATACATACAACCTGTGTTTACACTCACCTCTCATCACAACCATTGAACCCTTAATTCCTTTTAATATAACACTCTCACCTTTAAATGTGCAATCAGATTGATTAAACATGCCTAAAGAAATTAAATTTCTTTTAAGTTCAGGTATATGCCCCACATCTAACAACTTTCTCACACTCTTATAATGTAATTTCAGCCTAATACTACCTATTCCAATAACTTAACAAGTCATATTATTGCCCATTAATACTTTGCAACCATTAATGAACTGATAGCTAGTGAATAAGGCTTTATTAAGACACATATGGAATATACATCTGGAGTCTTGAATCCACTCACTGGTATTTTTTTTTTCATTCAAAGCAACTAATATTTTTACAACTTCATAATCTTCTTCATAGACTATAGCTACATCTACTTTAAGTCTCTTCCTCTGATACTTAGTTTTTCTTTCCGAACAATCCCTTCTGAAATGGTATTCTTTCTTGCAGAAGTAACACTTCTTAGATCTGCCCCTCGATTTTGATCTTGATGAAATTTTCACTTTAGTTTCCTGACTCTCAGTTCTTCCCATCGCAACAAGTACAACTGCAGAATTTTGTTGTTGTTGTTCTGACTTCTTAACTAACTCTTTTAATTTTAGGGTTGCTCTTACATCCTTTATTGTCAATAACTCTCTTTCATATAAAAGAGTATCAATAAAATATTCATAGCTTTTAAGAAGTGAACTCAATAATAGAATTGCCTTGTCTTCATCATTGATTTTGACATCAACTGTCTTTAAATCAATGACAGCATTATTGAAGGAATCATTGTGTTCATTGAGTGAACCACCCTCAAACAAAGACAACGCAAACAAGTTCTTCTTGAGATACAACCAGTTTGCAAGAGACTTAGTCATATACAACTCATCAAGTCTTTTTCACAAACCTAGTACAGATTTTTCTTTACCCATTTCCCTCAATACTTCATCACCCAAACTCAAAATAATTTCACTCCAAGCCTTTCTATTAATGGTTTCAGAATCTAGTCTAAGTTAGATGTTGAAGACTTATCACTAGTACTAAAGAGTTCTTTAAGGGTTGATTCTAGTCATTGATTATCTAACAATGTCATCATCTTAAGTTTTCATAAGTTGAAATTATTATGCCCCGTAAAGTTATATACTTCATGCTTATGTGGTGCCATGTTCAACAAAAAATAAACTTAGACAGCCAATAATAAGCTTTGATACCATTTTGTAGAGTTTAACACGCAGCGAAATACGTAAAAATGTATAAGTAATGAAGTAGAATACATAACTAGCAAAGCAAGAACAACAACTAAATACAAGAGCTAAGAAATAGTAGTAGAGAAATACAGAAATATATTATACCAAGACACAAAATACATGGTTCAGCAATATACTTACGTCTACGGTGGATCAAGGATCTAAGTCTATCTTATTTGATACTTAATTACAAGATAATTGATCTTGAAAGATCAAAGAATGATACAATTCAATTTGGAGCTCTAGAATTTGTTGTACAGTATTTTAAGAGTATTTCTCATGTTCTATCTCAACCCTAGGCATATATAAGAGCGTTATTTTTGAATAATTAATTGTTATATCCACTCATCAAACCTTGGTTATAATTAATCTTATTTATGTACATGCAGTATACTCTACGCCAAGATAATGAGACAGTTATCCTCATCATTAAATAATAATGGGAATTATAATCTTATTATAACATTAAGCCAAATTAAATGTACTCATAAATCATAATTTCTTTAACTCTCCAAGAAGTATCAAGGTAAGATTAATTTTCATTAACACGAGTCAGAAAGTATATCAAAATCATCAACAAATAGCTCATTATGTCATTGGAATGGAGGAGAGGTCTCATTATCCATTAACGAAGTACACAAAGAAGTAATGTCCAAGAGTGTATAAATGAGAATTGATGCAACTTCAATTAGTTTCAAAGTAATGTCTAAAAATGTTTCAATGAGAATTAATGCAACTTCAATAAATTTCAAATATGTGGAACTTAAGTTTTCTATTTATGGAGCATTTTGGACAAGAATTGATGTTGATTCTAGATGCACAGAATCTAAACAAGTGTTTTCGATTTATTTTACAGTAATAATATTGTTGGTCACGAAATTTGGATTCTTTGATCAAATTTAAAAAAATTTCAGTATAATGCCGCATTAGTTTGTTTGAAAGATTTTGAATGATAAAGTTATATTTGTAATGTAACTCTTTTTACAATTTACAATTTAAATTCAAAATTATAATATAGCTAAAATTTGGTAGTTTCCATCTAATGTTTTATTTTATCAACTTGTTGAAATAGGTGATTTAAAATAAAGATAAAATTTGATTTTAAGTTAAAAAATAAATGGAGAGTTGACACGTTGTCGAAGATGAACGAGAAAGAATATAAAATGAAAAGTCAAATGCGAGGAAGAGGTGCAAAAGCACAAAGAGAACCTGCTTAGATGTACTTGCCGTGGTGCCAAGGACAGTAATCATAATGCCGCGACACTAGGGTCCTCTCACCACGATGCTGAGATAAAATCGTGTCTTCGCCACAACGCCACCTATTCAAGAATTTGATAATAATAAGTCTAAGTGCAAGTTTAAATTGATTTTGGACTCTCGTTTCATGTGGACTCTTATTCCAACAAAAAATAAGATTTCTAAAGATATTTTGAATACTTTAAAAATCCTTGTACCCCTTTAAATTGAAAAGGCATCAAAAGTATCAATAAAAGAGAGAATAGATAACTAAGGTTCTACTTCAGTGCTTTGAGTGCATAAGATAGTGTGGTATAGATTCTTGAGAGTTTTAGACTATTGAGTATTTTTTGTAATTTTTTGTGAGAATTATTTGTATATAAAAGAATTAAGTAAAAGAAATTAAGATTATGAGATCCACCGTAGACGTAGGTGATTATTGTCAAATCATATATATTACTTGTGCTTTTGTTGATGCATGTAATTTACAATTTTTTGGTTGTGTATTTTTTTTTATTTTTATTTATTTATGATTAAAATTTTTCATGAAACACTTCGAAAATTTTTAGAGTATATATGAAAAATTGCAATACATCTTATATAATAGGCACATTTTTGCATGTTTTTTATATTTTTGAAATTTTTGCTCTCGAATAAAAACGTAAATCAATAAGTATATTGATATGAATGTAGTTTTGTATTGAAGAAATGTAGAGAGAGATTTGAGTACTAAACAAGGATCGAAGTTGTTGTAATTACAAATTCATATTAAACGTCCATGGTGATAAACTAATACTTAAGTAATTAAACTTCGATTCTCACATTAATCTTCTCGGAATGTATTTTTTAGAATAACTTAATGACTTAATGTTTCTCCTTGAATGATTAATATTAATTATCACTGTACTAAGAAAGCTAACTAAACAACTTTATCTCTATCATTCTTTTTGTTGCTTGAAAGGAAGGTTGGTCATATGTGCTTGTCGTCTTTCCTTAGCTTAAGGGCTCTTAAGGTATTTGCTTGGTTGAAATGGATGCTATCACCAACCAAAGTACATGACCCCGTTATGTCTTTCTTGAAAATGATAAGCATATCAACGTAAAATTGAATTAAAAACGACTCGTTTCGATTGGTGAATTGTGGAAAAGAATGTATAAACACTTTGATTTCTCTTAACCACCAGGACTAACGGTTGAATTTTGTGGGCATAGCTTTTCTCAAAATTAGGTCATATTGAAAGTTACTCATAATCACAAATATATTCTTGGTTATAAATTTGGGAATTTCAAGCACTATTTTTAGCATGTGGTCCATGGGGTTTTCTTGGAGAAATTTTTTCGTGAAAAGATTTTCTTTCAAAAGGGATTTTGAGAAAAATATTAAAATTAATGATGAGGAGATATCAGGTGCAAGTGATGAAAGATTGATACTTTTTTTTTTTTTGAACACTGATGAAAGATTGATACTTGATAGGCACACAAAAGGAAGTAAAAAGGACCGACAATTAAATTTATTAATTTTATCTTTAATGACACTCCGTACATGGTAACATATGGGCCAACAGTAGGCAATTCTCTTCTTTTCACACTTGTATTAGTTTAAAACATCTTGTTATCTAATCTACCCAACACATTCACTCTTTTCATTTCTATATAAACGAACACTCCACTGGCTTTCTTCAAACACTGCAGCCACTGCCATATCCATTAATCTCCCAATTCTCGACAAGCAAAAAGTGACTGAATATCACAAGCATGACTACTCCCAATATTCTTCTATCATCACCGGCAATGTTCATGGCTTTTCTCTTCGTAACAATGAGCTGTCTTTGGGCCTTCCCGGATGCTGCCATGGCCAGTACTCCAAACCATTCAGGGGTTACAAGGCACTACAAGTTCAATGTATGCGTCTAAATATTAATGCAATTGCATATTGTTGTGCTTCATGCATTGATATTTAAGCATGTACTTGTCCTGATAATAACGAGTTTAAATTAACATTATTTTGCAGATAAGGCTGAAAAATATCACCCGATTGTGCTGCACAAAGAGCATTGTCACTGTTAATGGGAAATTCCCTGGACCTCGCGTTGTTGTTAGAGATGGTGACCGTCTTGTGGTTAAGGTGGTCAATTATTCTCCAAGCAATATCAGCATTCATTGGTATGAATATCCACTGATTTTCTCATTAATGTACAAGCCATTTGCTTCATCATTCGTCTATTTGTTAATACTATTGGTTTAATTTAGTGAATGATATTTGATAATTGATGTTGGATATATACGCAGGCATGGAGTACGACAACTTCAAAGTGGTTGGGCAGACGGGCCAGCATATATCACACAGTGCCCTATTCAAACTGGGCAGATCTATGTGTCGAACTTCACCATTGTTGGCCAAAGAGGAACACTCTTTTGGCATGCTCACTTTTCATGGATGAGGGCAACTGTCTACGGACCCCTTATCATCTATCCTAGGCACAATTCTTCTTACCCATTTGCCAAACCCTACAAAGAAGTCACACTCATGCTCGGTAATATAAAAACATTCTAATTACTATTAACCTTCATTTGTAATAATTGAGTGTTTCTCTGATGCTATCGCTAACATGACCAAAATTGGCCATCCAATAATATATGTTCGACAAATTACAGGTGAATGGTTTAATGGTGATCCATTGGCAATTATCAACCAGTCTTTACAGACCGGAGCTGGCCCAAATGTCTCTGAAGCTTACACCTTTAATGGGCTTCCAGGCCAACCTACAATTGTTCCGCAAAAGGTGCTTCGTAGAAAGTTAAAATTGCACTAACTTCGTTTTACACATTAAGTCACGAAATGATTGTCACTAACTTTAACTTGTATGGTGATTGCAGACACATACAAGCTAAAGGTGAAGCCAGGGAAAACATATTTACTTCGTTTGATCAATGCTGCACTCAATGACGATCTCTTTTTCAGCATTGCAAACCATACTCTTACTGTTGTTGAAGCAGATGCAAATTATGTTAAGCCTTTTGAGACCAACGCATTACTGATCTCACCAGGACAGACCACCAATGTGCTTCTGAAAACAAAACCTATTCCCCCAAATGCCACATTCTATATGTTAGCCAGGCCATATTTCACTGGCCAGGGCACATTTGACAATACAACTGTGGCTGGGATCCTTGAATACGAAATTCCATCACCAGATTCCTCTTCTTCCACAAATGTTACAAATCGTCCGGTTCTAAAACCGTCTCTTCCTCCAATCAATGCTACAAGTTTTGTTGCCAATTATTCAAGCAAATTCCGTAGCTTGGCAAATGCTGAATTCCCAGCCAAGGTTCCTCAAACAGTAGACAAAAGGTTCTTCTTCACAGTGGGACTGGGAACCAACCCGTGCCCCAAAAATCAAACATGTCAAGGACCTAATGGCACAAAATTTGCAGCTTCCATTAACAATAATTCCTTTGCTCTCCCAACAATAGCACTACTTCAGTCCTATTTCTTTGCCAAATCCAATGGAGTTTACACGATCGATTTCCCTAGCTTCCCTCTTTATCCATTTAACTATACAGGGACTTCACCAAACAACACATTTGTCACAAATGGCACAAAGACTGTAGTGCTTCCATTTAATACAAGTGTTGAGCTAGTGATGCAAGACACTAGCATTTTGGGGGCTGAAAGCCACCCTCTTCATCTTCATGGCTTCAATTTCTTCGTTGTAGGCCAAGGATTTGGTAACTTCGATCCTAAAAATGACCCTGCAAAATTTAACCTCCTCGATCCTGTTGAAAGACACACCATTGGCGTTCCATCCGGTGGTTGGGTGGCAATTCGTTTTCTAGCAGATAACCCTGGTCAGTGTATTGCTTAAAAACTTAAAAACTATCACACTTTATTTTTCACTACTAATTTATTGAATGTTGAAGTGTTAATAATTTTTATGCCTAACATATTTACGCCACAGGTGTTTGGTTTATGCACTGCCATTTTGATGTTCATTTGAGCTGGGGTTTAAGGATGGCTTGGATTGTCCTTGATGGAGAACTTCCCAATCAGAAGCTGCTTCCTCCCCCGTCTGATCTTCCAAAATGTTGACCTTTGGCCATGATTTGCCAGGCATATAACCTTGTTTTGGTTTTTCTTTTTTTAAAGTAACTTATTGTGCGTGCTTTTTTGTTGTGCTTTCAAAGAGTTGTAGCCTAGAGACAACATGGGCGCTGAACTTTATTACTGATTGTTTTTTGGGGTTTGCTTTTACGGAACTCATTACAGTCCTTCACAGTGAACCGGGAATTCAAAAGTGGAGGATATTTTGTTCTTATACTATCATCAATGAGCTTTAATGTTTGTTCGAAGCGGAAGCATGCAAATAAGTAAAATTACTTAAGTAGTATATGCAGAATAAGTAATTAAGGAATAAATAGAGAAAGAGTAGAAGAAGAACACACAAAGAATTACGTGGCTCGGCAACTTACCTACGTCTACAGCGGATCAAGATCACACTCTTCTTTTTACTATGAATCATAAGGCACTCAGAAAGTATGCATTTTACAAGAAAGATCACAAAGAAAACTCTCTCTTCTCCTCTAGAGATTTTCTTTTATAAAGACTCACAAAAATTATTGATGATCACTTAAATATGTTTACAAGAAAGATGATCACTTAGATATGTTTTATAAGAAAGATCACAAATGAAACTCTCTTCTCTTCTAGAGATTTTCTCTCACAAAGAACCACAAAGATTATTGATGATCACTTAGATGTGTTTACAAGCTAATTGATAGCCTTTATATAGGCTTTGAGACGTCATATCCTAAACGTGTAAGAGTTATTTTAGAGAGTTCTGAAATAAGTGGGAGACGAAATAAGAAAGTTTTCTTATTCGGGATACTGTTAACGTCTCCAGCACCGTGGCGCTGGTGGGCTCGTCTGAGCGCTACGACGTTCGTCTTCTGGCGCAGCGGCGCTCAGGTTGTGGATTGGGCCCTGGTGCGCTCCTCTTCGTTTTCTGCCTCCTTTTGTGTCTGTCTTTGATTCGTGCGCACCCTACACACTTAGCTTACTCTCTAAATCATATCCTGATGATTTTTAATCAATATTCTCACAAATCCCCTCCTTAATTCAAAATCATCCACAAAGTAACTCGATCTCTCATTTTTGCATCTTCGGTCACTCTCACAAAGTAGTGAGTTTGGTTAAGTCTTTGCATAGGACGCACTTAACCGAGGGCAGTAGTTTAGTCAACATATCAGTAGGGTTTTTAGATGACGCTATCTTTGTTAAACTAACTTCACCACTTTGGACAATCTCTAAAATGTAATAGAGTCTCTCATCAATGTGTTTCGACCTCTTGTGGAACAGTTGATGCTTGCTTAGGTGTATGACACTCTGACTGTCACAATATACATCGGTGTTCACATTTTTACTAGCCAATATCTCCGCACATATACCTTTTAACCACACAGCCTCTTTGATAGCGTCAACAACAACTATGCACTCCGCCTCTGTGGTAGAGAGTGCAACCACATGTTATAGAACTGCTCTCCAACACACACTACACCCAAACACTGTGAATACGTAGCTCGTCAATGATATTCTCTTGTCTAGATCACCTGTATAATCTGAGTCTATGTACCTTCTTACCATTTCATTGCTGTTCTCATCCCTTTTATATATCAACCTGTGATTTGACGTTCCCTTAAGATATCTCAAAATTCACTTTACTACAAGCCAATGATCTTTACCTAGATTTGCTATGTATCTACTCACCACACTTACATCATGTGCTATGTTTGGTCTTGTGCAAACCATTGCATACTTGATACTCCCTACAACATTTGTATACGGTACTTTACTCATCTGCAGTTTCTCCTCATTGGATGTCGGCGACTGTGCTGCTGAAAGTCTGAAATGCATGGCCAAAAGAGTTGAGACAGCCTTTGCGTTGGACATACCAAACTTCTCCAGAATTTTGACTATATATCATTGTTAGGACAAGAAGATAACATCTCTTCTTTCCCTCACAATATCCATATCCAAAATTCTCTTTGTTGCTCCCAAATTCTTCATTTCAAACTCGCCGCTCAACTGCTTCTTGAGCTTCTGTATTTCTTCTATATTCTTATATGCGATCAATATATCATCGATGTATAGAAGCAAATACATCATCCCACAACTTATGTTCTTAAAGTATACGCATCCGTCATACTTGCTCCTACTAAAGCCACAAGCCATCATAAACTCATCAAATCTCCTATACCACTGTCTAGCTGATTGCTTTAACCCGTATAATAACTTCTTTAGCAAGTAAGCATAATCTTCTTTTTCGGGCTCCTTGAACCCTTGCGGTTGTGCCATGTATATCATCTCTTCAAGCTCTCAATGTAAAAAAGTTGTCTTTACATCCATTTGCTCTAAATTTAAATTAAGGTTTGCACACATGGCTAACGAAATCCTAATAGATATATGCTTGACAACTGGAGAGAATATATCATGAAAATCAACTCCCTCTCTCTGAGTAAAACCTTGTGCTACTAACCTAGAATTGAATATTATAGGCTTTATCCTCGGTATCCCCTCTTTCACCTTATACACCCATTTGCACCCGACTAGCTTCTTTTGAGGTCTCTCCACCAACTTCCAGGTATTATTCTTCCTAAGAGAACTAATCTCTTCTTCCATGGCCTGCTATCATTTTTTCTTGTATTCACTCTTCATAGCCTCATTATATGTCCTAGGCTCATCATACTCAAGAATGTAAGTAGAATTAAAGGCATGAGCAATTAAGTCTGCTTGTGCATACCTGACTGGTGGGTTAATCATTCTCCTTAGTCTGTCTCTGGCTAACTGGTACTCTTCAAGTTCCATCTTAGACGTCCTAGTATTTCTTTTGGTGAACTTGGAGGAACTCACCGGCGTACTTAGTTCATCTTCAAGGATCTTCTTGTTGAAGTGTTGATCTGGGAGCATATCAAATCCACTTGCAGGCTCCACTTCAACTTCTATTGACTCGGGTGCTGAATCTTCCTTAGGCACAGGTTCTTCTTTCTCATCTTCTTGGGAAGCTTTTAACATCATCATCTCATCGAACGTCACGTCACGGCTTATGATACTCCTTGGTGATGTTAAGTCTTTACACCATACCTTGTATCCTTTCACTCATTCGGGATATCCTATGAATACCCCTTTGATAGCTCTAGGTTTCAACTTCCCCTCCTTAAGATGTACAAAGGCAGGATAACCAAATATTCTGAGGTGGTCATACTTCGAAGGATTGCCAAACCATTTCTCTTCTAGCGTCTTGAAGTCAATTGCTGAGGAAGGACTACTATTAATCAAATAAGCTGCAATCACTACAGCTTCTCCCTAGAATGTCTTGGACATCTTTGCATTGGTAAACATACATCTAACCCTTTTAAGTAGGGTCCTGTTCATCCTCTCAGCTATGCCATTCTGCTGTGGTGTTGATCTTACCATTCTATGCCTTACAATCCCATGCTTGGCACAAAACCCATCAAACTCTCTATTGCAAAATTCGAGACCGTTGTCAGTTCTCAACCTCTTCACTCTTTTGCCAGTTTGATTCTTAACAAGAACCTTCCAAGCCTTGAATACTTCAAATGCTTGATCCTTGTTCTTCAACACATAGACCCACAGCTTCCTTGAATAATCATAAATTAAACTGAGAAAATACCTGGCACCACCACGAGTAGCTGTCTGAACTGGTCCCTAAAGATCCGAGTGTATGTGGTCAAGAGTCCCTTTAGTCTTTTGCTCGCCGGTACTAAACTTTACCCTCTATGCTTTCCCAAGCACACAATGTTCACAAAACTCTAAGGGCTAGAACTTCTCCTCACCAAATGCCTTTTGACTATATAACTCCTTTAGGTTTCTCTCGCCTAGATGTGCCAGTCTAAGATGTCAACACTTAGTTTACATACTCTCATCATCTACAGAGAATAGTGTAGAACCACTCACGACTTCACCTTTAAGCATATAAACACCTTTGCGCTTCTCTCTTCTCATCACCACCATAGAACCTTTCAAAACTCTTAAAATCTCTCTGTCAATCCTGATGGAACACCCACTTTGGTCTAGAGTCCCTAGTGAGATCAAGTTTCTCTTCAAGTCAGGAACATACCTAACATCTGTCAACTCTCTCACTCGCCCATCATGCAGCCTAAGCTTAACACTACCAATTCCCATCATCTGACATGCAACATCATTATCTATTAAGACCTTACCACCACTAATGGGCTGAATATTTGTAAACCAAAACTTGTGCGGGCACATGTGAAAAGTGCAACCAGAATCAATAACCCATTGTTCAGAGTTCTTACCATCAGTAGCGACAAGTGTCTCTGCGTTGTTATAGCTATCATCATAGGCAAGTGCAGCATCCGCTTTCTTCTTATCTTGTGCTCTCTTCATAGGATAATCTTTTATGAAGTGCCTCTCTTTCTTGCAGTAATAGCACTTCCTATGAGTCCTAGACTTTGACCTTGAGCCTTTTTTCTTCCCATCTTTATATGAGGGCCTTCCTCTTACAGATAAGCTTTCTACATTGCCCTCAATCTGCTTCTCTAATAACTTTGAGTTTAATGATGATTTCACATCACTCATCGTTAAACTTTCTCTGCCGTAGAGTAGCGCATCAACAAAACTCTCATAACTCTTGGGGAGTGAACTCAGTAAGATAATTGCTCTATCTTCATCTTCTATCTTGATATTGATAGACTCACGATCAAGGATGATCTTATTGAAGGCGTCTATATGATCTTTCATCAGCGTCCCCTCTGACATGGACAGCTGATACAGCTTCTTCTTTATATGTAATTTATTGGTTAACGATTTCCTCATATAAAGAGAGTCAAGCTTCTTCCAAAGACCTATCGTCGTCGTCTCACCTGCTACTTCCCTTAGTACTTCATCGCTCAATGATAGAACGATTGCGCTATGAGCTCTTTCTTGAATGTCCCTTCTTTCTGCTTCAGCTTTTGATGACTCTAGCGTCTTCTCTTCATCACTAGATGGAGCCGTAGTCTCCTCTAATGTCAAACCAAGCCTTTAGCTCAGTAACAATGCCTTAACCTTCATCTTTCACAAATTGAAGTCATTCGTACCGTTGAATTTCTCTACCACATACTTGGGTGTGGTCATGTCTGCTTAGAACCTAACTCTGATACCAATTTGTTGAAGCGGATGCACACAAACAAGAAAAATCACCCAAACAATATATACAGAACAAGTAATTAAAGAATAAATAGAGAAAGGGTAGAAGAAGAACACACAAAGAATTACGTGATTCGAAAACTTGCCTACGTCCACGGTGGATCAAGATCACACTTTTCTTCTTACTATGAATCATAAGGCACTCACAAAGTTTTTCTTTTACAATAAAGATCACAAAGAAAACTCTCTCTTCTCCTCTAAGGATTTTCTCTCACAAAAAATCACAAAGATTGTTAATGATCACTTAGATATATTTACAAGTCAATTGATAGCCTTTATATAGGCTTTAGAACGTCTTAAGTTTACCCTTAACGTGTGAGAGTTATTTTAAGGAGTCTTGAAATAAATGGGAGATGAAATAAGAAAGTTTCCTTATTTCGGGATATTGTTTACGTCTCCAGCGCCACAGCTTTGGCGCACCCGTCTGAGCACTGCGATGCTCGTCTTCTGGCACAGCGGCGCTCAGGTGCTGGATTGGGCGCCGCAGTGCTGGCGCCTGGTATGCCCCTCTTCATTTTCTGCCTCCTTTTGCGTCCGTCTTTGATCCGTGCATACCGTACGCACTTGATTTGCTCTCCAAATCATATCTTGATAATTTTTAATTAATATTTTCACAATACTTTTGATTAGAATATCATAAATAATAAGAGAGGATTTTTTTATCAATTCATTAATACATGATCATTTATTTTAACTGTAAAATGTTAAAATTAAAATTAAACACAAAATTTAAAATTAATTAATCCGTAACATGTCATTTTCATATGTCAATCATAAATTAATTATTAATAAAACAATAGGTAACAAACTCTAATAGTTTAAAATTTTTAATATGTATTTTAAAATAATCTTATATTAAATTTGATAATAATAAAAATATAAAATTTTAATAATTAAAAAAAATGAATTTTGATCAACTACAAGCTTTGGCAAATAGCTTGGAGTTTTGCATCAACAGAAGGATGGAGAGGCTTGTAATCACCTAACTTGCCAGAGACGTGAGCTCCTTGGTGCTTGAGATGCGAGAAATTGAGCCTGGCAAATTCGCCTCTCAACTTGTAAGCAGCTTTGTCACAAGCCAAAGTCGCTTCTTCAGCTTTGACAAAGGTGCCAAGCCAGAGCCTAATTATGTTCCTGAGGAGTCTGATTTCAGTAACCCACTTCCCGGGTGCCCCTGCCTACTCCCTTGTAAAGCTTTGTTGGCTGTGCTGATGAAGGGGTAGTGGTGGAGACATGTTCCATTGGGACAACCTTTGGCTTGAGAAAGTTGTTGCCTAGTGTCACGCCCCAAGTGCTCTCAAGCATTTCCTCGAGCACTTGGTGCGCGACTAGGCTTGCTGGAGGCCTCTTGGACCATAGAGCGCTACGTGGACCGGAGCTTCTAGAAGGCCCGCTGGTTAGGATGGAGAACCGGGCTTGGCCCGCAACTTATTAAGGAAGTTAACCCTAGTTAGACTTCCATAATAGGTAGGAGAGCATCTAGGAATATTCTAAGGAATATTATCCCATCTTGTATATACACCGTTAGATCAAATAGATCTCAGCCATTGATTGTATAGGGCTGCAACTATAAAAGGGGGAGACCCTCACTTGTATTTTTCATCTCATAACTTGTTTTCTATTCAACAATATAGAGAGCATTCGTGCAAACACTTGGTGTGCTTCTTTTCTCTTCTCTTTGTGTGGTTTTCTAGGCTGCTTAGCACGCAACGCGTCTAAGGCCGCACGATCTCGAAAATAGTCCGTGATAGTTGGTATCAGAGCAGGTTCAGTTCAGAGATGGAGAAAGACGGCGTACCATCAGATTTGACTGAAGAGAGGGGTCGGAACCCCAAAGCTAAGAAGCACGGCGTGGCGTCTCGCGAGAAATCAGCAGATCCAGGTCAGGATGTGGGGGGTATGGTGAGAGCACTCAGCGGCGCTGTTGGGAAGGCAGCAGATCGCCTTGGAGAGCTGGAGCAGCAAGTGGAGATGATCGAGGGGGGCCTCGACGCTCAAGGAGACGAGCTGCGCACCCTCATCAGCACATCCATCGAGGCTTACGTCGATAAGCAGCGGGACTGGATTAAAGCTTTTCAGGAGAGCGTCCTAACCACAATGGACAGTATTCAGGCCCAAGTAGGGGAGCTACACCGTGGGCTCGAATCTGTCAAAGAGGATGTGGTGCTGTGCAAGCGGGCGGTGGCGAATGGGTCTGTCGCCGCTCAAGTGACGGTGTCTACACCGAGAGTCGATGCTCCTAAGCCCAAGGAGTTCAGCGGGAAGCGGAATGCCAAGGAGCTCGACAATTACTTCTGGCAGATGGAGAGATACTTCGACGCCCTAGGTGTACGGGACGAGGATAAGGTAAACACCGCGACCCTATATCTCTCTGATCATGTAATTCTGTGGTGGCGTAGGAAGAGCGAGGAGATTCGCAAGGGTACCTGCACCATCAATACCTGGACAGAGTTGCAGCAGGAGCTGAAACGTCAATTCTATCCGGAGAATGTGGCGCACGACGCTAGGAAGCGTCTAAAGGAGTTGAGACAGAACAAGTCGATTAGCGAGTACGTTGAGGAGTACTCTCTGCTGATGCTGCAGATGCCCAATATGAGTGAAGAAGACTTGTTGTTCAACTTCCTTGATGAGTTACAGACATGGGCGTCCAATGAGCTGAAGCGGCGTGGAGTGCAGAACATATCCGACGCCCTCACATTGGCGGAAACGCTCACTGATTACCGCAAGGGTGATGCGGGGAAGTCCAAGAATTTGAAGCCCAATCACAGCAAAGGTGGGGGAACCAGGGAGTCTCATCCTCCGCAGGATAAGGAGAGGAAAGGTAAACCGCCCACAGGGAGAGAGCAGAAGCGCAACGGCTGGAGAAAGCCGAGATCTAGCTGCTTCCTTTGCGACGGGGATCATTGGGTGAAGGACTGTCCAAAGAAGAAGGCTATCAACGCAATGTTGGAGACTCAGCAAGCGGGTGAACAGGGACAATTGAGATGTCTCCAGTTACTCAATGCCCTCAATGCCAAGCGGGCAGCCCGCGCGCCAGCAGGAAAGGCGCTGATGTACGTTGAAGCCTACATTAACGGGAAGAGGACGCAAGCACTAGTAGATACTGGAGCTACGCACAACTTTATGAAGTATGCAGAAGCAGTACGCTTGGGCCTCAAGGTGGAGAAGGGGATTGGCTACCTCAAGACTGTGAACGCCGCAATCAAGCCACTGGACGGGGTTATTCATAGGGTTGAAATGAGCCTCGGAAAATGGAGCGGTAAGGTAAACTTTTCGGTAGCCCCTCTCGATGATTTTGATGCTGTTCTTGGTATGGATTTTTTGCGGCAGTTTAATGTGGTGCCACTTTTCCAACACAACTATGTATGCATCTTGGAGGGAGGACCATGCATGGTGCCGACAGTAAACAAGCCGACAGGTGGGCAATCCAAGCCCAACGCCCACACTACTCTCCTGTCCGCCATGCAACTGAAAAAAGGAGCTAAGCGGGGAGAAGAGACATACCTCGCCACAATATGAGAGGCAGATGATGAGGCGTACGGGGGCGAAGAGGAGCTGCCAGCAGAGATCACAAAAGTGCTCAAGCAGCACCAGGATGTGATGCCAGCAGCGCTACCACAGAAATTACCACCAAGACGGGCAATTGATCACGAGATTGAGCTGGAACCAGGGGCGAAACCTCCACCCAAAGCCCCATACAGAATGTCTCCACCAGAACTAGCAGAGTTGCGGAAGCAGTTCAAGGAGTTGCTGGATGCAGGGTTTATCCAGCCATCGAAGGCGCCTTACGGCGTGCCCGTGCTTTTCCAGCGCAAGCACGATGGATCATTGCGGTTATGCATAGACTACCGAGCGCTGAACAAGGTCACTGTCAAAAATAGGTATCCCATTCCTTTAATTGCCGACTTGTTTGATCAGTTGGGGCAGGCAAAGTATTTCTCGAAGCTGGATTTGCGGTCAGGTTACCATCAGGTGCGGATAGCCGAGGGCGATGAGCTGAAAACCACCTGTGTGACGCGTTATGGGGCCTTTGAGTTTTTGGTCATGCCGTTTGGCCTCACCAACGCGCCAGCCACTTTCTGCACACTGATGAACAACATACTCCAGCCCTTTCTTGACAAGTTCATCATCGTGTACTTAGACGACATCGTCATCTACAACAACACTCTCGAAGAGCACGTGGAACACTTGAAATCTGTCTTGAAGGTGCTCCGCGAGAATGAGCTGTATGTGAAGAGGGAGAAGTGCTCATTTGCCAAGCCGGAGGTAGACTTTTTGGGTCACAAGATCAAAGAGGGCAGGTTGATGATGGACAGGGCGAAGATTCGCGCCATTGTGGACTGGAAGGCACCCACGAAAGTTACCGAGCTGCGGTCTTTCCTTGGGTTGGTTAACTATTATCGCAGGTTTATCAAGAGCTACTCCACCACTGCAGCACCCCTTACCGACCTGCTAAAGAAGACTAAGGCGTGGGAGTGGAGTAAGGAGTGCCAAGGGGCTTTTGATCGACTAAAGGCAGCAGTGATCGAAGAACCAGTCTTAGCATTACCGAATCACCTGTTACCGTATGAGGTACATACTGATGCATCTGATTTTGCTATTGGTGGTGTATTAATGCAGCAGGACCATCCGATCGCATATGAGAGCCGGAAGCTCAATGAGACGGAGAGGCGCTATACGGTGCAGGAAAAGGAGATGACGGGGGTCATCCATTGTCTGCGCACTTGGCGACATTATCTGCTTGGGGCAAGGTTCGTAGTGATGACGGACAACATAGCAACGAGTTACTTCCAAAGTCAGAAGAAACTCAACCCGAAGCAAGCTAGGTGGCAGGACTTTCTGACGGAGTTCGATTACGAGCTCGAGTACAAACCGGGAAAGGTGAATGTGGTGGCGGACGCCTTAAGCTGGAAGGCCGAGTTAGCAGCTATCAGCAAGCTGGAAGGTGATTTGCTCGGCCTATTTTATGAGGGAATGAAGCATGATCCCGCAGCCATACAGCTCGCCACTCAAGCACAAGAGGGAAAAACTCAGCGATTTTGGGTAGAAGATGGGCTTCTCTACACCAAGGGACGCCGGGTTTATGTGCCAAAGTGGGAGAACCTGCGGCATAACCTCATTAGAGAGTGTCACGATACAAAATGGGAAGGACATCCAAGCCAGCGGCGCACACGCGCCCTATTGAAAACAGTTTACTACTGGCCACACATGCGGGAGGAGATAGAACAGTTTGTCAAGACTTGTCTTGTGTGCCAACAGGACAAGATTGAGCAGCGGAGTCCCGCAGGGCTACTGGAGCCACTGCCCATATCAGAGAGACCTTGGGAAAGCATCTCTATGGATTTCATTGTAGCCTTACCGAAGTCCGAGGGGTGTGGAACTATCATTGTGGTGGTAGATCGGTTTTCTAAGTATGCGACTTTCATACCAGCGCCCAAAGAGTGTAATGCGGAAGAGACAGCCAAACTTTTCTTCAAGCACGTCGTCAAGTACTGGGGGTTGCCGAGAGTGATAGTCAGCGATCATGATATGAGGTTTACGGGGAGATTCTGGACTGGATTGTTCAATCTCATGGGATCAGAGCTTCGCTTTTCCACCAACTTTCACCCACAAACAGATGGGCAGACCGAGAGGGTGAACGCATTACTGGAGCTGTATTTGCGGCACTTTATGGGCACAAATCAGCAGGATTGGGTCAAGTTACTCGATGTGGCACAGTTCTCGTATAACTTGCAGAGGAGTGAATCGACGAACCAGAGCCCATTCGAGTTAGCTACTGTCCAACAGCCTCTCACGCCGCATGCACTCGTGTCCAGCGATACTGGGAAGAGTCCAGCAGCCTACAAAGCTGCGAAGTCCTGGCAGGAACAATCGGACAAGGCGCGAGTGTGTCTGGACAAGGCGACAAAACGGATGAAGAAATGGGCTGACGGTAAGCGAAGACATGTTGAGTACAGCGTGGGGGATTTAGTGATGGTGAAAATTCTTCCGACGCAGCACAAGTCTACGCGCCCACTTCACAAGGGTCTTGTTCGAAAATATGAGGGGTCATTTCCTATTGCCAAGAGGGTTGGCAATGTCTCGTACAAGGTGGAGCTGCCTTCGAGACTTCGGCTACATCCGGTGTTTCACGTAAGCTGCCTAAAGCCATACCATGGTGATGCGGAGGACACGGAACGTGGGCCACAAACCAGGGCACCATTGGGAGTTTTCACATCTTACGACAAGGAGGCTGAACTTATCCTTGATGTGAGGACAGTGCGGAAGAAGAACTGTCGTCCAAGTCGTGAGTATCTTGTCAAGTGGAAAGAATTGCCCGACAGCGAAGCAAGCTGGGAACCCGAGACCGCACTGTGGCAGTTTGAGAACAAGGTGCGCGAGTTCCAGCAAGGACGCGACGAGGGCGTCGCGTGAATTTGGTGGGGGAGAATGTCACGCCCCAAGTGCTCTCAAGCATTTCCTCGAGCACTTGGTGCGCGACTAGGTCTGCTGGAGGCCTCTTGGACCATGGAGCGTTACGTGGACCGGAGCTTCTAGAAGGCCCGCTGGTTAGGATGGAGAACCGGGCTTGGCCCGCAACTTATTAAGGAAGTTAACCCTAGTTAGACTTCTATAATAGGTAGGAGAGCATCTAGGAATATTCTAAAAAATATTATCCCATCTTGTATATACACCGTTAGATCAAATAGATCTCAGCAATTGATTGTATAGCGCTGCAACTATAAAAGGGGGAGACCCTCACTTGTATTTTTTATCTCATAGCTTGTTTTCTCTTCAGCAATATAGAGAGCATTCGTGCAAATACTTGGTGTGCTTCTTTTCTCTTCTCTTTGTGTGGTTTTCTAGGCTGCTTAGCACGCAACGCATCTAAGGCCGCACGGTCTCAAAAACAATTCGTGACACTAGGCTGTCTTTGGGTAAAAAGTGATGATGATGTTGCTGCTGCCAAAAAAAGCTACATGTTATTGTCGTTGTTGTTGTTGGAGGTTGATTTGGGCTTGGATTTGGAGAATTTGAGATGGGGTGAAATGATTCAGCCTTATGAGACCAAGTTGCAATAGGTAGATTTATTTGTTGTTGCTGCTCAAAACCGAAAATATGTGGGTGTCATTTGACGGGGAGCAAAAGCTTGTTGGTTCTGAACAAGATGAAGGAGAAGAATAGTAGATGCAATCTTGATCACATGGCTTTCAAAATCACCCTTCCGGGCTATTATTTTTTTTCCGAAGAAATCAATCAATAAAAAAGATTTCCTTTGAATAATTTGAGAAAAAATGTAGTGATTTGAGTAAAATTATTATCAAGAGGTGAGATTTTTCTAGTAAGCGTTGGGGACCGAATGCCCATAATGGAAAGGGGAGGCAACGTGAAGCCTTAGAGTTGGGTGAAGTGATGGAGAGTTGACTAAAATTTATTAATTTTAAATTATTAAAATTTTATTAATTTGTAATGTTAAAAAAAAAAATTGCTAACGAGTCAGTTTCAAAAAGAAATTTGTTAACATCAAAGACAAAAATATTATTATATAGTAAAATTATTTTTTTGTTAAAATAGATGTTTACAGATTAATAAATTAAGATAAAATTAAAATTTTTAATTAAATTAAAATAAAATTAAATATTAAATCAAATTCATAAGATAAAAGTGTCGTTTGTCAAAATAATAATAATATTCTCTATCTTCTATTAGTGTGGTCAATATAACAATATCCCTTGTCATTAATTTTTTAAATGTATTTTGACCTAAACATGGCAAGTGAATTATGTCAATATTGATCTAGATGGGTTGTCGTGCTTGCTCGGCACGACATGAAATAATTTATGCCATATCATGTTGACACATGAATTCAATGGGTCGTGCCCATTGGTCGGGCATACAAATTCTTTTTTTTTTTAAATTAAAAAATTACTTGTAACACTAATTTTTTTATAAAAAAACTTAAACTGTTGATCAACGATCAATTTTTTTTAAAAATAATTAAAGGATTACTAATCAATAGTCCACTTTGTGGTTTATAAAATAGCATTGTGGGATGACATTTTAAGCCGCAAAACTCTCTTAACTATTTGAAATTATTTAAACTCTCCCTCAAATATCTCAAATTATTTATTTATGTTTTAATTTTTATTCATCCAATTTCAAATTGCAAATCACTATAAAATAAATTCTCAGCCATCCAAAATAACAACAACATTCATTCTCAACCTAATCAAAATATTTACGATAAATACTTATTGCATCGTAATAAAAATAATTTCAAATCATTATACAATTATAGGTTCAACACAAATAATTAATAATCATATTACAGTATTGTATTGTAAATATTATAACCAAACTTTGACCTATACTAATAATTTTAGCTTAAAGTATAGTCATCGGCATGCTGCAAAGTGTATGGTGGATCATCAGAAAAACTCTATTTTGAGGTTTGATAATTAAATTAAATTATTATTATTATTAGATTTAACATTAATTTATTTTAAAAACATAATTTCAGTATAGTCACGATTAATAATTTTAATTATTATTATAATATTATAATTACAATTATAATACAATATTTCATTATGATGAAATTTAATATACTTATGAAATAAAATATTTTAAAAGTAGTTATTGATTTAATCATATATTCTACTGTAAATATTAAATTTAAAATTTTAATTACATTTACATTAACGGTAATTCCAATTATAATCATAATCATGATACAATTTCAATATAGTTACAATTAATAATTTTAATTTTAATTATTATTATAATATTATAATTGTAATTAAAATATTTTTAGAGGGTTATTATTGATTTAATCATGTATTCTAGCACAAATATTTAATTTGAAAAACATAAAAAAAAAAATTGTTTAGTCTCAATAGCTTTTACTTAATAAATTTTTTTCATGAGGTCTTGAATTATAAAATTAAATATTTTGTATCATAAGACTCTTGATAGATTATGCCTAACATGTGTGAGTCACAGGCTCATGCTAGCACAGGCCTATCACGAGCTTTATGTTGACATAGATTGTTGGGCTAAACTTTCCGACCCAACATGGCACGACGAGGTGGGCCGTGTTGCACCACCACTACATTGCAATGTGCCAAATTAATTTATAGCATGCTATAATGCCATGTTGGATCGATCATGTTTAAACGATTAAGCCCAATTACCACTTTTATTTGAACACTACAGGTGGGCCGTTCTTATCAATTTATAAATGCTCGAAAACTTGTTAAAACAAAAATTTCTCCTATTAAATTATTTAAATAATAATTAATAAAAACATTCTTGGTATGTAGTTGGTTAAACTGTTAAAGTCACACTAACCTATAAAATAAATAAAGTTTCTTATCTCAAATTTGAAGAAAAAAAAATTAGTTTTCTTTCTTTTTTCCATTTCAAGTAATAGGAAAAAAAAAGTCTTGAAATTATAAATAAAAAAATCTTCATACGGTAAAATAACCTTTGGCCTAGTGGTTTGATAATTAAATACTTTTAATGTTAAAGATGCTATGAGTTTAATAATTTAATAAATATTATAATAAGTATGAGCATTATTAATTTGAGTTTTGATTAGAATAATTGTACATTTAAAAAATATATATAATCGCATTCATGAAATGTTTCTTTTTTGTTAAAGCCATAAGTTAATTTTAATAAATAAGTCCTTTCAGCAAAAAAATTATTGACGGTTAGAATTACCTTGGTCACAAATATACAACAAAAGCGTTAAAAACATGAATAATTTAATAACAAATTACGATCAATAACCAATAAGTCTGAATATGAGTTTCAAAATTAGAGGTCGTAGATGGTCTTTGCCATGCCAATATGGCTATTAAACTTCAGCCAGGCAAGTGTCGTGTTAGGCTGCGGCTCAGCATGGTCCATAGACACAACAAACTTAACGGACTGTTCTATGAACTTTTGACTTCTTTATTTTTTTAAAGAAATAATAAAGTAAAAAGTTGCTGTTTGCAATCTTTGCTATAGACCTGTAGCTTTATTAAAAATATATTTTTTTAAATTGACTATTTGATCGATGGTTAATTTTGTGACCATTGATCAACTGATCGTTGATCAAACGATCACAAAGAGGGTCATGCGTGGGGCTTATAAAATGGCACCCATGTGCTCCTTGGTTCTCAAATTCTCAACTCTCTCATTTGTCTCAAATGCTTTTAATTTTTTCTCAATTCAAATCAAATTTTTTTAAATTTTTTTATTTCTCATTACAAATTATAATCTCTCAAATTATTTCTTTATTTTTTATTATTCATTCATCTAATTACAAATTTTTATCACACATATTTATTATCCATACAATGGCAAGTTTTAAAGCTCCAAATGTATTTGAAAAAATTTCAATGCCATCATCATAAATTTTAGTCAATCTATTTTTACAACTTAAAATGTTGAAAGTATTAAAAAATAAAAAAAAAATCAAACATTAGATGTTTAGAATTATTTAATACTGAATAATCGTACAGATACAATTTCTAAAAAAATTAAAGAAAAAATTATCTATAAGTTTTGTAGTAAAACTTAAAAGCCACCACAACTTATGGCATTGGGTATTTGAATTGACATATTTGCAGAAACATGATATAAATGAGTTACCTTAAACTAAAATTGCCCAAAGTGCTCCTGGAGGAACTCTTTTTGGATTCCACTATAATCAACAATGCATTTTTAGTGGATTAGCTAGATACGTTATAGCTGCTAAACAATCTCTTTCATTCGTCAAAGATGAAAAGTATGAAAAATTTATAAAAATGTACGTTCAACTCAATTGGGCTTGTGTTTTAAAAAATACCGTTAAAAATAATATTTTTACTGCATATCATCAAATCAAAGAAATACTAATTAATAAAATCTTACAATTTAAAGGAGTATTTGTCGTTACTTTTTATTGTTAGATAGGTGCCAATGATTTGAAATATATTTGTGTTATGTTGCATTATATTGGTAATGATTATTTTTTTAAATATTTAATTTTGTTTAAATATTTTAAATAATTTTTAAATATTTATAATCATTTTTTATAATATTTTAATTACAATTACAAATATTATAATAACAATTAAAATTAATAATTATAATAACAATTAAAATTATGTTGGATTGGAATTGTACTAAAATCATAAATTCATAACTGAAATCACAATTCTATTAAAGATAACAATTTATTAATATTATTCTAAATATGAAATTATTGCCTTATTGGATTCAAATACATAATAAAGTGTCAAATATATATTATTATAGTTACAATGCATCCCAACTAGGTTAGCATTTATAAAATCAACCATTGTTTCTAATAAATTACAATTTTCTATTTCTAAATTTTAATGATCAAAACTTAAAGTTCTCAAAATCTATGATCATGTCTCCTTATCAATTTTTCTTTAGATCATCTTCATCTTCCCAATTGTTTACAGACACTAAAGCCTTTAAAGTTTCTAATGCCAATTTTAATTGCTTTTCATCTAATATACTGCCCCTGCACAAAAAGTAAATTTCAATGCTACAGTAAATATTAGAGATTTTAATAGATCTCGAGTTATGATTTATAACATAGGGTAAAATTTTTCGTTTGATTTCTATTATAACAAAATATCAAATTCTCTTTACTAGTGTGTACTCGACATAGAACACTAATCAATATCAATAAAAAATTTCAATTCAAAAGTAGAAGAAATTTTAAAATTAGAACAACCTTTCTTTTATCTTTTAACAAAATAGTCAAAGCAGATTAATCATAAAAAGACTGCTCATTTGTTTCTTATATGTACACACACAACAAATCTAAATTTATTTTCATAAAAAATAAATAATTATGTGATAAAATCGTAAATTTAATCAAAATCATAAGAAAGTTTAGAGTTATAATTTTTTGAGATCCCAATAATTAAAATTTTTACACAAAACTAATTGATTTTAGTATCCATTATGATTATATAAATAAATAATATATGAATTTTTCTCCAATATTTTTAGAATTTAATCTCCATAGCACATAGCAGTATATATATCAAGAAACCTTAGATTATCTCTATATTTAACAAAAAAATATCACTAATATTATATATATATTAAAGTAAGAAAAAAAGTATGAAGATTGATACACATAAGAACATGTTAATATATCATTATTAAATACTTTCAAAAAATTTATAATTATTCAATACATCTTTAAATTCTTATCGTCGTGATGAAGCAATATAATTTATCATTTTTTTAATTTTCTCAATATGAGAATTAACTATATTTAAACTATTTTAAATAATTAAATTAAAAATATGACAAAAATACTTCAAATGAAAAAAAGACTTGAACCATGCATATATATTAATTGAATTGAAAACAAATCTATAACAATAACATTTGTATTGTATTATCAAAAGTAATACTATTAGTTTGTCAACATTTGAAATTCTCTAACAATATCAATTAAAAAAATTAAAAATAATATTAATTGTGTAGATATTTCAATTCAAAAAAAAAATTAATTCTATTTTGCAAAAAATAAAAAATTCACAACCCATCATGGATTCATGTCCGCACGTGGCCATCACAAACCGTGCTGACACAACACAATAGGCCGCAGATCACAGTCCAACATGACACAACTTTTGCTACCTCTATCCGAAAACGAGTACGCATTAGAGCAAAGAAAGTTAATTAGTCTAACAACGTCGTCTTATGTGAAAAGGTAATGTGATAAGATCGATTTTTTTAAAAGATAATTGTATATATTGTCGTTGTCCATATTCTATATTTTAAATAATACTCCACATTTGCGTATGAAATTAATGTTACAAAATTTATAACTCAATTGTTACGACATCATTTAATAAAAATTACATATCAATAATTATTAATTTTATTAATATGCTATTAATGTAATAATTATATTGCAAGTCATTTTATTATAAAATTGCTTCATGATAGAGTTCATTGAATTTTTAGTTATATATCTCAATTTTTTTGCTATTTATTTTCAGTTTTCGGTTATAAATACCAATTCTTTCAAAAAAAAATATAAGTGTTTTAAAATACGCCTCATAATTGAGACATACATTTGAAAAGTTAAAATGTAAAATGAAAATAAACAATTAAAAAATGGAGACAGCTGCATTATGCAATTGTTGTATGTCATATATCACAATAATTTAACCCTAATTTGTGTGTACAGTACTTGTATTCGTATGTTCAACGTTATAATGCTTATTAATTACCAAAAAATTATCTGGTATTCTTTTTTTCTTTATGCTGATCCAATTATTGTCCTGAATTTGGTGGTCAATCATATCCGTTAGTCATGATTAAGGGTCAAATTACCTACATTGTCAAATTGTCGCATGCATTACTTTCTGGTATAAATTAAAATTCGGGGCATTGCGAGGCTCTTTTAGAAGGTCTCCTAGTAAAGTACGTCTATTTGAAATTTCATTATTTGCTTTCCTCGATTGATTTATCTTTTTGGCTGTGCATTGCATGGCTTTTCTGCTCAGTTGCTTAAGATCGAATTGCTAACGCACATGGCATTGCCATAAAAACATAAACTTTTATTAAGATATAACGTTGACCAAGAGAAAAGGTCTCACTTGGTCAAATGTATTTCTGCTACAAATCGGGTTCTTTCTTTCTATCACAACTTTTCTAATTAATTTATATATGTAATGCTCTAAATTTAACTTGCTCATCACAAAAGTGCTTAGTTATATTCATATTAATCATTGCAGGCAGGCAGAGCTCATCATCTAATAAATGTGCCGGTGCTTTTATCCAACTTTGATGAAATTTAATTATCAACTTAATAAAATACAAATTAGATTCAGTTTCTTCCAACTCAAACCATTAGAGTGAGGTATTATAACTTTTTAGATACATTCAATACAAAGTTTGTTGTCAAACAAATCCTTGTAATACCACGAATCGATGACATTTATAAAATGATGAAGAAATAGGACTACCATGTTGAGTTAATTTCTCATCAATTCATTATTAGTGGAGATTCATCTAAGGGAATCAACAAGAATATCCCTTCTAAATCTGCAAGAATCATATTAATAATGAGATTTAATTACCTTATTTGAAGCAATCTGAGCTGTAAATCATAATAAATGCAAAAATTGTCAAACTAGAATTTGTTAACACAATTAGTAGAGGGGAATGACTGTGGGGAATACAGTATTGATAGGAACATTGAGCTGGGGATAAGCGCCTCTTATATTTTACTTTTACCTCTTGACTGGAATTTGACTATAAACCTATAGTAATGCATTTAACTCTGACTTGTTAAAGTTTCTCCAAGTTAAAATGATCTAAAATTCACCATCTACGGCTTGTTTAGTAGGTTTTTAGTAAGTGGGTGGATTTAAACTAATAAAGATAAGCAATTATATTCTACCAAGTTAATCTTTTGAGTTACTAGAAAATACTGAACCTGTAATATAAGATATGGGGCAGAGCCACTGAAGAATACAAAAATTCATTGAAATAAGCTTCAAAGCTTCGGTATAAAAATTGATGAACAAAGTGAAATCCATAAAAATGGAGGGTTTCAAATTTCAACTTTTTATGGCAGTAGTGCTGATTTAGGAAAATGAGAGATAGCGTGTTGAGATAAGTGGAGAGTGAGATGCCTGGAGAGGAAGCTAGATCTTTACTTTAGAATCGATGGAATTACTACAAGGTTTTGCTAGACTTTTTAGTTTTTCTTTTTCTTTTTTTAAGTTCAAAGGGGGAAAGGTGACTTGCGTTTCCAATGCAGATCCAATCACCAATAATGTCTATTATTATATTTGCAAATTCCAATAGCTAAAGGGAATCTCTCTTTCATCTAGATAGAAAAAAAAGAAACAATACAAAAATGGTAAAAAAGAGATGACAACAATATTGAGTAATAACCAAATTGAAATTGAAACCACTCAAAATGAATCAAAATTAAAAAGGGTTGCTGCTATTGTTGAGATCTAAAACGAACATTGATATCAAAACAAAGAAATAATGTAAGAAAATAAAAAGAAAATGAAGAAACACAAAACCAACATTAATTAGTAAATGAATGTTGCTAGTAATTTGAGAGACTTAATTGATTGAAAATCTATTTGTGATATAATAATTATAATAATCTCTTCTTACAATGTGTAAAACTTGTTGCTCTCCTCAATTGTAATTACATCGGAATATAAAGAAAAAGATGAAAGCTCTTGCCATAACAATACTCAATCTCCTCTTGATGGGATGCCAAAAAATGTACGATGTTTCAAATAACACCAAGATCCAAACCTAAGAAAGGTCGATGAAACCAGAAGAATCTCCTCTTAGCCGATCCATGTAGAGACATTTTGTTGGTCTTTTATTATAAATCTTCTAAGAATCTCCATGCTTGTGCCAGCAAACAAGCATGGCAACGCATCGTCTCATGATATAAAATCTAGCCTTCTGTTCTTTGGCCAAGCTACTACACTTTCTCGAAATGGAAGAACCCTTTTGTGAATAGCTCCGAGGAAGAGGGCATTTAGTAGAAGAGCTCTTCTGCAAGAGAGGAGACTTTGAAGAAGTGCTTTTCGTTGAAAAGCTCCTTGTGAAAGCAGACTTGGAACTAGAAGCAGCATGGCTACTTGAACTATCTCTCTTTGATAGCTTCCACTTCTCATCCATGTAATTAATTGGAACCTTAGCAATAACAATAATGAAACTTCTTTGTCTGTCGTTTGTGTTTGTGAAAGAGAGGAAGAGACTGAATGAGTGAGTGAGTGAGAGAGAGAGAGAGAGAGAGAGAGAGAGAGAGAGAGAGAGAGATGTGATGGAGAAGAGTGCTCTGGGCTTGAAGTGGGGCTTCGTCTGTTATATATATAATGGTTTTAGTGACACAATATTCGAGCTTGCATTGCTCTAATAGCTAAGCTTATTAGCTAGGGTAGTTCATAGTTATTAGTGTCTGTTTACCTTTGTGTTAATTAAGAGAATCAAGAAACATCTTTAATTATTATTAATTATGAGTTTATGACTAATTGTTGCATGTTATACGAATTGTGACTGCTCTCGTGGCAAGATGCCATTGGCTAGTTTATCTGGAGACTCTCCAAGTTCAATAGTTCTCATTTTTATTGTAGAAGATTATTTTTTATTTTTGAACCTGGCCTCCTCCTAGCTCCTTGAGATCCATATATCATTTTTTGGGAGACATTGCTGTCGTACGGTGCCCATTATGCAGTCAATTTTTTACACTCTTAGTCTTTCTCTCTCATCTCTCACACACAGAATATAGACTAAGAGCAAGAGAGAGAAGAGGGTCACTGAGTCAGTGGTCATATTGAGACAGTTGTTAGCTGGTTTCTTGTGATGAGGATCGTGCCCATTTGTTCTACAAACGACAGTGTTGCTTTAATAATTCATATGTTTTTTACTTTAGGTGAATCCAGGATATATCATCAGCAATATCTTATCTTTTATCTTTCTTTTTTACTTACAGTGCTTCTCCATTCCTACAAGTACATATTTATTTTGCTTACTGACCCAATAATAAAGTGTGATGTTTTAGGGCATTTGACCATAATCGATTATGCCCATGATCACGCCAAATTGCTTTCGCATGGTGTCAAAGTATGAAAAATGAGATGGATTAATAATTGATTGTTCACTTTATCATCATTGGAAGGTGATAAATGGTATCAATGATGAAAATAAATACTATAATCTTCTACCTTCCACTTTCTAAGGTGAAGATTGGATCTTTTACTAACTACTTTCTCCTTTAACAATCATGTAAAGCATGCATTAGCATTGGAGGTTGCCAGTGGATCATGATTTCGTTGATTATTCTTCCCTTATCATAACTCGTGGTAATTTATTTTGATGGATTGAATTCAAAATATACATTTAGAAAAAAGAAAAAAAAAAGAAGAAACTCTCTTGGTCATCAGCTATAGCGGAAGATTCTTTTTCTTGGTTTGGTTTTCCTAGGGCGGTTGTGTACAAAATAATGTGGCATATTAACAGTACAAACCTTCTGCACCAATAAATTAACTATAATCTTAACTTGTAATTCAAAATTTAATTGCTAGTTAATTGATCATGCCCATGTAGTTAATGGGATTGTGACCTTTTAGATCAGCAATCTGAAAGCTTGAGAATATAAATCAGCCGGGCCGAGGCACATCCCCGAATTAAAATATATATCAGAAAGGCACTCAGCTGAAGTTACCAACATGACAAGTTAATGAACCTGAATCGATTTTGTAATGCTTGTTAATTAAGCTCTTGGACAACCCACAGAATTAATGTTCAATTTACGAGATTAATTGTTAATGTTGAAATCTAGCTCCTTTGCAAGGTGATTTTTACTGTGTTCAAACAGAAAATTGCTGGAGATGCTGTAAGGGCTAGATATTTCAGAGATTACGTATTTATATATTGGATTATTTTATAATATTGAGAAGATTTTAACAGTATTAATAATAAAATTATTTGTATCCCTTAAATTAATAGTTAAACGTTATAATAACCCTTATATATTTTGATCACAACGGAAGTCAAAATCGATTATATATATTTGAACAGGGACAGAAAATTATTCATTTCTTAAGATAATTTGACTAGTCAAAATTCTTAACAAATTCGAACTAATTTCACACATCTAGTAGATAGATGGGAAACGTATACACAGCCTTTTTAAAAGGCCATATAGCAAAAAATTATTTGATTAATTTTTATTAATTAAAAAATAATAAATAAATAAAATTATTCTTTTTAATAACATAACTCAAAAACTTATTATTTTACAATGTGTTATTATTATTATTTTTGTTTAGTTTATAAAACTATGAATATGAAAATATTGTGGTAGTATATTATAATAAAATAAAGAAGAAATAAAATATGTTAATAAGAAAATACAGTGATTAGGGAAAGAATGAAATGGAGGATGAAGAAAAAACAAAATTCAGAATTCTCGAGTCTCGCATGGGGCAATGCGGCCCTTCTTGCGGCGTGAGACAAGTGATGCGAGATGCGCCATCATGCGTTTAGGGCTTTGGTCTCTGCTGTTCTTAACTATCTTCTTATGTTATTTTCACTTAATTTTGTTCATTTTTCACTATTTTTCAATAATTTTTAATTAAATCTACCAATTTTTAACATATATTACTCTAAATTTACTCATTTTTAATTATTTTTGACAAAAATACTAAAAAATAAAATAAATTAAAAACTCAATAATTTTCACTCATTTTTTAAATTTTCACTTTCCAATCAATCTTCTTAACTTGAATTTAAAAAAAATTGATAGGATAGAAGAGAAGTAAAATATACTTTAAGGATAAAATAGTTTAAATTTATAATTTATAATTATTAAAAATTATATTTTAATTTTATAGTTATAAAAATATATGAATTTAAAATAAAGATTATCGGATAAGATAGCACAAAGCCACTGAATATAGTTCACACGCAGCCGTCGCAACAAGTACCCAATGATCAGTCAATAATTGCTGACTAGAAAATTGTGTAATTAAATTTTCTCACCAAACCAAATAAATTTCACACGTTTATAAAGATCTTCAATCTATTTTACTTCCATTTTCGGTCTGAAGGAAGTGGTGTGGTAAAATCACAAGCCCTTGTAGCTTGTGATTTCAATCAAAACTCGATCTTGGCACATGATGAATCATTGTTCATATTAAATATAGATAACCTCAAGAGAATATCTTGAATCATTAGTTTAAATAAATTTAGCAATTGTACTAACTGGACATGTGCTTATTAGGATACAAGATCATGACACATGATGTCTGATGTGGTACAATCCAAGCCATCAATATATAGTCCACGCAAGATGAAACAAAAACTTAAATTTTTAATGGGTATATATATAATATAAGCACCCACAAAAGAAGCTTATATAAGATGTAAATCAAAATGGTTAATCAATTCCAAATTGGTTTTTCTTTTTTGGAAGAACTACATATAAGACTTCCGTTTCACCATATAATGATGATCAAAGAACCAATCAATTTAATCAATTAACCACAAGGTTTGATTGGTCAAACATAACGTGTAGATGGGTCAAAATCAAGTCACATGGGTATGTTGTGATTGTAATTCAATACAACGCACCTTTTAAATAACTTTTTATGAGAGGCTCCCACTGGGATTACCAAAGTTTCTACTTAATATTTGCAATTTTGCATCATCATCGTCGTCGTCATGATGTGGAATTTGAGAATGTGAGCATTTGGGAGACCCACATGCAGACATGAGAGCTGCACAAGGCACGGTCAGGGGGAGGTGGCCTCATAAAAGCCTGGACCCATTTTCGTACTAACGATCAATATAAAAACGGGTCAAACTCTTACTCTCTCATAGATTTTAATTTTCTGTCTACTGTTTACATAATTTATAACCAAAGATCAGAATTAAGGGTCTTCACAGTTCACATTGTTGTTCCATTTAGTATATTTTGCCTAAAATATTGAAACAGTTTTATCAGAATGCCGTCAGAGCTTTGCTTGTGTTTTCTGAATTATTCTGGTTTGACCACGTTTCACAAACATTAGTCTTTCAGACTTCAGTATTATACGTGGCCTGTAAATTAACTAGAGGATTTTTAAGGTCTATATAGGATTCTTTTTTGTTAGTTATTAATCTCTATAAGATTTCTGTCCCCGAAACTGAGAGGATCTTCATAAGCTCAAATGGAAATCAAACCCATACCTATTTATATATTAAGAATTAATAATTGAGCAGGCAAGTACATTATATTTTGGGATTCTTTTTTTCCGTTTTCTTAATATTATTTTAATTTATTTTGTGTGATCATGAGGTAAGAGGTGAATGTGAAATTATTAATATTATTAATTTTTAAAAGGTATGGGGGGTGTGCAAGAATGTGAAATTATTTCATTTGAGAATAGGATCTATAACTTGGTACGTATTTGGGATAAAGTATGTGCAAAATCACTGAATAAAAAATTGTTAATCTCATTTGAAATTTCTATTTCAGGCTTATTGACCTAAAGCTTCAGGAAAGTTTTTATTTCTTGGGGCAGCTTAATTTGTAGCTACACTTTGGTTAATAGTTATTTGTTTTGCTTTGTTTTCCTTCAGTTTTGTGCTTCCGCTGCCTATTCATTACGTTGTGATTCCCTTGCCAGAAAATAGAATATCCCTAAGACTTAGGGCCATAGAAAATTAAGATTTTTTTTTTGTTTTTTTCGAATAAATTAACTTAAATCTAGAGGCCATTAGGACTTAAATATAAATATCAAGCAAGAAATAAAATAATCTAACAGTGGGTTTACATGGTGAAAGAATGCTGATAGTACAGATAAGCAATGTCCTTCAAACCGAAGTTAGCAAATATTTGCGAATTGTTTTAGTAATGAGGATTATTGCATTTAATTCTATTTGAGCTCCTTCGGGCTATATATGTTTACATATTTCAGCGAAGATAGATTAGTAATCTCACAAAAACAGTATGTCTATATGATGATGATGAATTGCATTAGTACTTTTATATAATGCATCTATTGCAAATAAATACAACTAAAAATGACTGCTGCTACATCATATAAAGATGCTATTTGTGCTTAGACAATTCATCAGTACCAAGTCTTAATTTGGTGGCATATGTGCATATGGTAAGAAATATGTATCCATACAATTTGCATTCTTCATAGACTACAATAATTGTTTTAATAAAGTAAGCAGTATCTTTATATAATTTGAAGGCTATATCACATTTTTCCATGAAGCAGAATCAAATACTTTAACACTGATGTAATATTGAGCAAGTGAAAGCTACGAAAAGGAAAAAGAGGAGATCACAAATTAGCTTAGATTTGAGAAATTTGACCAAATCATCATTGGGGAAAACCTACTTGTAAACATTTTTTTTTTCGCAGATCTCTGAAGTTAACATTACTAGTGGTTGAACAACTGAAATGAAGATCTCATGATCAAATGATTTTGTTTTTGAAATCCCAAAATCTTCTTACAAAGTTTGTTTAGAATGTATCGCACCACTAGTTGCAGGAATGAAGCAATGAAAAAACAGAAAATTAAGCTTGTTTTCCCCCATTGTTAGTACTGAACTACATCTTAATCAGTATACACCATCAATTTCATAACAAAGTCCCTTATCACATGAAACTCTCCAGTCCCACTGCACACTCATTCCAAAAAATGATCACATGAACAGCTTATACATGTATGTACGAGACAATGAAGCCAATTTTAGAAGACAAAAGAAAATTTGAATAAAAAATCCATATATGGACAATGGAATGGGTGCCATATCAAACTTATATATATATATATATATATATATAATAAATATCACAGTATTACATCGACCATGTATATAAGTTATAACACTACGGAACAGCTTGTGCCCTCTTCAAACTCAAATAGAGTTGTCTTTCTGTATGAAGAGTCATCTTCATCATGAATCATGAAGTATACCGTTCACAGGAATTGATATGAAGTTTATTGCAAGATGTCTTTAAATTTCAACAAGATCAGTTAGTCGAGATATCATTACATGAAACTGAGGCCAGGTACTATGTCGGATAATGTTGGTTCTGATCATTGTTTGGTATAGAAACTTCTACAAAGGATCAAAAGCCTTCACAAAATGTATCCTCATTAACTTAAACACCAAATTTCTCTCCTTCCGAGCATGTTTGTAGTTATTCCATGTTAGATTCTAGAAATCCCAAAAGCAACTAATGCTAATGTAGGATTTCACAAATATTTTTGCTTTGAAGATTCAAACATACCAATTAACAATGCTCGGAATCTCAAATAAATTACAATAAAATACAGCTTAAGAAGGATTTATTTTGAGAGATTCATAAAGTAGCAAAAATCCCATGATCTTTCATGCCATCCAAAACTAAGAAAATCTGCTTGCTCAGTTAGCTAACTGCAGATTCAGATAGATTTTCTGACTCAACAAAGAGAATATTTTGATACACGCGCCAACATACAAAAACCCACACGTACCAAGAGAGATTTTAACAAGTAGTTTAAATTAATTAAAAGCCCTACCTCGTTCCCGTATAATTCTTTAATTTGATGGCGAACTTGAGATGATAATATCTTCAGGTATCCTGACTGTTTCAGTAGCATAAGAGTTGGGAAAATGACTAAACAACAATCAAACATCAGTATTTCGAAGATGCTCTGTGCTCCACAATAGACAAATATTTAGAATTACAAACCCTAATTCCAATTGTAACAGTAGTTTGGAAGAGAGATGGTCAAATTAAACAAGGGTCAAGTAAGGAATTTAGAAGAGAGAATAAAGTAGTACCTTCATAGGTCATGAGTGGTCCCTTTAAAATACGCTCTCTATCTGAACAAACTGGGCATCTGTTTGTTTTGAAATTCAAAACTGTATGAATAGTCATATATTAGCTGATGCAGCATCATCAAGATTCCCATTTGAAAGGAACCTTTCGAGTAAAGGAGGTAACTGTGTTCTCAACCTATACACTCGATGAAGCCCTTATTAAAGTTTTGTGAATCTTGATGATGCTGCATACGCTAATATTGGCTGGTGCTATTGAGATCTCTAGCAGCTCCATGCAAGTGATGAGAGTGTATAAATGGGGATATATATATATATATATGTATATCATAAACCCTAACCCTCAAAGAGAAAAATAACCCATGCAGTAAAAGTAAAAATGATAAAGCCGAAAGAGATGCCGTAAAGCTAATAATGCCACCTCGATAATTGCATAACCAAACAAGAAAGATCCACAATGGTTTAAAAAAAAAAAAACCATGAGCAAGATCTAAAGTAGTAAGTCTATGTATAGAGAGGTATCAAGGATGAACAAAAAAAGAAGAAACAAAAGCCAGCTATTTATTCTAGTCATATGAACCTAATTTAAATAGTAGAATATAACAAAGAAGAACTGATATGAGGGAAGAGGATACTAATGAATGAACTTGGTGATAGTGGTGATGAGGATTAAAGAGAAGAAGAGATATATAGAGAGAACTTGAGGGGATGATTGGTTGAGGCTGAGATATTTATTAGCAAAATAAGATAAGAGTTCAAATTCATGTGCATATCTATTGCGATCTTTTATGTACCAAAATAACAATATTCTAATTAGTCTAATACCTAGTGCACTTGTACAAAGAAGGTGGCACAAAAAGAACTGGTAATGGACAAAGTTATATATGTTGCAGTGCTGGCGTTAGAGGGATGAGAAAATGACTATGCATCGGCACATATATAAAGCGGTTTCTTGTTGGCATAAATTAACAAAGCACTTCATGTGGGTTGTGGAGGTACTTGTCAGGGATTTGACCCCAGATGTATATCAAAAGGCAGTACTCTTTTTAGATTCTTGCGCAGCCTGCAGAGATCATCACCACAAAACTTTTTTACTTTACACTTGCACCAGCTGATTTAGATTTATTTGGAGCTTTTACTAATAAATATAGACTTTCTGCTCTCTACAGAATCTAAAGAACTAACTTATTGATTGAGCTCAGTATCTTGAAAGTATGGGAGTCACTTGTATTTTTCTACTTTACTCCCTTTTCAGCCCAATAACATTTCTGATCAGGACGTCAATCTTCAAAATCAAGTGTTTAAAGACGAGTGAAACCTAACTTATTTATCATGAAGAACTCCTTGCCGAAGAATGAAATTAAGTGTACTAATCTTTTTCTTTAATTCTTCTAACAATTTTTAGTACGCATTCATTATTATTTCTTTTAAGAAAGGGCTGGAAAAAAACAGCCACTTCATTTATATCAATTAACTGTATAGGTATTAATTGGTTCAACTATAAAAAGTTTGAATTTCAATTTTATTGGAAATTAGAAAAAAGTTTAATTATAAAAAAAATAAAAAAAATAGACCACAATAAAAGTATAACGCTATCGTCTTTCTATATACTTTTTCAATTGTTTTTATAAAACAACGATTTGTTCTCTTCGACCACATTTTATTATTAAATTAATCAGTATAACCATCATAATTCTATTTACTTAAATTTTGACATGGTTGCATATCGAAATCTTTGCATATCTTACAAGTTGATGACCATCAACATTCATTTCCAGAAGATTCTAACTGCTTAAGAAGATTGCGAAGGCATCAATCCAACTTGGAGAAAAAACTGAATTCAAATGGGCAAGTGGCATAAAAATAATAATAAGCTTATTACATGTAATTTCTTTAAGATTAATGAATGGTAATTTGCAGCGCAACGTGTGCCTTGCTTGGAAAGGGAATTCATACATCAGAAAGTGACCCGCTTTGCTTTAATATTCTCAGCAATATTTTATATGGGAATCAGCTTAATCGGCGTAATGTGAGGGAATCATATTGAGTAGTTAAGATAATCAAATTATGCTTTTGAGGTTAGTTGACGGGGTTAAAAAAGATTAGCAAGTGCATAAAGGGGATTGTGAATTCAGGCACTTGATTTTGTTGGGGATTAGACATTAGCACTTATTAATAATCCTTCCGCCGCCTGTTTAGAGTATAAACTATCAACAAATAAATGAGCCCTTAATTGCCATTCTACTAGCTAAGTGCTAACCTACCTATGCTATATATATTATATAAAAGTCTCGCTCATGATTACATTTAGAGAATCCACGATCTTAAATATTTACATATATGGTAGACCTTTCTTAGCCTTATTATTTATTCCTCAAAGTTATACAGAAGATTAAACTCATTTATAAAATAGACAATCCAAAGAGTTCATGATCTTAATATTTAGAATAATACTATCTTTATAAATATAAATATATATGTAAAATAGACAAAAATATACATTTTTTTTAACTTCAAAATATACTTTTTACTAAATTTAGTTGATATAGATATAATTACATATAAGAATTCCTCATCCACTTAGTTTATGGGTACGGATATAATTTATCCGTTTAATTTTTTTTGGTTTATGTATTTTAAAAAAAAATTAATACTCTTATTAGAAATATTATTGATTTAATTAAGCTATTTGATACCTTTAGGACACTTTTTTTTTTTGGATAGCTTGAAACAATTCTTATTAATAATTATATTATATAAAAATTAAATATAAAGAGTTTTTTAATAAAAAAATTAAATATAAAGAGTTTTTTAACAAAGAGGCTGTTATTAACGTCAAGATCAGTTGCGCAGATTGTTCGTAATTATACATGATTTATCTTAATCTTCATTTATGCCAAGTTGCCAACCTTATCAAGATAAGATCGAAAATTCTCGTGAATCTACAAGAATAATCCCTTCAGCATTGCACACGTTTAAAGTCTTAAATCATAATCATGTTTTTTTTAAATATTAAACTACTTTATATTAAACCATAATGTTAGGAGAAGCCAAATCAGCTGCAACACAAGATACATGAAAATAGGAACCGTTGCCATTCAAACTTGTTCAATCACTGCAGATAGAGCGAATTTGAATAGGTAATGGGCTAACTTGTTAGCTTCCTTAGATATATAACTTACATTATTCTACTTGGTTATTGTTAACACCCTGATTTAATAACTAAGTAGATTTGGTTAGCAATCGTCCTTCACTTAAATTGTGTCTATTTGATTAAAGGAGATTAAGTCTGCTATTTAAGGCTCTATTATGAGAGCGGTGTGGGATATGATAATTTCCACTCTTTTAGGATTTTGCATTTTTGTAAGGGTCAGTCAATTCACAAATTAAGTCTCGAGCTTGCTTTGATACCATCTGTAATACTCGAGCCCAAAAATCAAGTAGATATTGTTTATTATGAGCTTCATATATGTCATTCACCCTCATGGATTTATTTTTAGGATTCACATAAGCGTTCTTTACCCAAAATGCGTCACTTAATTAGAGGGGATCAAGTCTTATAAGTTATCACAAGCTCATTTACATGAGCGATGTGAGATGTGACAATGCTTTGATACCATCTATAACGCCTGGGCCTAACAACCAAGTAAATATTGTTCGCTTTGGACTTCACGCACGCATCCTTTACCTTCACAAATTTACTTTTAGGCTTTATGCAAGCATCCTTCACCCAAAACGCATTTACTTAGTTAAAGAGGGCCAAGCTTTATAAGTTATACCAAGCTTATTTATGCAAGCGATATGGGATGTAACAAGCACTTTATGACTGCTAAGATTTTTCAATGTAAGGATCCAGTTGCGCCATATTTTATAAACAAATACTTTAACTTTGGTCTGAATGTTTTGTTGCCATAAGAACTTCCACCACTATCTAAGGATAGAATTATCAAGACATCAAGAAAAATTATGATATCAAAGGGCTACCCAATATACACTTTTGATAGAATAATTATCTTAGGCGTCAAATTGTCATAGTTGTCTATGAGCAATATCCATATTGACTATAGAAATTCCTAAGATCAAATAAGCTTCCTTGGTCTCAAAGGACTTTGTGATCAATTGCTCATCCCATTGACTTGTAATATTTTTTAAAGTAATAACCACTGTATCTTCTAGCAAAGAGACCTTAGACAAAACTTTAAAAGACGAAGCCTTCGGCTGTAATCGATCACCATATATTACTATTATTTCACCGCCTTAACCCTCTACTTAGATTCTTGGATGATTAACTCTTGACTCTACATAAGACTATGCCAAATTACAGATGTTGTTATAGGAGTCTTAGCTTGCATAAAATTTGAGTTAGGATAGTATTGGCCTTTAAGAAACTTCACCATTGAATAGCTTGGCTTGGTTATTGATAAGGGCAAAATTGTCATATATTTTCTCATGATTTTATTCTGATATTTTATTGTTTTATGATAATAGATGGCTATTTATGTGCTTTATTGTTATTTATAGAAAAAAGACCTGTTTAAGTCACATCTGGCGCTCCAGCGACAAATAGTCATCGCGCCAGCGACGCTCCAGCGCCCCAGCGCTATAAGCTCACCGCGCCAGCGATGAAGCCGTTTTCATGCAGCGCCCCAGCGACAACTGCATAGCGCGCCAGCGGTAGCACGAATCCTAGTGCAACCAAAAATGAGTTTTTCAAGTTCAAATCAAACCTTATAAAAGGCCACTCGACCCCAGACGTAAAGAGGAGACCAGAGAAGAACCTAGGGCAAGAAAAAGAGAACTTAGAGCAGTTCAAGAGCACCAAAAGTCTAGAGCAACATCAATCAAGAGCAATTTGACGTTTATATCTATTTGCAATTGATTGTATCATGTTTTATTTTTATTTTTATTGCTGTGATTCTCTTATAGCTATGAACTAAACTTATTTTCTAGAGTTAATATTTGAACTCAATATGTGCGCTTAATTGCCATATCTTTTTAATATTTAATAAACTTAGTCCTTTATTATTTAAATTACTTGATCTTAATGCTTCAATATAGCTGGCCAATATATAGTGAATGAATTGGTAATATTTTGATAAACTCGAAAGAGGAATCATAATATTTAGACCTAGGTAATTTGATGCATGATTGTAAAGTAACATTCAATGCTACATATACAAGTTTCAACTTAGGATAGGAATATACCTAGTTGGCATGTATGATCAATAAGACCTAATCTTAATGAACCTTAGTTTATTACAAGTACCATAGGAATATAGGTATTTGGTAAATTAAGGTATACTTACATGACCTTGGAAGAGGCTTGTGGATACATTAGTGTCTTGATCAATAATAAAGACTAAAGGAGTTAAATATTAAAAAGTTAATCATTAGAAAGCATATTGAGGGATAGTATTAATCCTAAGTTCTCTCTATGTTGTTATCTCCCTATTCTCTTTGCATTGTGTTTTTATTTTTATATTTTCTACATTCATTCTTAAATTTTTATTTTTTTAAATAATTATTAGAAAGACATAATTTTAGTAATTGGTGTAAAGGAAGAAATTATCCCTGTGGGTTCGACATCCGACTAATTAATCCCTTTATTACTTGCATACGATAATGTATACTTGCACTTAATTTTATGATATAGAAATATCGCATCAGTTATCAGCTGTCAATTATGTTTTGCAATCAGTGCTTTGTTGAACAGTTCTATATTTCGGAACACAAAACTGCTCTCATTTACTCTAATGTATTTTTTTAGAGTTCAAGTTTTCTCCCACTAGAATCGGGCAAAGATATTGTGTAGTTCTCGTATTAATGACTTAGGCAGCCAAAATGACCCATAAAGTACGTATGAATGGATTGAAGTACTGTCTTCTGTTGGGATTTGTACTTACGTGACATCCCATTGATGTATGAATATTTTATTTTATAATATTTATACAGTACATCTTTTGTTAAATTACTAATTACACTAATTAAATGGTACAATACTTATAACGCTATAAACATTGTATGATCTGAAGGAGTTAATATCTAGTTTAAAGGAGTTCAAATTTGGTTTAAAGGAGTTCAGATCAGAGTTAAGAGCTAGCATCGCTAAGAACTATAAACGTTAAAGAGTTAACATGTTATAATAATCAGCGAAATCTAAGAGTTAAAACCTTATCTGTAACGCTACAAAGACCTGCAAATACACCAGTAATAACATGGTTGCAAAAGTTGCAATTGGTGCTAAGAAATATTATTATGCAAGTCTATTCTCAAATTATATGTTCATGATCTTATTCACCGATGCGGGTCTATCGGTGGAACCCTTTCTAATAGGCCAATGTATACTATACCTAGATGGTCTAGATAATTGTTCTTAACTGACTATTGACTTACTGAAAGTTCTTATAGCATACAGGTATTAGTAAGGACTGAATACTGAACAGTCTCAATGAGGACCTAATAGACATCCCATGAAGCCGTCAATAAAATATCCTCTCGAGGTTAGTAGTATATGTAGTCTTTTGACCTGAGTGTCATGGTGGGCTTATAAGTGATCTACCATACTTTAGTTTCACACATGTCACAGACCTTTCATGATGTGATCGCTGGGAATGATCTGATGCTTATGGAGTTCGATGTGTACAGATATGGGATCCGTCAGCTCACATAGGTAAGTTGTATATTCAGATGCTCCGAGACTTATCTTAGAAAGTCTTATAGCCATAAGTAACAAACTCGAGAAAAGAGTTTCCCAATGAATTAAACAATATTGTAAAAGTGTTTGCATATATTATTTATTAAGATACGTGTTTAGAGATAAGTTCACGGATTAGCATATGAAGATTTGACGGTGGTAATCTATATCCCTACACTTTCAGGATATCGGGCTTAAACTGATGCATATATTATTATAGCACTAAGAACGTTCTGCCATTGTCCAATCCCCGAACATTCCAACTTAGAATATTCATGTCGATCGACAGCCCTGTCCCACAGGCGTTACCAATGATTCTCGTTCTGCTAAGCTAGTAGAAGAGGCAGGGGAAGAATGATCATAAGTCTATGATTAACCTTAGAAACTAAAGTACCAACAACCAACGGTCTAGAAGTAATTTCCCTAAATGTTTTCTATTTTTTTTTCTGTTTCATATTCTTTAACGGCCCTTTTAGTTTCAAAATTATACTTTAACCTGTTCTACCCTTCAATTCCCCCCAACTTTTTTCTTATTCAGTTATTCAGTCCACAAGTAGTTCTCTAAATAATAAAAGGCTTTTTTCTTAGGGATAAGTTTAGACTGCCCAAGTTTCGAACTCCCTACAAGTCAAGAAGGTCCACAAAAAATTTAGCTCAGTACAGAAGCCACTTCTTTTTCAATTACCACGTGCTGACACTTTCATTCTGAAAATTATGGAGTTGAATTTTTACTTTCATTCAGCTTCTTTTCCATACTAATCTCTGTCGTAGTTTCACAATTCAACTCCTCTATATTTGTTGCTACATGCTGAAACGTATTTTCTGAAAATTCCTGAGTTGGAATTCCACCTTCACTAAACTCCTTCTCCAAACTAACGTACATTATAGTCTTGTAATTTAACTCCTCCACTAGAAGCAGTTCAACTTGATTAAAAGTTTTGTCTTTGCAACCATCCACAATTTTTGGAGAAGTTTGGTTAATGGCCCATGTATTGCGAAAGGATGCAACTGCTCCCACTTATATAGAATCTTCATTTCGTTCACTCTATTTCTAGCCACCAATTCCCTCATTAGCTGCGTCTATTTTTTCTCATTCTGTCCCCCAGAGGAACGAGAAATAGCTTGCCTGATATGTTATCATTTTTTACAATCTCTTTACCAACCCTACTTACTTCAGCATCTTTTATAAGCATATCTTGGACTCGGTTAATACTAAAAAGAATTTTGCTTACCTTTACCACATGCCTGGATTCATCTTTATTCTGCCCTGATCCAGTCTTCATACTTCAGTTGCTCACTATTTGTCACGCCTCAGACCCAAAAGATCTGACACATGACATAACTTACACTCATTCAATATTATTTAAACATCCATTTCAATTTTGTTTTCAGAATTATAACAATTGAATTATGACTGGGGCAATTAGTAAACCGGAGATACGCAGAGTTTTCTCAGAGATTAACACTCTATTACGTCACCATTAGCAACTTTGTTACCAAAAGCTCAGAATATATTCATTACAAATTCTTACTTAAAATCAACCCATAACCACACTTGGTGAAACTTAAACCAAATATAACTACACACAATAAAATAATACATAAGTATTTATTCAATAGGGACAAACTAAATATCTTAAACTATGTGTCCACAAATGAAACACTTAACAACTTAGGGAACCCAAGGGATAGCAGGAGCCTTGCCAAATTCGCTAAGTACACATGTACCTTATTTACTTGAAATTACCATAAACTATAATGAATATAAAACTCAGTAAGCATATTAGTTTTTCATATATCAAAATACAAATACATATATGTACACAATGTATGTGTATGATATGCTGTGATAAATCAAAATCATAATCTTATCAAATCACATGTCAGGTAAGCGCTTACACATTCTTTCAAAATATATAATAGGAATACCATCACTCAACTACTACTTAGTAAGACTTTCATATCACATAATAAGTCAAATGTCACTCGTAAGTGACATACCATATGAGAAAAATAGTACAAGTGGGGTTTAGTTACACATATATAATACTCATACCCGAAGGTAAGAGCCAAACCCTCACCTTGATCATCGATGAGTTCTCTCACATGCACCAATACACCACTATACAAATGTGATGATCAAACTTTCTTTAGGTACCAATAGGATTCTCCCTACATACGGAACACATAACATATACCACTCCCGAAGAAAAAGCCACACATAAAGGCTCCACAAATCACATATGAAGCCTATTAAGTCAACAGTGAGTTCAAGCATCCTCAAAACACAAAATATTTCTCATTGACATATTACACTTCAAAAGCTTTCTTTGTTAAACACATTTCATTTTGAAAGCTCACATTCATAAACATATGTCTTTCACATTTCATATCAAATATACTTTGTATAACATAAACATATTTTTAAGCACATTTAAAATATCATACATAGATAATTACTATGTTTATTGTGATTTCAGTAAAAATCTAGTATACTTATCTCTTAGCACTTTCGGGTACAAGGCTTAATTCTCCTTAACCTATCAATAGAGATTAATCCTTTCATAAGCCTCACAATTCACACAAAACACTTTAAATAGCTTACAAAATTATACTTATTGCACTTATCACAACAAATTGGTCTAATTACTTGGTTTCTCAAAACCTATCATTCTGACCGCTTACACTTAATAAAATACTTTTATACATCAAATGATGTCCAATTACTCCAAAATCAGAATATATCTTTCTTCACTCATATATCTTTCTTATATATGAATAATATATCATAATTCCTACACAATCCATTCCATAAACACCATCGAATCTAAACTACTAACCTGATAGGATCAAGATATTTACTGAACAGTATTCAATCTTGTAATTTTATAAAATCAGATACTAACTCAAAAATTATAAAAATACCATAGAATTACTTTTGACACATATTTCAATCCATGATACATATTTCACTTCAAAATCCCTGCCAAAAGTATTTTAAAACAATTTTATTCTATAGCTTTGAAAATTAGTTAATCAAATACTGCAATGAACTGATTCTCTTTAAAAAATTATAACAATTTAACCACATTGATCTAAATTCTCAATTATGAGTATATCATATGAGACATATAAAATTATCATATTACATAAATTAGTAATTTTTGAAGATCATTAAGCAGATCAAAAATTGTTTGTCACTGTATTATACTGTTAACACAGGAACTTTCCAGAATTTCAAGGTCATTTTTATAAATTCACCATAAATTCAATTTCTGAAATTTGCAATCGATTCAAAGTCTCAAATAATTCTAAACATGTCTAATTTTATATCCTCAAAATTTAAAACCAGAATCGAATCACAACAATTTATAAAATTCCTGGATCAAAAGACTATCAAGTAAAAATTCTGCAATTCATCATGATTTATCAAGCTATCTACATAGATCATCCTCAATTCTCACAATACTTTACAAATTACACATCAAATCCTCAATTGTACATATTTTCAGAAATCAAAATTTAAAAGAATTAACTTAATTAACACCAATAAATTGAGAAATAGTTGTGATATACCTCTTAAAATTCAAAATTCTAATTCTTCTTCTTCTTCTATTTCTCTTCCCTCTATTTCTCTCTTTTCTCTCTCTAAAAGGGTAGCTCGACCAAAAATAAGTGAATTAGGGTTTCAAAAGTGTATTTTTATACTAAGAGGCTAATATTTAGTATTTACAAATTTACCCCCAAAACTTTCAAAGTATTATAATTTGGTCCCTAAAATAAATATAAAGTCTTGCAAATAAACCCAATACTAATAATTTATCCTTAACCTATACAAACACTACTAATAATAATATATAAATCAAGTATCACCCACATACAAATAAAATATGTATATATATATATATATACTTATTCTTACCGGTTGTGGATACTGGTTACTACACTATTGCCATTCCCCTTCAACTTCCATGGACATTTACAAAGAGGATGCCTTAATATACCACAACGTAAAAAATTTCAGGCAACCATTCATACCTAAGTAACACCATGACCAATTCATTCCCCAATTTAATCTCGAAGACATGAGGAAGTAGTTTTGTAATGTCCATAGAAATCCAAACATGTAAGAACTTTCCCAGTTAGTATCCACATTCTCTTTAATCCATTTCTTCCACTTTTTCAACCAAGATTCTATTAGGATCCCACATCAGTTAAGTATGAAATTAATTGGTGGTTTATTAACTCTTGGACACCCTTTTCTTATAAGCTAGTTTAAAGGGATGAGTTATACCCAAGGGTTCATAACATTTGGTATCAGAGCTAGCCTCACGCAGGGGCCCACGTTGCAGAAGAGGCGACCTGGAAAGGTCAGAGTGGGCCACCGAGAGTGGGCCGCCGTGGACGTCGGTGTCGGAAGCGTGGTGGTATGTTAGAATCCCACATCGGTTAAATATGTGATTAATTAGAGGTTTATTAACCTTTGGGCACTTTTCTCTTATAAGTCAAATTTTAGGGTGAGTTCTATCCAGCCCTACGCAAGCGCCCACATTGCAGAAGGGGTGACCTGGAAAGGCCAAAGTAAGCCATCGTGGACGTCGATTTTGGAAACGTGGTGGTATGTTAGGATCTCACATTAGTTCAGTATGGGATTAACTGGTGGTTTATTAACCTTTGAGCACCATTCCCTTATAAGACAATTTTTAGGGGTGAGTTCTATCCAAGAGTTTGTAACAGATTCTCATACTTTCCCTAACTATATAGTTTATGCATGTAATAGGGATATGATAAAATTGCACCCATAAAGACGCTTGATCAAAATGCATACTCTGATAGATACCAATCCCTATTAGGTCTTGAAGTACTATTAACTGTCGACTAAAGGTCTACAGTCCTTCAACCAGCACTACTCTTTCATATCCTTATATACGAAACCCAAAAATAGATGTGTCTACTGCATCCACATCAAATTTGTCCACCATTTACTATAGTGTTGGTGACAGGACCCGACCCGAGCCCTGCTCAAAAATTGAGGCGGATCCTGCGATGACGTGGGACTAACATATTATTTACTCATACATATGATACAATGAGGCTACCTACCTCAACAAAAAGTGTACACGTGTACTCCAATATACAAAAAGATATACAAATACACAAACTGAGACACTTATGCAACTATGCGTGTCATGGGCCAACCTCAAAATGTGATGACTGTATCACACTACACGAATGCCTGTGACAACCTGAAAAAAATAGAAAAAATGGTAAGCTTATGGCTCAGTGAGTGAATATAATCTAAAAATATTATATATTTTATATGTATTGTACACGTATAAATCTGTAATAAAAAATAATCATGAAACTGTATACTGAGTAGTCAATAAACTTGTATTGAAAGTATGAGCTGTCATTAAATATGTGCTGAAGCTAAAATTATAACATAATATTGGGAATCTAAAAGTCTGAAAGCATAAACTATCATAAAATCTATTATCAAGCTAAATATATGTAACATAACTCTGGAAACATATACTATATATACATTGAAAATCACACCAAACTTGTACCCGGAGAAAAACTGGTCTAACCTGACGGAGTAACTCACGTATAGGCAGAGCGGGGATCTGAGCTGGTCTAACCTGGTGGAATACTACATCGCTCTGACAAAGCAAACTAAACTGGTCTAACGCATGCACAGAGCAACTACACTAAAGGGGAGGGTATGCATATGGTAGTTCAAAAATTACTACTATATAATATCATGAAAGCACAATTGTTCTAAAATAAATATTTATGTACTGAACGTAATCATAAACTATATTATAATAAATTCTAAAAATATTTCTAAATATACTAATTAACATAAATATTTATCTGTCTAAAATAAATCATGGCTAAATCTGATAATATGTAATTAAATTATAATTATTGTTTTAAAAACATATAAAATATATATAGTTATCTACTCACGAAAGTGCGCTAATCCTAAGCTGTGTCTGAATTCTGAGATCTACCCGCCATTAACACACCTCCTATATCATAAAGTGTAAAAATACATCATTAGTACTGATATGTATTATAAATATTAAAATATAAATATTCTAATATTGTAAAACTATTACCCGCTGAAACACTGGGTATAAATCTAACTACCCAAACTAATTTCTTGAAGTTTTCTATTTATTTCTTTTCACCACTTGTTTTTTCTTTTTTTTTTCTCGGCTTCCTCCTTTTCTTTCTTTTTTCTTCCTTTCCCTTTTTTTTCTTATCTTCCTTTCTTTCTTCTTCTTTTCTTTCCATTAGGTTTTTTTTCTTTCTTTTGTCTCAATTCTATTTCTTCCTTTCACAGCTTCCAAATAAAGCAAAAAAATGAAACGGGTTCCTTATAAAGGAATTTTGGCCGCCCACTTAGCCAATCCAAAAATGGCTACTCACATGCCACTAATCTATTTATAAAACATACATGTGTATTACAATTCCACCCTCCTTCCCCTTATAAAAATTTCGTCCTCAAAATTCATATACCTCTCTGAAACAAATGAGGATACTGAACTCTCATATGATCCTCTTACTCCCATATAGCCTCTTCCACTACATGATTCCTCAATAGAAATTTAACTAGTGAATTAGTCTTATTACGTAGTACTTGCTGGCGGTAGTCCACTATTTGAATAGGTTCCTCATCATAAGTTAAGTCTGTCTTTAACTGAACTAGCTGAGTATCTAGAATGTGAGAAGGGTCAGGTATATACTTCCGCAATATAGAAACATGAAACACACCATGAATGCGTGATAGCTTCAGTAGCAATGCTAAGTGGTACGCAACCACACCAACCCTTTCTAGAATCTCATATGGCCCAATATATCTAGGACTTAATTTTTCTTGTTTCCTAAAACGAAGCACACCATTCCATGATGAGATCCGTAAGAAAAATTTGTCTCTTACTGCAAACTCAAGCTGTCTACGGCGTTTATCTACATAACTCTTCTGTCTGTCTTGAGCTGGCTTGAGTCTGTCTCTGATAATACTGACCTTCTCACTAGTGGCTTGGATAATCTTTGGACCCAACAATTTTCTTTCTCCAACCTCATCCCAGCAAATCGGAGTTCTACATTTTCTTCCGTATAAAGCCTTATACGACGTCATCTGAATGCTAAACTAATAATTATTATTATATGCAAACTCCATCAAAAGTAAATAATCATCCCAATTACCCTTAAGCTGCAACATACAAGCTTTGAGCATATCCTCTAATATCTGTATAGTCCTCTCCGAATGCCCATCTGTCTGACGATGAAAAGCTGTACCAAAGTTTAGCTTAGTATCTAAGGCATTATATAAGCTATGCCAGAATCTAAAAGTGAATCGAGGGTCTCTATTTGATATAATGGACAATGGAGCCCCATGTAACCGAACAATCTCACTCACATATAAATGAGCCAACCTATCTAATGAGTATGAAATCTTATAAGGCAGAAAATGAGCAGACTTTGTAAGTCGATCAACAATCACCTAAATATTATCATGACCCCCTCTGAGTACGATGAAGCCCAACAACAAAGTCCATGGTGATATGTTTCCACTTCCATTCAAGAACTGGAAGTGGTTGAGATAATCTTGCTGGCCTCTGATGTTTTACCTTAACCTGCTAACAAATCAGGCAGTGAGATACAAACTCTGCAATCTCTCTTTTCATACCTTGCCACTAGTAATGTTCTCTCAGAGTATGATACATTTTTGTGCTGCCAGGATGCATAACATAAGCTGAGCTGCGAGCTTCTTCTAAAATCTGCTTCTTTAACTTTGAGTTATTCAGAACACAAAGTCTATTACCCATAACTAATATCCCATCAACTTTCAATGTTAAATCAGTTCGCATTTCATTCTTTACTTCTTGCTTAAGTTTAACTAAATTAGGATCCTAATCTTGCATCTCTCGAATCTGATCAATCAACATAGGCCTAACTTGAAAATGTGCTAGAAGGACTCCAGACTTGTTTACAGATAATTCAACCCCCCAAGTCCTTAACTCAACTAACAATGGAAGATAAATCACTTTTAAATAAGCTATAGAGCTAGAAGATTTTCTGCTGAGTGCATCTGCTACCACATTTTCCTTACTTGGATGATAGTCAATCGTACAGTCATAATTTTTTATTAGCTCTAACCATCTCCGTTGTCTCAGATTCAGATCTTTCTGTGTGAACAAATACTTCAAACTTTTGTGATCAGTGAAGATTTGACATATAACACCATATAGATAATGTCTCCAAATCTTCAAGGCGAATACTACTGCTACCAATTCTAAATCATGGGTTGAATAATTCAACTCATGCTTCTTAAGCTGCCTAGAAGCATAAGATATCACCTTACCATGCTGCATCAATACACAACCTAATCCATTCCTAGAAGCATCATTGTAAATTATAAATCCTTCGGTGTCAGATGGAAGAGTAAGAACAGGAGTTGAAGTCAATCTCTTTTTAAGCTCTTGAAAACTACGTTTACATTTATTAGTCCACACAAACTTTACGTTTTTCCTGGTCAACTTTGTAATTTGTGCAGCAATCTTAGAGAAGTCTTTAACAAATCTCCGATAATAACCCGCTAGACCTAGAAAACTTCTAATTTCTGTCACACTAGCTGGTCACTCTCAATTTACCACAGCTTCAATTTTCTGAGGATCTACATAAATTCCATCTGCTGAGATCATATGGCCTAAAAATGTAACTTTATCTAGCCAGAACTAACATTTGCTGAACTTAGCATATAACTGTTTATTCCTCAAAATCTGTAACATTATCTTCAAATGCTCTGCATGCTCCTCTGTACTTCGTGAATACACAAGAATATCATCAATAAAAACTATAACAAATCGATCAAGATAGGGATGAAATACCCTATTTATAAGGTCCATGAATGCAGCTAGAGTATTAATCAACCCAAATGGTATTACTAAAAACTCATAATGCCCATATCGAGTTCTGAAGGCACTCTTAGCCACATCAGTATCTCTGATCTTTAACTGATGATACCCTGATCGTAGATCGATCTTTGAGAAAACTTTTACACCTTGTAACTGATTAAATAAATCATCAATGCGAGGGAGTGGGTACTTGTTGCGTATAGTGACTTTATTTAGCTCCCGATAATCAATGCATAGCCTCAAAGTTCCATCCTTCTTTTTAACAAACAATACTGGTGCTCCTCATGGTGATACACTAGGTCTGATAAAAATCTTATCTACTAATTCTTGTAACTGAGTCTTTAATTCTTTTAACTCTGAAAGGGTCATTCTGTATAGTGCTTTAGAGATAGGAGTTGTGTCTGGAACCAAATCAATACCAAAATCAATCTCTCTATTTGGTGGTAAGCCTGAAAGATCTTCAAGAAATACATCTGAAAAATCTCTGACCATCAAAATATCTTCTAATGTAGCCCCATTGACTCTGGTATCAATAACATGTGCCAAATAGACTGGACATCATTTTTCGAACAACTGTTTAGCTGTCATAGCAGATATAACACAGGATGAAAGAACTCGTCGCTCTCTACAAAAAATAATATCAGGCTCTTCATGTCTTCTGAATATAATCTCATTTCGAAAACAGTCTACAGTAGCATGATGATTAGCTAACTAGTTCATCCTAAGTATTGCATCAAAATTATGTATATTAAGAGGAATTAAATCTGCTACCATCTCACTACTACTTACTTTGATAATGCAATCCCGAAATACATTCTCAGCCAATAATGCTTCTCCAACTAGTGTGGCTACCACCAAGCTACAATCTATGGGTTTTAACACTCTATCTGCATGCATAGCAAAGATACGAAAAATAAAAAATGCGTAGAGCCCGAATCAATTAAAATATGGGCCTCTTGGCCAAAAATAGTCAGCATACCTGTAACAATATTTGGGGTAACTTGTGCCTCTTGCTGAGTCAAAGCAAATACACGTGCCTGACTATGAGGTCGACCTGGTTGACCCCTCTGTGGATCTCTACTAGCTCCTAAAGCTCTAGGCTGTACACCAGTACTAGAGTTAGGCTCTCCTATCTGAGATCCTCCATGTTTTTGCATATTGCCACTGCCACCTTAAAAACCCTAAGAAATTGTACTTTGTACTAAGCTGCTACTCCGAAGAAGATGAGGGCAATCTCTCCTCAAATGTCTAGCTTGTCCGCAATAGTAGCAACCTTTAAAACTTCTTAGACACTGTCCCTCATAACTCCTCTCACAAATAGAACATTAATGCTACCTTCTTATGCTAGCACTACTACTTAATTGGCTACCACCTTAGGGCCTCTGACTCCCTATGTTGCTTCCAACAGATGGAGGCACAAAACTCTGACTAGAACTCTGTCTCTGTCTTTCTGATAGCATAGGGCTCTGACTATACCGTTGTCTACCAGAATACTCTGTATGGGATGTCTCTCTTCCAGGTGCTCTATTGCTACTTGATCCACCAACTGACCAACCATGGCCTGGTCTCTGCTTAAATGACTGGGCTCTGCGTACCTCTACTAGGCTTCTCTCAACTCTCATTGCAGCCCCTAATAACTCAGTGGAATCACTGTGCCCCATGGCTATAATTACTGTCCTAATATTGCCTCTAAGGCCCATTCAAATCTCTTACATTTATCCCTCTCATTCTGTATTGCATATGAAGCGAATCTCGATAACTCTATAAAACGGTTCTCGTACTCCTCCACAGTCATCAATCCCTATTCTAACTCAATGAATTTACTAGCTTGGATGTCTTGGTAAACCATAGGAAAGAATTTAACATTAAATTCTTTACAAAAATCAGCCCAACTAATCACTCATCCATATCTACGTGATACTGATCTCCACCAGTGGTATGTCCTACCCTCAAGTAAAAATGTAGCAAAGAAAACCCTCTCATCATCATCACATCTCATAACATCAAATATTCGTTCTACTCTGGTCAGCCATTACTCTGCATTAGCTGGCTCTGTAATGCTTGAAAAATTCTCTGCCCCTAAACTACGAACATGCTCTATTGTGTTCTCTCTCCTGAGTTGTCCCTGTATTTGTCTCTCCACTGCAACTGTAACTAATTGAGTGATTCTATCTATAGATTACTCTAAGACAGGTCTATTAGGCTGTCCCTATATAGGCTGCATCACAGGTTGTGGCACTGGCTGAGGGTGTATCTCCTCTATAATATGATTAAGCTGAGTTTGAGGTCTTGATACAGGGGGAACTGACTCAGCTACTTCCTCTCTAATAGGTTCCTCCCTTCTATTTAATATTAAGGGAGCTCCCAGTTCAGTCACAAGTTTCGTGCAAGGTTGGCCACATGGACGAATGATGAAAATCTATAAAATGCAACAATTCATTAATGACATCTCTAATATGCATGTATCATGTACTAGTCTATAGAATCTAAAATCATACTTTGATACCAAGTTGACAGAACCCAACCCGAGCCCTCCTCGAAAATTGAGGTGAATCTTGCGATCATGTGGGACTAACATACTTTTTACTCATACATATAATACAATGAGGCTACCTGCCTCACAAAAAGTGTACACGTGTACTCCAATATACATAAAGATATACAAATACACAGACTAAGACACTTATACAACTATGCGTGTCGTGCGCCAACTTCAAAATGTGATGACTGTATCACACTATTCGAATTCCTGTGACAACTTGAAAAAAATAAGAAAAATGGTGAGCTTGTGGCTTAGTGAGTGAATATAATCTAAAAATATTATATACTTTATATGTATTGTACACGTATAAATCTGTAAGATAAAATAATTATGAAACTGTATACTGAGTAGTCAATAAAATATGTGCTAAAACTAAAATTATAACATAATACTTGGAATCTGAAAGTCTAAAAGCGTAAACTATCATAAAATCTATTATCAAGCTAAATATATGTAACATAACTCTGGAAACATATACTATATATACATTGAAAACCACAGCAAATTTGTACCCAGAGAAAAACTGGTCTAACCTGACGGAGTAACTCACGCACAGGCAGAGCGAGGGATCTGAGCTGGTCTAACCCGGTGGAATACTACATTACTCGGACAAAGCAAACTAAACTGATCTAACACATGCACAGAGCAACTACACTAAATGGGAGGGTACGCATATGGTAGTTCAAAATTTACTACTATATAATATCATGACAGTACAATTGTTCTAAAATAAATATTTCTGTACTGAACGTAATCATAAACTATATTATAATAAATTCTAAAAATATTTCTGAATATACTAATTAACATAAATATTTATCTGTCTAAAATAAATCATAGCTAAATTTGATAATATGTAATTAAATCATAATTATTGTATTAAAAACATATAAAATATATATAGTTATCCACTCACAAAAGTGTACTAATCTTAAACTGGGTCTGAATTCTAAGATCTACCTGCTATCGACATACTTTTTATATCATAAGGTGTAAAAATACATTATTAGTATCGATATGTATTATAAATATTCTAATATCATAAAATTATTAGCCACTAAAACACTAAGTATAAATCTAACTACTCAAACTAATTTTTTTAAAATAATTTATTTATTTTTTTCACCACTTGTTTATTCTTTTTTCCTTCTCGGCTTCCTCCTTTTCTTTCTTTCTTCTTCTCTTCCTTTCTCTTTTTCTTTCTTTCTTCTTCCTTTCTTTCCCTCAGTTTTTTCTTTCTTTTGTCTCGATTCTATTTCTTCCTTTCACAGCTTCCAAATAAAGTAAAAAAAAATGAAACGGGCTCTTTATAAAGGAATTTTGGCCGCCCACTTAGCCAATTCAAAACTGGCAACTCACATGCCACTAATCTATTTATAAAATATACATGTGTATTACAGTTGGCAACCATCAAACCACTGCATTTCAACTGATCCTTCTAGTAGATAGTATCTTATCTATAAGAGAGCAAGCAACTCCCCCTTGACCCATCTAACCAACCGACCATTTCAAACGTAACCTTGGTATTTGAGTGCTCGAGAGAGGAATAGACTCACATAATCTTATTCTCTCACTCGAATCCATCTAGACATACAGAAATAATTAGCACTACTATTATTTTAGACAAATAATGTAACAGGAACTGAACTTCTTTCCTTAAAGTTTATAGAGAAAACATCTTAAGCAAATGCTGTTATAAATGTTTAAACATTACATGCAATCACCTTTTAGCACTCAAGTTGATTAAACAAATTAAAATCAAATCATGATCATGTTGAGATCAAAATACACAACCAAATTGGCTTAGGCCTCAAAATTACAATTACTGTGGGACATGGGTAATTTAACATGGTGTCGTGTCATATAGTAAGTGTATTTTTTTAAAAATATTATTATGAATACTTTAGGTTTGGTCTAATTTTAATAAAATTTATTAATTTAAAATATAAATAATAATATCAAATTGTTAAAAAATATTATATTAAAATTAATTAAAAAAATAATAATATTATTTTATCCAAACAGACTTTATCCTGTATCCAAATAACATTATCTTATATTCAAATACTTTTTATCCCTATATCCAAACACATTTATTTCTTTATATAAATAAAATTATCTTTGTATTCAAATATTTAAATTTTTTTTTTTAAAATTAAAAAAAACAAAACAAAAGTACCAACACCCATTATGGCCTTTGACCAGCGGCTAAATAACCGCCAGACCAATAGCTAAATAAATGACCACTACTCAGTGGTTATTTTTTTAATTATTATTAATATGATGATTATTATTTAATTATATTATTAATTTAAAATTTAATAAAATAAAAAATATTATTAAAACATTTGTGTTTTTAGAGTAGAATTATCATTTTACTATTTTTTATATTTAAAAAGATAATTTAATTATTTCACATAATTTTGTTTAATTTTAATGAAATATTTTTAACGGTTAAATATTATTATCTTTTTTTAAATTAATAAATTTTATTACGATTAAACTAAACTCAAAAGTATTCATAATAATATTTATTTTTTAACTGATTTTCGAACCGGCTGAAGGGATAAATCTGGGCCGTCATAACAAAACAACGAGGCTTTTAGTACTGGGCTTCATGATACGAGTGTGATGAATTTGGGCTTGCGAGCCGAAATCTGTCGATAAAATTTTATTTTCAACTTGAGTGTCAAATTTATGAATCGAAAAATTCTTTGTAGCTTCATGATCGAGTAAGCTAAGTTGCTCACATCGAAGAACAGAGTCACTCATAGCTAACGAGTAAACCAAGGCGGCAAAACAACACAGTGCTTGCTTTTATATTACAACAATTACTTCCTCCTAGTCCCGGAACATATATGTACATTAGAAACCCAACAGAACACCAAACAAAACAAAAGGGTTAAAATGATCTGATCGACATCATTGGCTTCTCTTGACTTCACCAAAAAAAAACCGAGTCAAAAGAAAAAAGATAATCAAACCCACTTAATCAACCACAAGCTTGCTGTGTTCTTGGACCGATGGCGAATAGCAGCTCAAGTTCCGGCGGCTGGAAATACCCGTTCTTTGGCGGCTCCCTCTTTTTCCCAAGCGAAAATGGCTTCTTCCTTGGGGGCGGCGGACACGCCAGCACAGCCGGCAACCGACACTCGTTTCGTGTCGGCGTTGAACACCCTTCTTGCATCATCATCATCTCGTCGTACGCCTCCTGATCAAGCTGCATGTTTCTTATTTTCAACTGACAGAATACAGTATGAACATTAAGCAATAAAAGAGTTGGAGGGGTTTTGGGTTTATATACGATTTGGGACAGTAAAGGTTTTGGTAAGTGCGTGGCGTGTTCTGGAACTTGCTAGTGAGTGCTACATTTGTGGTTCTGATGGCTACAGCTAAGCACGTATCAGATTGACGTGTCATCCCCTTTAGAATTTAAAATGGCGCCAAGCAACCAACCGAGGTCAGTTAAAGCGCGGGAAACGTTACGTAACCATGAGTTTTGATTTTGGCCACTAGTCTGAATACAGTTTTTCATATTATTTTTTTTTGGAAATTTCTGCTTTCAATTTGTTCAAGTGCTCTTCAAAATTCATGCGCGTTCATAGAAAATAATTGGGTAATGTGTGAGAGAGAGAGAGAGAGAGCGGACAGAAAATCATTGGATGCTAATTGAACGGTTCTAATTGAGCAATACGTAAAAAGACGATGGTCGGTACGCCGTCAGTCTGTGTGTGTATTAATTTATTTGCTTTTTATTATAATTTTATAACAGACACACCCACCGCCGTTCTTGGACCTTTACAGTGAGAGAAGAATCTCGAGATCAAATTGCTGGTCCTAAGGTCAGAGGCGAGACGCGGGAGCTAGATAAAAATTACATGTTTATGATTTTTTTTTTATTTTAGTGGAGATCTTCGTACTCAAAAGTAACAAAATACGAAAAAAATAAGAACTTCGACTTACAAACATCCCTATTTATTCGATTAATATTAACTACTACAACAAATCAACGAAGCATCAAAATCTCTTAAAAAATTATGAATTGAGTGGATTTGATGAATTTGGCTCAATTGCTATCGTGCATGTAACACTCGCCCCTTTAAAAGTTTCCTTGTCCTCAAGGTTGTAATTTGGAAATTGCACTTTCATCGTTTCTGTAAGGAAAAAAAATAATAATAATAATAATAAAAAATTAAAAAAATTTAATGAATGCATCATTATAATATTTTGTGTAATACAAATATTATATAGATGATTTTTATATAGGTTTTAAGTTATTATAAATATATATAAAGAAATTAAATATAATTTATTAATTATAAAATATATATGATAAGAATAATTATTTTAATTTTTTTTATATCTTTAACATCCTCCTTAAACTCAAGATAGTAGAAATTTGAGTTTGAAAAGGAATATTTTTTTATTGTAATGGTGAATGTTGAGATACAACCGTTATTGGCGAATGATAACCTTTGTTGGAGAGAGACAATCCTTATGGAAGAGAGATAATGTTGTCGTAGAGTAATAATGTTGTTGGAGTAACAATGTTGTTGGAGTGACAATGTTGTTGGAGTGACAATGTTGTCGAAGTGACAATGTTGTCGGAGTGACAAGCACGTCGAGAATATCAACCACTGCGATTGCAAACACATTGATAGAGAAAACAAAAAATCAACCATTGCGAGTGCAAGTGTGTTGAGAAGATCAACCACTGCGATTGCAAACGCGTTGATAAGGAAACAGGAAATCAACCGTTACGAATGCAAGTGCGTTGAGAATTCTATATTAGAAAAGATAAAGAAAGTAACGAAAACTAACTCTTAAAAATGATCAAAAAATTCTGAGAATGATCATAACCTGCCTCTAATACCTAGGGGTGGGCAAATCCGGTTCGGTTCGGTTTTTAGTGTGAACCGAAAACCGAACTGAGCCGGTAGATTTTTGAAAAATAAAATCGAAAACCGAACCGAGCCGGTCGATTTTTGAAAAATAAAACCGAAAACCGAACCGAAAAATTAAAAACCGAACCGGTTCGGTTCGGTTTGGTTTTTGGTTTTTCGGTTCGGTTTGGGTAAAATAAATTTAATTTAGGCTTATTTTTTGTTCGGTTCGGTTCGATTCGGTTCGGTTTTTTAATTTTTTTTAATTTTTTTTTTAAATTCAATTTTTTCGGTTCGGTTCTCGGTTCGGCCTTCCGAACCGAGAACCGAACCGAATTTTTCGGTTTTTAAAATAAAAAACCGAAAATCGAACCGACCAATTCGGTTCGATTTTTCGAGTCCGGTTCGATTTTTTGGTTTTTTACCCACCCCTACTAATACCATGTAAGAAAAAATAAAAATAAAATAAAAAGACAGTAAAAATATTTAAAAAAAAAATTAAAATTTTTTAAAGACTACATTATTACTATATTTTATGTAATATAAATGCTACATAAATGACTTTTATATAAAATTTAAATTAACATAAATAAAGAACATAAATATATATAAAAAAATTAAATATAATTTATTAATTATAAAATATATATATATAATAAAAATAATTATCTTAATTTCTTTATATTTTTAAAAATTTCAGAGTCTTCCCAAGTTGGTTCCATGAGTGACAAACCTTGCCAAGAATGAGGGCCTCATTTCTCCTATTAAGAACTCTGTAATCTGGAACAGCTTGTGGCCTTGGCACCCATAAGATCTTCAGCTTGTGGCCTTGGCAAATTTAATTCGGGCAGAATTGTAACTTCATCACCTAACTTCTTTTTCAATAAGCTCACATGAAAGACAAGAAGAATTCTTGATCCATGAGGCAACGTAAGTTTGTAAGCTACTGGACCTATCTTTTAAATTTTAATCACCTTGAACGGTCCAAAGTATATATCCAGCTGCTAGCTTGAAATTCCTTCTTACAGCAACGGATCCCTGTCGATATGGTTGAAGCTTAAGATAAACAAAATCACCCACCACAAATTCTTTTTCATGATGATGTGTGTCATATATCTTATTCATCCTAGCTTGGGACTCTTAAGATTAGGGAAACTACATATGATCGCCTCCTATTTTGAGTATTATTATTTATTTTTATTTTAAAATTTTATTTATTAATTAATTTTTTTAAATACATTAATATTTAATATTTTTGAGAAAGAATGAATATATTATGATTTTATTATTTTTTAGTAATTTTATTTAAAAATAATTAAAAAATTATAACATTGTTATTCTTTTAAGGAGCATTAAATACTAATGCATGAAATTTTTTAAAAATTAATAAAAATAAAAATAAAAATGAAATAACCAAAATATTTATCTTTATATCATAACATAAACATATTATGATTTTTATTATTTTAATATTATTTAAAAAAAAATTACATTAATAATTTATGACAAAATAATAATGTAAGAATAGATTAATAAAAAGATAAAAAGAATTAATAGATAATGTAATAGCATGAGTTTTTTTTATATATAATATAAAACATTACTCAAAATAAGAGGAGGGTAATTGGTCATGACACTTAAAGATCAACTCTTTTAAGTCCTTAAATATCTTGTCCCGCTTGAGCTACTCAATTTCCACCGCCTCCAACTTTGTTGTTCTAGGGAGGTACGTTAACAAAGTCAGAGGAGCTCGACCATAAACTACCTCCAATGGAATGCCAACTAATGTTATAGTAAAATTCTGCCCAAGTAAGCCAATTAACCCAATCCTTCGGTTGACTGCTTGTGAAGCAACGTAAATACATCTCCAAGGTGCGATTTACCACTTTGGCCATTGGTTTGCGGATGGTAAGCGGAAGTGATGTTGAAGTCTGTACCATTGAGATGAAATAACTTCCTCCAAAAGCTTGTAAAAATTGGATCACGGTCGCAAAGGATTGTTATTGGCAACCCATGTAATTTAAAAACATGATCAAAGAATGACTACGCCACATTTGCTGCAGTATAAGGATGAGACAAAGCTTCAAAGTGTGCATACTTAGAAAGTCTTTCAACTACAACAAATATAGTTGATTTACCTTTTGAACTCGGCAACCCTTCGACAAAATCCATTGAAATGTCTTCCCAAATTTAAAATTGAATTGGCAATGGTTGTAGCAACCAAACTGGCTAAAGATTTTCAACCTTATGTGGTTGGCACACATCACAATCCCTTATATACTTCTTGATTTATTGCCTCATTCTCTCGAAAGTTTTTGGTAACCTTCATGAAAATGACCATAAAATTGGCCAAAAATTTCAGCTATTAATGAAGAATTCTTAACAAGAAAAATTATATCTTTAAAAAATAAATTTCATTTGAAAACCCCTCACCATTAATACTTTTCTTTGTGAGGTTTATTAAAGAAGGGTTAGATGATGTTTTTGTTGATTTATTTAAGTTGCATGAATGTGGTATATATGTTTACATATTAATCAAATTAATAACTGAAATTAAAATTTAACTTTTAAAGCCTTTAGATTAAAATTTTTGAAGTCTACCTAAAATGCAAATTTTGATCAATTCTAGTAACCAACAAGGACGAAATTGATTATTTAAAATAGCAGTATGTTAATATAGTAATTGTTTAACAAATTAAACTTAAATTTTTTATTTTCTTTTGATTAACACTTAATCAATAAATCAAAACTTATTTTTGCTTAATTAGTTCTAAACCTAATAAAAACAAATTTTAATTATGAATTCAACAATTGAATTCAATAATAAAAAATTAATTTTTCTTTTTCTTTCTCTTTGATAGTTGATCAAAAAAAAAAAAACTTAACCACTTAAATTTTATTTTATTTTATAAATATATACAAATGAATTTAATTTCATTTAATTTGAATTTACATTTAACTTAACTTAATTATAATTAATATTTAACTTTAGTTAGGTTAGGTTAACTTAACCTTTAAATTAAAGAAATATTTAAATAATCTAATCCTAGTTAACTAATTTAACCATAGTTAAGTTAACTATTACTTAACCATTAAGTAATGTTAACTTTAACTTAACCATATGGTTAAGTTTTAATCATAGTTAAGTTATTTAACTATTAAATAAATAAATATTTATTTTAATTATTTAACAATTAAATAATTATTAATTAAAATTATATTTATGTCCTTACTAGGTTATCAAGTTAATCTAAAGTGGGTCCTACCATTTAACTATATATTTTAGTTAACTTAACCATAGTAAATTACTTAATTTTACTGTATTAAACTATTCAATACGATACGTAGCCCAAGTGCACAAAGAGTATATTTTATATTGGGACTCCCTATGTTTACGCCTGATTCGTCAAATAGAACCATTCTATAAGTTCATGATTCATACCCCACGCACACGTCACGGATATTACGAATCAGCACGTTAAACCATACATGTTGAGGTACTATATATTCGTATAATCATTTTGTCATTATATCCTGGATGTGTGGGATATAGATCATCACTGTCAAATCCCCATAAACTCATCCATGAATTTATCTCCAGACTCGTATCTTAATGAATAATATACGCAAACACTTTTACTCTACTGTTTAATCCTGTGGGAAACTCTTTTCCCGGATTCTTTGCTTATGGCCATAAGACTTTATAAGATACAATCTCATAGCATTAGATATACAACCCACCTATGTGAGCTGGTGGATCTTATATCTACGCACACTGAACTCCATGAGTATCGAACATACCTAGCGACATATAGCGGTCAGACCATGAAAGGCTTTGACATACGTGGAACCAAAGTATAATGAATCACCCACAAGCCCACTGTGGTGCTCAGGCGAAGGACTACAAATACTACTCAACTCGAGAGGACTTTCCTTTAACGAATTCATAGGATATCTATTGGGGTCTTCGTGAGTCTGTTTAGTATCCAGTCTTAACTGAATACCTATATGTCTATACGAGCTTTCACTACGCTCATTATCAACTATGAATAATTATCTGTACAATACAGAAATATACATACATTGATCTATATAATAGTAATTCACCGATAAATCTGCATTGATGATTATAGATCAGAAATACTATGTTTGAGAACATACTTAGCATCTATTGCAACTATTTACAACTATGTCATTATAAGTAAACTCTCGGGTCTTTGTCCCATTATAGACAAAGTTCTAACTCTTTAGATCTCGTTGACTTTTATAACCTGTTAACTCTCAGCGTTGCTAATTTTTAGCCCTAGTCTAAACTCATTTAAATCATATCTGAACTCCTTCATATCATATAATATCTATAGTGTTACAAGCTTTAGTACCATTTAATAAATGTTATTATTGATTTAATAAAATATTCATTATATAAATATTACAAGATAAATATTCATACAAACAGGGATAACATGTAAGCACAAACCTTAATAGTTTCTTCGTAAATAGCTTCAACCCAATTAGGATTGGGATGAGATATGGCTTTTAGTTCTCCTCGTTCAGTTTCAATAACTTCTTCATTTTCATCTTTTCTAGAAAGAGCATCACCCACAATATTCTCCTTTCCCTTTTCCATATTCAATGGAAAAATCAAATCCCATGAGTTTTCAAAGCCATTTTTGTAATACTGTAGTAGAGATCTTCTGAGACAAAAGATATCTGAGATTCTCTAATTTATGTTGAGAGTGAAATGTCGACTTAACTAATATAGTCATCATTTTTTTCAGCTAAAACCAATGCAAACATTTCATTCTCATAAATAGATAGAACTAATTGCTTATCCTTTATTGTTTGGCTGAAAAATGCAATCGGCTTCTTTTGACATCACACAGCTCTAACACTAACTCCAGCAACATCACAGTTGACAATTAGTGTTCTGGTAAAATCAAGTAATGCTAACACATGGGCTTCGATAAAGGCTTGCTTTTGCTTCTCAAAAGCTAGATTAGCAAGTGTTGTCCATGTAATTATTCTTTTTTGTTATAGATATTAAGTCATGCTCTTCAGTTTGATACATCTATGGCATCAACTAAGCCACAACTTTGATACCCTTTTTACTCTATACGCAGCGAAAAATCATAACTCATGCTATAAGTAAGAACATATAGGATTAACACACTAATAAAAATAAAGAAAACATACTAATCAACAAGATACAAGATATACGTGACTTAACCCAAAATTGCCTACATCTACGGAGGATCCATGGTCCAGCTTCTTATTATTGATTTAGATTATTAAGTATCTTCTTACATCATCAATGATCCTACAAGACCCCTTAGTATCTCCCATAGAGACCTCTAAGTATCTACCCTTGATCACTATAACTCCCTAAAATTTTTTAGTATCTCTTCATAGGAGATTTTTACAATGAATACAAGAATAACCCGAACATCTAAGCCAAAAAGATCTATTGTATTTTTTTAATTTACTCAAGAAACAAAAGAAAAAACTCCCCAAAGGTTACACCCTAGTGCGTGGTGCACTTAGTGTCTACCCACCTCCTCTATTATCTCTTATGGTTACATCTTGAAACTTTAGATGCTTGTCTTTCTCTTGTATTTAGAGGGGTTTATATAGTGAATAAAACATCCTTAGAAACCCTTAACTTAGTTAAAATAAAATTCCTTACTTGCAGAAATCCTAATTCCACTTAAAGAAGTCAATTGAGCAAAAATAAGAAATATTATAAAGTTGTTGTATGAATAGTAACCACGTGTATAATATCCGTATTCGTCACCGCACACAACAGTGCTTGCCGTGAATAATATCACTGCATAAACAGTATTCGTTCTTTTGACTTTTTATTTTACTCTCTCTTATACACCCAATGCGTACTTGACTTTACAATAACTCTTCTCTTAATATTCATCTCAATTCTTACTCGTACAAAATTATTAAATCATTAATTTTCAACATTCTTCAATATTTATGTAAGTGGAGCGGCCATTTTCTCATAATCTTTAATAAACTTCCGGTAATAGTTAGTCCATCCCAACAAACAACGCATAATTTTAATTGAAGTTGGTTTTGGCCAATTAACCATGGCTAAGAACTTTTTCCGAATCAACTCCACACCGTTTTTAAAAATTAGATGTCCAAGTATTTGACCTCTTCTTTCCCAATGCTAAATTTTTCTTTTTTAACAAATAACTGATAAGTCTTCAAAATAGAGAAAACAACTTCAATATGTTTAAGATGCTCATCCCGCGTTTTGCTATAAATAAGAATATCATTAAAAAAAAATACAAGTATGAATATTCTGAAATAGTCCTGAAATACCTTGTTCATAAGTGCTTGAAACGTAGAAGGTGCATGTGTTAAGCCGAAGGGCATTATCAGAAATTCATAATGGCCATGATGTTCGAAAGGGAATCTTCTCCACATCTTCAGTTGCCATTCTGATTATGATGCCCTGAACGGAGATCCAGTTTGGTAAAATACTTGGTGCCCATGTAGCTCATCAAGAAGTTCATCTATAACGGGTATTGGAAACTTATCGGTCATTGTAAGCTTGTTAAGGGCTCTGTAATCTACACACATTTGCCAAGATCCATCATGTTTTTTCACCAGAATTACTGGTGAAGAATCAGGGCTATTGGATGGAAGAATTACTCCCGAACTTTAACATTCCTGCTACCAATCTTTCAATTTCAGCTTTCTGGAAGTATGAATATCTATATGGCTTCACACAAACTGGTCCTTCTACTGATGGAAAATGAATTTTGTAGTCTTGAGCCCGCAAGGGAGGTAGTCCAGTAGGTTCTTGGAATAGTTTTGCATATTTCTCCAATATTAAACCTATTTGTTCAACTACCGCTTCCATCTCTTGTCGTGACCGTTGAACTCTCATGCAAAATAGTTGATACACCTTGTTGCCTTTATTAGTCTCACGTGCCAATTCATTTTCCCCAACCATTTTATCTTTTGGAATTAAAATACCATGAAGATTAACAAATTGCCCATTTATTTGAAATTTCATCTGCATCCTTGCAAAATACCATGTGATAGACCCTAGAGTCCGCAACCATTGTGTCCCTAAAACTATGCCATACTGTTCTAGTGGACGTAGGTAAAGATCAGCACGAATAGGAACACCTTGTAGAATTAGTTTGACTTCTTTGCACCTACCCGAACTTGCCTATTTATCTCCTCATAACACAACCACATCAAAACTTCTTGCAGCTACCCGTTGAAAACCTACCTGTTGTGCTAATTTCTCAATTACAAAATTATCAGCGCTACTGGAATCTATCAACACAATTACTTTTAAAGTTCCAATCTTTCCTTGCACTTTCATGTTTCGGGAGCTCTAGAACTAGTAACAGCATGGAGAGATATACATGCTGCATCATCATTTTCTTCTTTGGCTTCTTCTACTTCCATCACCACGTCACCATTATCACTATCTTCACTTCGATCATGAGGAATTTCTTACATCGATGACCGGGTTGAAACTTTAAATTTAAAACACAGCCCTTATACATCTTGTCGCTGACGAAGTTCAGCTGGTATCAATCGTCTCACTGGTAACATACGTCATTGCATTTGGCTGGTCTTTGATTTCATCCCTTTTTTGACACGCACCTTTTTTTATGTTGTATTTCGAGCTTCATATATAAGTGCCCAGTGCCAACCCAATGGCTACAGATAAATTGTTTGGCCTTCTTGCGAGAACATCTACCTTGACACTGTTCTTTTATTCATTACTAAAACAGCTAACCTGTCTTTCTTAGGTAAGTGCTCCAGCCTTTGTAAGGAGCTTCTCGAACTGGCTTTGGTATTCTCGTACACAGCCGATTTGCTGCGACTTAGTCAGCTCAACGAACGAGTCAAAAAAGTTTGGCTTGGACCATAATGTGAGTGTAGGCCTTCCTTATAACGAGTCAAACCATAGTACCTCCCTTAACTTGACACCCGCCGCAAAAGTTGATACCATAATTGCGCCTCTCCTTCAAAGTGAAAAGAAGCCAATGGTACCTTATCCTCTTCAGATGTGTCATGGAGCTGAAAGAACTGCTAAGGTCTACACAACCAACTTGTCGACCAATTTTGAAAAACTGGAAAATCCAAATTTACCAATTTAGGAGCATATGAATGATGGGATCTTGACGTCCATTGACTAATATTGCTGCCTCTAACCCCATTTGATGCATTAGAAGCTTTCCCTACCTCTCGAGTGCTTCTAGTCCCTCCATTAGTAAGAAGACGTTGAAACAATTTTGTAATTTCTTTCTAAAATTCGTTGTTGTGCCTCTGATAATGAGCTTACTGCATGTTCCAAATTTTGCACTCGTACATCCATTCGTAAGCTCTGATACCACTTTGGTACGTAATACTAATTCGCTTTTGGAACAATGGCTGAAATAAGATTTAAGAGAAAGCTGGAAGTATGTTAAATTTGTAATTGGTTTGGTTACTCCAAGGAAATCTCTAGGAAGAGTTGTAATGAGAAAATATTTTCTGCCCCTTATTTCATTCAGATGATTTGTTTAAATACAACTCATCCTCATGCTCACAAGTAACAAAATGCTTAAAAGTAAGGAAGATCTTTGACTAAAAAACATCCCTAATTATTTTTGTCAATACAAACCATAGCAACAAATTAAAGAAGTGTGAAAATCTCTTAAAAAATTATGAATTGAATGGACCCGGTGAAATTTGAATCAATCACTTGTTGTCGTGCATGTAACACATCTCACGTAAGAAGAGGACATTATTACCATATAACCGATAAGACTCGAATCAACCCCACACAGGAGGGAGGAGGTAACCTTACCACCATGTTGTATATGACATGTGTAGCCCCTATTTGTTTTGCTTTTGACATTTTAACCCTCTATATTATTAACTTTGACTTCACATTTGAAGGGCATGTTAAGAAAAAAGGTTATCCATGATGTAAAGAGAAAATGAGTATTGTAATAAATATAATAGTGAACAGTGCTATACAAGTAAACAATATCGTATAAATAAATAATATTATATAAATAAATAATATTGTATTAGTGAACAGTATTATAAACAGTGTCCACCAAAATTCTACATTGGAAAGATTTTATTTCTTTCTCATTCCCTCATTCTATAAATATAAGTGAGTGTTTTCATTTATGTACAAGTGAGAAACAAGTACAAATATTAATATATTTGCAAAAGTGTTTATTTATATTTATACTTTGTAATTTAGTTCAAAATTTTTGATTCTTCATCCTATTATTCATAACATGTTATCAGCACGATTCGTGGTAGTCATAGCACGATTTACGATAACTACAAGTAAGAATTACTTACTTTCTTTTATTTAAATTTTAAATATTATGTGAGATAATCGGTCGGTCGGCTCTGCCGCCTTAGTTATAAATCACACATTTTCTTAAATTATACAATTTATTTTCTATTATTTATATAAATCATACTCTCTTAAATTTTAAATATTATGTGTATAATTATGTAATATTAGGCCTTCATTATCAACTTCTGTGTTGAATGATAAACTAACAGGCATTAGCCCGATTTAACTAATACATCATATGTGTGGATCTCATCATTTAAATGTATTTTTATATAGTATTTATACGTGATATACTTATTAGAGTTTGATATTATTATCTTAAGTACTTTTGTTGGTCTATTTAAGCTTTTCGATTATATACCAAAAGGAAGCAAGAGCAATCCAATCACTTTCTAATAATAAAATGTTGCTAATGATATCAAAATCACTTTTAACACAATTTTAAAAAATTGATTAATCATTCTTTAGTGTTAACTATTATTTGAGGTGGTTCTGAGAAATGTTACATGGCAGAATATTATTGCCCATAGTCATTTTACAATATCATGACATGTTATAAGAATGATATGACTAAAGCATAGATAATGAATCTTAGCCTTTTTACTCCAGTAAGTTTTGAAGTAAGACCCACTAAACCTCTATAAAGCTTTTTGGATTTAAGAGGCTTGAAGTAATTTTATAAGTATAATTTAAAATAATCAACTTTAATGGAGAGCGACTTTGGTGATCTCTAGAGAAAGTAATTTTTGTCAAATAAATCAACTTTAACCTGTGAGAGGTATAAGAGCGGGGCTTTTATACAAAATAATGGAGAGCGACTTATAAATGTATGATGCTAATGCCACTATGAAATGTGTTTCAGTTACTGTTTGAGATATTTTATTTATGGTGCAAACTTAAATTTTCAGACTATAAAAAACCCTAGCTTAGAGATTAGAGGAAACACCCCTCTTGAATCTGATCTAGGACTTCTGGTGGTCTTTTATAAGTATAATGAGCCTTAGAACAAATGTAGAGCTGTTAAGTTATAAATGTGGATTGAAGAAAATATTAAGAAAATATGAATTGTGATGATTTTTATGTGTGAATAAAGTTTTATAGGGCTAGAGTTTTTGTTAGGTCAAGACTCTTTGTTTAGATTATAATCCTCCTGAATCTAGTTTATTTAATAAGTTTTACCCTTATTAAAAAAAATATGAATTTAATAAATAAAAGAGGTAAGATACAAATTTAATTATAAATAAAATTCTATTATGTCAATTACTCATCAAAATGAACAAGGAAAATATTTTTTTTAGTTATTTTTAAATAATTCTAAGTACCAAAAAGTGCTTTATGGGCTTGGATTCTCTATTAACCTTAATAACATAGATTTATGTTTGTTTTGAGCTAAATTTTTTTATAAGTGAATTTTATCCTCAAAGTTCATGTGTTTTGAACCTATTTAGTGTAATTATATAATTACTAAATCACAATCCATATATTTATTCCTGTAAAATGGGTTGAGTCCACGTGTTTTACATTATTAAACATACCCAGATTCGTATGTGGGTTTGAACTTGAATTTTTATAGATTTTTATGCAACAACCGCTGTTATTAATTGGTAAGTATATAACAACGGTTCAAGTATTATTCTCAGAAAGATAAAAGTAAGTGTAATCTACCACGTAAGGGTGGGCCCATGGATCCTATCAAACTCTATTAGCAATTTTAGGCCTATTTGGCCCAAAGCAATTTGAATTTCTCTCGACTCTCTAACTATAGCCATAGCTGCTTGATCTTGGCAAACCCAAGTCCCAAAATACTAACTCAAAAATGTTACATTCATTGTTTTGGGCAACAAAATTTTATCTTTCACTATACATTGAGGCTAGTTCCAGCCCAGCTATTGTTCTTTTATATATATAGCACGCACCCATATGTGCTTTCAAAACTATAATTGTTAGGATTTCTGTTCAAGTTTCCCAAATGATAGGTCTCTGAATGGCATCATTCATGGCCAAAAGTCGCAAAAGAATCTTTGTTTTTCTAAAGAATCATGAACAATTAAAAAAAAAAAGGTACTTGTTACATCGTAATGGCTATTTTTTTAAATGAATTCTCCCTTAAATAATAAAGAAGAAGTCGTGGTTGATACTCCTCCAAGTGTTCAAAGAGAAATAATAAAAAATGATGAAGAATCAGTACCATACTTTTTTTTTTTTTTTGAGTTAGGAACCGCTCATTATTTGATTTTTTAAAAAAAAAACAAACCAACAAATAGGAGGAATAGATCCCAATATTGTTCATTAATTTGATTCGAATTTTGAATCAACATTCTATTTACTTTGATAAAAAAAAAAGTATCAACATTACTATATTCACTACTAGTTAATCGTTTCAAATCGAATAAGAAATGACTCTCACACGATTCAATTGTTCTTTTCAAGAAATAGTAAGGCACCATATCTTGCATACTAAGTCTAACAATATATCATTTTTGTACTAATTATTTTTATTAGAATATGTTCATAAACATTCTTGTTTGTTCATCACTTATTGATTCTCCCCTCTCTAATCTTAAAGTTAATTTCTAATGTTTAACCTAAAATTCAATATGTACACATTAGTTAAATGATTATGGTGTTTGAGAGACAAAAATTAAACTCACAAAATGGTGTCATAGTAGATCTCGATCTCTTTACCACAATCCACACATACAATGGATAAAATATATAACAAACAATCTCTCTTTTAAATTTAAAATTTTCGCTTTAATTAAAGAATACATTACAAACCCTTTATTACCGATCACTTAAGCAAATGCATCTCTTTTTTCAAAGTAAAACATACCAAAGTTAAACTAAACAAACTCTTAACCTAGAAAAGAGTTTGAATCCCATCAAATATTATCTCTTGATTTCTCATTCAATGAACGACGACCAAACGATTTTCTAAATTCAATGTTGTGAGCCAATACAAGATTTTTGGCGATAATGTAAAAGATTTGGTGGTCCCATTATCCCCATTTTGCCACCTGTTACTTTAGATATTTATCAAATGTCTACAACAAAGTAGTTACTTTAAAATAATAAAAAAATTACGCGGATATTTATTATATAATATATCTATTAAAATTATATACAATTTAATATTTAAACCTACACGTATGTTATTTTAAATTTTTAATATATATATTTATTGGAATTATATAATACTTAATATTTAAATATACTTAAACCCACATCTTTATACTAGAAGGATTCATTAACCTCATAAAAAAAATAATTACCCTTAAAAAAAAAAACCTCAAATCCCTAACTTTAAATTAAAGAATACACAAACCTTATTATTTGGACAAGACAGTTAAATACAAACAGATCACCTACTTATATATAACAAAAGAAATGCTATATTTATGAAGAAAAAAAAATTATGTAAGTTCATTAATTTAATGATATCATATCATTTTTTTTTTAAAAAATTTAATGTATTAACGACGTGTGGGACTTGTGGAAGAAAATCGAGATGAGATGCGGCACGTCACAATCTAACATCTATACAATAAATCTCTTTTGAAGTACCTCACAATCCCAAAGATGATCACAAAGATACCCAAAATCAATCTCCTTGGTCAGGGGAGATAAAGGCAATGGCAAAATGGGCCCTTCGGACAACAGAAACCCCAATCGCTATCACTATCAATTGGCTTTGCCACGTGTATACTATACACCTACGATGAAATTAACCAAGCATGAAGCTAATTTCCTTTTTCCCAAAAGCACCGTCCAACTAAAACTTCACACGTAACACTGTTTATCATCAAAGCTGGCGGTGATCTCGAAGTCGGGGGTGCTACGTGGGAAGTCCATCTTGGAGTAATGACGTGCTGCTATTCTCTTGCGGCGGCACCCCATTAAATGCTCGCCCATATTTCCCCGTCGATTGTGATTATACGAGAATTAGCGACATAATTCATGTTGTAATAAACGTTATGTTAACGTTGTTTGATTACTTAGCATTTTTAATGATATTTGAAAATACATAACAAAATTACGTTGCCTATTCAATGGACATGTTGCTGATCATAGCATTTTGGTATTCATACAAGAGTTTTAACAAGTTGTTTTTGTTGTAATTTGACGTGATTTGCACGTGCTAGTGTGGGCAACACGTAAGCACGCGTAAGTGTTGAAGGTGAAGCTAGGCGGCAGCGAGGGAAGAATCGGTTAGAGGCAAAGAGGAGGGCATTTGGTCTCTGAAGAAAGCTGTTCAAACTTCAAAGGCTACAGGGGCAAGTGCAAACCGCGTGAATTTGTTGGGGTCTCTTTGACCAAGGCTTTCCCACCCGTATGCTTAGCTTCCCACACGTGTTTGACCTTATGCAATCCAGCACACGACTACGGACTGGTCACAACTTTGACACTTGGGTTCATTCTTCTAAAATGCCCAGGTATTTCAGAGCTAACGTATGTTCTAGAAATAAGATAAAATTTGAAGTTCTGTTTCTTGTTTTTTTTTTTTTTAAAAAAAAAAACCGAGTAACAGTCATTCGATTGGTGGGTATGTATAATCACAAAATTCATGTGAAACACACCGCCCTTTTTTTCTCATTTTCCAAAAGAAAATTAGTTGGCCAAACTTGTATTGACACGGCAATTAGCACGCACAGAAAAGCCATTGGAAAAAGGTAAAACAAAAGAGCTCGATTCCCAATTCCTATTCCCTTAATCTGTCTTTATAATTTTCTTCTTTGTGGTCGTGGTCACAAGTGTCACAAATAGATGCTAGTGAAGTGATATCACCATCAAATGTAAATCATTCTTGTGTATGTGTCGAAGCCAGTGCTTAAAAAAATTAACTTTGGGGATAAAATTTGAATTCCCATAGAGCCAGAGAGGCTATAGACCTGTCAAGATATGAAGGGTCGAGTGATTTTAATCAAATCTTTCTATAAATAGTTTGAAGTTGATGTTGAGGACAGGACGTGAATTAGAGTGCGTATATAGTAAGAAAGGCGACGCTACTGGCTAGACATAACGGAGATGGTGAACTATTTTGCCTAAATTAGCTAAATTTAAAAGTTGTTGATGATAAGTACTTAACCAGACGGTTCAGTTCAGTCCTGACCCAGAAACCTAGGGCTTGTCCCCACCCACAAATCTTTTCCTCCTTTTTACATATATTTATTTTCTTAAAAAAAAATTGGGTGCTGAAAGTACGGACTGCAAAAGAGGGAAGAGTTTCAGGCGGTACAGTCGCACGTACATAGCTAGGATTTTGACACGTGTGACAGGCCCAAGTCTCATTGGTTGACAAGACTCAAGAGAGAGTGCGCTGGTTACCAAACTGCTCACGGGGGTTGGCGTGGCTGAGTTGGGCTGGGCCGTCGCGGGCTTACGCTTGGGTTGGCTGGGCATTCTCTAATCTCTGCCTTTGTAATCACGCTTGGCTTCATTTGCTGACGTCACTTCTTCCAGGAGGTTCAGTTCATAACATTCTGAATTTTATTAAAACAACGTCGTATAATAATATTGCTTACTGTAATAAAAACGTTTATTGATTTAAAATAAGTAAATATTTTTTGTTAGCATATATATAATTCAATAAATGTCTTGACGAGAAAATATTGTATTTATCACGTGTTTATTTTTTTAAATGTGAAATTTCATTCTTTTTAACTGACAATTATTTTTTTATTACACGCTTTTTTTTTCAAACATCAATTAATGACGTAAGATACATGTTACTATCCACGTTAGATAAACAAACTACTTCTAAGGCAAATTTAAAGAAAAGTAAACACTGTATTAATGATGAATTTGAATATTTGGTGCTTCTTAGTTCCTATACTTTGAATTCATAGAACTTTCCTAATAAATCATATTGTTATAAGATAATAAATTCAACACATGCACTTTGACCTGTCTCACATTTACATGGATTACAAAGCAGAAGCATTTGAAACTAAAAGGGAATTCGCTCTATAAATTTATAAGATGATTACTTGAATCAAATTTCTGTGCACCACCTTCTTTATTGAAATTAATGTCAATTATAACGTGCCCAAAAAGGACTTTATATAAACGGTAATAATAAAGCGGCAGTGGTAGTTGGGTAAGAAGAAAGAAAATGTAGAGTGGGGGTTGCCTTAAAATAAATAAATAAACAAAGAATAATGTTATTATTTTATTCTAAAAAAAGGTAAGCAAGGTGTTCCAAGAAATGTGGTGACGTCTGTCACAAATATGCCTCTGCTCCGGCCTATAAGAACCCCATCACCTCACCACAATCTTCCTCCTCATTCATTCATTTAGCATTACACTCCCTGTGCTGTATTTTAAGTAATTAGCCTCAGCCACCTCTTCTCTTCTCTCACTCTCTTTTTGTCATTAACCATGCAACTTTATTCAACATCGCCACCACCAACAACAACTTCTCATCAATCTCATCATGAAATTCTCCTCCTTCTGATTCCAGTTCTATCATTCTCTTCTGTATTGGTGTTGCTGCTGCTCTTTGTTCTCCAATGGCGCCAGCCCAAGGACAAACGCCTCCCACCTGGTTCAATGGGGTGGCCTTATATAGGAGAGACACTTAAGCTTTATACCGAGAACCCCAATTCCTTCTTCTCCAATAGGCAAAAACGGTACATAAGATACATATACGCACATAATAATACCTAAAACAACATCTAGGCACCTCTAGGTTCTCACTTTCTAGCTAGCTAGTTCATTATTCTTTTGCTATATTGTGTGTTTTAATTTGTATGTGCTGAGCTACTGAGTTTGCTTACTCTTGATCGTTCTTTTAATGGTTGTAGGTATGGTGATATATTTAAGACACACATATTGGGGTGTCCTTGTGTGATGATTTCAAGCCCAGAAGCAGCCAAGATTGTTCTAGTATCACGAGCTCATCTATTTAAGCCAACATATCCACCGAGCAAAGAGAAAATGATAGGGCCCGAGGCAATATTCTTTCACCAAGGAGCCTATCATTCAAGGCTCAAGAAGTTGGTTCAAGCCTCGTTGTTGCCCTCTGCAATAAGAGGGTCGGTTTCAGAGATTGAGCAAATTGTTTTGGGATTTCTACCTACGTGGAAAAATGCTACCATTAACACTTTACAAGAAATGAAGAAGGTATACATATGTCTGTTTGTTAAACCGTATTTATCTTTTACTGCATGACCCTGCTGGCACAGTATGGAATCTCAAAAATGTTTGTTTCTATTTTGGTCTTTGTTCTAGTATGCTTTTGATGTGGCAATGATTTCGGCCTTCGGAGACCAAAAGGATTTTGACATGGATGGAATCAAGCATCTGTATCACTGCTTGGAGAAGGGCTATAATTCTATGCCCTTGGATCTACCCGGAACTCCATTTCATAAAGCAATGAAGGTACCTAAAAGCTAAAATCTTAGCTCCACATTCTTTTATGTTATAAGTGTGTACTTTATCTTATAAAGATACGATAAGAATGTGAATATTCAACTCAATATTATTATTAGAAAGAATATATTGACTGTTATTAATATACTGATTTGTGTCTTAAAAGGCAAGGAAGCAGCTCAATGAGAATTTGAGGAAGTTGATACAAAAGAGAAGGGAAAGTCGGAAGCAAATTGGAGGCCTATTAGGAGTGTTATTGGCAGCTAAAGATCAGAAGCTGAATCAGGAGCTTAGTGATTCTCAAATTGCTGATAATATAATTGGAGTTATTTTTGCTGCTCACGATACAACTGCGAGTGTTCTAACATGGGTTCTTAAGTACCTCCATGATAATCAAGATCTGCTAGAAGCCGTCACGGTAATATTTTCCTTCAATTTAATTAATTTGTATTACTTACGCTTCCTAAGTAGTTTCTTCTTTTTATATCCACCTTTATCATTTTTATACGTTATTCAAATGGGTATTTAAGTTTTTTTAAATATTAATTCTTGGTTGAGTAATTTTCTTTCTTACCTTCTTTCTCTTCTAATTTTTTCTTTCTTTCTTTCATTCTTTTTTCCCTTCAATCGTTGCTTCAATAAAAAAAAAATACAAAGAAAGAGATCAGAAGATAGGAATGTAAGTTCTGTTCCATATTCGACATAAAAAATATATTCAATGGCAATCATTTTTGCAGAGGGAACAAGAAGGTATTCGACGCAAAATAATTGAAGCAAATCGGGGGCTTACGTGGGATGATACTAGGCACATGCCTCTGACTTCCAGGGTACATAACATTATCAGTGACCAAATTTATTTGAAATCCCTTGCATAAAATCACACTCAACATAAAATTATAAACTCTAATAAAAAACAAACAATATATTTTAATGCACAAGGTCGTAGAATAATTGAAGTGAATTTGATGAACCATAGGTGATTCAAGAGACTTTAAGAACAGCAAGCATACTCTCATTCACATTCAGAGAAGCTGTTGAAGATGTAGAGTTTGAAGGCTATTTTATCCCTCGAGGTTGGAAAGTTCTTCCCCTCTTCAGAAGCATTCATCACTGTGCTGATTTTTTCCCTCAACCCGAAAAATTTGACCCTTCAAGATTCGAGGTGGGCACTTATTTGTTGCACCAAAATACAAAATATATATGCACCATGAATTTGAAATGATATAATATAATATTCAAACAAATAAAGAAATTAAATCTAGGACCTTTTTTTCTAGTATTAAGAATGAAGGGAAATGAGTATATTTCTATATAAATATAATAGTGCATGTATGCGTGACCAAATGAAATTTACAAAGTGGGTCATGTTGCAGCGATAAACATATTCTGATTCTATCTTGTTTTGGGCAGAAATATAAGGTTATCAATGGCGATATTATCTGTGGGGTAGTGTCTTTTTCATTTGGGTTTATATGAATCATCCTCTATATGAATGATACAGTAGATGAAATCTATCCAGAATCAGAAACACGTGAGTTCATTTTGTAGCCTAGTAACAGTGTGTTGTGAGCGTAAGCTTCTTTGGAAGTATCCTCCAAAAATAAAAACAAAATAAAAAATTACTATATATATTTAGGTGGTGAATATCACAGAAGAGAAGATGATTGAAAGTCAAATCTTTTTTTTTCCTTTCTTTTTTTGTGTGTGAATTTATTTTAATAGATGTATGTGTGTGATGGTGCAGGTGCCACCAAGACCAAACACATACATGCCATTTGGAAATGGAGTGCACTCTTGTCCAGGCAGTGAGTTGGCCAAGCTTGAAATGCATATTCTCCTTCATCATCTCACCACCACTTACAGGTCCCCATATCCTCTCTTTCTCTCTCTCAAAATTTCAATATCATCAATTATACTACTGTGCATTAACTACATCTTTTTTTCCCCCAAAATACTTCTTATTAATTATTAATTATAAATTTAGATATATGTGGTTGAATTCAATGATTTGAGATTATCACGAAATCATACAATAACTCATCATCATTTAAAATATTAATACATATATAAGTTCATTCTTTCTTTTTAGGGTTAATGAATAATTGTTCAAACTCAAAATTGTAAGGATTATAATAAGTGGTGAAATAGAATAACGAGTGGTTTTAGAATTTACACCGTTCATAAAAGAGAGAAGGTAAAAGAATCGACAATTTGTGGACAAAAAAAAAATAGTGTTAAGTACTGAGAGCAGGAGAGGTAAAAGGGATTGTTCAATGATATACGGAGGCCAGTGGTCCTATTTTGTGTTCCTTAGGCTGTGGAAGTGTGGTCCTTAGTCTCATGGAGCATAGGGTTCTCTTATATATTTCATTACTTACTAGTAGGTGGATAGTCGGCAACAATATTAGCTTACCCAAATTACAAACCCTTTTACATTCTTCTTCAAATAATCATAATCTTTACACGTGGTTTGCATGCATGGCATTGGCATAGTATTATACAAACGTATTGTATTATTGCCTTACAAAACCCTCGAAACCGTATAATGTACTACAATTCCATTTTTTCTGTACTCTAGTATTTGCTGTTTCTTCTATTTTGCTGAAATTTTATTTTAATCCACATGAATTAAGTTGCCTCCAACCCCATTGCCATGTATCTATTCCGGATAAGTTCCAAGCATTTGGGTTTATTGAGTTTACATTTTTAATTAAGCACCTAATAAAATATGTCACTAGTGCTTTTGCTTCCGAAAACCAGTTGACACACAAAAAAAAAAAAAGATAAAAACACTTCCAAATTCATCTCTGGAAAACACATTGTTGATATTTCTTGAATGTTTCTTTGTTTATCGCAATTTTTTTCCCATAGAAAAGACCCTCATTTTAGATTTATTATAGAAAAGACACTCAAATGAACACTTAATCATGATCGTCAGATTCAAGTAGAAAATAGAGTCACATCCATCTTTATAATAAGGTCAAAGATATTGATAGGTATATTATGGCTTAGAAAACGCTTCCTCCAAATCCACTACCGTCTTTATCATTGGTTTTAGCCTCCCCCTTTCTCGTATCTCTAATCTTCATCACAATGAACCAACCGGGTACGTAATTTCTGACCATTTAATACAAGCAAATAACCCCCATCACTGATAAACGACGCCGTTTGCCAGTTGTACAATCTCCATCAAATGGCTATAGGACATCTAAGATTTTATAATGCCAGTTGTGGTAACCAAGACAAGATCTTTCGTCCGAAACAGCGCAGTTTACTAGCACCACAGGCTTCGCTCTGCTCGTTTTGCTCCACATTGTTTTCAATAACTGGAAAAAATAGGCTATGTCACATTGATTGTTATAGTGAAAAGCAAAGGCTTCTTTAATCCGATATGGTCGTGAAAATTGTTCAAAAGCTTCAGATTGAGTTAAATCAACTTGAATTTCATTGATAGCCACATAAAAAATTTAGATAGATTAGATTTTGAGAAGTTTAATTTGAAACGTAAAAAAATGTTTCAATCAAATTTGTTTTTATTCTCTTTTGGTCTCTAATGAAGATGTTTATTAAAAATCAAGTTTCCTTTTGTAATTTTTCCTAGTAATTGGCTGCAGGTGGCAAGTTGTAGGAGATAATGATGAGATTCAATATGGCCCTTTCCCCGTGCCCAAACGGGGTTTGCCCATAAAGGTAAACCTTAGGAACAAAAAAGCAGCAACGTAATCATCTTCACATCATAATCAAAAGCCTCTGCCATGGATGGATTCTCGACGATGACGAAAAATCTGCCTCTTCAGTGGGGCCAAAAGCTAGCCATCCCACCTGGGTTTTCCCCTTTTGCTTTCTCTTTTTTTCCCTTGCATGCGTTGGGAATCCTTTAGTAGTTTCGATTTTAAATCAAGCTTAGCAATCTTAGTTTTTGTCAAGGTGAAGGTGACTTGACACACAAAAGGTCATTGAGTGCGGCGACGTGGTCCGATGGGGGCTTCGTTTATGTGTAACTAAAAGTCTTATCTGTAGAAAAACAAAACCCAAAAAAAAAAGCAAAAAGCAAAAATAAAATGTACTTCGCATTTGTGCCTTTTTGAAAAAAAAAAAAAGTGAGTCTATTTTGAGGATCAAATGTATGTGGCTTTGAATGTTGGTTAAGTAACTATCATGTTCCAAGATTTTTCCTATTCGTTTCTGGTCTACAAGAGAGTTGAGACGAAATGATTTGGGCCTATTCTTGGAGGTACTTGTTATTTCTGATTCGTACAAGACGTGGCAGGAGCGAGTAGTGCACGCTAGATACCCACGTAAGGCTGTGTCTCAGCACAATTTTTTATGCCTACGGGGCCACGTGGGTCAGTAAAATGAGTGTTAACAAGATAGGCGGTACCTCCAGTGCACTGTTTTAAACAGTCCGCTGATATCAGCAGAATGACCGGTAATTAGAGATAAATTGTCAATCCTTTGGCTTTTATCAAATAGATCTTTAATTAAATAAATATTTAATTATAAGAATATAATTATATATTTATAACCAATTCAGTCCAAAAAAATAAAATTGATGATAATATTTATTTTCATAAAATAAGATATAAAAAAATTTTAAAACATAAATTTTAATATTATTTTAATGGTAGAGATCTAATCATAAAAAAATAAAAAAAGGCATTACATAAAAATTAAATTTTAATTATATTAAATCTTATAATTTTAATTTTAATTTTATTTACAATAAATATTATAATTTCAATTTAAAATTTTAATTACATTAAACGTTATAATTCTTTATAATATTTTAATTTTAATTATATCAAATATTCAAATTTTAATTTTAATAACAGTAATTATTAAAATTTTAATTTTAATTACGTTAAATGTTATAATTTTAATTCAACCATTTAATTTCAATTACGTTATATGTTATAAATCCAAATTCAATTTTAGTTTCAATTACGTTAAAAGTTATAATTTTAATTTTAAAATTTAATTTTAACTATATTAAATATTATAACTTCAAATCTAATTTCAAACTTAATTTCACTACGTTAAATGTTATAATTTGAAATCTAATTTCAATTCTAATTACGTTAAATATTATAATTTCAAATCTAATTTCGATTATAATAAATGTTATAATTTTGAATACAATTTTAATTTTAATTACGTTAAATATTATGATTCGAATTTCAATTTTAATTGTGTCAAATATTATAATTACAAATTAATTTTCAATTCTAATTACGTTAAATGTCATAATTTTAAATTAAATTTCAATTTCAGTTATGTTAAATGTTATGATTTCAAATATAATTTAAATTTAAATTACGTTAAATATTATAATTCTAAATTCAATTTAAATTTTAATTATAATAAATGTTATAATTTCAAATCCAATTCTAATTTTAATTACATTAAATGTTATAATTCTAAATCTAATTTCAATTTTAAATACATTAAATATTATAATTTCAAATCTAATTTCAATTTCAATTACGTTAAATGTTATACTTTCAAATTAAATTTCAATTTCAATTGCGTTAAATGTTATAATTCTAAATTTAATTTAAATTTTATTTACGTTAAATGTTATAATTTTAAATCCAATTTCAATTCTAATTACGCGCTAAATGTTATAATTCCAAATACAATTCTGATTTTAATTTGAATTACGTTGAATGTCATAATTTCAAATCTAATTTCAATTTCAATCACATTAATTTCAGTTACGTTAAATAATATAATTCCAAATCTAATTACGTTAAATATGATAATTTAAATCCAGCTTCGATTTCAAGTACGTTAAATATTATAATTTCAAATTAAATTTCAATTGTGTTAAATGTTATAATTCAAAATTCAATTTCAACTTTAATTACATTAAATTTCAATTTTAATTTTAAATTTAATTTTAATTACATTAAATGTTATAATTTCAATTTCAATTCCAATTACGTTAAATGTTATTATTCTAATTTTAAATTCATTTTAATAATGCACAAATTACAATTCTAAATCTAATTTTAATTTAAATTATGTTAAATGTTATAATTTCAATTCAATTTTAATTTTCAATTTCAATTATGTTAAGTATTATAATTTGAAATTCAATTTTAATTCTAATTATGTTAAATGTTATAATTTCAAAATTAATTTTAATTTCAATTGCCTTAAATGTTACAATTGCAATTTTATTTTAAATTTAATTTCAATTATATTAAATATTATAATTCAAAATTCAATTTTGATTCCAATTATATTAAATTCCAATTTCAAATCAATTTTTAATTTAAAATACGTAAAATTTTATAATTTTAAATCTAATTTTGATTTTAATTACATTAAATATTATAATTACAATTTCAATTTCAATTATATTAAATATTATACTTCTAATTCTAATATTAATTTTAATTATATAAAATATTATAATTTTAAATTCAATTTTAATTTCAATTATGTAAAATGTTATATTTTAAATTTTAATTTTAATTATGTTAAATATTATAATTTCAACTCTAATTTTAATTTTAACTACAATAAGTGTTATAATTTCAAACCCATTTTTGATTCCAATTATGTTAATTATTATACTTTAAATCTAATTTTAAATACCAATTACATTAAATGTTATAATTCTAAATTTAATTTCTATTTTTGTTACGTTAAATATTATAATTCTAATTTCGATTTTAAATTTAATTTCAATTACGTTAAATGATATAATTCGAAGTTCAATTTTGATTCCAGTTACGTTAAATGTTATAATTCTAAATTCAATTTTAATTTTGATTATGTTAAATATTTTAATTTTAAATCCAATTTTGATTTCAAGTAAGTTAGATGTTATATTTATAATTCTAATTTTAATTTCAATTACAATTACGTTAAATGCTATAATTCTAATTTTAATTTCGACTTCAAATACGTTAAATATTATAATTATGTATCATATTTCAGTTATAATTACGTTAAATATTATAATTCTAAATCTAATTTTAACTATTTTAAAATTTATAATTTTAATTTCAATTAAATTAAATGTTATAATTCAATTTGAATTCCAATTTCAGTTTTAATTACATTAAATATTATAATCTAAAAAAAAAATTCTGATTTATTATATATTTTAGAAATTAGAACTTGAAAAGTTAATATGATCCAATAAATGTCTTAAAAATTATAAAATATCCAAAATATAAAAGCATTAAAAAATGCTAAAACCAACCAAAATCTTTAATATTACCCAATACGAATTTTTTTTTTTAAATGTCAAAACATAAAAACATAATGCCAGTTTAGCACATGGGCCAATGATAGTGGTTAAATAAGTATAATATTTTAATCTTTTAAATTGAATATTTGTTTATTGGGTACACATTTGGTATATTCGACTGTTCCAAACAGTCGAATGATGTCAGCATACCACCTCCATCAGCTGACAAATAGTAGCTAATGGAGAGGGTTAACTCCAATTTTAAATTTTAATTTCAACTACATTAAATTTTATAATTCTAAATTTAATTTCAACTACATTAAATGTTATAAATTGAAATTCAATTTTAATTGTAATTACATTAATAAATGTTATAATTTCAAATTCAATATTAATTTCAATAACGTAAATATTATATTTCAAACGTAATTTTAATTTTAATTACGTTAAATATTATAAGTTCAATTCTATTTTTAATCACATTTACGCTAAATATTTTATTTCAAATCAAATTTTAATTACGTTAAATGTTATAATTTTAAATTTAATTACTTTAAATGTTATAATTTTAAATCTAATTTAAATTTCAATTACGTAAAATGTTATAACTCCAGATGTAATTTTAATTACATTAAATATTATAATTTCCAATTGTAATTTAAATTCAATTCCTATTATGTTAAAGTTATAATTCTAAATCCAATTTGGATTTCAAGTAGGTTAAATGTTATAATTCAAAATCTAATTCTAATTTCAATTTTAATTACGTTAAATGTTATAATTTTATTTTTAATTTCAATTATATTAAATATTATAATTTCAATTCTATTTTCAATTATGTTAAATGTTGTAATTCAAATTCTAGTTTCAAATTTAATTACGTTAAATGTTATAATTTTAAATCTAATTTCAATTTTAGTTACATTAAATATTATAATTCTAATTTCAATTACGATAATTGTTACAATTCTAATTTCAATTTTAATTATGTTAAATGTTATAATTTTAATTTCAATTATATTAAATGTTATAATTTCAATATCAATTTTAATTGTGTTAAATATTACAATTTCAAATCTATCTGTAATTTTATTTATGTTAAATGTTATATTTAAATACAATGTCAATTTCAATTTCGTTAAATGTTATAATTTCAATTCTAATTTTGATTTTAATTACATTAAATGTTATAATTGCTTATCCAAAAAAGGCTAAAACAAACTATAATTAACATAATTAAAATTAGAATTAAAATTATAATTATAATATTTAACAAAATTAAAATTTGAAATAAAATTATAACATCCAAGGTAATTAAAATTAAAATTATAACATTTAACTTTTATTCTCATTACTCGTTATATGTTGCATCCCACTTAATATACAATAGTGTAAATAGTAAAAATATGTAATATATTAATTAGGAACATACATGATGTTGTTTATTATATATAGAACACTAATAAATTTGGAACCTCTTATATTAAATAATATATTTTCAGTGATAATCGACAACGCACTAAAATGTAAAAGTAGAGATAGGGCATTTTTCTGAGTGAAAACAATAAATAATGGGAACACATAGTATGTTAAGTGAGAACATGTAATATATTAAGTGGCAACATGTAGTATGTTAAGTGGCAACATGTAATGTGTTAAGTGAAAATATTTAGTATTTTACGTGAAAATATTTATTATGTTAAGTAGGAACATTTAATTTATTAAGTGAGAATATTTAGTATGTTAAATGAAAATATGTAGTATGTTAAGTGGAAATATGTAGTATATTAACTGGAACACTTAATATACTAAATGTTATAACTTAACATAATAAATATTCCCACTTAACATATTAAATGTTTTTACTTAGTATACTAAATGTTCCAATTTAACATAATAAATATTTTTACTTAACAAATTAAATATTCTCACTTAACATACTATGTGTTCCCACTTAATATACTACGTGTTCCTATTTAACACACTAAATGTTCTCATTTGATATACTACTTGTTCCCACTTAACATACTAAATATTCTCACTTGATATACTATATGTTCCCACTTAACATACTGAATATTTTCACTTAACAAATTACGTGTTCCCACTTAATATACTGAATGTTCCCACTTAACATACTACATATTTTCACTTTACATACTACATGTTCTCACTTAATATACTACATGTTTTCACTTAACATACTAAATATTCCTATTTAATATACTATGTATTCCCACTTAACATATTAAATGTTCCCACTTAATATACTATATGTTCCCATTTAATATACTATTTTTTTCCACTTAGTATACAACATATTCTCATTTAATATATTAAATGTTCTTATTTAATATACTACGTATTCTCACTGAATATACTAAACGTTCCCATTTAATATACTACATATTTTCACTTAACATACTAAATGTTTCCGCTTAACATACTAAATGTTTCTACTTAGTATGCTATATGTTTCGACTTAATACACGTGTTCTTACTTAATATACTAAATGTTCTCACTTAATATACTACATGTTCACACTTAGTATGCTAAATGTTTACACTTAATATACAACATGTTCCCACTAAATATACTAAATGTTCTTACTTAATATACTATGTGTTCCCACTAAATATACTAAATGTTCCTACTAAATATATTACATGTTTTCACTTAACATACTAAATGTTTCCACTTAACATACTACATGTTCCCCCTTAATATACTACATATTTTCACTTAATATACTACATATTCCCACTGAATATACTAAATGTTCCTACTTAATATATTAAATATTCTCACTTAATATATTACGTGTTCCCATTGAATATACTAAATATTCTCACTTAATAAATTACAGGTTTTTATTAAATATACTACATACTATTTGCTACTTTCACTTATAAAATAGCATATATCCCCACTTTTACATTTTAGTGCGTTGTTGATTACCACTAAAAATATGTGATTTAATATAAGAGGTTCCAAATTTATTAGTGTTCTGCATACGTATGATTTTTATATATGCTACAATAAAAAAAATAAATTAATTAAAAACAACATCATGTATGTTCCCACTTAATACTATATATTCTCACTTAATATACTATATATTCGCACTTAATATACTAAATATTTCTACTTAATATACCACATGTTCCCACTTAACATACTAAATATTCCAACTTAATATACTATGTATTCCCACTTAATATACTAAATATTTTCACTTAGTATATTATATGTTTTCACTTAATATATAATATGTTCTCACTGAATATATTACATGTTCTCACTATTTACTATTTTTACAAAAAAAGTGCATATATCTTTATTTTTACCTTTTTAGCGCGTTGTCAATTATCACTGAAAATATATTATTTAATATAATGAGTTCTAATTTTATGCGTGTTCTACATACGCATTATTTTTTATATATGTTACCAAAAAAAAGTAAATTAATCACAAACAACATCATGTACGTTTTCACTTAATGCTATATGTTCCCACTTAAAATATTATATATTTACACTTAACATATTTAATGTTCTAATTTAATATAATAAATATTTTCAAATAATATACTACATGTTTATACTATTTACCCTATTGTATGTTAAGTAGAATGCAACATACAATAGTTAGTAGGAATATAAGTTAAATGTTATAATTTTAAATCTCATTTTAATTTTAATTACGTTAAATGTTATAATTCTAATTCTAATTTTAATTCTAATTTAAAATTCAGTTTCAATTACGCTAGATATTATAATTTCAAATTTCAAATTATTTTAATTATGTTAAATCTTATAATTCTAATTCTAATTCTAATTCTAATATTAATTTAATTTTACTTATGTTAAATGTTATAATTTTAATTATAATTCTAATTTTAAATTCAATTTTAATTACGTTAAATTTTATAATTTTAAATCTAATTTTAATTTCACTTACGTTAAATGTTATAATTTCAATTTCAATTCAAATTTAAATTCAATTTCAATTATATTAAATATTATAATTATAATTTTAATTTTAAATTCAATTTTAATAATATTAAATGTTATAATTCCAATTCAAATTTTAAATTCAATGCCAATTTCATTCCAGTTTTTAAATTTCATTTCAATTACATTAAATGTTATAATTCTAATTCTAATTTTAAATTCAATTTTAATTATGTTAAATATTATAATTCTAATTTTAAAATTTAAATTTAATGTCAATTACATTAAATCTTATAATTCCAATTCTAATTTTAAATTCAATATCACTTATGTTAATTGCTATAATTCTAATTTCAATTTAAATCAAATTTAATACATTAAGTTTTATAATTTGAAATCTAATTTTAATTTTAGTTATGTTAAATGTTATAATTTCAATTCCAATTTCAATTTTAATTTCAATTACATTAAATGTGATAATTTCTATTCTAATTTTAAATTCAATTTCACTTACATTAAACATTATAATTCTAAATCCATTTTTAAATTCAATTTCATTTATGTTAAATGTTATAATTTTAAATCTAATTCTAATTTTAATTTCAATTACATTAAATTTCATAATTGCAATTATAATTACATTACATTTTATAATTTAAATTCTAATTCTAATTTTAGTTACATTAAATATTATAATTTTAATCTAATTCTAATTCTAATTACATTTAAGTATATGTTGTTTTACCTTTTCAGGGTAACCACCCATGTTCATTGTTGTATTTGACATACTTTCTATTTTAATAATATATTTCATCTTATTCCTTTTAAAAACAATTATGTTTGATATAATCATTTTAAGAGAGATAGAAAAAAATTAAATATAGAAATGTTTGTTATGTTTTGACTTTTTTTATATTTAAAATAAACCTTTTCATATTGCGATCAATTGAAGTTTTTGGTTGGTTTTCGCCTTTTTTTTTTGGAGTGTTTTCACATTTTAGAAATTTTTATAATTTTTAAAGAAATTATTGGACTATATTAATTTTTCAAGTTCTAATTTATAAAATACATAACAAATCAAATTTTTTTATTTTCAAATTATAATATTTAATGTAATTAAAATTAGAATTGGAATTCAAATTAAATTATAACATTTAATATAATTGAAATTATAATTATAAAACTTAATATAATTAAAATTAAAATTGAATTGAAATTAAAATTGAATTGAAATTAGAATTAGAATTATAACATTTAACATAATTATAATTAAAATTAGATAAGCAATTATAATATTAATGTAATTAAATTTGAAATTTGAAATAAAATTATAACATTAATGTAATTAAAATCGACATTGTAATTAAATATAATATTTAACCTAATTAAAATTGTAATTGAATTTGAAATTGTAATCTTTAACATAATTAAAATTGATATTAGAATTATAATATTTAATATAATTAAAATTATAACACGTAACATAATTAAAATTAGAATTGAAATTGTAACATTTAATGTAATTGATATTGAATTTAAAGTGAAATTAGATTTAGAATTATAAAATTTAATGTAATTAAAATTGAAATTATAATATTTAACATAATTAAAAATAGAATTAAAATTATAACATTTAATGTAATTGAAGTTAAAATTGAAATTGAAAATTGAATTATAACATTTAGCACAATTAAAATTGAAATTATAACATTTAACGTAATTGAATTAGAATTAGAAATATAATATTAAGCGTAATTAAAATTAGAATTGAAATTATAACATTTAATGTATTTGAAATTAAAATTAAAATAAAAATTAGAATTGAAATTATAATTATAACATTTAACGTAATTGAAATTAAATTTAAAATTACAATTAGAATTATAACATTAAGCATAATTGAAATTAAATTTATAATTAGAATTGAAATTATAATATTTAACGCAATTGAAATTGAATTTAAAATTGAAATTGAAATTGAAATTGAAATTAGAATTAGAATTATAACATTTAACATAATTATAATTAAAATTAGATAAGCAATTATAATATTAATGTAATTAAATTTGAAATTTGAAATAAAATTATAACATTAATGTAATTAAAATCGACATTGTAATTAAATATAATATTTAACCTAATTAAAATTGTAATTGAATTTGAAATTGTAATCTTTAACATAATTAAAATTGATATTAGAATTATAATATTTAATATAATTAAAATTATAACACGTAACATAATTAAAATTAGAATTGAAATTGTAACATTTAATGTAATTGATATTGAATTTAAAGTGAAATTAGATTTAGAATTATAAAATTTAATGTAATTAAAATTGAAATTATAATATTTAACATAATTAAAAATAGAATTAAAATTATAACATTTAATGTAATTGAAGTTAAAATTGAAATTGAAAATTGAATTATAACATTTAGCACAATTAAAATTGAAATTATAACATTTAACGTAATTGAATTAGAATTAGAAATATAATATTAAGCGTAATTAAAATTAGAATTGAAATTATAACATTTAATGTATTTGAAATTAAAATTAAAATAAAAATTAGAATTGAAATTATAATTATAACATTTAACGTAATTGAAATTAAATTTAAAATTACAATTAGAATTATAACATTAAGCATAATTGAAATTAAATTTATAATTAGAATTGAAATTATAATATTTAACGCAATTGAAATTGAATTTAAAATTGAAATTGAAATTGAAATTGAAATTGAAATTGAAATTGAAATTGAAATTGAAATTGAAATTGAAATTATAACATTTAATGTAATTGAAATTATTTAACATAATTATAATTTAAATTGAAATTATATAACATTTAACATAATTGAAATTAAAATTACAAAAATAGAATTATAATATTTAACATATTAAAATTAAAATAGAATTATAATTATAATATTTAACGTAATTCAAATATAAATTTAATTTAAAATTATAACATTTAACGAAATTAAAATTGAAATTTGATTCAAAATTAAAATTATTTAATTTAATTAAATTTCAAATTAGAATTGTAATTATAATATTTAACATAATTGAAATCAAAATTTGAATTTGAATTATAGCATTTAATGTAACTGAAATTAAATTTAAAATTGTAATTGAAATTATAATATTTAATGTAAGTGAAAATAAAATTGAAATTAAAATTATAATATTTAATATAATTAAAATTAAATTTAAAATTGAAACTAGAATTATAGCGTTTAGTGTAATTAAAACTAAATTAAAATTAAAATTATAATATTTAATGTAATTAAATTAATATTGAAAATTTAATATTTAATGTAATTAAATTAAAATGATAATATTTAACGTAATTAAAATTAAATTTAAAATTAGAATTAAAATTAAAATTAAAATTATGAAATTTAAATTAAATAAAATTAAAATTAGAATTGAAATTATAATATTTAATTTTATTTTAATAAATATTAAATTTAAAATTATAACATTTAATCCTTCAGTTTATATTTATATTTTAATAAAAATTATAAAAAATAAATAAATAATTTTTGATTTTATTTTCATATTTAAGAGGAGGGATTATTTTAATTATTATGTAATATAATAGATAATTTTATATTTTAGCAACATATGAGGGGTGTCATGTAAAATTCACCTTTTATTATTTTTTACTTCAACTATAACAAATTTTGAATCAAAAGATTTTGGACCATTGAATCTCCACTAATAAGATCGATAGCTCATGCGTGTGGCACAGTCGGAAGGAGGAACGTAGCTTATCCCAACAAGATAAATTTGACAGGGTGTGAGAGGTTCACTGAAACATGCAAACGAGAAATGAAGTGACTGGTGAGTATTAGGAGCATGGTCCAATTCTATCTTATCAGAATGTCACCTCTTTGCTAGTGTCCCAAAGCACGGAGCCAACCATTTACTTTGGACATTCCTCTTCACATCAAACACTCGGAAATCCATTTTCTGTAAGAAATCACATCTTCAAATTCTGTCGTATCAGAAAGCAAGCCAGCCAGGGAAGAAGATGAATGGTCACTACTTGCTAGGCATTGATTTGTACAATGTACATTATCATGATGTCGGAAACAATTAATGTTAATTTGTTTAGCGATGGAACATCACCAGACATGCATTGTCATACTGCTTACTTTTCTTGAAGTGGCCCCTGTGGTTAAAAATCAACTTTGACACTTCCTACTTTTGATTCTAGTGGAACTTGCTAACATCTATCTGTGAACTTGCATCCTCCTTTATGGCATTACTTAATAAAAAGGAATCAAGGATACAATTCAAAATGTTAAAAAAACACTTTAGCTCTAATCATTCATTGAAGTTTTTCTACCCAAGAGGAATTTCACAGCTGCAGGTTATACTACTTTCGACAGAGACAATTAAACTCGGACAAACTTGCAGACTACACCTGAGATTAACTCATTTTCCCCCATGACTTATATGAAAACCCCTCCAGTATTTGACAGATTTTCTTAAACGGTCTACAACTTTCTGTATATAGCTAGGATGCAGACTTTTGTTCCTACCATGGCAACAATAATGCCCAAATCCATGCGCCAACTAGTGATGGGCCGTCAGAGTCTAAGGTGTTATTAGTTATTGGTGGTAATTTTATATACCTAGTCAAATATACACCTATTCAAACCAATATCTAACCATTCCTGTCTTTGCTTGAACGACTGATCCAGATGTCCTTTCCATTACATACTCGTTAAGTCCTTACAGGTACCTATATGCGCGCGTTCAAAGATGCTTCCCTTGTTACAGTTTCAGTCACTACAGAGCAGTCCCCAACTTTAACAAGCATTGGCATAGAAGATCAATATCATTTCTGGAACATGACAGACACCTATATTCTTACTTTATGATGTGTTTATGTATAGTATAAACAGACTAGAGACATGTCTGCAAAAGCTACTGAGATCACTCTTCAAATGGGTAAACATGCTCCAGGAGGTTCATATGTATAAGTCAAACACGAAAAACATTTACGCAAGCAATTCATGAGATAGTTGAGTAAAACCAACACCAAAATGGGCAAAAGTTTTTAAGTCATTTGGAACTCATCTATCATGAGAATTGACACATTTCAGAAAGAGATTGCTCAATTCTAGAATCGAGAAATACATGGAGATGAATTACTAAATATAACAGATATGTAACAAAATTTTCAAGATCATGTGCACAAACAAGTAGTATTGGTCACAGCAGCCTGCATTTTTCACATGCTTTTCAATGATGTGAAAAGACAAGAGAGCAAAAGGAAAAAAAAAAAGAACTTTGACATCCCAATGTGAACAACTTGATAGAAATAAGAAGCCAAAATAGGACCAATTACTCTTGTCTCTTAGTGCTCAAAACAGAAAATAAATGAAAACAAATACGAGAAAGTGCTATAGCTAAAATGCTCCCCAGAGGAAAGAACCTCTGAGATTTTTAAAGTAAATATTTTATAATGATCTTGAATTTGAACATGTCTGTGAGTAAGGTAATATGTGGTGCAAAACAAGGATAAGCTGCATACTTTACATTTTGATGAGCTGGCCATCATGTGAATGCAAGTTGGATTCCACATTCTCCCGGTCATTTATTTTTCTAAAATGTAGAGTCCCAAGTGTCAGTCTGCAGACCATGTCAATCATTGGAATATTCCCATTCCATTTATGCATAGGGTTGCATGGCAAGTGGGTTTATGCTGCATTACTATGGCTTAGGTATATGCTGAGCAACAATACAAGGCCACACATCTTTTTTATTCTTATATGGCTTTGTTAGGTTAATTGAGTATCATTGAAAGGATAAAGCTTTCACTTGGTAATAATGTTGTTGTGCCATACCTATAAAGAGCTAAAGAGGCAAGCCAAAGAAAGAAGAAGACTAGAAAAAGATTCAATTTCCAGGTTCATAATCCAAAGACGATGACCTAATCCGCAATGAGGGAAAAAGACCCTGTTCAATTTTAGAGTAGAACAATTAGCATCAAGCAAGGAACACGTAGATGCATCCAAAGCAATTCAAACATCTATAATTGTTCTTCAAACAATCAAATGAAGATGTCCAGATTCAAGGGAAGAATGAATTTTGTTCATAGTACTACCATTTGCAACAAGCTACACAAGAGGAGCCATCAGGTATTTGGAAAATAATAACCAACATAAAGAAAAGTACAAATAAGAAGTTTATTGATCAAGCTTCTCTCTTCTAATATTAGTATATTCTGTTAAAGTCAACAATTATGATATTAGTATGCAGATGTTAGAGTCAATAATTACGGTGTTAGTGTGCAGATTTTTCAGCTTATTACAGCTGTGTATTACAGCTCATTTCAGCCATGTATTACAGCTATGTATTCACAGTGATATTTGAGGACCTTCTACTTTTCATAATATTTCTGGAGCTCGTTGGTTTGTCTCGTTTATTGATTATTGCAATCGAGTGTCATGGGTTTTTCTCTTAAAACAAAAATCAAATGTTAGTTCCACATTTCAAAATTTTTTCCATATGGTAAAAAATCAATTTGGGGTTGGGATAAAAAGAGTTCAGTCTGATAATGCTAGAGAATATTTTAATAAAGTGTTGTCATCATTCTTCAAGGAAAAATGAATCATTCATGAGTTCTCATGTGTCAACACACCACAACAAAATGGAGTGACAGAAAGGAAAAATGGTCATCTTCTAGCAGTTATTTGAGCTTTTCTTTTCCAAAAAAAATGTTCCAAAGAATTATTGGGGGGAAGCTATCTTAACCGCTACACATCTGATTAATAGATTACCCTGTAAAGTTCTTGATTGTAACAGCCCTATGCAACTATTTTCAAAATTTTACCCTGACGTCAAAACGAGTAATCACCTGGTTCCTAAGATTTTCGGGTGTGTCCTTTGTTCATATTCATTCGAATAACTGTGAGAAACTTGATCTAAGAACTCTTAAGTGTATTTTTGTTGGGTATTCTACTACACAAAAAGGGTACAAGTGTTATCATCCTCCGACAAAATGATTCTTTGTCTCTGTCGATGTAACATTCGTTGAAAATGAAAATTACTTTCCAAATCCTTATCTTCAAGGGAAGACAACATTTATGGAAGATAAGGATAGAGATTTGTTTTTATTTGATCTTTCATACTCCTCATCCTCACAAAATTAAAATTTGGTTCATTTACCAAATAAATCATCATCTGTTTTCAATCCTTTACCAAATGAGTCATATTCAAGCAGTTCTGGTCAAGTGGCAAATGATAAACAGATTCAAAGTATTATACGCCCATTGCATGTATATTCAAGAAGAAAAGAGCCTCTTATTCAACCAATGCAAGTTTTGGATTCAGAACTAATTTTTGGTACTGATAATGTTGAGGTAACTCCTAACTCTGAGGATTATGATAGTAATGTGTCTGTTGTTGCTAATGATGATGATCTTCTTATTGCAATTAGAAAGGGGATTTGAAAATGTACCCAACGGCCTGTATATCCATTGTCTCACTTTGTATTCTATGAAAAGCTGTCTAGTGGTCATAAAAAATTTCTTATCCACCTCAACACTATTACTATCCCAAAAGACATTTTTGAAACTTTGGGTAGCAAAGAGTGGAAAGAAGCTATGAAGGTTGAAATGGATGCTCTTGAGAAGAAGAAAACCTAGGACTTGGTGGAATTACCTCCAAGAAAGAAGTTAGTGAGATGTAAATGGGACTTCTCTGTGAAATACAAGGCAAATGGATCACTTGAACAATACAAGGCAAGGTTAGTAGCAAAGGGGTATACTCAAACTTATGGGATAGATTATCTTGAAACATTTGCTCCTGTTGCAAAAATAAATACAGTAAGAATATTATTATCTTTAGCTGCTAATCGTGGCTGGAGTTTGCAGTAATTTGATGTAAAAAATGCCTTTCTACATGGTGATCTTGATGAAGAAATCTATATGGAGATACCTCCAAGGTTTGAGTCAGAAAAGAACAAGGTGTGTAAGTTAAAAAATGCATTATATGGCTTAAAACAGTCTCTCAGGGCTTGGTTTGGCAGATTTGCTAGAGTAATGAGTGTTTTAGGTTTCAAACAAAGTCAAGGTGATCACACATTGTTAATCAAACATTCCTCTTTAGGGGGAGTTACAACTCTCTTAATCTATGTGAATGACATAGTGGTAACTGGAGATGACTTGCAAGGACTAAGGACATTGAAAAGATGTTTATTGCAAGAATTTGAGATTGAAGAACTCGGCAAGTTAAAATACTTCCTCGACAATGAAGTAGCTCACTCTCAACATGGGATCTTTATATCACAATAGAAACATATGTTGGATCTATTAACTGAGATAGGAAAACTAGGGTGTAAACTAGCGGAGACACCCATTGAACAAAATCACAAACTTTGTGAAGCACTAGAAGATGCAGCGGTGAATAGAGAATCCTATCAAAGATTGGTTGGCAAACTAATTTATTTTTCCCATACCAGACCAGACATAGCCTATGTTGTAGAAGTGGTGAGTCAATTCATGCACAACCCAAAAGAAGTACACCTTCAAGTAGCACATTAAATTCTACAATACTTAAAAGGTACTCCAGGAAAGGGAGTGCTGTTTAAAAGAGGTAATGAATTGACAGTGGAAGCATACATGGATGCGCATACATGGATGCAGATTATCCTGAATCAGTTGATGATAGAAGATCAACTTTAGACTATTGCACATTCTTTGAAGGCAATCTTGTAACATGGAGAAGCAAGAAACAAAATGTAATAGCAAGATCAAGTGCAGAAGCTGAGTTCAAAGAAGTTTGTGAACTTTTATGTTTGAAAATAATCTTGGAAGATTTAAAGATTGTGTGGGAAGGACCTATGAAACTGTATTGTGATAATAAGTCAGCAATTAATATTGCACACAATCCAGTACAACATGACCGCACTAAGCATATGGAAGTAAATAGACATTTTATAAATGAGAAGTTAGAGAGTGGACTAATTTGTACTCCATTTGCATCAACCGAAGGTCAACTTGCAGATGTATTAACTAAAGGATTAAATGGTTCTGCATTCCAGTCTATTGTTGGTAAGTTGGGAACGGAAAATATCCACTCACCAGCTTGAGGGGAAGTGTTAAAGTCAACAATTATGATATTAGTATGCAGATGCTGGAGTCCACAATTATGGTGTTGGTTACAGCTTATTACAACTGTGTATTATAGCTTATTTCAGCCATGTATTGCAGCTATGTATTCCCTGTATTTAGGACTTAGGTTAGTTTCTTTTTCCTATAAATTAATGTACATTTGTTAGATGAAATACAAGTGAAATTTACACATACTTTGTCATATTCTATTGGGAGATAATTTTGGACTATTGACATGAATCAATAACAAGCTGACATGTGGCTTATACAAAGTAAGATAGCTTTGTACTAAGATTGGCCACCTCAGGACATCTTAACATCTTTACTAAACCAACCAATAAGAAGAAAGCTTGCCACAGAAAAAGATAAGTGTAGCACTGTAGAGTACTTAGTTGGGGACTACAAATAAGTCTCCTTTATTACAGATAGTACTGCTCATCCACCGTAGCACCTCATTAAAAATATGGTCACATGAGCAATCAACAAAAGACCAATCTTGAAGTACTACGTCATACTGCCCTATTTACAGAAGAGCCAGATCAGCACAGAATTGGTAGGTGACATTAAGGTGGCAACCACAATGTCACCAATCTCCATTTCCTATATGACGTGTTAATACCACTCTTACAAAGGTAAGGACACCTATTAAGCATATTCTTGGTCACCATAGAAAATCTAGATGAAAGAAGTTTAATAAAACATTCCTAATTGAGAAAGATATTCCTTAGTACAAAAGGAAATATTTTTACACTCCTTTCCAAAGTATAACACAGCCCTAAAACATTCCCCTCATTTTTATCTAAGCATGAAACCTAGGTTTAAAAATTACACTCTTTTCTCTACTAAAAAGCCTTCAACTAGTCCAACAAGATCACACCAACCTCCAATATATAAGCATCACTTTCTCCAAAGATAATCCAACTTCTCCATTCATTATTCCACTTTTCCATATCCATCTTCTTCTCCTCTCTTTTAGAGCTCTCCTTCACTTGGTATTCATATTAGGGTTTTTCCATTAACCCTTTTCACTATCATATATCAAGTCATTCAATCTGAGTGATTCATTCCATATTTTCCACCTTCAATCATTCTCTAACTTTTCCATCCATTGATTCCTATCTCAATCTTTTCCCTTTTGATGGCTCTTTTCATCTTTATTTCTATATTAGGATTTATCCTACAACCCTTTTTAAAACTTTCAATCTATTTAATACATCTCCTAAATCACGTACTTGAATCACCCATTATATTTATTAAGAAAACCTCCATCAAAGCACATAAAAGTAAATGGATATCACCTCCACAAGTTAACAAGGGAAAGTACAAATCAGATCTTAGCTTATGAGTGTTATTACTTTGATTATAATTTATCTCTTGTAATATCTTTTTCATACAGTGGATTTAATGATGAGCTTCACCCATGGATGTAGGCCTTTAGGTCGAACCACATAAATCTTGTGTATTTCTTCCTTTCATGTTATATTTTCTTATTAATTATTTGCTAGATTGTGTTTAACTTGAAAATCATGAGATTAACCCAAACACACACCTAATCCGAACCTTTAACCTTTTTTACTGAGTTAATGATGTCAACAACCTTCTTGGCTAAGCTCTAAGCCTAGCTCTGCTTTATGATAACTACATCTAAAGAAGCCTCTTAACCTTAGCTCCACTATCACGACCTTAGACCTATCCCTGGATCTCTCATAGCCTTCTTTTGATACATAGATCACCTTAACCAATAAAATATGTTTGGAGCATATCTCTGATCAGCTTAACACCTCTTAAACATCTCATATGACCCTAAATACGACCTCAAGTATCTTCTCTAACTTAGCTAAGCCAAGTCTCCTCTAGGCAGTATCCTATTCACCACCCTAAGCTCTAGGAACCTCTACCTGGCTAGCTTTCCTTCATCAAAAGCCTGTGCGTAAAGGTCAACTGGGTTCCTAGCTTACTAAATTTGAGCACAAACATATTCTTTAAGCACTTTCAATTCCACATCCTTCTCTACAGCAAAATTACAAGATGCAATCCATTTAATATGTTAGTTAATGTCTATTTTATTTCTCTACGAAATTACAAAGTTGACAGATGCAACAAAGTATTATAAAACTGCACTACTTGGCATAGGCATGTCTAAACACATTCCAACACAACAACAGACAGTGAATAAAATTCTCAGTTTGAAAGTTGATTTCATCCTCTAAATGGGCCTTAATGGTTTTTGCATGTGCACATGTAGTTACAAGAAGCAGCAGAAAAGAAATATAAATTTTGGGACTAAAATAAAATGTACTTATATTATATCACATAAAATACACTTGGATGCAAAATACAAAACAGGACCTTGGACTAAATGATGAACATAGTGAAAATGCGGTTCAACAAGCAGTTTGAAACTCTACTAGCATAAGACAAGATGCCAAGAGAGAAAAAAAGAACACATGCTTAACAACAAACCAAATAACAATGTAAAAAAATTTCAAGGCTCTAGCCTCTGAACAAACTTTAGCTTTCATTTACCTCCCAGTAATACAGTTTTTTTGATTTACTAGCACCCTTTTATTGAATCTTGTTCTCACCTCTTGTCAACCTTAGAAATCCATGCAAATATGTCTATGCAATTAAATGAAGCACTCTCACTCAGGTTCGATTTAAGTTGTTACCTTAGTGCAAATGGGCTTGTTGTAACTAACTTGCTCAGCTACATCTCTTATTTTCAATCAATCAATGGCACTCATGAGCTATCAAGTACAAGTAACTCTTCCCTTCTAAGTGACATTACCTTAGCACTCAGCAAAAATTAGAGAGTCCTCTTACTTGAAGTAGAAACGAAATCCAACAAGGGTAAGAACCCCAGTCTCTTTACAACTGTCTCATCAATCAACTAATTGAATAGGTCCTTCTAGTTAGCTGGCTGAATTTTAGGTCATTTCTAAACAGAATTATATTCCAGTTATGTTCTTGCTAGAAGGAGCTAGGGTACACAAAATTAAAACAGACTATCTAGTAATCAGTTTACAAGCTGCAGTTTACAGTTTGTGATGCATTAATCCATAAAGTATATTACCTGTTTATGCATGTGCATCACTATCAACCGTCCAAAAAACCATATTTTGGTGAATAAAGTCATACAAAATTCTGTTGATGGAAATGAAATTGAGGTGACCGCCACCAGCAACATACAATAACTCCAAATCAGTATAGGCAGATAATCAAATTCATATCATTAGAATTTGCCAGCAATGACACCAAGAATATCCAATGAAGCAAAGTGCCAAAATTACACAGTGAATAAATTCAAGCTCAATCAACCAATCATCTATAATTGGTATTAAAAGCAACAAAAAGGAGAAGAATAGATCAGTAATAAAGGGCATAACTCTGTCTAAAATAATCTAACATTTCTTTCCACAATTTGAAGCTCAAATACTTGAATCCAAATTCATTATGTTGGATGATTAACAAGTGCATACCTGCGAGCCACTAGTAAACAAAGGGAATGAACTTGCTCTTAACTTTACTTGCATACTCCAAGTATCTTTCTCCAAAAGTCTCCACCATCAAAGCCTCCTCCAATTTTGCTTTCTGCTCATAATAAACAAAACAAACCGCCACGAGAAATAGCAAGCTCAAAGGTGCCCGTAGTGCAACACAATAAGTGGCAAACAGAAGCATCGTTGAAGCATATATTGGATGCCTCACCCACCTATATGGTCCAAACTGCACCACAGCAGTTGGCACCACCACCTTTTCTGAATACTTTGCAAGATACAATGTTGAGTTATATTGCATTAGCAATGTCAGCAATATCAAAATCCAAACCCCTACATTGCTCCACCCGCCAGGAATTCTATGCAGCTCCGGCCCTTCAAATGCCGCAAGCCAGTGGCCAACCATGACTCCAATACAAAACAAAAAACGATGCCACTTAGGTGGGTTAATATCCCACTTGGGATCGTGTTCACGAGAATAATAATCACCGTACAACCGTTTTCTTATACTAACATTGAAGAAAAAAAAGTAATGGTATACCAAAAAGAACACAAAAGGCCAACCTTCAAGGTAGCCATTGAAATGGGCTGGTGGCACCAGTGTCAACCAAGTAAACACTGAAGTGACAATAGCAAGTTGCTCAAATATGCTTGCTTCACCAAGTGAATGCTTTCTAAAACAATACAAGCCATACACAGCAAGGGCTATAGCCACAAACCAAGGCCAAAACAACCAGGTCCAGCTAAAATACATCCAAAAGAATGGGTTTAAAACTAAATTCACAGTCCATTTTGTGGCCGCAATTGCAATGGCTAAGATACCAGACCACTTGATGATATCAAAGGGGGTTAGATTTAAAAGAGCTGCCTTAACTGAATCAAAACAGAGGTTTTTGAAGGGTTCTAGAAACGGCTTTTGGGAAGGATCAGGGCTTGTGGAGTTGGAAAATGAGCATTTGATAGGGGATAACAAATGGGTTCTTGTTCTTTTTAGAGAAAAAACTGAACTTGATGGAGTTCTAATAGGTTTGAGGTTCCGCTGAGAGTGAAAGCAGTGGTTTGGTAGATGGTTGTGCAAGTGTTTGTTGAAATGCCTGAGAGAGATTCTTTGTCTGTTTGTTACAGAAAAAACAAAGGGAGCTGTTCGTGAGTGGATAAGAACTGATGTGGTGGCTTCCATGTTTAGGTGAAGCAAGAAGGTAAACTTTCAACGGACTTTTTTATGAATGTCTATCATCATGCGACCAAAACAGAGCGGAAAGAGACGAGAGCTCAGGTCAGACGATGTATTTCGTTTCAGTTATTATCGACGCCGCTGCACTGGTTAAGATAGAGTACGGGCCTAACTCGTTGTTTGGGTTTGCCGAGTCTAACCCACATATGTATCGGCCCAATTAGTTGATGAGGCAGTGATTGAGCTGGAGTGTGTCTATATACGCTCACACCAAAATCATGGTGTCCGTTGCCATCTAGATGAGTGTGGGCTTAACGTTATTTGGGCTGACATGGGCCCGATATTGGATAAAACCATGATTAGGATCCGAATGTTTTTTTTTTTTAATGATTATCTTTTTAATAAAAAGCTATTGTGGATAAAATTGTTATTCTTGAAATTAATCTCAGCGGAAAGTTAGGTCTCTCATAACTTAAACCCCCCAAAGGTGCAAGGTAGATGGTCTTTGTACGTGTATATTTTCGGTACTCACAAACTTCTAAAAAGAAGGAAAACTATTTGATATACCCCCTGAAGTTTGCCTCTGTTTGATATTTCATTCACTTACTATTACTCAGTCATATTCCCCCTGGAAGTTTGAAACAATCTCATTTACCCCCATATGTTCAATTGCCGTTAGTTTATCCGTTACAAAATTAGTCCGACAAATATGAAATAACTAAATTATCCTTTACTATTACAGTTCAAGATAAATTATGTATTTTTTCTCTTTATTATCTTTCACTGTTTTTTACATTCTTTTTTTTTTTCTATTATTTTTTCAAGATAAACTTCAACTTTAATTTTCATAAAGGATTAAAAGAAAAAACCTTCAACTCACAAGTACAAGTAAAATAATACTAACACTAACACTAGTACTCACAATTCATTTTTATTTTTATTAAAATTTAGTGATCAAAATTATGTTTAAATATAATTTTAAATTAAAAATTAATAAAGAATTAATACATTATTAATAATGATTGGATTAACGATAAATAAAACAACGCAGACAGTCAAAAATAAAAAAAGAGTTCAAAAGATATGAAAGATGCATCTTTAGCCTTAAAATTATGGAACCAAGCCTACAAAAGTTAAGCATTACAACATAGCTTTGGTGCCACCCTAGCATCACTCCAATGCTACAATGATGTTGGTTTTTTATATTTTTTATTTATTTTAAGTGCTATTAAATTTGTTTGAGTTATTTTATATTTTCTTACACGTGTAAGAGAATATTAATATAAACTTTTGATAAATTCGCCTATTATGATATTTTTTTAATTAATATTTGTAACTGTTAAGTGATTTATTAGTAATTATTGTTAATAAACAAAATTAAGATTTCGTAAACGTAAATAAATTACTAAATTATATTAATATTTTATATCTCTTATAATCTTTAATTATTATTAAATAAAAAAATTTCGCTCCAAAATTTCTAACAACCTTCGATCCACCTCCACTTCCACATCCGAATTGCATTGACACTTCACTTGTATTCTACTAAATGTTCGTTGCACTAGGATCTCCATTCACAACACACGTGTTATCGCTCAAACTACTACCCAGGCGGCTTTTGGATGGCTAGGTGTAATTAGGGGTGGGCAAAAAACCGAAAAACCGAATCGGACCCGAAAAACCGAACCGAATTGGTCGGTTCGGTTCGGTTTTTCTCTTGGTTGGTTCGGTTTTCGGTTTTTTATTTTAAAAACCGAAAAATTTGGTTCGGTTTTCGGTTCGGAAGGCCGAACCGAGAACCGAACCGAAAAAACCGAATTTAAAAAAAAATTAAAAAATTAAAAAAAAAATTAAAAAAAATTAAAAAAATTATAAAACCGAACCGAACCGAACCGAACCGACCCAAACCGAACCGAAAAACCAAAACCCGAACCGAACCGATTTGGTTCGGTTCGGTTTTTGATTTTTCGGTTCGGTTTTCGGTTTTATTTTTCAAAAACCGACCGGCTCGGTTCGGTTTTCGGTTCACACTAAAAACCGAACCGAACCGGATTTGCCCACCCCTAGGTGTAATAGCCCCGTAGTGCTTCATTCATTCATCAATATCCAAGTTTGTAATAGTCAAGGGTAATGGAAAAGAGTAAATTGGAAATTGACCCTGAATTGTAATAGTCAAGGGTAATACGGCGATTTCACATTTTTTATATTGATTTTGTAATTGATAAACTAACAGCAGTTTAACACAAGGGGGCATGTGAGGCTGTTTAAAACTTCATGGGGGCTTTATAACTCTGGCTGATAATAAGTGGAAATATGTCAAATAGATGTAAACTTCAGGGGTTATATATCAAATTTCCCCAAAATTAGTTTACAACTAACCCCTTGAAACCAATCACCGTCTTATAATAGTTTAATGTTGACGCCAAAACCAGTCCCCAGGTTTTAACAATCCTCTGGCCAAAGTCTTAAACCGCGGATAATGTCTTGTTTGGCAAGTTAGAGATAATATTATTATAAGATACAAAGGACACGAACACAAATATCTCGATTCCAAACAGTACCTAATTGTTATAGTCATCGCCCCTCCCCTTCCCCGATAGTAAAAAATCTTCAAACCAAACAACAAATACAAATAAAACCCTTATCGCTGATTTCTATCCTTCAAAATCATTTTCGGTTGGATCTGATATAATAATAATTATGATTTTTTCGAAGCTTGGGCGTGGCTTCACGCGATCTTCTCGTCCTAAAGTAATTTATTTTATTTTTGTACTTCTAAATTTACTTTTTATATATTGTTTTTTTCATTGTTTAAATTTTGATTTTTTTTTTTAATTTGATAGAGTTGGTTGTGTGGCGGTGGAGCAAGATCGGCGATTGTAGGCGGAGGGATTCCGCGGCTGCCAGGTGTCGCAGATGAAGTTGTCGACTCAAGATTAGGTGTTTTGAGAGGATATTTAGCTACAATTGGAGCTCAAAACGACTCGTATTTGTCAAATTTAAATCGTGTTCTTGCAAACCCTAGACTTCACCGATTTTTCTCCAGTGAAGCTCCGAAGAAACAAAAAAGTAAGAAATTTTATACCATTTTTGTTTTTTCCCCTCAAAATTTGTTATTTTTAGCCAGGCACTGTTTGATTATAACACTGGTATTTTTTTTAATTGATTTTAAGGAGTGCAATGTGGAGCATTTTGTGTTTTATTAGCTTTAAACATATGGTTAAGTGGTTTTGTGCATTCTTGCTTTTATTTGCAGATTATGAGAATTTTTACCCAAAGGAGAAGAAGGAAATACCGAAAGGAGATGATAAAAAATCTGAGTCGAAAGGTGACTTACTGACATACCAGCTGGCTCTCTATGCCCTTTTCATTATTTAGGAGGAGGTGACAAAATAAGAAAATAACATTGATAATCTTTGTACAAAGAATGTTAACATCCAGGGGATGGTAAAATCACTTCTGAGGATATGATTACATTTTACATGTTAATAGACAGAGAATTTGCTTGTGAGTTGTGAGCTGAAAATAACATGTAGGTAATTTGTTGAGTGGAAAATACTGGTATTTTGGATATGTTTTCTGGATTTTGTTTTGGAAATTTATGGTACATAAAGGACTGTGATTCACTGGGTAGGTTGACAACTTAAAATGGTAAAGTGAAGCTACCATCAACAGGAAGTGTCTGGTTGTGAGTAAATTGTATTGTCCATTCCCAAGTAGATGCTTCTTTGTATTTCATAGTTTTGTACATTACTTGCTATTGCAATAAATATAACATTTTTAGAAAGAATCTAATAGTTTGTAAAATATAACATTTCTGGGAAGAATCTAACATTTCTAGTAAAATGTTTTGCCTTTTATTTGTATGAGCAACTCACAGTATAAATTACTGATAACTGCTTGTAAAACGTTTGACATCTTACTTCATTCTGTTTCCAATTTCAGAAGATTCAAACACAGATGATCATGGGAATTTTCAAGAAACTTTCATGAGGCAATTTCAAAATTTAATCACTCCGCTGCTAGTGATTGGACTTTTTCTTTCTTCCTTCCCTTTTGGTCCTCGTGAACAGCAACAGGTAAGCACATCTTTGAGTATGCTTCTGCATATTATTGATCTTGTTTGGATTTTGCATTTCAAGTTGATAAATTGAAGTAATTTTGGGATGGTATTAGCACATAAGCTCGTGTGTTGATTAAAGTTGAAAAAGTTTAAATAATGAGAAAATGCTGCATTATGTTCTGAACCAATAAAAGCAGGATAGAGGGCTTACTCTTATTTGCATTTTATGTTGCACAATGTGTTAAGCTAATCAGGGAACATTGTGGTTGCTTTTCTCTTAATTCTTTTCTACTTTCAGTTGTTCTTATATGATTATTGATTATTCTTATTTGCATTTTAACTTAATGATTATTTTCATGGAATTTCTTGCTTATCTGATCTAGCATTTTTTCTTTAGCAGATTAGCTTTCAGGAGTTCAAAAATAAACTTCTGGAACCTGGTTTAGTGGACCATATAGTTGTTTCTAATAAATCCGTTGCAAAGGTGTTTGTAAGAAGCTCACCACAAAATCAAACAAGTGAGGATGATTTCCAAGGTCTCAGTGGTCCCCCCGCAAAAGGACACAGGGGTCAATACAAATACTACTTCAACATTGGCAGTATTGAATCTTTTGAGGAGAAGTTGGAAGAAGCCCAAGAAGCACTAGGAATAGACTCTCATGATTTTGTTCCTGTTACATATGTCTCTGAAATGGTTTGGTACCAAGAACTGATGAGGTTTGCACCCACGCTTTTGCTTTTGGGAACCCTCATGTACATGGGACGGAGGATGCAAGGTGGATTAGGTGTTGGCGGCGGTGGTGGGAAAGGTGCCCGTGGAATTTTTAACATAGGAAAAGCCCATGTAACAAAAGTAGACAAAAATGCTAAGAATAAGGTTAGTCTTCTCTCACCTTAATGGATTATGCTGGCCCCTATTTTGCCGAATCAAATATTTTACAGAATGTTGGCAAAAGAATTTTTACCAATAACTATAAAACTGGTATTTTTATACCATGACTAGAAAACTATTCAAATATGATCCTTTTTTAATACTTATAAATCGGGCCATGCCAGGTCTATTTCAAAGATGTTGCTGGCTGCGATGAGGCCAAGCAAGAAATTATAGAATTTGTGCACTTCCTCAAGAACCCCAAGAAGTACGAGGAACTTGGAGCAAAAATTCCAAAAGGTGCTCTTTTGGTAGGCCCACCAGGCACAGGAAAAACTCTTCTTGCAAAAGCAACTGCAGGGGAGTCTGGTGTGCCTTTCTTGTCTATATCTGGTTCAGATTTCATGGAGATGTTTGTTGGTGTTGGACCATCAAGGGTGAGAAACTTGTTTCAAGAAGCAAGGCAGTGTGCTCCTAGTATAATTTTCATTGATGAGATTGATGCTATTGGTCGAGCAAGGGGGCGGGGAGGCTTCTCAGGTTCCAATGATGAGCGCGAAAGTACTCTTAATCAGTTGCTTGTAGAAATGGACGGCTTTGGGACTACTTCTGGAGTAGTTGTGCTTGCTGGCACTAATAGGCCTGATATTTTAGACAAAGCTCTTTTGAGGCCTGGTCGATTTGATCGCCAGATTTCTATTGATAAACCTGATATTAGAGGTCGTGACCAGATATTTCAAATCTATTTGAAAAAGATCAAACTTGATCACGAGCCATCATATTATTCTCAAAGGCTTGCAGCACTCACTCCTGGATTTGCTGGAGCAGACATTGCAAATGTTTGTAATGAAGCTGCTTTGATTGCCGCTAGGGGTGAAAATACACAGGTCACAATGGAACATTTTGAGGCAGCTATAGACAGGGTCATTGGTGGTCTGGAGAAGAAGAACAAGGTAATCCATATTAGTTTCATTGTGAAATAATACAGTATTATTTCGTAAACTATGATATTGACTGTTTATCTTTTTTGCTTTGCTACTGGACAGGTAATAAGCAAGTTGGAGCGCCGGACTGTTGCTTACCATGAATCAGGCCATGCTGTGGCTGGATGGTTCCTGGAACATGCAGAACCTTTGTTAAAAGTGACAATTGTTCCTCGTGGTACAGCAGCACTTGGATTTGCCCAGTATGTTCCTAATGAAAACCTCCTTTTGACTAAGGAGCAGCTTTTTGATATGACGTGCATGACCCTTGGAGGCCGAGCAGCTGAACAGGTAATTATGAATTTCCCCAACTCTAGCTCTTTGATGATGCGGTAAAGGGTGAAACTGTTTGAACCCTCTGATCGAAATCCTACTTCTTTTGCCTATATGGTTTGCAGTGAGTGAACTATTATTTCGATTTCCCTACCCCTTCTTAAGTTTTTCTGTCATTTACCAACAAAGTGGGCAAGGGAAAAGATAGCAAAAATACAAATAGCAAAAATGAAAACAATGGATATTCAATTGCATTGCCTCTGGTACTGTGACATTGATAAGTGAAAATAATATTTTTCCTTTACCCATGCAGGTTTTGTTGGGGAAAATCTCGACTGGAGCACAAAATGACCTGGAGAAGGTGACAAAAATGACGTATGCCCAAGTCGCGGTTTATGGTTTTAGTGACAAGGTGGGTCTCCTCTCTTTCCCACAAAGAGAAGACACATTTGAGATGAGCAAGCCCTATAGCAGTAAAACTGCAGCAATCATAGACAATGAAGTGAGAGAATGGGTGAGCAAAGCATATGAACATACAATCCAACTTATAGAGGAACACAAAGAGGGAGTGGCTCAGATCGCTGAGCTATTGCTTGAAAAGGAAGTTCTCCACCAAGATGACCTTCTTAGAGTTCTGGGTGAGAGGCCGTTCAAATCTAGTGAGCTCACAAATTATGACAGATTTAAGCAAGGTTTCCAAGAGGAAGAGAAGGGTTCACAGGTCCAGGAGAATGGAACTGTGGATGATGGATCTTCGCCACTTGAACCTCAGGTTGCCCCCGCGTAGTAATGGGGTATGTTTGTATTCATACATGAGATAATTTTTTTCCCATTTAAACCATGTTTCACGCTGTAATTTTTTTAATCATAATCTTAGTCTCGTAACTTTTTTCCCAATGATCTATGTGACAAATAAAATCTCGATTTGTTGGTTTACTGGAGTACATAATTTTTTATCGACGATCGGTGTTAGGCCCCGAGGTTTGGCTAAAAGTGTTACACCTTCAGGATCGTTCCAAAAGTCAAAGTGATGGAAATATTTGTCCGTTTAAAGGGTCTATATAATCAACTTTGCCTCGAAAATACGATTTTATAACGAGGATTCAATTTTTAGATGGAAGAACTCTCAGTAAATTTCAAATTTCAAAAAACTCTCAAAAGTCGTTCATGGTACAAAAATTTTCCTCGGATAGTGGAAAGGTAAAATAAGTTAAATGACATAAACGAAGCAATCAGAATATTAGTTAATCTTATGTAAGTACCTTTATTGCGAGACACCTATTATAGGGTAAGTCAAGCACAAAATATATATTTAATATCGTTCTAATGACGTTAAGTCCGTATAAAATTAAAATTTGTCAAATAAATTTATTGCAAATGTTTTGTTTAATTTAATGTATTGAGTCAGATATAGTAAAAATATTAATTACAGATACAATATTCTTAGACTATTTCTCTATCATTTTTTGTTGGAACATAATGAATCTTTTTTAGAATTAAGAGGTTGAACTATTATAAGTATTTCATGAATGAGCTTTATTAATTTTAAATTATTTTAAAATATTTTTAACATAATTAAATTTATGAATAAAAATTATGTTTAATTTATACTTGATTTGTAGATTGGGGCAATATATATATATTTAAATTTTTTATTTTAAATTTATTTTTTAAGTATTTTATAATTTTTAAGAGCTCTTTAGGAGTTTCGATTAGATTCATATTATCGATATACAACCATAACAGTAAATTCAAAATTTAATTTTTTTTATAAATACACATAGATATATTGGGTCATTAATAAATTATTCTTTTATTAAGTAATCACTTAAGCGGTTGTACCACATGCACCTAAATTGTTTTAGATCATACAAAGATTTTTATAGTTTGATTGAATACAGATTGTGATTACATGTTTTAAGCATGCTAAATTCTTCGAAATTTTCATATAAATATCTATGTGAAGTGACTTATATAAATAAATTGTCAGTACATCCATAAGACGCACGTCAATCTTTTTTAAAAGTGTCAAGCTTATTAAAAATCAAAACATAATTGTATCTATCATAAAAAAATATGTTTCATTATAATTAATATTATGTTTTTATGAGAAACCTTAGGTGATAATTCTTACTTTGTATCTGATGAACTCGTTGTTTTCATTAATTTTTTTTATAAAAACCTATTTGTATCCTTTGAATTTGACATCTTTAGGTGTTTAAAATATAAGTCCAAATATTTCATAGTTACTTTGAGAAGTTAATTATGTTTGAATTGCGTCTTTTTATTGGGGTCAATCATGTTTTTCTTTGCATTCATCAACAATTTGTGGCTTAATTGAATTTATGATTGCATAATACAATCCAAATAATAAAGCAAGAAGCATAATTTGTAGCAGTTTCTTCATTTTTAAATTTTAATACCTCCTTTAGGCCCAATGTCTCTTCTGAGACTTTTATTTTTTCGAAGATTATTAACCCTATTAATGCTAGTGATTTAGAGAAAATGAATTTATTGACTCAAGCATCATTTTCAATATGATCCTACTTTTTCATTTTCTTCTTTCGCGAAATATTCTTTCAACCAAGTGGTCTGTCATGCTTCGGTAAGAATAAATATTTATATATATAATATTCATATTTTATTTGTATGTGGGTGATACTTGATTTATGTATTGTTATTAGTATTGTTTGTATAGATTAAGGAACTACTATTAGTATTGAGTTTATTTGTAAGACTTTAAATTTATTTTAGGGACCAAATTGTAATACTTTAAAAGTTTTGGGATCTAATTTATAAATACTAAAAATTAGTCTTTTAGAATAAAAATACACATTTGTAACCCTAATTTACTTATTTTGGTTGAGCTACCCCTTTTAGAGAGAGAAAAGGGAGAAAGAGAAAGGAGACAAAGAGAAGAGGAAGAAGAAAAAGAAAAAGAAAAAGAAAATAGAATTTTAAGTTTTAAGAGGTATATCATAACTCTTTCTTAGTTTTTTGGTATTAATTAAGTTAATTTCTTTAAGTTTTAAATTTTAAAAATATGTAAAATTGAGAATTTGATGTAGATTTTGTAAGATATATTGAGAAATGATGATGATTATATAGATAATTTGATGAATCATGATGAATTTGCAGAATTTCTATTTGATAATCTCTTGATCAGAGAATTTTATAAATTTTTGTACTTTGACTCTGGTTTTGGTTTTTGAGAATATAAACTAGACATGTTTAGAATTATTTGAGACTTTGAATCGCTTAAAAATTTCACAAATTAAATTTTTAGTGAATTTATAAAAATAACCCTGAATTTTTAAAAATTTTCAGTATTAACAGTATGCTAAAGTGATGAACAATTTTTGGTCTACTATATGATCTTCAAAAATTACAAATTTCTGGAATACGATTATTTTACATGTCTAATATGATATATTCAAAATTGAGAATTTAGATTAATGTGATCAAATTGTTATGATTTTCTAAAATATATTAACTCATTGTAGTATTTGATCAATAGATTTTTAAATCTATGGAATAAATTAGTTTTAAAATAATTTTGGCATGGATTTTAAAGTAAAATATTTATTATGGATTGATATATGTGTCAAGAATAATTTTATAGCAGTTTTATAATTTTTGAGTTAGTATATGATTTTATAAAATTAGGAGACTAAATGTTGTCCAGTAAATATCTTGATCTTGTTAGGATAATAGTTAAATTTGATGGTGTTTATGAAATGGATTATATAGGAATTATGATATAATATTTATATATAAGAATGATATATGAGTCAAGAATGATATATTCTGATTTTGGAGTAATTAAACATCATTTGTTGTATAAGAAAAATTTATAAAGTGTAAGTGGTTAGAATGAAAGATTTTGAGAAAACAAGTCATTAGACCAATCCGACGTGATAAGTGCAATATGTGTAATTTTGTAAGATATTTAAAGTATTTTGTGTGAATGGTGAGGCTTATGAAAGGATTAATCTCCATTGATAGGTTAAGGAGAATAAAGCCTTGTACTCGAAAGTGTTAAGAGGTAAATATACTAGACTTTTACTAAAATCATAATAATCATAATAATTATTTATGTATGATTTTGTAAAGGCTCCACAAATTACATAAGGTGCCTACTAAGTAAATAGCGAGTTCAAGCATTCTCAAAAAATAAAATATTTCTTATGGACATATTCTACTTCAAAAGCTTTCTTTGTTAAATATATTTCATTTTGAAAAGCTCACTTTCATACATACATGTATGTCATATATATCCATGCTCAATGTCAATGCTTACATTCATAAACATATGCCTTTTGTGTGATATTTCCTTCAGGATTGATATATGTTATATGTTCCATATGTAGGAAGGATTCTATTGGTACCTAAAAGAAGAGTAAGTCATCACATTTGTGGGGTGGCGTCTTGGTGCATATGAGAGGACTCACCGATGATCAGGGTGAGGGTTTGAATCTTACCTTCGGGCATGAGCGTTATATATGTGTAATTTAAACCTCACTTGTACTATTCTTCTCATATGGTATATCACCGATAAATGACATTTGGCTCATTGTGTGATATGTAATATGAAAGTCCTACTAAGTAGTAGTTGAATGATGGTACTCTTACTATATATTTTGAAAGAATGTGTAAGCGCTTACTTGACATGTGATTAGATAAGATTATGATTTTGATTTATCATGACATATCATACACATGCCTTGTGTATATATATGTATATGTATTTTGGTATATGAAAAATTAGTATGCTTACTGATTTTTATACTCATTAAAGTTTATTGTGATTTCAGGTAAATAAGGTACATGTGTGCTTAGTGGATTTGGCACGGCTTCTGCTGTCCCTTGGGTTCCTTAAGTTGTTAGGTTGCTAAGTGTTTCATTTGTGAACATGTAGTTTAAGATATTTGATTTGTCTCTATAGAATAAATACTTATGTATTATTTTATTAAGTGTAGTTGTATTTGGTTTATGTTTTCCCAAGTATGGTCATGAGTTGATTTTTGTATTTAACTTACTAGCAATTTGCTAAGGATTCTTATGTTGAATTCAAGTTTGAAATTTTAAGTAATATTAATTATAAGTGCACATTATTGAATGAGTGTAAGTTATGTCATAGGTCAGATCTTTTGAGTCTGGAGCATGACATCATGTGTGCAACAAATGATTCATTGTTGCCATTTGATTAGATTATTCTATAGGAACAAATCAATTGGACTAGTATATTGGTAGTTAGTATATATATGTGACATAGTTACTTTTGATGCATAAGTAAATGTGTCTAGTAATTAGTTTGAAATTATTTCAAGATGATCAATTATTCACACCTTATTTTTACATTAATTTGTACGAAGATCCAAATAAGACATAGTGATCTTTTTTAAGAAAGTTTATACCTTATGAGATATTTTTTTCCCCTTAATAATGGAAATCAAAATGGCAATTCAAAAATCATATAGTAAATGGGCACTTTATTATTGATATAGTAAGTTAAAACAATATAATTCCTTAAATAATGTTAAGGTCCTATTTTAGTGCATTGTAGAGATGCTATAAGTATATACACAACATAACTAAAAGCATACAAATGAGATATATTTGGCTAATGACCAAGTATAACTTATAATTGATAATATTGATGATATGCAATAAATCTTAAATGAATAAATATTATAAGATGCAAAATAGTTTAGCTCCATGCAAAAATTGATAATTGTATATGCATCAATAGAATATATGCAATTACCTAAAGTCATGTAATCAATAATTATGCTATCTCATTTTATGTGTGAACATATGGCGTAGGATGTTCTACATCGATCCTCACTAATGTACAATAGTCATAAAATATTTTAGATATAAACTTATCAATATTGTCTAAATGTATAATTTTAATTGAATAGTCTGAAAATTATGCTCTTAATTTGATGACCTGTGCAAATAATCTATCTTATTTCTGTTGAGGATCTTGTATACGTGGGTGTATACATGTGCAATAGTGTTCATTATATAAAATACGCATCTTATACATATTTAAAGTAGCAGAATAATTAAAACTATACAATAAACACAATAAACACAATAAATAATATATTAATCATATTAATATATTTGAAAGGTTAAGAAATCACCGAAACGTATAACGTTATAGACGTGTATCCTAGGAGTCCGTCTGGAGATCAACTCGTTGACAGTTCTAATCACCAACTCGGTAGGCTTGGTAAGCTAGAACAATAGTTGCAAATCTAGCACTGAGTTTAACTCTTAAACCCCATTGAATTTATTTTTTCTTTGATCTATAAAATAAATTCTTGGTTGTTGTAATTGGTAGCCAATAAAATTAAGCAAAAGAATTAATCTCAACACTTGAAATTAGCTCAAAATTTAGATCAAATCCATCATTGCTCAAAACGTGGCCATCATTTCTTTGAAACTAACATTTTCCTTTTGTTTCAAAATAAAAATGAAGCAATTCTCAATTGCTTCCCTCGATTCACACAAATATATATCTCACAATAATATACTAATAATATAATATATTAAAATATTACACTTGGCCACCATTTTAAATAAATAATATTATTATAATAAATAATAATATAATAAAAAATAATGAATGACAACTAAATGTCATTATATAATATAATATAATAAAATAATATATAATAATGAAATATTTATGATTATTTAATAATTAAATAATAATTATGTGAAATTATTATTTTATCTCTTATAAATAGTACTAAGTCTATCTCTAATGGGTTCCACCATACCCACACTTGGGTAAACTCAACAGAGGGTTCACAATGCGACACATGTCATTATACAATTAGTGAATAACAATTATTGACCAATTGTTGTATTTAATGCTTAAATACAGACACGTACGCATTCTTGTGGTAGTGCTGAATATTTTTGGATTAAACAATTTAATCTAGTACGCTACCCCAGTGCTCAACAAATACACTACATATTGCGAGATTCCCAAAGTTTACATCCGATTCGTCAAATGAAATTATTCCATAAGTCTGTGAGCAATACCCCACGCACATGTCACGGATATTATAAATCAACGCGTTGAACCATACAAGCTGAGGTCACAACGCATACGTATAGTCCTTCCGTCATGATATCCTGGATATGCAAGGATATAGATTATCATCGTCAAATCCCCATGTGCTCATCCATATCATATCCTCAGACTTGTATCTCACTGAACAATATGTGCAAACTCATTTGTCATATTGTTACACCTTGGCAGAAACTCTTTTTCGAGATTAATGCTTGTGGCCACAAGACATTCTAAGATATAATCTCAAAGCATCTGGATATCTAACTCCCTACGTGACCTGACGGACCCCATATCTGTAAATACCAAACTCCATAAGCATTGGATCATACCCAATGACACCCAGTGGTCACACCATAAAAATTCCGTGACATTCGTGGAACCAAAGTATGATGGATCACTTACAAGCCTATCATGGCACTTAGGTCAAAGGACCATGTATACTACTCAACTTGAGAGGACCCTCCGTTGACGGCTTACATAGAGTGTTTATCGGAGGCTCTCGTAAGTCCATCATATATCCAATCCTAACTGGATACCTATATGTCAATACGAACTCTAAGCTCATAGTCAGTTATGAACAACCATCTATACCTTATAGGTACGACATAAATTGATTTATATAAAGATATCCACCGACAGACCTGCATCGGTAGAAATAGATCATAGATAATATTCGAGAACATACTTGCGCAACTGTCATTTCCTGACACTTGATTGCAATTATTGTAACTATGCAGTTATTAGTATATTTTCGGGTCTATATTCCATTACAGACAAGGCTCCAACTCTTGAATCTTCGCTGAGTATTATAACTAGCTAACAATTAATTGTGTTAAACACTTAGCATTTATATCTCTCAGCATGGCCAACTATGGGCCCTTATCTAAACTTCTTTAGATCAGATCTGAACTCTTTCAGATCATACAATGTCTGTAATGTTATATTACACAATATCATTTAAATAGGCATTAGCAATTTAATGAGATTGTACATTTGTATAAATAATAAGTATATGTATATTTAAGAATGACACGTAAGCATCAATCCTAAAAATTTCATGTAGACAATAAAAAAATATGTGACAATTATATAGATGCATTAATTAAATTCATAAAATAGCCAAAAAAAAATCTATTTAGTGGGTGGAATATTAGTCCATAAATATTTCATTAGATCATTTATAAGAATGATGGAGATTTAAAATAAATCTTAAAAAAAAAGAATGTTTAACTATATTTTGTCTTGTGAGCAAATAGTATAAATATTCTCTTAAATAATAGAATCTTTAAGTTATTTAACAAGTGTTTATGAGAATTTTTTATGATCTTACATATCATGTTAATTTTGTATGACTAAAGTGATCATGCTATAGCATAAATAATTTAGAATTATTGAACTTTTGATTTATTATTGCGTATCTTTCGATTGAATTTATGATTCTATAATACAATCCAAATGAAAATCTTGTTTGAAACATTGAGAGTATTGTATAGATATTTTACATTATTTTCATTTAAAATCTTGATTTCATCTCTATTTTGACCGATATCTTTAAAATTAAACAGATTTTTTCTGAATTTGTCTGCATATAAAGCATTATGAATATGTAACTTTATTATACTTGCTAATAAGATCGTTCTCTTCTAAAGCTTTTAATAAGATTTGTAAGATCTGATATAATATTGACTTTTACCTCAATTATTATTGATTTTAAGAAATATTTTTTTTAATCTCAAATGATAGTGTATATAATTGTATTTTCAGTCAAACAAACATCTTAAACTTTCTTTTTTAAAGTGGACAATTAATCTATAAAAATAATTTCTTACATTAAATAAAAGTTAATGTTATTTATCATGATAATACATTATAAAAAATTACACTTCTTTTTCCATATATATAAAATGGTTACATTTTTATACAATATTAAAAAAATGTTAGAAAAAAATCGAAAGTACAAAAAGATCTGACACAAAGAAATATTTTAAAACTTTAATTATTATTATAATTCTTTTTATTCTTTTTTTATATGTGAGAGGGAGATTTGAACTTAGAATTAAAAAATTAAATTTTAGATTAATTATTAAATAGTTTAAATTTTTTATTTATAATAATAATTTAATAAATACAAATGCTCAATTCATACTTGAACATTTATATTATTAACTAACAAGAAATCATCAGCTTAGGTGTTTGAAATTTTGTTGAATTATTCGGTTAATACTTGTATCCTTTTAAATACATCGTCTAGTTATGCTATTGAAAAATTAACATTTGAAATATACTTTTAAAAATAGTAAAATAATTTGATATGTCTAATTATAATAAATGATCTCTTGATCAAATTTATCTTATTATCCTATAAAAATATATTTTATATATTATTTTTCCAATAACAAAAATTAATTAAAGAATTTTAAAAACTATAATGACTACTGAGTAATTCCATTAAAACTTTAGGGAACTGACAATTTCACTTAATTAATTAGAATTTTTAAAGTAAAATTTATTAAGCATTAATTTAAGTTTAATTATTACACATTTTTAAATATTTAATAAATCAATAAATTAATATGTTAAGTTACCAATTAATTAATTACCATAATTCATTTTAATATTTATATTATTAGGTAAATAAAATAATATAATAAAACTAATTACATTTTAAATTAATACTATTATTATTATTATTATTAAATATTATAGTTAAAAATACTAATTTAAGACTATTGTTTAGATTTAAGTAGTTATCCCATCAAATCCCAAAGTTCCCCGTCGTATAAAATTCTCTTGTTTATATTTTACATCAATAATATGGCGAACCTATAATACCTATCCCAATTTATTATTATTATTATTTAAATAATATCCCAATTTATTTTATTTGCATCAAGTATAAGATAAAGAATTACCAAATAAAGTAATTTTAGAACTTATATTTCATATCAAACATACCGTAAATGTTATTTAGGAGTTCAATGAACCACACATATTACTACATTAGTATGATATTGTCAACTTTAAATTTAAACTCTTATTATTTTGCTCTTAGGCTCTACCAAAAAGACCTCATTAGATATCATAGTGCACCGTGGCAACGCAGTGAGACCCAACAATATTGTCCACTTTGGGGGTGCACGCTTTCGCTCGTGCTAGTCCACCTAGGACTACCCGTCACAATTTTGTTCCCGGGGTGCCACACTCAGAATACACCATAGAAAGCCTCATACCAATAAAGATATGATTAATTCTTTATAAACCTATGATTCTCTCTATTTCTAATCAATGTGAGACTTTATTTATTTTTTCTTAGCAATGTCCAATATCTTTTTGAGGAAATAGTTTATATAGTTAAATCTTAACTAGTGTTAATTAATCTCACATGTTCTCAATGATTTAAATGATTATATAATTATTGAACTATGAGACAATAAATATAAGCATAAAATGATAGCAATTGGGTAGGGTTTAATCAAATTTAAACTCGTACCTAAATGGGTGGGATATAATGAATCCATTCTATTATCTACATTTATGTATGGGTATGGATTGGGTTATACTCGTTTGGGTTTGGTATAATCAATGTGCTCTATTACCTAATTTATGTTATTGGACTTGGTTATTAAATTTATTTTAAATTAATTTTTATAAGATTGATTAAACTTATTTTTTTATAATTATTTTAAAAATAATTTAATTAAATAAAATAATATTATTTCTCCTACAGAAAATTCTCCTTTGGGCCTAAGGCCTCTAAGCCTAACAAAGGCTGGTCCCCGAAAGCCCAGTCAGACGCTTCCTTAAAAAAATCACTCTCCTCAAAGGCCCATCATTGCTTGAGGGACGAGCTCAATTCAAAAATAGGCTCAGAGTAATAGCCAATAGGCATAATCCTAACAAAGCCAAACATCAAAGAACCAACTCAAACTCGAAAGTATCTGATTGATAATCAGAAACATCCGTTCGACCAGGCAGACTCGGATACAACCACTGTCTTAACCTACATACTAATCAGATCGGTTCGTCTTGATACCTGCATGATCAGTAAACAAGTCAGGGTTGATTGTCTATCGAATGGGATAATTAGGTACAGCCAGCGCAATCAACAAAAGGCCCGCCCTTCAGATCCCAAGTTACAACCGAGCTGATGGGGAGATACCACCAGAAATCTGACCCGAGTCACTTGAATCTAGTCTCACACTTAACCAGAACTATCAGCAGAGACAAACCCAAGGAATATACTTAACACATTAGAAGAATACCTGACATACAGTGGAAGCAGGATTAAGAGATCCACATGAGAATATTTGGCGTGTGTCAGACGTACAACATGAGGATATTTAATGCAAGTCAAAAGTACAGTAAAGGAAAAAAACTCAAAAAGGCCCTCAAAATGCCAGCACTATAAGAAGAAAAAAGGAAGATATTAAGAAGGATGATGCCTAAAAGAATAGCAGAAGGAATCGCCTAAGAAGAAAGAGATTTTTTTTTCTTTTTTTCTTTAGACACATTTTTTCTCCTTTCATTCGGATTCAGACTAACCTTTCATAAAAGAACACAAAAACCCTTACTGACTTGAGTATCGGAGCGTCTCCGTTGGAACCTACTCTAGGAGACTGTCATTGAGCTTGTGTCTATATTTTAACAGGCTTTTCACAGCTCGTAGCAAAGAGGAAGTCCAAGCCCGTGCTAATTACTCACGACGGGACAAGATCCAAGTTTCATTCTAACTCACAAACAAATTTAAGGTTCATTGGCTCAAGGAACCATTTCTTCAGGTCAATAATTTTTTGGTGCCGCTTGTGGGAATCAAACAAAAATCTTTATCTAAGAAGGAAACAATCGACTATGGTAGAACAGTCATCCGCCAACAGAAATTATATTGCCAGAGAGAAAAACAGAAGGCTCTCTGCCTCTCGAAATACGGGCAAAACTAAGAACCTTGAGGGGGGGGAGAGAGAAGAATTAAGACAACTCATGATTGAGCTAATTAGGAGTAAGCAAATGAAAGCAGAAAATTGTAGGAGGAAATCTTGGGAGCAAATTCGAGAATAGACAGAGCACAGGGACAGACCGGAGACTCCGCACAATTTGGCCGAGAGAAACAAGCTAAGCCAAGCCAAGTAATTCTTGAGGGAGGAGAAGCAGAGTCTAGAGATTTCAAGCCGGCAATGGTAATAAAGCTATCTGTAGAATCACGACAGCATCAACAGGGTGAGTCAGACCTAGAAAGCAAAGTCCGTAGTTTGGAAGGAAAGTTAGAAAGCCTTTTAGTAAAAAGGGAGACAAAGGATCAACCTCTCGTAAAGAGGATGGAAAGAGAGAGGAGGTCGTCGCTGATATATAAGCTTAGAGATGTAGAGCTTTCGAGTGGTTTTCAACTCCCAAACCTACTCACATATAGTGGAGTCACCGACCCTAACCACTACATCGATCAGATCACTGACCTGCTATCCATCGTGGGACTGAGGTAGGATCAAATGTGCAGACTCTTCCACATAAACTTGGAGGGGCCTACTTTACTCTGGTATAGAGGTTTAAAGCAGCATAACATTGCCTCATATAACGAGCTAGTCGAGAAGTTCACCCAATACTTTTGAGGCTCATGCAAGGTAACCATGGACCCGGAGTAGTTGAAGCAGATCAGACAGGGAGGTGATAGCATTGGGAGCGTTCGACCAGTCCATCACTTTTGGATGCCCTCAAGGCGAGGTTAAGATTAAAGAGATTCTGGTACCACTTGGTAGAAACTAGTATCACAAGTTACGCAGTGACGTATAACAAAGCACTAAAATATATGTCAATAGAAGAGGGCGAGGAGGCCAAGAGATCCCTGGCCGAACAGCCTCGAGGGAAGACATGACCACACGAGGAGGCTAAATACAGGGGGAGGGAGGGACCTCCACCCCTCGCTGAAATTTCAGAGGACGGAGGATGAATACTGTCCCCAGCAGAGGGGAAATTTTGTGAATTGATATAACATGCTAGACAATCAAAGGAATAATGCGTCAAATAATGAGCCCCAAAATTGGGGGGAAGGGCCAAATCGGTTCCGACCAAGTGGCCCATTTGCCCCTCCTCAGAATTCGAGAAACAATGAACCTTCAGGTGAAGAGAGAATGGTGGCTTGTGTTGAGAATTTTTTACCCTTGGTCGTGCCATTCGAGGATGTCTATGAAGCAATTGAGGAATGAGGGTTGTTGCATAGAAACTTCAAAGGGAAAGGTGTAGAGCGACGAACAGATTCGAAGAAGTGGTGTAACATGCACAAAGGGCCAGGACACGCCACTGGAGAGTGTTTTGAGCTGAGGAAGCAGGTTGACCACCTGATTATGAATGAAAACCTAGAAGAGTTCTGGGCAAATCGACAGACCACAACTGCCAGCCAGCCCAGTAGATCGAATCCTAACCTCGTTACAATTATTTTAGGTCGACCCACATTGGTGGGAGATTCAAACAAGCAGCTGAAGAACTATTTTAAGTACTCAATGGTAGAACACCAAGTCACGTGCAACGGCCTTTTAGCTAAAAAGTCGAGACTACAACAAGAGGTGCCGATTATGTTCATAGAGGAGGATGTACAATGAATCAGTTATCCCCACGATGACGTACTTGTGATCAAAGTATTAGTAGCGGGAGAAAAGATAAATAGGGTGTTCATCGATCTAGGCAGATCGGTCGACATAATCTTTAAAAAAATCATGGATGACCTGAAAATCAAGAACTTGCACTTAGAGGAGACCCAAACGTCACTACAGGGATTCAGAAATAACTGTGTGATGTCGGTCGTGGTGGTGGCTCTCTCACTTAACGTGGGATAGAAGCCCTACAAAAAAATAATGATGACCAGATTTGTGGTGTTAAATCGATCATTCCCATACAAGATTCTCGTCGGGCAGCCCTTCATGGTGAGTATTAACGCGGCCTTATCCATCCATTACCTGAAGCTAAAATTCTCAGTGAGAGAAGGGATCAGAATAATGTCAAGAGATCAGAAGGCAACTAGGAGCTGTTATGCGATGACGGCCAGGAAGACGTTTTACATTTCCACTATCGATCCAATAGAGGAAGTCTATGAATCCTCGGAGCCAGTGGAGAAATTACAAGACCTGCAGGTTGAGGCAAAGAAACCCAAGAAAGTAATTAGGGTGGAAACCTAGTTAAGGCCAGAGGTTAAGGAAGGGTTAACCCGACTGATTCGAGAATTGTTTAACGTCTACACCTGGTCCCGCAGAGACATGCCTGAGATTGATCCGGAACTGGCTGCCCATAGCTTGACCATCTACCATACGTCCCGACAAATCAAACAGAAAAGAAGAATCTTTAATTGGGAGTGAAATGAAGCTGTAGTGACAGAAGTGAAGAAGCTACTGGCTGCACGATTTGTCCAAGAAGTCTATTACCCTAACTGGTTGTCTAATGTGGTAATGGTGAAAAAGGCCAACGAAAAGTAGAGAATGTGCGTTGACTTCACTAACCTAAAAAAGGCGTATCCCAAAGACATTTTCCCCCTCTTAAAGATCGACTAACTAATGGATGCTACGATTAGACATAAGCTGCTGAGTTTCATAGATGCCTTCTCATACTATAATCAGATCCCGATGTTTTCTCCCAATCAAGAAAAAATATCGTTCATCACCCATCAGGGGACCTATCGCTATCAAGTGATGTCATTCGGATTAAAGAATGCTGAAGCCATCTACCAAAGGCTGGTGAATAAGCTCTTTAAAAATCTGATTGGCAAGAATATGAAAGTCTACATGGATGACACGGTAGCCAAGTCAATAAAGGCGGGGGACCACGTGGCCGACTTGAGAGAAGTCTTCATGGTATTGAGAATGAACGGGATGAAGCTAAATCCCAAAAAATGCATCTTTGGGGTAAGGTCCAAAAAATGCTTAGGTTTCATGGTGAGCTAACTGGGGATAGAAGCTAATCTCTGAGCCATCTTAGAAATGAAGTCTCTAAACACAGTAAATGAGATCCAACGGCTCACAGAAAGGATCGTGGGATTGAATAGATTCATCTCCAAAGCCACCGACAAATGTTCACATTCTTTCGGGCAATTAAGAGAAAGGAAAAGAATCGGTGGATAGAAGAGTGCGAACAGGCCTTTCAGCAGCTAAAGGCCTACCTCTTTGAACTAATGTACCTAACAGTACCCGTACAGGAGGAGACATTGGTTTTGTACCTGAAAGTTTTAGCATGGGCTGTTAGTTTAGTCCTAGCCAAAGAGGAGGAGGAGGTACAACGACCCGTGTACTAAACAGGCAAGGCCTTCATCGGATCGGAGACTCGATACTCCCCCTCAAAAAATTGGCTTTGGTACTGATCACAACGAGAAGGAAGTTGCGGCCCTATTTTCAAGCACATACAATCATTGTGCGAACCAATTAGCAGCTAAGACAGATCCTGCACAAGCCTGACTTATCTGGCAGATTAGTTAAGTGGCCCATGCAGCTAAGCGAGTTTGACATTCACTACAAGCCCCGAACTGTCATTAAGGGGCAGGCTCTGGCTGACTTTATAGCCGAAAGTACTTACGAGACATTCGTGAATAAGGAGATGGGCGACCGAGTCCCTGAGGTGATTTCAAAAAAATGGCTGCTTTACATTGACAGGGCATCTAGCCTGTGGGGGAGTGGAATAGGGATCGTCCTTATAAGCCCTGAAGGAGACGAGATTAGATATGCAATTTGCTTCGGGTTTAAAGCTTCTAACAACGAGGCAGAATTTGAAGCTCTTCTAGCTGAATTAGAGGTGGCTCAGGCACTGGCCGCAAAAGAAATACTAGTAAAGAGCGACTCCGAACTGGTGGTAAATTAAGTCAATGGCAACTTTGAAGCAAGAGAATGAAGAATGACCGCGTATCTGGCAATAGTGCAGAGGCCAAATGGTCAATTCAAGGAAGTATGGATGGAGCTGATATCGAGAAACGAGAATCATTAAGCGGATGTTATTGCTCGAATGACTTTAGTAGAAGATGCCTGTATGTCCCGTATGGTGCTTATAGAACTCTTATCAAAACCCAGTACCCAGGAAGACGAGCAGATCATGCAGGTCGAGTCAAAACCAAGCTGGATGGACCCCATCAAGGACTATATTTTGAGCGGAAAAATTTCAACCGACAAAAAGAAAGCCCAAAGAATTAAGTACTGGGCCGCCAAATACTCAGTAATCGGTGAGGTGTTATACTGAAAGGGTTTTTTGCACCCCTACATGAGGTGTCTGGGCCCCCTGGAGACGAAACAGGTCCTGTGGGAAATTCACGAAGGAGTTTGCGGTAACAGCTTAGGGAGAGGACAACTGCCCTGCAAGACGCTAAAAACCTAGTTCAGTGCTGTGACACATGCCAAAGGTTTGCAAACAAGATCTAGGCGCCGGCAAGAGAGCTGATCACGATGAGCAGACCCTGGCCGTTTGTCTAATGGGGGCTCGACTTAATCGGAGCACTGCCCCGAGGTAAGGGATCTTGCAAGTATGTGGGCGTGGCGGTCGATTACTTTACCAAGTGGACCGAGGCTGAGCTACTATTGAAAATCACGGAGAAAAGTGTCTGAGACTTCGTGTGGAGAAGCATGATATATCGGTACAGGATCCCACACACCGACATCACCGACCATGGAAAACAATTCAACAACAACAATTTTAAACATTTCTGTGATCAGATAGGAGTATAGTTATCGTTTTGCCTGCTCCACACACTCCAAAATCAATGGCCAGGTCGAATCTTTCAACAAGTTGATAAAAAAATTGCTTAAGAAAAAATTGATGAAAAGAAAGAGAGCATGGGTAGAGGAGCTACCAGAAGTACTGTGGGCGCTCTGAACGACTAGTAAGACAGCCACTGACAAGATACCGTTCTCATTAGTCTTCGGAAGTGAAGCTGTAATCCTCGTAGAAATTGGGACTCCGACTCACTGAGTCCTAAAATGTTTTGAAGTCGTCAACAACGAGCTGATGAAGGGGGTATTGGACTCGGTAGAACAACTTAGGGACCAACCCAGATCCAAGCGGTAACCTACCAGCAGAAGATAACCAAGTACTATAATAAGAAGGTTAGGGCCTGAGATTTCGAGGAAGAAGACTTAGTGCTAAGGAGGGTAATACCCAACACAAAGAACCCTGCAAATGGAGTCTTCGATCCGACCTGGAAAGGACCGTACAAGGTCCTCAGGCATATTGAAGGGGCGTACGAGCTCAAAGGGGCAGACGGGAAAGCTATAAAAAAATCATGGAACACTGAGCTGCTAAGAAAATACTACCTCTAAAATATTTTTATTTATGCAATCATTCTCTATGTATAAACATAGTATTTAAATGAAAATGTTTTTGTTCTTGCATGTACGCCGACGAGAAAAATGAACGGACCGAAATATGGAATAGATTGCTCGCGTATGACACCTTCGGGCTATTTGACAAGGGACCTGCCCCGAACCATCTGAAACATTATATCGTATCTCATCGTCACACCTTCATCATCATCATCAGGACATCATTATTACACAACACCGTTGTCTTTAACGATGCATCACTGTATCACGGAGCACTTCACCGTCACTGGTTCGACACTTACGCAGCATTTCACCATGACCGGTTTGATGCTCACGAAGCACTTCATCATCACTGGTTCGACGTTCACGGAGCACTTCACTGTTATTGGTTCGATGCCCATGGAGCACTTCACCATGACTAGTTCGATGCTCACAGAGCACTTCACCGTTACTAGTTCGACACTCATAGAGCACTTCACCATGAATGGTTCGCTACTCACGGAGCATTTCATCATGAACGGTTCGACACTCGCAGAGCTTCTCACCGTCATTGGTTCAGGAAAAAGGCAATTGAGACTGTTCAGTGGGGTAAGGATTGTGGTATTTCCACAGCGTCACCATGGGTTACACCATGGTGCCCATTGAAGAGGTTTGACTGTGGCTTTTTCACAGTATCACTGTGTCTTTTCTATAGCACCAATGACATGATGTTCAGTGTTATTACATCAAGCTAGTCTCCCAAAAATACCGATGGGCTCCCCACACAACATTGTCAATCCAGACTGCATACTAGACCAGAATTATTTCTGCCATAATGATAGCCTGGCCGTTACCTTAGTCTACACCAACTACCGTCATGTCTCTACACTGAGTCAAATGCTAGCACCAGTGACCACTGGTGTTTTGTCTTCCTAAGCCCCAGAGGTCTCTTATTTATGGAAAGAGTTGCTAGTGGCTAGGGACCACATCCATTAAAGGTTAATCTCTGGGTAGTGCTCATCAAAAAGGGCGATGGACCTCTAAAACCCTTTCATCGCTTCTTAGTGGAAGCCTTTCTTATGGCCAGCTGACTACTGGTCCCTCTACTGCTCAAGCTGGGCTATCAAAAAAGTCTGGCTCTGCACTTCAAGTTCCTCATTTTGGCGTGTCAGCTCAATAACGCGGGCCCCCGCAACGACCAAAGAATTCGTCATCTTCTGGTCGACCAACTATTTTTGATGATCAAGCTTGAATAATTTACTCTCCACCTTAGCCTTGGCAGTCATCATCTCCTCTAGCTTAGCCCCCGTCTCATCCACCATTTTTCTTTCTAGCTCGGTGATTCTCCTCGCTCGCTGAGTTTTAACCCTGGATCGAGCAAGGTCATCTTCTATTTATGAGCTTGGGTTATAAAACCCATAATCTCAGACGAGAACCAAGAAAGAATAAAATAGACTACAAGAGATATGGAGTCAGAGCGAGCAAATACAGACAAAAAAAAAAAAAAGAGAAAAGGAGGGGATAGGGGGCGAATGAAACTAAGGATAAGACAACTTACGTCAAGGGCAGATCCTAATATGACGTTGAAGCCCGTAGCAGGATCCAAAGAAGACACCTGACCCACCCAGGTGAGGGTCATATACCTCTCTAGCCCTCGCATCACAGGAAGCAAGAAGCTCAAATCCACCATAGCCCTTGGGACCAGGACAGAGGCAGACACGTGAGAAGGACCTTCATGGGATGACGACCCTTCCTGCCTCAGGGAGCTCGACAATACCGTAGCATGTCAAGCCTGTGTAACTTGCATTGGGGGATGAGCCGGTGAACTTTGCCCCATGTTTTGTGATTGGGTGGTAAGGGAGTCCTGTGGCGAGCCTCGGCAAAAACCCGTTCCCTCGATGAAAAGCTACCCTGGGCCGGACCTATTTTTCGGACAGATGGACTCCGGGTGGCCCTATCCTCACGAGCAGCTTGTGAAGATGATCCCCTCTCGTGGAAGGGACCCCTTACTCGGCTTCTCCCTGAGCCAAAAAGCATGCCCATAACACTGTCAGGGTTGAGAGGCCCCTAATTGCCTAAGGAAAGGCCTTCGGTTTGGCTCTTTTTCCTCATCTCTCTACCACCTTGCTCGGACATGCCTACGTTTTACACAAGTGTAAGATTAAGAAAGAACGGAAGGAATTAGTCCAGAATGGAGGAACAGGAACTCACTTTAGATTCGGGGCAGGGATGGAACGAAGGTTACCAAGCCTGATCCGACAAGGCTGGATGGGGATAGTAGCTCCTGGATCGAACATATGTATTGAAGTGCGGTGTTTATTCGATTAAGGGTCTGCTTGAACACCTCTATGTCAGTAGCTCAGGTCACTACAGAAAACAGACAAATAAGAGGATTTAGCTGAGCCGTGCAGATTAATAAAGTATACACATATGAAAGGACTCTGACCTGCATCCACGAAAAAGGCGGCATGAACAACCCACTCTCCCCCTTTCCTCTTAGGGACCCTTTAACCCCATTCTCCCCCAGCGAATAACTACTCTCCCTTCTAATTCTTCACAGAGGTGGGTCGACCAGGGACTAGGTACTGGAGACCATGAAAGGAAAGATAATAGAAGCTTATTTGGCTTCTAGCGTTGCTCTTGAAGTGGTACAAGTAACATAATTCTTGAAAATAGAGGGAGACTGCCATGCCCTTGCCCACAAAATGAATAGACCCGCTAAAACCCTCAATGAATTGGGACCTAGTTGAGATGGAGCTATTCCGAGGCGGGTCAACATCTTAGCGAAATATCGCGGCATGAGAAGCTTGAGACCCAACCTCAAAAACTCTACATGAATGGCCACCTCACCGTTGGTAGGACTGCTCGAGTAATCCTCCTCGGTAGGCAGCTGATGAACACTTGAAATTACACATTTAATAAGAATTTTACATCATTTTTTTTTGTATTACTAGTGTCTTTAACCCCTCATAACTTAAGTATGTTTACAATATTATATATAATCAACTTTTAACTATTTTGTGATAGGTTTGGTAAAATAGGCATAACTTTCTACTTAAGAATTTAATTGGAGTGATTCTTAATCTTGTGAAGAGCTGACTCAATGAGCTAACATATTTTATTGTTCAAGGCATTTGAAATTTGAGCATTTAGAAGGTAAAAATAGCCTAGAACAGAATTGATTTGCAGCACAGGCCTAGTCTGAATAATCATCCGTGTTTGGCTCATAACTATAGAAATACATATCTAATATGTATGAGATAACTCAATTTGAAAAGATAAGAGACTTATCAATAACTTTTATTTTTTGAGTGACAGCTAATTTGGACCACGTCAATTTCAAATTGGATAATCAAGTGGGTGCATTATTGATAATGAATAAAAATTACTTACCACATTTCTTGACTTTTATCATCCAAGTGGTTCCCTTTTCATTTGTCTTGATTTGTCCATATTTTTCTATAAATAGGTGACTTGTTTATGTCCAAAGCATATAATTAGAGAGTTAGATTTTAGTTTAAAATACTTGTCTTTTGTATTATCTATTTGTAATATTATTTCTCTTATTTACTATTTTAAAGTCATGTTATCTCTTCTTGCATCTCTTTTATTTTTCTTTAGTTTTATTATGTTCAAGTAATTTTTTCTTTGCTAAGGTAAAAAGGTGAAACGCTCGGCAAAGTAATAGGATATACTTAACTCTTATTCATGAATTTAATGTTTCATTCTTAAGTTATGCAAATTTATATATGATGTATTTATTTTATTTGTAATATTAATATCCTTTCTTGTAAAGTGGTGCATCTTGATTTATTATAGATAATTTTTATAGTTAGAACAATAAATTCTTGAAACTATTTATAAGATTTGACGTAGATACCCTTTCTTGTAAAGTGGGAATATTGATTTATTGTAGATAAATATAAAGATTGACATAATAAATACTTGAACCCATTTACTAGATTTAGTGTAAAATAATTAAAAGAAATAAATACTAGTTAATATATAAATGGTGATGAACTTTAATTGTTATATCTTTCGATTAGAACCTCATTTGTGTGAGGATTATAATTGAGTTATAAAAAGAGTTGAATATATTCATATTTCATATGCTAAGAGTGAGTCCCCTTAATTTTAACTTTTATTTTAATTAGTTAATTAAATTATTATTTGTAAACATCTTATACTGCTTTAATTGTCTTTAAAGTAATTATAATTTATAATTTTAATTCCACTTCCTTGTAGATCGACCTCGTTCTCACCGGGTTATGTATTACTTCAACAATCTCTCACTTAGGAATAAACTTCGATATTCTTAATGTGTCAGCAGCCTAAGGGTGACCGTCTCGGGAATGTCGTATGAATGTCTGATAAGGTCTAAATCACCCTCGTTCAGGCAAGATGCACAATATTTGGTGTTCATCTCAAATTCTACCACCTCCACGCCATCTCTTGCCTCAGGGTCTTTGGGATCATTGCCCTCCCCCTCTCTAGCACTCAAGGCCGGCTCGGCCTCGCCTAGAACTACCTTCGACAAAAAAGAAGCGTCATCTGCTGAGGTGGACGCCCTCTCACTCACTCCCGCTCCTCGGTCCCTCTTAACCAACAGAAGCTTTAGGACTGTTCCCCCTCCTTATCAGCCATATTCATGATCGGAAAGCTTAAGTTGTCCATAGAGGCCATCAATACACGAAGATACTTCATAAACGAAGCTATTGGCTATAGGGCAAGAACAACGACAAACTAACCACACCCAAAAAACGATAAAAGCATGTAGCAAATATCAGGACCAGAAAATGTAAGAAAAGTCAGAACAAAGAAACATTGATGAAAAACCAGAAAACATAGCCTAAAGGGACTATCTAGCTACTCAAAAAGGTGAGGAAGCAACAAACGCAAGTAAAATGAACGTGAAGATACTGAAAGAGAAATAAAGGCACTTACTTACCTAGAAAAAGTACAAAAAGCCAAAGGATTGCCAGCGATGAAAACTAAGAATCACCAAGCCAGGAAGAAACAAGGGGGGCAACAACGACACAGTAGGGTGACAGCAAAAAACAAAGTATGCAGGATAAAAAGTACAAAATAAAAAAGACGATGACTACTTATAGCGGCAATAAAATAATTCAGACCGTTCAAATTAAAATAAACAGACAAGATCAATGAAGAAAATGTGGAAACCCTTGAGGCCAAAAGCATGACGCTTTAGATTTCCAGATGTAATAAATGTGTATCCCTTCAAAAAAACAGTGACCTAAAATAATTTTAATTAAATAAAATAATTAAATTAGATTATCATTTTATGGTAAAATGACATTGCACAGGCTTGGCACCACGATAATATGAGTTATTAAATAATTTTTTTAAAAAAAATTAAAAAATAGATAAATTTTTAAATGCTGTCAATTTTATATAAATTTTTTTAAAAAATATATATTTTACATAGTTGTATAAATAATCTAATGAGACAGATTTACACTTTTAATTATAAATGAACTTTTCACTCTCTCTGTGTTTCTTTTCCCCCTTCAATTTACAAACAGAAAACATTTGGGCCTGAACAAATGCAAATAAATAAATAAATAAAATTTCACCCATTTTTTTAATTATTCTCTCAATTACCTGGGTATCATGTAGCGAAGAATAAAGTGTCACACGCTTGATCCTATTCTTACAATTTAATTAGTATTTATAGCTAAGTCAAACACGTGATTATTTTCATGAAATTTTAAGAAAATAAAATTAATGTATGATGAGTTAGTTTTTAGTTAAAATGTGATAGTGGGATAGAGAAAGATTCAAAAATATTAATTAAGAAAGAGTATATATATATATATATATATAATGTAAAATCAAGTGATAATATTCTTATTCTTAAGATGCATAGAAGAGCATATATTATGCCACATATTTTATATCAGAGTTTTTATTTATTTTATTTTCTTATATTGTAATATGCTTTAGTTTAGTCGAATTATTATTATTTAAAAAAAAAATGTTAATATAACCCAATGTACATAATATTTAGTTGGAGTCTTTCCTTTGAATAAAACATTTATTAATTCATTTTCCACTAATTATTGTGAATGGGAATATGATTCCCTTCGCCCACTCGATGTACAAAAAAAAAAAAAAAAGTGATGCGATGCAAGACCTTTTTGAAACTAAAGTAATTAAGGACTTGATGACTTCCGAGATATTTCAAAAATTGTAGCACCATTATTTCCTCTTTGATGGAATCTCCAATGTCGCTGCCCTTTGATTCCCTTAATTATTTGCAATGTGAGAAATGGTAGCTCAAAAATCTAAGGCTCCAGGAGAATTTACGTGATGTGAACTTCCTCTATCATATTTCCTGCCTATTTAAGTCCATCTTCTCCCTCTTCTTCTTTAGGTCAGCTCCTTGTTTCTCATCTCTTTCTTGCTTCAAATCTCATTATTTTCGGTTTCATTACATTAAGGTGTTAGATTTTTCAAGGTTGGTGAGTTGAATAATTGTGTTTTGCTCATGTTGTCTCAGTTTTCTTGTATAGGGAACCTAGCTTCATTTTTCCTTCATTTGTGACACAAACTTCATTCTTGATCCCCAAAAAATAACAAGCAAAATGTTAAGACATGGTTCATTATCTCTACCAGCCATGGTTTTTTACTTGTTTATCTGCTCTCACATTAACATACATACATCATTGTTGTCCTACTTTCTTTAAGTAAAATTATTAGAGTGTGTTGGGTATTTTTGTGCTTCAGATTAATTATGGAAGTACGAAAACTAAAGTGTTGGATATTGGGTAGGTGAGACAACGAAGAAAAACTTAAATTAGGAATATTAATCCTTTTTTCTTTTTCATTTTTTAGTTTTTCGGTTCAAAATGGCATATGAAAATCAGCACCAACTTACTCGCATAACAGCAAGATACGAGTGTCTTCTCTTTGGTAAGGACTTTGTACATATTTAAATCCTTTCAATGACCAGAACAAGACTGTATGTGATGTATTTTCTAATAAACCTGAGAATTATATTTTTTTTTAGATGTCGATGACACGCTTTATCCTATGAGTTCTGGTTTATCCAAGCAATGCGGAAAGAACATTGAAGGTAAATGCATATTTAATTTTCTAATCTCCATTAGTTGATTTTTTTTTTCTTCGTTTGGGTAAAGTTATAATAAATTCCTCTGAAAGCCCTTGTGTAGAATATATGGTGCAAAAGCTTGGGATGGGGGAAAGTAAAGCTTCTAGTTATGTCCATTACTATATAGAAACTATGGAACATCAATGGCTGGTCTCAAGGTACTCTCCTATATAATTACTTCAAAATCAATTAAGAGTTGCATCTATGAACTGATATGAATATTGTTATTGTTGAAGCGGCAGCATACAAACAAGTAAAAAATTCACCCCAGTAATATAATAATGTAGAATAAGTTATTAAGAAATAAATAGAGAAAGGGGTAGAAGAAAAACATACAAAGAATTAAGTGGTTCGACAACTTGTCTACGTTCACGGCGAATCAAGATCACACTCTTCTCTTATTATGAATCACAAGGCACTTACAAAGTATGCATTTTACAAGAAAGATCACAAAGAAAACTCTCTCTCTCATTCTAGAGATTTTCTCTCACAAAAAATTACTAAGATCTCTTGTTTATCACAAAGATTGTTAAGATGATGTGTTTATAAGTTAATTGATAACATTTATATAGACTTTGGGATGACCTAGGTTTATCCTATACGTGTGGAAGTCGTATTAGGGAGTTCTAAAATAAGTGGGAGACGAAATAAGAAAGTTTCATTATTTCGGGATACTGTTCCCGTCTCCAGCGCCGTGGTGCTGGGCTCTCGTCGCTGCGGCGTTGGCGCGCTTTTGCTGAGCACTACGGCGCTGATGCCTGGTTGCTGCGGCGCTGGCGCCTGGTGCGCCCTTCTTCGTTTTTTGCCTCCTTTCGCGTCTTTCTTCGATCCATGCACACCCTACGTACTTACCTTGATCTCCAAATCATATTCCGATAATTTTTAATCAATATCTTCACAGTTATTTTTATTGCCTTTATAGGCTTTTAGCTGCGACTTTGACAATGATGACTATCACAGGTATTAATCAATTATCCTCCTAATTTATTATACGTATATTAGTTTAAATATATTACCTTCCTTTTATATATATATATATATATATATTACCTATTTTTCTTCAAATTTTTTAAAACTACTTATTACTCTTTTTTATAAGGTTTTCAGAGAAAAAAATGGTATATGAAAAAACTAAAGGGATAATGATAATTTCCTTTAAAAATATATAAGTTAAGGTCTCATACTTTCAAATTTACAGTTATGCTCATGGAAGATTACCTTATGAGAACCTGAAGCCTGATTCTGCTCTAAGAAAGCTTTTACTTGGCCTGCCTATACGTAAAGTTGTAAGTTCCCTCGTGAATTTGCTAATTATGAGATTTATTTGATCCGCTTAAAGTTTTTTTGTAATCTTACGAAAATTGCTTCACTTTATGAGATAGATTTTCTCGAATGCGTATAAGGTCCATGTGGCTAAAGTTCTTCGCAAGCTTGGAATAGAAGATTGCTTTGATGAGATTATACACTTTGAGAGTCTAAATCCTCCTAATAGAACCAGTAAGAATATAACCAATAGAAATGATGATCGCGAAGGTTTATTATGTAGAGGCTCAAGCTTCACTGAAATTGTTAATGCCATCAATGGTCGTTCAGTTCTTCCTAAAAGTCCAATTATTTGCAAACCATCCAAAGATGCATTTGAACAAGCTTTCAAAATGGCCAACATCCATCCTCAAAAGACAGTAAGAAAATCCAAACTTTTTCCTTTTAATTTACTATGAGAATCATTGCCATGTATGATACATTAATTTAAAAAACCCACCGATGTTGCATATATAATTTCTTCCTATCCATAATCCATTTCCTTAGCTTCATTTTTCATTTATATATATATAATTTTTTTTAACGTTAACAATGATAAAAGTCTACAAAATTTTCAGCTATTCTTTGATGATAACATACGCAACATACAGACTGCGAAAAACTTGGGACTGCACACCGTGTTGGTAAGTTGAGAAATTTTGGTTTTCACAGATGGCAAAGATATATAAACTTGTAGGAAAAGCAATATTATTGTCAATTCCTGGCAAAATCCTATTGATCAATACTGAATATTTTTCACTAACTCTTTTGGTAACAGGTGGGCTCCTCGCTTAGAACAAATGGTGCTGATTATGCAATGGAGAGCATACACAGTATCAGGGAGACATTTCCAGAGTTATGGGATTCCAATAAAAAGTCCAAAAGCAGCTTCAAGTGTTCAGGGAAGCATGTGGTTAAGCACCTGAATTACATTCTTAAGTATACATTGGGTGACATTACGAAAACAAGACCAAAACAGCAGCTTAAGTATTATTAACATTTCGGAGTCAGATAAAATTATAATAAAACACCTGCAGATTGAACTAAATGAATTAATAATCAAATGCGACCTTTGTTGAAGAACTATATATATACACCTTCATCACAAGCTCATATCAATTTTGGTTGGCAGTCACTTCGGTCTTCAATTAATGCTTCTGGAAAAATAGTGGCTTTGAAGATCACAATGCACAAGACTTCCCCAACAACCATTTTCTTTGATATTATGCTCTAGGGTTTACTAGGGTTATAAGGTTCATTTTCACAGGCTTATGAATTTTGTTGAAATCTTTGTGAGCTTGTATTATTGTAGTAGGGAAAATTCTCCATTGTCTTCAACAATATGGTCGGCTATTTTAATCTAAAATTCAATATGAAAGCAAATGGGATCAATTATTTGTGCATGTATGATGTGTTACAATTGATCTACCAATATATATTTTCAAGGGACCTGAATTATATCCACGTGAAATGTCTTTTTTTCTATTATTCAATTCGTATCTCATTTTAATATTTTATGACGTGCAGACTTGTTTATATAGTATATTTAAGGAACATGCTAATAATAAAGAACACCTTACCTCCATATCCATATCTATATCTACATTAATTATACATTTATATCCATATATTATATGCCGAGCATCTCACGCCTCTCAGAAAATCTCACATAAAGTTTATAAATCGATATGGGCATCAAACTTTTTTTTTGGGAATTTGGACTTAGGTCTCTGGTTTAATTTAAAAATACTAATTTAGTTATTAATTTTTCTAAAATTTACTTTAATTCTTATCGTTATAACTATTTTATTAAATATTTATATTTGCAGTGTTTTTACAATGACACCTTACTATGACATTTGACCAGTGTTTGGTTAGACAAGTATGAAAATTCAATAATTAAAATTAAATAATTTTTTTAAAATTAAATAACAATTAAAATATAAAAACAAATTATTGTTCTTATTTTTCAATATTTTCAATAATTTTTTTTTATTTGCAGGATGGACTAACTCCAAATCCCAAGTCTTTTTCGCAAGAGAAGAAAATAGTCAAGTTAAAGAGCTTGAAGCACTAACAACAATAGCAGATTCACCTATTTTTCCATCCTTAAACTCACCAAATTTTAAAATTTGAAAACATTTTTACTGATTCCTCATCTATAATTCATAGCCAAACCAAGAGCCGCATGAGATATAGAAACCCATATAAGTATAAGACAAAATCATTAAAATTGTCAAAAGTGTTGAAACTCTCTTTGGCGCAAACTTTTCTTTCACTTTCTCGTGATTGACTTTCAACATTGCTATCTTATCGAATGTCACTCATATTTCTATTTATGATACTTCTAGGTAGTTTCAACTCATTGCACCACATTTTGTACTATTTCACTTTTTTGAGATACTCTATAAATATCTCATTTAATGCTCTAAGTTCCAACTTGTCTTGATTTGTATATATAAATGTTGTGCAACTAAATATCATAAAATGATTATACTTAAGAGGTCTGTCAGATCACTTCTCTTGGTGTCTTAAAGTTTATCGCTGAGAAAATAATTATATTAATCAAATAAGTTGTTGTCACTACAGCATCACCCTAAAATGCCTTAGATATCATTGTATTGGTCAACATGCATCTAACTCTTTCAAGTAAGATATTATTTATCCTCTCTGTCAGATTATTCTACTACAGTGTTAATCTTATAGTTTTATGTTTTGTGATCTCATACTTGACACAAAATTCATCAAACTTCTTATTGTCAATATTCGAGATCATTGTCCGTTCTTAGTCTCTTTATCTTTTTTCTAGTTTGATTCTTAATAAGAGCCTTTTATGTTTTAAATATTTCAAACACTTGCTCCTTACTCTTGAATATATAGACCCACAGCTTCTTAGAATAATCATCAATGAACGTGAGGAATTACTTTGTCCCACCATGTGTAAATATTTTTGCTAGCCCCCAAAGATTTGGGTGTATATAATTAAGTTCCTTTTGTTTTGTACTATTCAGTACAAAACCTTACCCTATGTGCTTTTTAAGCACATAATGCTCACAAAACTCTAATGGTTAAAACTTATCCTTACCAAATGCTTTTTGATCGTACAACTCTTTTAGGTTCCTTTCACTTAGATGAGCTAATCTTAGATGCCATAACTTGATTTACATATTCTCATCATCAATAGAGAATAATTTAGAATACCTTTAAGCATATACTTATCACCTCTCCTCTAAGCATATAAACACTGTTGTGCCTATCAACTTTCATTATAATCATGGAACCCTTCAATACCTTTAGAATCCAGCTTTTAGCTATGATGGAATACCCATTCTAGTCTAACATACCTAGAAAAATTAAGTTCCTCTCGAAGTTAGGAACATATCTAACTTCTAGCAACTCCTTCACTTTTTCATCATGTAACTAAGCTTGACATTACCAATCCTAAACACTTGACATGCTATGTTCTTTATTAACACTTTACCACCATTAATAGACTGAAAATGAGTAAATAAAGACTTATTTAGGCATATATGAAACGTACAATCAAAATCTAAATTCATTAATCAAAATCTAAAATCCATTCTCCAAAACTCTTACCATAGAAGCAACAAGGGTTTTTGCACTACCATAACTATCTTCATAATCTATAGCAACATCTCCCTATTTTTTTTTTCATTGGCTTTCTCCTTAGGATAATTATTTAAAAAGTATACATCATTTTTACAATAATAGCACTTTCTAGGTTTGCCCATGGACTTTGATCTTGAGCCATTCTTTGACTTTTCTTTTCTCTTTATTCAGGCCTTCCTCTTGCAGTTAACACTTCTACATTGGCCTTGATTTTCTTTTCCAATTGCTTTGACTTTAATGATGATTTTATATCCTTCATAGTTAAACTCTCTCTATTATAGAGTAACGTATTAACAAAGTATTCATAGCTATAAGGGAGGAAACTCAACAGGATGATCACCTTGTCCTTATCCTCTATCTTCATATTAATTATTTCTAAATAGATTATGATATTGTTGGAGCATCTATGAGATTTTTAATTGGTGTTCTTTTTTATATGAACAACTAATAAAGTTTCTTCTATATGTGCAGACGATTTGCTAGCAACTTCGTTATATAAAGATCATTTAACTTTTTGAAAACCAATAGTTATTTTTTCATAAGTAACTTCCTTTAAATCCTTATCGCTTAAAGACAGAACAATTACACTATGAGCCTTATCTTGAATGTCTTTTCTCTTTGCTTTAGATTTAAATGATGCTGGCTTCTTCTCTTCACTAGACGAAGCTGTAATCTTCTTTAAGGCTGAGCTTAATCTTTGACTTACCAAAAAAGCCACTAATGTAATATTTCACAAATTAAAGTCATTTTCATCGTTGAATTTCTCTACTACATACTTGGGTGGGACATAATTACTAAACTTGGCTTCGATACCAGTTTGTTGATAGAAATGCTTCATACACAAATATGATAATACAACAAATAATAGAGAAAATATGAGGAAGAAAGTAAGGAAGAAAGAATCACACAACGATTTACATGATTCAACAATTGCCTATATCTATGATAGATCAAGATTTTATTTCTTTTATTGAATCAATGAGAACTCACAAAGAACTATCTCCAAGGAACTATTTCTCTCTATAAGGGATTTCAATTGTCTCTAAATTGTTCTATGTTCCAATTGTGTTGTTATTGTGTTTTTCAAGCTAAAATAAGACCTTTATATAGCCTATATACATTCTAAGTTAATTCTTATATGCGTTGAAATAAATTAAGGTGTTTGAGGCAACTTAGGAATCTTCAAAAAATGGGACAAGTTACATTAGCACTGCGGCCCTGGCTCTTGGGTGCCGAGGCTCCATGCCCTACATGTGTGGTGATGCGGTGCTACACAATAGAGGTCGCAACGCCCAACTTACTGTTTTGGACACTGCGGCCTTAGCCTTCGGCCGTTGCCTATTTTTTTGTGCTTCCTTGCTCTTCATGTCTCCACACCTTTATCACATATCCCCTACTCATTTGGCTCGAATTCAAAATATTTTCTTCAAGACTTTTAATCATCATTCTCACACAAATCTTCACCTAACTTTTACCACACTCAAATCAACATCCATCAATACTCAAATCATCTACAAAAAAATACCCTAGTCAATACCCAACCTTTACCACTCCCAACCTAGAGAATTGTTACACCCACACAAGTTAAACATTGTTCAAAATAAAAGAAGAGAATAGAAAGAAAAAGAATGGTAGTATTGTTCAAAATAAAATAAAATAAAATAAGAGAGGAGACAAAAAAAAAATGGTGGTTAAAAGTTGGTGAGAAGAGAAATAAAAGAAGAAAGAGAGGGAAAAGAAAGAAGAGGGGTGGGTATAAGTTAGAGAGAAGATAAAGAAAAAAAACGGGAAAAAGAGAAAAAAAAGAAATTATATATATTTTTTAATATTTATTTTACTTAAAAATATAATATGATGATAAAAGGCCTTTTTATCCATAAAAATTATATTTTAACTGTTAAACGTTATTATGGCAAGGACAAAAATGAATTTAAAAAAAAGATTAAGTATATTCAAAAAGACTAATGTGGCATTTCCCCCTTCTATAACACCATGTTAGAGGAAATACAAAGAACAAGTGGCATAGGTTGTTACTTTATTGCTTGTAAACTAAAAAATTATGGTAGATTAGGTTTTCAAAAAGAAGAGGAGACCTTGATATAAGAGAGAAATTTATTATACATCCGAGATATCAATAAAGTCATTGTTTGTTGGTTGATTTAACTGATTCTAGATTGTTTTATTGACGCTCAATGTTGTCGCCCCCCGGCTTTGGCTAGACTTTAGACCAGAATTAGGATCGTTCTGAAGGTCAAGCCATGGAAATATTTGTATGTCAAAACGGTCAATTTCGTTCACTTGCCTCAAAAGTAATGACCTTTTGATTTACAAGGCAAGCAGAAAAGTTCTATAAAATTTTTGGGACGGACCGCCTACAATGAATTTCAAGGAAACTCTCGTAAAGCTTTTCTTTGTACAAAAATTTGGAATAGTAAAACAGTGAAATAATAAAGCAACCAAAATACTCAGTTACTTGTTGATAAGGTGCATTCCATCAGTATAATATTTTGATGCAAAATTATTTGTTAATGTATTTGGATAGCATACAATGTTCTTGGTTTATTACATAAGTTTGACAAAAAAATATAAATACTTTTTTTTTCATAATTACCATATTTGATTTAAAAAAATTTATTACTGTTTTTCAATCTTAAAGATATAATTTTATTATTTTCTCAGTTCAGCATAAGCCATGTTTTTTCGACTAGAAAAACAAAAACAAAAAATAAAATTGTGCTATAAAACATTTTAACTAATCCATTATGTAACGATCATATGATTAGTAATGAGATGTATAAGCAATTTTTCTTTTTTCATTTCAATTTTTTTAATAATATACAAACAAGAAAAATGCAGGGACTTAACTAGAAAACTTTTGTTGGCCAGGCTAATTTTTTTTTTTTTTGGGTGTCGTCTTATAAGTTTTAACGAGATGAAAAATTTATTCCTTAGAAAAGACAAATACATGTTATACAGGACTATATATATAATGAGACTTATAATATAAACATAAACATATAATGAAAAAAGTAATAATAATAATAAAATAAAAATAATACATTATTAAACTTGTTCTTAATGATGTTTCAAAGCATATAATTGATCTATTATTGATTTTAAATTATTAAATTAAATTGAATTAATAGTTAGAACTAATTTCAACAGATGGGTAAAAGTTTGGGTATATGACAAAATCTGTTTATAAAAAAAAAGAATTTTAAAGAGAGTACATTGAAATTGTTATAAAAAATTTGTGAAATAATATGACTAATAAATCCGTTTATGGTATTTAAGTTCTACAAGTTTAAGGAAACTCATAGTCAAAATATATTTATGAAAATTTTTAATGTAATATAAATCAATACTTATGTTGTTAAGATAATAAAATGATTTTTTAAGAGAAACTCGTTTAAAAAAATTGAAATTTTTTGGAGTAAAATACAAAGTTTAAAATGCATAAATAAATAAATAATAATAATTTTTTTTTTATAAAAAAATTAGCTTTTCTTTTTGGGGCGTGATTCATTCTTTAGAAACATGTGAACTTAAACAAATGAAAATGTTGAGAAAGAGAAAAAATTCAACACGTTCTGTAATTATTCTCCCAATTACTTGGTCAATCACGTTCTGAAGAATAAAGAGTCACACGTTTTAAAACCTAATCTTGCAAATTAATTAGTTATTTATACTAATTCATTTGCCAAAAAAAGGTATTTATTCTGAGAGGGAAGTCAAACACGTGATTTTGCATGAAACATTAAAATAAAAGAAATATATAATAATGTGCCATGAGTTAGTTTTCTGTTAGTATTGAAATGCGTTAGTAGGGTGTAGAAAGAACAAATGCTATTAAAACATACGAGTTAATTTTATTACGTGTAGAATTAATTAAGAGATAAATATATCTAAACTCTTTTAAGTTGTTCTTATCATGTATTGAGAACATGTATAAAAAGTGAGATTTTTTTATATAAAAGTATATTAATATATATAATTTTAATAATGTTAGACATTTTAAATAATATCTTAAATTTTTAAATTTTAAATTAAAGTGTCAAATAATTATTAAATAATAAAATAACATAAATTTTATACATAATATTTTATTTATAATTATTTGACATATTATTTAAAATAAAAAATTTAAATTATTATTTAAAATATTTAACATTATTAAGATATTTTAGACTTTAATATACTTTGCGATGCACCATGTACAATCAAATTATTAATTATTTATTCAGATGATAGTACTTAAAAATTTATGTTAATATAATTCACATGTATGTAATATTTACGTGGAAGTATGTAATATTTACGTGGAAACTTTATTTTGAATAAAACATTTATTTATGTTCCAAATCCCAATTGTTACGAAAGGAATCCTTTTAAAATTAATTAAGGGCTTTTCTAATAAAATATTTCAAGAAGTGCAGGAATAGCATTCCTCTTTGATAAAGTCAGTCGACTGGTCCTTTTTTTTTTTAAAAATATTTGAAATGGGAGTCAAAAAGCTATGGCTATTCACACAGGAGAATTTAATTATACGAGCTTCCTGTCTCTTTCTTTTATCAATTATTAATTTAAGGTTATTTGTGCCTATTTAAGTCCATCTTCTCCTTCATCTTCTTTGTCCCAGCTCCTTGTTCTCAATCTCTCTGTTGCTAATTAGAAACATCTCAGTGTTTTTGGCTTCATCACATTAAGGTGTTAATTGTCAAGGTTGGTGATCAATTCAATGCTTTTCTGCTTCATTTTTCCTCATTTGTGACAAATTAACTGATGACTGTAATTTTATGTACATTGTTTGTTATTTTTTATTTTTCTCCCCACTTTCATTGATGAATCCGTATCCTCTAGCTGAGCTTACCACGAATTATTCAGTTAAATTCCTAGTCATATTTTTTTTTTCGTTTCCCAGTTTTTCAGTTCAAAATGGCATACGAAAATCAGCACCAGCTTGCTTCCATGACAGCAAGATACGAGTGTCTTCTATTTGGTAAGGCTTTGTACACATTTATATCCTTTCCAATATAACAAGAACTAGACTGTCAATTATATATTCTTTTACAATTGGGAAATTAATACACTGATTATTAGATGTTGACGACACACTTTATCCTCTGAGTTCTGGTTTATCCAAGCAATGCTGCAAGAATATTGAAGGTAATATATATATGATTTGATCATGAACACTCTCACTTTCTTCAAGTTGATCCTTTTTTCCCCCAATGGTTTGTTTAAATATAACGAATCTCTGTGAATCCATTGTGTAGAATATGTGGTTCAAAAGCTTGGCATAGAGGAAAGTAAAGTTTCTGAGGTAAATCAGGTGCTATACAGAAACTATGGAACATCAATGGCTGGTCTCAAGGTACAGTTTAATTTAGCCTTTAATTGCATTTACAGATGACTATCACTGTTTATATCTTGTAAATTAATGTAAACAATTCCACCCTACAGGCTTTCGGCTATGACTTTGAAAATGATGACTATCACAGGTAGCATTTTCTTCCTTTCTTATTTCATCTGTGTATATGTTACTTGTTTGAGAAATATTTGTAACGATATCTCACTTTTTTATGTTGCAGTTATGTTCACGGGAGATTACCCTACGAGAAATTGAAACCTGATCCTGTTCTAAGAAATCTTTTACTTAGCCTTCCTATCCGTAAAGTGGTAATTTCGTTTGCTTCAATCTCATAGTCATATTATGCAATTCGCCAGCTTAAGAACCTTCTAATTATGATGATGGTTGGATTTTTATGGGACAGATTTTCTCGAATGCGGACAAGGTCCATGTGGCTAAAGTTCTTGTCAAGCTTGGATTAGAAGATTGCTTTGATCAAATTGTAAATTTTGAGAGTCTAAATGCCACTAACAAAACCAGTAATGATGATGGGAGAGGTTTAGTATGCAGAAGCTCAAGCACCGCTATTCTTGATGCCATCAGTGGTTGCTCAGTTCTTCCAAAGAGTCCAATTGTTTGCAAACCATTTGAAGATGCATTTGAACAAGCTTTCAAGATAGCCAACATTAACCCTAAAAAAACAGTAAGATAATCAAAGCTCTTTTAATTTAATTTAATGTTCATTTTATAAGCCACAACAAATGAGTAAAGTTCTCTCATTTTCACCATTTGCCATTTTTTTTTTCTAATAACAATGAACTTATTGATTTTTCAGCTCTTCTTTGATGATAGCATCCGCAACGTCCAGAATGGAAGAAACCTGGGTCTCCACACAGTTTTGGTAAGCTCAGGAATTTTTGACAGATGAAATAGATACCTATTTTTGCAGGAAAATGAAAATTGCCAAATTCTTAACAAATTAACTTCTTTCCATGAATATTCAATCTCATTTTCTTATTTAATACCAACTAATGTATACAATATGGTAACAGGTGGGCACTTCAGATAAAACAAATGGTGCTGATTATGCATTGGAGAGCATTCACAATATCAGGGAAGCTTTTCCAGAGTTATGGGATGTCGATAGAAAGACCAGAAGCATTGAGTGTTCAGGGAAGGTTGCAATTGAGACTTCAGTGAGAGCTTAATGTATTATTATTAACCCAGTGGATAAATAACTAGCATTATAGGCTCTAGCCATAACAAATCTCTTCCTTTTTGTTTCTTTTTTCTTTTCTCTTATATTTCACTATTTGTATCTCCGTATGCTAACATATATAATAAATTTTCCTGCGACATGTGATCTACTGAAATAACTCCTTCGATTTGGAATGTGTTCTACTGAAATAACTCCTCTGTTTTGAAGAAAATATGTTTCCCGACTGAAGTTTGCTTGTGATTAAGTACTGAATTACCTCCTCAAGATCACCAAGACAAGACAGAAAGATTTTTAGAAGTAGAGGCCATCATCACAATATTAAAGAGATAAGATGGAACTACTAAATGCAAATGCTAATAATAATTCCCACCATTAAACCAAAAATACAGTCTAGCAGTGGCACGGAGCTAATTAAAATGGGTTGACTGTCACTCTCACTAGTTTATATTATTCCAAGAAAAAGCGACTGCAAGACAACCACATCTGAAATAATAGAGCCAATAATCATATAAAACACCTTGTCCATGCCACCCACCGTGTGTAGATTTATTACGGGCTCAGAAATATTGTTGGGAGTCACTTTAGCATTCAATGCGTCTGGCTGTGGAAAATGCTGGCTTTGAAATTAATGCGCAAACAAGCCCTCCAAGCCATTAATTTATGATTATACGTGTTACGGTTAGAATTTTACAGGGTTATTTCATGGGGAAGATCTTTTGTGGTGTTGCTCTTGAAAAGTTTATTTAATTTTTATTTTAAAACACTAAATTAAATTATTTGAGTGCGTTTTATAGGCCATCTCTTGAAAGCTCATTAAACCCTGCCTATAATGAACTTGACCTGGGCAGATTGGGCTTAATAAAATTTGATGAGTTCCAGCCAAGCTCGGCTTGCAAGCCTGCATGGGCTTAGTGTTATTTTGCCCAGCTCGGCTACCTGACCCACCGCATTTAATCAATGTACATGTAATTGGTCTCCTTCCCCATTTACTTTCATTGTAATTTTTGTACTCTATTTAATTTAAAATTTTGAGTAATGTTGTATTTTTTAAATAATATTTTTAAATATTTTATTTTAAACGATATATCAAATAATTATTAAGTAGTGAAACGATATAATAAGTAATTTTAAAATTTATAACATTTGACCTTCCAATGATTATTTGATATATTAATATAGGAAGTGTAACATTACTCTTAAAAATTATTGAGATGTAAGCATTCATATCTTAAATAAAGAGTGAAAATCGAATCATTATAATTTTATACATCTAAACTAAGTCAACATCCATTAAACTACCAATTATTTACAATCTCAACTTTAATTACATAAAATAAAAAAATATAATATGATAAATTTAGTTCATTGGTGGATCTTATTTTGATAGCTTAAATTTAAAATTAAATTTAGTTATTTACATAAACATATTTTAATTAATGACTCTAACAAGTTTGAAGTTTAGACTCAATCTCTTTACGATCTACTACTCGTTAAATTTGCAAACCTTAAAAGATAGCCCCAACCTAGCTCATTAATGATTCAAACCACAACGAGCTTCTATAAAAGGTTAGGCCAAGCCCATCATAGGCTCGGGTGGCTCGATTTAATTGATACCTTAAATGTTGATATAATAAAATTTTTATATATTTTAAAGATGAGATATAACTTTTCTTCAAATGTAATGTTTCTTATTCCTTTCAATAAAGAGTGCTAATATCAATCGCAATCTTGTTCATGATTATTTTTAGGGCTCATTTAATTGAACTTTTCAAATAAAATTTTTGAAAGTAGAACTTTTCAAAATAAAGCTTTTAAAAGTAGTACTTTTAAAAAAAAGTCATTAATCGTTTAGTTGTCAATTAAAAAAGTTCTTTTATAGTACTAGATCGTTTGATGTTACATTATTAAAAGTGTTCATTTGTGATTAAATTACTAAAAAGAACACTTAATAAAACTTATATTCAACAATTCAATAACTTTTTTATATATAAGTTTAAATTTATTATATATTTTCTCACATTCAATTTCTTAAAACATAAGAATTAGGTAAATTTTATACATAATAATTAACGAATCAATATAAATTATTATGTTTGGTATAAAAATTGAAAATAAAATAATACTTTTTTTTATTTAAAAAAATAAAATAATTAATAAATTTTTTGATAAATTCTTGTAAAAATATGATGGTTGTAGAGATATGAAGAATTGGAGATATGATAATTTTTAAGAAAATATTAAAAATATGTTAGTCTGGTTTATTTTTATTAAGGATACACTTTAGAAATAAGAAAATATTATTAGGGTATATGTGACATTACATAAACATTAAAAAAGCTCAAAAAACTTTACTAACAAAAGTCCAAAATTTAAACTTTTGCAAGTGAAGGCAAATAACTTTTTTAATCTCCAAAAACTCTTCTTTAATTACAATCAAATATCATAAAAAAATTTAAAAAGAGTTTTTGACATTAAAAAAAACTCTTTTAACTAGTAGAGAAACTCAACCAAACAGGCATTTAAACTAATCACATCTTTCTTTTTCTTTACTTATATTTTATTAATAGCATTGTAGTAATTAAAAAATATAATAACAGAGGGACATGCTGAATTTAAAAGTAGAGACAATCGCAACTCACACTAGCATTGCTCTCTCTTCAATGTATACTCGATCCTTATCTTGTTTTATAAGGTGTAAAAGTTGTTTGAAGTGTATTTAAGAAACACATTATCTATACTCCTATCCGTGTGTTCAACTACAAATTATACTATCTATATCCATTTCACATATCAGGAAGATCTCACATAAAGTTCATAAATGCATATAGGTGTTATCAAATATTTGCATGCTCTTTTTATAAGGAGAAGTTGCGAATACAAGATCCATAAGTTGGAAGGAAATAATCACCGCAACTTACATGGGTTCACATTTTTATGATGTTAAAAATGAAGCAATGCATTCCTTTAAAGAAAAAAAAAATGAAGAGCGTTTGATAAAAATAATAGAGCAAATGCAACAGATGATTGGACTACTACAGCAAATGTTTGGCAAATGCAAGAAATCGGGGAATACGTACGCCAAGAATCAAAGAATTTCCATATCAATCAAAGGATTGTAGACTCCATATAATGATCAAGACCCCGAGCTAAAGATTATGAGGGTAACAAAACTAGAGGCACTAATAATAATGAAAGGGTCATCAACAACACTGAAGGCCATAGAGATAATGAAACCAAGAGATCAAAGGAATAACTTAAGAACAAATTCTCATTACAGCCAAAAGTCCTTTGATGACAAAGCAGAGACACAGAACCATCGGGATACGCAACATAGCAACTACCACTTGAAGAGTAATCTTCCAACTTTTAATGAACAATTAGAAATTGAAGAATTTCTTGACTAGTTGTCTAGTGTTGATGGATTCTTTAACACCATGGAAGTTACTAAATTGGTTTTAAAAAAAAGTAAAGATAATGATATGCAAGCTTAAAGGCCCTATTTCAATCCGGTGGGATGATTTTCAATCTTCTAGAATTCAACAGGGAAACGGCAAGGTTCGTTCATGGCGTCAAATGAAGCAGCTACTAAAAGATCAATTTTTACTTCTTGACTATGAGCAAATCTTATTGCATATGTATAATAGTTGTTGACAGGGACCTAAAACTATACAAGAATATGTTGTTGAATTTCAAGAGCTGACGTATCGCAATGATTTACGTGAAATGGATAACAAAATTATCGGACAATTCTATATGGCTTATGCCCTGAAATTGAAGAAAAAGTTAGGATGCAGCTAATTGACACATTATTAAGGCCATTTGGTTAGCTAGAAAAGTAGAGATGCAACTTGAGAAGGGAACATCTCGAAATATGACGTCAGGTCTTCCATTTAATCCTACACATTCCTTCAATACTAGCCCACAACAAAAGACTATTCTAGATTGAGAAAAAAATCCAATGAAGAATTTTAATGGGAAAACATCATATCACAAAGAACAAAACCAGTGTCTAGTAAAAGAACAATCAGGTAGCAGCAATACCTACACAATCCCTCGTGGTGATAAATGTTGGCATTGCAAGGAGGCAGGGCATATATCAACCCAATGTCCTAACAAGAATTTTCAATCAGTCAATTTAATAACCCATGCAACAGAACGCGAATATGATGAGAAAGAACTCTTACATGAAGGTGATGAGTTTAATAAAGAAGAAAACGATTCGACTGAATAGACCTATGAAAATAAATGAGTATCTCTGGTGGTACAACGATTAATGTACACACCAAGGAAAGAAGAAACTCAGAGATATAACATCTTCAAGACCAAATGCATAGTCAACGAAAGAGTGTGTGATCTAATAATTGATAGTGGTAGCAAAGAGAATATTATTTCCAAAATCATGGTTGATAAGTTGTTGAAGGCACAAAAACATCCTTCGCTATATCGTATTGGTTGGATAAAGGATGTTGGGAAAATTAAAGTAATAGAACAGTGTTATATTCCATTTTCTATTAAAAAAATGAAGATGAAGTACTCTGTGATGTTGATATGGACGCATGCCATATGTTAGTGACAATTTGATTTGAACATATTGAGATGGGAAAAAAGACAATACATACATATTTTGCAAGGACAACATGAAGTTCATCCTTGCACCAAGGAAGCAAGTAAGATATAGGACCAGATCAAAATCTAAAGGAATTATCCTCTTTGTACCAAAAGAAGTAACTACATCAGAAGACGGATCAGAACTAGTTCAATAATCATTATCTGAGTTTTGAGACTTGGTACCAGAAGAGTTACCAACTAGACTACCACTCATACGAGGAATATTCAGCACCATATTGACTTGATACCTGGAGCCAACCTGCCAAATTTGTCACATTATCACATGGGATTTATTATATCGTACAGTTAAATAATACACAACAAAGAGCACCAAACCATAACAATTAAACCCATATCACAAGCCGTCGGTGCCAAACCTATCGATAAACAACCAAGAGCAACTTGCAAAAACCTATATCACAAAGCGCTTAGTACCAAACCTATCAATAAACAACGAAAAGCAACTTCCAAAGCTTGAGATTAAACAACGCAATATTCAGTACTGTATCACACAATCACAAATACCGATTTTTGAAATTAAACAACTACAGTTCATATTGACGTAAAGATTAATTCTAATATATTTACAAATAAAAAAAAAACCCAATGAGTTGGTAAGTATCTAGTAAAACATTGTCTCTTGGCCACTGTTTAAATTAGCTCACGAGAAACAATTTACAAGATTTTTAAAACAATCTCTATTATGGTCTTAATCAAGAAAAATGTAATATTAAGAACGAATATTTGATGCACCTATCCATTAGTCACTTGAAAATTGAAATTCATTTCAAACATACACATCAAATCACCAAAATTTCATAAAATACCAAACAAATTAATCATTCAATTTCAGAAGACAGAGGGTTGTGCATCCAAGCAAATTAATTATTCGATTGCTAACCTGGTGAATCCCTTACATCAATGAGCTTTTAAGTGGTTGGACTTGAATAAATTAATCATTTAATACTATATAAATATTAATTATTTAATATTTATATAATAAATATTTTAAATAAATTATTAATTTTATAATCATATGGTATAATGTTTATAACATTAGAGATATTGTATGATCTAAAAGAGTTTAAATTCAGTCTAAAAGAGTTTAAACTAGGACTAAGAGTTAACAATACTGATAGTTAACAATATTGAGAATTATAAATGATAAAAGTTAGCACTATTAAGACTTAGTAAGTTATAAGAGTCGGCAAAATCTAAAGAATTAGAATTTTATCTATAATAAGACAAAGACTTGAGAGTATACTAGTAATGACATAGTTGAAAAGAGTTGCAAATAGTTGCAATAGATGCTAGAAAATGTCATTGTGTAAGTATGTCTCAAACATTATGTTACTGATCTATTTCACTAATGCGGATCTATCGGTGAATCACTATTATTTAGATCAGTGCATGTCTATATCTGGTTGCTTCAAATGATTGTTCTTAGGTGACCATGAGCTTAGAGCTTGTATAGACATGTGGGTATCCAGTCAGGACTGGATACTGAATAGACTCATGAGAACCCTAATAGATATTCTATGAAACTATTGAAGGAAAGTCTTCTCAAGTTGAGTAGTATTCGTGGTCTTTTAACCTGAACGCCACGGTGGGCTTGTGAGTGATCCACCATACTTTGATTCCACATATGTCAGAGACCTTTCATGGTATGACCACTATGTGTCGTTGGGTATGGTTCAACACTCATAGAATTTGACGTAAATACAGGATCTGTCAACTTACATAGGTAAGTTGTATATCCGATGTTTCGAGATTGTATTTCATAAAGTCTTGTAGCCACAAACAAAAATTCAAAAAAATATTTTTCTATAAAGTTAAACAATATCGCAAAAATATTTTTATATATTGTTTATCGAGATACGAATCTAGAGATAAGTTAATAGATGAGCAAATGGAGATTTGGCAGTGCTAATCTATATCCCCGCACATCTAGGGTATAAATGATGGAAGGATTATATATATGCGTAGTGATCTCAACTTGTATGGTCTAGCACACTGATTTATAACATCCGTAACGTGTGCGTAGGGCATCGATTATGGACTCATAGAATAGTTCTATTTGACAAATCGAGTGTGGACTTAGGGAGTCCCACAATATAAAATGTACATTTTGTGCACTTGAGCAACATATTGTATTAAATGGTTCAATACAATAAAATCCAACAATTTACTAAGATTAAGTTAACTAAAGTATATGGTTAAATGATAGGACCCATTTTAGGTTAACTTGGTAACCTAGTAAAGACATAAAAGTAATTTCACTTAATAATTATTTAATTATTAAATAATTAAAATAAATATTTATTTATTTAATAGTTAAATAAATAATTTAACTTAACTATGGTTAAAAATTAACCATATGGTTAAGTTAAAATTAACCTTACTTAATGATTAAGTAAAGATTAATTTAACCATGGTTAAGTTAATTAACTAAGGTTAGATTATTTAAATATTTATTAAACTTAAGGGTTAAATTAAACTAACCTAACTAAGATTAAATGTTAACTATAGTTAGGTTAAGTTAAATATAAATTCAAATTAAGTGAAATTAAAATCAAATACATATTAAATTAAGTATTAATTAAATGTATTTGATTTATATTAGTAAAATGAATCAAATTTAATTAGTTAAGTGTTTTAGATGGCCGGCCAATTTGAGAGAGAAATTGAGAATGAAAATTTGTGATGTTTTTAAGAGTTGAAAACATGTTCTATTTATCATCTTCTCTAATTAAAGTTAGCCATTAAAACATCAATTAAATTTGTTTTGTTCAAGAGTTGAAAAAATAAATGACAAATTTAACTAAGTTAAAAAGTTCAACTTTGAATTAAATTTAAGAGTTAAACTGATTACTGGATTAACATACTGCTATTCTAGACAATTAAACCCATCATTTGTTGATTGCTAGAATTGACAAAGTTTACATTTCAGGTGGACTTCAAGCAATTTAATCTAAAGGCTTCAAGGTTTAAATTCTCAATCTCGTTATTAATTTGATTAATATGTAATAAATATGTTTATTGTAAATTTTTATAATTTCGTTGTGCACATATATGTATGAGATATGTATATTTTTTTATGAGGAACACATCCTACATGCATGCACCCTTAATAAATCAACACTCAATAAATATTGAAGTAATACCTTATATTTCACATGAAGAGATATCAATTATTCTTGATTTAAGCATTGAACAAATAGCTTTGTGGAGGTTGTGCGAGAAGCTTAAGTTCAAGATAATTTGCCTATGATTGAGATGGTTTTACCTATTCACATTGAAGATAAAAATTCTTACAAAACACTTGATCGAGAAGACAAAGATTGAAAAATGCTTAGATAAGAAACAAAACTATTTGGAGATCAAATTGATAAAAAATGTGGAAAAATTAAAAGAAAGTTGAAGATGTTTTATTTATGCAAGAGTAAGCTTGGAATAAGACTTACTAAGGTAAGAAGATAATGGGATATTTTCGAGTTTCAATAAAGATTACCTACAATAACTACATGTTTGAGATACAAAATAACAATGTGGTAATATATTACAAGTTTCATTCTCTTAATAGTTTTTATTTATAGCAAAACTCGAGGATAATTTTATTTCGATGGAGAGGAGAACTAATGTAGGACAAAAATTAGGAATAAATTACTTTACAATTTATTATTTGAGTTTGAATTTGATATTTTTATTTTAGTAGGATTATTAATTCTAGTTGTGTCATATTTTTAGCATATTAGGATTTGTTATTCTTTACTAATTAGAACTGAGTAACGCTAAGCATACAAATTCTTTATATAAACTTTCTTAAATAAATTAATTAATATGCAAACATTGATTAGATAAAATATAGAAGTGAATGAAATAAATTGAAATAAATCTTATGAACCAATACTTATATGTCACATTAGTTTTGGAATAGCTTGTGTTGAGAGTTTATGCATGTAGTGTTATTCAATTAGAATTATGATTTATTATTCTTTACTTATTAGAATTTATCATTCATTAGAATTACTATTAAATTAATAGTTATAAATAAGTTTGTCATTCTTATTTTTTAAATCTAGTTATTAATAATATTTCAATTAGTTTCTTAATTAAAGTTATCTTACTTCTTTGTGAGTGTTTTATCTCGTAGCTTCAAAATGCATGCTAAAATAATATCTAGTGTCATTTATTCATTGCATCAAACATGAAGAGGTGAGAAATAAAGAAATAAAGAAATAAATGATGGATTCTATTTTTTTAACAGCAAAAATTATCTTTTAACAATTAAGTAGACTAAATTGTAGAAAGTACTATCATGCCTTATATTTAAAATAGAGGATTGGTGACTCAAAGCTAAGACCTTTAATTAGAAGTCAAATGTCTTAATTATTAAGGTATAAATACTTTGTTGACATTAAGTTATTTATTATTTATATATTAAATACAACAACATGAATAAAAATAAATTAAATACAAAACAAAAATAAATTCAATAAATTAAATTTAAAAAATTGAAAAAATAAATTAGGCGACCACTGGTCATCAGTGATTGTCACTGTTGTTAACCGATGGTTGGTCACTGGTGATCATGACCAATAGCGGATGGGCTTAAAATTTACATCATCAGACTTCAAAATTTAAAATCTATATAATGGTACAATTATATTCATCAATTAAGCATCGAAGGAGGGTTAAAACTAAAAACAAAATGGTGGCCACCATATCTTCACCGCCAAGAAGTATATTGCCATAACTATCGCGATTGATGACCAACAATTTAATGGATGGGGTTATTTTCTTGTGATGTTTTCTTATAAATATGCATATTTATTTATTTTGAGAAAATTACTATTGGTTTGACTTAGAATAAATATAGGATTTATTCATTAAGTAGTGTTACTAAGTATAGGCTAAGTTTTAAAAAATATAATAAATTATAATATGTGGAAGATGATACTCATTTTTAGAAGACCTATCACCATAGTTCATTTATTTTTTTTCTAAGTATGAGAGTTGATAGAATTTTGATGTTATATCGAGCATATGGACCAATTGGAAAAATGTAATATTTTACATTAGTTATGATCCATATGCTAGTAACTTCCATCAAATTTTGAAAACCATAATGTTGGTAACTCCCATCAGTTAAGAAGCTGCCTATAACCCCCATATTAACTACTTGATAAAAGGGGTTAATATATGTTTATTTTGTTTTTGGTCCCTAAGGTCCCAAAGATTACATCTTGGTTTTTCTGAGAACATACACAATCGTTGAGAGTTTATGAAGGGTTTAAAAGAATCAAAAACACAAAAATTTGATGCCCAAAAATCGACATCAATGGTTGAAGGTTAAAAAAATCTTCCATGATCTTTATTTCCGCATTTGATCTTTATGCTTGATTATTTAACGCATAAAAGATCATATGTAAGTTTTTATAATTGGTATCAAATCATGTTTATCTCTGCCTTAATGTGTTTGGATAATAGGTTCATAATAACCGCAAATTTTGATTTGATCACAATATAAATCTTTGGGTGTTTTGATGATAAATAATGTTAGAAATCATTATAAAATTATTTTCTGAGTATGTTTGCAATTTGAAATATCAAAATTGATGTTTAAAAAACTTAGAAATGGAAACAATTGATTTTTGAAACTAGTATGAAACGGGTCTAACTAGATCAAGCCGACTAGAGGTTGAAGAAAACATCAACCAAGATGTTATTTCGGTTGTGATGTAAAGAAACGTTGTTTCTATTGCAAAAACTAAAGGCACTCACTTGGAATCAAACCCATGACCTCATTGTAAAGCCCATAGTTTACTAGTTGTTGTATGGCATTTAGAATATTTAATTAATACTGCTTTACTTTTGAATTAAAAATAAATGAATGCTGACTGTGGGGTTCGAACCTAGGATTACTTGCTTAACACGTTAGCATTCAAACATTGAGCTAACATGGTCTTTAATTAATTTCAAGCATCTAGTATTTATTAAATGTTATAAATTGTATTTAATAAAGAAAAGAACATTGACTTTGGGAATCGAACCCAAGATCTCGAGCCTTTTAAAGGCCTTACTTACAACTGAGTTAAGACTATGCTTGTTGTTATTATGCGCATTCAAAATATGTTATATGATACTGCCTTAACTTTGTATTAAAATTTTATTCATACATATTTTTTATAATTATTGCTTATTTATATGTTGTTGATTATAAATAGTATGAATAATTTTATTTTTATGAATTTAATGACTAGTGATGCATATTATTTTAATTAATTAAATATTAACCACAACATCTTTAGTTACACAAAATTATATATTAAGTATTTTTAGGATCACATATAATATAAAGACATTAATTGTGGTTAATGATATTTAACATAATAATTTTTATCCCACATGAATTTTTGTTATATTTGTATAATTAATTAGGATAAAATATTAAATTATTTTTCTAATTTATCCACAGGAATTAGGAATCAGTACATAATTTGATAGTGTTATCATAAATTTTTGTATAAATTTACTTGTATTAAAAATTTAGAACACATGTAATTTTTATATCATTTGATTCATATTTATACAACATGATTTATACTCGTAAAATATGATATATCTTTATTGTGTCAATTTTGTAACATAAATATGTATGTTTGTGTTTATGCAGTTATACAATTTGCGAATTTTTCTAATTTTAAATATGATATTCCCGAATTGAAAGGTGATGATTATAAGGATTGGAAGGAAAGAATCCTTATTTATTAAGGAAGAATAGGTATTGATTATGTTATATGGAAGGATAAACCACCTGTTGCTATGAAACTAGCACTTCAGCTGATATTGCTCTTGATGAATGATGAAAGTGATTTAATCGCTTAGTATAATGTCATAAAGACTAAGATCTCTACTGGTTTATATGGTTCAATCGATTAGTATAATAATGTTCGAGCATTACTAAAGGCTATTGATGAGCAGTTTGAAGCTTCATATAAATCACTTGCCAGCACCTTCATTATAAAGTTTTAATCTTTGAGTCTTACTAGTGATAAAGGTATATTTAAGCCCATCACACAAATAAAGGACATAGTGACCCATTTAAAAACTCTTAAGACTGATATGTTTAAAACCTTTCTTATATACCCCATACTTAACACTCTTCCATATCATTATGGACCTTTCAAAATCTCTTACAACACATAAAGATAAATGTCCACTTAATGAACTTATGGTCATGTGTGTTCAAGAGGAAGGTAAGTTGGTGATGAAGTTGAGTGAAAGTACTTTTATGACAACATAAAAAGAGAATAGAGACAAAGTTAAACAAAAAGGAAAAGGTAAAATGCCTATTTAAGACATTAAAAAGAAATTTAAGTTTTTTTTCTATAAAAAGAAGAGGCACATGAAAAAAGATTGCCCAAAATTTTAAAAATGACTTGAGAAGAAAAGTAATCCAATCTTATTTGTTTGTTATGAATTCACTTTGTAGATTAATTCTGGTTCTACAATCTATATTTTGAATTCCTTACTAGGTTTGCAAAACCTAAAGAAGTTAACGAGAAGTGCGTAATGCATGTTGTTTGACTTTAAATATTATTTTGTACTTAGATAAGACTTTTCACATTCCAAATTTCTATAGAAATTTGATTTCAGTTTCAAGACTTGTATCTATATTCTTTTAATTTTTTAGATAATTTGTTTAATTTATATTACAAATCTGATCTGGTTGGGAATGATATATTGTTTAATGGTCTATTCAGCATCAATTTACAAAACAATACTTCTTATAATGCCATGCATGTTCATACTGGCATTAAATGATATATTATAAAAGATTTTCTATGTTGTGGCATCAGAGATTGGGATATATCTCCATAAAAAGAATTAAAAAATTAGTAAATGAATGAGTACTTAGTACTTTGGATTTGACTGATTTTGACATTTGTGTGGATTGCATAAAGGGAAAATAAACCAACAAGTTGAAGAAATGTGCCAAAAAGAGTTCAAATATATTAGAGACCATATATATTTGGATATGTATAGTGCATACATGAACTCGTATGGTTAGAAATATTTCATCTCTTTCATAGATAAGTACTCACATTACATGTATCTCCACTTTCTTTATAATAAGAACGAAGTATTAGATGCTTTTAGGGTATTTAACATTAAAGTAGAGAAACAATGTGGGAAACAAATTAAGATTGTGAGAATAGATAGAGGTGGGGAATACTATAGTAAATACATTGAGGATGAACAAACATCTAGTCTATTTGCAAAGTTTCTTCAAGAGTATGAGATAGTTGCCCAATACACCATGCTTGGTTCCCCAAATCAATATAGTGTAGCAGAAAGAAGAAACCAAATATTATTAGACATAGTACGGAGTATGTTTAATAGCTTCAGGCTTTCTAAATCCTTATGGACTGAAGCTCTTAAATCAAAAGTGTATATATTGAATTAAGATCTAATCAAATCTATTTCAAACACGCCATTTGTGTCACGCCCCAGACCCAAAAGATCTGACACACGACATCACTTACATTCATTCAATAATACTTAAACATTCATTTTAATTTCTTTCAGAATTTTAGCAATTGAATTATGACTGGGACAATTAGTAAACCGGAGATACGTAGAGTTTTCTCAGAGATTAACACTCTACTACGTCACCAGTAGCAACTTTGTTATCGGAAGCCCAGAATATATTCATTGTAAATTCTTACTTAAAATTAATCCATTACTATACTTGGTGAAACTTAAACTAAGTCCAACCACACACAATAAAATAATACATAGGTATTTATTCACTAGGGACAAATCAAATATCTTATCCCACGTGTCCCCAAATGAAACACTTAGCAACCTAACAACTTAGGGAACCCAAGGAACAGCAGAAGCCTTGCCAAATCCGCTAAGCACACACGTACCTTATTTACCTGAAATCACCATAAACTATAATGAGTATAAAACTCAGTAAGCATACTAGTTTTTCATATATCAAATACAAATACATATATGTATATGTATGATATGCTGTGATCAATCAAAATCATAATCTTATCAAATCACATGTCATGTAAGCGCTTACACATTCTTTCAAAATACATAATAGGAATACCATCACTCAACTACTACTTAGTAGGACTTACATATCACATATCACATAATGAGCCAAATGTCACTCGTAGGTGACATACCGTATGAGAGGAATAGTACAAGTGAGGTCTTTAAATCACACATATATAACGCTTATGCCCGAAGGTAAAAGCCAAACCCTCACCCTGATCATCGGTGAGTCCTCTCACATGTACCAATACGCCACCACACGAATGTGATGACTCACACTTCCTTTAGGTACCAATAGGATCCTCCCTACATACGGAACACATAACATATACCAATCCCGAATGAAAGGCCACACATAAAGGCTCCACAAATCACATAAAATGCCTACTAAGTTAACAGTGAGTTCAAGTACCCTCAAATCACAAAATATTTCTCATGGACATATTACACTTCAAAAGCTTTCTTTGTTAAACGCATCTTATTTTGGAAAGCTCACTTTCAAAAAAACACATGTATGTCCATGCTCAATGTCAATGCTCACATTCATAAACATATATTCACATTTCATATCAAAATATACTTTGACATATCATAAACATATTCTTAACCCCATTTACAAAATCATACAAAACAATTATTATGTTTATTGTGATTTCAGTAGTAAGTCTAGTATACTTACCTCTTAACACTTTCAACTACAAGGCTTAAATCTCCTGAACCTATCAATGGAGATTAATCCTTTCATAAGCCTCACAATTCACACAAAATACTTTAAATAGCTTACAAAATTATACACAATGCATTTATCACATCAAATTGGTCTAAATACTTGGTTTCTCAAAACCTGTCATTTTGACCACTTACACTTAACAAAATTTTCTAATACATCAAATGATGTCCAATTACTCCGAAATCAGAATATATCATTCTTGACTCATATATACTTCTTATATATGAATATTATATCAAAATTCCTACACAATCCATTCCATACACACCATCGAATCCAAACTACAAACCTGACAGGATCAAGATACTTACTGAACAGTATTCAATCTCCCAATTTTATAAAATCATATACTAACTCAAAAATTATAAAAATACCACATAATTACTCTTAACACATATTTCAGTCCATGATAAATATTTATATTCCAAATCACTGCCAAAAATATTTTAAAACTATTTTATTCCATAGCTTTAAAAATCTGTTAATCAAATACTGTAATGAGCGGATACACTTTAGAAAATCATAACATTTCAACCACATTGATCTAAATTCTTAATTCCGAGTATATCATATTAGATATATAAAATTATCATATTCCATAAATTCGTAATTTTTGAAGATCATTCAGTAGGACAAACATTGTTCGTCACTGTATCATACTGTTTACATAGGAAATTTCCAGAATTTCAGGGTCATTTTGGTAAATTCACTATAAATTCAATTTCAAGAATTTTCAATCGATTCAAAATATCAAATGATCCTTAACATGTCTAATTTCATATACTTAAAATTCAAAACCATAATCGAATCACAACAATTTATAAAATTCCTAGATCAAGAGGTTATCCAGCAGAAATTCCATAATTCATCATGATTTATCAAACTATCTTATAGATCATCATCAATTCTCACAACATCAAACGAAATACACATCAAATCCTTAATTATACATATTTCCAGAAATCAAAACTTAAAGAAATTAACTTAATTAACACCAATAAATTGATAATTAGTTGTGATATACCTCTAAAGATCCAAAATTCCAATTTCTTCTTCTTTTTCTTCTTCTTCTTCTCTTTCTCTCTCCTTTATTTCTCTCTTCTCTCTCTAAAAATGGGTAGCTCGACCAAAATGAGAGAATTAGGGTTTTTTAAAGTGTATTTTTATACTAAGTGGTTAATTTTTGGTATTTACGAATTTGCCCCCAAAACTTTCAAAGTATAACAATTTAGTCCCTAAAATAAATCTAAAGTCATACAAATAAATCCAATACTAATAGTATCACCTTAACCTATACAAACACTACTAATAACAATATATAAATCAAGTATCACCAACATACAAATAAAATACGTATATTTATACATATATAAATAATTATTCTTACTAGTCGTGGATACTGGTTACTACAATTTGAATTATGAAAAAGTTAGAAATCGAGTTTGCGACATATACGCATTTGGGAATACCCATCTAAAGTAAGAGTTTACAACTTAGAAAAAAAGAAGCTAAACCCAAGGATCATTAGTAGGTATTTTATTATATATGTTAAATGGTTTAAAGGTTATAGATTTTATTGTTAATCTCATAGCACTAGGATTATGGAATCAAGAAATGCAAAATTTCTTGATACTGACTTGATTAGTGGGAGTGGTCGATCTAAAAATGTAGTTTTTGAGAAAGATTATATAGATTATCAGCCTTCCACCTGAAGTATAGATTGATTGTTATTCACAACACCCCTTAAGTTCAAATAAGTGTTAAATGACTAATCATTATGATTTCACAAGCTACTAATGATAATCTAGTAGATCAAGCTATTCAGGAATTACTAGAGATGATTGAGCAACTAGTTGAACAACAAGCCCCTTAAGAGGATGTTGACACAATATTAAGAAGATTTATTAAAGCAAATAAGTCATCAATTACTAGTGATTATGTTGTGTGTATGCTAGAATTTGACTATAACATTAGAGCCGAAAATAATATTGAAATATTTTCACAAGTCATGAGTTGCAATGAATCAAAATTGTGGTGTGATACCATGAAAGATGAGATGAATTCCATGAAATCTAATGGAGTTTGGGATCTTGTTTAGTTGCCTAATTGTAGAAAGTTATAAGATGCAAATGGATCTTTAAGACAAAAAAAGGCTCATTAGGAAACATTAAGAGGTAAAAGGCAAGACTCATTGCTAAAGGATTCACTTAAAAAGAAGAAATCGATCACATAGAGCCTTTTTTTCCTGTATCTAAGAAAGATTCCCTTTGTATAATTTTGAAATTAATTGCTTATTTTGATTTGGAACTATAACAAATGGATGTGAAAATAGCTTTTCTCAATGGAGATCTAAAGGAAAAATTTTACACGAAACAACCAAAAGAATTCTCTTCTATGATGGTGAGCATTTGGTATATAAGCTTAAGCAATTCATATGCAAATTAAAACAAACCTCTCGTCAATGATATTTATAATTTCATAATGTCATCTCTTTATTTGAATTTGTAAAGAACATCATAAATCAATGTATATATCAGGTTAGTAAGAGTAAGATATCTTTTCTTATTTTATATGTAGATGATATTTTGATTTTAACTAATGATAAAGGTTTGCTGCAAGAGGTTAAACAATTTCTCTCTGAAAATTTTGATTTGAAGGATATAGGTAACACATCTTATGTCATTAACATTAAGATCTATATGGAAAAATTTCAAGGTAACCTAGGTATGTCTAAAAAAAACCTATATCACTAAACTTTTAAAGAGATTTTGTATGAAACATTGTTTACCAAGTATAGCTTCCATTGTGAATGGTGACGGATTCAATTTGAATTAGTGCCTAAAAAATGATCTTGAAGAGAACAAATGACCAATATTCTATATGCTTTTGTTGTTGGAAGTTTGATGTATGCTCAGGTCTACATAAGACCTGACATTGCATTTTCTATAGGAATGTTGAAAATATATATAAATAGATTGATAATCTAGAAGAAATTGGCTACTCAGATTTAAACTTTACTAGTTGTGTTTATTCACATAAATTAAAATCCAGATGTACTTTTTTTATGTTAGTTGGTGGAGTTGTATCTTGGAAGAGTGCAAACCAGACTTTGACTAGTACTTCCTTTATGGAGGCTGAGTTTGTTTCGTGTTTTAAGGATACTTCTCATATTGTATGGTTAAAGAGTTTTATTTATGAACTTAGAATTATGGATTCAATTTTTAGGACATTGAAGATATACTGCGATAATTTAGCTATTGTTTTTATAGCTAAAAACAACAAGAGAGAAGTCAAACCAAAGTTTACATGCTCGTGTATAGACGAACTAATAATCTAGAAGTAATTAGTTACTTAAATTCAAACTTCGCTGGCTGTGTTGATTCATGTAAATCAATATTTAAATATATTTTTTATGTACGCTGGTGGAGCTTTATCTTAGAGGAGTACAAAGCAAACTTTGATTACTACTTTCTCTATAAAGGTTAAGTTTGTTTCGTGTTTTAAGGATACTTCTTATGGTGTATAGTTAAAGAGTTTCATTTCTAGGCTTAAAATTGTGGATTCAATTTCTAGACCATTGAAAGATATACAACGCTAATTTAGCTGTTGTCTTTATGGCTAAAAACAATAAGAGTGAAAATCAAAGTATACATATTGACATCAAGTATTTAGCTATAAGAGAATGTGTTAAAGAAAAGAAAGTGGTCATTGAACATGTTAGTATTGAATTGATGATTACTGATCCTTTGACAAAAGGCAACTACCGTTGAGATTCAAGGATCATGTATTTAGAATGAGACTTGGTTTCATTATGTGATTTTCGTTGTATTGACAATATTATATATAATTGAAACTCTTATTTGCTTGTGATGTGTTCTCATATTTTGTGCACATTTATTTATTTTGAGTAACATCATTGTTGATTGGACCAAGAATAAATATAAGGTTTATTCATTAAGTAATATTACCAAGTATGGGCTAAGTTATAAAAATATAATAAATTATAATATATTGGAGATAATACTTATTTTTAGAGGACCTATCACTATGATTCTTTTTTTTTTTTTCCCTAAGTATGAGAATTGATAAACTTTTAATTTTATATTGAGCATATGGACCAAGTAAAAAAATGTAATATTGGTCCATATGTTAGTAACTTCCATCAGTAGTTGAAAACCATTATGTTGGTAACTCCCATCAGTTAAGAAACTGCTCATAACCTTTATATTAACTACTTAATGGAAGGAGTTAATATAGGTTTATTTTATTTTTGATCCCTAACCCATCATAGATTAAATCATAGTTGTTTTTTTGTGAAAATATACATAATTATTGAGAATTTGTGAAGGGTTTGGAAGAACCAAAATATGCAAAAATTTGTTGCCCAAAAAATCGACATTAATGGCTAGAGGTTAAAATTTTTTTTCATAAACTTTATTTCCACATTTGATCTTTATGGTTTATTATTTAATGGATAAAAGATCATATTTAAGTTCTTACAGTCCAAACCTAAGACCACCTAAGTAACAACTTGAACCACCTTCAACGGCCTCGACATAAATATAAAATTCTCCAACATGCTTTATAACATGTGCATCACTAGCACCCCTATTAGCACCATGAGTAGAGTTAACAGCCCTACCACCTGAACATGAACCATGACCCAAACAAGAACCTGATCAATCTTTAACAGCAATAACATCACTATAATAATCTATTGCAAACCTTAAAATATTTACAGCATGATTACTTTTATTAACACTATGAACTAGGTAAATAACCCTACCACCCGAGCCTGAACCTTTGTTAACAACCCTTTGTCTAACTAGCTCTTGCATTTGCTCAAACTCATACAAAAGGAAACCAAACTTAGATAGAATAACCCCAACTGAATCATGCAAACCCTCGTGTAGTTGCCTATTCCTCATATTCCAACAGCACCACATCAAAACCGAGAATATCTCTAATTCTTCTAGTGGAAATAGCCCAAAAATATATAGCAAAAAAGTCCTCAAATTAGTTCCTTCAAACCTTGATACAGCCCCTTCAAAAACACTAGAGCTCTAAACTTCACCACAGAACAAGCAATCAAAGCATGAAATGCCATTTCTACCCCTTCATCACATCTGAAGCAGAACCTAAAATTATTGATATAGGGAAGAAAAAGATTGAACCCTATCGGAAGAATATTATTGAACCCCTGTAACATGAACACCTTAATTTCCTAAGTTATCTCCAAAAACCAAAGTTGCTTCCACTAATGTCTTCATGGTGATACCCAACCCCCCAGAGACTGGCTATTTTCTAACCTAATCATATACGCGATTCTATAGCCTAATTTAACACTATACTCCCCTAAAGAAGAATAATGCCACAACAACTTATCAATTGCATGACGACATCCAACTTGTATTGAGACAACTAACTCAGCATCCACAAGCCATAACAATTCATTCACCAAGTTAAAGCTCCAAAACCTCTCCTCAATTAATAAATCAGAGACTTGAAAAATATCTCGGTCGAAGCTAGGCATAATAGGAATAAAAGATGCTGCGAATTCCTTTAAGAAAATGTCATGATCCTGATGTGTGAAAGCTCTCTATCTCTGAGTGTTCTTAAACTCAATGTGAGCACATTTATTACTATAAAAGGAAATTTTATTAGGGTTGGTTGGAGTTCTTCGAGATTCTTCAGGTGTGATTCTCATGGCGTTCGCTAAATCTTTCACAGCTTCATATTCAATTTTTTTGGCAGTGTTCTGGTATGATGCATGCTCTTCAACTGGTTTGTGATTTATTAGGGAATGGTTTGCAAGGAAATTTTGGTTTGATGGCACTGTGGATGAATGAGAGGTTGAAATAGATTATAAGTAGTTGGTGGATTTCCTTCAGTCGCAAAATTTTTCTATTTTCGAGAGCAATCTACTAGTTTCGATTCATCAACTTTTAGCCAAGTTAGAGAATGTTGTTTATGATTTTGTTATACGATAAAGTAATAATGTAGCTCATTTCCTTGCTAAATGGGCAGGGATTGGCATTTATGTCTAAGGTTTGGGTTTTGCCCATTAACTTTTGCGATTATAGTAATTATGATTTTCTTTCAATAATAAAATAATTTGGCATTCTCTTAAAAAAAAAATACTCCACATCGTGTTTGTAAAAATGTCATTGGTTTAGAAGCCACAATTTAATTTAGGGGCTATCAAATATTGGATTTTTTATGAGCATTTTTTGTATTAGGAATTTTTTTAAAAAAATGACCCAAACTTTAAGTTTATTATCTTTTTTACCCATAAACTGATTCTTTATTTTTTATTAGCCAAAATTAGGGTAAATGGAAAAATTACCAGTGTTTATAAAATATAACTGAAACATTGAAAATAAATGCCTCAAATCAACAGTCTAAAATCACTCTCAAAATACACAGTCTAACATATCCAAATTCGAAATAAATAGATTCTAATCTTCTAATAAAAAAAGTATGATTAATTTCTATCATTATAGAATATAAATTGTTTTATATATTACAAATTCAAACTTTACCGATTTTGAGTTATGAATGTAATTTTTAGTTTTGAAGATTTTATATTTAGTTTGTAAATATATGAGCACAAAAATGTAGATTTAGTGTAAATATAATTTATTTGAGATGATCTAGAAAAGTTTTAGATAGATTTGGAAAGGTTGTGTAAAGAATAGAAAAAAAATCAATGCAACTGTGGCTCTCATTTTGGGCTCGTTTGGTTGAGCTTTTAGAAGTAGAGCTTTTAAGAAAGAGTTTTTGAGAACATGCCATTGGTCGTTTGGTTGTTGATTAAAAAAATTCTTTTGAAGTATTAGATCGTTTAGTTATATATTGTTAAAAATGCTTATCTGTTATTAAATTAAAGCTTTTAGAAATAGAGTTTTTTAAAAAAAATCATTGATCATTTGGTTGTTAATTAAAAAAATTATTTTAAAGTATTAGATCATTTAATTATATATTATTAAAAATGCTTATCTGTTATTAAATTACCAAAAATGACACTTAATAAAACTTATATTCAAATTCTAAACAATTTGATATTTTTATATATAAATTTAAATTCGTCATGTATTTTCTCAAATTTATTAAAAAATAATATTTAAGTAAAATCAATACATAATAATCAACGAATCAATATAAATTATTATATTTTGTACAAAAACTAAAAAAAATATAATATTTCTTTTTATTTAAAAAATAAAATATCAACAATAGATTTTGGTAGTTCTTGTAAAAATATATTAGTTGTAGAGATATGGAGAATTATATGTATAATGACTTTAAAAAATATTAAAATATGTTAATTAAATATGATTTATTTTTATTAAGGGTACAATATAGAAATAAGAAAATATTATTAAGATATATGTAACATTACACAAATATTAAAAAAATTCAAAAAGCTTTATTTCTAAAATCTCAAAATTTGAACTTTTGGAAGTAAAAGCAAAATAGCTTTTTTAATCTTAAAAAACTCTTCTCTAATTATAATCAAATGTCATCAAAAAATTTAAAAGAGCTTTTGGTATTAAAAAAATTATTTTGGCCAATAAAAAAGTCCAACCAAACGGGCACTTCATGCGAGAAGGGTGCGCATTATGCATTCAATACTTGCGCATCCAACGTGCACGAAAAGGCTTGCACTCACCATTCCTTGCGAATTTTGAATGCTTTGCGTGCCTTTTTTAATATTAATATTTTATTTATTTGAACACTTTTTAATCATTTTTTTTTTGTTAAGGTTTCATGGAGCATGAGTTATTTATTATACATTTTAGAGGAAGATGAGAGAGTTCTAATAATGATGATAAGAGATATATTAAACATAAAAATATGAATATTTCAATTCCAAATGATGTGAAATATGAAGAACTTTGAATATTGTGTGTCATGCAATTAGAATTTATGATATATAGTATAAAGTTTTCTAAAAATTTTTGTTGATGTAATGGAGTTCAAGTTAAAACCAAATAAAATTGGAAATAATAATGATGTGTAATTTTATATGGGGATCAATAAAAAGATTTTTATATTTTTATGTGTAATTAATTATAGATTTTAAAACTCATATGTAAAATGATACACAAACGGTGGTTGAGAACCAACAATCATACTATAATCACTTTGTATCAGTGAGTGGTAGAAACCAAGTGATAGCACACTCTCTTATTAGATTTATATATTTTTAATTAAAAGATATATATGGCTTGAAGGAAAATAATTACTCAACATTTTATCTCCTTTAAAATTCGATGCACAAGTTGTTATAACACCTTAGTAGATTTGAAGTACATCCCTACTTCTAACATGAAAATTTTAAATTCGAATTCGTCTCCTTCAATTTTAAAAAATACAATCGATATTAAAATATCAACTCTTGCTTTTTATAAATTGCGAGACATTTTACAGAAGAACGAAATATTTTACAGTGATCCACATCAAGAACAGAAGTCACTTATGACATACAATTACTGCTTTGCATGATTTTGATTACTAAGAACTACGAAAATTAATTTAAAACACCAACAAATCAAACTCTTTTATCAGTATTGAGAAGATCCCAAAGTTCCACGTCAAGAAACAAGTTATCTGTCGCAGAATTCTGCCCTACTTCAAGAAAACTGTCCTCCAACTTTGTCCCTGACCCTGATGGAGACTTTTCAGCCAAAAGATCTTCAATAGTTCCCCCTTCTGGCCAAACCATTGAGCTAAAAATTTCTTGATCAAAATCTTTTTCAGCTAACAAGCTTTCCCACCACTTAGTTTGAGTATTTTCCTGCGGATGTTGATCAAACGGAGTAGACAGTTTGCAAATATTGTGAGTTGCCGGCTGTTCGTTATTTAATATTGTAGTTTTGGCCCTTAACCACAGCGAGTTTTTTGAGAAGGTCCGAGGTCGAGGTCTTATAATGTTGATTTTTTCTGTTCTCTCGGGAGCTTTTGCTTTCATATTTTTGTGGCAAGAACTATCAAGTTTTTTGCGCAGATGTGTGTTCCAGTAGTTCTTCACATCATTCGCTGTTCTTCCTGGAAGCCTGCCCGCAATCAGGGACCATCTACATGAATTCAACCAAAAGATAACATGTTAAGCGTTAATCAGGGATCTTGGTTTCTGGATAAGTAGTGTGCAACCCATATCGAATCTAGATCAGATTCAGGTAACTTAATGGTGATAGTGAATTGTTGAACAAGTCGACAGAATTTTACTTGTTATTACGCGCGAACATAGTGGGTCTAGGAGTACTATTCTTACTTTAAAAGGTCAACTTGTAGGTGTAACGTCAACCAAAAAAGGAATTTTTATTTTATTTTTTTGCTACTTTCATACCTTCCTCCATGGAACCTTTAGAACTCAGAAGAAAATAAGGTTTATAGTATCACTAAAGCAGTACTAGTAGTACTCTTTTTACTCCTTCCTTTTCGTGATTTTAATAACTACGTACAGATTCTACATAAATATTATGCTTGCCTGTTGCCCAGCAGCTTATGTAGCCTCAAAATTAGGTCAACTTCATCCTCTGTAAATTCACCTCTCTTGATATTTGGCTTGAGATAATTCAGCCACCTCAGTCTACAACTTTTCCGGCATCTATTTAATCCTGAAAGCGTGCAAAAAAGGACCTATTATATAATTCAAACATTCAAGCAGCAAAGTATTTAATATCTGCAACTTAAAATATGAAAGTAAATTACCTGCTCTTTCAGGAACTTGATGCCACTTTGCTTCACCATATTTCTCAACGCATTTCCTGAGAAGATTATCTTCTTCTTTTGACCATGCACCTTTACGAACTCCTAAGCTGCCCTCCATGTAGACCCTATGTATAGTTATTTCTATAAGCACGTGAAAGTGCTCAACTCTTTACAAGATTTCGAACCTCCAAACGAGCTTATAAATGCACGCTTCCAAATTGAAACAGCTTCCATCGCGCCTCCTAAAGAGAGTGACGTGCATTTCTCGCATCCACAATAAACACACTTCTACTATTCTTTGTTCAAAAGACCGCAGCAGTTCACTCATTGTAAGCAACCACCAGTCAAGCAAATCCAAACCGTTAGATAGTTGGCTCTCTGTACATAGAAGCCGTTTCTCTTTAGAATTTCTCGCGTCAAAATCCAAACTTAGGGCATTGGGTATTTATATTGACTAAAAGTTTTTTATTGCTAAAATCTCTTTTTAAAATTTGTTGTTATAATTGAAAAAGGTCTTATAGAAATTAAAAAAGAAGAGCACAATTTTTTTAGCTTTATTTTTTTTATATTTATATAAGTTACATACATCTTAATAATTTTACCTTATTTTATGGTGTAATTTTAATAAAAATAAATAATATTTTTTTAATATTTTCTTAAAAATCATTATATACTTATATTTTACAACCATTATATCTTTATAAGACTCTACAAAAATCTTGTTTGTCAATACCAAGTACTATTTTATTTTTCAAATTTTGTACCAAATACAATAATTTATTCGATTAGTTGATTGCTATGTATTAATTTAATTTAAATTCTTGTATTTTAAGAGATTAGATTTGATGAAATACATGATAAATTCAATTTTGTATTAATTTGTCTAAAACTTAAATAAATAAATTTATCCAATAATAGACAAGAATTTTTAGTAATATGTTAACCAAAAGATCTAATATTTCAAAAGAATTTTTTTAATTGATAACTAAATGATTAATAATTTTTTCTTACAAATTATAAAAATTATTTAGAAGAATTAAAACTTTATTTTTAAAAACTCTATTTCTAAAATTTCTACTTTTAAAAATTCTGTTTAAAAAACTTAACCAAACAAGCCTTAAACAAAGTTTGAAGATACTCTCACAAGAACTAAGATTAGCTAATAATTGTTTGGTTTATAAAGCATATCGTGTTACGACCACGTCTTGTTGTGTAGTGGCCAAAAGTTATTGCAACTAAAGTTTTGAATAAACACTTTCAACTTTTGTTTTAAAATTAATCTAATTTTATATTATTTATTAACATTAACTTAAGGATGGGATAGTTTACTCCCTCGAGTTTGACTAAATAAATATTTTTGTCCAAATTAGATACGAAATATCCAACTTTATCTTGGTTTGTTATTTTTTTATTAATTTAAAAAAAATAGAAGCATTTTAGTCTAATTATACATACATTTAAATTGTATTAACACATGTAATAATGTAAAATTAAATAATTATATATAAATTAATATTAATAAAAATAGAAAACCTAAAATCAAAACTAGTTGCCAAAACAGCATTGATGTTGTAGCTGGCATAGCAGTCCAGAGACTATTTTAGGTGAAGTGAAGACACTTTCAGACTTAAAATCTCTTGATTTACCTAATAATGGTAGTGGTTTTGTCAATAGAGCATCAAAACAGGGCTAAATGAGTTGTTTAGGGTGGCTATTACTATAATAATACATTGCGCCACCATAATCATTTGAATTGCTAGTGCATTATAAATCAACATCATTTGACAATGGTATTACAGTGGTCACTTGAAATGACCCACCTTGTAATTTTTCTATATACTTTTAGGCATATCTCATTGCTATCCTATGACCATTCATATATTCTTACTACAATAAAAATGCTACCAAACCTTATTTAGAGTTTTCCCTATTTTTCGAATATTCCTAAACCTGTAACTTAAAATACGGACACTTTTATAAATTTAACACAAGCAACTATACTTTCAAACTTCCTCTTTCTCATCCACAACATGCAAACAACATGATCAAAATGAAAATACATTTATAAATCATTCATCAAAATATTTTAAGTATCTAGGATAATGTTAACAATATTTTAACATCAAAAGCCCTAATTAGCAAAATACATAGCTAAAGTTCAAAAGTCTAATGCAATATGTTACTATAAGCCTAAAAATTGACAAAATAAAATCTATGAGTCTCACATGGCTCACAAAACAATCTGGAATACCATCATGTGACCCACCTTAACTAGTTATTGAGCAAAGAAAGTCTACAATCTCATCAAATGAGAAAAGGTGATGAAAAGGTGAGTTTTCACAAACTCGACGAGTGAAATAGTTTAAATAAATAAGAAATATAATGGAGGTAACAACAACAACAACAATAAAACTTTTATACTATCTTAATATATATGATATAAATATTCTAAAATTTCATGAGAATCATCAAATTTCATTTTGTTCATGCTAAATATGGAAGTTTTACAAAATCTAACATAATCTTATAAATAATTTTCATAAATTAGTTCATATGTAATACACGTCATAGAATTTAAATATAGAAAAAACTATTAAACCACCTTAGTTTGGGTTAATTACCTTAAATACATTCCTAGTTTCACAACTACATGAAAGACCTCTTTTGATACGAAAACAGTTTAATAAAAGGTTGTTTAAGGCATAAAACACCCTCTGATGGGGTCTTTCAATTGATTTTGAAACTAATGGGTGTTTAAGGTAATTGGGCTAAACTAAGGTGTCCACTAATCATTTTTTCTAGAGTATTTTTCTAAAATCTTACACAAAACTAATACTCAGGGAAAATCTCGTTGTACTTGGATACTCCTTAAGTAGAGCATTGGACATAAACATAACTCACTAATTATATCCTTATTTTGCACGTGCAGAGCAAAACTACCAAAGAGCATAACGCTCATACACACGACCTAAAACCTCTGTGTGCATACAAATAAGTTTCAAAGACCTTAATCTCATCTATAAAATCTAAAGGGGAAGGGTATCACTTAATGGTTTGAAAACCACTTCTATTTATGCAAATATAAACTCATAAAATATTATCATCTCATACTTAATACTTTTTAATCTATAAACTATTTAAATTCATTTCTATTGATATAAAGTGTAGTATAATCTCAATTACAAATATTTTAAGGGTCAAAACTATAACATATATATTTTTTCATAACTTAACATTAACATTTAAATAGAATATGATATAGTCCAAGATAACTAATTATTAAGAAAATAAATCTAACTTCTATAAAATAAATTTAATATACTTCTATGCACTTTCATAAAATAATGAGTGAACTAAATTAAATACTTCATATAAGAAATAAATAATATAATTAAAAATCTAAATCTCGCTCACAAAAGTGATACCTCTAATCAAAAATGCGTTTCCAAAACACGTTAGTATAGGAATCCTTCTAAATAAGAGAAAATGTACAATTACTTACCGGAAAAAAAACTAATACTCAAATTGATACTTCTAAACAAAAATTTATTAAACAAGACGATATCAGGATGAGTTATACTCATACTAACTTGTGAAATCGATGCTTGTTTTGTGTCTCAGAGTCCAAATCATTCCATCGATCTCCTACGAGTCCTAAAATAAAGAAAAGTAATAAATTAGACTAATGAGATAATAAAATTCAAAATTAAGCTGAAAATCAAAGGGTTAGAGTTTTTAAAAATCAAAATCCCTCTTTTTTTCATCAAAAATCCAACACCCCAACAAAAATATATAGTTAAATCCTTTTGTTAGAAATACAATAAGCTGTATATTTTCATTGTAAATAAAAAACTGTACAATTGGAGCCTTTATATAGGCTTTAACCTATTACAAAATAGGAAAATAATACTATACATAAAAGAAAATAATTATAGATTATAAAAGGTATGAATGTTATATTATTAATATAATTGATATCATATTACACATTAATAACCCCCCCCCCCCCCCAATCATCAAATAAGCAAGCTTGAATTTGGAGACTAGAGTTTAGAAACGACCAAGAAGTGAAGATATTAGCAGGTTGATCTTTAGAAGAGATAAAGTGGAGAGTAACTGTTCCTTAAGAAACATGTTGCTGAACAAAGTGATAATTTATTTCAATGTGCTTAGTCATCTCATGAAAAACATCATTGTAAGAAATTTGAATGGCACTTTGATTGTCACAATAGAGATGTGCGGCTCCAATGTGAGAAATACTCATATCTTCAAGAAGCCAATGAAGCCAAACAATCTCTTAGGTTGTATCAATAAGAGCATGATACTCAGCCTAAGTACTAGAATGAGCAGTAGCTGTTTGATTCTTACTTTTCCATTAAAGAAGAGAATCACCCAAGAAAAGACAGAATCTAGTAGTCGATCCATAAGATCACTCGCCCAATTAGCATAAGCTTGTAACACAAGAGAAGAATAAGCTGAAAAATGGAGGGCATAAAAAAATGTACTTTTGAGATAACGTAGGATATGAAAAATTGCTACATAATGATAATTATGAAGAGCGGCTATTAATTAATTGACTACATGAATAACATGAGCAATGTCTAGGGGAGTAATAATGAGATAGACCAAACTACCAAGCAATTGACAATAGAGGGTAGTATCACTGAGAATAGTACCATAAGAGGATCAGAGTTTGGTATTAGGCTCTAGAGGAGTAGAAGTAATCTTACTGTCTGTCAAGCCAGCTATAGCAAGTAGATCTGATGCATATTTAGCCTGTGAGAAATAATACTTAATAGAGTCGGACAGTACTTCAAGGCCAAGAAAATAACTAAGGGTGCCAAGATCTTTTATTTCAAAATGTTGCTGAAGCAAGTCCTTGATAGTAGAAATACCAATAAGATCATCACCCGTGATAATCATGTCATCAACATAAAGAACCAATATAACACAACCACGATCTGTTCTGCGAATGAAAATAGTTGAGTCATAGGAGCTGGACTGAAAATCATATTGAGAAATAATGTTACTGAATTTTATAAACCAGGTACGAAGTGCTTGTTTAAAACCATATAAAGCTCGATGAAGTTTGCAAACCTTGCCTGAAGGATGTGGATAACCAGAATTAGGCTTCATATAGACTTCTTCAGAAATATCACCATTAAAAAAAACATTTTTCACATCCATCTGAAATAATATCCAACTATGAACTGCAGCAACAACTAACAAACTCCGAACAAAAGTAAGTTGAGCAACAGAAAAAAGTTTCTTCATAATCAATTCCATATTCCTGAGTAAAGCCTTTTGCAATAAGATGAGCGTTATATCACTCAATGGATCCATCAAACTTAATCTTGATCTTATACATCTATTTACAACCAATAGTAGTTTTATTAGGTGGAAGAGGAATAAAATTCCAAGTATGCAAATTTTTAAGAGTTTGCAATTCTTCTTTCATTGCTTGATACTATACAGGATTAGCATTAGTCTCGAAATAAGAGTAAGGTTCATATAACGAAAGAGTAGTAGAAAAATAATGATAACCACAAAGTTTAATAGGAAGTTCTTTTACCTAAGAAGAACGATAAAGATAAGGTGTAGAGGAGGCCTCAGGGATGTCGAGAGTATATCCTTCAGAAAAGGTAGAAGACTCAAAATTAGGCATCGTATCTGCAGACTCACCTGTATGAAACTCAGAAGAAGTATCTATATGTGAAGTATCGGAAAAAAGATCAATAGAATTATCTGTAAAAAATTGTAAAATATGAGGAGACATATAATTAAAGTTAGATACAGAGAAAAATATTTTATACTCTAGAAACACTACATGATAAGAAATACTATATGACGAGAAACATGAAGACGGTTAGATATGGGATCCCAACACCTATAACCTTTATATTCTATCCTGTATCCTAAAAAGTAACAAATCGAGCACGTGGCTTAAGTTTGGTGTACTCATATTTTTTTACATAGGATAAAGCAAATACAACCAAAAACTTTAAGGAAATTATAATTAGGTGGAGTTCCATACAGACGCTCATAAGGTGACATGTTCTTTATAACATAAGAAGGAACATGATTGATAGTAAAGACAACGATCAAGGCAACTTTTCCCAAAAAATGTTTGAGATAAGAGAAAGAGATAAGAAGAGCATAAGTGGTGTCTAAAATATGTCTATGTTTATATTCAGCTTTCCCATTTTGTTGAGATGTACCAGGGTAAGACCTTTGACATATACTACCATGTTTCTATAGAAGATTTAGAAAGTTAGAATCTCTATACTCATGGCATTATTAGTACGAAAAACTTTAATAGGACATGAGAATTGAGTTTTAATCATCTTAGCAAAATCTCGATAAATTTTAGTGAATTTTGATCATTGTTTCATAAGAAACAATTAAGTATATCAAGAGTAATCATCAACGAAGATCATAAAATATTTAGATTCTCCTATTGTGGCATTTGGAGAAGGACCCCATATATCAGAATATATGAGATCAAACGGAGTATGAGAGACAGTAGTACTATCATTAAAAGGTAAATGTGGTTGTTTAACTAAAGGACAAGTAAGACAATCATCTTTATTATCAGAAACAAAACCTAAAAGACCACTAGATACTAGAGATCAGATGCGATTAACTAACGCATGACCAAAACGAGAGTACCAAAGGTGTAGTGAAGGCAATAGAGAGATAAATGCTACAGACGAATGATATAAATGGGACAATTCATACAGATATCCAATCTTACGTCATATCCCAAATGTTTGACCTGTCTTTAGATCTGCACACAACAACCAGAAGCAGTATACAAGACATTAAGACCAAGTTCACATAGTTAACCAACAGATAAAAGATTTAATGTGAGGTTAGGAATAAAAAAAGTGTCTGATGCAAAAAGATTAGTGCAAGACATGTGACCAATATGATTAACTTTCATGAGAGAACCATTGACAGTTTGAATAAAGGGTAAAGAAGAAATAAAAATTTAGAAGAGAAAATTATAGAATTAGAAGTCATGTGATTGCAACATGCAAAGTCAAAATACCAAGAATAATTACCTGAAATACTAGAGGATGCAGAAATTAAGGGTTTACCAGAGAGACTCATACTATCCTATGTAGCAATAACAGTAGGTCCTGTAGAAGTAGCACCTTAAGACAGTCCAAGTAAATGACAATTATGACATGGTTTAGGTAAAGTAGAACCAGCAATGAAATAAAATTTAGAAGTATCTGACTTATCTATAGATTATAAAAGCATGTAATTTTTTATCCCTCAACTAATTTTGAATAAGCTCTTAAACTTTTAATAAATATAATTTAACCTCAATACTTTTACAATTTATAAAAATAACCCTTAAACTTTTGCAAATTACACAATGACCCCTAAAAATTATATAATTTTAAAAATAACCTCAAAACTTTTGCAAATATTAAAATTACCCCAAAAATATAAAAATAACGATCTTACATTAAAATATTAAAAAGTTTACAAATAGATCCTTATTGAAATCGGAGGACCAATTGAGAAATGGAGACACCATAGATTGATAGATCCGGCAATGAGGAGATAAATGGAGTCGATGGTGAGAAACCATGCACTGAAAAATGGCAGAGATCTAAGGTGGACAGTGGCGGACGATAGTTTTGTTCTGAGGCTTGTGGGGGCGCGTACAATTTTGGATTGACAAGATTTCTGATTAATTCTGAGTAGAGTCATCTAGACGGTGTACGTTAACATGCCAAAAATTGGTCGGAATCCAAGGTGAATAGTAATAAGGGTAGAAAGTTTGGATGGTGCGTGGAGGAGCGTGCGGCGGCAAAGAAACTTGATTTCGGTGAGGTTCAATTGACTGGCAATGTCTAAAGTTTTTTAGCTAGGCAATGTCAATTATGGCAAACTTCCGGTGAGTTTTCAACGAAACTTCGGTGAGCTTCCTAAGAGTTTCTGAAAAAAAAATTTCAACAAGTTTCGCTGAACAACAAGACAGTGAAAGAATCAAATCTTAGACTATGATACCATGTTAGAAATATAATGAACTGTATATTTTCACTATAAATAAAAAATTGTACAATGAGAGACTTTTTATATGCTTTAACCTATCACAAAACAGAAAAATAACACTATACATAGAAAAACATAATTACAGATTATAAAATGTATGAATATTATATAATTGATATCATATCAATTATATTAATAATATTATATCACATATTAATAACAATATCACACATTAGTACCTTTAATTAAAGTGATGATCTTGCTCTCATAAATTTAAATACTCCTCCTCATACTAGTTTTCTCTCTCTAAAACCCTTAATATCTAAGCTCCTCTCTCATTGAAAATATTCTAACATTCTTGGTTTTCAAATCATCCTTAAAGTAACATTCACATCAAAATCTTTTAAAATCAAACTTAGATAAACATAAAATGAAGGGCTTAAATGAAAAGGCCACGAAAATGTGAGAGGCTTCCCATTTGCTCTCTCGGCTGCACCAATAAGTCAAAATCCCTTCTTTTATTTTCTTTATTAATTTTTTTTTTGTTTTTATTCAATTCTTTAATGCTTTTAGGTATTTTAGGCTTTAGTTAGACTTGGCCCAATTGAGTAATAAAAGGGCCCACTCATTTACTTTTTAATCTATTGAGTTATTTCATTGTTGCCTTAAACAATGTTCTTATCCCTGTGATGTTCCATAGATTGCATAGATCAAGAAATTTTGAATTAATAAATAATGATTTGATTACTATTATATTTGATTTATTCTGGCAACAAGATTTATCTGGTAAAGAGGGGCGCTTTGATCTCACTTGGAATGTAAAGCATGATTTTCGGAACAGTACGATACACTGAACACCAATTAAAACGCAAAGCCATTTGATTCAATTGGCTTGAAGGCTTTAAGAATGAGGAAAGGCTCTTAGCCACCAGTGACCATACTTTCGTAAAAGCACCATTGGGCAGTGGTTCCTCTCTTTTCTTTTCTCTTGAACCTCAATCAAAAATTGATCTCACCATCAACTTGACTAAGAGTTATGAATCAAAAAAGTAAATTGAACTTGACTTAAGACGAAGGAATCGAGTACCAAAAAAAACCAATTTCTTAAGACTTCAAACTACTAGTCATTAAGATTACTAGAAAAGAAAAGTAAGAAATCGGTCGCTATTGACAACAATAGAGGATAGTAACGGCTAATGTTTTTTTTTTCAAAATAATAATTTATGTAATTTTTAATTATTAAATTCTAATTTAATAAAAATATTAAATGTTATACTAATAGAAAGTCTTGAAAATTGGAACTCTAAAAAAATTACCTCTTGTCGTTGAGACTACTCAAAATTATGGAAGAGAACCGTTCCCCTATAAGAAAAAATACTCCGACACACAAGTGAATATTTTTTTTAAGAAAGAGAGTGCTTGGTGTATAGAGATATTTAAAGATAAACAAGATGCTTTAGATGCTTAATGAATATTCAAAATTAGATAAGTTGGATTATTCTTAATATTGAATTGTATATCTGAGTGAATGAATGAATAATGAGCAAGCATTCATGCATATTTATAGTGCTTAAATCATAATCCATAATAAAGTATGAATATATGAATCCAAATCATATTCAAAATATGACTTTCATTAAACTTTAGTTTAATTAAAATGTCAAATATATTTCAGAGTCACAACTTACATAACTTATATTTATAAAGTCTATGGGAAAATCAACTCGTGAAATTTTTTTCTTTGTACAGAATAATTATTAACCAATTAAAATCTAAATAGGATTCAAAGTTTAATTCATTCTCACCTCATTATGACTTATATGACCCGTTTTTGAAGTTTATGGGTTGGCAGATTCTGCTACCTAACATGTTGACCTAAAACTAGCATGGGTCCTCTCAAATGTTAGGCTTTGCATGAGCTGTTTAGGCCATCTAGATATAGGCACAACAGAGGTCTTCCCACAAGTGAAAGAGTGTGTAAAAGCATTCACTCTTTCATTATCACTATTTGGGGTTCATAAGATTTATGAGCCAATTATACTTAGAGATGATTTAACATATAAGGAAGTACCTATCCAAATCTTAGGTTGGAAGGAACAAGTTTTATGTACGAAGAAGATATCTTTAGTCAAGTTTTATGAAGAAAAAAAATCATTCAGTGGAAGAGGAAACCTGGGAATGAGAAAAAGAAAGCAGTCAATGTATCCTTAACTTTTTGGTTAATGAAGTGGCAAATTTTGAAGGGGGGAAGTTATAATAACCCAAAAAAAAGGTGGATATTTAAGAAATTATTTATTTAGTCGGGTTAAAATTAAAATTATAAGTATATGACTAGGATTCTCAAGTCTTATTAAGATTAAAATTCTCCAAGTCTTATGTTAAAATATGACTAGGATTAAAATTCTCTTGTGCCCTAAGGAAAAACCTTAAATAATAAATAAGTTAGTTTAGAAGCCTTTATTAATATAATATACATTTTTCTCTAGTAAGATAATCCTAAAGTCTTTGAAAATGAGTGAAAAAGATTTTTAAGAAAAATTTAGAGATCAAGAATGTAACTTTTTAATCCTTTTAATTGTTTTTAATTCACTGCATCAATTTTAGAATAATTTTATAAAAACATTTAAGAAGAATAAGGTAATGATTCTAACTACAAATTTGGCCTTCACTGACGCTAACTTAGTGTCAGTGAAGGGTTTCACTGACACTATTTTATAGTGTCAATGTTGCTCAAGCCAAAAAATTATTGACGCTAAATATGGTGTCAATGAATCTTTGATACCATGGTTTCAATGAACCCTTACTCCATGGTATCAATGAATCTCTGATACCATGGTATCAATAATTCTCTAACTTTATGGTATCAGTAAATATTTGACACTATAGTATCAGAGATTTACTGATACTACAGTATTAGAGATTCTCTGACACTACAGTATCAAAAAATTATTAACACTATTATTCCAATAATATTTACTGTTTATTTATGACAATTTAATTAATTAACTTTTCAATAATTTAAAATTACAATTATTAAACCAGAATATTTAATATATATTTAAACTTGTATGCACTTCACTTATATAAATTTCAAATTGTTAAGTAATATGAAATATTATCTTACAACTATAAAGAAAATATCCCAAAGTGCATTCAATTTAGTTACAGAAATATTACAAACATTCAAAATTTATGCAAAAGATCCTAGTGTTTGAAGTTCAGTTAAACACAGTCACCATGTAAATTTGCACAAAATAACAATCCATCAAATTTGTTGAAGCAATCCACACAACTTAGCAACCATCGAGCAAAATAATCTACAAACACCTCTATTAAAGTAAATAGAAATACATGAGTAAATATATAAAAACTTAAACAAAATACTTGACTTATAAGAAATTCCAATTACAGTACAAGAATAAAAATCATACTCAAACTAGGTTAGAGAATAAAAGCAAGATACGGTTAGTTGTTGCACTAGATAGCATAAAAGCTTTAAAAAAGATACAAATGCTAAAAAGTGCTTATATGTAACAATGAGTAAATATATAAAAACTTAAACAATATACTTGACTTATAAGAAATTACAATCATAGTACAAGAATAAAAATCATACTCAAACTAGGTTAGAGAACAAAAGCAAGATATGGTTAATTGTTGCACTAGATAGCATAAAAGCTTAAAAAAAGATATAAATTTTAAAAAGTGCTTATATGTAACAAAGAAAGACAAAGCATTTATACGTAATAAATTTATCAAGAAATGCATAATTAAAATAGCCCCATTTCAATCCCATAACAACCCTAAAATAACTTTAAAACAACAATAAGAAAGCACCTAAAAAATAGCTCATATTTCAGCCTAATATACTATATATTTGCCTTAAATCCCATTTTGTTATCTATGGTTGTACCCCTTCATCAATGAATAAGAATAATAATGATTCTACACTGAACACTTAGTATGAATAAGAATAATAATGATTCTACACTGAACACTTAGTTTGTTTTTCTTGACTGTATAATTACTGCTGCTATAGTACTATAGAAGATCATAAATGTTTTTCACGTGTTGTTCTTTGGTTCAAGCTCACTACTATTTCTAGTTTGTGTTTGGTTTACAGACCTTTTAATCCTAAGACCATATTGCTTGTAATCATTACAGAGATAGCATGTGATATGTGCTGTCATTTTCTCGAGACTTAAAAGCAAGCAAGGACTGCTTAATGCTTTGATACTTGCTGTAGTGTAAAAGAGTCAATGAAGCTTTGCAGGTTTAGCTCATGATATTATCATATTTCGAGAATTATTTTAGGTCTATGTCATAAGTTATGCTAATGTCTTTATACTGCATTAAAATTTACATCCAAAGATATTATATAATTTTTTTTTCGTTCAAAAAGACAATGAATTAGATTTTTAGTGAATTTTTGAATCTGACCTTAGGTTTTTGAAATTTGTTAGCCTCTTTGCAACTAAACAATGAGAATTATTTGACTAACCAAATCACTTTAAAAAATTATGAAATCTGGTATATTGATTTATTTATATGTATAATATGACATATTAAAACTTCATGGTCCGATTCTCTGTTTCTAATTGTTATGAATTTTAAATTATATAAGTATAAGTGCAGAATTCTAAATAACCAAATTCAAAGGTTCTAGACGAAATTCATATAAAAATATTGTGGTTGAATTAAAATATGAATATTTTTATGGTAAACCTTCTATGTGTTTGTTTTTGCTTTGTAAAATTTTAAGAGATTTAGATAAGTATTTTATTCATTAAAAAACTTATATTAACAGCTACTCAATAAAAGATTGGTTTTGACAGGTTTCATTCGAGGTTTTAGAATTTAGATAAATTATAATTATAAGAATTAAGTGTCTTATATGTTTATATAAGTTCTAGTAATATTCCTAAATTATGATATTATAAATTTGTAAGCATTGGACCTTGTTTAGACCTTAAGAAAATTCAAATAAAATTAAAGGGTCAATTTTGGCAAGTTTCAAAAGCTAACTTGAAAGATTAATTTAATGATATAAGTATAGGATTTAACAAGTTATCTTAAGATTTCAGTTCCACTATGATATTTACTTTCTTGATTTAAAGCGATTGAGCTCCTGACTACACTACACTACACCAAAAGTGAGGGAATTAATTTTTTATGTTAGGTTATGGAACTTGAGTTTTTGTCGTGATCGGTAAAAGGTAAATATTCTATACTTTTTTTTTGGATCATAATAAACATATTATTGTTTGTGCGTATAATGTATATATTTTGAATTATGATTATGTTTTGTGCTAACACTATTTTGATATGAAAATATAAATTTTTTTGTGTTTATGATCTGAGCTAGCATTAAGCATAAACATGCATAAGACCTTATTTGAATAAGAAAATTTATTTTGAGGAGAAAATTTGTCCATGATATAAGAGAAAATTAAGCATGAACATGCATATGTGATTTATTTGTTTCTATTACTATATGTTAAAAAGAGTCCTATAGGTGCCATCGGGAATTCTGAATCTTCACATTCATGTGTTGACATATGTGCATGTGGAAGAATTCACCGATAATTAGAGTGAGGGCTTGGTTCTTACCTTCAAGTATAAGTGTTCTCTGTATGAAATTATTAGGTCCACTTACACATACTTTTCATACAATTTATCATTGATGGGTGACATAAGCTCATTCTGTAAGTTCTGAAAGTTTTACTAAGTAATAATTAATAAGGGGAATCCTAGCATATGTTTGAAAAGAGTTTTGAAAGATATGATGTGATATGTTTTAGGATTTTTAAATTAGTTCTTTGATCATGGCACGTTATACATATGCATTATGTGTATCTATTTATTTTTCTATGTAAAAAGCTAGTTTACTTATTGAGTTTTGAACTTGCTGGCTAAATGATTGAAAATTTATAAGTGTTGTGGATTTGGCAGGACTTTTGTTGTCCCTTGATTCCCTATAAGTCATTAGGATATTAAGTCCATAAATATTTTGTTAGAATGCTATTTTGCTTTTAACTAGTTTATTTATACTATTTTGACTTTAGAAATTATTGTGACTAAGTTTAATTTCTTGAATATTTATTAAGTACTGAATTTAAGTTTTGCATAGTAAATTTTGTTAAGTATGCATTACTCCTTTAACCCATTCAGGTTGGGGACGTAATAATGATTTAAAGAGTTCTGTCTGGTATAGTAATGCTTAAAAATAGGTGAAAATTTAAAATAAGTGTTGGAGATAGTGCTTACGTACCATTTTATTTTTGTATGAATATTTATTGACATTTATACATTATATATTTCAGTAAATTGTTAATTTATTATATGGTAATAATCTTATTACTTTTTAGACATTGTAGATTTAAAAGAGTTTAAATATAATCTAGAAGTGTTTGGATCAACACTATGAGTTAGTAATTCTAAGAGTTGAAACTTCATCTGAAATGGGACAAAGATCTTAGAATATTTATTGTAATAACATAGTTGCAAAGAGTTGCAAATGATATTAAGAAATATCATTATACGCTATGTTCTCAAAAATATTATTTCTAATCAATGTTTATCGACACGAGTTAATTAATAAACCTTTCAAATCAATATATGTCTATATCTTGATTATCTAGACGATTAGTCTTAGCAGATTGTGAGCTTAGTAGAAACTTGTATAGGCATACAGGTATTTAATTAGGATTGAATACTTAACAGACTTGCGAAGACCTCTAATAGACATTTCATAAAAGCCATCAATGAATGGTTTTCTTGAGTTGAGTGGTATTTATGATCCTTTGACTTGGGTTTGTGAATAATCCACCATGCTTTGATTCCATTTATGTCAAAGACCTTTCATGATCTAATTTATAAGTGTTGTTGGGTATGGTCCAATGCTCATAGAGTCCTATGTGCGTAGATAAAGGGATCCTTCAGCTTACATAGGTATGTTGTGTATCTTGATGTTCTAAAATTAAATTTCAAAAAGTTTTATGATCATAAGTATAACTCTAAAAAAGAGTTTTCATAAAGTAAAATAATATCATAAAAGATCTTGCCGATATTGTTTATCAAAATACAAAATTTAAAGGTAAGTTCATGGTCAAACAAATAAAAATTTAATAGTGGAGATATATATTTCTTCTTGTCCATGTTATAGGTGACAGAGACTATATGAATATGGTTAACCTCAACTCGTATGGTTTAATGTATCTATAATATGTGTATGAGACAGTGTTCATAGATTTATGAAAATGATATGTTTTATAAGAAAAATTAATATGAACTTAAAGAGTCTTATAATATGAGGTGTACTCGTTGAACATTAAAATAGTAATTAAAATAAAAAATTTCAATCCAAAAAAATTTTAAATAAGTAGAATTTCTTTTTGACATTTTTAAAACAGAAAATAGGTGTCAAATTTCAATTATTAAATTTTGATACATGTCAATTAAAGTTATCGTTTGATCAATTAATTCCCATTCAAGTATTAACATTAAGCGATAAGGTTTCATTCATTATTAGACAAGTGTAAGACACTTGTCTTGTACGAATTAGTTAAGGATAAATATCCAATTAATAAAAGACAAATAAATATGCAAAATTGTTTTGCATTTGAAAATGGGATTCGGCTAATATTGGTTTTTTTGTTTATAATCTATTCGGCTAATATTGGTAGAGAGTGAAAGATTAAGCAAATGGCTTTTGGTTTTTAACAAGTGTATGACACTTGGCGAATTTTTGTTGATTTAATGGACAATTTTCCATTTAAGAAAGTCAACTAAAATGTATAATGATTATGCATTTAGAGACTTGATTTTGTTCGGCTATTATGTGCTTACAAAGAGAAGAATTTGTTTTTGCTTTGTAAGAAGAAAACCGAGAGTAAGTAAACTCGAGAGAGAAAAAGTTAAAGATGTAGAGTTTTATATACCTTGCATATATTAGCCTACCATTCTAGAGTTGTAGTTAGGATTTAAAATTATTCATAAAAATATTTCAAATTGATTGCATATTTTAAATTGTTCAACTACACCGAAATTTTTTTAAAAATATATTTTTTATTATTGTAATAAATTATAATTGAAAATTGTGATTTTTAAAATGTGTTTTATATTTTTATTACATGTTGTATGTGTGACACGCATTTACATTTCACAAATACACTCTCACACACTTACTTATAGCAAGGACATGTAACACTTGCGAGTTAAAAAGTATATCTTATAAGGTTTTCATTTAAGAGACAACACTAAAAATATTTATTGGGTCCATTATTTAAACAACTCATTTTTATGATATACTCCTCACTCTCAAAAGTAAGCAACCCATTGTTTTATCAAAGAAACAGACTAAACCCTTGGATTGGGAAAGCTTATGTGATTCAAAGGCTCAAAAGAATGAATTCTGTAGTAACCAGTATTCACAACCGTTAAGAATAAGTATTTATATATATATATATATATAAATATACGTATTTTTATTTGTATGTGGATGATACTCGATTTATGTATTGTTATTAGTAGTGCTTGTATAAGTTAAGGACATACTATTAGCATTGGGTTTATTTGCAAGACTTTAGATTTATTTTAGAGACTAATTTGTAATATTTTAAAAGTTTTAGGGGTAAATTCGTAAATATTAAAAATTAGCCTCTTAGTATAAAAATACACTTTTAAAATCCTAATTCACTCTTTTGGGTCGAGCTATCCCTTTAGAGAGAGAGAAGAGAGAAATAGAGGAGAGAGAAAGAGAAGAAGAAGAAGAAGAAATTGGAATTTTGGATTTTAAGAGGTATATCACAACTATTTCTCAATTTATTAGTATTAATTAAGTTAATTTATTTAAGTTTTGATTTCTGAAAATATGTATAATTGAGGATTTGATGTGTATTTCGTAAGATATTATGAGAATTGATGATGATCTATGTAGATAGCTTGATAAATCATGATAAGTTGTAAATTTTCTGCTTGATAGTCTCTTGATCCAAGAATTTTATAAATTGTTGTGATTCGAATCTTGTTTTAAATTATGAGTATATGAAATTAGATATGTTTAGGATCATCTAAGACTTTGAATCGATTGAAGATTCTGGAAATTGACTTTTTAGTGAATTTATCAAAATGACCCTAAAATTCTAGAAATTTCCTGTATGAACAGTATGATACAGTGGCAAACAATTTTTGACTTGCTGAATGATCTTCAAAAATTACGAATTTATGGAATATCATAAGCTTATATGTCTAATATGATATATCAGAATTGAGAATTTAGATAAATATGATTACATTGTTATAATTTTCTAAAGTGTATCAGCTCATTGCAGTATTTGATTAACATATTTTTAAAGTTATGGAATAAAATAATTTTAAAATACTTTTGGTAGGGATTTTGAAGTGAAATATTTATCATGGGTTTAAATATATGTCAAGAGTAATTATATGGTAGTTTTGTAATTTTTGAGTTAGTATCTGATTTTTTAAAATTACGAGACTGAATACTATTCAGTAAATATCTTGATCCCGTCAGAATAATAGTTTGAATTTGATAGTGTTCATGAAATGGAATGTGTAGGAATTATGAGTCAAGAATGATATATTCTGATTTTGGAGTAATTGGACATCATTTGAAGTATTAGAAAATTTTGTTAAGTGTAAGTGGTCAGAATGACAGGTTTTGAGAAACTGAGTAATTAGACTAATTTGATGTGATAAATGCAGTGTGTATAATTTTGTAAGCTATTTAAAGTGTTTTGTGTGAATTGTGAGGCTTATGAAAGGATTAAATTCCATTGATAGGTTAAGGAGAATTAAGCTTTGTACCCGAAAGTGCTAAGAGGTAAGTATACTAGACTTTTTACTGAAATCACAATAAGCATAGTAATTGTCTATGTATGATTTTGTAAATGTGCTTAAAAATATGTTTATGTTATGTCAAAGTGTATTTGATATGAAATGTGAAAGACATATGGTTATGAATGTGAGCATTGACATTGAGCATGGACATACATGTGTTTTTGAAAATGAGCTTTCAAAATAAAATGTGTTTAACAAAGAAAGCGTTGAAGTATAATATGTCCATGAGAAATATTTTGTGTTTTGAGGATACTTGAACTCATTGTTGATTTAGTAGGCATCTTACAGGATTTATGGAGCCTTTATGTGTGGCCTTTCTTTCGGGATTGGTATATGTTATGTGTTTCGTATGTAGGGAGGATCCTATTGGTACCTAAAGGAAGATTGAGTCATCACATTCGTGTGGTGGCGTATTGGTGCATGTAAGAGGATTCACCGATAATTAGGGTAAGGGTTTGGTTCTTACCTTCGGGCTTGAGCATTATATATGTGTAATTTAAACCTCACTTGTACTATTCCTCTCATACGGTATGTCACATTCGAGTGACATTTGGTTCATTATGTGATATGTGATGTGTAAGTCCTATTAAGCAGTAGTTGAGTGATGGTATTCCTATAATATATTTTGAAAGAATGTGTAACCGCTTACATGCATGTGATTTGATAAGATTATGATTTTGATTGATCACAGCATATCATATATATGCATTGTGTACATATATGTATTTGTATTTGATATATGAAAAATTAGTATGCTTATTGAGTTTTATACTCATTATAGTTTATGGTGATTTCAGGTAAATAAGGTACATGTGTGCTTAGCGGATTTGGCAAAGCTTCTGTTGTTCCTTGGGTTCCCTAAGTTGCTGGTTGCTGAGTTTTTATTTGGGGGCACGTGGGATAAGTTATTTGATTTGTCCCTATTGAATAAATACTTATGTATTATTTTATTGTGTGTGGTTGAATTTAGTTTAAGTTTCACCAAGTATGATTATGGATTGATTTTAAGTAAGAATTTGCAATGAATATATTCTGGGCTTTCAGTAACAAAGTTGCTACTGGTGATGTAGTAGAGTGTTAATCTCTGAGAAAACTTTGCGTATCTCCGGTTTACTAATTGTCCCAGTCATAATTTAATTGCTATAATTCTGAAAGAAATTAAAATGAATGTTTAAATATTATTAAATGAATGTAAGTTATGTCATGTATCAGATCTTTTGGGTTTAGGGCGTGACATCTTTTAAGTGGTATTAGAGCTAAGATATGATTCTGTAGACTTTTAGGTGTCAAGTCAAAGGAACCGAGCAGATGCCAAATCCTTAGAATTGTATTTGTAGCTTTGTTGTGTAAATGTTTGACATATTGCTTAAATTTTTGTATGATGTTGTGAAGATGACACATTATCCAAGAGCTGCTAAGATTGTTGATATTGTAGATAATTGTACTTTTGTGGATCTTAATGTTACCATTTAGAATTTTTTTTAAGTTGTGACTAATATGTTTAACAAGAATGATGTCAAATATCTTATAATGATAATTTGCATATCATAGAGCAAATTGAGATAATTTTCTCAATATCAAAATATGAAGAAATAGAGTATTGAAAACATCAATTGAAACAACTTTTATTGAAAATAAAAATAACAACGACAACAATAGCAGCAATATAGGAACAGTAGAGGCTACAGAGTGAGATTTAAGTCTATTTTGCGCTTCTTCTGACTATCATAAGTAGACCAATCTAACTGATACAATGTTGGATTAGACAGAGGAATAAAAGACTGTAATTGATCAATCAGTTGATCAACAGTTGGAGCAGAAATAAGGATCCGTCGTGCTAGAAGTGGGATGAATTATCTTTCCGCTGCATAGTCAAGAAAAGATAGCAACCCGTTATAAAAACCATTAGCATTTAACAAACCAAGGGTTTGGTGGATTTGTAATTGAGCCCATGAAGTAATTTGAAAATTTTCCTCCAAGGTCCCGAAACCTCCTAGTAGAGCTATGAAGGCATCTGCATGCCTAAGCATTTGATCCATTTACTCGTGCATAGATGAGACTTGTAACTTATCCCTAACTGTTTTTCCTACAATATTTTTAATAACTAGAGGTTTTGGAATGATACCCAAAACTCGACTACCTTTATTGTGTGCAGCTTTTGCCACATATCCCATTAACCCACGGTTACCTCCTCCATATACTAAATGTATATTTCGCTCAGCTAATACCTTACCAAGATTTTCTGCAACTTTTGTAAACTCTTCAGTATTTCCAGAATTAGATCCACAAAAGACATAAATTTTTCTGAATCGACGAGCTGAGGTCTCCTCCATTGTTACACTCACCCTAATCTTTGAATGTTTTCGAGTTTGTATAAGGATGCAAAAATAATGTATTTATAAAAAAATAAATTGATAACAGCTGTGGAGCATATGTGTAAGTATGTTCAAGTATATATTTTTCTCGATTCTTGTGAGGCAAAAAAAATGAAAAGAATGAGTTTTACTTTATCTTTTTATAAGGGATAATAGACCATAAAATTTTGAATAAATATTTGTTGATATGTAAGTGTAATAAAAATTGTGTCTGGAGAGTGATGAGTTAGGTAGGATGATTAAGAAAAGTCAAATAAATGCCTATTTTATGGACTTAAGGACCTTGCCGTCCTGGCACTAATGGCCGACAATGCATCTATAACTTAAAGACTTTTTGGGCTAACATCTGGACTTTGGACTTGAGGCCAAATTAACTTTATTAATTACAAGAATTTTTGTGGTCTTAACAATTATTTTTGGCCGATAGATTAAAAGTAAACATGAAGAAAGATAAAGCACACTTGACATAAAGATAAAGCAGTAGTCAGTCTCTTTTTGATGTGTTAGAGCGGCACGGATCTAGTTTCTGTGAAAAATAGAAAAAGTAATGTAGGTCAAAATGAGTCTACCTGGTCGTTTCATCTGTGTCATATCCGTAAGAGAGTAACTTATGGAGTTGTTGTTCTCATACATTGAATGAGGGCTCTGGTGAGTGGAAGGTGGGTCTACCATATCTTGATCTTCTGTAGGTGAGCTGGTGTAGATGAAGGATGTGCTAGCTTCCTCTTAGATTTGGGTGTCGGTTGGGAGTCTTGAAAGAGGGATAAGTCAAGATTGGGTTGGTGTTAATCAGGTTCTGTCGGGACAATTGGCTGAGATTGGGTAGGTTCTGTCGGGACAGCTAGCTGAGGTCATTGGTAAAGGTTATCCATTTCTTGTCTGTATCTGGCATAATAAGTCATATTTGGGATATGGTGATGGTGGGTAGAGTAATCTGTATTTCTGTGATGTGAAAGATGATGTTTTTGTATTTGTTGGGATTTGTGTAAATTGGCAAAATTCAGTTCTTCTGCAAAGTCATCTTCAACCTGTTCCCAAGGCACAGCATCTTCTGGGGAGATCCAAATAGACAGAGGAATTATCTGGTTTTCCTGAGCAAGAATTCTTTCAAGTTTTCTCTTTTGTTGAATTACTTCTTCAGGTCAGAGCTTAATTGATCTCTTTAGTGAAAGGGTAAAGGTGAAGTAATCCTTGACAGTGGAGTAATAATGGATTTTATGATCTGAAACAATCATACCCTTTCGTTGGAGAAGTAAGATAGACCAAAGATGTTGTCTGGGACTGCAGCATTTGTGTTGTTTGCAATCATGTGTTGAAATTTAGTTATCCACCATATCTTTGGATAAAACCATTGGAGATAAATCAGGGCTGGATGATCTTCATCACATTTTTCTAATTTTTGGAGGGTTCTAAGTAATGAGAATTCCATGGCGATTGTATACAGATCCAGCATGTGCCATAACAAGTAAAAGACAGGTTTGGACCATTAGAAAAATGGGAAAAAAGAGTGCAGGTGAAAGAAAGGGTATTCCAAGTTGAACAAAGGGCCACCAAGAACTGTGAGGCCGTGTTCTTAGACTGCCAAGATGGCGTAGTGTCTGATGAATTCTTTGGCATGGGAATGGAATGTTCTGGTTCTAATTAGGTCTGGAAATTGTGGTGGAGTAAAAGGAACAGGAGGAGTTATGATAATGAGATTCATTATGAAGATAGTAAGAGGGTTGGTTTTCTTTATTGCTAGAAAAGTGATTATAAAGTTTAGGCTATTTATAGATTTTCGTGAAAAGAAATCAGTAACCGTTTTGTCCTTTTCTTTTACGTGGATGACGTTAATGGAATAGTTGAAAAACCATATTTGCCATTGCAGTAATTGTGCTAGTGGAATCTTTTCTGTTTGAAACTAAGCATATTAGAAAAAGCAGACATGTCAATCTCAATGAGAAAATGATGTCCAATAAGGTGGACTATTTTTTTTAAAGAGTTAAAGTAAGAGATATAATGCTGAGATCTATGGTTTAAGAATCAATTGAACTAAATGTCTTTTTATTGAAGTTGATTTTTGATCATTTAAGATAATGCCTTCAACATTCTGATTTGAATGACAACTTAGTTGCGTAGAAATGCTACATTTTTTTTATTTTGAGAATGATATCAAAATACTGAATGATATTATGATATATGAGTATATGTTAAAGGGATTAAAATTTTCAGAGGAGTTAAGAATTTTATTTAAGAGATTAGTATGGGTATTCTACATCTATGTTATTCTTTAATGAATAAAAGGTAAAGTGTATATATGCCTATTAAATATTGAACGAATGGGAGAAAAGAATAAAAATATGTGCGTATAATTTTTATAAGTTCATAATGTGTGAAATGTATTTATTTTATGGATATATGTTTCGTATTCCTCTCACATACTAAGCTATGAGCCAATTTAGAGATAATCTAACATATGAATGAGTGTTTATCAAGCTTTTGGACCACAATGAGCAAATCAGATATACCAAGAAGATTGCTTTGTAAATGTTTTATGAATAAACCATACTATTGAAAAAGCAACTTGGGAATGAGAAGAAGAAATGAGATCTAAGTATCCTCATATGTTTGTTTAAGTCATGAATTTCGATGACGAAATTCTTATAAGGATGAGAGAATTGTAGTAACCAGTATTCACAACCGATAAGAATAAGTATTTATATATATATAAATATACGTATTTTTATTTGTATGTAAGTGATACTTGATTTATACATTGTTATTAGTAGTGTTTGTATAGGTTAAGAACATATTATTAGCACTGGGTTTATTTGCAAGACTTTAGATTTATTTTAGGGACTAATTTGTAATACTTTGAAAGTTTTGGGGGCAAATTTGTAAATATTAAAAATTAGCCTCTTAGTATAAAAATACACTTTTGAAACCATAATTCACTCTTTTGGGTCGAGCTATCCCTTTAGAGAGAGAGAAGAGAGAAATAGAGGGGAGAAAAAGAGAAAAAGAAGAAGAAGAAGAAGAAATTAGAATTTTGGATTTTAAGAGATATATCACAACTATTTCTCAATTTATTGGTGTTAGTTAATTTAATTTCTTTAAGTTTTGATTTCTAAAAATATGTATAGTTGAGGATTTGATGTGTATTTCGTAAGATATTGTGAGAATTGATGATGATCTATGTAGATAGCTTGATAAATCATGATGAGTTGTAGAATTTCTGCTTGATAATCTCTTGATTCAGGAATTTTATAAATTGTTGTGATTCGATTCTGGTTTTAAATTTTGAGTATATAAAATTAGACATGTTTAGGATCATTTAAGACTTTGAATCGATTGAAGATTTCAGAAATTGAATTTTTAGTGAATTTACCAAAATAACCCTAAAATTCTAGAATTTCCTGTATGAACAGTATGATACAGTGGCAAACAATTTTTGGCCTGCTGAATGATCTTCAAAAATTACGAATTTATGAAATATCATAAGCTTATATGTCTAAAATTATATACTCAGAATTGAGAATTTAGATAAATGTGGTTAAATTGTTATAATTTTCTAAAATGTATCTACTCATTGTAGTATTTGATTAACATATTTTTAAAATTATGGAATAAAATAGTTTTAAAATACTTTTGGTAGGGATTTTGAAGTGAAATATTTATCATGGGTTTAAATATATGTCAAGAGTAATTATATGGTAGTTTTGTAATTTTTGAGTTAGTATCTGATTTTTTAAAATTACGAGACTGAATACTATTCAGTAAATATCTTGATCCCGTCAGAATAATAGTTTGAATTTGATAGTGTTCATGAAATGGAATGTGTAGGAATTATGATATAATATTCCTATATAAGAAGAATATATGGGTCAAGAATTATATATTCTGATTTTAGAGTAATTGAACATCATTTGATGTATTAAAAAATTTTGTTAAGTGTAAGTGCTCAGAATGACAGGTTTTGAGAAACTGAGTAATTAGACCAATTTGATGTGATAAATGCAGTGTGTATAATATTATAAGTTATTTAAAGTATTTTGTGTGAATTGTGAGGCTTATAAAAGGATTAATCTCCATTGATAGGTTAAGGAGAATTAAGCTTAGTGCCCGAAAGTGCTAAGAGGTAAGTATACTAGACTTTTTACTGAAATCACAATAAACATAGTAATTGTCTATGTATGATTTTGTAAATGTGCTTAGAAATATGTTTATGTTATGCCAAAGTGTATTTGATATGAAATGTGAAAGACATATGGTTATGAATGTGAGCATTAACATTGAGCATGGACATACATGTGTTTTTGAAAATGAGCTTTTAAAATGAAATGTGTTTAACAAAGAAAGCTTTGAAGTGTAATATGTCCATGAGAAACATTTTGTGTTTTGAGGATACTTGAACTCATTGTTGACTTAGTAGGCATCTTATATGATTTGTGGAGCCTTTATGTGTGGCCTTTCCTTCGAGATTGGTATATGTTATGTGTTTCGTATGTAGGGAGGATCCTATTGGTACCTAAAGGAAGATTGAGTCATCACATTCGTGTGGTGGCGTATTGGTGCATGTGAGAGGATTTACCGATGATCAGGGTAAGGGTTTGGTTCTTACCTTCGGGCCTGAGCATTATATATGTGTAATTTAAACCTCACTTGTACTATTCCTCTCATACGGTATGTCACCTACGAGTGACATTTGGCTCATTATGTGTTATGTGATGTGTAAGTCCTATTAAGCAGTAGTTGAGTGATGGTATTCCTATAATATGTTTTGAAAGAATGTGTAAGCGCTTACATGACATGTGATTTGATAAGATTATGATTTTAATTGATCACAGTATATCATACATATGCATTGTGTACATATATGTATTTGTATTTGATATATGAAAAATTAGTATGCTTACTGAGTTTTATACTTATTATAGTTTATGGTGATTTCAGGTAAATAAGGTACATGTGTGCTTAGCGGATTTGGCAAGGCTTCTCGTGTTTCTTAAGTTCCCTAAATTGCTAGGTTGCTGAGTGTTTCATTTGGGGGCACGTGGGATAAGATATTTGATTTGTCCCTATTGAATAAATACTTATGTATTATTTTATTGTTTGTGGTTGGATTTAGTTTAAGTTTCACCAAGTGTGGTTATGAATTGATTTTAAGTAAGAATTTGCAATGAATATATTCTGAGCTTCCGGTAACAAAGTTGCTACTGGTAACATAGTAGAGTGTTAATCTCTGAGAAAACTCTGCGTATCTTCGATTTACTAATTGTCCCAATCATAATTCAATTGTTATAAATCTGAAAAAAAGAAATTAAAATGAATGTTTAAATATTATTGAATGAGTGTAAGTTATGTCATATATCAAATCTTTTAAGTTTGGGGCACGACAAATCCAATACTTAACACACAAGTAATTCAACTCAATAATTTGTAAATTTTCACAAACATGTATGAGATTTCACCGGAAGTTAGGAACTAATTAAATTACGATTGCTACTTACATTTTCATTACTATTTCTAAGTTTAATAAATAAAAAAATTAAAATCTATCTTATACACTGTTAGATATCACCTAAAGAGATCATAATGAATATTACCTAAGACTCATACACACATACTTATTTTGAAAAAAATCTAAACTCATACAATATATATATATATATATATATGATTATTTATTCGTAATTCATTCTATTCAATTCAATTCAATTTATAATCATTGCAATCCTACTTATCTTTGTAAACAATTCTCTATACATAGCAATTGACAGAGAGGTTTAAAATTGAGTTTTTATGGCGAGTATTTTTTCTTTTTGGTACTGGAGTGGGGGGAGGTTTGAGATGTGGTAGCAAATGTATCGGAGTTGATATAAAAGTTACTGATCGGACTATTTATTCCTGTTTTAAGCGGATAAAAAATTTGCAGTCTAGGGATTTTAGCTCTGAAATTATTATTATTTTTTTGTTGATTTAATTACAAAATTGCTCTATGTTGCAGTTCAGAGTTACAAGAAAATATCTCTTCAATTCAGATCTTGCAAAAGGTATTATGCTGTGGAATTTGGTCCATTAAAAGCAAAATCTCACTGGCACGTTTTCTGCTATTGTGCCTCCACTAAGAGTAGGACAGTCCATCAGACATTGTTTCCAGGTTTATGATAAGTTACAAGTATATAAGCACATCGGCCTGCTTTGCTTGTGTACAGCATTGTAGGAAGTTGCTTACTTTTAAGTTGCTATCAAGTTTCCCCGCCAGAGCTAAAAACAAGCTGGATTCCCGGGAACCAAGAGGTTTTAAGAGCAAGGTCATCTTATAAATGCCAAAACTGTTATCACTATTAAAAAAAAGACTTCATTAATATAAATTTAGTGTTCTTAGATGATTTTATCGACACCATTTCAAAATGTCATGTAGTCAATGTTAAAAACCAATTATCTATAAGCTGAGAACACTCACAGGTCTCTTTCAGCAATCAGTGTGCCTGACCTAAGGCCGCATAAAAACCAATTAAAGTAACAAAAATTAACCCAGGGAATCAACAAAATAACACAATAATAAGTATTCAATAAATGGTTATGAGGATTCACAAGTGACTGATTAATAAACAGTTCAAGATCAAATAAAAGTGACCGTGAAATAGCAACGACAATAAGTAAATAAAATAATTCATGTCTATTCATTTATGAGGACAGAGCTAGCAACTTCTAATGTAGCTTGAAGGTTCACAACGAATCACCAAGTTTGTTTGAAAAAAAAAAAGTCTATGATATTATTTGATTTGGTGTTGCTTGACCCATCTGAAGATTAAATCATCATCAAGATGAAACTACCAATATTTACGTTCACAATTCTTAGTAGGTAAGAACAAATATCAGAGAGTCTGTCTATTTAGCGTTCTAAAATTGTCAAAGATTTTTATGGCCAGACGGAACCAAAAAATAGCTGCATAATAAGAACACAGCTGACAAGACATTTCTATCTATAGAAACAGAAAGACGAGCACAAGTGCTTGATATCAACTAATATTTCCCATAAACATCTTGTCCTTTAGTTTCTAAGACAGTCATATAATTTATCAGCATATGTTACGTAATCCAATATTGGAGTCTCCACAGTCTTTACATAGGTGATCTTATATACTAGTTCCTTCTTTTAATTGATTAGAAAACAGTTTAGTAAAGAAACATAAACATCAGAACACAACAAGCAGAGAACAAGCCATTTTAACATGTTTGTATACAATATAATTTCATAAAATAAGGATATATTGGAAATTGAAAATCTAAGCATACCATGTACAATCTTCAAAAGTAAAATGAATTTCATTTAAACTTGAGCATAATTCCAAAACATGGTTCACAAAAGCTCCATGGACCACAGTTCATGTTGACCTAAAAGTAAAAAAAATCTAGGCCAATACACAAAGTAAAGCATTTCGCACGTATATCCAAGATAAACTAGCTGCATAAAGAATGATAACACAAACCAAAGAAACTAGGAAGGAAATATAAATGAGAACAAGTTGTAGAATATACAAAAGAAATTGAAACTGGACATTATGCCCAAACAAAAAGGATGCACTTTTAAAATAATTTTCTACACTTATATGCACAAAGGTTAAAAAAAGACGCTTTTATAATCAGAAAAGGAACTTACTACAATATCATTTGAAAGATCCTGATGAGAATCATCAAGTTTTACAGCCATTTTGGCAATTTTCTGAGAAAGAACTTTTTGGTGAGTGGTCCAATCTGCATTTCTCCAAATGCTATTGGGAATTTCACCCAAGCCAAGCCGAGAAGAAATGCACATGTAAGAAGCCCAAAAGTATTAGCAGGCCGTAGCTAAACCCAGAATACCTCCACTCCTATCAATAGTAACTAATTAGAAAGAGCACATGGCAGACAAACAAAATTCATTGTACTTTTTTCTGTACGGTGGGGCCAAAAAAGCAGGAATTAAGAAAGTGATTTGACAATATTTTTTTTTTTCACAATTTACAATCACACAAGAAGAAATCACAATCCACATCAAAGAAATCGTCTTTAAAAAGGCAAGACACAAAGCAATCCTTCTTCATCATGATCAGGAGGATAAGCCAAAAAGGCCGATGGATCCCGCAATTAAATAGAAAACCAAGCTAACATGCCCACTCGTCTTCAATCTTTCTGTCACAGTGAAGTCTCCAAAAATTTAAAAAGATACAGAGAAAGTAGCGTAAAATAAATTTTTAAAATTGACAAATATGCATGTTTTCCTATAAAGCATGCAAGAGATCCTAGAAATATGTTTGAAAGTTTAGGAGGCCTGAGATTAGGGTGTTAGCTTAATTGGTTAACACCTTAAAACTCACCCTTTAATTATTAGGTTAGGTTTGATTTCCTCAAAAGTTCATAGGATACAGATTTGTGTATGTATGTTATAAATATATATAATAAAAAAGTTCATAAGATTTATTTGAAGCTCTTTAGTTATGACACCTGTACGTCGCACAGATAACATTCCTCAATAGAAGAAACAACTTTTCTCTGTAATAAAATTAATTTCAAAAGCTACAAAAATTTTATTATCCTTCTTAGCACTGCCATTTTGTTGTTGAGTGACTTACGTATATTGCACCTTCATACAACACCAATGTCAGATAATATAACTGAAAATTGCTCCACTTTTGAGCAAATATGAATAATGTACACGCTTTCTTCTCTAAATTAACAACAAACAAAATTCGTAATCCAAAACGACATGCAGTTCAATTCAGTTCAAACTGAAGTGGACGAATGAACCTGAGAGAGATATGCGAGATGATGAGAGGGGAAGCTTCTTAAAATTGAAGCAATGGACGGTTATAAAGCCGTTGTAGCTCCCATACCTAGTATATTGCAGCCATTTGGCAAAAGGAGTTTTTGTTTTTCAAAATAGAGTGGAGAGAAACAAATTCTTCCTCTACTGCCCCTACGACCCCTGGAAGGAGGAGGAGGGAGGCCACAACAACATAGTCAGAGAAGTCACTGAATGACGTAGTGGTGGTGGGAAAGGAGGGAGAAGAGCTATCAGTGACACAATATTGTTAAACTAATATTCATTGACACATCTAAAAAAGTGTCAATAATATATTGTCAAAGAAAATGAATTTTCAAATAGTGCATATTAGCTGAGAATATCACATGCAAAAAGTGCTGATTTCAAACTAACAAGTATCAAAACATTTGTGAAACTACTTATTTCTACCAATAATGCAAAACATGCATAATCTGCCATAAACATTCACTCAGCTGCACCTAAGAAACATATCAAAATCTTCGCTTGGAAATATTATTCCCTTATATTGATTTTCCTTACTGAAGCTATCACGTACCAAATTACTCATAACGAAGAGTTATGAAGTTCAGCAAGACAAATGCCATTAGTACTTAATTTACGACAAAACTAAATAATGTAGTATCATGAATAAAAATACGTATATGCACGTATTATCCCACTTCGAAAAAGAGCTATCACGTACCTTTCTGGCGTCAAAACACCAGTGATGTCGTTCAAGATAGCTAAAGGATACCTCTTATGTTTGTATATTCTTAACTACTTAGCACTCTCTGCATTCAAAATCACAATCAAGCGTAATAAGTTAAATAAAAATATTTATGGTATTTTGCGAAGAAATCCTTGATAAATGCTTTTCCTACAAGCGCTTTCTCTTAAAAAAAAAATGCTTTTGTAAATACACTGTTAGGATTTGTTATCCCATATTTGTTAGAGTTAACGGCCTTACGGTCCAAAAAGTATTCAAAGAAAAAAAAATCTGAAATACTCTTAAAAAGCTACCAAATCATAATGGGCAAAAAAACATTTTAATCCTAACATTTGAAGAAATAAACACGCGTATCCCAAAATTTTTAAAAAATTTATCAATGCTTTTATTAAATAACAATCTCTATTTATTTAATAAAAAAATCTAAACCCTTAAAATTATTTTAAAAAAAGATATGCCAACTCTTTTTTTATATTAAAATAGATGGAAATTAATACCTAATAAAAGTATCAATAAAATTTTTAAAACTATTAAAATTTATATTTTTTTTTAAAAATATTATAGATGTTTGATCGACAATCTAAAGCACCTGCTCGGTAGGACAAATTAATATATGGCCAAAATCACAATTTATACACTAATTATATCGGTTCATTTCAGTGTCTGCTTGATCAACAAAAAAATTGGGTCAAAACAAACACCAGGTTGGCTGTCTATTAAACAGGAAGAGACTACCAAAAAATCAACCCAAGCAAACCAAACTTAGTCTCACACTTAACCAAATCCATCAAAGAATATATGGATAAGGAATATACTTCATGTATGTCATAAAGATACATGGCATGTAGCAGAAGCATGTCAGAAGAAGATCAGTAAAATAATATTTGATGTGTGACAGAAGTACAACAGAAGCAGAGTCAAAAGCATGTTAGAGAATATGCTGAGAATATGTTTAAAAAGTCTTCTAAAGATCAATACTATAAAATAAAAAAAGGTAATGCCCAAAAAAGAATACAAAAAAATTAGACATAAAGAGAAAATGTGTATTTCCTTTATTCTTCGGTATTTTGTTTAACCTTTTCATCAGTTTTCCACCATAAAAATTTTTTTTGACTTAAGCATTATAGAATTTTCACTAAAACTTACTCCGATGAGACCATCACAATAACTTAACTCATGTTTTGTAAGTTTTATCGTAACCAATAAAGAAAAGAAGATATAAACTTTCGTAAGTAAACTTAATTAAGACGAGATCGTAAGTGTTGATTCCCGTTAATAAATAAATTCAAAACTCATTAATATAAAAAACCATTTTTTTCAATCAACAAAAATTATTAAAAATTACTTTTTTTTTAAAATGTTACGGGTGCATATGTTTGTTTTCCTAATTATAATTTATGTGTCAAAAATATTACTGTGTTTATGTAGATTTGTATCCAGTTTCAAAATTTGTGGGATTCCGATGACCTAAGCATCACGTCAGAATCCAACCCTTGACCCAATGTTAGGACATAACCTTGAGATCTGGTGAATTCGACACTTGGTGCAAGAAGCCAAGTGGAACTTGAATCATAATTGAAGAAATAAATCTATTTTTGATATTTCAAAAATAACACGATTGAAAAAAAAAAAGCATACTTAAATTATTAAATAATTATCATAAAAAGATATTCATAACATTTATTTAATATTTTATTAGGATGAAAAAAATAACTTTTTAATTTGACATAATCAATGATCAAACATATACAGACTAACCATAACATAAAACAAAACAAATTTTTTGTTTTCTATGAAAAAAATTATTTTTTTAATATGAAGTAATTGATTCATCTATATACCAAAACAATTCAAAATAAAGAAATTTGTCTTTTTTATTTTTTTATTTAGAATATGTTAGAAATTACTTGATTTTCTTTTATCAATCCACCTTTTTCTTTTATCCTTTTTTTCATCTTTTTTAATGAACAAATAATTGAATCTCCTATATTTAGAACTTTTCAATTTTTTTTTTTTTACATATTTTTATCGTCACAATATTCTTGAGAATATTCTATCAAATGTTCCTAGACTATGCTCTGAGGCTGGGGGGATGCGTTACAAATAAAGAACAACCAAAAGCTGTCCAAACTCCATAAGATAAAAAGCATTTGTTAAGAAAATTCCAAACTTACTCTTAAACGCACATTAACACAACAAAATATAGATTCAAAAAGAGAAAAGACCTCGAATGCATCACAACTAGCATTAATCAAAGTAGGTAAAGCTCTCGAGCCCATTTGAACATCAACCTCGAATTTTAGGGTTTTGGAACCTCACCTCCACCTTTGGAGGTTCTCATCCAACTCTTTAATATCAAAAACACAAACACATATCAAACATCAGATACAGACGTAATATTTTTTCCCAAGAAATAAGCAAAATAAAAGCCTTTTTAACCTGTTTAAAATAGAGAAGAACAGAAAAAGCATTTACCATGATTAGTTACTTATTGAGATGCTCAACAACGAGTTCGCGTTGAGTTTTACTCAGTTTCCTCACGTCAACCGTCTCGGTCTTTGCATGATTAGCTTTTCCGTCAACCTGCAACGACGTTCTCCTCAACAGCGCCAAGTTTTCGCGCTTCTGGGATGGAAATCTAGCAATTGTCGCCCACATAAGCTCCTCTAGCGAATCGGCATTGGATGGCTATAGAAGCGACTCTCCTACAGATCCTTCTATTTCGAGCTTTAAGTATTCGCTTTCGTTAGAGACCGCCATATGATAAAGCCTCTCTCACACATCTACGTTAAAAAAAAATTAAATTTTTATATTTTCACACTAAATAATAACTACAAAAGGTGACTTCTATATAGGTATAAAATCTTTAACCTATATATGAAAATGATAATACATATAAACTACTACTATAATATGAAGGTAGATACAATAAAAAATATTTTAAATTAAAAAACTTTGAAATTGACAATGACAAATAAGAAATTTTAATATAATACTAATTCTAATACTTCCCTTGAACTTAAAATGGGAAAACAACTTAAGTTTGTAAATTGAACTAAGATGCAAACTATTAGATAAATTTAGAATTGAAACTACGATGCCATATTAGAGAAACAAGAGTATTTGTATTTTCATTATGAATAATAATTATAAAAAGTGATCTTTATATAGGAATTAAATTCCTAACCTCTATGGAAATAATTAATACATAGAAACTAAAATTATAATATGAAAGATGATAGATGATAGAATGTGAAATATCCTAAATTGAAATTATTAAATAAGATATTAATTGTAATACAAACTTTAGCAAGTTGAAAAAAATAATAAAATAACTAAATAATAAATTTATAATGACATGTATGAGAGACAACTACTGTCAAATGAGTCAACCTTATCGGAGAGAGGTAATGTTGTTAAAGAGTAATAATATTGTTGAAGAGTGACAATATTTTTAAAATGTGACAAGTGTGTTGAAAACATTAACCACTATAAGTGCAAATATATTGATAGAGAAAATAAAAATAAACATTGCAAGTGCATTGAAGCGAAACTCATAACTAGAAAATACAAAAAATAAAAATTTGTTAGTGTTGTCAAGAAATCATAAGCGAACGATGAAGAGACCAAACATTACAAAAGATAAGATTTCTTATGAATTGTAAAACCAAATTTCATTAGGTGGATTTATCAAATAAATTAGAAATTTTCAAAATTTTTGGAGTCAAAATAACAAATTTGTCAACTTGAAATCTTTAAGAAAATTCAACGATGGAGGAAAAAATTAAACATGAACTTGGTGCAGTACAAGAAATAATAGAAAAGCCTCATAATTGTTTTAAGAAAATAAAAAATCTCTCATAATTTTAAAATTACAAATTTATTCATAATTTATTTAAAATTACAAATTTATGTACAATTTTCATATTCACCCAAGTTATTTTTAAATTTTAGAAATACCACAAATCTATTTTTAAATTTCAATTGGACCTTAATAGTTTAATGTTTGCAACCTAACCAAAAGTGACTTTAAATTACTTGCAAAAAAATCCTTCTAGACAATTTGTGAGTAGATCAGGCAAGGGAATGACGTGGATGAACATATTAAACCAAGAGGAGAGCTTTGGTGCCCAATGGAGAGCATGAAGTGTAGGTTAACGGTGAAAAGTAATGGCAACCAATAAACAAAAAGAAAAGGCTTCTTGATTTGTAGTTTGAACGACGATTGTTGGCGGCGAATGGTGGCAAGCAATGGCAAAGTGTGGCGAACGACTGGCAAGGATGGCAGCAAAAACAGTGTGACTATGATTGCAACAATGGTACAATAATGATAGTTTTAAATGCTAGAAAAAAAAAATTAGAGACTGAACAAGAGAGATATCAAAAAAATTAACCTTAACTTTGAAATTAGCTTGTTATATAATTAATTTGACTCTGATACTATATTACATAAATTAAAACTGAAGTTGTAATATCATATTAGAATAATTGAAACTAAAACTCTAATACCATATTATAAATGTTTATATAACGACTCGTATATAAATTTGTTTGTTTACCTTTCTCTGCATCTTTCCCTCTTCATACAAAACGAGAGTTTGCTCTAAATACGTTCAACTTATGTTCGCTTCTAACTTAGGTCCTCTTATAACCTTATGTTCTTTCTTACGGTTAGAAGGATCTCATAACAAGGGATATTTGTGTTGTTCAAAAATACAATTATTATCATAACATGTGATATTTGTTTTTTTTCTTTTAGAAAGTGATATTTGGGATATTGAGTGATAAAGATTTTTACGCTTATTATGTATGTATATATATATATATGGGGAATTCGTTATATACTTTTAAACAGACTATGTTGCTGCTAGGACAGCTCCTTACTGATAAATTTTTCAAGCGAAAAAATAAAAATAAAAAAATAATCCCAATAAGTAAACAAGGGAAGGACATCTCAACCCCAAAGAATGGCATATGCCTAACTTAACCTTGGTAGTTTAAAAATACTTTTTTAGTCTTCAACCACAGTCTAAAATATTGACCTCGAACTCTTAACGGTTGCATATTATTAACACATGAATCAATAAAGAGCACGTGGTTAATACGAATTAAATATATTTTTAAAAAAAAAATTAAACTAATATATATTTTTATATTAGAAAATAAATCTAACAAACATATTCTTTTAACAAATAAAAAATATTAAAATATCATATTTTTGTGTAATGCTAATTTAATCTGCTGTATATTAAAGCATTAGTAATTATATATATATATTTTAAAGATTTGGAAAAAGAAGAGAAACATCGCTCACAAAATACTAATTTTTACTTTTATTTTTATTTAAATTTGAGTGGTCACAAATAAAAAGTATATTCAAAACCATCTGAATTATGTCAAGGAATCAAAGTATTAACAATTATATAAATATTAATATATCTATTAGATTATACTATACAAATTTTTTTATGATATCTTTATTTTAATATATATTAAAACAAATAATATTATGTAATTTTAAATATAGTGAAATACATATCAGTATATTAATAATAAATTTTGTTATTTTATTTAAAACAATACCTAACCATTAACTCTGTTGGCAACATTGTTGTTGAGCAAGAAATGTTGATGTGTATATGGGTTGAAAGGCACACCATGTAGTTACAAAAAATTTAGATGTACATGATAGTGTGGTAGATTTAATCAACTAAATAGCCAAGGAGGCACTATATGAGGTAAAATCTGCTGACAACGTCACAGTACTAGCATTTGATTTTGTTGTGTAAAAAAGTTCTTGCGAAGAGTACGTTTCTTATTTAAATATTTTTTTCTTGTTTATGAGTGTTCATGCAGAGTTTGAATATGATTTTGATACATACATTATAAATAATTCAAAGTTTCATTGATCTGACATTCATAACTCAAATCTTATTATTCACTTGTTATCAAGCATTTATAACATTTTGTTTACCTTTGCAATAGTCTCTAAACACAAACGCCACATTTCTTAAATAAACATTAATATAAAAATTAATTTAAAGTGTTAAAGTATTTTTTTTATTGGAGGAGGATATATTTTCAAAATTCAAACGAGTTAGCAAGGATGAGAAAGTAATTTCGTAGAGTTCCAATTTTTTGAATTTTTAATAGCAATAATAATAATAATAATATATTATTTAGATATTTTTAAATAAATAAATATATATATATGTGGCTTGAAGGATAATTATTGCTTAACATTTTATCTCCGTTAAAAAAATAAAACCGACGCACAGGTTAGTATAACACCTAAGTAGATTTGATGTACACCCCTAGTTCTATCACGAAGATTTTAAATACGAATTCCTCTCCTTCAATTTAAAAAAAAAAAAATCGATATTAAAATAACAGCACTTGCTTTTTATAACTTGCAAGACATTTTACAGAAGAACGAAACATGTTACAGTGATCCACATCAAGAACAGCTTGTCACAAACAACAAGTCAAACTCTTTGACCTGTATTGAGAGGATCCCAAAGTTCCACGTCAAAAGAGAAGTCAGCAGTTGCAGAATTCTGCCCTGCTTCAACAAAACTGTCCTCCAACTTTGTCCCTGAACCTGATGGAGACTTTTCAGCCAAAAGATCTGCAATATTTCCGTCTTCTGGCCAACCCATTGAGCTAGAAATTTCTTGATCAAATTCTTTTTCAGCTAACAAGCTTTCCCACCACTTAGTTTCAGCATTCTCCTGCTGATGTTGATCAAACGGTGTAGACAGTTGGCAAATATTGTGAGTTGCCGGCTGTTCGTTATTTAATGTTGTAGTTTGGGCCCTTAACCACAGTGAGTTTTTTGAGAAGGTGTGAGGTCGAGGTCTAATAATGCTGAATTTTTCTGTTCTCTCGTGAGCTTTTGCTTTCACATTTTTGTCGCAAGAACTATCAAGTTTTTTGCGCAGATGTGTGTTCCAGTAGTTCTTCACATCATTCGCTGTTCTTCCTGGAAGCCTGCCCGCAATCAGGGACCATCTAAATGAATTCAACAAAAAGATAACATGTTAATTGTTAATCAGAGATTTTGTTTTCTGGATAAGTAGTGTGCAACCCATATCGAATCTAGATCAGATTCTGGTAATTTAATGGTGATACTGAATTTCTGAACAAGTCAACAGATTTTTACTCCTCGTTATTACGCATGAACCTAGTGGGACCAGGAGTACCATTCTAACTTTCATAACTCATCAGATAGAAGGGCTGAATTTAAAGGATGTGTATCCTCTCTTAAACTAAAGTTTTATTTTTACTTGTAACTTTCACCGAAAATGTTTTTTTTTTTTTTTTTTTTTTGCTAGTTCCATATATACCTTCCTCCAATGAACCTTTAGAACTACGAAGAAAGTAAGGTTTATAGTATCACTAAAGCAGTACTAGTAGTACTCTTTTTACTCCTTCCTTTTCGTGATTTTAATAACTATGTACAGCTTCTACATAAATATTATACTTGCCTGTTGCCCAGCAGCTTATGCAGCCTGAAAATTAGATCAACTTCATCCGCTGTAAATTCTCCTCTCTTGATATTTGGCTTCAGGTAATTCAGCCACCTCAATCTACAACTTTTCCGGCATCTATTTAATCCTGAAAGCGTACAAAAAAGGACCTATTATATAATTCATACGTTCAAGCGGCAAAGTAATTAATATTTGCAGCTTAAAATGTGTAAGTAAATTACCTGCTCTTTCAGGAACTTGATACCACTTTGTTTCACCATATTTCTCAACGCATTTCCTGAGAAGATTATCTTCTTCTTCTGACCATGCACCTTTACGAACTCCTAAGCGGCCCTCCATGTAGACTCTACGTACAGTTAGTTCTATAAACAAGTGAAAGTGCTCAGCTACTCTTTATAAGATTTCGAACCTCCAAACCGCCTTACAAATAAACGCTTCCAAATCGAAGCAGCTTCCATATCGGCTCCTAAAGATAGTGACGTGCATGTCTTGCATCCACAAAAGACAGCAGCAGTTCCCTCAATGGTAATTCAACCACCAAACTTTTAGAATTTCTTGCGTCAAATAATTCGCTAATGATTGTTTAGTTTATAAAGCATATCGTGTTGCGATCACGTCTTGTCTTGTCGTGTAGTCGCCAAAAGTTACGGCGACTAAAGTTTTGACATCAAATTAAGTATAGGGACAATTTAGTCCCTTAAGTTTGACTAAATATACATTTTTATCCAATTAAAAATAAAATATCTAATTTTACCTTAATTTATTAATTTTCTCTATTAATTTAAATAAAATATAGACATTTCAATCTAATTACATATACACACTACTAGAAAATGGGCTTTTTATAAAACAAACATTTTGTTACAAAGCATGGTTTATGACAGATCCGTTCTAACACTTAAAATCTATTCACATGTGTGATTTCGAAAACAAGGTTGTTAATTATAAAGGTAGCTGCTGTAATGCACTCTTTTTTGGAATTATTCATGGAGCATTTACGGAAGATGGAATGCTTTTGTATGGTGCTTAGGGCTGCTAGTTTGCCCGAAATAAAATGCTATTTTAGTAGATAGCTTTTACGGCGAGACAAATTGTTGATCAAGCGGGGTTTCTTCTCGATGAGTTCCATTCTGTCAAACTTGAGTTTTCTGGAAAATGTAATGCAGTCTCGGGTGTTCCTAAACAATTTCCAATAAATATAGATGATGTTGTAGGCCCACAAAAGTGGGTTGATATATCTTCTCAAAGAGGGATTCTGTCAAACTCGATTGAGTCTCCTCCATGAATAGGTTTACTAAAGGCAAATTTTGATGTGGCTATTGATCAAGATAGGCATGTGGTTAGGGTAGGCATGGTCATTCCGGATTTGCATGGGAGTTGTGCATTTTGTGTTTGCTAAATCTTTAGTGGGGGCTTTTTCTCCACTTACAGCCGAGAGTTTAGGCTTCTATTATAGAGTGTCGGCGGCAATTTCTTAGGGTCTGTCTATTAATATAATTGAGTTAGATTTGTTGGGTATTTTATTAAAGTGGGTCTATATATTAATTAATTATTTATTATTAATTATTTATTTTGTTGTTTATTAAAAGTAATTAAATAAAATTTATTTATTATTGAATTTTTAAAATATCACATATTGTATGGGCTTTAATGCGTAAAAATTCAGTTATTTTATTTTATTTTTATGACGGAATAAAATAAAATAAAATATTATAAATAATAGATTGAGATCCTCAATCTAAATCCTAATGTATTATTTATTCACATCTCATTAATGAGTGACAATAATTTTTCTCTCATAAAAAAAATGTTTAGACGTGAAATGTATCAACTCTAATTTTTTTGCATGTCCATGAATTTAAATACACTTTCAATTTTATTTTTTTTGATAATTTAACATGAGATCTTGATTATAGTGATTCTTTCACTAATTAAAGTTTTTATCCTATAAACAGTATCAAAACCACCTTATATTGAATCGTTAAAATATAAAGTTTTAGAATTATTTATTTTATTATTACAGTTTATATTTATTATAATCATGAGATTTAGCATTGATTTGCGCTTCCATAAATTTAGAATTATGTGCATAATGGTTATATATCCTTCATGCAATGAATTGAATTAAATAATTATATATACTACATGCAGTGATAAACAAAAGTTATATTAATCATTTTTTAAATTATTATTTATGGATTCAGTTTCAATTCATGGATTCAATATATTTGAATAATGATAATTGCCGATGTATATGTAGGATTCAATTTTGGAAACATGTGTTTTTTTTTATTGAATTTGTTTTTTTTTTACGCATTCAATTAAAAAAAAGGGGGGATAGAAGTTAAAAATTTATTTAAAGTTAAATTGATAATATCAAATTTGATAGAATTTTTTTTTAATTGTAGTACATATCAAGTAGTTAGTGTTTACAAATTTTAAGATTTTATCAGGTTAATTTCACAAGGCTTATAAGGATTTTACTGGGTCTAAATTTTTATGCCTAACATACTAGCCAAATTAAGAGAGTTAGAATAGACCTGAGTCCATTTTGAGTTTAAGCTATTAGATAAAGATTAGAGTTTGGATAATTAGAAAAGGTTAAGCTTGCCTTGACTCAATTACTTCGATTCCTATCCATTTTGGTCTTATCCTAATTTTGATATGATTTGACTTTTGCCTTTTGACCGTTGACTTTGATTTTGACCATTTTACTTTTTCTCCTTTTTTTCTACAAACTAATATTCAGTATTTTAAAATAAATTAAATTGAAATAAAATACCACTAAAGTTATATCTTTTATGTAGATTTATTTATTTTTTAAATATGTGAATAACATTAAAGAAACTAAATAATTATGTTTAAATCTATGCGAAAAATAATTGGCTCAAAGAAAAATTATTTTTTTGGTCAAATAATAAATGCATGTGACAGTAAATATCTGATAAAATTTGACATTTTTTATGCGTATAATATGTCAGTCCAAAGAAATGCATATTATTAGTAAGATTTATTATCAATATTTACTGAACAATTTTTTTTAGAGTACCGTTTACAAATTGTTGTTTTTATCTAAAGACTAAATAACAATGTTGTGCTTGGTATTTTATAATGGCCCAATTTATTATATCTTATGTCATGTGTGTATATGTATACATGATTAAATGGCTATTAATTGTGAGTTTTTTGTTTGTTATATACAGTAAATGCTTCTTCTATATTTGTCAACTTGAACAATATTCCAGTGCTTAACGGCACTAACTCTAGAAATTGGAAGAAGCACATTACTATTGTACTTGGGTGTATGAATTTAGACTATGCAATCCGGATGAAAGAACCTCCCGCCCATACTAATAGCAGTACTGCTGAACAAAGGGCATTTTATAAAAAAAAAATGGGAGCGTTTTAACTGTATGAGTCTAATGATCATGAAGCACTCTATTCCAGATACCATCAGGGGCGCAGTGCTTGAGGAAGAAAATGCTAAAAAGTTTCTAAGCCAAATAGTAAACTAATTTGTTGGTAATGAAAAGATCGAAGCAATCACTATTGTGTCTAAGCTTGTTTCAATGCAGTATAAAGGGAAAGAAAATATAAGGGAGTACATTATAGAAATGTTTAATCTTGTTACAAGATTAAGGGCACTAAAGTTAGAGTTGTCCGATGACATTCTCGTGCACCTGGTCTTGATCTTTCTTCCTACACAATACAGTCCTTTTAAGATTATTTATAACACTCAAAAAGAGAAATGGACTCTTAATAAGCTCATTGCTCAATGTGTGCAAGAGAAAGCGAGAATGAAATAGGAATAGATAAAGAGTACTCATTTAGCAACTTCTTCCAATGACAATGATGTTAACAACAAAAAAAAATGGAATAATAAAGGGAAAAGAGCTGCAGACATTGAAACTTCATAGCCTAAAGTGCAAAAGAAACATAATACTAAAATCTCTTGATACATTTGCAAGAAAGTTGGACATATAAAGAATGATTGTTACAAGTATGCAAAATGGCTTGACAAAAAGGGTAAACTTCTCAACTTTATTTGTTCAGAAGTTCATTTGGCTTTAGTACCAATTCACACTTTGTGGATAGATACGAATGTAACTACTCACATAAGTATGACTATATAAGGTTGTCTAAGAAGTCGGCCACCAACTGATGCTAAAAGATTCATCTATGTGGGTGATGGCAACAAGGCTACTATTAAGGCAATTCAATTATTTAGATTACAATTAAAATCTGGTTATTATTTAAATTTGTATGAAATATTTTATGTACCGTTATTTAGACGAAATTTAGTTTCTATTTCTTATTTGGACAAATTCGGTTACTCTTATTCTTTTAGAAATGGAAAGTTTAGTCTCTTTCAGAATTCAAATATTATTAGTATCAGTTCTTTAGTTGATAATTTATATCAATTAGATCTTTATGCCTCAAATATTAATAAAATCTTACATGTAAGCAATTATGGTATAAAGCAAAAATTAATTAATGAGAATTTTTATATATTATGGCATAAGCACTTCGGATACATTTCTAAACAAAGAATTCAAAGGCTTGTTTCAGAAGGAATTCTGAATTCCGTTGATTTTTCAGATTTTGAAATATGTATTGAATGTATTAAGGAAAAACAAATAAATGTTAGAAAAGTTGGTGCCAACAGAAGTTTAAACGTTTTGGAATTAATTCATACTAATATTTGAGGCATCTTATTACTTTCATAAACGATTGTTCTCCTTATGGGTATCTATACTTGATTTATGAAAAGCCTCAATCATTGAACGTTTTCAAGGCCTATAAAGCTAAAGTTGAAAATCAGCTTGGCAAGAAAATTAAAGCCGTTAAATCTGTGTTGGGATTTGTGTTTACGTGCCATCCCATAATACATAAATATATAGTGATAGTATTTATACAATTATTATTTCTAATAAAATCGTTAATATTATTTATTATTAAATGGTAAGATGCTTGTAACGTTTCAAACATTGTATGATCTGAAAGAGTTCAGATCTGATCTAAAGGAGTAGACCAGTGCTAAGAGTTAGCAACGCTAATAGTTATAAGCACTAAGTGTTAGTGGTACTAAGAGTTAGTAAGTTAATAAGAGTTAGTGAAATCTAAGGAGTTAGAGCCTTGTTTAAAATGGGACAATGACCTGAGAATATATTAATAATGACATAGCTGCAAGGAGTTGTAGATGGTGCTAGGAAATGTCATTATGCAAGTATGTTCTCAAACACAATGTTTCTGATCTAATTTCATCGACGCTGGCCTATCGATGAAACCTATTAATATAGATTAGTGTATGTCTATATCTGAATGGTCTAGATAGTTAGTCTTAGCAAACCATGAGCTTAGTAGGAAGCTCATATAGAGATGCAGGTATTCAATAAGGACTGGATATTGAATAGACTCACGAGGACCTCCAATAGACATCTCATAAAGTCATCAATGGAAGGTCTTCTGAGTTAAGTAGTATTTATGGTTCTTTGACCTGAGCATCACGGTGGGCTTGTGAGTGATCCACCATGCTTTGGTTTCACACATGTCAGAAACCTTTCATGGTCTGATCGCTAGATGTCGTTGGGTATGGTCCGATGCTCATGGAGTCCGACGTACGTAGATATAGGATCCATCAGCTCATATGAATGGATTGTATATCCCGATGCTCTGAGATTTTATTTTAAAAAAATTTGTGGCCATAAGCATAAACCTCAAAAAATATATTTTGGAGGAATAAATAAGATCACAAAAGTGTTTGTGGATATTGTTTAATGAAATATAAATCTGGAGATAAGTTCATGGTTGAGAAAATAGAGATTTGACGATGATGATCTATATCTCTGCTCTTCAAGGATATAAATGATGGAAGGATTATACGAATATGCAATAACCTCAACTTGCATGGTCTAATACGTTGATTAGTAATATTCGTAATGTGTATGTGAGACATTGTTCATAGACGTATGGAGGAGCTCCTTATGATAAATAAAGTGTGGACCTAAAGAGTCTCACAATATGAAGTGTATTCATTGTGCACTGGGGTAGCGGATTGGATTGAATAATTCAATCCAATAAATTTCAGCAAAAGAGAATGATTGTTTCGGATCACTTGGGATACACATTTGTCAAGACTTAATTGTTAAATACATCTTTTAATTAATTAACAAAAATTATTAATCAATAAGATGGTGACAAATGGCAAGATCTAAGCCCTTCATTTTGTTTCATGATATATTAATAAAATAATACAAAAAATAGTTTTTGATTTATTTTATTATATTATAATATACATTTAATGCACTAAATATTATTATATAATGTATTGCATTAATTTTGTTTAAATGAATTTAATATGTTGCCATTATGAATGGTGGAGGTTTTTTTGTATTAATGTAATATTGTAGGCCATTAAATGAATTTTTATTCATTTGTTTCACATGATGGCCGTCCATTTTCTTTGCTAATGGAGGGAGCACTTCTTGTTGTAATGATAATGTTTCATGCATTAAGATCATAATAATAACAATTAATTATTTTATTGTAACAAAAATTGAAACAAAAATGAAAGCATGTTCATTCTAGCAATGGTGACATCCAGCCATGTTTTTCAAGTGAGTAAAGCACTTGAAGTGTAATCAAGTGTTTCAACCACTATAGTAATAATAGATAGTCATTATTATTATTGAATGAAGTACTTCTTAATTATTTTTTATTAATTTATGATAACAAAATTGAAACAAAACAAAGGAGGCATATTCATTCTAAGGGAATGAAGGATTCGGCCAAGCGCAAATGTGAGAGAGAGAGAGAGAGAGAGAGAGAGAGAAATAGCTTTGTCTTGTTTTTCCTTTCAAAGAGTTGAAAGACTTGTGTGTGAAAATTTTCTGGGTTTTACTCATCTTACACACTTGGATAATTTATCATGACAAAGAAAAATAATGGTTGTTGTGTTAATAAAGTGTTACTAACAAGAATAAAAGAAAACTTCATCTTCTTCTCTTTTAATGGATGGCTAATCCATATTCATATTTATGAAATAAGAATATGTATTCAAAGAGTTTGAATACAAGTTGCTGAAAAATTCTAAAGCTACCATTCTAGCTCCATAATCTCACCAAACCATTATGGACTAGAATTGTTCAATAATACACTTCAAGGTGAGCTCTTCACAAGGATTTGTGAAAGACTTGAAGATTTTGTAAAACTACCTTCATTAGGTGAGTATTTTACATCATATTATAATACAATTGTTCATCATATTTATAATTGTATAATTGTTATACTTACATATATATGTGATATATATGTTGAATTTGTTAAAATGGGTGTATATGTAACATGCTTTCGCTGCGTATAATTAGTTTTTAAAATTATGTATACACTCGTATATTACACACTTGATATCCAACAATCTGACCATGGCGGTGACTTCTATGAAAGATATGACGGATCAGGTGAACAACGTCCAGGCCCTTTTGTGAGATATTTACAAGAATATGGCATTGTTCCTTAATATACCATGTCGAGGACTCCAAGTCAAAATGGTGTAGCTAAAAGACAAAATCGAGCCCTAAATGATATGGTTAGAAGAATGATAAATCATTCTTCTTTACTAGAATCTCTTTGGGGCGAAGTTTTAAAGATTGTAGTATATATCCTTAATCGTGTTCCAAGTAAAGCAGAAGCTAAAATCTTATATGAGTTATGGACTGAAAAGAAGCCTAGTATTATGCATTTACATGTCTGGGGTTATCCAGCTGAGGCTAGGCCATACAAGCCTAATGAAAAAAAGTTAGACTCAAGAATAATAAGCTGTAACTTTGTTGGATACTCGGAGAGATTGAGGGGTTTTATGATCCCTTAAGCAAATCCTTTTTCGAGAAAAGGAATGCTAAATTCATTGAGGATGTTGAATATAGTGGGAGTGCTAAACTCAGGAATATTATTTTTGAAGAAGAATATATAACTATTCCTAATATTGTAATTGATAATGACCAAGTAATTGCACTCGTCATTATGCAAGATGCAAATATAAATAATCAAGATGTTCCTAAGATGCCTCCTGTTAATATTGAAGAACTTGCTTCTACTCATATAGAGGAGCAACAACAGCAACCTCAATTGAAAGTGCCATTAAGAAGATCCACCAGGGAGAAGAGATCAGTGATTGCAAATGATTATGTCATGTATCTTCAAGAACATAAGTTTGATATAGGACTGGAAGATAATCCAATAAGTTTTAGTCAAGTCAAACAAAGTGTGAACTCCCAAAAATAGATAGATGCCATGAAAGATGAGATAAAATCAATGCAAGACAATAACGTTTAAGATCTTGTCGAATTGCCTAAATGAGTGAAACCAATTAGTTATAAATAGATTTTCATAACCAAATAGGATTCTAAAGGCAATGTCAAAAGATATAAGGCACGCATAGTCGCAAAAGGTTTCACTTAAAAGGAAGGCATTGATTATAAAGAGACTTTATCTTCGGTTTCATCGAAAGATTTTTTTAGAATTATTATGGCACTTGTAGCTCATTATGATTTAAAGTTACATCAGATAGATGTAAGGACTGTGTTTTTCAATAGCGACAATAAAGTAACTATATACATGTTACAACCAAAGAACTTTGAATCCAAAGATTCAAAATATTTAGTGTGCAAATTAGAAAAGTCAATCTATGATTTAAAGCAAGCATCTCGTCAATGGTATCAAAAATTTGATCAAGTGATTATTTCATTTGATTTTAAGGAAAACATTGTTGATCAATGCATTTATCACAAGATCAGTGGGAGTAAATTTATTCTTCTTGTCTTATATGTGGATGATATTTTACTAGCAACTAGCGATATATAATTATTGCATGAAACCAATAGATTTTTTTCAAAGAATTTAAAATGAAAGATCTTAGGAATGCATCTTTTATGCTGGGCATACAAATTCACCAAGATCGTTCTCGTGGCATATTTGGCTTATCACAAAAGGCATATATTGATAAGGTGCTTAGTAGATTTGACATGAAGAATTGTGCATCAGAAGACACACCAATTGCTAAAGGTAATAAATTTAGTCTGCTTCAATGCCCAAGAAATGAGATTGAGAAGAAAGAGATAGAGAATATTCTTTATGCGTCGGCAGTAGGGAGTCTCATATATGCTCAAGTTTGTACGCGTCCGAATATTGCGTATATAGTTAGAATGCTTAGCAGATATCTAAGTAACCCAAGAATGGATCACTAGAGAGCCGTTAAAAATGTTATATGGTATCTACAAAGAACAAAAGATTACATACTCACATATCAGAGATCAGATCATTTAGAGATCATTGGGTATTCAGACTTCGATTTTGTGGTTATCTCGATAGCAAAAGATTCACTTCAGACTATATCTTTCTATTGACTATGGGAGCTATATTATGGAAGAGTGTCAAGCAGTCACTCATAACTTCATTCACCATGGAAGCAGAATTTGTAACTAGCTATGAGGCATCAAATCAAACAATATGGCTGCGAAATTTTATCACTAAGCTATAAATTATCGATGGCATTGAGAGTGTTTGATTTAGTGTGTTATGTGTAGAGGTACGTATAATTTTAAAATATATGTATATAAATACGCAGCGAAAATATTCATACATGGTATACACAATATTGAATACTCAAACATATATACTCATGTATGTTAATTCAAGCACATATATATCTCATATATATTTTCATATGTATGATATAAAACGAATAGCATGTAAATAACCTACCCGATTTTGAAGGTAGCTTTCCAATTCTTCAAGAACTTCAATATTCAATTGTTGAGCTCACCTTGAAGTATTCCGTTGCACAATTCTAGTTCACAACTGAAACGGGTGGGATTGTGAAGCTAGAATGGCAGCCACGAATTTTTAGCAATGAGTGTTTTAACACTTAAAACAATTTAGTCCTTATGATTTATTACTTATAAAAGAAAAGAAGAATTAAGTGTTTTGTCTATTGTTCCTTACAACTCTTTGTTATGAACTTTTGTTAAGACTTTAAAAAATGACTTAGCAAATTCTCTCAAACCTTTCTTCTCACCTCTACCGAATTCTACACACTTGCTCTTTCGAAAATTGTACTTTTTCAATTTTAGTTTAATGTAAAATGATGGCTTCGCTTAATGCTTCACCACCACTTATCTTTGTTTATCATTTGCTTAAATAATAAAACAAGTAAATGCACTCAACAAATTAATTCATCCGTATGAATCAATTGTTAGAGAATTAATGACAATTAAATAATATTAAGTGGTTACACCACTTCACAAGTGCACCATTTAACTATTTCTAAGTAGCCAACAATTCATATTATTAATAACAAGTGCTTACTCCATTATAAAATAGTATTTTTCACTTATTCCAATTAATAATAATAATTCATTAATAAATAGATTATTAATAATTCAAAACTATTTTTGAATAAAAATATTTACCTTATTTGTATTTACCAAGCAAGGTAAATAGGTGAATACATGGTAAATCATTTATGGAGCAAGATTGTGCCACTTGTCAATTTTTTATTGGTTAACAACTCTTACAAACTAATAATGTATTTTACATTTAAGTATTGACAAGTACATAATATAAGGAACCTTGAAACATATTTTCACTTTACTGGAATGTTTTGAATTAATTGTTTAATCCAATATGCTGCCCCGGTGTACAACGAGTACACTTCATATTGTAAAACTCTCTAGGTCTATGCCCGATTTTTCATATGAAACTATTTCATACGTCCGTGAATAATATCTCATACACATGTTACTGATATTACAAAACGGCACATTAGACCATACAAGTTAAGGTTATAATATATTTGTATAATCCTTCCATCATAGATATCCTAGAACAGTGAAGATATAGATCAATACCGTCAAGTCTCCACATACTCAACCATACACTTATCTCTAGATTTGTATCTCAATAAATAATATCCGTAAACACTTTTACGATATTATTTACCTCGAGGATAAAACTAATTTCTCGAGTATTTCTGCTTATGGCTATAAGACTTTCTGAAACACAATCTTGAAGTTTCAGGATATTTTACTCACCCTAATAAGCTGATGGATCCCATATCTATGCACATCGAACTCCATAAGCATCGGACCATACCCAGCGACATCAGCAGTCAGACCATGAAAGGTATCTGACATGTGTGGAACCAAAGTATGGTGGATCACTCACAAGTCCACCGTGGCACTCAGGTCTAAGGACCATGAATACTACTCAACTCGAAAGATCCTCCATTAACGATTTTATGGGATGTCTATTCAAGATCTTTGTCAGTCTGTTCAATATTCAGTCTTTACTGAATACTTGTATCTCTATACGAGCTTCCTTTAAACTCATAATCTGCTAAGATTAACCATCTGGACCATCCAGATATAGACATACACTGATCTATATATAATAAGGGCTTCACTGACATACCCGCATTAGTGAAGATAGATCAGGAACATTAAGTTTAAGAACATATTTGTATAACAACATTTCTTATCACCATTTGCAACTCTTTTGAAACTATATCATTACTAATATATTTTTAACTCTTTGTCCCATTTTAGACAAGACTCTAACCCTTTAGATTTCGCTAACTCTTATAACATGGTAACTCTTATTAGTGTTAACTTTTAGCATTTATAACTTTCAGTATTTCTAACTCTTAGTGTAAATGATTAGTGATATATTGAAATGATAATAGTGTAAACATAAAGCAAATATTTATACATAAAAGGGATGACACATAAGCACAAATTTCAACAGAGAGACCATTAAGAATAAATTATGATAATAAAGCCGCTGAGTTATATTCTAAGAACAACAGAAGCTCGTCAAAATTGAAGTACATTGATATCAAGTTTTTTGTTGTTAAAGAGAGAGTGATATCAAGTTTCTTGTTGTTAAAGAGAGAGTTCAGAGTCTTCATATGTCTATTGAATATATCAGTACAAACTTAATGATTGCAGATCCGTTTACCAAAAGTGTACCACTTAAGGTGTTTTTTGAACATGTGGCCCGTATAGGTGTGGTTCATCCTGATGATATGCTTCTATAGTGTGAGTTTGTTTCTTGATGTTCAATTATAGTTGACATATTTTTAGATCAGATTAAAGTATTATTCTTTGCTTATTTATTAAAAACACTAAAATAAAGTTATATTCTTTCAATTGCTGTTTTGAATGTATATTATTGAACTTTTATGAGTTATAAAGTAGGACCAGTTGAAAATAGGCATGATAAGTGATCACATTATATGAAAATTTTCATGCTACACATCCATGCTTGATCTATGTCATTGATTATATTGATGTATGTGACTATTGATAAGTCTAGTTATAAAAGAGATAATAAAGATCGTTTTGATCTTATATCAGTATAATTGATGGACTAGATTGTTTAGAAATGTATTTTATTAAGATAACAAATATTGAGCTCATAAAGTTATTTGATAATGTACCATTATAAAGTGATATATGTGGCCCAAGTGAGAGATTGTTAGGTATTTCTTTAAAGTGAGCCTACATATATCAATTAATTGTATATTATTGGCTATTTATTTTGTTGCTCATTAAAAGTGATCAAATAAAATTTATTTATTTTTAAACTTTTAGGGCATCACGTATGGCATAGATTTTAATGTGTAAAGATCCAGTTATTTTATTTTATTTTTATGATGGGTCAAAATAAAATACTATAAATAATAGGTTGAGGTCCCTAGTTTAAACTCTAACGTATTATTCATTCACGTCTCATCAGTGATTGATGATAATTTTTTTCTCATAAAGAAAAGGTTTAGACGTGGAAGATATCAACCCCAATTTTTCTGCGTCTCCATGAATTCAGGTCGCTTCTGATTTTATTTTTCTTAATAATTTAACATGAGATTCTGACTATGGTAATTTTTTTATCAATTAAAATTTTTATCCTACAAGATTGTCTCAATGTCGTTCAAGTGTTAAATAAGCAATCTTTTATAAGATTTCAAGGAGTACATAGCTTTTGGCTTCCATATGTTACGAGATATGAAGGATGTTTTATTTTCTTTTGTTCGACAGAGTTGCAATATGGTGGCTTATTTTCTCGTTAAGTATGCTCTTTGTAATAATGTGGATATAGTATATTTGTATTACATGCCAATTTTCATGAGTCATTGTATCTTTCCAGACTTTATGAGTTAATGAAAATCATTCTTCTTCAAAAAAAAAAGTGATAAAGATTTTCACAAAGATATCAACAATCTTCATTATCAAATCACGGGTCAAGCTCCATCAGAGATCATTGTCAATATTTTTAAATAATTTTGTATCAAATTTTCTTCAAATTACCAAATCTGTGCAAGTAAAGTTTCAAATAAAAAATATAATGATTAAATAAATAAATCATAGAGAGTTAGAGATCCAATCCAAATCAAGATTTGGATGATAAAAAATAAATAATAATCCAAATCAAGATCTAGATCACGAAGAACCACCAATTGAAGTAGAAAAATTAATATAAATAAAGAAAAAAGATAAAAAGCAAGGAAGAGACAAATAAAGGAGTGAAAAATAATGATTTCAAATAAGAAGATAGTAAAAAAAATAACCTCTTCAAGTATAAGAAAAGAGGAAACTAGGGGAATTTTTATTTGTAGAGGCATAAAAGAGAGCTAGATTTTTTTTCATTATTTGTTTTTATGTAATATTATCTGATTTATTTAACATGGTTATTAAGTACAATTTTAAAAAAAATTAATTTTAAAATAATTTTATAAAATAAATACTTACATTCCTTTCAAAAATGATAATGAATATTTTTTTTTTATTATTTTCAATTTTTAACCGTACTTTAGAATACAATTATGATTAGACATGACAATTAGGTTATACAACTCATGCCTTAACGGCATGGCCCAAGAAATCATACTATGTTGGACTTAGTTTTTAGGCCTAATGGGATTAGACTACAATAGTTCTGTGTTAAGCATGACCTTTTATGGGCTCAATTTATGGGCTAAGCTTAACAAGTGTTAGCACGGCCTATTACATAAATTTTAAGATTGTTTAAAACCTTTACTACAAAATTTAAGTGAGTAAGAGCCACACTAGATCAAGCCATACTTTTCTTTAAAAAATACTTTCATAAATATCAAAAAAATTCCATCGTACTTATTATTAATTAAAAATATTGTAATAGTTTTTATTATAACAATAGTTGCAATTAATTTTTAACTTTAATTATAATTCTAATTTTAATTAAATTTATAATTAGCATTATAATTATATTTCAATATAAAATTATAACTAAAATTACAATTGTAATAGCTATTTTCTTAGATGTGATTGCAATTACAATTGTAATTAAAATATAATTTTTAATTTTAATTGCAATTGCTATTAGAATTCTAATTATAATTAGAATAATAAATGAAATTATAACCGTAATTAGAATTACAATTATGATAATATATTTTAGTGTTGAAACTATATAAATTGTAGCTGCATTAATATTTGGTATTAGTCTATTAGAAATGTAATTGTAATTTTAATTGAAATTATAATTATAATACTTAAATGTAATTGAAAATGCAATTTTGTAATGATAATTAAAATTATAATTGTATTTTTATCGTAATTGAAATTGCATTATAATTTTAATTATCATTAACGTAATTGTGTTGTGATTGCAATTATAATTTTAATTATAATTGTAATTATAATTAGAATTATAACTACAATTAAAATGATAAATAGAATTGCAATTTGAATAATAGCTATTGCATTTAACAATTATAGAAATTACACTTGTTATTAATTACGATTACACATAATTATATTATAACTATAATTATAATATCATTTTATAATAATAATTGTAAATACGATTAAAATTGTAATTATAGTAATTGCAATCGTAATTCTAAATGTAATTTTTTATAATTATAATATTATTTTATAATAGTACTTTGTATTATAATTATTGTAACCAAACTTTGAACTATAGTACTTTATATGGCATAGGGTCTATCATTCAACACACTACTAATATTTATTTGTTCCATCCAGTTGGAAAAATTATATTTTTAAGTTTAATAATTGAATTATATTATTTTTATTTTCAAATTTAACTTTAACTTTGATTTTTATTTTCAAATTTAACTTTAACTTTGATTTTTATGTTATATTTCAAGAACTGAATTATTATTGTTTCTTTATTTAAGTTTACCAATTTATGTATGCCTTAATTAAAATTATTTTAATGTTATATTTATTTATGTATGCCTTATTAAAAAATGTTATATTTAAGTAACTTGTTATTTATTTTGTATGAGTTATGTTATAAATTTATGATGCCATTAATGTCATTTATTCTATACATTATTTTACTAACTATATAATTTCCAATCATGCATAAATTAACATAATCCAAGTGAGAAATTATAAAAAAAATGTCAAAAACAAAATTTTTAAAGTTAATTCTATTTTCAGTATTAATAATACTTGACATGTGAGTCTATGACATTTCAACATTTATTAAAAGGTAAAAAATATGGAACTCTGAACTTTTTTGAAAGGAATTTATAGTTGAGGCTTTAAAAAAGTCATAGAGACTCTTATTAAAAAATAATTTTTGTCTAATTTAATGGTTAATATGTCAAAATTATTAAAAGTACCATTATACCCTTATATTATAATTGTTATACTCATTTTACTTTTAATGAATTTAAAATTTGAGTGATAAATACATTTAAATAGTAGGACTTGAATCCAAGACTTTTTATTTAAAGTTAAACAATTTAATCATTAGGTTACAAAGCACTTTATTGACATTGTGTTTATTTATTTTCTGTACATACAATACAGCACCTTGAACAATGAATTAAATAAATTAAATTTAATAAATTAAAATTAAAAAAGAATCAGGGTGACCACGGTACCTGTGACCGCTACTACTAACTACTTGTGATTAGTGACAAATGAATTCAAATTTTACACCATTATATTTTGAATTTTGAGATTTACATGATGGTGTAATTGTTTTCATCAATGAATCACGGGGGGTGACTAAAATTGAGAACAAAGTGATGTCACCATATCTTTACTGTCAAATAACAGTGAATGGAAGTGCACCGACACTACCATCATGATCATCGCTTAATGATATAAATGATAGAGGTGGTCGTGCATCTTCACTCACTGCGTTTGACAACAAATATATGGTGGAACCACTTTGTTCTCGATTTTAGGTCTCCTCTAGTAATCCATTAATTAAAATAAGCACCATCATGTAGATTTCAAAATTCAAAGTTCGATTATATACTTTTTAAATCCATCTACCATTGGTCACCAATGGCCGGCTATGGTAGTCTTGGGTACTGGGTTGTCTGATTTTGTTTTTAATTTTAATTTATTGAATTTATTTTTTATTTAATTCATTTTAAATCTAATTTATTTAATTCATTGTTCAAGTACATATTTTTTTATCCTTATGTTTTAAAAATACAAGGGTATAACAATACTTTTTGCCCATTTGATAGATACAAAAAAAATTTATCATTTTGACTATTAAATTAGATGAAAACTGTCTTCTGACAAAGATTTCTATGATTTTTTTAAAATCTAAAAAATTTATAAATCCTTTTAATAAAAACTCGATGGTTTAGTGTCCATTACTTTATATAAAAAGTTATAAAAAATGGCTCTTTTGAAATTTAAAAAATTTATAAATCTCTTTAATAAAAGCTCGACGGTTCTAGTGTCCTTTACTTTATATAAAAAATTATAAAATTTGATAAAAATTTGAGTTAATTGAGTTAAATTATTTTGTTTTTTTAACATGAAGGGTTGGGTTTAAGTGATTGTAAACTTTATAAAATATTAAATTTATAGTTTAGAAAATAATATTTAATCAACAAAAATAATATAAATAAATAAAAATTTGATAGGTTGGCCCAAAATTTCAATCCATTTAACCCAGTGCTTGACCCATGAAAAAATGGCACGACCACTATTTTCGTGCATACCCACTTTACATGTCTAAATTATGAGAAGATGATACTGAACACGTATTCAAATTCTAAAAGTGTATATCAGAAATCCTATTTTCATTCTTTCAGACGATTTTGAAAAGACCTAACAGAAAAAGCAATGTCAGACACCTCTTTAAGTCTCTTTGAGATTTCATGACAAGCGATTAGGATCTTTAAAACATAAATGAAAATTTGTTGTTGTTCTTCAGTTTTCATTATTGAATTAGACAATGTTTAGAAGTTTGGATAAGTAATAAGAAGACTTATTCCATGTTTTTGGCAAATTTTATTTGAATTTGGATTAGCAATCGAATCCAAATTTTATTCTAAAAATAACAGGATTACATATCCTTTATACGCTCGTGGAACTGACTAGTGTTGGATTAACAAAGACATATTATATAAATTGTTTTTATTTACCATTGTTTCAATACTTAACTATCTCTCGCAACCTCTCCAACAAATAAGCTTCTTCTCAAAATGGTTATAGATTTATTTATTTATAAATATTATTGTGATGGGATTGTTATATTAAAAGGGGAAATGTTGCAATTTATATTTTATATGGTGTTTGATTTTCATTTCTTTATAAAAAAAATTGACTTTACAATAAAATAATAAAATAATAATTTTTTTAAAAAAAAATTATATTACAATTTACTTAAATATTATGTATAACAACGAGATAATATCATTCTGTTGTCCAGTCGTAAACTATGCTAAATATATAGAATATTAATATTACTAGTCATATCTAGCAATATATTGCATCAAACAAAAGAATTCAATTTATTTTGTTTGATATTAATATTATGTATAAGAACGAGATCATATCATTTTTTTTCTTCATTTTATTTAAGTAAAAGTCCTAAGTTCAAAAAATTAGGAGTTATGTATAAGTATGTACCTATTAAAGAACATTTTCCATCTAAATAATATTTTTTGCCAAACTTGAAGAGAACACCGACGACAATTTTGCTATTGAAATTCATATGAATTCAAACTTGAACAACTCATGAATATTGGTAAGAAGTTGGTGAGCTTGTAAGAGGCAAATCCTCCATTCTCTTCATCAACTCGTCGGCTATTTTTAAACTAAAAATTAAATAAGAAGCAAATGGGATCAATTACATGTATGATTTTTTTTCCAAATAATCTACTATATTTTAACAAGTCTCTATATAATTTTTTTTTAAAGAGGAGACATGACCTTTATTCACGTGAAATGTTTCTCTTTCTCTTCCCTGTGGTATATATAGCGTCCTCCGTATCTCATTTTATAACGTGTAGATCTAGTTTGTAGTATATTTGAGGAACAAGTTAATAATATAAAAGAACATGCTATGCCCATATCCATATGTACATCTATAATCTGCATGCTCTATTTTTTTTAGAAGGATATATTTGGCGTGTTACAAATACAAGATCTATAAAATTGGAGTAAATTTCATTGTTGAAATTCATATAAATCTAAATTATTATGTTAAAAGGTGTATTAATATTATCACAGTCACTTTTTGAGGTTGTTATTATATTAAAAGGTGTATTAATACTATCACGATCATTTTTTGAGGTTGATATAAATTATATTTTAACAATGACTTTGATTTTAATTATATTGTTATCTCTTCTATTTAATTGAAAAATATATATATATTTTAATTAAGTAGAGAGATAATAGTATAATTAAAATTAAAATTATTATTAAAATATAATTTCTATCAACCACAGGGGTGCTAGTGTTAATATCCTTATGTTAAAATGAAGCAAATGAAATATGTCGTCACTGGTTTGTGTGAAATTTATAATATAAGAAACTCAATTATTCAAATCATTACTTGACTTGAATGTGAATTCTAGAAAGACGTGGCTAATCTCGTGCGTGCGATCATGACCAATAAAAAAGAGAAAAGACCAAAAAAAGCACGTGTCGATATTCAAACACGATTACGTCAATACGTCATGTAAGAAGTCAATAAAGTTTGTGGCTCCGACTTTTCAGGTACTTTTGTATTTTTCAGAAATTTAATTAAATAATTTAGGAACTGACAGCTTTTGGCCATTTCACATTTCACACAGGATATTAACACTGTCACCTCCTGAAGTTTTTACAAATGACACTCGGATTTAATTTTAATTAAACTATCATTCCTTTTATTTACTTTGAAAGAAAAAAATACCTTTAAATTATATTTTTTATCACATAAATAAATAAAGAATAATGTTAGACAATTTAAATTATATTTTAAAAAGTAAAATGTCAAATAAATATTATGTATAATAAAGAATTTTAAAATTTATAATATTTTATTATTTAATATTTATTTAACACATTATTTTTTAAGATACAATTTAAAATATTTAATATTATTTATAAATAAAATATAAGTAAAATATCGTTAAAAAGTGAAAATATTTTCATCCTTCAAATAAAATTGAGGGTAATAATATAAATAAAATTAAAGTTACATCAAAATATAATTTGTGTAATCCTCAGGGGGTAAAAGTGTTAATATCCCCCTTTCACACACCGAACTCTTTCCGTTTTCCATTACCAAACTCTTTCCAATTTCCATGGGCTTTTATCACGTTATTAAAGTTTTAAACCTCTCCCTTTTTTTTTTTCAACAAGCATTTTTCTCTGTCTCTCCTCTTCCGTTTCTTCAAAATCTTGCCTCTTCATTCTGTTCCTCTCTCCGCGTTTGTTTACAAAGGGTTGCTCATTTCTGATCTGGTAATGCTCATATTTTGTGATGGTTGTTAAAATAATTTTTTTGGCCTTTTATTTTTGGTGGGTTCTTTTATATTTTTAGTTTCCTGTACATTTTAGTAGTATTTGGTTAAATGCTAATGAACATTTGATCCGGGGGGTATTTTTAGTTTTTAAAGTTTTTTTTAAGGGTTTTGCATTATGGGGTTAATAAATTGAATCAACAAATGATTCAGGTTTCTTTTGTTAGTTGGGGTACTTGTGGTTGCAAATTTATTAATGAATTTATATAGGGTTTGTTGTTCCATTACAGCCCCTGTAAGTAATTATAGTTGTACAGGTTTTCAGGGCATTATAGTTAGTCTCATTAAATTTGAACTGTCAAATTTTCGATTATTTATTGAATGTTAGAATATCCAACTTTAAGACCTCAATTTTTGTGATCTTTCTCTCTTTTGCAGGTTTGCTATTGTTGAGAAATTAAGTTTTCGTGCTCTGTAATTATAGTTTTGTGCTTCTATTTTTGCAGTTATTTGAGGTCATTTAGTTTAAAAAATGGAATACAACGGTGAGAACAAGCAGATTTCCGATCAAAAATATGATTGTCTCTTATTTGGTGAGCTTTGATACTCAAAAACATTTTCATCTTCTAAATTGAAAGTTATTTGAGGTCAACATAATCAATTTGTACATTTGATTTTCAGATCTAGATGACACCCTTTATCCTCTAAGTTCTGGATTGTCAATAGAAGTCACCAAGAATATTCAAGGTATTGCATACATGAAAATTTTATTTTTTACTTCTCTTTGAATCATTTATTTTTCTATTTGAAAATCATGGCTAAATCTGTGTTTTTTTAATCTATTTTTGACACCCAGAATATATGCTAAAAAAGCTGGGAATAGAGGAGAGTAAAGTCCCTGAATTGTGTGTTTCATTGTACAAATACTATGGGACAACAATGGCTGGTCTTAGGGTATGGCTAAGTGTTCTTTTGTTATTTGTTTATTTATTTTTTGGGTCTGTGAATGTTTAAGCTTCAGCATGTTACAATCTCTTATCATGGTTTTCTCTTATTCTTAGGCTATCGGCTATAGTTTCGACTATGATGACTTCCACGGGTACCCATTTTCTTTTTATTTCTGTTTGTTTGTATAGTTGACATGAATCAACATTCTCATATTTCCCTGTTTTACAGTTTTGTTCATGGGAGATTGCCCTACAACTTGCTAAAACCTGACCCTGTTTTAAGGAATCGTTTACTTAGTCTGCCTATTCGGAAAGTTGTAAGCTTCCTTTCCTTTTGCTTACACAAATCTTGTTTGTTTTTTTCTTTCCTTCCCGTGACAATGCTTTCCTTTCCATGTGTAGATTTTTACCAATGCAGATAAAACTCATGCTGCTAGAGTGCTTAGCAGACTTGGTCTGGAAGATTGCTTCGAAAGAATCATATCCTTTGAAACTTTGAATTCCACCAAGAAGGGCGCCATCCCTGCAGACGAGGATGTTTCTGAATCGATGAGTCCCCAATTGACTACCATTTCTAGTGCAGAAATATTTGACATCAATGATTGTTGTTCTGGTGCCAATGCTGGTCGTGAACTTCCAAGGACTCCGGTTGTCTGCAAACCATTTGAAGAATCATTTGAACAAGTTTTCAAGATTGCTGACATCAACCCTCAAAAAACTGTAGGATGATTAATTTGTTGTTTGGTTTAGCATTTGAATCCTTCTGAAAATAGGTGGCCTTATTCTGTTTTTTGTTGTCAATTGTTGTCCTTCATAATGGTTGGCAGCCCATTTTAGGAATTTGCATGACCTTCACGTCTCTGCTATTATTTACCCATTGTCTTCCACTAATACACGATTATACCTTTCATCCAGATATTCTTTGATGACAGTGTTCGTAATTTACAGACTGGTAAGCAAATGGGCCTTCACACTGTCTGGGTAAGAAGCTGCTAAGATCATTAGGAGTGTTCTTTTGTTCTTGATTTTTTTTCTTGCTTAATTGCCCAGAGAATGTTCTCAAATGATCGTTTTTGTATGATATGGGCAATAGGTGGGCACTTCTCACAGAGCTGAAGGAGTGGACCATGCACTCGAGAGCATCCACAATATCAAGGAAGCATTGCCAGAGCTCTGGGAAGCTGATGAGAATTCTGAAAACACGAGTTATTCAAATAAGGTTGCAATTGAAACATCTGTGATAGCTTAGCTTTTAGTGATTAAAGTAAAGAACACATGTGATGGGCATTTCTGCCATCCCTGTTTGTATTGTCCTCTGGATATTCAAATTTGATTTCTAATAAAATTGAAGTATAATCTGCTTTACTTGAACAGATCTCTTTTTTAATACTTAACTTGAGAAACTGTGATCTGAAGAATGCATGTATACATAAATGAAAATAATAAATTATATAGAAATGATAAAGCATGGATTCAAGGCAATCAACTGTGTGTGACTGTCCCCGAACTTACATATCATAACGAACAAAGAAAAAGAGATGTGCAGAACACCCCAAAGGAATTAAGGATCCATAATTTCCAAAATGTTATAACTAGTCTATTTCATATCTCTGACGAGAGCTTGGATAATGAAAATGCTTGAACAATATCAACCTCTCAGTGAATACTTTTTCCCTGTGAATGCCTGGAACTTTGGTTTTTCCTCCTTCTGAGGTTGCTCTTGACTGCTGCTTTTTGGAGGAACCTAAATTACAGAAAGCCAATAAAATTGGATAAAGTTAAAGCCAGTCAATCAGCAGTTATATAGTGCGAATATCCTGGATTTGCTTTACATAAATTTAAGTGTGTGCAAGCTCTCAAATCAGGTAATGTGCTCATTTTTTACAAAAAGATAAAATAAAATAAAATAAAATACAGAAAAAGAAAGACATACTTTTGGAGTTCCATTCAGAGGCTGGTTTGCATTGGAACCAAACATAAGTTTTCCAGATTGTTGATGAGATGAAGCACTTAATGACCTTGAACCATTAATTCCATTGTCGGCATTTGGTTGATATGGTTTGATTAATGGAGTTGAAGGTTGTAGAGCTGGTTGTGTTGAGGATTTTCCATCCAAGCGTCTTGCAGAACCAGTAAATGGGCTAAACTTGGGAATCTTTTTGGCAGGCGCTTCTTGAACTGAAAGATAGGGATATTGTCATCTGTTTGAATTACATTCATGATAATTAAGTTGAAAATTCATTCAGATATCAAAAATGACATTTTAAGGGGGGGGGGGGGAACCTTCAGGTGGTGTCCTATTAGACAGAGAAGATGATGTAGGCTTTTCAGGTTCTTTATAATCAAGAGGAGGGGCAAAGTCCACCTCACAGTCTGTTTCAATTATACTGACAGCTGAAGAGGGCTTTGTTTCGACTACATCAATGTAATATTTCTTATTGTTATATGGAACCATAATGGTGTCACCAGCAGTTAAGCAAGAGTAGGTCCTCAATGAAGTCTCCAAGCTGCAAGTGAACATAATGCAACAAAAGTTGGCAAACAGCAAAGAGAAATGATATTATTATTGTCTAGAAAATATGAGAAGAGAGTGGCAACAAACATGGCTTTGGGATTGGAGATGTCTAAGAAGTCCTTGGTGTGAGGCTGCAATTTCACATAAGATCCCTTTGCTAGACTCATATTTTTCACTTTCACAATGTCTCCCTCTTGCAGGAGCATGTTTTCCATCATCTGAAAGCATAAAACAAAAATGTAAGCAGCACAATACCAACAAGGGCTAGAACATGATAAGTTGCAGACACATATTTCAGCTTGCTGCTCACTTTCTCACTTTAGAGAGATTGAAAGGAGCCTGGTTTATGGTTTATATGCCATCATCATCATCATGAAAAAAGAGACCATATTCTAATAGATATAAAAAAATGCAAAAGCATACCCAGTATGGCAAGTATATCAGACCCTCATCTGCAATGAACTCCATGACACCACAATGAGTAACCCGCCCAGTTGAAGTATTACTCAATTCAAACAACATAGGATACTCGATATGCAAAGATGCTGAAGAGAAGTTAGCATTAGGTCAATCAAAATCCCAATAGAATGCATCAGCCAGAGACAGAATGAAGATAAGACAAACCCAAATTTTCTACTTACCAAGGCGATCAAGAGCTGAGGGAGGCATGACAACTGGAAGAAATAACAAATCACATGATCAGTTAATTTAAAAGCCTCTAAGAACAAACACCATTATATTATATAACAAAAAGACAAAACATCATAGAACTTGTTGAGAAGATATACATACTTTTATCACCATTTTCCAGATGTGGCTGCAAAGAATTAAAGGAATTAAAGAATTCAGTAAGAATTGAATTGTAGATGAATCAATTATACACATTAAGCACAAATAAGCCTCTCAGCCAAAATATTAGTAGATTATAGGAGACAAATAATTCAGAGCGGTGAAATAAAAGTTCACCAAGAAAATCTCTTCACTGAATTAAAAAAACTAAATGATTTTGTTACCTTATCAATGAAAGTAACAGGATAGCAACGATAATGTCTTTCAAATGCTGCATTGCGGCGGTTTTCATAAGCCTGCAATCTCCAAAAACATAAATATGATCAGACTGTGAATAACCACAGGTATATTATATTATGATAACAAAATTTAAATGAAATTGAGCCTTAAACAGTGAAGAAATTTGACAAGCTCAATACAAATTACAGTTAAAAAGCATGCAGAAATAAGCAAGATTAATGATCAAGACCCATGAACTGCATTTAACAATAAAAGGTTAGTACATAACTGATAGTCTGATACCTAGCCATCAAACAAACAATCAGAATGCTTATGATAAACAATAATTCAATGCTAAACTTAATCAAGCTCATAACGAACAAAATCCAAAAACCACATTCACAATCCAATTTCAAAAGTCAAGCTCACAATTCAACAAACACAAAAATACAACAACAAACCATTGACACACCATGATCACCGAGTAAAGAGCTAAAATCCACGAGAGAACTTCGATAACCTGTGCAAATTCACAAAATAACAAACAAGTAAGCAAAGGCTTATACATAAAACAAAAGCCGATTTAATCACCAGAAACCCCTAAAAAGAATCACAGTTAATAACATGATCAGCAAAAACCAAAATACACAACTTGAGAACGAAAGATCAATAATGATCATCCAAAAACCAACCAATGCATATTCCCAGATTCGTATACAAAAAACACAACCATAGTTCATACACGAAAGATGAAAAGTATTTAAAAAAAAAGTACCCAGAACAACATATCATAGTTAAAATAAATAAATAAATAAGAATATGGGAAGGTCTATGACTTTGATCAATGTGACATAAATAAATAAGGGCATGAACTTTGGAGTTGTTCAAGAAATAGTAATAAGGAACAACCCTTTGAATCGAGAGGGATTACAAAGTTGGCAACTTTAGAGTAGACGGTGAAAGAATCTCTGTTGAATCATCAAGAGTGAATTAAAAGGTTTGTTTTTGAGGTATTTATACACGACGATGTGATATGCACAGTCGGTCTCCTACTTGAAACTGGTATTCCAGTACTTGTGAAATAGAACTATCTGACCCTTTTTTGGGTCCTGAAACAACTATTTGACTTCTTAATTCAATAGTTATAATTATTTTGATTTCACTTCTTACTTCAATTATTGAATTGGTTTCTTAATTTTATTTAATTTGACAGAAAAATTCTATTTATATATTAAATAAATTTATAGAATACGACGAGTCATTGGCCATTATAGTATTATGTAAATACAAATTTTAGCTCATAATGTATTAATTAATAAATAGTTTTAGACTTCTTTATAAAAAAAAATATCTTTAGAATTCAAACTCATTACGTTGAAAAAAAAAGTTTTATTAAACATTCTTTTTAATAAACTGACATATGTTAAATTATATTTTATATTGTATTGATATTATACTATTATGAAATCTTATACAAAAATTCTTGATTAAAAAGTATATGAAACTAACTAGATTCTTGAATTAAAAGAAATAAGTTCACACATAACTGAACGTTATTACTTTATATTTAAATATGCATATAATTCTTTTAATACTTTTTCAGAAAATCTATTGCTCAACTGAAGTAAATTTAAATGAGGTAGCTTAATTTTATTGTAATTAAAATATGTTTTGGGCCATAGGTTGAGCCCCTATTGGCCCAAATTCAGGCAGGGGCTGTTTAAAACTTCATATGTTGTCGTAGCCCAGCCCAAATCTTAACAATGTCTAAGCCTAACACTAAATCCTTCCCGAGTTAGAAAGATCCCTGGCGAGCTAACCCTCGGCTGCTATTTCCTTGTTACTTTGTAGTTTGTAGGGAGCTGAGAACTTCAAAAAATTTCAATTTTGCACTGAGAGAGAGCCCAAAGGTTCTTGCTTTGAGCTGTTTTGGTGATTTTGAAAGAAAATTTTAGATGCCAAACATGGCAAAACGGGAGCTTTCCAGCACTTTAAAGAACTTGAAGGTAACACAAGAGCTGTTTTTTTTTTTGTCGATTAATTGTCGCTTTTGGAACTGTTTGACTTTCATTCATCTGGGTATTTTCTTTCTTTTACAAAAAAATTAAATTTTGCCAAAGAATCAGCGCTGTGAACTTGTGAGCTCATATGAGATAATTTTTTTTCAAACATGATTGTAATAGTTTATGCAAAGGGCGGCTCGTAGAGAGGAGAAAGGCAAGAAAGAAGAAGAGATCAAGCCCGATGTGAATTTCATATCCCCTGCCCCCGTTCAAAGGAAATGGTAAGTCCCTTCTTTTGTATAAATTTATAATATTTTCTGAAATTTTCTGCACTATTTTGATCGTTGAGTTTCTTGTTTGGTGCCAATAGTTATTTCTTATTCTTCTCGTTATTGTTCGAACTTTTGGCTACACTGTTGAACATAATTTATTTGCATTATCTTGGGGCTTGAGTATTTATAACTCAAATTCCATACCATTCTACTTAAACTAAGGGCTCTAATGTCATTGTCTAGAAACTGTTATTTCCGTAAATCAGAGATAATGAATGTTGGTACAGAGGTCCGGCCTTTTTCAATATGTTTATATTTGTTATAGTATGATTGTAATAGTCAAATTGTAAATTTTTTTTTAAAAAAAAGGCATGTTGAGTGATAGAAGTCAAAGTGATCTTGAAGAGTTAAAAGATGTGGACACATAAAAAAAAAATATGTATCCTCAAGCTAAATTTGTTGAATTTTTAAATTGGAGTGCTCTACATTGTGTCTGGAACATAGGAGGATCCTCCCTCGAAGTCAGCAACGAATTTTAGATGTTCCATAATCTGCAAAGATAGCACTCTGTTTATGATATAATAGCAGCAAGTGCCCATCAAAGCTGCTGATTTAGTAGAGTTTTCTTAATGCTTTACTTTCCCTTTTCTCAAATATTTTGCCTATCAATTTAGATGGCTGTATTTACGTTTTTTTTTCCTGTTTATGTGCAGTGTTGTTATAATGGAAGGGGAACCTCATCCAGGAGCTGTTATAGGCCGGATGTCTTTTCAAAGTTTCAATCCTTCTATTGATGTGAGTATAAAGGTAGAGTGACCTGAAATTTTTTTATTGACTATTGACTGCGCTCCTCATGTCTAAGCCTTGTCTTGGTAGAAACTGACTGAAGCAGCAGTAAACCTTCACCAGCCAGAGGCCTCTGACACATGTTTTAGCAATCAAACTGGGCGGAATTCATTTAGGTAGGTGGCTTGCCTCCTAGAATCTTTATGGAATCTTATAGCAATTTATCTACATATTAAAAGTGCAAATTTTATATGCATAGTAGGGGTCTTCTGTCAAATAGATAGAGATAAATTCTGAATTCCCACTTCTTCTTAGGTCTACAATAACAGAATTATGTTCATATTGATATGGCCCAATTTGATGCTTAGCCTACTACACATGGTTGGCAAAGGTTTTCATAATGAGGCTGTTCTTCCGCTTCACAAAACAAAAAGAAACAAAATGAATTGAATATAAAGTTTCCTGGCCTGTTTGACTCAGTATCTCAGTACTTTAAAGTTGCAGTGGTCTATATAAGATTATTTATGTGTTCTAATTATTACCTTGTGAGGAATAAACTTGTTCTACTACAGTAATATGGAGATGGTAAAAACTTTATAACAAAAATGGCATGGAGATATTTTCTGAGTGAAAGTTGCAATATGATTGGGGTCATGATCTCTGTCAATGCCACAATTTTCTAGAAATTCATCTGAAGTACATCAGTTTTTGGGTGTGACGATCTGTGTGAAACATGTTTGTTATACCAAGTTAAAGCAATCCACAAGTTATTTTCTTATGTAAATGGAATTTGTTGTTTTAGGGCATGTGGACAAGTTTTTTGGTGAATGATATTTAATATAGACTTATTAAGTATTAATGGATGGAGAAATAGATAGAAGATCTGAGGATAATGGATGGATTAATAGATAAAAGATCAAAATTGCCACATGTTTGCTGACCTGCTTATGGAGGATATATTTTCTCATTACTTCCTCTGACAGCTATTTTTCTCGCTTGTTATAGAGAAAATGGGTCATCAGAGGATGCGGCAGAGTGCTTGAAAGCTGAACGTGATGCTAATGGGGACCTCAAAAGAAAACAGTCCGTAGTAGAGTTTGAACAACAATATCCAAATAAATCCCCCAAAAATGTTCAAGCAGGTCAACAATCATCACCAAGCAACCATAAAGGTTCCCACAAGCACCAAAAGCGTGAAAAGCTGGACTGGAGTGTTCTCAGACCACCAAAATTTCCGAAGGAAAAGGGTGAGCAAAATTAGAAGATTGTACTAATTTTATTAATTTCCTTTAATTTGCGTCAGGTCCTAACATTTGGAATTGTAATCTTGTGATAATATAAATCTTCTGTTTTCTCAATTAGCCATTTGATTTCGTCTCTTTTTGTTAAGTTGTCTGCGTAACATCTACTAAAAGCTTAAGAATTTATTCAGTTTTGATACTACTATATTTGAGAGTGAAGTTATATTCTACATATGCTATTTGTAAAGAGTGGTGCTACACTTACATTATTGGAATACAAAGTTTATATTCCAGTTGATGTGTCATCAAACGGTAACTAATATTTGTTAGGTAGTTGTTGATTTTTTACTCTTTATTAATATGTTAGTTATACAACACTAATCAATAATTGACACATCAAATGTTACATTAATTAAGATATAAATTTTATATCTCAACTATGTAAGCGTAACATTACTCTATTTGTAAATGGTCTTTGTGGTTGTCTTTTGTTCGGCATATTTTGTTGTGAATTATGAAACCTAGAGGTACTAAACAAGTAGTAACAATGAATATTGTCTGAGGATGATTAAATGCCAACTGTACAGAAGCATGAGAGCTCAAGCCCTTTCAAGATGACATAACATGATGAAAAGTGCTGGTTGAATTGATTGGCCTTTGTTTCTAAGGTGGTTGTCCCTGGAAATCCTTTCAGCACATGCAATCATATTCCAGTAACTAAGGTGGGTAGCCATCTAGGTGTATCTAAGCCAATGAGCACCTTGTTCATGCACGCACAATTGACCATATTTTGGACAAAATGTGAATGCAAGAGAATGAATCATTTAGGGGTGTTAGGATTTACATTATTGACTACAAATCCCATCATTAAAGTAAAAATGTAGTGTAATCGCAGTTTATTTGGACTAGTTTTATGAACACATATCATATACGCAAATATAAGCCTTTTCAATCACATCTCTATGTTGCAGAGTCCTCTCTCAACACTAAAGAGTGAAAACTCGTTCTAATGCATTTTCTTTTTAAAGACAGTTCTAGGCTCATCAGATCGTGCATACTTTTCTTCTCAAGTATTTGAATATTAGTGCAACACTTTTTTCTTTGACTGCAATGATCTTAGGGTGTATTTTAGAAAGTTTTTTTATAAACACTTGCATTTGATTTGCATGCAATTTTTGGCCACCGATCCAGAAAACTCTTAAAATGCAGTCAAACACTCGAAGTAAATAAGAAATACTTCAAGCAAACCTCTTTGCTCTTCACATGCTAAATAAAAGCAAATTCATCCCAGAATAGAACTCATTGTTTACTTGGGTAAAGCCAGCAAATTAGAAATTAGAAAAAAGGATGAAATTTTAAAGAACAGTACATTTAAGTTGATCGCCTCACCAGCACAACAAATGCAACTCGATAGTATAGCATTTACGTTTTTTCCAATATCAGCTGAGAGTGATCAACCATATGGTTATACAACAATAATATTAAAGAATCTCACGATCAACCCAGCTTTAAGTAGCCATAGCTCTGGCTTCTTATCAGTCCTGGACAGGCTTCCAAATGGAAAGAGCACAGGGTAATCGCCCTTTCCATCCTTGCAGCATCCACTGGCCAACTTCATCTACAACAAAATCTGGATGAAAGTTTGATTTCACCAAGGACTTCACGGTCTTCAGAATGTCCTTATCTATTTCAAGCTGCCTGAACCCAGCTCTCGTATTCCTGGCCTGCCACTGCTTATAAGTTTCTGGCCTTTCAACCCTCTCTATGCCCTCACATGCAATGACATTCATGGCGTCTTTCCCATATATTTCTCTCTCAAAAAGCATCCTTCCTTGATCTTCTCGAGGCACAGTGGACTCAAACATATCAAAAAATGCAGAGAAATGGAAAAGTGCCTCCCGGAATCGTGGGAGAAAGAAGGGTGCATTGTGCGTACCATTAATAACCCCATGAATGAATATGTCTGGATTGATTTTCTTGATCAATTCTAAAACAGCATCTCTTGTACTGTTCATGACCACTGTATCATCTGGCAGGTGCCTCATCCTGTACATACAATTAACAACAGTTAACTCTTCTCTGTCGATCTTGAGATCCTCTAGTTGTATATTCTGCCATTTCTCAGCTAAGGCATTGTACTCAAATGGGACCTTAAATCTCTGGGAATAACATTTTAAGCGCTGTCCTGTCTCCTCAACTCTCTCTGCAGGCTTGAATCCTGGTTGCGGAAAATCAATGCCTGTAATACGAATATTCGGAGGGCCACCAGGCCTTTGTGAGATACGCTGAATGAGGCAAGGCCACTGAAAACCATAGCCAATGCCAAAATCAATAATGTGGATCTTCATCGCTTTCTCCGCCAGTTTCATAATCGTTCTATTTGCCATAAGAAATGACATCCTATTGAAGGGGCATGATGAAACATACACCTTGTAACCGTGAACGATGTCAGCAGCTGACGCCCCACCGCTTAGATGTGTACGAATTGGTGTCCGAGTCCCAGCCAGGCGTGCCTCTAGGCCATCAGCGAAGTAATGTGCCAATCTTTGGGTTCCATCACCAAAAGGAGAAGAGTGCTGCCTAATCTGCTTCAAAAACTCGTTAGCAGTTGTTTGGTCATAGCTAGCCACAGCTTGTGCACAGACAGTTAAAAGAGTCCCTAGATCCACAACTTCCCCCTTTTTCCCTTTCCTCTTTGAGCGTGTTGTTCCGCCACTAGACCCTTTTGAGTACCCGTTCTGCTGCAGTTTTCCACCCGATCCATTTTGTATGTATCCATGAACCAAACATGTTGTAGACTTATTGTTCTCGCACTTACAGAGCACCACTTCATCAAACAACTCCGATGGCTCATACTCAGCTACTGAAAGTGCGGAATGCTTGTTCCTTCTCCCTTCTTCAAGATAATTACTACCCTCTAGTTCATAACATTTCCTTCCTCTTGACCCACATGGTGAACTGTAACTCCTGTCCTCTTCTCTGCCGGCTGTTACCCCTTGTGGAGGCTTTGATGAGTCACTTCTTGAATTAATAGCAATACTATCATCATTTTTAAGGAAAGTACCGACGTTACGATATAAATTTGGTACAAGAAGGCCACTTTCAGGAGAGTCAGAAAGAGAAGTCTGAACAAGGGAGGATTTGAAATCACCTTGATTACACATCCAGTTGAACTGAACCAAGTTGTTAGCAGTAGTACTGCTACTGCTCTCACAATTGCTACTAGGAGTGCGATAATCATTCAGGCTCTCCAAGTTTCGATCCGAACAAGAAGGAGTTTGATTTGGCGAAGGTGGGTATTTCTGACCAAGAACATCATAGAAAGATTTTTCAGCGGTTTGGAGGGTCAAACAATCTTGCAACATGCATGTTTTACCCTCAAGGTCTTCTTCCATCAGCATATCACTAATATACCTCAGAGTTGCTTGACAGAGCTCACTGATGTCTTCAGGATCTCCATATGAACTCATATTGGAAGATGGAGTTGAATCACTAGAAGGGTGTGGGTTGATTTGACGGACAGGTGGAGGGGGAGGATGAGGACGATCTATACAGTTACGGCTGTGTTTAAACTTATCGACATGATTCTGGCTTGGAAAGGCTGAAACTTTGCCCTCGTAGCTAGAAAATCCTTCAAAAAGTGTATCACCCATACGGAAGGAGTGAAACGAATTTCTAGGTTCTCAAGGAGAGATTTTGAGGGGAAAAAAAAGAACAAAAAGATTGATACTTGGCTCTACTGCTTTGCTCTTCCAAAAATTTATAATAAAAACTTTAAAAAAAAAAAAAAGTGAAGAGAGACCAGATATATTTGCCGGCTTTATTGACTGACCAATTAGTTGTCTAAGGATTTAAAATCCAAAAAGAAAAAAGAAAAAGGAAAACACCTGGATAAAGAAATTAACTTACTAGTTACATGAGCAGGACCATGAGAACCGAAAACAGACGGATTTGATTAACTGAAACATCAGACAAGATAAGAAACCAAGGTAAGAAGAAGAGTACCTCAATGAAACCTTGGCTTAGGCTTCAGATTCAGGCTTCTAGACAGGAGAGGATCTAAATTAAGTAGATATGGTGAAGTAGGCATATGCTCCCGTCCATTAAAAGCAAATCTGGGAAACGAGAAAGGCCATCATAGTCTGTTAAAGACAAAATCAGCCGCCAAGTCATACTCTGATTTTTAATCTCAAGCACTCTTAAATTTAACCATATGTTAAATTTGACTTTGAAGAACAACAAGCCGTCTTAATGTTTAAGGCATGAACCATATTTGGCCGAGAACAGTTGCGAATGGAAGGTTTCTACATTGTGTAGTGGGGGAGTAAACGTCCCATGACAATGACTGAATCATGTTGTGTTCAACTAATCTAATAATGTTCTTTGAAAACAGAAAGAAGTCTTTTTCAATTTTTAACTTCTTTGAGATTTAGAAAATTGGGTATTTAATATCAACTAAAAATACTAACATGATAGGCTAAATATTACAAACCCAATTTTATAAGCTATCCACCCATTTTCTTGGGCTGTATGTTTTATTCAATGCCAAAAACTGGGTATTAAGCCTCGTTCTAACCTAGGTGTTGGCTTACCAATAATCATTCTTACTTCATTATTTGAATAATCCTTATATGAATGGCACTTTGACTGCAAATTACCTAATATTTTAGACTCGTTACCCGAAGTTGCTCAATCTCAATCTCTTTCAGGGAACACAAGAAAATTCTATGTACCCATTATTTTAGTTTTAAAATCATCAATGTTCTACTTCGGAAGATGTTTGACCAAGATGTTCAGGATTAAAAGAGGGGGGAAGAAAAAGGAGGTCGGTGTCTACCGTCTCGGTGGGGGTTGATGGGCTGATTACGGCAATGTGTGTCTAACAAGGCCAAAAGTTTTCAACTTTAGCCTACTTGGAGGCAACTTTACCCTTCTAGGACAACTAACCAAATATGGAGTGTTTAAATCATATCATGCTTAATTTAAACAAAGAAAAAGAACCAACTTTATGTTACACCACCTTTTGACAGACTTTAAGAACCCCATGATTGAAGACTTTAAGAACCCCATGATTGAAGTGAAATTTGGATTGTATCAAATGAATGTGCATGAATGTAACGTTTGTTTACACTTTCTTAGCTTATCAGATTGTGTATATTTTTCCTCTGTAAAAGCATTTGAATTATACTCCAATACTTGTCTTTTTGACTGCAATTATCTAACGGTGTATTTAGAATGACGTCGGTAAAAGACTTGCATCTAAACACCGTTCAGATAACTTTTAGGGAATTTTTAAGCCATTTTTTTTTAACCACAAATGAATAAATTAATTTTTTTTTGTAAAAAAAATGGACAATTAGATAATTATACTCCTATAATATATTTCCTATCTCCACAAATTTTCAAATTCTCTCTCTCTAAAATATTTTAAAATTATATTATAAAAATAATTAAATATTGAGTAGAATAAGTAAAAATGGATAAACTGTATTATAGAGAAAAATAATATAAATGAGAGTGAAAAATAAAAAAACATTTAAAAGATTTTTGAATTAGTAGATTGAAGAAAAATTTTGCACAACATGAGAAATTATGTTGTCCTATAGTTTTATTCGACATGATTGACTATATATTATTTAATTTAATTTTATTGATTATTTTTTATTATTAAATTAGAATTAAACATATCAATTATTTAATTATTAAAATAATATTTTTAATTTAATAAATTGTTTCAACAAATATACAATTTAATTTTTTAATATATTGATTAATTATTAAATTAAAAATGATTATAAACTTTTTAAAAACAATTGAAAATAAAAAATAATTTTTAACATTTAATAAATTATTAATGTTTTAATTAATTATTAAATTGACAATTGAAAAAGGACAGGTCATTTCACACGGCCTTTTGCGCGAAAGGCCACGCAAAATGATTCATCCATGGCAATATCATATGTAAAACTGATTGTGTGAATTGTTTTGCATGTTCATTTCTCGCGTGCACAGTGTGAATTGTTTCGCACGTTCATTTCTCGCATGCGAGAAATTATTGCGCAAAAGTTTTTTTTGTTCTACTAATTTTTATATATATTTTTACTCGTGTTCACCAGGATGCTATTTTATGTGGAGTCAAAAAGAGAAGTTCGAGTAAGGGAGGATTCGAAATCACCTTGATTTCTCATCCAATTGGGTTGAACAAAGTGGTTAGTAGCAGTACAACTGTTACTGCCATTACAATTGCCACTATTAGAGGAATAACCGTTCAGGTTCTCTGAGTTTCGATTTGAGCAAGAAGGGATTTGATTTGGTGGTTGTGGGTATTTTTGGCCCAGAACATCATAGAATGATTTTTCAGCAGCTTGGAATGCCAAACAATCCTGTACTATACAAGTCTTATCCTCAAGGTCTTCTTCCATTAATAAATCACTTATATATTTGAGAGTTGTTGGACATCGAGGCTCGCAGAAGTCTGCAGGATCTCCATATGAGCTCAATATTAAAAAATGGAGTGGAATCACTAAGAGGGTGTGGATTATTTTGGAGGAAAGGTGGCGGTGAAGGAGGAAAATGAGGACTTATAGTGTCATGGCCGTGTTTAAACTTATGAACGTGATTCTAGTTTGAAAAGACTGAAACTTCCCCACCTTCAAATTATAAATGATTCATGAAATTCAAAATTCCTTCGGAAAGTCTATCCATTTACAATTATACAAATTTGCAGGAGTAAATCAATTTCGGGTTCTCAATAGGAGATCTTGAGAACAAAATGATTGAAAATTGGCTCTGTTAGGTAAAAAAATTTAATTAGTGAAAGAGTAATAATAATTAGAATTTTATGTTAAATTATTAAGAAGAATTTATCGAAAGGGTACTTAAATTTATGGAGATGCAGAAAGGTATAAAAAAATTGAGGTTGATAGCCTTCCATGTCTAAACATTTTTTTTATTAAAAGAAAATGACCGTCATTCACTAATGGGATGTGAATAAATAATACGTTAGAGTTTAAACTAAAGACCTCAGCCTATTACTTATAATATTTTATTTTATTTTGGTCTCTCATAAAATAAAATAAAATAATTGGGTCTCTACACATTAAAGTTCATACCATATGAGATGTCCTAAAAGTCCAATAACAAATAAATTTTATTTGATCACTTTTAATGGACAACAAAATATATAGCCAATGTACAGTTAATTGATATATATATATATAAGCACACTTTAATGTAATTCCTAACAATCTTCTACTTGGACTACATATGTTTACAATTGTACATTATCAAATAACTTTATAAACTCAATATTTGTTATCTTAATAAAAGATATCTCTTAACAATCTCGTCTATCAATTATATTGATATAGGATCAAAGTGATTTTCCTTATCTCTTTTGTGATTATACCCATAAATGGTTACATACATCAATATAATCAATAACATAGATCAAGCATAGATGTGTAGCACGAAAATTTCAAATAATATGATCTCTTAACATGCCTATTTTCAACTGGTCCTACTTTATGACTCAAAAGAGTTCAACAATATACTTTTAAAACTTTATGTAAAACTACAACTGAAAGAATATAACTTTATTTCAGAGTTCTCGGTAAATAAGCAAAGAATAGTACTTAGTCTGATTAGAAAACATGTCAACTATAATTGAACATTAAAAAACAAACTCTCATTATAGAAGCATATCATTAGGATGAACCACACTTATATGAATCACACGCTCGTGAAACACCTTAGGTGGTACACCCTTAGTAAGCGGATCCGCAATCATTAAGTTTGTATGATCTATTCAATTAACACTTGAAGACTTTGAACTCTCTATTTCACAACAAGAAACTTGATGTCAATATGCTTCAATTTTGATGAGCTTCTATTATTCTTAGAATATAACTTAGCGGCTTTATTATTACAATTTATTTTTAATGGTCTCTTAATGCCATCGATAATTTACAGCCCAATGATAAAGTTTCGCAACCATATTGCTTGGTTTGATGCCTCATAGCAAGCTACAAATTTTACTTCCATGGTAGATGAAGATATGAGTGACTGTTTGACACTCTTCCATGACACAGCTCCTCTAGCCAACATGAAGACATAACCAGAAGTGGATCTTCTGCTATCAAGGTAACCAGTAAATCAGAGTCTGAATACCCAATGATTTGTAAATGATATGATCTTGATATGTGAGCATGTAATATTTTATTCTTTGTAGATATCGCATAACCTTTTTAACGACTCTCCAAGGATCCATTCTTGTGTTACTTAGATATTTGCCAAACATTCTAACTACATACGTAAACACGTGTAAACTTGAGTATACATGAGACTCCTTATTGCTGACGCATAAGGGATATTCTCTATCTCTTTCTTCTTAATCTCATTTCTTGGGCATTGAAGCAGACTAAATTTATCACCTTTAGCAATGGGTGTGTCTCTTAACGCACAATTCTTCATGTCAAATCTACTAAGTACCTTATCGATATATGTCTTTTGTGATAAGTCAAGTATACTACAACAACGATCTCGGTGAATCTGTATGCCTAACATAAAAAAAGGCATCCCCAAGATCTTTTATTTCAAATTTATTTGAAAGAAATTTCTTGATTTCTTACAACAAACATATATCGCTGCTTGCTAGTAAAATGTCGTCCATATATAAGACAAGAAGAATAAATTTGCTCCCGCTGATCTTGTGATAAATGTATTGATCAACAGTATTTTGCTTAAAACCAAAAGAGATAATCACTTAACCAAATTTTCGATACCATTGACAGGATGCTTGCTTTAAAATATAGATTGACTTTTTTAATTTGCACACCAAATGTTTTGAATCTTTGGATTCAAAGTTCTCTGATTGCAGCATGTATATGATTTTTTCAATGTTGTCATTGAAAAAAGCAGTCTTTACATTCATCTGATATAACTCTAAATCATAATGAGTTACAAGTGTCATAATAATTCTAAAAGAGTCTTTCAATGAAACCGGAGAGAAAGTCTCTTTATAATCATTACCTTTCTTTTGAGTGAAACTTTTTGCGGCTAGACGTGCCTTATATCTTTCGACATTGCCTTTCGAATCTCGTTTGATTTTGAAAATTCATTTACAACCAATTAGTTTCGCTTTTTTAGACAATTTAACAAGATCCCAAACGTCATTGTCTTACATTGATTTCATCTCATCTTTCATGGCATCTATAATTTTTGGGAGTTTACACTTTGTTTGACTTGACTAAAAGTTATAAGATCATCTTTTAGTCCTATATCAAACTCATGTTCTTGGAGATATATGACATAATCATCTGAAATCACTGATCTTCTCTCCCTTGTAGATCTACTTAATAACACTTCTAATTGAGATTGTTGTTGTTCCTCTTCTACATGAGTAGGAACAAGTTCTTCAATATTAGTAGGAAGTATCTCAAGAATGTTTTGATTATCTGTATTTATATCCTGCATAATGATAAGTGCAATTACCTAGTCATTATCAATTATAATATTAAGAATAGTTACATATTCCCTTTCAAAGACAATGTTATTGAGTTTAGCACTCCCATTATATTCAACATCTTCAATAAATTTAGCATTCCCTATCTCGAAAAAAGATCTACTTGAGGAATTATAAAACTTGAAATCCCTTGATTTCTCTGAGTATCCAACAAAGTAACAGCTTATTGTTCTTGAGTCCAACTTTCTTTCGTTAGGCCTGTATGGCCTAGTCTCAGCTGGATAACCCCAAACATGCAAATGCCTAATACTGGGCTTATTTTCAATCTATAGCTCATATGAGGTTTTAGCTACTACTTTACTTGAAACTCGATTAAGGATATATACTGTAATCTTTAAGGCTTTACCCCAAAGAGATTCTGGTAAAGAAGAATAATTTACTTCTAACCACATCTTTTAGGGTCCGATTTCGTCTCCCAGCTACACTATTTTGACTTGGAGTTCTTGGCATGGTGTATTGAGAAACAATGCTACATTCTTACAAATATCTCACATAAAGGCCTGGATATTGTTTATCTGATCCGTCATATTTATCATAGAATTCACTACTACGGTCAGATTTAATAACTTTAATTTTTTTGCCAAGCTAATTTTCAACTTCAATTTTATACGCCTTGAAAACGTCCAATGATTGAAACTTCTCATGAATCAAGTATAGATACCCATAACGAGAACAATCGTCTATGAAAGTAATAAAATATTATTGACTATTCTAAAAAGTCATAAAGAGTGGACCACAAATATCAGTATGAATTAATTTCAATACGCTTGAACTCCTATTGGCACAAAATTTTCTAACATTTATTTGTTTTCCCTTAATGCATTCAATACATATTTCAAATTCTGAAAAATTAAAAGAATTCAAAATTCCTTCTGACATAAGTATTTGAATTCCTTGTTTAAATATGTGTCATAAACCTTTATTCCATAACATGTAAGAATTCTTATTAATTAATTTGCGCTTTATACCATAGTTGCTTACATGTAAGGTTTCATTAATTTGTGAAACATGAAGATCCAATTGATATAAATTATCAACTAAAGAACTTGTACCAATAATATTTAAATTCTAAGAAACTAAAAGAATAAGAGTAACTAAATTTGTCCAAATGAGAAATAAAATCAAATTTTGTTTAAATGACGGTACATAAAATCTCATGCAAATTCAAATAATAACCAGATTATAATTATAATGTAAATAATCCAATTGTCTCAATAGGAGCTTTGTTTCCATCACTTACATAGATGAATCTTTCTGCATCAATTAGCGGTCAGCTCCTTAGACAACCCTGCATGGTTACACATATGTGAGTAGTTGCACTCATATCTATCTACCAAGTGTGACTTGGTACTAAAGCCAAATTAACTTCTGAACAAACAAAGTCGAGAAGTTTACCCTTTTTCTCGAGTCATTTTGCATACTTGGAATAATATTTTTTCACATGTCCAACTTTCTTGTAAAAGTAACAGGTGGTTTCGTCATTCTATTTCTTTTGCACCTTAAGCTGTGAAGTTCCAATGTCTAGAGCTCTCTTTTCCCTTTATTGTCCTTTTTCCTTTTCTTGTTGGCAACATTGTCATTAGAAGAAATTGCTAAATGATCACTCTTTATCTTTTTTTTTGTTTCAATCTCTCTTCCTCTTGCACTTGAGCAATGAGCTCATTAAGAGTCTAATTCTTCTTTTGAGTGTTATAACTAATCTTAAAAGGATTGTATTGTACAGGAAGAGAGATCAAGACCAGGTACATAAGAATGTCATCATACAACTCTAACTTTAATGCCCTTAATCTTATAATAAGAGTAGACATTTTCATAATGTACTCACTTATGTTTTCTTTACTTTTATACTGCATTGAAACAAGCTTAGGCAAAATTGTACTTGTTTCGACCTTTTCATTACCAGTGAATTGGTTTATTATTTGACTCATAAACTTTTTAACATTTTCTTCTTGAGGCATTGCGCCTTTGATGGTATTTAAAATCGAGTGCTTTATAATCATCAGACTTATACAGTTATAACAGCTTTATTTTTCATAAAATGTCATTTGTTTAGCAGTACTACTATTAGTAGGGGCAGGAGGTTCTTCAATCCGGATTGTATAGTCTAGATCCATACACCCAAGCACAATGGTAATGTGTTTCTTCTATTTTTTGATGTTAGTGTCGCTAAGAACTGGAATGTTGTTAAAATGGACAAATATAGAAGAAACATTTACTATATAGAACAAACAAAAAACTCAAAATTAATAGCCATGCCATTTAATCATGCATACATATACACAATTGGCATAAGATATAATAAATTGGACTATCATAAAATACGAAGTACAATATTACTATTTAATTTTTGGATAGAAATAACAATGTGCAAACGGTACTCTCAAAAAATTAATCAGTAAATATTAATTATAAATTCTGTCAATAATATGCATTTTTTTGAACCGACAAATTATACGCATAAAAAATACTAAAGTTTATCATATATTTACTGTCATATGTATTTATTATTTGACCAAAAAATAATCTTTTTTTGAACCGATTATTTTTCACATAGATTTAAACATAATTATTTAATTTTTTTAATAATACTCACATATTTTAAACTAAATAAATCTACATAAAAGAGGTTATTTTAGTGGTATTTTATTTTAAAATACTGGATATTAGTTTACAGAAAAAATATAAAAAAGTAAAATAGTCAAAATCAAATTATGTCAAAGTTAGGACGAAACCAGAATGAGTCAAGATTGAAGTGGCTAGGTCAGATCAAATCTAATGTTTCTTAATTATTTAAACTCTAAACTTTATCTAATAGTCTAAATCTGAAAATAAGCTTAAATCCATCCTTACTCTTACTTGATTTAGTCTATACGTTAGATATAAAAATTTAGGTACAATAAAATTTTTATAAGCATTGTGAAATTGATTTGATGAATTTTTAAAATTTGTATACATTAATTATCTGACGTTTATTATAATTAAAAAAATTATTAAATTTAATATTATCACTTTAAATTTAAATAAATTTTAAAATTTATTTTTTTTTTAATTTCAAAATTGAATGCGCCAAAAAAAAAACGTTTTCAATAAAAAAAAAAAGGTTTCCAAAATTGAATCCGTATGAAACAGCAATCAGTAATTTTTCAAATATATTGCATGGCATCAATTGAACCCGTTATAAAAAACAAATAAATTCAATGCATTTGATGCGCCGTATATAATATAATATCCATTCAATCAATACAATTGAATGATAATGCAATTCCATGCAATAATAATAATAAACAAAAATTGCGTTCAATGCATTGCTTCATACCAAATATATTATGTAACAATCAATTAGCTGACTAATTTTTTTTTAATATCTTTATGCAGCATCGACAACATGAATGGAAACCTTAGTACAGCCAAAAATAATGCATTAATATTCAGCATCCATTACCTCGTGCGGTATATATATATACAAATTCATAATTCTAAAACCATATATATTTACCCAATTTCACAATTTATAATTCTCATAATTCAATATTAAATTTTTTATCTCCTAATGATTTAATATGAAGTGGCTCTAATACTATTTGTTAGATAAAAAACTTTAATTAGTAAAAAAAATTATTATAGCCAAAATTTTATGTTAAATCATTAAGAAGAATTTATCAAAAACATACCTGAATTTATGGAGACGCAAAAATGTACATAAAAATTGAGGTTAATAGCTTTTTACGTCTAAATCTTTTTTTTATTAAAACAAAAAAACTGCCGTCACTCATTGATGGAATATGAATAAATAATACGTTAAGATTTAAATTAGGGATTTCAACCTATTATTTATAGTATTTTATTTTATTTTGATCCATCATAAAAATAAAATAAAATAATTAGGTCTCTACACATTAATGTTGCGCCAAGAAGCGTTCAAACAACAATTAGTACTATTACCAATTGTTATGTGGACAATCAATAATGCTAGTCATACCACAACGAGGCAACCAAACATCTAACAATATGCAAAAAAGGAAAGAACACCAAGTTTAACGAGGTTCGGTTATGTTATCTACGTCATCGGGCGCCGCTAGAACAAATCTACTATCTTCAAGAGAAGTTACAAAGTTTTTGGGCCACAATACAAAATCCCTAACTATTGAGTCAAATTGTAAATACCCAAGTAGTAAGGCCAATACTGTAATTACCCAAACAATAGGGTATTACTACAAATGCCCAAAAATAAAGGAAAATTTTGAATTCTTACAACTTTCAAGGGCTTAAATGTAAAACCCTTGAACTATGAGGTTCTGATAAAGAGATCCTACAAATAGAGGGGGAGAATAGAAATATTCCAAAAGATACCCTTAATCTCAAAGGAGGGCCTTGCCTTATATAGGCCTACCAAAACACCTCCATGCCATCTCCCACCAATGTGGAATTGGCTCAATTTGGCATATAAGCCAATTTTCAACAAATCTCCACCTTGGCGAATATGCAAATCCTCCACAAAGCTTCATTTTTTTAAAAATTCTCTATCCAAAAGCAACGCCTCCAAATTTGCGCCCAATGGCGCTATCAAATTAGAACTATATTGATCAAGTCCAAACAATGATTGAACTTGATCGCTGTTACCACTTTAGTCAACATATCTGCGGAATTCTCAACAGTCCCAATCTTCTGAAGTAATATTCTTCCTTCACTAATGATCTCCCGCACGAAATGATACCGAACATTAATATGCTTCGTTCGAACATGATATACTGGATTCTTCGCTAAATGAATAGCACTTTGACTGTCAGAATAAACATGAATTTTCTTCTGACCAATTCCCAATTCATTCAGCAATCCCTGTAACCAAATAGCTTCCTTCACAGCCTCTGTAACTGTCATGTACTCTACCTCTGTAGTGGACAAAGCAACTGTAGACTGTAAAGTAGACTTCCAACTCACAGGTGCTCTCGCAAGAGAACACATAACCGGTTATTGATCGACATTTATCCAAATCACCAGCATAATCAGAATCAACAAAACCAACAGCATAGTGATCACATGTATCATCTCTCTTAAAGACTAAGCCAACATCTACGGTCTTCAATAAATACCGCAGAATCCATTTCACAGCCTGCCAATGTCCTTTACCAGGATCATGCATATATCTGCTTACTACTCTAACTGCATGTGAAATATCAGGTCTCGTACACACCATAGCATACATTAGGCTACCAACTGCATTAGCATATGAAACTTGAGACATATACTCTCGTTCCTCATCTGAACTAGGAGATAACGATGCACTGATCTTCATATGAGCAGCAAGTGAGGTACTTACAGGTTTTGATTCCTCTGAAATGCCAAAACGCTGTAATACTTTCTTCAGATATTGCTTCTGAGTCAAATAAATTTTGCCTCCTTCTTTGTCCCTGCTAATCTCCATGCCTAGTATCTTTCTAGCTTCATCCAAATCTTTCATCTCAAACTCTTTGTTCAATTGAATCTTCAAATTTTCAATTTCTTCGACATTCGTTGAAGCTATCAACATGTCATCGACATACAAGAGTAGATAAATGAAAGGACCATCATGTAGCCTCTAAAAATACACACAATGGTCAAATTTGCTTCTTGTGTACCTCTGACCTATCATAAACCGATCAAATCGCTTATACCATTGCCTCGGTGATTGTTTCAAACCATAAAGCGATCTTTTCAGTTTGCAAACTAATTTTTCCTTACCAGCAACTTTGAATCCCTCTTGCTGAGTCATATAGATTTCCTCTTCCAAGTCATCATGTAAAAATGCAGTTTTTACATCAAGTTGAACTAGTTCCATATTTAACTGAGCTACTAAGGCCAATAAAATTCTAATGGAAGAATGTTTCACAACTGGAGAAAATACCTCATTGTAGTCAATTCCTTCCCTCTGTGCATAGCCTTTAGCCATCAACCTTGCCTTATAGCGAACATTTTTCTTTGCATATACCCATTTGCACCCAATTGCCTTCTTACTCTTTAGTAGTTGAGCTAGCTCCCAAGTTTCATTCTTCTGAAGAGACTGCATCTCTTCCTTCATAGCTGTCTTCCACTGATAAACTTCAGAATAGCTGACTGCCTCTCTATAAGTGGAAGGAACATCATCATTTACAACTAGAAGTGCGTAGGCCACCATATCAACAAATCGAGCAGGTCTCCGAATCTCACGTCTTGGCCTATTTACTGCAATAGTTTCTTGTTGCTGTTGAGGTTCATGAGTAGAACCTTCTCCATCATCTCCCAAAATCACCTCTGTCATGGGAGTACCATTATCTGTCTCTACAGATCTAACCGGGTTCAATGTAGTTGTTTCCAACTCCACCTGCTGCTAAGTACACTCCACCTGTTGCGGAGTACTATTCACTGTTGTCTGGTTTTCTGATTTCTTCAACATAGAAGACTCATCAATGTTACATCTCTACTCGATACAATCTTTCTCGAACTCGGACACCAAAGACGATATCCTTTCACTCCTGAAGAAAATCCCAAGAAAATTACTTTCTTGGCTCTAGAATCTAGCTTCGATTCTCTCACATGATAATATGCAATGGAACCAAATACATGTAAAGAATCATAATCAGAAACAGGTTTTCCAGACCAAACCTCCAATGGAGTTCTATCACCAATAGCAGCTGACGGTAGACGATTAATAAGATGACACGCATAAATCACAACCTCAGCCCAAAACTCTTTACCCAATCTCGCATTAGACAACATACACCGAACTTTCTCCAGCAATGTCCGGTTCATGCGTTCTGCCACCCTATTCTACTGCGGTGTACCTCTCACAGTAAAATGACGTACAATACCCTCATCTTGACACAACTTCAAGAACTGATCACTGCAATACTCACCACCATTGTCTGTTCTGAGATGCCTGATTTTTCTGCTTGTTTGTGTCTCAACCATCTTTTTCCATTTAAGGAAAGCATTAAGTACATCATCTTTGGATTTCAAAACGTACACCCAAGTTCTTCTGGAAAAGTCATTAACAAAAATAACATAGTAGCGCAAACCTCCCATAGATGTAGTCTGAGAAGGTCCCCATACATCTAAGTGAACATAATCAAGAATACCCTCGGTATTATGAATAGCGGTGCCAAACTTCACTCTCTTCTGCTTTTCCAGAACACAATGCTCATAAAATTCTAGCTTGCAAGCCTTCGCACCTTTCAATAAGCCTCTTTTCACTAAACTGAATAACGCTTTCTCACCTGCATGCCCCAATCGCATATGCCATAATCTAGTGATCTCTGAATCTGCATCATTATCAGAAACCATAGCTGCTGATCCAATCACTGCACTACCATTGTAGTAATACAAGTTGTTCCTCCTAGTGCCTTTCAAAGTCACAAGAGCGCCTGAAGTGACCTTCAGAATTCCATCTCGTATAGATACAGTAGAGCCTTTAGATTCCAAGGCTCCCAAAGAGATGAGATTCTTCCTCAACTTCGGTATATACCGAACTTCTGTCAGAACTCTAGTTGATCCATCATCATTTTTCAACCGGATTGAACCTATCCCAGCAGTATGACAACTATCATTATTGCCCATATACACAACTCCACCATTAAGCTCTTCAAAATTAAAGAACCATTCCTGATGTGGACACATATGATAAGTACAACCCGAATCCATAATCCATTCGTCAGAGCGAGATGTGGATGAATGACCACTTAAACAAAAATCTGACAAACTATCATCGCTTACGCTCTCAACAACACATACATCAGAAATAGACATATCTTTTTCTTTCTTTTTCAACTTTGGACAATCTTTCTTCCAATGCCCTTTCTCCCGACAAAAGGCACACTCATCTTTTCCTACTCTACCCCTCGACTTAGATTTTCCCGATTTTCTACTCTGGCTACGCCCTCTCACTGTCAATGCTTCTACTGACTCATCTCTATGTTCTCTCTAATCCTTTCTACGGATTTTATAGTTTGTCAAAGAAGAACAAACTTCTTCAAATGACAATTTATCCTTTCCATGAATGAGAGTAATACATAAATGATCTAATTCATCTAGAAGAGAACCAATCAATAACATAGCCTTTATTTCATCTTTGAAGGTTTCCTCTAAATTTAATAAATCAGCAATTAACTTATTAAATTCATCAATATGAGAACTGATACTCGTACCTTATCTCAACTGAAGACGAAACAATCTTTTCAATAGATACAACCGGTTCTCATTGCTTTTCTTCATATACTTGTTCTCCATGGCCTTTCATAATGCATTGGTAGACTTTTCTCTGATGAACGGATACTTCTGCTCTTTACACAGACAAGAACGAATCAACCCACAAGTTTTTATATTAAGCCTGTCCCAGTCTGTCTCTTTGATATCTTCTGGTTTTGTTTCTTCCAGAACTATATCTAAGTCTTGCTGACACAATCCATCCAATACCTCACTCTGCCATAAGTCGAAATTATTCCGACCATCAAATTTTTCCACATCTATTTTTACATTAGACACTGTCACTGTCCTCATCGATGTAGATGATGATGATGCCATAGCCACCTCGCACAAATGAGCTCGATACACAATATCACAAATAACCAAGCTCCACCAAATAATTATATCCAACAACTAGCAATTCAAAAATTCACCAACCCAGAATAGTAGTAAGTGCTCAAAAGAAAATAGCCACTCACTGTCTTAAACCTGGGGCTCTGATACCACTTGTTGCGCCAAGAAGCGTTCAAACAACAATGAGCACTATTACCAATTGTTATGCGGACAATCAATAATGCTAGTCATACCACAACGAGGCAACTAAACATCCAACAATATGCAAAAAAGGAAAGAACACCAAGTTTAACGAGGTTCGGTTATGTTACCTACGTCCTCGGGCGCCGTTAGAACAAATTTACTATCTTCAAAAGAAGTTACAAAATTTTTGGGCCACAATACAAAATTCCTAACTATTGGGTCAAATTGTAAATACCCAAGTAGTAAGGACAATACTGTAATTACCCAAACAATAGGGTATTACTACAAATGCTCAAAAATAAAGAAAAATTTGAATACTTACAACTTTCAAGGGCTTAAATGTAAAACCCTTGAACTATGAAGTTTTCATAAAGAGATCTACAAATAGAGGGGGAGAATAAAAATATTTCAAAAGATACCCTTAATCTCAAAGGACGGCCTTGCCTTATATAAACCTATCAAAACACCTCCATGCCATCTCACACCAATGTGGGATTGGCTCAATTTAGCATATAAGCCAATTTTCAACAATTAAAATTCATATCATAAAACAAATAAATTTTATTTAATCACTTTTAATGGATAACAAAATAAATAGTTAATAATGTATAATTAATTGATATATATAAACTCATAATTCTCAATAATATTTCACTTAGATCATATATATTATTTTATAATTATATATTATTAAATAATTTTATGAATTTAATATTTATTATTTTAATAAAAAAAACATAGGCTCTACTGCTCTGCATTACAGAAAATTTATTTTAGGACGAGGGAAAAAAAAAAAAGCTTAAGAGAAGAAAGACCAGATATTTCTGCAATGCTCCACTGACTGAACAATTAGTTTTCCACTTGTTAAGAATTAAAAAAAAAAAAGAAGAAAAACAACACAAAACCCGGATAAAAATAACTGGGAAATCTCCACAAGATTGAGATATGATTGGATGTACAATACCAATTACATGAACAATTCCATGAAAGCAGAAAATAGACAGATTTAATAAACTGAAACAAGCTTGCAAGTTGAAACAACAGAACGAGATAAAGATAAAAGAGAAGAAACCAAGTGAAGAAGAACTAAAGAGTACCTTAATCCTTAATGAAACCTTAGCTTTGGGTTCTAGACATGAGAGAATTGATATTTGATAGTAAGTTGATATGGTAAGAAGCAAGAACGAATAAGCCCCTGTCCTTACGAGGGAAGCTGGTAATTGAGGCTGCCCATAGACTGTTAAATGAGACGAAACCAGCTGCGAAGTCATACACACTGTTTTTAGTCTTAAGTAATTTTAAACAAATATTACATTCGACTTTGAAGACAAACAGGCTGTCTTAATTTACAAGATTTCAGAACGTGGGTAGACATTTGCTTTGTATTCGATAATTCTGAATCATTAACTATGGCTTAGGCATTTAACCATCAACTTGAAATACTAACATGATTCTATGAAAGTCGTCGAAGTATTACAATCCTATTTTCATAAACTAGTTGGTCTCGATATTTATAGGCCTAACTAATTTCTTATAACCCAATTCACAAGTTAAGAATTCTAACTCTTATTCATATTTTAATTATTTAATTATTATTTTATGTAAAAAAAAATTTTTTATAAGCAAAAAAATTTCACATAGTTCATCCTCTTTTGATTGAAACATGTAATAATTTCTATTAACTAAGGTTTAAATTATACTTTGAGTTAGAGTCATGCATTCATAAGCTAATAAGTATTAGAATTTGCATACTATAATTAAGCATATTACTCTAGCTCATTATTCATACGATTCAATTCACATTCATTCATTCACAATTCATAGAATTCTTTATTTGCATACACTCTACACTCATATGCAATTTATTCATCATACTCATGCTTATTTTTTAGATACTTCCACACATTAGTACTCATCTTTTAATCAAGTATTAACTTAAGCGTCGAAGTATTTTTTTTTATAAGATGTATTTGCCTTGCAAATTTAAAAAGATATTAATGACAAAAAGATAATTATTTGGAGGTTCCAAATTGAGGAACTTCACCGCCCATAACCCATTTTCTTATGGTGTGTGTTATATTCAAGAGTAACATTGGGTACTAAATCTCATTATAACAAAAAACTTGGTGTTGGTGAAGAAGGTTTTGGAGTATCTAAATAACTATATTATATGCCTATTTTGCACAAAGAAAATGAAACATGTTGTGGTATCAAGCCCTACTTTCAAATACTTGGCAAAGACAAAACATATCAAATTTTGTTTCATTTTACAAATATATATATGATCTTAATTTTATTTTAATTTCACTTAATTTAAATTTATATTTAACTTAATTTAAATTTACATTTAACTTAATTTAATTAAAATTAACATTTAACCTTAGTTAGATTAGTTTAACTTAATCCTTAAGTTTAATAAATATCTAACTAATCTAACTCTAATTAACTAACTTAATCATGATTAAGTTAACCATTACTTAACCATTAAGTAATGTTAATATCTAATTAACTTAATCATATGGCTAATTTTTAACCATAGTTAAGTTAAATTATTTATTTAACTATTAAATAAATAATTTTTTATTATTTATTATTTAACAATTAAATAATCATTAAGTAAAATTGTAGTAACCACTTATCCACAACCGATAAGAATAAATATTTTTATATATATATATATAAATATATATTTTATTTGTATGTGGGTGATACTTGATTTATGTATTGTTATTAGTAGTATTTATATAGATTAATGACCTACTATTAGTATTGGGTTTATTTGTAAGACTTTGAATTTATTTTAGAGACTAAATTGTATTACTTTAAAATTTTTAGGGGCTAATTCGTAAATACTAAAAATTAGCCTCTTAGTATAAAAATATACATTTGAAATTCTAATTCACTCATTTTGGTCAAGCCACCTCTTTTAGAGTGAGAAAAGAGAGAAAGAAAGGGGAGAGAAAGAGAAGAAAAAGAAGAAGAAATTTAGAATTTAAGCTTTAAGAGGTATATTATAACTCTTTCTTAGTTTCTTGGTATTAATTTAGCTAATTTCTTTAAGTTTTGATTTATGAAAATATGTACAATTGAGGATTTGATGTGAATTTTGTAAGATATTGTGAGAATTGATGATGATTTATGTAGATAGCTTGATAAATCATAATGAATTGCAGAATTTCTACTTGATAGTCTCTTGATCCAGAAATTTTATAAATTGTTGTGTTTTGATTCTGGTTTTGAATTTTGAGTTTATGAAATTAGACATGTCTAGAATAATTTAAGACTTTGAATTGATTGAAAATTTTAGAAATTTAATTTGTAGTGAATTTATCAAAATGACCCTAAAATTTTGGAAAATTTCTTTGTTAACAGTATGATACAGTGACAAATAATTTTTTATCTACAGAATGATCTTTAAAAATTATAAATTTATGAAATATGATAAGTTTATATGTCTAATATGATATAATCAAAATTGAGAATTTAAATCAATGTGGTTAAATTGTTATAATTTTCTAAAGTGTATCAGCTCATTGCAGTATTTGATTAATAGATTTTTAAAGCTATAGAATAAAATAGTTTTAAAATACTTTTGGCAGTTATTTTGAAGTAAAATATTTATCATGAATTAAAATACGTGTCAAGAGTAATTCTGTAATAGTTTTATAATTTTTGAGTTAGAATATGATTTGATAACATTGAGAGATTGAATATTGTTCAGTAAATATCTTGATCCTGTCAGGTTAATAGTTTAGATTTGATGGTGTTTATGGAATGGATTGTGTAAGAATTATGATATAATATTCATATATAAGAAGAATATATGAGTAAAAAATGATATATTCTAATTTTGGAGTAATTGGACATCATTTGATGTATAAGAAAGTTTTGTTAAGTATAAGTGGTCATGACAAGTTTTGAGAAACTAAGTAATTAGACCAATTCGATGTGATAAATGCAATATGTGTAATTTTGTAAGCTATTTAAAGTATTTTGTGTGAATGTTGAGACTTATAAAAGGATTAATCTCTATTGATAGGTTAAAGAGAATTAAGCCTTGTAGCCGAAAGTGTTAAGAGGTAAATATACTAGACTTTTACTGAAATTACAATAAGTATAATAATTGTCTATGTATGATTTTGTAAATGTGCTTAGAAATATGTTTATGTTATGCCAAAGTATATTTGATATAAAATGTAAAAGACATATGTTTATGAATGTGAGCATTGACATTGAGCATGGACATACATGTGTTTATAAAAGTGAGCTTTCAAAATGAAATGTGTTTAACAAAGAAAGCTTTTAAAGTGAAAAATGTCAATGAGATATGTTTTGTGTTTTGAGGATGATTAAACTTACTGTTGACTTAGTATGCGTTTTATGTGATTTGTGGAGCCTTTATGTGTGGCATTTCCTTCGGGATTGATATATGTTATGTGTTCCGTATGTAGGGAGGATGCTATTGGTACCTAAAGGAAGAGTGAGTCATCACATTTGTGTGGTGGCGTATTGGTGCATGTGAGAGGACTCATCGATGATCAGGGTGAGGGTTTGACTTTTACCTTCAGGCATGAGCATTATATATGTGTAGTTTAAAATCTCACTTGTACTATTCCTTTTATACGGTATGTCACCTACGAGTGACATTTGGCTCATTATTTGATATGAAAGTCCTACTAAGTAGTAGTTGAGTGATGGTATTCCTATTATATATTTTGAAAGAATGTATAAGCACTTACCTGACATGTGATTTGATAAGATTATGATTTTAATTTATCACAGCATATCATACACATGCATTGTGTATATATATGTATTTATATTTTGATATATGAAAAATTAGTATGCTTATTAAGTTTTATACTCATTATAGTTTATGGTGATTTCAGGTAAATAAGGTACATGTGTGCTTAGCGGATTTGACAAGGCTTCTGCTGTCCTTTGGGTTCCCTAGGTTGCTAAGTGTTTCATTTGTGGACACATAGTTTAAGATATTTGATTTGTCTCTATTGAATAAATACTTATGTATTATTTATTAAGTGTGGTTGTATTTGGATTAAGTTTCACTAAGTGTGATTATAGGTTGATTTTAAGTAAGAATTTGCAATGAATATATTCTGAGCTTTCAGTAACAAAGTTGCTACTGGTGACGTAGTAGAGTGTTAATCTCTGAGAAAACTTTGCGTATCTCCGGTTTACTAATTGCTCCAGTCATAATTCAATTGTTAATAATTTTGAAAAATTAAAAATTATGTTTAAATATTGTCAATAAATGTTTATGTTTATATTTTAAAAATGAGACCAACCCGTAAACAAGAATTTAGGAATATACTAGAAATAATAAGATTGTATGTCTGCTCATTATTGAATGAATGTAAGTTATGTCGTGTGCCAAATCTTTTAAGTTTGAGGCGTGGCAACTTTTAATGGTATCAGAGCTAAGATATGATTCAGTAGACTTTTAAATGTCAAGTCAAGGGAACCGAGTAGATACCAAATCGTTAAGATTGTATTTATAGCTTTGTTGTGTAAATGTTTGACATCTTGCTTAAATTTTTGTATGATTTTGTGAAGATGACACAATATCCAAGAGCTGATAAGATTGTTAATATTGTAGATAATGGTACTTTTGTGGATCTTAATGTTGCTATCAATGATCTTTTTTTTAAAGTTGTGACTAATATGCTTAGCAAGAATAATGCTGAACATCTTATAATGATAATTTGCATGTCATAAAACAAATTGAGATAATTTTCTCAATGTCAAAATATAGAGAAGTAGAGTATTGAAGACATCAAGTGAAACAACTTTTATTGAAAAGGAAAACAGCAACAACAATAGCAGCAACAAAATAACAATAGAGACTACAAACTAAGATTTAAATCTATTTTACGCTTCTTCTCACTGTCATGAGTAGACCAATCTAACTGATGCAATATTGGATTAGACAGAGGAATAAAAGACTGCAATCGATTAATCAGTTGATCAACAGTTGGAGCAGAAATAAGAATCCGTCGTGCTAGAAGTGGGACGAATTGTCTTCCCACTGCATAGTCAAGAAAAGATAACAACCCGTTATAAAAACCATTAACATTTAACAAATCAATAAGTTTTTGGTGGATTTGCAATTGTTCCTATGAGGTAATTTGAAAGATTTTCTCCAAGGTCTTGAAACCTCATGGTAGAGCTATGAAGGCATCTGCATGCCTAAGCATTTGAGCCATTCGCTCGTGTATAGATGAGACTTGTAACTTATCTCAAACTGTTTTTCCTATAATATTTTCAATAGCTAGAGGTTTTGGAATAATACCAAAAACTCGACTACCTTTGTTGTATGCACTTTTGCTACAGACCCCATTAACTCACGGTTACCTCTTCCATATACTAAATATATATTTCGCTCAGCTAATACCTTACCAAGATTTTCTACAGCTTTTACAAACTCTTCAGTATTTTCAGGGTTGGATCCACAAAAGACACAAATTTTTGTGAATCGACGAGCTGAGGTTTCCTCCATTATTACGCTCACCCTAATCTTTAAATATTTTCAAGTTTATATAAGGATGCAAAAATAATGTATTTATAGAAGAAGAAAAAATGATGATAACAACTGTAGAGCATATGTGTAAGTATATATTTTCCTCAGTTCTTGTGAGGCAAAAAAAAAAAAAATGGGTTTTATTTTTATCATTTATAAGGGACAATAGGCTGTAAAATTTTGAATAAATATTTTATTGATATTTAAGTGTGATAAAGTTGTGTCGGAAGCGTAATGAGTTAGGTAAAATGATTAAGAAAAGTCAAATAAATGCCCATTTTATGCACTTGGGGACCTTACCGTCTTGGCACTAATGGCCAACAATGCATTTATAACTTAAAGACTTTTTGGGCTAACATCTGGACTTTTGGACTTGAGGCCAAATTAACTTTATTAATTACAAGGATTTTTGTGGTCTTAACATAGATGTTTTTTTTGCCAATAGATTAAAAGCAGACATGACATAAAGATAAATCACACTTGATATAAAGATAAAGTAGAAGCACTTCTGTCATGATTAACTACTAAATAACGAGTAGCTTGAATTATCACTATCGTATCCTTGGGTAAAGTCATTGAATTGGGCCCAGAAACTTCTCGTATCTAATGATGTGGTATCCATTGAGCTGGTTTTCATCAATGCAGTTGCTTCTCTTTGGACTTCGCTGTAAGTTGGATAAGGTTAAGAATCTTGGGATAATAATAAAGTCAAGTTGGGTTGATGAAATGTTTCATCAATCTGCATGTGATCACCTGGCACACTAGGCTGTGAAAAGTTTTTCAGGTTTAGAGAAAGTTCATTTGGATTTGAAAAGTAGTGGTAGTGTCTAGAGTAGTCAGTCTCTTTTTGATGTGATAGAGCAGCACGGATCTGGTTTCTGTGAAAAATAAAATTTGCATTATTCATTCTTTCATAAAAGTCTGGTGACATATTCTCCCAAGGTGCTTGGTCATGGAGAGAGATCCATATCGAAGGTGGAATAATTTGATTTTCTTCTGCCAAGACCTTTTCAAGTGCTCTGAGCTTCATTTTGTATTCTTCTTGAAATAACTGCAAAGAGTATGGGAAGGTGAGATAATTCTTAACAGTAGAGTAGTAATAAATCTCATAGTTTGAGAATATCATTCCATTTCTTTGAAGTAATAGGACTGTGTGCAAATATCTGGGATTGACTGAATTGTTTACGTGCCTATTGTAGCTTGCTATTCCACCAAAATTTTGGATAAAAAAATTGGAGAAAAATGCACCCAAGATTTTCTTTATCATGTTACTGTATTCAGTCCAGAGTATTTTATAACAGAAGCTCCATTACAATGATGTATAAATCCAACAGATACCAGAGTAAGTAAAGGGCGGATTTTGACCATTTTTAGAGATGAGTGATTCGATGGAGATGAAAAATGGGTAATCCTGATTAAAAATAGAATTACCGATTATAGAGTAACCATGCTCTTGAACTACCTCTATTGCATAATGCTGGATTAATTCTTTAGCTGCTGAGTGAAGTTTTCTGGTTTGGATGAGCTCTGGGAGTTCAAGAGGAGTAAAAGGTACTGGAGGAGTGATTGTGAAGTTACTCATCATGAATATGGTAAGAGGGTTAGTTTTCTTTATTGCTAGAAAAATAATTATGAGGTTTAAGCTATTTATAGAGTTTCGTGAAAGAAAATCAGTAATCGTTTTGTCCTTTCCTTTTACGTGGATGACGTTAAAGGAATAGTTAAAAAATTATTTTTTCCATTGCAGTAATTGTGCTAGTGGAATTTTTTCTTATTTGAAATTGAGCATATAAGAAAAAATAGACATGTCAATCTCAATGAGAAAATGATGTCCAATAAGATGGACTATTTTTTTTTAAAGAGTTAAAGTAATAGATATAATGTTGAGATCTATAGTTTAAGAATCAATTGAACTAAAAGTCTTTTCATTGAAGTTGATTTCAGATCATTTAAGATAATGCCTTCAACATTCTATTTTGAATGACAACTTAGTTGTGTAGAAATGCTAAATTATTTTTATTTTGAGAATGATATTAAGGTAATGAATGATATTATGACATATGAGTAAATATTAAAGGGATTAAAATTTTCAGAGGAGTTAAGAATTATATTTAAGAGGCTAGTATGAGTATTCTACATCTATGTCATTCTTTAATGAATAAAAGGTGAAGTGTATAAAGACCTATTAAATATTGAACGAACGGATAAAAAGAATAAAAATATATGTGTATAAATTTTATAAGTTCATAATGTGTGTCATGTGTTTATTATTCAGATATATGTTTTGTACTCCTCTCATATACTAAGCTATGAATCACTTAAACTTAGAGATAATTTAACATATGAATGAGTGTTTATCAGAATTTTGGACCACAGTGAGCAAATTCTATATACTAAAAAGATTACTTTGTAAAGGTTTTATGAATAAACCATACAGTTGAAAAGGCAACTCAAAAATGAGAAGAGAAAATGAGATTTAAATATCCTCATCTATTTGCTTAAGTTATGAATTTCGAGAACGAAATTCTTATAAGGAGGGGAGAATTGTAGTAACCATTTATTTACAACAGGTAAGAATAAATATTTATATATATAAATATACATATTTTATTTGTATGTGGTTGATACTTGATTTATGTATTATTATTAGTAGTGTTTATATATATTAAGAACTTACTATTAGTATTGGGTTTATTTGCAAGATTTTAGATTTATTTTAGGGACTAAATTGTAATACTTTGAAAGTTTTGGGGGCTAATTTATAAATACTAACAATTAACCTCTTAGTATAAAAATATACATTTGAAATTCTAATTCACTCATTTTGGTCAAGCCACCTCTTTTAGAGTAAGAAAAGAGAGAAAGAAAGGGGAGAGAAAGAGAAGAAAAAGAAGAAGAAATTTAGAATTTAAGCTTTAAGAGGTATATTATAACTCTTTCTTAGTTTCTTGGTATTAATTTAGCTAATTTCTTTAAGTTTTGATTTATGAAAATATGTACAATTGAGGATTTGATGTGAATTTTGTAAGATATTGTGAGAATTGATGATGATTTATGTAGATAGCTTGATAAATCATAATGAATTGCAGAATTTCTACTTGATAGTCTCTTGATCCAGAAATTTTATAAATTGTTGTGTTTTGATTCTGGTTTTGAATTTTGAGTATATGAAATTAGACATGTCTAGAATAATTTGAGACTTTGAATTGATTGAAAATTTTAGAAATTGAATTTGTAGTGAATTTATTAAAATGACCCTAAAATTTTGAAAATTTTCTTTGTTAACAGTATGATACAGTGACAAATAATTTTTTATCTACAGAATGATCTTTAAAAATTATAAATTTATGAAATATGATAAGTTTATATGTCTAATATGATATAATCAAAATTGAGAATTTAGATCAATGTGGTTAAATTGTTATAATTTTCTAAAGTGTATCAGCTCATTGCAGTATTTGATTAATAGATTTTTAAAGCTATAGAATAAAATAGTTTTAAAATACTTTTGGCAGTTATTTTGAAGTAAAATATTTATCATGAATTAAAATACGTGTCAAGAGTAATTCTGTAATAGTTTTATAATTTTTGAGTTAGTATATGATTTGATAACATTGAGAGATTGAATATTGTTCAGTAAATATCTTGATCCTGTCAGGTTAATAGTTTAGATTTGATGGTGTTTATGGAATGGATTGTGTAAGAATTATGATATAATATTCATATATAAGAAGGATATATGAGTAAAAAATGATATATTCTAATTTTGGAGTAATTGGACATCATTTGATGTATAAGAAAGTTTTGTTAAGTGTAAGTGGTCATGACAAGTTTTGAGAAACTAAGTAATTAGACCAATTCGATGTGATAAATGCAATATGTGTAATTTTGTAAGCTATTTAAAGTATTTTGTGTGAATGTTGAGACTTATAAAATGATTAATCTCTATTGATAGGTTAAAGAGAATTAAGCCTTATAGCCGAAAGTGTTAAGAGGTAAATATACTAGACTTTTACTGAAATCACAATAAGCATAATAATTGTCTATGTATGATTTTGTAAATGTGCTTAAAAATATGTTTATGTTATGCCAAAGTATATTTGATATGAAATGTAAATGACATATGTTTATGAATGTGAGCATTGATATTGAGTATGGACATACATGTGTTTATAAAAGTAAGCTTTCAAAATGAAATGTGTTTAACAAAAAAAGCTTTTGAAGTGGAAAATGTCCATGAGATACGTTTTGTGTTTTGAGAATATTTGAACTCACTGTTGACTTAGTAGGCATTTTATGTGATTTGTAGAGCCTTTATGTGTGGCATTTTCTTCGAGATTGTTATATGTTATGTGTTCTGTATGTAAGGATGATCCTATTAGTACCTAAAGGAAGAGTGAGTCATCACATTCGTGTAGTGGCGTATTGGTGAATGTGAGAGGACTCACCGATGATCAGGGTGAGGGTTTGACTTTTACCTTCGGGCATTACATTATATATGTGTAATTTAAAACCTCACTTGTACTATTTCTTTCATACGGTATGTCACCTACGAGTGACATTTAGCTCATTATATGATATGTGATTTGAAAGTTCTACTAAGTAGTAATTGAATGATGGTATTCCTATTATATATTTTAAAAGAATGTATAAACGCTTATCTAACATGTGATTTGATAAAATTATAATTTTAATTTATCACAACATATCATACGTATGCATTATATAAATATATGTATTTATATAAAATTTTCAAGTGAATATAATTAAAAAAACATAAAATCATTATATTAATTTTAAATACAGATATCTCAAATAACATTATATTACAAGTTTAGATTCAAATCACTACAAAATATAATAATAATCATTCAATTAACATGCAACATAATCTTGAAAAGACACAAAAAAAAAAAAAAAAAAAACACACACACACACATATGAAATATAACTCTATAATAAAATTCATTTCAACACTATTACATTAACAAATTTATCCAACACTTTTAAAATTCAGTACATTTTTCAAATATGAAATCAAGTTTTTAACTATATGACGTAGTTTTGGCAATTTTACTATCCAAAACAATGACATTTGTTGGTGTTTACATCAATAATATATCAAAAGAAGTGCAAAAAAAAGGAAAAAAAAAAAAAAGACTTTCCATTGCAATGGTTTTGTAACACAACCATCAGGAAAGCGATGAATTAAAATGCACTACCATTTGATGGTAGCATGCAAGGCCACCCACTACGGTAAAAAAACATCTTTAATTGATAATTTGGTGCTTAAATGTATACATCATAAAATTTAAAATTTAAAATTTAAAATTTAAAATTTAAAAATATTCATGATTTATTAAAACGACGTCGTCATTGCAGCTACTAAAGCAACATCCGACAAATGGCTGTAGTAACAATTATTAAATTTTATATTTTCTAATACTAAATAAATAATTCATATTACCTATTTTATACCTCTAAATAATTAACTTAAATTGTAACTTATTTAAGTATATCACATATGTCTAAAAAAAAGTATATCACATAATCTTAGTTTTATTATATTAAGTATAATTAATCATAATTATAATTGGTTAAGTTGAACTGTAAATATCTACATATTATAGTATACACATTAATTATATTTTTAATACAATATTTTAAATAATATAAAATACACAAATATATAAATGTGAAAATAATAATATGACATTTAGATTTCTTTATTTAAATTAGATTATATAAAGTAAGCTGATGTAATTGTGCTATGTGTCATGATCAAATAATATATAAAAATAATTTTATTTCACACTACAATTTAGAGGGCTAAATAAATTATTTAAACAAACAAAAGATATAAATTATCTAAATTGATTAAAATTACTAACAAACTAAGATCTTGTTGCATATTTTGTGATTTAATAGAAACTAAAGTAACCAAATTGCCAAACTCAAAATGTCTTATGCAATTCAATAACAAACACTGGGTATTAAGGAGGTGTTTTTTTTTTTTTTCCTATTATTATTTAACTTATTTTTAATAATTTAATTGTTCTACACGTTTGTTTCTTCAATTTTTTTTTTGAATAGTTGTTTTTTCAATTAAATACTGAAGGTATATTTCAGTATTTAATAGAATTAAGTTAAAGTAATTAACTTAACTCTGGATTATAAAAATTCTTATTGACTTCTGTAATTTTCTTTTACAAAATAACCGTATAATAATAATTTATTTTTGCACATAACTTTTTTTTCAATCGTCCAAATATAATATATTTTTTTAATACTGATATTACAAGTCTATCTGGATAATACATCCACACTAGAACATTTTGAAACACACTCTTACAATGAAAAACAAAAAAAAAATTTATATTAAAAAGTTTTGCAACACACCTTTTACAATGAAAAAAAAATTACTAAAAAAAAAATTATTGTATCAACATTCGTTAGAGTTTGAACTTTAATTATAAATTAAAGAGGTGCACAATGCTTATCATTGAAGTAAGCATTTAAAGGTATTCAAATATTATACTTTAAAGTTATATATGTCAAACTTTAATTTTTAAATATGTAAATTTAGATTTATTCAATCTTTAATAAAACTTGGACTTATTTAAATTTCACATAATTAAAAAAAAAACAAACAAAAACAACCAAACAAACAAACGCGTCTTACTCTTAACGAAGTCAGTTGGCTTGCCAACAAACATGCTTACTTATTTCCCCTCATCGTTTGAATAATCCTTGAATATGACTGCAATTACCTAATATTTTAGCCCCACCACCTGAAGTTGCTCTCTCTCTCTCTCTCTCTCGTTTGAAAAGAACCTCTCAAGAAATAATTCTATATAGCCTCTGTTTTCGTTTTAGAAGTTGGTGATTGTAATTGGGAACGATGTGATCATTTTCAGCAATGTCTGCCTAACAAGGCCAAAAGATTTTTACTTCACCTTCCTTCCAGCTTTTAGGGTTCAAAGTTGAACATTTGACTCAATCCATTGATCTGACATCAAACAAAGATCATATTCTTGCCTACTAGGACACCAAAACAAAAGTTAATTTAGACAAAGAAAAAGAAGCAACTTTGTTAGACCACCTATTGACAGGCATGACAACCCCGGAATTTAAGTGTAAATTTGGATTGTATCAAATAAATGTGTATTGATAAAATGTTTGTCTACAGCCTCCTAGTCTAGGAAATGTTACCAAACGATTTATGTTTTTGACCCAGCGGCCTGACTGCCTCTGCTTCGACCCAAGGGAAGGGACCCATTCTTTTTGCTAATTATACTGTCTTCCAGATCAATCATGTCTTAATATATATATATATATATATGAAATTTGTGATTTAAAATTATATTTAATATTATAATTATGTGTAGAATAAATACAAAAACAAGTTTGAAAGGAATTAAAAATTAATAGAATAGTATTTGAAAGGTAGGGGATAACACAAAAAAATAGAATATTTGTTTTTAAGTTTAAGTGTTGTGATATTGGTGGCAGAATGTACAACATTACGATGTTGGTATTGTTTGTGATATTATTTATTAACTTTAAATTTTAAAATTTAAGTTTTTTAAAAATTTGAATATTTTGAACTTCATATAAATACTACATTATATTTATAGTTAACAAAGAGCTCAAAAGATTAAGAAAAAAATATTATATGTGTTATGTAATTCACTTTTAGAGCTTTATATTGTTTATTTGTAATTATTGTAATCTCTAGAATTAATAAAAATGTTCAAATTCTTAATTTACTGTAGACATAGATATACGTACATTTTGTGTTATAGTACGTGCGTATTCTATTATTTTTACGTTTAATCTTAGTGATTAATCTTTCAATTTATAAAATTACTTTATTATTATTTCTACCACATTGTGATGTATTACAATATATTGATATATTTAAGTGTTTGAATATTAAATTTAATATTAAAATATAATAATTAATTTTTAATACGTATAAGTTAAGTATTGTTTTTGCTTAAATAATGTGGGAGTTGTTATTGTGTTCATAATTATTTTTATGTAATTGATAACGAATTAATAATATAAGATTATTTATATTTGGTATTCTCTAAATGAGTGGGTTTATACACCAACAAAAAGCCACGGTGCCAACAGTTTGTCTTGACCAGATTCATCCTCCTTGAAGCTGAGCTTTCCTTTGCACTATCTTAAAAACGTTAAGCAGATTAATAATTTAGAGTTAGCGGTATATCTATTTCTATTTCAGCGAAGGCTTAAATTTAAATTTCTTCTCCTCAATGTTAAAAGAAAAATAAAAAATAAACTATTACATAATAAAGGTTGGCGTCTTTTATTTTAAGTTCTTCATTCTTCTGAACTTATTGCCTTTTTTTAATGTTATTTTTCAAGGGAGCTATTTTGAAAATTTTAAATGTAGTGTATGTATATTTCAAAATATACAAATTTTCATATAAAAAATAATTATAGATGGAACTAATATAGGGCTTTAGAGGGCCACGGCTCTCTAAGCCCTAATATAATCCTTTAAATTTGTATTATGTATATAATTTTTTAATATTAAAATACATATTTTGATCTTCTAATTTTTATTTTAAAAATTTTATATTTAATAAGTTAAATTATCAATTTAAAAAAAATAATCTCTACTAATATTATAATCTTTCTTTTTAATATATTATTTAATATTTAAATAATATTTTATCTATCTTTCTTCACTTTAACGTATTTCTCTAATAAAAAAAATAAAATTACAAATAGTCCCTATTTTATATTTTTCTAACACTATTCTTTAAAAAAAAATAATTTATAAGTAGTTTCATCTATACATCTTTTCTTTTATATAAATTTTTTTTATATTTGTAATTCTTTTTTTATATAAAAAATAATTTTTAATTTTATGTAAATAGATTCACAATTATAGAATATCACAAACTGTAATTTTATATTTTCTTTAATTTATGTTAAACTCTTCTTTTTAACTCAAAAGTAAAAAAAAAATTGTCCAAACAATAAATTAAAATTTTTTTATATATTTTAATAATTTATTTATATATTAATTAATTTTTTAATATCTTACCGCATCTTTTATAGATCTTATTCTTTATATTTTTTATTTATTTTTAATTATTTTTAATTATTTTTATCAATAATACCATGTATGTTTATTGTTTAATATTTTTATTATTATTTTAATGGGTTAAAAAAATACTAAAAATTTAGAAATGTCGGTCAATTAATCTATTTGTATAGGTTGACCAACTCAAATATACAGATGTCAAAAAGTCACAGGATAATAATTTCCAATGAACAGATAAAATTAAAATTCAGGAAGAGTAAAATAAAACTATTAAGGCACAGGATAAATGATTTGATGAACTCAACAAACATATGAAACCTAAATAGTACAGCATTACAGGTTCCTGTACATTCTGATAGCAACTAGAAACACACTGTAGCCACCCATAAGGCATATGGCAGTGAAATAGAAGTTTTACAAACAGAAAAAGAATTATGGTTGTTGCATTTTATTACTCCTGGACAGGTTTCCAGACAGAAACAGCATGGATTACTCTGCCTTTCCATCCCTGCAGCATCCAATGGCCATCCTCGTCAACAACAAAATCCGGATGATAACTTGATTTCACATTTTTCTTCACTCTCTTCAAAATCTCTTGATCTAATGGCACCTGCCTCAACCCAGCTCTCAGATTCCTTACCTGCCACTGCTTATATGTCTCAGGCCTTTCCACTCTCTTTATACCTTCACATGCAATGGCATTCATAGAATCCTTTCCGAATATTTCTCTCTCGAAAAGCATTCTCCCCTCATCTTCATTTGGCATAGTAGCCTCAAACATATCAAACAATGCAGAGTAATGGAATAGTGCCTCCCGGAATCGTGTGAGAAAGAATGGTGCATTGTGAGTACCATTAACAATCCCATGGATGAATACATCTGGATCAATTCTCTTGATTAAGTTCAAGACAGCATCTCTAGGGCTGTTATCCACCACTGTGTCATCAGGCAGGTTCTTCATTCGGAACATACAGTTTACGACAGTCACCTCACCTCTATCAATCTTAAGATCTTCCAATTGGACAGTTTCCCATTTCTGTGCTATGGCGTTGTAATCAAACGGGACATTAAATCTTTCACAATAACTTTTTAAGCGACGCCCCGTCTCCTCAACCCTTTCTGCTGGCCTGAAACCTGGTTGGGGTAGCTCAATGCCGGTAATACGAAGGTTGGGGGGTCCAGTAGGCCGTTTAGAAAGAAACTGAATAAGGCAAGGCCACTGAAAGCCATAGCAAATGCCAAAATCAATAATGTGGAGCCTTGTCGCTTTCTCTGCTTGCTTGGCAATCGTTTGATTCGCCAGAAGATAAGACATCCTCTTAAAGGGGCATGATTGAACATACACCTGATAAGCTTTTAGGATATCAGCAGCAGATGCCCTACTACTTATATGTGTATATACTGGTGTCTTAGTGCCAAAAAGGCGCGTCTCTAGGCCATCAGCAAAGTAATGAGCCAATCTTTGAGTTCCATCACCAAAAGCAGAAGAGTGCTGCCTAATCTGCTTCAGTAGCTCATTTGCAGTCCTTTGGTCAAAGCTAGCCACGGCTTGTGCACATTGAGTTAGAAGAGTCCACAAATCTACTACCTCTTTTTTGTTACCCTTCTTTTTTGAACGCGTTGTTCCACCATTAGACCCTTTTGATTTCCCCTGCTGCTGCAGTTTCCTGTTTGATCCTTTTGTTGGCTCTTGGTGACGAGAAAATGATTCAGATTCAGCTTTCTCAGGCTTGCAGAGCAACACTTCATCAAACATCTCCGATTGCTCATCAGACTCTGCAAGAGAAACCGCTGAATGCTTGTTCCTCCTCCCTTCTTCAAGATAATCACTATCCTCGTGCCTATCATTTTTCCTTCCCCTTGATCCATAAGACGAGTGCTGCCCCCTATCCTCCAATAAGCTCCCTTCAGCCGCTTCTCGATGCTGTGGTAGGCTGCTTTTTGGAGCAAAAATTGCACTCTCTCCATTTATTAGGGAGCTGCTATGGTCCCCCTTTAAAAGGGACTCTATCTCACTGTATAAATTTGGCAACAGAGGGTTACTTTGTGGAGAATCAACCGAGTTGACAGAAGTATTGTATTTATCACTGCCACTGCTACTCCAAGTAAAATTATCATCTGGGCTCTCAATGTTTTGACTGAAACAAGGAAGGACATGATTGGCTGTAGGAGGGTATTTCTGGCCAAGGACTTCATAGAAAGACTTTTCAGCAGCTTGGAGAGCCAAACAGTCCTGCAACATGCAGGTTTTCCCCTCCAATTCTTCTTCCATAAGCATCTCACTTATGTATTTGAGAACAGCATTAGAGGAATCGCCGCTGTCAGGAGAATCTCCATCCGAGCTTGCGCCCGAAGATGGAAAAGGATCTCCAGGAGGATGCGGATTGGTCAGAAGGAAAGGTGGATGATGGTCTTTAAAATCATGGTTGAGTCTGAATCCATTAACGAGATTCTGATTTGAACAAGATGAAACTGAGCCATGATCAATTTTGAATCCATTCATGGATCCGGAAAATCCTTCAATAAGGGTATCCATAGAGACCTTTTTGCAACGATATAGTAGGAAGTTTGGATTCAAGAGTTTACTGAAATTATTATAAAAAAAAAATGAAAAGCAAAAAATAAGGAATGAACCAAAGAAAAAAGAAGATCAAATAACCAATGAATAAGTTGGATATCTCAGAAACTGAAGAACAAGACTCGAAATCTATACAGATTACAAGAAAGAATCCCAAGAACAAATATTTAACTGATTGAAAAGAACTAAAGAAGAATCCAAACAGAAGATAGTATCAATTAAAAAAGAATGAATAGTAGTGCCTCAATGATTCCTCGGCATATTCTAAATAAAAGAGATAGGAAATTGTATACTGCTCTCTGCTCTCTGGTAAGAGCCAATGCCCTTATCATACATATAAAAAAGAGAGCATCTGAGCTGCTTTTAGATACTGAACTTGCCGGGAAAGTCAGTTATGTGAAGACAAAATCAGCCGTCATCTGGATACACATCGTTTTATGACAACATAAGTAGGGAAATCCTTGTACGTTGATTAGGGGAACACATATAATATTTGACTTGTAAGACAAACAAGTATTCGTGGTCCCCAAGTCATTTGACCAGGTTCCAATATGATGCTAAATGGCACATGCAAGGTTATCGCATTACCAATGCAAAGAGTCGTGGCGTTTTGTAACTCTTACATGGATGAACCAATCATGTTGTTTTCAATCATAGAAGGTTGACTCAGCTCCTCTGACTATTATGTTTATTTCAAATAATCTGAATCTGCTAGATTACTCTTCAATCTTCTCCTCTCTTTTTATTTTAAGCTAAAATAATTTTCCCTTATCATCTGCATATGGGAATTTTTTTTCTTTGTTTAGAGAGCTGGAAAATTAAACAGATGCGCATAATTTAGACCATACTGTGCAACAAGGTAAAGTTATAGTTGAATCAATAAAAAGAGATTTTCAATCATTCCATAGCTCTTAGGAAAGGTAACGAATTATTTTTTTTTTTATAAAAGATAGTAATTAATAAAAAGATAACAGAATATTAAAAAAAGTAGAAGAATAAGTGACTAATTAAAAAAATAAAAGACTAGTGGTAATTATGAAAATTTATAGAGGGGTAATTGGTAATTTTGTTAAATGAAATAAAGAATTTTTTTGTATGCAGCTTCATAGTTTGTGTAAAATAACTAATAAAGCAGGGAAAAAGAGACAAATTTTCGTATGACCACTTTTGAATTTTGATGTGACTTGGAACCTACCATTTGTGTATAGGAATAAAATATGTAATTTATGTTTGTAAGTTTGTATAAATGATTATCTTCATGACTCGGAGGATTAAATACTCCAACAGTCAAAAGGACCCATGATTGTATTTTATATCAAATAGAAAATGAAAACTACATAATGGACTCACCACATTCATGCACCCACCCGAAATGGAACTTCCTTGAACTCTCTTGGACCTTTAAACTACTATTTAAGTAGATTCCCCCGCATTAAATCAAGATTTTGTTGTCAATTCCCTTTGACTTTCTTATGTCATTGTTCTTTCTTTCTCCGTTCCTTTACTAGGTTAATAAAATACATGAACTATAGTATTACAAACGCACTAAACTTTTGCTATATTTTTCAATTTCTTTATTGAAAATTTTAAGTTATGGGTTACATTTCTAGATTTATGAGATGAGACATAGGGAATTTCGTGTGATTTACAAGAACTAAGGATTAAATATTTTACTCTTTTTTATTGGGCATTTGGTTTAGTGGTATGATTCTCGCTTCGGGTGCGAGAGGTCTTGAGTTCGATTCTTAGAATGCCCCTTAAATTTGGGCAACGGTAAGTCCTTTCAATTTTTGGTGGGATTTATGGTTGAGTGAAAAATTAATAGTTAATAAATTCTTTCACATAGAAATCTCCGATGCAGATATTCCTCGAGATGCAAAGGTTAATGAATTATGGCAGCATGGTCATTGGAACCTTCCTGACCCTTTGGATGAGTACACTTCTCAGGTATGGGACTATCTCCGCAAAAATGTTTCAATTTCTAAAAGAGACGATAGAATTTCATTCACCACAAGTTCCAATGCAAAGTTTTCTATTGCGAGTACTTGGAGATATCTTAAGAATAATGAGGCTAAGGTGGGATGGTGTAAACTGATATGGGGAACGCAACATATACCTAGACACAGTTTCGTTACTTGGTTAGCTTTGAAGAACAGATTATCTACCAGAGAGAGACTTAAAAAATGGAGGGTTATCCCATCAGATGATTGCCCCATTTGTGATAATGACAAGGAAACAATCACACACTTATTCTACCAATGCAATTTTTGTAGTGAAATTTGGCACAAAGTACTAAGGGCGTGTCAATTCAATCAGTGCCCGAACAGATGGCAACGAGTGATCTCCTTCATTTGCAGGAAATCTAAAGGAAAATCTACCCTCAGTAAGATCAGAAGAGTATCGTTCTGTGCTACAATCTACTTTATTTGGAGAGAACGGAATCTGAAGGTCTTCCAACAGAAAACTCCTTCTACAAGCGAAGTTTACCAAAAGATTAAGGATGTTATTTGGATTAGATGTATAAGTGCTGTCAATGGCTAAGGGATTGACCACATTGCAGCTAGTTGGTAAATTAGTTAACCGTCTATGGGTTGTATCGTCTTACTTTCTCTCTTTCATTAAATCTTTACTCTGTAATACCTGCTGAATTTAGTATTTATATAAATTTTTACTTACACAAAAAAAAGGATTAAGGGTTGTTTGAGATTGTTATTGGAGAGTCTGATGTCACTTCTACACAATGGGCAATTTGGATTAGGAACAAGACTCTATTTTGTTAATTTGCTTTTTGTAGATAATTTGTCATTCAAAGTTAGCCATGTGATAAAATTATGTTTGGGGATACATTAAGGACCTCATAATAGTTTATACCTGTCACGCCCCAGACCCAAAAGATCCGACACACGACATTACTTACATTCATTCAATAATACTGCATGTGCACTCATAAATAATATTACACAAAATTTTTAACTTTTCTTCAACACAGAAATCCTTAGCAAGTTGCTAGTAAGTTCAACACTAAAATCAACCCATAACTTAACATATAAATATAAACTTCTCTTGACCATATTTAAACGTTCATTTCAATTTCTTTCAGAATTATAGCAATTGAATTATGACTGGGACAATTATTAAACCGGAGATACGCAGAGTTTTCTCAGAGATTAACACTCTACTACGTCACCAGTAGCAACTTTGTTACCGGGAGCCCAGAATATATCCATTGCAAATTCTTACTTAAAATCATCCAATAACCACACTTTATAAAACTTAAACCAAATCCAATCCACACACAATGAAATAATACATAAGTATTTATTCAATAGGGACAAACCAAATATCCTATCCCACGTGTCCCCAAATGAAACACACAACAACCTAGCAACTTAGGGAACCCAAGGAACAGCAGAAGCCTTGCCAAATCCGCTAAGCACACATGTACCTTATTTACCTGAAATCACCATAAACTATAATGAGTATAAAACTCAGTAAGCATACTAGTTTTTCATATATCAAATACAAATACATATATGTACACAATGCATATGTATGATATGCTGTGATCAATCAAAATCATAATCTTATCAAATCACATATCATGTAAGCGCTTACACATTCTTTCAAAACACATAATAGGAATACCATTACTCGACTACTACTTAGTAGGACTTACATATCACATATCACATAATGAGCCAAATGTCACTCGTAGGTGACATACCGTATGAAAGGAATAGTACAAGTGAGGTCTTTAAATCACACATATATAACGCTTATGCCCGAAGGTAAAAGCCAAACCCTCACCCTGATCATCGGTGAGTCCTCTCACATGTACCAATACGCCACCACACGAATGTGATGACTCACACTTCCTTTAGGTACCAATAGGATCCTCCCTACATACGGAACACATAACATATACCAATCCCGAAGGAAAGGCCACACATAAAGGCTCCACAAATCACATAAAATGCCTACTAAGTTAACAGTGAGTTCAAGTACCCTCAAAATACAAAATATTTCTCATGGACATATTACACTTCAAAAGCTTTCTTTATTAAACACATCTTATTTTGAAAGTTCACTTACAAAAACACGTGTATGTCCATGCTCAATGTCAATGCTCACATTCAGAAACATATATTCACATTTCATATCAAAATATACTTTGACATAACATAAACATATTCTTAACCCCATTTGCAAAATCATACAAAACAATTACTATGTTTATTGTGATTTCAGTAAAAAGTCTAGTATACTTACCTCTTAACACTTTCAGCTACAAGGCTTAAATCTCCTTAACCTATCAATGGAGATTAATCCTTTCATAAGCCTCACAATTCACACAAAATACTTTAAATAGCTTACAAAATTATACACAATGCATTTATCACATCAAATTGGTCTAAATATTTGGTTTCTCAAAACCTGTCATTCTGACCACTTACACTTAACAAATATTTCTAATACATCAAATGATGTTCAATTACTCCGAAATCATAATATATCATTCTTGACTCATATATACTTCTTATATATGAATATTATATCAAAATTCCTACACAATTCATTCCATACACACCATCGAATCCAAACTACAAACCTGACAGGATCAAGATACTTACTGAACAGTATTCAATCTCCCAATTTTATAAAATCATATACTAACTCAAAAATTATAAAACTACCACATAATTACTCTTGACACATATCTCAGTCCATGATAAATATTTGGCTTCCAAATAACTGCCAAAAGTATTTTAAAACTATTTTATTTCATAACTTTAAAAATCTGTTAATCAAATACTACAATGAGCTGATAGACTTTAGAAATTCATAACACTTCAACCACATTGATCCAAATTCTCAATTCCGAGTATATCATATTAGACATATAAAATTATCATATTCCACAAATTCATAATTTTTAAAGATCATTCAGCAGGTCAAAAATTATTTTCCACTGTATCATACTGTTTACACAGGAAATTTCCAGAATTCCAGGGTCATTTTGGTAAATTCACTACAAATTTAATTTCCGAGATTTTCAGTCGATTCAAAGTCTCAGATGATCCTAAACATGTCTAATTTTATATACTCAAAATTCAAAACCAGAATCGAATCAAAACAATTTATAAAATTCCTAGATCAAGAGGTTATCCAGCAGAAATTCCATAATTCATCATGATTTATCAAACTATCTTATAGATCATCATCAATTCTCACAACATCAAACGAAATACACATCAAATCCTTAATTATACATATTTCCAGAAATCAAAAATTAAAGAAATTAACTTAATTAACACCAATAAATTGAGAAATACGTATGATATACCTCTTGAGATCCAAAATTCCAATTTCTTCTTCTTTTTCTTCTTCTTCTTCTCTTTCTCTCTCCTTTATTTCTCTCTTCTCTCTCTAAAAATGGGTAGCTCGACCAAAATGAGAGAATTAGGGTTTTTAAAAGTGTATTTTTATACTAAGAGGCTAATTTTTGGTATTTACGAATTTACCCCAAAACTTTCAAAGTATAACAATTTGGTCCCTAAAATAATTCCAAAGTCTTGCAAATAAACCCAATACTAATAGTATATCCTTAACCTATAAAAACACTACTAATAACAATATATAAATCAAGGATCACCCACATACAAATAAAATACGTATATTTATATATATAAATATACATATTCTTACCGGTTATGGATACTGGTTACTACAATACCACCCGACCTTAGCACCTTTCTCTGATAAGTTTTGACATGCATTAGCAATAGAGAATTGTCTATTGGAGCAATTAGTCCAAATTATCTTGTCCTCACAAAAAGTAATAGAGAAGTGTGAGTGGATAAATTCTTAGGCTTGGGCAGTGTGTACATCCATCAAATCCAGTAAATTCCAAACCCCATTGTGCCAAAGGTCCTTAACTTTTGCATAACATGGAATATCAGAGTCCCCAATATTTATATGAGGGAATTTGTTTAATAAAGAAATACCTTGCATCCATGGATCATACCAAAAAGAAAAATTAGAGCTAGTTCCTAATTCATAGCCAAAAAACTTTTTTATTTGATTTCTACATTACAGGAGATTTCGCCAAACCAAGCTGCAATCAATTAGTTTTGTGATAACCCAAAAGCTCAGTCTTCTAAGCTTGTTATCAATCACCTATCGAGCCCACGGGGAGGATTTAACTGCCAGAAGCTCCCAAATATATTTAATCATTGCTGTTTGATTCCAAGTATATATAGATTTTATGCCTAATCCCCATTCACTATTGTGCTTGCAAACTTGAGACCATGCAACTAAGCCTCTTGTTTTCTGAGAGTCAAGACTATGCCATAAGAATTTCCTACATATACCTTCCACTTCCTGGATAACTATTTTTGAGAGGACAAAAATAGAGCACCAATAGATATGCATACTTATTAAGACAAAGTTTAGTAGTTGAAGACGCCTTGCGTAGGAGAGTTTCTTAACTACCCAATTAGAAATTCTTGCTGCCATTTTATTGATCAAATATTGACAATGCTCTTTCTTGAGTCTCCTAGAGATTAAAGGGACACCAAGATATTTGACCGGTAGCTCTCTATGCTAAAATTGGGTCAAATGTAAAATTGCATCTTTAGTGTGGTCAGTAACGTGTTCAAAGAATATGGAGCTCTTGGTTACATTTAATTTCAGACCAAATGTCTTGTAAAAAGCTTTTAAAACATTGTTAAAGTGGCTAATTGAACTAGTATCGCCATGAGAGAAAAGTAGCAAATCATCAGCAAAGATCAAATGGTTCAACTTCAATCTTTTGCATCCTTTATGAAAGGTAAAGTTTGCTTCAGGAATATTATTAAGACTTCTACTGAGGTACTCTATAGCAAGGACAAATAACAAAGGAGACATTGGATCCCTTTGTCTCAATCCTTTCTTTCCCGGAAAAAAACCTTCCAAGGTACCATTCACCATCACAGAGAACATACTTGTTCTAATACAACACATGATTAGCTGGATGAAGGAATATGAAAAATTAAGACCAATTAGAACTTCTTCTAAAAAATCCCAAGAAACTAAATCATAGCCTTTGGCAAATCAATTTTGAGAGCACAACTAGGAACCCCATTTTTTCTGTCATACCTCATCACTAATTCATCAGCCAAGAGGACATTATCTGCTGTTTTTCTATGAGGGATAAAAGCTGATTGACTTGGACAAACCAGATAGCCAATAACCTTCCTCAGTCTGAAGGTTATAATTTTGGTAATACATTTGTACAGGATAGTGCAACACGTTATTGGTCTGTAGTCACCTAAGCCATTAGGATTAGACACCTTTGGGACTATAGTGATAGCAGTTGAATTAACAGGATAATAGATCTAACTTATTGAGAAGAAATGTTACACACATTCAGGGACTTCTTTGCCAATGACATTCCAGCATTTTTGAAAAAAGAGGCTGTTGTATCCATCAAGTTTAGGAGCTTTGTCCACGTTGATGCTGAATATAGCTTCTTTAACTTCTTGGTCAGATATGGGAGTGCAGAGCATATCTCTATCTTCCACCTTAGAGCCTTTATCCAATATTTGTTGTTGAATAGGCTCTCTGGTCCTTGCAGATGTTCCCAATAGCTTTTTATAGTAACTTACTGTCATACTTTTAATTGCCTTAGGGTCTTGAATAGAGTTACTATTTTGGTTCACTAAAGAAGTAATTGTGTTTCTTACTCTTCTCTGTTTGACCATGTTATAAAAATATCTAGAATTTGAGTCCCCTAGTTGAACCCAATTAATTTTAGATTTCTGTCTGATAAAGCTTTCCTCACTGATTATAAGCTACCGTAATTACTTGTAGACACACCGTTCTTCATCTTGAAGCACTTGATTAAAAGGATCAGCTATTAGGTCATCCTGAAGAGAATCCAGCACAGCTTTCTTATCTGTAATTTTTTGTGAGACATCCAAGAAATGTTTTTTGTTGAGATCTTTTAACTTAGTTTTTAGCAGTTTAAGATTGCACCAAACTTTATGGAATGGGGGGCTCCGTATGCCACACGTTTGTAACAATGCTATAAAACTGAGGATGAGAGCACTAAGCATTGAAGAACCTGAAAGGAATCCTGCGTCTGTGGGGAGGCCTAAAAATTGTTACTACAAGTGAAGAGTGATCAGAAACGCCTGTTGTTAGCACTTCATTCTCTGAGAACTCCCATGTGTCCACCCATTTCTCATTAACAAAAACCCAATTAATCTTCCTGTCACGCCCCAGACTCAAAAGATCTGACACACGACATCACTTACATTCATTCAATAGTATTTAAACATTTATTTCAATTTCTTTCAGAATTATAACAATTGAATTATGATTGGGACAATTAGTAAACCGAAGATACGCAGAGTTTTCTCAGAGATTAACACTCTACTACGTCACTAGTAGCAACTTTGTTACCAAAAGCCCAGAATATATTCATTGCAAATTCTTACTTAAAATCAACCAATAACCACACTTGGTGAAACTTAAACCAAATCTAACCACACACAATAAAATAATACATAAGTATTTATTCAACAGGGACAAATCAAATATCTTATCCCACTTATCCCCAAATGAAACACTCAGCAACCTAGTAACTTAGGGAACCCAAGGAAAAGCAGAAGCCTTGCCAAATCCGCTAAGCACACATGTACCTTATTTACCTGAAATCACCATAAACTATAATGAGTATAAAACTCAGTAAGCATACTAGTTTTTCATATATCAAATACAAATACATATATATATACAATGCATATGTATGATATGCTGTGATCAATCAAAATCATAATCTTATCAAATCACATATCATGTAAGCGCTTACACATTCTTTCAAAACATATAATAGGAATACTATCACTCAACTACTACTTAGTATGACTTAAGTATCACATATCACATAATAAGCCAAATGTCACTCGTAGGTGATATACCGTATGAGAGGAATAGTATAAGTGAGGTTTTTAAATTACATATATATAATGCTCATGCCCGAAGGTACAAGTCAAACCCTCACCTTGATCATCGGTGAGTCTTCTCATATGGACCAATACGCCACCACACGAATGTGATGACTCACTCTTCCTTTAGGTACCAATAGAATCCTCCCTACATACGGAACACATAACATATACCAATCCAGAAGAAAAGGCCACTCATAAAGGCTCCACAAATCACATAAATGCCTACTAAGTTAATAGTGAGTTCAAACATCCTCAAAACACAAAATATTTCTCATGGACATATTACACTTCAAAAGCTTTCTTTGTTAAACATATTTCACTTTGAAAGCTCACTTTCAAAAACACATATATGTCATGTATGTCCATACTCATATTCATAAACACATGTCTTCACATTTCATATCAAAATATACTTTGACATAATATAAACATATTCCTAACCACATTTACAAAATCATACATAACAATTATTATGTTTATTGTGATTTTAGTAAAAAGTCTAGTATACTTACCTCTTAGCACTTTTAGCTACAAGATTTAAGCCTCCTTAATCTATCAATGGAGATTAATCCTTTCATGAGCCTCAACATTCATACAAAACACTTTAAATAGCTTACAAAATTACACATATTACACTTATAATATCGAATTGGTCTAATTACTTAGTTTCTCAAAACCTGTCATTCTGACCACTTACACTTAACAAAAACATTTAATACATCAAATGATGTCCAATTACTCCAAAATCAGAATATATCTTTCTTCACTCATATATATTTCTTATATATGAATATTATATCATAATTCATACATAATCTATTCCATAAACACCATCAAATCCAAACTATTATCCTGATGGGATCAAGATATTTACTGAACAGTATTCAATCTCCTAATTTTATAAAATCATATAATAACGCAAAAATTATAAAACTACCACAGAATTACTCTTGACACATATCTCAATCCATGATAAATATTTTACTTCAAAATCACTGCCAAAAGTATTTTAAAATTATTTTATTCTATAACTTTAAAAATCTATTAATCAAATACTTCAATAAGCTGACACTCTTTAGAAAATCATAACAATTCAACCACTTTGATCTAAATTCTCAATTCTGAGTATATCATATTAGACATATAAAATATCATGTTTCATAAATTCGTAATTTTTAAAGATCATTCAACAGATCAAAAATTGTTTGTCACTGTATCATACTGTTAATACAGGAAATTTCCAGAATTTCAGGTTTATTTTGATAAATTCACTAAAAATTCAATTTCTGAAATTTTCAATCGATTCAAAGTCTCATATGATCTTAAACATGTCTAATTTCATATGCTCAAAATTCAAAACTAGAATCGAATCACAACAATTTATAAAATTCCTGGATCAAAAGACTATCAAGTAAAAATTCTACAATTCATCATGATTTATCAAGCTATCTACATAGATCATCATCAATTCTCACAATATCTTACGAAATACACATCAAATACTCAATTGTACATATTTACAAAAACAAAAACTTAAAGGAATTAACTAATTTAATACCAAAAAACTAAGAAAATTAACTAATTTAATACCAAGAAACTAAGAAAGGGTTATAATATACCTCTTAAACCTTAAATTCTAACTTTCTTCTTTTTCTTCTTCTTCTTCTCTTTCTCTCCCCTTTATTTCTCTCTTTTCTCACTCTAAAAGAGGTAACTCGACCAAAATGAGTGAATTAGGGTTTCAAAAGTGTATTTTTATACTAAGAGGCTAATTTTTTTATATTTATGAATTTGCCCCCAAAACTTTTAAAATATTATAATTTGGTCCCTAAAATAAATCTAAAGTCTTGCAAATAAACCCAATACTAATAGTATGTCCTTAACCTATACAAACACTACTAATAATAATACATAAATCAAATATCATCCATATACAAATAAAATATGAATATTATACAAGTACAAATATTTATTCTTTCTGATTATGGATAAGTGGTTACTACACTTCCGCCATATCCTCTGGGGACCCATCTGCAACCCCTACTTTTTAACTCAAATAACTCTAACCCTGATATCCAATTTTTGAACAAGTCGACCATATTTTCATTCACATAAATGCCACAAATTCTATCATTATTGCTAAGGACATTATTAAAATCACCTTGAATCAGCCAAGGAATTTGATTGTCTGCTATTCCAGCATGAAGGTCTTGCCACAAAACCTCCCTATCCATTGCCTCGGTGGCCCCATAGACAATAGTCCAATAGAACTCCATATCTTCAATCTGCACTTTACAGTGTATGAATTGCCAATGCTTCTTCTTCTTCTCTTTCTCTCCCCTTTCTTTCTCTCTTTTCTCACTCTAAAAGAGGTAACTCGACCAAAATGAGTGAATTAGGGTTTCAAAAGTGTATTTTTATACTAAGAGGCTAATTTTTTATATTTATGAATTTGCCCCCAAAACTTTTAAAATATTATAATTTGGTCCCTAAAATAAATCTAAAGTCTTGCAAATAAACCCAATACTAATAGTATGTCCTTAACCTATACAAACACTACTAATAATAATACATAAATCAAATATCATCCACATACAAATAAAATATGAATATTATATAAGTACAAATATTTATTCTTTCTGATTGTGGATAAGTGGTTACTACACTTCCGTCATATCCTCTGGGGACCCATCTGCAACCCCTACTTTTTAACTCAAATAACTCTAACCCTGATATCCAATTTTTGAACAAGTCGACCATATTTTCATTCACATAAATGCCGCAAATTCTATCATTATTGCTAAGGACATTATTAAAATCACCTTGAATCAACCAAGGAATTTGATTGTCTGCTATTCCAGCATGAAGGTCTTACTACAAAACCTCCCTATCCATTGCCTCGGTGGCCCCATAGACAATAGTCCAATAGAACTCCATATCTTCAATCTGCACTTTACAGTGTATGAATTGCCAATGCTTCTTCTTCTTCTCTTTCTCTCCCCTTTCTTTCTCTCTTTTCTCACTCTAAAAGAGGTAACTCGACCAAAATGAGTGAATTAGGGTTTCAAAAGTGTATTTTTATACTAAGAGGCTAATTTTTTATATTTATGAATTTGCCCCCAAAACTTTTAAAATATTATAATTTGGTCCCTAAAATAAATCTAAAGTCTTGCAAATAAACCCAATACTAATAGTATGTCCTTAACCTATACAAACACTACTAATAATAATACATAAATCAAATATCATCCACATACAAATAAAATATGAATATTATATAAGTAAAAATATTTATTCTTTCTGATTGTGGATAAGTGGTTACTACACTTCCGTCATATCCTCTGGGGACCCATCTGCAACCCCTACTTTTTAACTCAAATAACTCTAACCCTGATATCCAATTTTTGAACAAGTCGACCATATTTTCATTCACATAAATGCCGCAAATTCTATCATTATTGCTAAGGACATTATTAAAATCACCTTGAATCAACCAAGGAATTTGATTGTCTGTTATTCCAGCATGAAGGTCTTACTACAAAACCTCCCTATCCATTGCCTCGGTGGCCCCATAGACAATAGTCCAATAGAACTCCATATCTTCAATCTGCACTTTACAGTGTATGAATTACCAATACTTGTCTAAAATTATTACATTGCACCTAGCTGGATTAAATACAATCCAAATCCTTCCCATATCTAAGCAATCAGAGTTATGTTCTAGTTTCCAGTCTTTTAAAGCCAATTTGCTCCATATTTTATCAATATTCACAAACTTTACCCTTGTTTCTAATAAGGCACAATCTTTTTTTCTTAATCAGAGCTCTTACCTCTTATTGTTTGCAGGGGTCGTGGAGACCCCGAATGTTCTAGCTTGAGATCATTTTCTCCGGTCAAGGGATTTCAGGTTCCTTGTGGCTCATTGGCCTTCTCCAATTATCCCCACCTTGTGAGTCAAGGCTGTAGTCTTCCTCAAGTTGAATCTTTCTATAGCCTGGATGGCTTTTGGGTTTGTTCCTTGGTCATAATTATTGCCAACCTTAGAAACGGTCTCTCATTTCTTCTTATTTTTAGTCATATTGCCCTTCATTTCCTCTAATACCACTCTAGGTTGATGGTCTTCATTTTGATCATTTTCCTTCAATACCACTTCATGTTGAAGGAATTCCTCCACCTATTTGTGTTGTGTAGCTTTGAGGTCACGTTGATAGTCCCGGTCATCCCGTTTCATTTGCTACATTTGTTTGGATCTCTTCTCTGATATACAATATTTATCCTCATGACCAAACTGTTTACATTTAAAATATATTGTTGGTTTTCATTCATAGGTCACTTCCTGGGTAAGGGTCGTCTCCATTTCATCCTCCAATGTTAGCATTCATGGGAATTCACCCCCTACATCCATTTCAACCAAGACTCTCGCATAAGCTAATTTTGTCTTATTCAAGGTATATTGATCGCAATATTTTGGAATACCTAAAGAACTGACAATTCAGCTCAGCATCGGAGTACCTCCAAACTCCTATGGCAACCCTGGCAGTTGTATTCAAATAGGCACAGAACGAATACTAGACATATCCATAAACATCCTTGGTTTCTAAATTTTAACAATTAAAGACCGACTATTAAATGTAATTAACTCATCATCAAGGGCCTTTTTTTGTCCCAATTTACTATCAAAATTAAATAAAAATAATTCTTATTTAATGGAATGAATAGAGATCAATCTGTACCGTTTCCAATGATTCATCACAAAAGCTTGTAGTTAATAAAACCATGGGATGAGACCATATACACCAACAATCAAAGCATATTTCCATCTTTGTTCTTCTTTAATAAACTCCTTTGAATGAAATTTCACCACCTTTTGGCCATCGTAAATTTTTGGAGCAATAAATTATAATTCACTGCTAGGATTAAAATTTTAATTACTAGAAAATAGAGAACTCCACGGCTTTGTAAGTTTGGTACCATATAGACCAATATCAATATTGTCGGTGTTCTGTTTTGTATTTTTTGATTCCTCCTTCAAACCCCCAACATGATCTACTACATCTGAAGAAAATGGTCTCCCGATATGAACTGACCCATCCACGACCAGATCCTCCAAGTTCTTCTTCATCACCAAAATTTCTGGCACCATACAAATATCAGTAGCAGTAGCAGCGCTGCTGCCAGAACATGCAACAGATCGAAACCCGTGAGCAGCGGCCAGATCAGAAACAACAGCGCCATCATCGTCGTCAGCCGCTGCCGGAGCAAGAGAACCCAAGGCTGAGTGAGTCACTTCTCCACCAGTATCCGAAACAGTAGCCACCGCAATAGAAAACTGGAAACTTGATGCAAGTGAATGCAGAGCAGCAACCACAGTCGAAGGCTGAACAACCATAATTGAAGGAACAACAACCACGTCACCAGCGGCATCCGAAACTACAGCCACTGTTTCATCGAGAGACATAGGCAAGGCGGCCAAAATCAGCGAACAAAACTGTGCGGGAGACTTGCCTTTTTTCTTCCCCATGGATTCGGCGTGTCTTAGCTGAAGCTAACTTGCACTGAGAGAGAAAAGGCATTGTTGTCTCACGCGGTTTTTTATTTATTTATTTATTATTTTATTTTTTTTTGAGTGTTACATCACATACCATACACTTACAAATCGTTAACATATAAAATTGAACCTCCTCTGATCACAAGAGAGACTATCAATTGGACTAGCACCCTCTGCTCCTCACGCGATCTTTTATTAACTCTTAAATTTTTATAACTTTTGTTTTTCCTTTTCTTTTTATTTTGTATTAAAAAATTTTAGACCCTTTTTGTCGGTCCCATGCTGTTTCTCATTCTCCTTGGTGGCTAAACGATGTTTTACCAAATCTGATGCCAGCTAACCTAACTACAGTGGAGTCGATGCTCCACCGTTAGTCAACACACAATGGAGAAGATGTTCCGTCGATGGATGGTCTACTCTTTTTCTCTAATCTTTTGTCGATTAAACTGGATTAATGCTGGCTCCGTAGTTCTATTGGCCCTAGTGAGCTAGATAGCCTTCGATGACCCATCTTTGGATGTTGCCACACCTCTTTCTTCGGCCTACTGAACTCACAATAGCTGCCACCACCCACAATCGACATGTTCCTGAACTCAATCACCATTCTTCTCCATCGTATGGTTAGCAGCCACTACCCATCACTGGCAAAGAAGATAATTTTCCGACAACACCAAACCCCAGTTGACAATCCGTACAACATGGAATTTATTTGGCGTTAGTTTTATTTGGAACTTGTTGATTGTTTTTGGGCACTACTGTAAAAATATGATGTGTTTGATTGTATACAGTGTTTATATTCTCTTTCCTCGGTTGTTTTATTCTATTCCCTTATTATAAAGGTTATTTTTTCTCTTTTTTTCAAAAGGGCCTTCCTTAATTGGGGATATTATTATTATTTTTTATTCACAAAAAATTATGATCAAGCACTTGTCAATATGCAAATATATTATTAGATCTCATTAAATTCTTTGATAATTTATCAAAACCCCCTTATACTGTATTTTTACTATATTTCTTTTAATGATATTCAGTTTATTTTTAAAAAAAAAGTAATTCTTAAAATAAAAATAGATTTTAAAAAGTCAAAAGTATTTGATAAAAAAAGTCAAAAGCATTTGATAAAATTATTCCCTCCTATAGAAGAATTTAAAAAGTAAGAAGTAAGGAGAATATTACTTTTTAAATTTTGATTTTAAAAATTAATTTTACTTTTAAATATGATTTTAATTTTATTTCCATAAAAAATAGAAAAAATAAAAATTATCTTGATATAAATTAATTAATTGTAATTCTATTTTTTTTAAAAAAAATCATTAAAATTTAAAATAAGTTAAACTTTGTTTTATGTCTCATCTCGTTTCTTATCTATTAATAATAATAATTTTGTATACATAATAATAATTTAGGATTCATTATTATTATTATTATTATTATTATTTGAGGAAAACATAGATACTTATTACTACGAACTAGAGGAGTAATATCCTCTACAAGCAAATGTTCCAATGAGCTTGGAACGAACTAATCCAGACTACGAAACTAGTAAAATTAAAATCAAGTTTGCTAAACAATGTGCAACCTTGTTGGTCATCCTTGGCGTATATGTAAAACAACATGAATGAAAATATTCTAAAACAAGAAAAACATCCTGAAGAACAATGTCAATATTAGCAAGAGAATTAGAACACCTATTAATATCATCAATGACCACCTGTGCATCCGAGGCCAACACCATAGATCGGAAACTAGAGTTTGCAGCCAGTTAAAGACCTATTCAAATGAAGAAAAAAAAACTTTTGCTATTTCGAGTGGAAACCAGGCCTGCATTTAGACAACAACAACAAAGATAATAGCTCTAAAGTACTCTTTTATAATAATTCCTAATCCAATTCGACCAGCATCCTTTCGAATAGCAACATCAACATTGATTTTCATTGCGCCCAAGTATAGTGGCTGCCATCATTTTAGTAAACTTCTTCGCAGTCGTTGTTAGCAAACATATTCGAAGCTCATATAAATGATATGAGGTTCGATAGATGCTCGACATGCTTTAGGGCGGTGGGAGATTGTTATATATGTAATGCTATTTTGTGCCCTTAAAGCAAGTATAATAATATTTTATTTAATTGATAAATCTCATTCATACATAATTGAGCACATATTGAAGAGTTCATATTTATAAAGTATTTACATACATGTATTAAGTATATAATGCTAATACAGAAGGTATAGATCACAAGTTCTTTATAAATTAAATCATGTTCACAGTCATTAATGAAAGGGGCAATTCATTATGTAAGACTGTAGTTCTTCTATTTCTTAAAGTGAAAGATTTACCTTGATTATTGAAGTAGAGACTTCGAGTAGAAAAATTAGTGTATGATACATTGAATTATACTAATGTGAATTCTGAACTAGTTAATTAAATGTCATTGATCCTAATTCATAAAGCTTTAATAAGCTTGTTTAACTTTAATTCCGAGTAAGTAATGAACTTACATTTATGTATTGTATTCTTTTGAGTTATCACAGAATGATACCCAATTGGACGGTCAAAATCTTAATAATTTAGAGATGCAATTTTATAGATCATAAGAATATATGCTTACAATATGAAATCTATATTAAATTATGTCACATAAGCTATTTGCAGTACTTGATCATTTAAATCTGTGATCGTAGTTTATTCAATAAATTACTTATTGAATAATAATATGTATTTGTAAATTTATATACAAATACAAACATTAAAAATGATCATTAGAGTATTAAGTAACTTAGAGATAAATAAGTAATTAAAGATGCATGACATTTTTATAATAGTTTAACTTTAATTACGATATTATATAGCGGGTTAATTGAGTGGCTATGATTGATCAAATGATTAATTTTAATTAAAGTAGTTTTAATTAAAATTTGAATTTATTTATTACATAGGCCAATTAGAGTGCAACCTTATACTTTTAGTGGAATAGCACGGGGTTAATATAGAAGATCTACCGGGTTATGAGATGACTAGAATTTAAATTTTCAATTTGGAGCTAGAAAGCCCGTGGCCTTTAGTCTTTTTTATTAGTTCAAATTACTATTTTATCTTTTATCTAAAATTATGATTATGTAAAATACAATTATAAGTGTTCTAGCTCATTTTATTTAAATAATTCACCATTTAATTTTATATATGAGTGTGGTGGTTGAAAAGAGGAAACATAATTATAATTGTTTGCCTATTTTGATTTAAATAAGTTGTGACCTAATTTCTATTTTTTCATAAAAGTGGATGGTTTAAAAGGAAGCATATAGTTGGAATAAAAAAATGAGAAATTAAGTGCCAACACACTTGAAAAATAGAATTTTGAGAATAGTATAAAAGACTATAACCAAAGAAAAATCTGTCTACAATAAAGAAGAGAAGTTTAGAGTTAAAGGAATTTTTCTACATCAAAATATTTTAAGATAATTTTCTTCCTATCTCTTTTATTTACATGTAATATAATCAATATGATTATTTTATGATTCCAACAAAAATAGTATCAGAGCTAATTTTGATCTATACTACATGTAAATATGGTATATATTGTGTATGATTGTGAATATTAATTGTGGCACCAAATAATTTCTTTGATCTATTGTTATTTTAATTCAATTATTTGATAAATATTTTTAATTGTCCAAATTCATGGTAGATATTTATTTATTGTTAATTTTATGGTATGTAACAAGATGGGATAATGAAATAATATTATAATTTCTCCTCTTGATTATTTTATTTTTTTTAGATTTATTGTAAGTCAAATTTTTTTTTTGGTATAGGAATATCATGTAATGCAATTATGATTGTAATTGATATGTAATAAAAAAAATGGATATGTAAGGCAAGAGAGAGTGGTGGCATTAGGCATGGGCGGGGAGAGAGAAAAAATGAAATTGGATTTTATCATGTCTTTTTTCACTCAACCTCTTATAATTTTATGAATTCTATTTTGGCAAGTTTAATTTTAAAATATTTTCAAATTAGTCTAAAACAGAATTTTAATTTTTAATTTTTAATTTGTCATCTAAACCCTTAAGATGTTGGATAAATATGTTTTTGCTAGAAAAACTTTGAGAAAACTATAAATGGGTCATAATTATGACCCAAATATGTTTGTGGACTATTTTTGGGTATTTGTAAATTTGAAGTTGGCCAAAATACCTTTTAATTTTGGTCAAAATTTAAAGAAATATTTAATGGGGCTATTTTAAATAAAATTATTAGATCTAAAATTATTTTAATAATATTTTCCATAAGGTCCAAAAAGAAATTTATTTAATGCCCAAATTTACTATAAAAATAAATGGACCAAAGCAAAGTATAAAAATCAATATGTCAAGCTCATACAACTTGCAAGTAAATGAAGATGGAGATGGACATTATGGAAGAGCTCAAGTTGACTTCAAGGACGATTTTGAAGAATTTAAACTTAGTTTTAATTTTTTTTCTTCCTAAAAAATATCATGGATTATGAGTTGTTTATTTATCTAGTTATTTGATTGATTGAATAACATGTCATATAGGTTAAGAGTGTCACATTCACATGTTCATGCATTAATATATCATGTGACATTAATATTATAATATGATTAGAATAAGATTAATGTTATGTTTTAATATATTGATTTAATAATTTGACATAGCTAATTATTTATTTTATTTGATAAAAATTAGATATTAATTGACGGAATATCAATTTAATAAATTAATTAGTATATTAAAACAAATAAAACAAAAACAAAAACTCTAAGGTTTAAAAATATTCCGTGGAGAAGGCTTTAGGCATAAGGCCCGTGGTCTCTATTATTGGTCCTATAGTAAGTGTCACAGACTGATTTCTCAAACCCGCACGGCCTTAGACACTTTTCAAGCGCTAAGCAGCCTATAAGACCCAATTAACCAAAGAAAGAGATGAAGAAGAAGCACACCAAGTGTTTGAGAGAATGCTCTTGTATTTTATTACTAAAAAGAGAATTACAAAGCTATAGAATTACAAGCTATAAGTATTTTTACAATTTAAAGGATTTGGAGGATGCCTTCTCAAATGAGAGCTCCATCTATTTATAGTTAAATCTATTTACAATGGACGGTTAGGATTCACTCTAATCTAATGGTTCACATCTAAAGAGGAGAATATCTTAAGGAATATTTCAAATATGCCAACTACCAAAAGAATATCTCAATGAATATGCCTTTTCTAGAATACTCCCCCACTTACTCTATACCTACCACACACAAGTGGCATTAACTCAAATCAATTGGGCCTTCTAGATGCTCTAGCCCATTTAACACACAATGGGTTAAATACTCTCTTGGTGGTCTTGTCATGCGCCAAATGTTCGAGTCATTGCTTGAGAATATTTGGGGCGTGATATAAGGTAGATTAATGTTTGTCTCAAATCTTGTGAGTTTCATATAGATGATATAAATTAGAAATGATTACTAGATAGGACTTCACTAAAGGATAAGATTTAATATATGACTCATGCAAAATTGACTACCTTACAGTAGAATTTTAATTGAGAAATATAGATGATTGAAATAATAGTTATACACTCAACTTAAGTTAATTGATATCCTCTCTACGGAATTCTTGTCAATTAAATATAAGGGCTAATTAATAGTAATTTATTATTATTTAATATGAGATATCTAGATGATAATAATAAATTAATTAATTAAACAAAACAAAAACTCTAAGGTTTAACAATATTGAGTGGGAGAGGGTTTGAAGCATAAGGCCCGTAGTCTTCATTATTGGTCCTATAGTAAAGTAGATTAATGTCTTATCTCAAATCTTGTGAGGTCCCTATGGATGGTATTAATCAAAACTAATTATTAGATAAGACTTCCTTAAACGATAAGATATAATATATGACTCGTGCAAAAATGACTACCCTACAATGGCTTTTTAATTGAGAAATATAGATGATTGAAATAACGGTTATACACCCAACTTAAGTTAATTGATATCTTCCACACGAAGTTTTTGTCAATTGAACATAAAGGCTAATGAATTGGTAGTTTATTATTATTTGCTATGAGATATCTAGATGATAATAATAAATTAATTAATTAAACAAAATAAAACTCTAAGGTTTAAAAATATTAAGTGGGAGATGGTTTTAGGCATGAGGCCCGTGGTCTCCATTATTAGTCCTATAGTAAAGTAGATTAATGCATCGTCTCAAATCTTGTGAGCTCCCTACGGAGTGTATTAATAAGACTTGGTTACTAGATAAGATTTTCCTAAATGATAAGATTTAATACAGGGCTCGTGCAAAATTGACTACCATACGGTGGCTATTTTAATTAAAAAATTTAGATGATTGAAATAATGGTTATACACTCAATTTAGGTTGATTAATATCTTCCATACAGAGTTCTTGTCAATTAAATATAAGAGTTAAAGAATCGGTAGTTTAATATTATTTGATATGAGATATTTATATGATAATAATAAATTAGTATGGTACTAATCTAATTTATAATGGATACGACCACCCTACAGATGTGTATTCTGAATGGAAATTGAATTATCGATGCATAATATGGTTAAAGAATTCTTCATACATGTATTTCATGCATTCATGCAAAAGTTTTATATGTTACAAGAGAATGTATGCTCACATATGAATTTTTTCTTTAGAATCATATATTATTTCTACCCACAAGCATTCATCCTTAATCAAAATAATTTAACCGAGAATAATTATGTGGATTGAAAAAAGAACTTGAATATTGTACTTATAACTAAAAACATAAATATGTCTTGACTAATAAATGTTATCCAAAAACCTAATAAAAATGCAACCCAAAGATGAAATAGATGTTTATAATAGTCACTTAACTAAGAACTTATCTTCTTTTGGTCTCAATCCTAATGAAAATAGTAATAAGAAGAAGAAGACCAAGCCAAAGAAAGCATCTATTTCGGAATTTATACAAATTTATAAAAAGAAAGTAAGACCTAAAGAAAACTATTTCCAATATGGCATTAATGGGCATTGGAAGAGAAATTGTTCTTAACTAAGTTTTCACCAAAAGAATAGCTTCGGCTTTCATTAAGCTATGTTTAGTGGTTGATTTGACAGATTCCTAGATAATAGATTCTTAAATTGAGATCTCTAATTTGGAGCTATAAAGTCCATGGGCCTTTAGTCCATTTTACTAGCTCAAATTACCATTTTATCTTTTACTTAAAATGATGACTATCCAAAATATAATTATAAGTGTTTTAGCTCCTTTTATTTAAATAATTCACCACTTAATTTTAGATATGAATGTAGTGGTTGAAAAGAGGAAATACAATTGTAATTGTTTGCCTCTTTTAATTTAAATATGTTATGACCTAATTTCTATTTTTCCATAAAAGAGGAATAGTTTAAAAGGAGACATATAGTTGGAATCAAAAAGGGGGGAATTAAGTGCCTACACACTTGAAAGATAGAATTTTGAAGACTAGAGCCAAAAAAAATTCTCTCTACAACAAAAAAAGAGATGTTTAGAGCTAAAGAAATTTCTCTACATTAAAATATTTTAAGGTAATTTTCTTTCTCTCTTTATTTAATTTACATATAATATAATCAATATGATTATCTTACGCTTCCAACAACATGGGCACATATGTTGCCTATTGAGATTGGAGTTATTAGAGAGCCAATCTTTAGTAACTTCCTAAGCAAAAACTTTAATTTTTTTGGTGGAGCAGAAAGTGACCATAAAGTCTTCCACGAGCAAAGTAATTCAGATGCATTTGAAGAACTTGCCAACCCTAGATGAAATGCAACTACTCGATATTCGCTTCTAACCAAATAGTTCCCATTACATTCAAAATGCCAAATCAAAACATCAAGTTGTTAGAAATTTCTGGAAGAGGAAGGGATAGCCAAGATGAGTTCTTGTTCTTCTTTTGAAAATGATTGTGAAATAAGACCTATATTCCATAACCCAACTTTAGTTTTTAAATTTGAAACTAGCGTATGTTTAGCTAAGGCATGAGGAAATAAAGGCTTGAAAGTATATGGCCTCGGTAATCTGTTATCATGATAAATGAATACAGATATCCATTTGCCAAAACGCCACCAAGGCCCTTGGAAAATAATTTTTCCGCCCCAAATTATACTTCTTCATATATAGGATACTATAGAATTTGCTCGAGCCTGTAAAAAGGAAATATTATGGAAATAAAGGCCTCGAAGGATCCTTGCCATCAGGACTTTGGACATTGAATTTGTGAGTGATTTTAAACTTAGGGTGCATGTATGTGAGTTTGTATCTATCATTCAAATATGCATATGTATCACATACATATATGCACAGCGAATGAGCGAAATACTAATTTACTAATGATAAACACAAATAAGTTTTACACGTTATCTCATAAATGTAAACTACATAAAGATTGAGAATTTATTATCTTAACAAGCCTTTTGTTTTTGGTTGAACTGGAGTGCCTGCCTTGAAGCAACTAATTCACAATTCTAGTTCCTCAACACGATGGGCTTGAAGAAGCTAGAATAGTATCTTTTTCAGCAAAGAATTCAACCCTTAAATCCTTATTTTTATCTTATAGTATAGGTGACCAAAAATGGAAGAAAAATGAAATAAGTGTATTTTGTGTTCTCAACACTTAGCCAAAATCTCACACTTCTCTCTCCAAATGTCTTAATTGTATCTCTTTCAAAAATGGGCAACATATTGCTCATTTATTTGTTTTTCACTTAATAGACAAAACTTGTTCGTTTCAATTACATAATGGCCTTCATTATCATGGTCAATGTTTGTCATTAGTGTTTTGTTTATTATTATTTACAATAAACCAAATGAAAACAAAACAAAATAAAAATCATTTAGATGAATTTAGCCTAAATTTAGGCCAAATGAGAAACACTTTCTCATTAGTAAGAAACATGTTAAGGCTTACCATTTACAAGTGCCACCCATTTATTCTTATTATATTATTTAATTAATATTAAATAAATAATTTAATCATATTAAATTATGGTAGAAACATATGCCAATTTAAATAAAAAATGAATTGTTTGATTTCAATATAAATAATAATATCATATATTATTATTATTATTATTTTATTCAATAAATATTTTAATGAATAAAATAATGATATTATTTGTTTAACAAATAAGGTCATTTTGGTAATTTCTAAGTCAAATAATAATTAGCCCACAATATGTTATGTGTCAACATTTTATTAGTCAACAACTAATTGTTAATTAATTGATGTATTTAACTCTTAAGTCTTAACATGTGAACGACCAGAGAGACATCGAAGTAAATGTCCAGTCTGTTGGAATTTTTTGGATCGAATTATTCAATTGGGTACGTTGCCCCAGTACACAACGAGTACACTTTATATTACGGGACTCTCTAGGTCCACTCTGGATTTTTCAAACAGAACTATTCTATGAATCCGAAATCGATGCCCCATACACACGTCATGGATATTACAAATCAGTGCAGTAAACCATACAAATTGATGTCATAGCGCATACGTATAATCCTTTCACCAATCATATCCTGGAAGAGCGGGGATATAGATCACTAACGTCAAATCCCTATGTGTTCATCTATGAATTTATCTCTAGATACGTATTTTGACAAAAAGTATATGTAAACACTTCTGCAATATTGTTTAACCCTGTGGAAAACTCTTTTCTTAGGTTTGTTGTTTATGGCTATAAGACTTTCCAAGATACAGTCTTTGAGCATCCGAATACATATAACTCATCCATGTGAGTTGATAGATTCCATATCTGTACACATTAGACTCCATAAGTGTCGGACCATACCCAATGACACCCAACGATTACGCCATGAATGGTCTGTAACATATGTGAAACCAAAGTATGATTGATCACTTACAAGTCCACTGTGGTACTCAGGTTAAAGGATCGTGTATACTACATAACTAGAGAAGACCTTATTGGGGTCGGTGCTTACTTGTCATCCATGAATGTACTTATACTTGTGTATTTGTATAAGTGTACATTCTCATTAAATCGCTAATACCTATTTATATGATACTATGCATATAACATTACAGACATTGTACGATCTGAATGAGTTTAGATTAGATCTAAAAGAGTTTAGATAATGGCTCATAGTTAACCACGTTGAGAGATATAAATGCTAAATGTTAGCACAGCTAAGTGTTAGCTAGTTATAATACTCAACAGATCCAAGAGTTGGAACCTTGTCTGTAATGGGACATAGACCTGGGATTATACTAGTAACTGTATAGTTACAAGAGTTGCAATTGGGTGCCAGTAAATGCTAGTTGCGCAAGTATGTTCTCAAATTATTATCTCTGATCTATTTCTGTCGATGTGGGTCTGTCGGTGGATACCTTTTTATATAGATCAGCATATGTCATACCTATAAGGTATAGATGGTTGTTCTTAGTTGACTGTGAACTTGAAGCTCGTATTGACATATGAGAATTCAGTTAGGACTGGATATGTGACAGACTCATGAGGGTCTCTGATAGACACCCAATGTAAGCCGTCAACGGAGGGTTTTCTCGAGTTGAGTAGTATACGTGATCCTTTGACCTGAATGCCATGGTGGGTGATGTCTAATTTAATAACCTAGCGCAAGTTTACGCTTTTTATATCAAGTAATATAGGACTAAGTCCATATTATCGATCCCACAGAGACTGTTGTTTCTATTTTCTTCAATCTAATACTAAAATTACTATACTTTACCTTTATCCAGACTAGCTTCAAGGATGGAGTTTAACTAACTAAATTATTGCTATCGAATTGAACCTAATTAAAATATCGCAAGTACTTAAAGATAAAATTCACTAAATTGATAGGTAATCTAAGGCATCAACGTATCCCCTAGTAGTTCACTGAACCCTTAGCCTCTTAGTTATTCCTTTTTTATCAATTGATTAGCTAGACACTGATTTCATCATAAGCTTCTGTCGACAATCGAATGATAATATCACACCCTAATAATTACCTATATGTCTATGGTAATCCGAATAAGATCTAATTTATTAAGATTAAGTCTAATCAAATCATACATGCCACCTAGGTATATGTCTATTCTAGATGGAACTCATACATATTACCCTATGATCATGTATCAATCTACCCTAGGCTAAACACATGATTCCTTTTGTCAAAGTTATCATAGTTCCTAAACAATCAAAATAATGATCAAGTATAATGAAAGCATTAAGCATAGATAGATTGAATCAATTAAGGGATAAAAGTTCATAACTAAGAGTTTAAATGAATCAATTACATACTAGGTTCAATAACGTCTAATCCTAGATCAAAAGTATTCAGCTCATGTTCAAAACAAGATTATCAAAGCAAAAGTATAAAAATATCATGATCAAAATCATCTCTTAAAACTAAGGAAGAAAATAACACAAGTGATGCCCTGAGTTGTTCTTTTTTCTCTTGTCTTGATTGCTTAAGAGTTGATTCTTTAATCTTTAATCTTCAATACAATTCACCTTGATCTCTTGGTTTGAATGTGTATTCGTTGCTTGCATTTTTCTCCTTGCTAAATATCTCTATTTTTGCCTCAAAATATTGTTTTTGTTGCTAAGAGAAACCCTAGGCACGAGAGCTTCGAATCCACCCCCAATAGGCGAGTTGAGAAGAGTATTTAAACATCCGCATAGGCACCGCGACGCTAGGCACAAGCACAGGTTTCCCAAAATCTTCGACGAGCGCCGTGGCGTTGGGTGCTGAGCGCCGCGGTGCTCATTCGCTGTTCTGGACGCCGCGGCGCCCAGCCACTTGTTTATCTTCTTTTGTCTTTCGAGCTCATTTTGCTCGTTTCTCGCCTGATTTGTTTCCCGTTTGTTCCTATATGTCATATTTTTCTTCATGTATCTATTTCAGATTAAAAACACAAATAAGTAGCTAAATATTAATGGATTAAAGCAAAAATACCCAAGTTAGAGTGTTAAAATACTATTATCATTATGCTATCATCAGTGGGCTTGTAAGTGATCCACCATACTTTAGTTCCATGCATGTCACAGACTTTTCATGGTGTAACCGCTGGGTGTCGCTGGGTATGGTACGATGCTTATAAAGTCCGGTGTGTACAGATATGGGATCCGTCAGCTCCTATATGGAGTTAGATATCCAGATGCTTCGAGACTATATCTTAGAAAGTCTTATGGCCACAAGCAATCATCCTGGGAAAGAGTTCCACTAGGGTAGAACAATATGGCAAAGGAGTTTGCACATATTGTTCAGTGAGATACAAGTCTGGAGATAAGACATAGGTGTGCACTAGGGGATTTGGCAGTGATAATTTATATCTCCGCACATCTAGGATATCATGACGGAAAGACTACACGTATGCGTTGTAATCTTAACTTGTATGGCTCAACGCGCTGATTTGTATATCCATGACGTGTGCGTAGGGCATTGTTCACGGACTTATGGAATAGTTACATTTGATGAATTAGGCATAGGACCTAGGGAGTCCCGCGATATGAAGTGTACTCGTTATGCACTGGGGCAGCGTACTGGATTAAAATGTTTAATCTAGCAATATTCAGTAATACCACGGGAATGCGTGCGTGTCTGTATTTAAGTGTTAAATACAATAATTAGTCAATAATTATTATTTACTAATTGTATAATGACACGTGGCGCATTGTAGACCATCAGTTGAGTTTATCCAAGCGTAGAATTTAGTGGGACCCACTAGGGGGTAAATTTGGTAACTATTTATGAGAAGCAAAATAACCATTTCACATTTTGATTATTTAATAATTAAAATATCTCTCTTATTTTATTATATAATATAATATTTTATTATATGATATTATATTTATAATAATATTATATTTTGGGTGCGAAATAGTTGGTACCCATTAGTATTATTTTTTTTTATTATTATATAATATATATTATATCATTATTATATTATATATTATTTTATTTTATTATATATATATATAAGAGAGAGAGAGAGAGAGAGAAGAATTTGTGAAAGGTGCAAGTGTGTGTGCTTGTAAGAAGAAGAAGAAAGAAATGGAGAAGAGAATAAAAAAATAGAAAACCGAGAGAAGAAGAAAGAAAAAAAAAATGAAAAGGAAAAAATAAAATTGTTTTATTTTTCTCTATGCTTCCATTTGAAGTAATGGTGGATTACTTCAAATTCTCTATTTCTTATTCTTTTGGAAAAAATGATGAAAAATACACACCGGCCATTTTGGAAATTAAGAGTTAATCTTATACTGAATATAGGACTGTTGTTATAGCTCACCAAACCCACCGTGTTGGTGACTAGAACTACTCGCGAGTTGTTCTCCATACGGACTTCAGAGAAATACATGTATAACGTTACACGTTAAAGTGAGTTCTCAACCTTTCTAATATATTAATTTATTGTGTTTATTGTGTATTTCACGCTTCCACAGCGTTTAAATTCGTATATGATATGCATAATAGGCAATAGACACAATAACACATGCATTCACTCACGTGTCTTAGATCCGGCGGCTACAAACCTTCCATTGACTGCTTCATGGGATGTCTATTGGGGTCCTCATTGAGTCTGTTCAGTATTCAGTCCTTACTGAATATCTGTATGCTATATGAACTTCCTGTAAACTCATGGTCAGCTATGAGTAACCATATAGAACATTTATGTATAATATACACTGGTCTATATAAAAAGTTTCCACTGATAGACCTGTATCGATGAATTAAGATCAGAAATACATAATTTAAAAATAGACTTACATAATAACATTTCTTAGCACCTATTATAACTCTTGTAATTATGTTATTTTTAGTAAAATTTTAGGTCTTTGTATTGTTACAGATAAGATTTTAACTTTTAAACTTCACTGATTATTATAACATGCTAACTCTTTAATATTTATAATTTTTTAGTGATATTAACTCTTAGCATTGATCTAAACATTTTTAAATTAAATCTAAATTTTTTCAGATTATATAATATTTGTAACATTACAAATATTAATAATTATAATTAACAATTTAATAAATAATATATTATATAAATATTATAAAATAAAATATTTATATAATAATAAAATAACACATAAATACAAATTTTAATAAAATTATGAACTATGAATGGATTCCTAACATTGTTTTGTTAAAAAGAAAAAGATTCCGAAACCCATTCCCTCGTAAAACTTGCTAATACAAAGAGATTGCCAAGTACACCAATGCATGCCACGAGACTGTTCGTCACCACTCCACCAAATTTAGGTGCAAAGCTTATGGAGCTCATTGACTAGAAATTTCGGCACCCAAATAGATTTTTAGCATATGTCGGGATAGATTGGCTTTCATAAACACATCATTATCATAATTATTGTTATTATTATTATTATTATTAGTGCCAAATAGATTTATAGCATATGTCGGGATGGATTGGCTTTCATCAACACATTATTATTATTATTATTTAATTGAGATATAAATTTTATATTGTATAATTATATATTAAAAAATTAATAATTATTAAATAAATTATAATCATAAATTAATGAAACACAAGTCTGATGCAAATTTTGAATTCCAATTATATAAATTTAGTATTACTCTTATTATTATTATATTACTACTACTTCCCTCGTAATCATTTATATATAATGTACATTTCAGTCATCAACTTTAACGATATTAGAACCGTAAAATTTATCAAATACATGTAAATTACTTTTGAATCTCACCGTACTTTTAAAAATATATATAATTTATCAAATACCTAATCATTTCTTTTTATAATTGATTACTTCTCCAACACAATTAATAAGATTATTTTAAAAGCTATAACAATTCTAAATTGACCTTAAAACAAGAAAGATTTGCAGCAGCCTATTAATTTCAGAACTAGCATATACCAAATTAACTCAATTTTGGATCTGCCCTCGGTTGCGTAAGTTCTTCAATGTGCCTCCAGCAACTGCATAACCATATAAAAATAAATGCCACAAAATTGATGTAAATTTTGTGAAATGTATTTCACTCAGAGGTTAATTTGATGGTGGGGAATTGCTCCCTTCACCATATCTAATCAACATGATGACTGATTTTAACAATTATGCCATTTATACAGTAATCCTGCATCACCTAAATCAAAGTACCCCATATCAAGGTCTTCCTCATTTTCTGACCATGTAAGAGTTCATCTAGCAAGAATTCCAGGACGTAATGCAGTTAAGTCTTTCCAATGGTATGCAATGAAGATTGCTTAAAACAAGAAAGCAAATTAATTTCTTATCTCCCTGCACGAGATAATTCAGTTCATGTAACATACACGAGTAAGGAATGATGGATACTCATAAAGATCACTATATATGTGATTCACTGCTACAAAATAATTGTAAAAGTTTCACTTTTGTTACTCCTGGACAGGTTTCCAGAAGGAAAGAGCATGGATGACGTTCCCCTTCCAATCAAGCAGCATCCACTTGTCATTCTCGTCAATAACAAAGTCTTTGTGATAATCTGTTTTAACCAATTTCCTCAGCCCTCAGAATTCTAGCCTGCCATTGTTTATACGTCTCTGGACTATCAATTCTATCCAAACCCTCGCACGCAATAACATTCATAGCCTGCCTTCCAAGTACTTCTCTTTCAAAAATCATCCTCCTTTGATCTTCATAAGGTACAGTAGCTTCAAACATATCTAACAGTACATAGAAATGGAAGAGTGCCTCCCGGAATCTTGAGAAAAAGAATGGAGAATTATATATCCCGTTAGTGACTCCATGGACAAAGAGATCTGGGTTAATTATCTCGATCAAATTCAAAACAGCATCCCATGGGCTGTTAAGCTCTACTGTGTCATCAGTAAGATCATTTAACAGGTACATACAGGTAACAGCAATCATTCATCTCTTTCAATCTTGAGATCCGCAAGTTGGATGGTTTCCCATTTCTCTCTATTGCATTATATTCAAATGAGACAATACAACTCTCGCACTCTTTTTTTAAGCGACGGCCTGTTTCTTCAACCCTTTCTGCAGGGCGGAATCCTGGTTGAGGGAACTCAATTCATTTCATGCAAAGCTTGAAAGGCCCACCAGGACGACTCACGCTTGATGAAGCATGACCATTGAAAGCCATAAGAAATTCCCAAATCTATAATGTGCAACCTTGTTGTTTCCTGCGCTACTTTCCCAATTGTTTGATTTGTCAACACATTTGATGCTTTTCTAAAAAGACTTGCTGAAACATAGACAAGGAAAGCTTTTAAGATACAGCCACCGATGTCTTACCAATATATGCCAGAGAATAAAATGGTGCCCTGATGCCAGCCAGGAGTGCCTCAAGGCTATTCGCAAAGTAATGTACCAGCCTTTGGGTTCCATCACCAAATGGAGAAGAATGCTGCCTTATCTGCTTCAGTAGCATAATTGCTCTTCTTTGATCGTAGGTTGCCACAGCTTGTGCGCATTTAGTTAGGAGACTCCACAAATCTACTAGTTCAATTGGTTTCATCATACGCGTTATTATATGTGAGAAAGTTGATTAAAAATTATTGAAATATAATTTGGAGAGCAAGTCAAGTGCATTAGATGCACAAAGGTCGAAAACAAATGCGAAGGAGGACGAAAGACGCAAAGGCCGCGCTAGGTGTGGGTGCCGCAGCACCCTAGACAGTGGGTGGGCACTGCGGTGCCTAGCGCCGCGACACCGAGCACGATCACCTAGCATTGCGGCGCCAGGGAGTAAGCGCCGTGGTGCCGGTGCGGGAAAGTTATTTCCCGTTTTGCTTTGTTTTGTTTCGACTCTCACTTGTTCTAGAATTTCATAAAATGACTTTCATACGTTTAGGGTTAGCTTAGGTCATCTTAAAGCCTATAAAAGACTCTCAATTGGCTTGTAAACATATCTTTATAATCATAGCATACTTTGTGATTCTTAGTGAGAAAAACTCATTATTTGCAAGAGAGAGTGAGTTCTTTCTTGTAAAAGGCATACTTTGTAAGTGCTTTGTGATTTAATAATAAGAGAGTGCGATCTTGATTCGTCGTCAACATAGGCAAGTTGCTAAACTACATAAATTATGTGTGTGCTTTCTCCTACCTTTCTCTCTGAAACTTATTAACTACTCTGTTTCTACATAATATTACTTGGAATATTTGCTTATTTGATTCTTTTTGCTTTAACAAACTGGTATCAAAGCTTGATTTTAAACAGACATGGCTACACTCAAGTATGAGGTAGAGAAAATCAATGGGATGAATGACTTCAATCTGTGGAAGATGAAGGTTAGGGCATTATTGGTGAGTCAATGGTTAGGCTTGGTATTAGAAGAGATTGCAGCTCCATCCAATAAAGAAGAAAGAATACCAGAGTCATCTAAAGTTGAAACAGAAAGAAAGGACATTTAAGAAAAAGCTCACAGTACAATCATTTTGTCATTGAGCGATAAAGTACTGAGAAAAGTAGCAGGTAAGACAACTGCGATTAGTCTGTGGAAGAAACTTGACTCTTTTTTATGCAAAAGTCGTTGACCAACAAATTGTATAAGTTGTCCATATTAGAGGGAATATTGATAAAAGATCATATAGATACCTTCAACAAGAACATTATTGATCTTGAATCTATCAACATTAAAATAGAAGATAAAGATAAGGCAATTATCCTGCTGAGTTCTTTTCCTAAGAGTTATGAGAGCTTTGTTGATACGTTACTCTATGGCAGAGAGAGTTTACCGATAAGCGATATGAAATCATCATTAAACTCAAAACTATTAGGAAAGCAGATTGAGGGCAATGCAAAAAGTTTATCTGTAAAAAGAATGTCTTCATATAGAGATGTGCAAGACTTCTAGGAAATGTTATTTCTGTAAGAAAGAGGGATACTTCATAAAGGATTGTCCGGAGAAGAATGCACAAGACAAGAAGAAAATGGATGCTGCGTTTGCCTATGATGATAACTACGATAATGCAAAGACTCTAGTCACTACTAATAGTAAGAGTATTGAACAATGAGTTCTTAATTCTGGTTGTACATTTTACATATACCTGCACATGTCTTGGCTTATAATTTTCTAGCCCATTAGTGATGGTAAGGTGTTAATGGGTAATGACATTACTTGTCAGATGATGAGAATTGGTAGTATTAAACTTAGGCTACATGATGGTCGAGTAAGAAAGTTGATAGAAGTTAGGTATGTTTCTGACCTCAAGAGGAACTTGATCTCACTAGAGACTTTAGACCAGAATGGAGGTTCCATTAGGATCGACAGAGGGGTTTTGAGAGTATTAAAGGATTCTATTGTGGTAATGAGAAGAAAGAAGCACAAATGTGTTTATGTGATTAAAGGAGAAGTTGTAAGTGGTTCTGCATTATTCTCTGTAAACGATGAGAATATGTAAACTAAGTTGTGGCACTTTCGACTAGAACACCTAGGTGAGAGACACCTAAAGGAGTAATTTAGTTAAAAGGCATTTGATAAGGATAAGTTCTAACCATTAGAGTTTTGTGAACATTGAGTTCTGGGAAAAACATATAAAGTGAGGTTTAGTATCGGCGAGCATAAAACTAAGGGGACTCTTAACTACATACACTCGGATCTTTAAGGACCAGCTCATACAGCTACTCGTGGAGGTGCTAGGTACTTTCTCAGTTTAATTTATAACTATTCAAGGAAGCTATGGGTCTATGTGTTGAAGATTAAGGATTAAGTATTTAATATGTTCAAGACTTGGAAGACTCTTGTTGAGGATTAGACTAGCAAAAAAGTGAAAAGGTTACGAACTGACAGTGGCCTTGAGTTTTGTAATAGAGAGTTTAATGGGTTTTGTGCCAAACATGGGATTGTAAAGTATAGGATGGTGAGATCAACACCACATTAGAATGATATAATTGAGAGAATGAATAGGACCCTACTTGAAAATGTTAGATGCATACTTACCAATACAAAGGTGTCTAAGGCATTTTGAAGATAAGCTATAGTGATTGCAGCTTATTTGATTAACAAAAGTCCCTCTTTAGTAATTGACTTCAAGATGCTAGAAGAAAAATGGTTTGAAAATGTCACGCCCCAGACCCAAAAGATCTGATACATGACATAACTTACATTCATTCAATAAAGTGCACTCATAAATAGTATTACACAAAAATTCACACTTTAATTCAATATAGGAATCCTTAGCAAGTTGCTAGTAAGTTCAACACTAAAAATTAACTCATAATCTAGCATATACACATAATCTTCTATTGAACATATTTAAACATTCATTTCGATTTCTTTCAGAATTATAGCAATTGAATTATGACTAGGACAATTATTAAACCGGAGATACGCAGAGTTTTCTCAGAGATTAACACTCTACTACGTCACCAGTAGCAACTTTGTTACCGGAAGCCCAGAATATATTCATTGCAAATTTTTACTTAAAATCAATCCATAACTACACTTGGTGAAACTTAAACTAAATCCAACCACACATAATACAATAATACATACGTATTTATTGAATAGGGACAAGTCAAATATCTTATCCCATGTGTCCCCAAATAAAACACTCAGCAAACTTAGCAAACTTAAGGAACCCAAGGAACAGTAGAAGCCTTGCCAAATCTGCTAAGCACACATGTACCTTATTTACCTGAAATCATCATAAACTATAATGAGTATAAAACTCAGTAAGCATACTAGTTTTTTCATATATCAAATACAAATACATATATGTACATAATGCATATGTATAATATGCTGTTATCAATCAAAATCATAATCTTATCAAATCACATGTCATGTAAGCGCTTACACATTCTTTCAAAACATATTATAGGAATACCATCACTCAACTACTACTTCGTAGGATTTACACATCACATATCACATAATGAGCCAAATGTCACTCGTAGGTGACATACCGTATGAGAGGAATAGTACAAGTGAGGTGATGAACACATGAAAATGCATATTTTTTAAGAGATTCAATCACCATTTTATGTCACTAATTTTAGTATTTTCTGTATTTTTAGCTTGAAATAAAGTGTTCTCCTTAAATTGTGATTAATGAATGTTATTTGGACAGGTTTAGGTAAAATGGACATAACTCTCAATGTAAAAATTAAAATGGAGAAATTCTTGAACCTAGTGCAACATGACTCAATCTTACACAAATTTGAAGAATAGTAGAAAAGCCAAATCCAACATGTTATGGGCCAAAAATTGAGATACAATAGAATCGGGCTACAACTTATGCCCAGCTTGACCCAAATCATGTATTTAGACCGTATCTCACAAAATACGTACTCAATTGGTATAATTATTAAGGATGTGAAATGCTGACATAACTATCAACAACTTGTATATTGATGGTAAAGTCCAAATCAGCCGTTATCATGAACCAAATCGCATTACAAGTGGGTAAAATGGTTGTTGGCTGAAATCTGATGTATCTTTGGAATTTTGCTCATATCTCATTGGACACTCATCCAATTTACATGAAATAGGTGCCTATGGAAAGAAGAGACAAAATTCTACAACTTTCATGTCAGCTACAGAAGCTAAATCGGTCATTTACATTATTAAAAATATGTCTCAAGTGGATAAATAAGTTATTGGCTTAAAATTATTGAAGATTGATGTCATCCATGACATATGTCCATTCATTACCTATATAAGGAGACTCTTAGGACGTTTTTAATATTAGATAATTCTCTCTTCTTTTCTTCTTATTAACATGTATTGTAATTTAGGCTAGAGTTTTTGGCAAGGCTAAGAGATGAACTTTTATGTGTAATAAATCTACTTCTATGCTTTGATTCATTGCAAAGGGCTACAAATGTTTGTAAGTTTGGTTTTGATTAAACTCTTATCTATTCTATTTTCTATAATCCAGAGATTATAATTCTTATGTCTCATATAAGTTCAGTCATGCTTTTTTTATGTGATTCTTGGTGAACTATAATTATTACTGGTGACATTGTTTTATATGTTAATCTTTTACTGTAGTATTGTCAAATTGATATATTGTTGATCTTGGATAACATATAAGGGCAATAAATATTTGATATTCAAGTTGATCTTTTACTACAATATTGTCAAAGTGATATATTGTCGATCTTAGATAACTTGTATAAATGAACATGATGTGTGTTAATGCTTGCAAAGAGTTTAATTACATCAAATACATGTGTTATCAAATGTGCTATATTTTACCTATCTTCTGATTGATTGTTTGGGATGTGAAACTTTCAATTGAGTTATAAGCATTGAATCAAAGTGTAGAGTAGATTTATAAAGCATAATTGTGATTCTCAAAGCCTTGCTTAAATCATCATAAGATATTTTCTTCAATTCATAGACAATTCCATCTCATCAATTAATATTATCCTTTGTTACCTCTTTAATATTTTACTTCATCAACCTATTTTGCTAAGAGCTTCCTTGTGGGATCGACACCTCAATCTATACTGCGATAGCCGCGTTATATTTTGAGCGTAAACATGAGGTTTAAATTACACATATATAATGCTCAAACCCGAAGGTAAGAGCCAAACCCTCACCCTGATCATCGGTGAGTCCTCTCACATGCACCAATACGCCACCACACGAATGTAATGACTCAATCTTTCTTTAGGTACCAATAGGATCCTCCCTACATACGGAACACATAACATATATCAATCCCGAAAGAAAGGCCACACATAAAGGCTCCACAAATCACATAAGATGCCTACTAAGTCAACAGTGAGTTCAAGCATCCTCAAAACACAAAATGTTTCTCATGGACATATTACACTTCAAAGCTTTCTTTGTTAAACACATTTCATTTTGAAAGCTCACTTTCAAAAACACATGTATGTCCAGGCTCAATGTTAATGCCCACATTCATAAACATATATCTTTCACATTTCATATCAAATACACTTTGACATAACATAAACATATTTCTAAGCACATTTATAAAATCATATATAGACAATTACTATGTTTATTGTGATTTCAGTAAAAGTCTAGTATACTTACCTCTTAGCACTTACAGCTACAAGGCTTAAATCTCTTTAACCTATCAATTGAGATCAATCCTTTCATAAGCCTCACAATTCACACAAAATACTTTAAATAGCTTACAAAATTATACACAATGCATTTATCACATCAAATTGGTTTAAATACTTGGTTTCTCAAAACCTGACATTTTTACCACTTATACTTAAACAAAATTTTCTAATACATCAAATGATGTCTAATTACTCCAAATTCAGAATGTATCATTCTTAACTCATATATCATTCCTATATATAAATATTATAACAAAATTCTTACACAATCCATTCCATACACACCATCGAATCCAAACTACTAACCTGATAGGATCAAGATACTTATTGAATAGTATTCAATCTCCTAATTTTATAAAATCATATACTAGCTCAAAAATTATAAAATATCACAAAAATACTCTTGACACATATCTCAATCCATGATAAATATGTTACTTCAAAATAGCCGCCAAAAGTATTTTAAAACGATTTTATTCTATAGCTTTAAAAAATTGATTAATCAAATACTGCAATGAGCTGATACACTTTAGCAAATCATAACACTTCAACCACATTGATCTAAATTCTTAATTTTGATTATATCATATTAGACATATAAAATTATCATATTCCACAAATTCATAATTTTTGAAGATCATTCAGCGGGACAAAAATTGTTTGTCACTGTATCATACTGTTCACATAGGAAATTTCCAGAATTTTAGGGTTATTTTGGTAAATTTACAACAAATTCAATTACTGGAATTTTCAATCGATTCAAAGTCTCATATGATACTAAACATGTCTAATTTCATATATACAAAATTCAAAATTAGAATCGAATCACAACAAGTTATAAAATTCCTAGATCAAGAGACTATCAAAGAGAAATTTTATAATTCATCATGATTTATCAAGCTATTTACATAGATCATCATCAATTCTCACAAGATCTTTCGAAATACACATCAAATATTCAATTATACATATTTCCAAAAATCAAAACTTAAAGAAATTAACTTAATTAACACCAATAAATTGAGAAATAGTTGTGATATACCTCTTAAAATCTAAAATTCCAATTTATTCTTCTTTTTTTTCTTCTTCTTCTCTTTCTGTCCCCTTTCTTTCTCTCTTTTCTCACTCTAAAATGGATAGCTCAACCCAAAAGAGTGAATTAGGGTTTCAAAAGTATATTTTTATACTAAGAGGCTAATTTTTGGTATTTACAAATTTGCCCCCAAAACTTTCAAAATATTACAATTTGGTCCCTAAAATAAATCTAATATCTTGCAAATAAACCCAATGCTAATAGTATGTCCTTAACCTATACAAACACCACTAATAATAATACATAAATCAAGTATCACCCACATATAAATAAAATACGTATATTTATACATATATAAATACTTATTCTTACCGGTTGTGGATACTGGTTACTACAGAAAATCCTCCAAAGTATGACCACCTTAGAATTTTTGGTTGCCCTGCCTTTGTTCATGTTAAGGAGAGGAAGTTGAAACCTCAAGCTATCAAGAGGGTATTTATAGGGTATCTCGAATGAGTGAAAGAATATAAGGTGTGGTATAAAGAGTTGATATCACCAAGGAGTATCATAAGCTGTGACGTGACATTCGATGAGACGATAATGTTGAAAGCCTCCCAAGAAGATAAAAAAGAAGAACCTATGTTCAAGGAAGACTTAGCACCCTAGTCAATAGAAGTTGAAGTGTAAACAGAGTATAGATCTTATATGCCCCAGATCAATACTTCAACAAGAATATCCTTGAAGATAAACTAATAACACATGAGAGTTTCTCCAATTCCACCTAAGAAAAAACTATGACTTCTGAGATGGAACTTGAAGAGTACTAATTAGCTAGAGACAAGTTAAGTAGAATGATCAACTCATCAATTAGGTATGCACAAACAGATTTAGTTGCTCACACTTTCAATTTTACTTACACTCTTGAATTTGATGAGCCTAGAACATATGGTGAGACTATGAAGAGTGAAAACAAGAAAGAATGACAACAGGCTATAGAAGAAGAGATTAGTTCTCTTAGGAAGAATAATACCTAGAAGTTAGTGGAAAGACCTCAAAAGAAACTAGTTAGGTGTAAGTGGGTGTACAAGGTGAATATGAGATACCAGGGATAGAGCCTACAAGATTCAAGGTTAGGTTAGTTGTACAGGGTTTTATTCAGAAAGGGAGTTGACTTTCATGAGATATTCTCTCCAGTTGTCAAGCATACATCTATTAAGATTCTATTAGTCATGTGTGCAAACTTTAATTTATATCTAGAGCAAATGAATAAAGATAGCTTTTTGCTTGGAGAGCTTGAAGGGACTATTTACATGACACAGCCGCAAGGGTTTGTAAAGTAAAGCTTGAAAATGAGGATCATGTTTGTTTACTAAAGAAGTCATTATACGAGTTGAAGCAATCACTTAAACAATGATATATGAGATTTGATGAGTTTATGATAGCTTGTGGCTTTAGTAGAAGTAAGTATGACAGATGCGTGCACTTTAAGACCTTAAGTAGTATGATGATGTATTTTCTTCTATACATCAATGATATATTAATCGCATGTAGGAACATGAAAGAAATACAAAAACTTAAGAGGTAGTTGAATGGCAAGTTTGAGATGAAAGATTTAGGAGCGGCAAAAAGGATATTGGGTATGGATATTGTGAGAGAAAGAAGAGATGTTATCTTCTTGCCTCAACAACAATATATACTCAAGATTCTAAAGAAGTTTGGTATATATAATTCAAAGGCTGTCTTTACTTCTTTGGCCATGCATTTCAAATTGTCAGCAGCACAATCGCTAACATTTGAAGATGAGAAACTATAGATGAGTAAAGTATCATATATAAGAGTTGTAGAAAGAATTATGTATGCAATGGTTTCCACGAGATCAGACGTAGCACAGGCTATAAGTGTGGTAAGTAGATACATGGCAAATCCGAGTAAGGATCACTAGCTTGCAATGAAGTGAATTTTGAGATATCTCAAAGGGATGTCAGATTATAGATTGGTATATAAAAGGGACGAGGACAATAGTATAATGGTAAGGGGATACGTAAACTCTGATTATGCAGGTGATTTAGACAGAAGAAGATCGTTGATGGAGTATGTATTCACAGTGTTTGGGTGTAGTATATGTTAGAGATTAGTTCTACAATATGTGATTGCACTATCTACCACAGAGATAGGGTACATAGTTGTTAGAGAAGATATTAAGGAGGTCATATGGTTGAAAGGCATATACGTAAAGGTAATGGCTACTGAAGATGTGAACACCGATGTGTATTGTGATAGCCAAAGTGTCATACACCTAAGCAAGCATCAAGTGTTTCACGAGAGGTCTAAACACATTGATGTGTAGCTCCATTACATTCAAGAGATTGTCCAAAGTAATGAAGTTAGTCTAATAAAGATAGCATCGTCTAAAAATCCTGCTAATATATTGACTTAGCCGCTACCTTTGGTTAAGTTCATCATATGCAAAGACTTAATCGGAGTCATTACTTTGTAAGGGTGACCAAAGATGCGAAGATGGAAGATCTAGAGACTTTGTGGATGATTTTGAATCAATGAAGGGATTTGTGAGAAAGTTAATTAAAAATTATTCGGATATGATTTGGAGAGCAAGCCAAATGCGTTGGGTGCACAAAGGTCGAAGGCGGAAGCGAAGAAGGATGAAAGACGCAAAGGCAGTGCCCAGGCATGGGCGCCGATGCGGGAAAGTTGTTTCCCATTTTGATTTGTTTTTTTTTTCGACTCCCACTTATTTTAGAACTCTCTAAAATGACTCCTATACGTTTAGGGTTAGCATAGTTAATTTTAAAGCTTATATAAAGGCTCTCAATTAGTTTGTAAATATAGTTTTGTGGTCATAGCATACTTTGTGATTCTTAGTGAGAAAAATCTATTGTTTACAAGAGAGAGTGAGTTCTTTGTGAGTTTTTTCTTGTAAAAGACATACTCTGTGAGTGCCTTATAATTCAATAACAAGAGAATGCGATCTTGATCCTTCATTGATGTAGACAAGTTGTCGAACTACGTAAATTCTGTGTGTGCTTTCTCTTACCTTTCTCTATAAGATTTTTTAATTGCTTTATTTCTATATTATATTACTTAGGACATTTACTTGTTTAATTGTTTCGCTTCAACATTATACTTTTGAACTTTTTACCTTTTCATTAGATGGAAAATTCAAGCCACCATTACAAGTTGCTTCAAGAAGTGGACAGTCTACGAAGTCATAGTTCCCACCCTTAAGCGTCATCGCCTCAACGAACAAGTCTACTTGCTTAGACTCTTTAAGCAAAAGCACTGAATGCTTGTTGTTTCTCCCTTATTCCATGTAATTTCCATCTATATGGTGATGATTTTGTTCCTCTTGACCCCTTTAATGAGTAGTACCTCTCTTCCATATCTGTACCAGCTATCACCTCATTCGTTAGCACTGAAGGCCTAATTATGCCACTTTTCAGAGCAGAAGCCGTAACATCACCATATCCCTCCGTAGAAAATCCAAAAGACTATATTTCACCGTGTAAATTTGATAAGGGAAGAGCATTTTCATGACAGTAAGTAAGACAGTCAACTTAGTCATAAATTTAATTGAAATTTGAACTCAACAAAATTATTGTTCGCAGTATAGTTATTTTCGCAAACACTACTGCTACATCAAATGATACTATCATGTGAGCTTTATCATTTTGATTGACACAAGGAGAAAAAAGATTAAAAGAAGGTGGATACTTCTGGCCAATAACATCATAGAAAGATTTTTCAGTAGCTCGAAGAGCTAAAGAGTCTTGCAGCATGCAGGTCTTATCGTCAATATCTTCTTCTATAAGTATATCATTCATGTATTTAAAAATAGCGTAAGAGAAGTTCAGATGATCAAAGTTGTATGGAGAATAATTATCTGATCTTGGACCCAAAAATAGAGCTGAGTCACTAGAAGGATATTGATAATTGGTTGGATCCATGAATTGATTCATTAATGAGTTTGAACTTATTAACAGATTTACAATATGAGTACAGACCCAATTTCAGCACTGACAAAATTGAAATCCCTTCTTGGAACCAAGAATTATTGAAGAAGAGCACTAAAGACAAATTTGGTAGGAACTAGTGAAAATTTGATCTTCAAGAATTTGAATTGTAATATATGAATATGAAACTATATGCCTAAGAAGCTTGAAGAGAATGTTGAAACTTAGGGCTTGATTGTTTTGGTTTCTGAAAAATTGAGAGAGATGTATTATTAATTTTTGTTGTTATAGTGACATGGAAGATCAGTTCCACGAGTGAGATAATACCAACCATGCAACTGAGAGACAAGATTAGGTATGCATGTCGTGCACAAATGGGACAGGGAATCAAAATCAAATTGGTAACGGAAACTAAACAGACTCGTATAAACTAAAAGGAGGAAACATGCATTATGGTTAAGTAACTCAGAAGAAAATTCTATAGATTTATGAAAGAGACATTGAGAGATTACAACTAATAAAAGATGTACATGATCATGTTGAATTAAAAAGTCAGATAAAACCAGAAGCAGTCCTCTTACTATATCTAAGCGCCATATAAAACCATTAGAGAAGTGATCTGAGCCTGTTGAGAGTTAAAGAGGCAAACCTATTACATTGTCTTTATGGAGCAGTTCAAGTGAATAAGAAGCTTACAATCTGCTACCTTTACGTGACAAAAGAACTTTGTTTTATAGACTCTGTAACTAAAGTGATCGGTTGCTTTTGTTAGGCATTCAACTCATAGCACCCTTGTCTGCTAACTCTCAATTTCTTAAACACTCAAAAAGAAACTTGTAAGGAGTTCATAAATCACACATATCTCCACATTAGTATGATATTGTCCATTTTAAGTTTAAGCCCTCATAGTTTTGTTCTTAGACTCTACCCAAAAAGTTTCATACCAATGGAGATATAGTTTACTCCTTATATATCCATGATCTTCCCAATTTCTTGTCAATGTGAGACTTTGGTTACTTCCTTAACAATCCTCCCTTCAAACAAAGGACCACTAAGTCTTCTCTCAAATGATATTTTTCATCCGTCTATCTTTCATATAGGAATATCTCGCTCTTTTCTTGGTACACATCTTCTACTTTTCTTTATTGCGTTGTGGGTGCATGCCTTACGTAAAGCCCAGAGTACCACCTACCTCAAGAGCCCGCTCTATCAGGTCAACTCCTTATCACAACATTGGCAGACATAGCTTACGTAAAGCCTGCATCACTGCATGTAGAGGGCACGTCTTACGTGATGCTCGGGAGCACACCACTGCCTTATCATAGAGCTTAACCACGAACCCCGTCGCAAACTGAAGCTCACCACCTTCTTATTCAGCACTGATGATTTCTTCCACATGACTAGCTTTGGAGCATGGCTCTGATACCACTTGTAAGGAGTCCACAAACCACACATATCTCCATATTGGTATGATACTGTCCACTTTGGGCCAAAGTCCTTATAGTTTTGCTATTGGCCTCTACCCAAAAGGCCTCATATCAATGAAGATATAGTTCACTCCTTATATACCCATGACTTCCTAATTTCTTATCAATGTGGGACTTTATTTACTTTCTTAACAAAACCTTTCCTTCACAATAAGAAAACACAACCACCAAAGAACTGTTACTGATGCCTATTTCTATATCAAATTAATCGCCAAAAAATGCATTTGAGTTCCATGTTTAACTATTTCAAAGGCAAACAACACACTAGCTATAGTATTTATTAGGGGTAAAGATTGGTGACACTCAACCTAACTCAGGAAAGTCCAGTCCAACACTCAAACTCAAACCTTTTGAGTAGCTCGGTCTAAAACAAGCTACCTTAATCAGACTAAGCTCAGGCCTAAACACTTGAATTATTTGAAATTTATACTTTCTCTCTAGTAAAAGAAAACTCTCATTCTTTTCTCTAGAATTCTTACACTTTCTCTAGTGGCTTGTAATATCTTCTTCATATAATGAATTTTTTTATAATGAGCTCTATCTGTGAATGTAGGTCTTTGGGCTAAACTATGTAAATTCGTATGTTGATTGTCTTTATATTGCACTTTCTTATTAGTAATAGTAATATTAAGTTATGAGTTCAATCCGGGTGAGCTCTATTTAGTTCTACTTGTTAAAACCACCTTCTGACAGCTCCCTAACATTAATTTTAATTTGGACCATTTACTGACCAACTTATAAACCTTGAGTCTCCATTAGCCTATGAAATATGTTATAGGTTTTTCTTATTCAGTAGCTATCTCCCACCTAAACACGATCTCGCTAGCCCTCTCTAACCTAACTTTGACCTCAGTAGCCTTAAATATAACATTAGTAGCTATCCAATCTAGCTTCGACCTTAATAGTCTTAAATGATCTCCTCTAAGTAATTCTTCACTCATTGTCCTTGAGTTCTGGTGACCTCTATTGAGCTATTGCTCTTTCAATAAATAAATTCTCACTAATTTGGGATCCTGAGCGTGTTAGGCTCCAGAGCCTGTAGGCCTGCCAAATCTAGCCCAAAACAGTAATTGAATTGAACCCATCTTGTGAGAACCCAGAAAGGTATTCAACATTTACTATGTTTAGAAATGCTACCATTGACATACTCATAGCTTTGGGCCTAATCCAATTGACCCAATCAATTTATACCATATATTCATTATTTTAATTAAAAGACGAGTTCAAACATGAAGACATGTACAAAATTACTCTTCAACGGGGCTTAACCAAAAGTAAATTAACCCTACAGCCAGCAGGACATTCCATGGGGAGTATCAAAGTGCCTAGAATAAATAAAGTCAATCAAATAGCCAAGGAAGAATTCAAAGGAAGCATTCATAATTTTCCTCTAAATTCTACCTATAAAAGAGAAGTTTCTTTTTGTTTCTTGGATCATAAAAAATTTACAAAACGACAACATTTTATTTATTGAACTTTTCTCCCAAAGCATCATCACATCAATTGCCCTTCAATATTCAGACAGTTTTATACAAGTCCCTGTCTTTTATCCTAATTCATTAAGGAACCATACAGAACATTTTCCACTTTGGTTTTTTAGGGAATTCTAAGTGTAGAAAGGTCCCTAAGGGATTTCAGCTCAAATCCTCCATTGATCATCCTCTGTCAATGTGAAGTGTTCTTAAGTAGTAGCTGAGCTTGCTTTACTGTCAATGTCTTTATTCCTATATCAGTTAGATTATCTTTAGTTGAAATTTCCTCCAGCTTAATCTAACCCTTGGACAATAGATCTCTAACATAGTGATATTTAACATCTATATGCTTTGATCTTTTGTGAAAGGTTGGGTTCTTGCTTAGATGAATTGAACTCTGATTATTAGAATATATAACAACAACTCTATCTAGCATCTTAAATTCTTTCAACAACCCTTAAATCCAAATTGCTTCTTTATGGCTTATGTCGTGGCTATATACTCTGCCACTGTGCTTGAAAGAGTAAGTACATGTTAGAGTTATGACTTCCAACTCACACAACAGTCACAAACAATAAAGTAATATGCAAATGCTGATTTTTTTTTTGTCCCCTTTACTTGTTAAGTCAGCATCTACATATCCAATCAACTCAATATTAATTAAACTTTTACCATATAATAGTCTATAGTATAAAGTGTCATTGATGTATCTTAATAACCACTTTACAGCAGTCCAGTGCTCATTTTCTAAATTTGTCATGTACTTGCTAAAGACATTTATTAGATACATTAGATCTAGTTTGGTACATATCATAAAGTACATTATACATCCAATAGCATTATGATAAAGAATTTTAGACATCTTAAATTTTTCAAAATTTGTTTCTGGACATTGTTTAATTGTCAATTTAAAATGGGCAACTAAATAGTATTTACAAGTTTAGAGTTATTCATAGAAAAATTTTCAATTACCTTTTTCATATATGCCTTTTGAGATATAAACAACTTATCCTCTTTTTTGTTCCTAATAATTTCAATACCTAATATCCTCTTAGTCTTACATAAATCTTTCATGTTGAACTCATTTTCAATAGATGCTGTAATTTTATGATCTCAGTTTTATTTTTACTAGTTAATAGTATGTCATCAACATATAATAGAATGTAAATTTGATCTTGTTTTCTATTTTCTTTTAAAATATAAACAATTATCATAACTACTTTTATGAAATCCAATTTTGGTAACAAAGGAATCAAACCTTCATACGATTTCTTAGGAGACTTTTTAAGTACAAACAATTATCTCTTTAAAAGACAAACCAAATTTTGCTTATTGTGTCTATCATATCCCTCAGGTTGTTTCATATAAATTATTTCTTTTAATTCTCCATGCAAAAATGTAGTTTTAACATCAATTTATTCAATTTTTTAATCAAAGTAAGCAACTAATGAAAGAATTACCCTAATAGTTGTATACTTGACAATAGGGAAAAAAAGTTCATTATAATATATACCTTCTCTTTGGGCAAAACCTTTTGCAACTAACCTAGTTTTAAATCCAATAGAGTCAAGTGATGTATTACCTTCTTTTATTTTAAAGATCCACTCATAAACTATAATTTTTTTAATTTTTAGGCTTGGGGACTAGTATCCAGGTCTTATTATTTTAAAGGGAGGTGATTTCTTCATCCATAACTGCCTTCCATTTGCTTGAATAGAACTATGCATTACCTCAGCATAACTTCTAGGTTCTAATTCTTGTAATTCTTGTGTTAAAATTAAAGGATAAGCAATTAAGTCACAACAGCCATACTTAGATGGAAGTTTTACCTGTTGGAGATGATGCTTATCTGTCATTCTATTTTGTATGAATATTTAATTAATATTTATACAATATACATTTCAATAAAATCGTTAATTTATATATGGTAATAATTTTGTTACTTTTCAGACATTATATATCTAAAGGAGTTTAGATTTGATCTAAAGATATTTAGATCAGCACTAAGAGTAAGTAATTTTAAAAGTTAAAGTCTTGTCTAAAATGGGACAAAGTATTAGGTGTTTTCAGTTCTAAATCATATTAGGTGCGTGCATGTGAGTTCGTGTCCATTGTTTATTAATACATATACATGCATCTTATACATTATATATAGTGAAAGAGGAAAATTTAATTTTCTAAACAATGAACACAATTAAATTTTGCATCATTACAATAATGAACAAATTTAAAGTATATTAATTACATTAATACAGAGATTGAAAATAATCATCTCGCAAGCCTTTGGAATGGATCAAGCTGGAGATCCATTTGAAATTAACCCATTGACAATTTTAAGACTCAACGATGTGGGCTTAAGTCATTAGAATAGCAACTTTAATTCCAACACTGGTTTAACTCTTAATCTCTAGTTTAACACTTTAATTATAGATATTAGTTAAACACTTTAACTAATATATATTTGTTTCAAAGTAATAGAAATTATTTTTGTTAATACAACTCTTATATAAACAAAATAATTTCTTTTATTACCTTTTTGGTGACGAAAAAATATAAGAATAAGAAAATGGCAAGTTTAACTAATCAACTCTTGAAAGTTAAAATTTATCTTTTTGTTCTTTGGAGTGGTCAAACCATTAGCTCAGTTTCTTGGCAACAAAAATGAAAACAATCTTTCATTCTCTCTCAAATGAAATAGTCAACCATTTTTATATATTCTCATCTCATGAAAATCAATTTTATTATATTAGTAAAACCACTTTTTGCCTTTTGTAAAAGAATTATTTTTTTATTACATTAGCTTAACTATTAAACAATGAAAAAATATATTCCATGCATACTTAGCCATTAAGACTTGTATTTAATAAGTAAAATAAACAAAACTTTGGTTCAAATAAGTAGTTAATGGCCGCCACTTGTACTCATGAAAAACAAATGAAAATTTTTAATTCATTTCCTTAAAGCAACTTTACTTTTAAAAAAAATCTCTTTAATACTTAGCCATTAAATATTTGGTAACTAAGTTAACTAAAAGCAGATCCCACCTAATCACATACTTGAGTCAACTTGACCATAAACTCATTATGCTCTAAGTGTCAACATTTAATTGGTTAATAATAATTATTAATTAATTAATATTCTCTTAAGTCTTGACACGCGTGCATCTCATAGATTCCTAAAATAAATATTCAGTTTTGCTAAAATCTACTGGATTAAAATTTTCAATTCGGTACACTGCCCCAGTATACAACAAGTACACTTCATATTGTGAGACTCTCTAGGTCCGCACCCGATTCATCAAATGAAACTATTCTATGAGTCAATGATTGATGCCCTATGAACACATTATAGATATTACAAATGAGGTGAAAACGCATACATATAATTCTTACGTCACCTATATCCTAGATATGTGAGGATATAGATCAGCACCATTAAATCCTCATATGCTCATCCGTGAACTTATTTCTAAATTTGTATTTTATAAAATAATATCTGCAAACTACTTGCGATATTATTTAACCCTACAGAAAACTCTTTTTCGGGGTTTATTCTTGTGGTCACAAGACTTTCTAAAATACAATCTTTGAGCATCAAGATATACAACTCACCTATGTGAATTGACGGATCCCATATCTAAGTACACCGGACTTTATGAGCATCGGACTATACCTAGCAACACATAGTAGTCAGACTATAAAAGGTCTCTAACATTTGTGAAACCAAAAGTATGGTGGATCACTCAAAGGCCCACCGTAGCACTTAAGTCAAAGGATCACAAATACTACTCAACTTGATATGATTCACCATTGATGGCTTCATAGGATGCCTATTAGTGTCCTTATAAGTCTGTTCAGTATCCAGTCCTGACGTAATACCCTTATGCCTATACAAGTTGTAAGCTCATGATCAGCTAACAATAACCATCGGTACCCTACAAATATAGACACACACTGATCTATATAAAAGAGATTTACTAACAGACCCGCATCGATGAAAATAGATTATCAACATAATATTTGAGAATATACTTGCATAATGATATATCCTAGCTTCTATTGCAACTCTTTTTAACTATCATTACTAGTATATTCTTAGGTCTTTGTCCCATTATAAACAAGGCTCTAACTCTTTAGATTTTGCTAACTCTTATAACCTACTACTCTTAGTAGTGCTAACTCTTAGCATTTATAACTCTTAGTGTTGCTAACTCTTAGCTCTGATCTAAACTTCTTTAGACTAGATCTAACTCTCTCAGATTATAGAATGTCGGTAACGTTACAAGCATTGTATCATATATGTTTAATATTAACGATTTTATTTAAAATATTTATCGTATAAATATTAAATAATTAGTATTCATATAATATTAGAATAGTACGTAAGTACCAGCTCCAACATAAAGACCCAAGAATATTTATAGTAATGACATAGTTGCAAAGAGATGCAAATGGTGCTAAGACATGTCATTATATATTATATTCTCAAAAACATTGCTCCTAGTCAATGTTTACCGACACGGCTCAATTGGTAAACCTTTCAGATCAGTGTATATCTATATCTGAATTTTTTAAATAGTTAGTCATAGCAGACTGTGAGCTTAGCAAAAGCTCGCATAAGCATACAAGTATTCAGTAAGGATTGGGTATTGAATAGACTCATTAGGACCTCCAATAGATATGCCATAAAATCGTCAATTGATGATCTTCTCGAGTTGAGTAGTATTCGTGATTCTTTAACCTATGTGTCACAGTGGGCTTGTGAGTGATTCAACATACTTTAATTTCACATATGTCCGAGACGTTTCGTGGTCTAATCTCTGGGGTGTCATTAAGTACGATTCGATGCTCATGAAATTTGATGTGCATAGATATGAAATTTATCAGCTTATATGGGTAAGTTATATATCTTGATGCTCCGATATTGTATCTCAAAAATTCTTGTGGACACAAATATTAACCCTAGAAAATAATTTCTATAAGTTAAAATAATATTGCTAAAGAATTTACGGATATTGTTTATTGAAATAAAAATTTGGAGACAAGTTCATAATCAAGCAAATAAAGATTTGACGGTGAATATCAATGTCTCTGGTTTTCTGAGATATAAGTGACGAATGGACTATATGAATATGTTTTAACCTTAACTTGTATGATTTAACGCGTCATCTTATTGTATCCATAATATGTATGTGGGACAATATTCATAAAATTATAGAAAGGTTCCATAAGACAAACGGATATGAACCTGAAGAGTCTTATAATTAAGACTAAGCACCAAATCGGTGAACCGGTTAACTGATCAAACAGAACTAAAAATTTTTGGTTCGATTCGGTTCGGTTAGGGGGCAGTAAACTAATCGGTTCAGTTTTGTCTGAACTGATTAGTTTAATCAGTTTTTGATTCGTTGCATTTTAACCTTTAAAAAAATGCAAAACCTGAAGGCTAAAAATGTGTTTTAAGGCTTTTTTGATTTAGACTTTCTGAGTCTTTCACACAGACATAGTGATAGTACATAAGCTCAAGTTGCCGTTGCTATAGCAGTTCCACCTATCGTCGACTAGCAATAACCTAATGTCTTCTGCTCATTATTGCTCAAGCTGTCAACTATTGCTGCTACTCAATTGCTACTCAAGCTACTGCTCACTGTTGTCGCTACCCTATCCCACCTATACTGACTGTCGTCGTTCTATCGTGTTGCTCACCCGCTCTTATTGCTGTCAGCGAAGAACTAAAGTAGTAGTTTATTATTATGTTGTATTTAATATTTTTTTGTATTAAAATTTACATCATAACAATAATTTGTTCTTTTTAATTATAATACTATGATATATGATTTGGAAATTATACACCTAGATTTCAATTTCATAACAAGAAAACTTAGAAAAGTACCTTTGTAATTGTAACTTGTTGATTAATGATTATTTTTGTTATTTTGCAAATAGATTTAATGAATTTATTAAATAAAAATCATTTGTTAATTTGTTTATATTTTGTCATGAAAATTTTTAAATGTTATTTTTTTATTTTTATATTTATGGTGATCATTTAAAATATAAGATCAAGAATTATATATTAATGCATTGATGACAAATAATTGGCCCTCTTGTTAATGTAGAGTTGTTGTATTTATTAAAATGCATTGGTCTAATGTGGATTTTTTATTATGTCTTATAATAGAAATAGAAATATATCTACATAAAGTTTCAAAATTCTTAATATAATTGATTGATATTTTTTTTTGTTAATGATTATTGATTGTTTTGTGATAATGATATTGCATGAATTGTTACTTTGTTAGTATGATTATTGTGATTATGATACTAATTTACTAAGGTTTCAAAATTCTTTTAAGCTATATTTATTTTTAGATGAGTGAAGATTCGAGTTCAAGGAGCTCACCTAAATGTAATGAGCTTAAATCGAAAACACAACCACCACTATATATTTCCATCATTGGTAATCAAGAAGGAAAAAGTGCTAAATTTTTATCTAATAAGAGAAAGAACCAAGAAAATGCACAAAGTATGATGCCTCCACCTCTAGATTCACAAGTACACAAAAGGCCAAAAAAAACTCCATCATCAATAACAACAGCAGTAGGAGGAGCATTAAGATTAAGATCTAAGGTTTGGACGGTATTTGTTAAATGTGCTGATAATCCAAATAAGGCAAAGTGCAAGTACTATAGGAAGGTGTATCAAAGTAGTTAGTAAACCATGGGACAAGTAATATAAAAATACACATGATGAAGTGTGATAAGTACTTGAAAGCTATAATAGTTGAAGATGAAAATCAAAATATTATGGCTGGAGAATGTGGTGGAGTTGAGGAGGGAGATGCTAGTATTGTGATGAGAGGAAAAGGTTTTGATCAAGAGGCTTGTAAAAGGGTAGCTATAAAAATGGTCATTATAGATGAGTTGCCTTTTTGGTTTGTGGAGAATGTGGGGTTTTGTTATTTTTGTTCTATAGCGGTCCTTAAATTTGATGTCCCTTCGCTATAAAAATGGTCATTATAGATGAGTTGCCCTTTTGGTTTGTGGAGAATGTGGGGTTTTGTTATTTTTGTTCTATAGCGGTCCCTAGATTTGATGTCCCTTCATGTAGAATGATTACAAGAGATGTCTTATAGCTATATTTTGATGAAAAGGCAATTTTGAAGAGTATCTTTAACATAAGTGGTTAGAGAGTTTGTTTGACTACTAATGTCACGCCCCAGACCCAAAAAATATGACACACGACATTACTTACATTCATTCAATAATATTTCTAAGCACATTCATTTTAATTTTCTTTTAGAATTATAGCAATTAAATTATGACTGGGACAATTAGTAAACTGAAGATACGCAGAGTTTTCTCAGAGATTAACACTCTACTACGTCACCAGTAGCAACTTTGTTACCGGAAGCTCAGAATATATTCATTTCAAATTCTTACTTAAAATTAATCCATTACTACACTTGGTGAAACTTAAACTAAATCCAACTACACACAATAAAATAATACATAAGTATTTATTCAATGGGGACAAATCAAATATCTTATCCCACGTGTCCTCAAATGAAACACTTAGCAACCTAACAACTTAGGGAACCTAAGGAACAGCAGAAGCCTTGCCAAATCTGCTAAGTATACATGTACCTTATTTACCTGAAATCACCATAAACTATAATGAGTATAAAACTCAGTAAGCATACTAGTTTTTCATATATCAAATACAAATACATATATGTACACAATGCTGTGATCAATCAAAATCACAATCTTATCAAATCACATATCATGTAAGCGCTTACACATTCTTTCAAAACACATAATAGGAATATCATCACTCAACTAATACTTAGTAGGACTTACATATCACATATCACATAATGAGCCAAATATCACTCGTAGGTGACATACCGTATGAGAGGAATAGTACAAGTGAGGCCTTTATATTACACATAAATAATGCTCATGCCCGAAGGTAAAAGCCAAACCCTCACCCTAATCATCGGTGAGTCCTCTCACATGCACCAATACGCCACCACACGAATGTGATGACTCACTCTTCCTTTAGGTACCAATAGGATCCTCCCTACATACGGAACATATAAAATATATCAATCTCGAAGGAAATGCCACACATAAAGGCTCCACAAATCACATAAAATGCCTACTAAGTTAACAGTGAGTTCAAGTACCCTCAAAATACAAAATATTTCTCATGGACATATTACACTTCAAAAGCTTTCTTTGTTAAACATATCTTATTTTGAAAGCTCACTTTCAAAAAACACATGTATGTCCATGCTCAATGTCAATGCTCACATTCATAAACATATATTCACATTTCATATCAAAATATACTTTGACATAGCATAAACATTTTCTTAACCACATTTACAAAATCATTCATAACACTTACCATGTTTATTGTGATTCCAGTAAAAAGTCTAATATACTTACCTCTTAGCATTTTCAGGTACAAGGCTTAAATCTTCTTAACCTATCAATGGAGATTAATCATTTTATAAGCCTTACAATTCACACAAAATATTTTAAATAGCTTACAAAATTATACACAATGCATTTATCACATCAAATTGGTCAAAATACTTGGTTTATCAAAACCTGTCATTCTGACCACTTATACTTAACAAAATTTTCTAATACCTCAAATGATATCTAATTACTCCAAAATCATAATATATCATTCTTGACTCATATATCCTTTTTATATATGAATATTATATCAAAATTCCTACACAATCCATTCCATACATACCATCGAATCCAAACTACTAACCTAATAGGATCAAGATACTTACTGAACAGTATTCAATCTCCCAATTTTATAAAATCATATACTAACTCAAAAATTATAAAAATACCACATAAGTACTCTGAACACATATCTCAATCCATGATAAATATTTCACTTCCAAATCACTGTCAAAAGTATTTTAAAACTATTTTATTCCATAGCTTTAAAAATCTGTTAATTAAATACTGCAATGAGCTGATACATTTTAGAAAATCATAACACTTCAACCACATTGATCTAAATTATCAATTCCGAGTATATCATATTAGACATATAAACTTATCATATTCTACAAATTCATAATTTTTTAAGATCATTTAGTAGGACAAATTATTTTTCACTGTATCATACTGTTCACATAGGAAATTTCCAGAATTTTAGGGTCATTGTGGTAAATTTACAAATTATTCAATTTCTGGGATTTTGAATCGATTCAAAGTCTCAGATGATCCTAAACATGTCTAATTTTATATACTCAAAATTAAAAACTAGAATCAAATCACAACAATTTATAAAATTCTTGGATCAAGAGACTATCAAGCAGAAATTCTACAATCCATCATGTTTTATCAAGCTATCTTATAGATCATCATCAATTCTCAAAATATCATACGAAATACACATCAAATCCTCAATTATACATATTTCCAGAAATCAAAACTTAAAGAAATTAACATAATTAACACCAATAAATTAAGAAATAGTTGTGATATACCTCTTAAAATCCAAAATTCTAATTTCTTCTTCTTTTTCTTCTCCTTCTTCTCTTTCTCTCCCCTCTTTTTCTCTCTTCTCTCTCTCTAAAAGAGGTAGCTCGACCAAAATTAGAGAATTAGGGTTTTAAAAGTGTATTTTTATACTAAGTGGCTAATTTTTGGTATTTACGAATTTACCCCCAAAACTTTCAAAGTATTATAATTTGATCCCTAAAATAAATCTAAAGTCTTGCAATTAAACCCAATGCTAATAGTATCACCTTAACCTATACAAACACTACTAATAACAATATATAAATCAAGTATCACCAACATACAAATAAAATATGTATATTTATACATATATAAATACTTATTCTTACCAGTCATGGATACTGGTTACTACAACTAATATTTAGACTTCTATTTAAAAAACTAGTTATATGATTATCACTAGCCATTTTATAGATAATGAATGAAAATTGCATAAAAAGATTCTAAGTTTCAGTCCGGTTACTAATCATAAAAGAGATGCAAAGGAAAAGTGTTAAAGTCATGCTTGGTTGATTGGGGAATTGAAAGAGTGTTCATTATTATAGTTGATAATGGTAGTGCAATCGAAGTTGTTATTAAGTATTTGAAGAGGAAGATGATGAGTTGGAAGGCAGATTTCTTATTGTTGGATGGTAAGTTCTTACATGTGTGTTGTTGTGCACATATTTTGAATTTAATTGTGGGTAATGGGCTAAAGGAATTAAACGAGAGTATAATCAAAATTCAAAATACTGTGAAGTATATGAGGTCTTCAACTTATCGATTGCAGATTTTCAAGAAGTGTGTCCTGCAAGAAAATATTAAGTCTAAAAGTAGCGTGATCTTAGATATGCCAACGAGATGAAATTCCACCTATTTGATATTAATAACTACTTTGAAGTTTCAGAAAGCATTAGACCGTATGTCTTATGAAGATAATGGTTATAAGGCATATTATTTAGATGATGAGAATAGGAAGAAGAGGTTAGGGCTACCCTTCAGTAAGGATTGAGAGAATACATAAAGATTTGTTAACTTCTTAGAGACTTTTTATGATGCAACAAATAAATTAAGTGCATCTCTAAGTGTGACATTGAACATTGCTTTTAATGATATTTATAAAGTCAATTCCATATTGGCCTTTGCGACAACCAATAATGATCCTTTATTGGGTGACATGGCATGTCATATGAAGTTAAAATATGATAAGTATTGAGAATTCACTAAGAAAATAAACAAGAAGTTAATTCTAGCTACCATTCTTGACCTATAATGCAAAATGAATTTTGTGGGCTTATGTTTTAGGATGTTGTTCGAGGATGATGATGCAAAGGTGGATGAAATGAAAAGAGTCTCTAAAGATTTATTACAGGGTGTATAAAGAGTATAATAGGTGGTATGAAACACTGGTTAAAGAAAGTAATAGTGTTAGTGCCACTAGCACTAGTAGCATAACTTCTCAACAATTTAGTGAGAGTGGTCAACTAACTTTATTTGATATGGTAGCATGGATGAAGAAAAAGAGTATTCCATAAGTTGACCCTTGGGCAAGATACATGCTTTCTAGTGATGATACTGAGCCACGGTTTGTAAATGAGGTGGACAGATATTTGATGGACAAATGTGAGCCTGTTTGCAACTCTTATTTTAAAATCTTGATTTGGTGAAAAGTAAATGCAACCAAGTATCCATTTTCGGCACGTATAGCTCGAGATGTATTTACAATACGGGTCTTTACTGTGGTATCTGAGTCCGCGTTCAATACCAAAGGATGTGTGCTAGATACATTTAAGAGTTCATTGACTCCTACCATGGTGAATGCATTAATATGCACACAAATTTGGATACAGTCATCACTTATCATGGATAAAGGCAAAAATCTTGAAACTATGATGCTTGAAGCAGAATATTATAACAAGCTTGAGGCAAGTACTAAATGATTTAATTTTATACTTTTAATTTTACATTTATTTTTTTAAATGAACTTTCTAATTTTATTTAATATTTTATAATGTAAAGTATCACAAATCACTATCGGACTCCTTAAGTCAAATATGGAGATTGAAAAGTAATTCCTACATCTAAAGTAGCTACAGTACAAATATTTGAATTGAATTATTTTATATTTTAAATGATATTCATATTATGATTATTGATAATTTATATTTTAAAATTTTGAAGGAAATTAGATTTTAATTTTTTTTATTGTTTTATCACAACTACTTTACAAGAAAATTGGCGGACTTGGCCGTTTCAAGTTTGAACTTAGAAGTTGATGATGATGACTTCATGGACACATATCATAAACCTTTAATGTGAATTTAAAAATTTATTTTTGTAATATTTTGTAAAGTCATAGATTTTTGGATGGATTTATTCTCTATGTTTTGTTATTTTTGTATTTATTATTAATCATAACGTATTGTTGAAATTGTCAAATTGGATTGTGGATGATGGAGTTAATTTTTAAATTGAGATTAGAAGTGTTTAATTATTTTGCAGGTTTTATAAATATGAGAATGATCATGTTTTAGGGGAGATTCTGCCGAATTTTTTATTTGGGTGATAAATAAATTAATTATTAATTGAATTAATCAATATATGATTAATTATTACAATATATATGATTAATCAATTCTGTCATATTGAATGTTGATCCGTTCATTATTAATCTATATTAAGATAATATCAATTAAGGATGTGGCTAGCTAACGATTATTAGTTGTTCAATATATTAATAAAGAACTGTTCATGATTAAGGATGTAACTAACTTTAATCTATATTAAGATTATTAAGATAACGACAATTAAAGATGTAACTAATGACCATTAGTTGTTCTTCTCAAACAAATTATTCAAGCAAATAGAAATATATATTGACTATTCAAACACTCCTTGAAAATTATAAATTGTAATAATTAATTGACTTATCTCATGAATCATACAAATTAATTGATTTAACTTTAATTTACACAATTGCATAATTAATATTATCATGGGTATAAATCAATTCAAATATACAATTGAATTCATTTAATTTAATTCATAAATGGATTCCAATTGACAACATTACAAAGTACAAAATACATAAAATTCCACAAAAAAATATGAAGCCCAAGATATTAGTTATGGACTTATAAACCCAAAATATTTTAAATTTTAAATTTTCATATTTAAGCCTAAGTAGCTTAACTCCAAACTTAAAAGTCCAAAAAGTAATAAGTAAAACTAGCCCTTTAAAAAAAAAAGTAAATGGATAACCAAATCGGACCTGAGCCGAACCAATTCCATTTGGGTCCGGTTCGGTTGAAAGGAACCGATGAATTCTATTTTCATAGATCGATTAGATTGGGTTCGGTTTGGTTCGGTTTAGGCCCGAACCAAATCGAATCCGATATTTACCCAATCATATTTATAATATAAAATATACTGGTTGAATACTATAGTAATGAATTGGGTCAAGAAGTTCGATGCAAAAAAATTTCAAATAAACATGATTTATTTTTGGTATCTCTCTAAAAGAACACGTGTCAAAATTTTAATTGTTAAAATTTAACACGTGTTAAAACAAGAAGCCACCATTTGACAATTGCCATTTAAGCATTATATTAAAGTGAAACTTAATTGTTCAGTTTCTTTAAACAAATGACAAGTGTTGTTAGTTTTCTAAAAGCTTTGACAAGTGGCTATTAATGGTTTAAGTTAATGGACAATGTCCTTTAGTAAAATTCAATGTATCATGCAAATTAATTGCCATTTGGTCTTGGCTTCGTTAGGTCATAGGGATGGTTTTTGTTTTTTCTTGTTCATAATATGAAAAGAATGGCTTTTGTCTTTTAAGAGAAAGTGAAGTTGAGAAAGTTAAATTACATCTTTTTTTGAAACAAAAAATAAGGTAAGGAAAGTGTGCCGAACCATATAATTTTTTATCTCTTACTTGATATAAAGTCGAACTTGTGTATAATATGATACAAATGTCTAATAACCACCAGACCATACCTTTGGAGGCGAGTCAAATTACTTAAAGAGTTTAAACTAAACACATTAAATCCTGCAAAAATTAAAGTTGTCATTATAGTATTTTGATCTCACTAAAGTTGTCAAAGTTTAAAATTATTTGCAGGAGTGCTTCAAAGTGAGCCTCTGCGCGTATTAAATTATCCAACTACATCGACAGTCTTCAAAATATATTTTTTGTTATCGTAATAGAATAGTTGTTTAAGGATTGTAGTTGGTGAAATATTTTATGTTTTCACTGCATGCTATATGTGACACGCATTTGTATTTCACTAACTACACATACAATCTCACACATGTTAATAACAACATTACTTATCTCCATCTTTTGTAAGTTAATAGTATTGTAGGGATGTTAATTCTTCAACGTATGACTCTTGAACATCTCTTTGTTCTGTTTCAATTGAGGGTTCATTAATCTGGTTAGGTTTTTCAAGTTCTATTTGTATGATACCACCTCAAGCTGAACAGGATTTCACACATTATTTCCTTTAAGGTGCGGACTAGTCTCATTATTATTTATACTTCTTGTTTCTTACTTAAACAAGAATTGTCCGATTCATTAAAAATTACATCCTTATTTATTTATTTTTTTAAGCCTTTTGAATTTCCTATTCTAAAGTCTATATCTTTTAACTTCTTTAAAATATCCAAGGAATATAAATTTAATTGATCTAAGCTCTATTGTTCCTTCATTTTGATGCACATATGTTGTTTATTAAAAACAATCCTTAGGTTTTCGTAACTTGCAAGTTTTCTAGTCTATTTTTCATTTGGAGTTTCAAAATTTATGGTACTATTTGGATTTCTACTTATTAGATAACAAGCAGTAATTATTGCTTTACTTTAAAAGTGCTTTGATCAACTTGAACTTAACGACATACATCTGACTTTGTTAAAAATGGTCTTATTTATTCTCTCAACTATTCGATTTTGTTGAAAAGAATGTTTTATTGTTCTATATCTAAGAATATCTTGCACATTCTAGAATTTATCAAACTTAATATTGCAGAATTCTAATACGTTATTTATTCTAAGGGCCTTAACTCTTTTATTACATTGGTTTTCTACCAAGTTCTTCCAAGTTTAAATTTTTCAAAAATATCAATTTTATTTTTAAGCAAATAAAGTCATACTTTTCTAGAAAAATTATTAATAATTGGTAGAAAGTACCCGTAACCACCATGAGTTTCAGTATTGATTGGGTTTCACATGCATGCATACACATACTCAAGAACAATTATTGATTTGTAATTGTTGGACTTAACACTTTATCTGTGTTGTTTATCCATAATGCAATACTCACAAAAGTCATGTTTACTAACCTTATATCCATCAAGTAAGCCATGTTTACTAACTCAACAAGAGTTGTCTAACTATAATGACCTAACCTTTTATGTCATAATTATCTTTTTTCTAATTATAACTTTGAAATAAAAGCAATTAAATTAGTTACTATTTCACCATTTAATATATATAAGCTATTTTTCTTTAATCTTTTCATAACTACTAAAGTCCCTTTTATTATTTTCAGTGTCCCATTATCAACTTTGAACATACAACTTGCTTCATCTAATGCCCCTAATGATATTAAGGTTTTTTTTAAGGTTAAGAATTTGTCTTAATTCATTTAGAATTTGAATAAATCTATCATACATTTTTATGGCTATTAAGCATATTTCTATAATTTTACAAGCACGGTTATTTTTCATCAAAGTCTATTAATCATTATTTTTTTCATAATCTTGAAATAGTCTTTTCTAGGACACACAGGGTACACCCAAAATCTAATACCCAATCCAATGAATTGTTGTCTATTGATACTATAAGGGCTTCAAGATTATCATAATTATTACTGGCAATGGTTGCATCCCCATTTTCAAAACCATTTTCATTTTGTTTCTTTATTCTTTCAAAATAGTTTCTTCTCAAATGGCCTTCTTTACCCTAATAAAAAACTTTTTTAGGCCCTTAGATTTGACCTAGACTTCTCTCAATTTTTACCCTTAAAGTCTTTCTTATCTAGTCTACCTCTTGTATAATAACTCTTACCACTATTTTCTTTCCTCTCAGTCCTAATTTCTTGTTCTCTATCCCTTAAAGCAGAAAGACAATCTTCTAAAGTTAAATTTTCTCTACCATACTTTATGGTTGATTTAACTTCTATATATGAATTTAGTAAAGGATTCAACAAAATGACTACTGAATTTCATAGCTAATTTCTTCACTTATATTAGTTATATTAATATAAATTTTAAATTCATCTAAGTTTTCTTCTAATCCTTTACTACAATCTATTTTAAATCCAAATAATCTTTCTTTAAGCAAGATTTTATTAGATAAAGTTTTTAAAATATAATCATTTTTTAGTTTTACCTTTAAACCAGAAGTTGTTGTCTTTTTATTAACCTGACTTAGGACATTGTCTGCTAACTAGAGAGGATTATGGTGCTAAGGGCTCATTCATATCAAGCCTTTGTTCTGGGTCAAGATTAGTGGTAAATCCTTTGGATTGAGCAATGTTTTGGAGATATTTTATCGAATAAAAAGAGCCTTCATTTTCTTTTGTCATAAGTCGAAATCACCACTGCCATCAAACGTTTCAACTTCAAAATGAGTGGAACCCATCAATAAAACCTATTATCTTTATTTTTTCCAAATCAATTCTTTAATCAAACAAACTTTAAACAAAACTTAAGACTTTGCTACCATTATTAGCTAAGTGTTAACCTAAGATTCGAATGATACTAATTAAGAAAAAGAAATCAATAACACATGTGCAAAAAATAAATTGTAATGATTTAGTTAGAATTTAATTTACATTCACTTTGAGCTCCTCTTTAAGAATTTTCTCTGCATTATGAGCAAGATTATTGAAAGTTTTTTTTACAACAACGTAATCTGACAACAAAGAATGAAAACTAGAATCTCTAAGGACTCTCGAAATCTTAATTCTCAATACATCCTTTCTTTATCTCTTACTTTCTTAAGAAAAGCAGAAGAATGATCGAGAATATAAGAGAAGCAAAAATGAACTCTCTAGAATCGCAAAAGATTCTTGGGTCTTTTAAACCAATACTCAAAACGGTAGTGTTTTATTTATTGAACTTTTCTCCCAAAATACCGGCGCGTCACTTGGCCTTCAATATTTAAGTAAATTCATACAAGTCTTTGGCTTTTATCTTAATTCATTAAAGAACCACACAAAACACATTCTTTTAAGAAGGTCCCATTTTTTATGAAGTGGCTCCACTAAATTTATATGTATATTTTTAAAAAAAATATTTAATAATCATTTTAATTCTTTACGTTACTTCTCAAAGTAAGACCTACTTTTTTGGAAGGTGACCTCACTAAATTTAAAACTTATCATTAACAATATATTTTAATAATAGATTAAAAACCTAATCCTAGTCCAATAATTGTCTTAAATATTATTCCTTACTAAAGAAACTATTTTAACTAACGTTAGTTCTTAAAATTAGCCGTTAAAATTTTAATTGAACATTATAGCTATTTTAATTAACATTACTTTTCAAAATTGACTATTAAATTTTTAATTGAACGTTAAAACAAATTAATTGCATTCTTTCTAAAACTCCTATAAATAGAAGTTTCTATTGATATATTAGCAAAATTTAAAATATAAAGATTTAATTAGTAATTTAATATCTCAAAAAGTTAGAAAGTAAAAATTCATTTAAATAATTTTTTATAATAAATTAGTATTTTGTATTTAAAAAATTTTGTGTGACCCTCAAAATTTCAAATTTACCTTGGCCCACAAATTTCCTTGAGCCGCCACAATTGATGAGATGGGTATTAGAATTCGGCCAGTGATTGGTAATTTGAGAGGAAGAGGCTTTGAAGAGAGGAGGAAGATGAATTCGATTCCTTAACAGGAATGGATGGAATCGTTTATATTGTATTATTGTCGGACTTTGTTATCTTACATTGAGTAAATTTTATATATGGCCAAGAGCGACAAAATATTATAAAAATAAATTGTTAAATTCACACTAAATGTTAATTTATGTAATATTTCATTTACTAAGGACATTGAATTTTATTTTTATTTTTTTTGTTACACCTACTTTACAAGTAGATTGGTGGACTTGGTGGTTTCAAGTTTGAACTTAGAAATTGATGATAATGATTTCATGGACTCATATCATAAATTTTTAATGTAAATTTAATAATTTATTTTTGTAAAATTTTGTGAAGTCATAGATGTTTGGATGAATTTTTTCTTTATGTTTTGTTACTTTTATATTTATTATTAATCATAACATGTTGTTGAAATTGTCAAATTAGATTGTGGACGATAGGATTGATTTTTAAATTGAGATTGTGAGTGTTTAATTATTTTGTCGGTTTTATAAATATGAAAATGTTCATATTTTAAAAAAGATTTTGCTAAATTTTTTATTTGGGTAACAAATAAATTAATTATTAATTGAATTAATTAATATATGATTAATTATTACAATATATATGATTAGTCAATTCTGTCATATTGAATATTGATTCGTTCATTATTAATCCATATTAAAATAATATTAATTAAGGATGTGACTAGCTAAGGATTATTAGTTGTTCAATGTATTAATAATGAACTGTTCATGATTAAGGATGTAATTAACTTTAATTCATATTAATATTATTAAGATAATGATAATTAAAGATATAACTACCGAGTATTAGTTGTTCTTCTCAAACAAATTGTTCGACTAAATAGAAATATATATTGGCTATTCAAACACTCCTTGAAAATTATAAATTGTAATGATTAATTGACTTATTCCATGAATCATACAAATTAATTGATTTAACTTCTATTTACTAAATTGGATAATTAATATTATCATGAATATAAATCAATTACAAAATACAATTGAATTCTTTTAGTTTAATTCATAAATGGGTTCTAATTTACAAAATTACAAATTACAAAATAAATAAAATTTCATAAAAAAAATTTAATTTGAGGCCCAAGATATTAGTTATGGACTTATAGACCCAAAATAATTTAAAATTTAAATATAATATTTAAGCTTAAGTAGCCTGACTCCCAACGCAAAAGTCAAAAAAGTAATAAGTAAAATTAGTTCAAATTTTTTTTTTTTTAACAAAGTAAATGGATAATCAAATCGAACCCAAACCGAATCGGTTCCATTTTGGTCTGGTTCAGTTGAAAGGAATCGATGAATTTCATTTTCATAGAATCGATTGGATTGGATTCGGTTTAATTTGGGCTCGAATCGAATTGAACTTGATATTTGTCCAGTCCTACTTATAATATAAAGTATATTCGTTGAGTATTATAATAATGAATTGAATCAAAAAGTTTAATCCAAAAAATTTTCAAATAAATAAGATTAATTTTTGATACCTCTTTAAAAATATACGTGTCAAAATTTTAATTATTAAAATTTGATACATATCAAAACAAGAAGCCACCATTTGACAATTGGCATTTAAGTGTTATATTAAAGTAAAACTTAATTGTTCAATTTCTTTAAACAAATGACAAGTGTTGTTAAGTTTCTTAAAAGCTTTGACAAGTGACCATTAATGGTTTAAGTTAATGGACAAATCTCCTTTAGCAAAATTCAATGAATCATGCAAATTAGTTTCCATTTGGCTTTGGTTTCATTACGCCATAGTTAGGGGTGGGCAAAAAACCGAAAAATCGAACCGGACTCGAAAAATCGAACCGAATTGGTCGGTTCGGTTCGGTTTTTGGTTTTTTATTTTAAAAACCGAAAAATTCGGTTCGGTTCTCGGTTCGGAAGACCGAACCGAGAACCGAACCGAAAAAACCGAATTTAAAAAAAAATTAAAAAATTAAAAAAAATTAAAAAAATTATAAAACCGAACCGAAAAACCAAACCCGAACCGAACCGGTTCGGTTCGGTTTTTGATTTTTCGGTTCGATTTTTGATTTTATTTTTCAAAAACCGACCGGCTCGGTTCGGTTTTCGGTTCACACTAAAAACCGAACCGAACTGGATTTGCCCACCCCTAGCCATAGTGATGGTTTTTGTTTTTCTTGTTAATGATATGAAAAGAATGACTTTTTTCTTTTGAGATAAAGTGAAGTTGAGAGAGTCAAAATATATATATATTTTTTAAAAAAAGGTAAAGGGAGTGTGCCAATAAAATACCTATGGCAACATGATATAAAGGTCTAATAATCACAAACCCATGCTCTTAGGGGCAAGTCAAATTACTTAAAGAGTTTAAACTTAACATATTAAATCCTGCAAAAATTAAGTTGTCATCATAGTATTTTGATCTCACTAAAGTTGTCAATAAAGTGTCAAAGTTTAGAATTACTCACAGGAGTGTTTTAAAGTGAGACTCTGCACATATTAAATTATTCAACTACAACGACGATCTTTAAAAATATATTTTTTTGTTATTGTAATAGAATAGTTGTTTGAGGATTGTAGTTGGTGAAATATTTCATGTTTTTACTGCATGCTATATGTGACACACATTTGTATCTCATTAACCACACATACAATCTCACACATGTTAATCACAACATTATCTACCTCTTATCTCCATCATTTGTAAGTTAATAGTATTGTAGGGATGCTAATTCTTCAACATGTGACTCTTGCACATCTCCTTATTTTATTTCAGTAGAGGATTTATTAATTTGGTTAGGTTTTTTAAATTCTATTTGTGCAAGTACCACCTCAAGCTAAACAGGATTTCATACATTATTTCCTTGAAGGTGCTGACTAGTCTCGCCATTATCTAAACTTCTTATTTCTTACTTAAACAAGGATTTTCATATTCATTAAAAATTATATCCTTACTTATTATTATTTTGACACTTTTGAATTTCCTATTCCAAAGTCTATATCTTTTAACTTCTTTAAAATATCCAAGGATTATAAATTTAATTGATCTAAGCTCTAATTTTTCTTCATTTTGATGAACATATGTTGTACATTAAAAAAACCCTCAAATTTTTATAATTTGCAAGTTTCTAGTCTATTTTTCATCTGGAGTTTTACAATTTATGGTACTGTTTGAACTTCTACTTATTAGATAACAAGCAATAATTACTAGTTCACCTTAAAAGTGCTTTGATCAACTTGAACTTAACAGTATACATCTGACTTTGTTAAAAATAGTCTTATTCATTCTCTCAACTATTTGATTTTGTTGAAGGGAATGTTTTATTGTTCTATGTCTAAAAATATCTTGCACAATATAGAATTTATCAAACTTAGTATTGCAGAATTCTAATCTATTATTTATTCTAAGCGCCTTAACTCTTTTATTACGTTGGTTTTTTACCAAGTTCTTCCAAGTTTAAATTTTTCAAAAATATCAATTTTATTTTTAAGCAAATAAAGTCATACTTTTCTAAAAAAATTATTAATAATTGGTAGAAAGTATTTGTAACCACCATGAGTTTCAGTATTGATTGGGTTTCACATGCATGCATGCACATACTCAAAAACAATTATTGATTTGTAATTGTTGGATTTAACACTTTATTTGTGTTGTTTATTCATAATGCAATACTCACAAAAATCATGTTTATTGACTTTATCTCCATCAATTAAGCCATGTTTGCTTAATTCAACGAGAGTTGTCTCACTAATATGACCTAACCTTTTATGCCATAATTATCTTTTTTTTTAATTTTGACTTTGAAATAGAAGTAGTTAAACTAGTTACTGTTTTACCATTTAATATATATAAGCCATTTTTCTTTGATCTTTTTATAAATACTAAAGCCCCTTTTATTATTTTCAATGTCCCATTATCACCTTTGAACATATAATCTACTTCTAAGTTTCTTTTAAGGTCGAATTTGTCTTATTTCATTTAGAATTCATATAAATATATTATACATTTTTATGGCTATTGACCCTATTTCTATAATTTTACAAGCATGGTTATTTCCCATCAAAATCTATTAATCATTAATTTTTTTTGTAATCTTGAAACACCCAAAATCTAATACCCAATCCATTGAATTACTATCTATGACACTGTAAGGGCTTCAAGATTATCATAATTATCATTGGCAATGGTTGCACCCCTATTTTCAAAACCTTTTTCTTTTTGTTTCTTTATTCTTTCAAAATAGTTTCTTCTCAAATGGCCTTCCTTACCATAATAAAAATATCTTTTAGGCCCTTAGATTTGACTTAGACTTCCCTTAATTTTTACCCTTAAAGTCTTTCTTGTCTAGTCTACCTCTTGCATAATAACTCTCACCATTATTTTCTTTCCTCTCAATCTTAATTTCTTGTTCTCTATCCCTTAAAGCAGAAAAACAATCTTCTAAGGTTAAATTTTCTCTACCATACTTTATGGTTGATTTAACTTCTGTTTATGAATTTGGTAAAGGATTCAACAGAATGACTACTTGAATTTCATAGCTAATTTCTTCACTTGTATTAGTTATACTAATATAAATTTTAAATTCATCTAAGTTTTCTTCTAATCCTTTACTATAATCTATTTTAAATCCAAATAATCTTCCTTTAAGTAAGATTTTACTAAATAAAGTTTTTAAAATATAATCATTTTTTAGTTTTACCCTTAAACCAGAAGTTGTTGTCTCTTTATTAATCTGCCTTAGGACATTGTCTACTAACTAAAGTGGATTATGGTGATAAAGGCTCATTCATATGAAGCTTTTGTTCTAGGGTCAAGGTTAGTGGTAAATTCTTTGGATTGAGCAATGCCTTTGAGACATTTTGCTGGACAAAGAGAGCCTTTATTTTCTTTTGTCATAAGCCAAAATTGCCGCTGCTATCAAACTTTTTAACCTCAAAATGAGTGGAACCCATCAATAAAACCTATAATCTTGATTTTTTTACAAATCAAATCTTCGATCAAACAAACTCTAAGCAAAATCTAAGACTCTACTACCACTATTAGCTAAGTGTTAACCTAAGATTCGAATGATACTAATTAAGAAAAAGAAATCAATAATACATGCAATAAAGAAATTGTAGTGGTTTAGTCAAAATTTGGCCTACATTCACTTTGAGCTCTTAAGGAACTCTCTCGTTATGAGCAAGATTATTGAAAGTTTATTTACAGCAACATAATCTTACAACAAATAATGAATACTAAAATCTCTATGGACTCTCGAAACCCTAATTCTCAATACACCTTTTATCTCTCTCTTACTTTCTTAAGAAAAGTAGAAGAATTGATCGAGAATATAAGAGAAGCAAAAATGAACTCTCTAGAATCGCAAAAGATTCTTGGGTCTTTTTAAACCAATACTCAAAACAGCAGTATTTTATTTATTAAACTTTTCTCCCAAAATGCCGTTGCATTACTTGTCCTTCTATATATAAGTAATTTCATACAAGTCTCTGGCTTTTATCTTAATTCATTAAGAAACCACACAAAACAATTCTTTTAAGAAGGTCCCATTTTTTATGAAGTTGCTCCATTAAATTTATACGTATATTTTTAAAAAAATATTTAATAATCATTTTAATTCTCGGTAGATAAGTAATTTTAGCTCATTTACGTTACTTCTCAAAGTAAGACCTACTTTTTAGGAAGGTGACCTCACTAAATTTAACACTAATAATTTATAATATATTTTAATAATAGATTAAAACTCTAATCTTAGTCCAATAATTGTCTTAAATATTATTCCTTACTAAATAAACTATTTTAACTAACGTTAGTTCTTAAAATTAGCCATTAAATTTTTAATTGAACATTATAGCTATTTTAATTAACATTACTTTTCAAAATTGACTATTAAATTTTTAATTGAACGTTAAAACAAAATAATTGCATTCTTTCTAAAACTCCTATAAATAGAAGTTTCTATTGATTTATTAGCAAAATTAAAATATAAAGATTTAATTAGTAATTTAGTATCTCAAAAAGTTAGAAAGTAAAAATTCTAAATAAATAATATTTTTATAATGAATTAGTATTTTGTATTTAAAAAATTTTGTGTGAGCCTCAAAACTTCAAATTTACCTTGGCCCACAAATTTCCTTGAGCCGCCATAGTTGATGAGATGGGTATTAGAATTTGGCCAGATTGGTAATTTGAGAGGAAGAGGCTTTGAAGAGAGGAGGAAGATGAATTCGATTCCTCAACAAGAATGGATGGAATCGTTTATTGTATTATTGTCGGACTTCGTTATCTTACATTAAGTGAGTAAATTTTATATATGGACAAGAGGGACAATTTTTGTATTTCAGTGCTTATAGGAAAATACCATTGACACCCCTTATAGTTGGCCTAAAGTGCATAAATTCAAGGTTTCAATAATTATAAAAATTCTCAACTAAGTCCTAAAACCTTAATTAACGGTTTCAAGGAGATCATTCTTTTTTACGTAAATTATTAAATAAAGTCTACCTTCACGTTATCAAAATAAATCTTTTCTAAGATTATCTAACTTACTTCCTAATACGAGAGAGAGAGAGAGAGTTAGCCAGTGAATACTCAAAGACAATCTCAAGAAAACTTGAGTAAAATGTACTAAACTTGGGAAGTAAGAATAAGTCCTGTAAATTTTGGTTTTGTTATTCCTTCTTGGTGAATAATGTCTTTTCAAGCATAACAGAAATTATCAGCAGAGTCCGAAATAGCAAGTTCACTTCGAGATAAGGATTGCATTGTCAGCTAAAGATAGAGAAATGTACACAAATAGCTTATTTAAATCATAATTTTTTTATAACTGGTAATTATTTGGATAATATTTATTAGTCAAGAACATAATAAATGAATAAAATTATCTTTATTAAAATATAACTTAAAAAAATTTATTGTTTGAATCACAAAATCAACCAAAACAAAGTTGTTATTGTTCAAATAGATTTAAACAAAATACTTTACAAATTGAGAACAAGAAATTTTATGAATCAATCTACAAAATAATTTATGATTTATATAATTACTTTTTGTATTTGTTATTGTTTTATATGCACAATGAAAGTAACAATGTATTTTAAATTTTTGGTGTTTATTTTATAAAATTATAAGTGTAAAAATATAATGGTAGTAAATTGTGATGAAATAAAGAAGAAATAAAATGTGCTGATGAGAAAATATGATAAATTCAAAAAAAAAAATGAAATCAAGGATGAAGAAAAAAAAACTTAAAATATCTCGCGCCTTGTGCAAGGTGAGAAGGGACCGCGCCATTCCTTGTGTTACAAAGCGAGGCATGTCGCCTCTCTTTGCACCTCACGGAAAGTATTCTCAGTTTTTTCTTTCTCTTCATCATTGATTTCATTATTTTTATCTTTTTTTTAATTTTCACTACCCAATTAATGTTATTAACTTTTACTTTAAAATATTAATATTTAAGCATTTGATCTATTTATTTTTAAATTTAAATTTTTTAAAATATTATTTAAGTGAGATTTTACGAAAAATAGTGAAAGAAAGGTAATATATGCTTCAAATGTAAAATACTCTTGTAGAAAGCAATGTCTTATGTAGAGATTTGAACTTATTTAGAACCACTAGACAAAAGGAATCAATCTTGAATCTCTAATGCAAATAAAATACAAGATTTAATTTGTCTTTCTTTTAGCATCAAAAATCTATTACACGACGGTGCAAGCAAGGGTTTTTAATGCAAGAAAGGAAAAAATTTAACTCAAAATTTATGAATTTGAACTTTGTAATTATTAAAAATTGCATTATAATTTTATAATTATAAAAATATATAAATTTAAAATAAAGACTATTTGTTCACATTTCTCGCTAAAGATAAATACTATTTATCTGACAAGTGTTGTCAATACGATGGTAACTGGGGATGCAGATAAAGATTACATAGAAGTCCTTGTAGAACAATTATCTGCATACATCTTAGAATGTATAAATATCTGTATGTACAGTTCAGTTATAATTCAATAACAAGAAAAGCAATAAATTTTGGTTTGGTTATTCCTGGACAGGTTTCCAGAATGAAAGAGCAAACATTACTTTCCCCTTCCAGCCCTGCAGCATCCACTGGCCATTCTCATCAACAACAAAGTCCTTGTGAAAATCCATTTTGACCATTTTCTTTACTCTCTTTAACAGCTCCTGGTCTAATGGAAGCTGCCTGAAACCAGCTCTCAGATTCCTGGCCTGCCATTGCTTATAAGTCTCTGGACTATCAGTTCTTTCCAATCCCTCATACGCTACAACATTCATAACATGTCTTCCAATTACTTCTCTTTCAAAAACCATCCTCCCTTTATCTTCAGAAGACACTGTGGCATCAAACATATCAAACAATGCCGAAAAATGGAAGAGTGCCTCTCGGAATCTGGAGACAAAGAATGGAGAATTATATGTCCCATTAGCAACTCCATGGACAAATAAATCTGGGTTAATTCGCTTGATCAAGTTTAAAACAGCATCTCTCGGGCTGTTGAGCTCTACTGTGTCATCAGGGATATTGTTTAACCTGTACATACAAGTAACAACAATCACCTCATCTCTGTCAATCTTAAGATCCTCAAGTTTGATGGTTTCCCATTTCTGTGCTATGGCAGTGTACTCAAATGGGACGTTGCATCTCTCTGCAACCTTTTCTAAGCGACGGCCAGTTTCTTCAACCCTTTCTGCAGGGCGGAAACCTGATTGAGGGAGCTCAATTCCTGTTATCCGAATCCTGGGAGGACCACCAGACCTAAAGGACTGGCGCTGGATAAAGCAGGGCCATTGAAAGCCATAAGAAATTCCAAAATCTATAATATGAAGCCTTGTGGCTTTCTCTGCTGCTTTGCCAATCGTTTGATTTGTCAAGAAATTTGACGATTTTTTGAAAGGGCTGGCCGAAACATATACAATGTAAGCTTTTAGGATATCAGCAACTGATGCTCTATTACGGAATGCCGGAGAAGAATGTGGTATCTGAGTACCAGCCAAGCGTGCCTCAAGGCCATTAGCAAAGTAATGAGCCAGTCTCTCAGTTCCATCACCAAATGGGGAAGCGTGCTGCCTTATCTGCTTCAGTAGCTCATTTGCAGTCCTTTGGTCATTGCTTACCACAGATTGTGCACATTGAGTTAGGAGACTCCACAAATCAACTATTTCATTTGTATTAGCCTGTCTCATCATATGCATTATTCTACTATTCGACCTTGTTATGTTCTCATTACATGGCAGCAATTTCAGGCTAGCTCTGTTGACCGCTGCATCAAAAAGAGGACACTGCACTGAGTCATAGCTCCCTCCTTTAGGAAACATCAGCTCATCAAACAGATGAGATTCCTCGGACTCTTCAAGTAAATGCACCGAATGCTTGTTGCTTCTCCCTTCTATGCAAACACTATCTTCACGATGATGATTTTTCCTTCCTCTTGATCCGTTTGATGAGTAGTGCCTCCCTTCATTCTCTGCATCATCAACCACCACCTTCTCCAACACCAAATGCTCATAGTGGTTGTACATTGGAGCTAAAGTTGATGCATCACCATTTGGATCACTCCTTGAGTCTCCAAAAGGCCGCATCTGATTGAGTAAATTTGGTGGCAGAACGGAAGTTTCAGGACAATTGACAAGGAAAGCGGCAGTATCGCCGCTGTTGCTACCAATACTACTATAACAAATGATATTGTCATCTGGGGTATCGCCATTTTGATTGACAGAAGAAGAAAAATGATCAGGAGAAGGTGGATGATTTTGACCAAGAACATCATAGAAGGATTTCTCGATGGCTTGGAGGGTGAAACAGTCCTGCAACGTGCAGGTCTCACCATCCACATTTTCCTCCATAAGTATATCGTTTATGTACTTGAGGTCAGCATAAGAGAAGTTAACATTTTCAGAATTGTACCGAGAATCTCCATCTGAGCTTGGAACCAAAGATGGAGCTGAATGGCTAGGAGGGTATTGACTGGTTAGATCCACTGACTTATTCATGACTGGAAGCTTGATCAAAGACAACAAAGAAACTACTTAGTGGTGTTCGGTTCTGAAATTATTATTGAACAACATAAGCTACTTAAATTGGCTAAAAAGGATGCAAGGTTTACCTAGATATAAAATGAAGTGAAGAGACGAGACAATACAATCATGTTGAAGCGGGTGAGTCAAGTTCATAGCAATTTATTAAGAAAATACCAAGTCCAATAAGAGCAGGCGACGCCCTTTATCATATTCACCCGTCACTTCCAACCTATTTTTGGACAGTGAATTTAGCATGTTGAAGTCATAAGAAGAAATGCACTAACAGTAGATTATGATTTTTTTTTTTTAATATCTTAATGTTACACTTATTAAATTATATTTTAAATTTTAAATTAAGATAATAAATAATTATTAAATAATAAAATAATATAAATTTTATAATTATTTATTATATAATTTTATCATTTAACATATTATTTGAAATAAAAAAAATTTTAAAATATCATTTGATATAAGCATTATTCTTTTATTTATAAAGTCAAATGTGAACACACGTGCATTAGTAGTATTTTTCAATAGACTCTTCTTTCATTTTATATGTATAATGAAAAGATTAAGGATTCGTTTCATACAAATTGGATTTTCTTTAAAAGGTGTACAAATATTTATATCAACTTGTTTGAAATTAAATCTACCCTTCTTCATCTTATTTATATAGGGAAAAAAGATTAAGGCATCGTTTCATACAAAAGTGTTGTGATTTTTTTTTCTAAATGTATATCCGATTATTCAAATATTTGAATATCGAAAATGTTAACACTAATCACCAAATCAATTGAGTGGTTAATAAAAGTGTGATTTTAAAATATAGTTACTATAAAATAAAAAAAATAGTTGATAAGTGAAAATTCATAAAATTGATAAACTTTTATATGAATAAGATAGAAAAGACTAAGTAAAATTTTTATTGCAATATTTTATCTATTTGCGATGGGATAAAATTAATTTAGTTTTGGAAGTAAAGTTATAACTCTTATTAAATATTTTAATTATTATATTTTTATAGTATAACAAAAATATTTTTATACTAAATGGACATTTAGTTAAAAATAAATTACCTTTTAATTTGTTCTCCTCTCTTGCAATTTGTGAAAAGAGTTCGAATTACTTGTAGGTTATAGAATTGACTGACTCTAATTTAGTAGTAGATTTGATTCTTTTTACATATAAATACTAAAAATGGATCATAGTTAAACTTGATTTAAGCATATTTCGATAAATCCTGACCAAGGATTAAGTTTAATATTAATTTATAGCCTCCGGACAAGGAAAGTTGTCCTAAATTATTATGATATTGTTGCAGTTGGGTGTTTTAGCATTCAAATTTCAAAGGGTACTTGCTAAATCTGTTTAATTAATTTAAAGTATTCAACTTTTTAATCTATCTTGAAAAAAAAAATAATTAAGTCACTGAAGAAAAGCTGCCATAATGGACGACTAGATTCATTCACCTGCGATGGAACCTTCGATTATGATCAGCTCTTTTATATTTTATTTATTAATTTATAGCTTGCTAAGCCTTAGAGTTAAATAAATTTACTTTCAAATGGCTTGAATTGGACTGCTATATGACTGGGTAAGGGATTACAACTACTTTGTTGTAAATTGACTCATCAAAAATGGCTAAACTGTCCGTACTTCATCTTTACATCTTTCCCAGGTCGCGGTTCAAATATGAGGTGGCTGTGTATCTCTATTCTTTAACATCCAATATCTTGATGCAATTAAATTTTTTTACGTCGTAATACCTATTTGCTTGACGTTTAAATTAAAAAAAATATATCTGAACCTTTAAGATTTAAAAAAAAAATGTAAATTTTAATAATTTAAAAAATCTTATCAACACTTTTATTAAATAATAATTTTTATATGTTTTAACAGTTAAAAGAGGTTCGTATATTTTTTTTTTACAACTTTACGTGTTTGCTTGACGTTTAAAAAAAAAAAGAAGATATTTGAATCTCTAACATTTTAAGAAAGAGATATATAAATTCTAATAATTTTAAAAATTTTATCAACACCATTATTAAATAACAGTTTTTATCTATTTTAAAGACCAAAAGAAGTTTGTATATCTTTTTTCTTAAAATTTTAGTGGCTTAGATGTCATTTTTTATATTATAATAAACAAAAACTATTACTTAACAAAAGTGTTAATAAAATTTTTTAAATTATTAAAATCTGCATATCCCTTTTTAAAAACATTAAAGATTCATATATCTTTTTCTTCGTTTAAAACTCGAGCTGCTTTTATGGGAACATATTACATTTGATTTTTTTTAATTTTTAAACGAGTCTTTTGAGTATAAAACTGCTTCTACGGATTAGCCTGCTTTTCATACAAGCTTGGCCCAATTCGATTCATAAGTGTAGGGGTGGACACGGTTCGATTCAAATTTTTTTAAAAAATAAAATTGAAACTAATTTTTTTAATAAAAAAAATTAAATTAAATTTTTTCGGTTCGATTTTTTCAATTTTTTTATTTTCAATTCATTTTTTTAATTTTTATTTTTATTTTTTCAATCTTTTTGGTGAAAAAAACAAAACTGAACCGGTTGATTTTTTCTCCCAAAAAAATTTAATTAATTTTTTATTAAAAAAAATCAGACTAAACCAACCGGTTCCCAATTCTTTTTATCCACCCTTACATAAGTGGGCTAGGCTAAGCTAGGCTTAATTTTAAATCTACAAGTCCATCAAACAGTAACCCACAAAAAGACTGCACCTAGACTTCGAGCCTATTAAGCTCAATAATAAAAAATATTTTAAAATAATAATAAAAGTAGTGATATTTCCTCTGTAAAAAAATGTCTAATAACACTTCATTTTTGTAATTTAATATAGTAACTATTTAATTATAAATTATTATGAATTAAATAATTTTATAAATATTAATTTTGTGAAATCTTTTATATTACATAAACTTTAATATCTTTTTTCAACTTAAATTCTTTGTTAAACTATTTTTTTTTTATAAATACAGTATTTGAAGTGATATTGCAATACAATTGATTAATTTTGTATTAATTCTTATGTTCTGCACCTTATGAATTATCCTAACATGACTAGCCCCAACTCCACCTTTGTGTAAAGGTAAATTTATAACTTTAAACCGTTAATTACATACTTGATTCTCTAAAATTCATTAGATAATAGTAACGAGAGAGAGAGAATAATTATATATATATATATATTTACATGGCTTCATTACATATCTCGTAAATGTTCTAGTGTACAGAATGTATGTCACAAATTTCACGTGGTTCAATTGAACTCCATGAATCCTACAACACTTAGGAGATGAAAAATTTTAAGAAAAAAGGTATGTCTTATGATTTATTAGCTAATATATATATATATATTTTATAAAGAATTAAATTCTTATAATATCTATAACATATTCATTAATATTTACGCATTTGTATAAATCTAGATCTAGCAAATAACATAAAATTCACATGGTAAATAAATAGAAGCATATACTAATATCATAGGTTATTGTAAAATCTCTTTTAAAATTGAATATCATGTGGTAAAATATGAAACATATATTGATATCATAAATTATCATGAAATTTATTTTAAAATTGAATATATATAACGTAATACTAAAGAAATAATATATACCACATATATATTGAAAATTACACTAAATTTGTATTTGAAAAAAAGTTAATCTAACTTAACAGAGTAACTCATGTACTGGTAGAGCGAGGCATTTAATCTAATTAAATCTAATGAAATTACTGCATCACTTAAATAAAGTAAACTAAATTAATCTAATACATATGTAGAGCAAATTAAACTGATTTAATTAGCAAAATTACAGTATTGCTCAAGCAAAATAAACTTAAGAGAATGGTACGTATTTAATATAATTACTATATCGCTTAAGCAAAACAAACTAAAAAAAAGGTTACGTATCTAGCGAAATTATTGTGTCACTCGAGTAAAGCAAATCATAGAGAATGGTACACATCTGGTAGTTTAAAAACTATTATATAATAATATAATATCGTAAAAGTAAAATTATTTTAAATTAAATAATTTTATACTCAACATAATCATAAATTTTAAAAGTATTTTAAAATATAGCTAATTAGCATAAGTGTTTATTTTTTAAAAATAAATTATGAATAAAAAAGTTAATAACGCATAATTAAATCATAAATTGTTATATTGAAAACATATATAAAGAGAAAGAAAGACATTCACTTAAACCTTGAAATTGTTATTAAAACCTTTAGCTATCAATTTACTTAAATTATAATTATTTAATATTTTAATAACCAATTCTTCAAACCATAATATGATTTAACATAAAAGCCTTCGTAAATTGTAAACTATTATTTTACTTACTGAAGTGCAATTATTTAATAAAGTACAAATAATTCTTAGAGATTTGTAAATAAGATTTATTAGTCGCGTAAACATGTTAAGCTTTTAGTTCAACTCAATATACAATACTTAATATTATTACGTTGTTGAAATATTATTAAAAAAAAATTCCAAACTTTATTTAATCATACAATTATTAAATTAATCAGAACAACTCCTTATATATGCAGGAAAAATAAATAAATTCTTTTAGATTCTATTTTTGTAAAATAACTATAAAAATTTTGATTTAATATTCTAACTGAAATTATCATTTATCAATTTATGATCATAACTTAAGGCAAGTAACTAATTACACATTCATATATATATATTTGAATTCATCTCATTATACAATACTCATATTTACTATTTTATTTCAATATCAGATTATTCTAAAACTTTAATTAAACATAAATAATCAGTATTGTTTCTTCATTTTATTTTTCTAAAGAGAATAAATTCTTCTTAGTTTTTATTGTCTTTAGCTATAGATATCATTGTAAAATTTAGCACACACAATTTTATCATCATGCATGTTAATTTCTACCGATCAAATCTATCATTTCTTTGGTTTAGTATATCATACCGCATTAACCAATTCTTTAATATCCTTTAAATATTAATAAAACTCCAAACAAACAAATAGGCAAACTGCAACTAAACAATTTTATTAAGTAATATTAACTGACAGAAAATTTAACTAATTACAAATTTTAACTAAATTTAAACATATAATATAACAACTCAACCAGTTTCCAGCTGTGAAATTAATCATGAATATCATATATATTATTCAATCATCTAGCATCATTAATCTATACATAATTTCAGTTTTTGATTGTCTAATTACTAAATATAATTATATTCATATATAAAATTGAATCATTTACATAAAAATAATAAAAAAGAAAATATAAATTATAAAATAAAATCACTCACCATTAATCTTCTTAATTATCCCAATTCAGCTCGATAACAAATTTTAAATTAGATAGGCTTGAATCAATTTAATATTCTAATGAAATTGTCATATGATATTTATACATACAAAGCATGAATAAAAATGCTATCTCTTATCAACCAAAATAGAAATGAAAATAAATATATTAAACAAATTTAAAGAAAAGGCCACTCACTTCCTATTTCGACATCTTCTTCATCTTTTTTCATTCTTTTTCTTTTCTTCTTCTCTATTTCTCTCTTTTCTTTCTTCTCTTCCCCTCTCTCTCTTCTTTTCCACCGTTGCTTTCCTTCTTTTTCTATTGTTTTATTTGAAGCAAATAATTAAAACAAGTTGTTTAATTTTCTAATAAAATAAATGGTTTTTTTTTCAATTATTAAGCCAAATGTAGAAATTGAAAGGATATGTGAAATTTGCTGCTTCATAAGTCAAAGCCACATGTCTTCCTCAATTCATCATGCAATGCCACCCGAATAAATACAACCCTAATTCATTATTTTACAATATTATTATATTGCACAAGAATTAGAAAAATAATAATTAAATGAGATAATTATTCTCACTTAGCCATTAGTCCGACATATATCTATTATCCTTGGCATGTCTTGACAATAAAAAAAATCTCATGAATAAGCCTTCTTTATATTATTAATATTATTATTATTATTATAAACTTGGTAACATTCGGGTATTAGTTTTGATGGGAAAATATTAAATGATCAAAAAATTAACGAATGATATATTTGAATGCCTAATATACTTGAAAGATTAAGATGTAATAGAGCACAAAATGATCATGAGAACAGTTGAAAATTTTGAAAATTTTAAAATATGATAAAACGCTTAGCAATGAGTTAAATTCATCCTCATCTTTGTAATTAGCGTTTGAGCATTATAAATGACTGATAATTTAATGGGTGCCAACCAAATTAAAATGTACTAAAATTATAATGATAAAATTCTCACTCTTATCGCATAAAAATTTGTGTACTTTATTTTAATTAATAAAAACAAGTACTCTATTAAATTCTATTGATTTATTTATTTTATCCCATCATCATAATATTAAAAAAAATAAATACTTAAAGAAATTTTTTACATAATAATAAATTAATTTAAATGAGTTTTATGAGTCGGCTCGAAAAATTTTGTTTAAGCTCGAAATTTTGAATTCAGCACTACAAGTGACCTGAAACTCATAAATGGTGATGCGCTTTGACTCGAGCCTACTTATAAGCTTGCTTGAGCTCACATTAATTTAACTTGGCCCAATCCACCCGTTTAACACCTCTACTATTTTCATTTTATATTTAGGAGTTTATCAAACACTAATTTTCTTTCATTCCACATTAATGAAGGCTTCAAAGTCGCTTCTATATCAAACATACCCCTAATAACTAAAGGAGAATCCCGTACTGAAAATCCTAGGCTGCAGGTTTCCAGCAAAAGAACTAAGAATTAGAAAACATAAGATTACATTTTGCAGATAGAAAAGTGCTATACAATTCAGCTGAAACTGAACCAAAAACTTGAGAGGTAATAATATAAAACCAATTAGTTAAGAACCACTGCTTTTCCAGAAATTCAAGAGAACGTTTGCTCATAAGAACAAAAAATTTCCAGTGACAGTCGCAGACATACAGGCAAAATAGTCACATGAGTCAAAGAGACAATTATCGACGTAATAGCAAATGAGGGTGAAAAAGAAAAAGAAATTCCAAAATTCGCCTCTATTAATAATAGAGTCAAAACTCAACCTATAACTCAAGGAAATCTTTACAGAACAAAAAGCTGAGGTCCAAACTCCCCTGATCATCCTCACATAACAGGACAAACAATCAGGAAAATGTCATAGATTGCATGCCAAAAGCAAGCAAGTAGATACTACCAGCATAATAGTCACAACCTCCACGACAGAAAGTGATCTGAGAATGTCCCAAGCTTTTCTCTACCAAAAGAAACATTTTACGTCCAAAGTTCTACCGCCAACAGCATTAAGACAAACATACTTTGTACCGTGACAAACAAGCTTCTAATCTTGTTATATTAATTGTGCAGAGGATCTAGAGAAATTTCGGTGTAATAAGGTACATCCCCAGATTGCTAACCGGAAAAAAAATGAAATCACACATCATTAGCTCTGTTCTCAATTTCCTAATCAATAAATTATCTAGAATCGAGTTTTCGTTCCTGTTAAATACTACAAAAAGACCAGAACAATATTAAGGTACACATACATAATCAACTATGTACATGTAATATTTATATATGATCTATGTGAATGTACACACATGTGATAGAGGAAGAGGGTAAACTGAAATTTGTAATTAGTCAGGAACATTTTAAAAATTCTCTTTGACTATCTTGGTGCTCGAAATATCCCTAGCTCTCTATTTTGACTTCTAACAGCTAAGCTGTTCACAGCTCCTAGATAGGTACCCAACACGAGGAAGCATAGACAATCCTCCCCTTCCATCCCTGTAACATCCAGTTACTGTCTTCATGAAATTCAAACTCCTCGTGGTACCATGCCTTAAACTTAGCCGTAAGTTTCTTCATCAGCTCCTGGTTTAATGGAAGCTGCTTGAACCCAGCCCTCATGATGCGCACCTGCCACTGCCTGTACGTCTCAGGCCTTTCAACCCTCTCCATGCCCTCGCAGGCGATGACATTTATTGCCTCTCGTCCATAAAATTCTGTCTCAAACATCAACCTCTCTGGATCATCACGGGGTGTAGTAGCATCAAACATATCAAACAATGAGGAGAAATGAAAGATTGCTTCCCGAAACCTTGTGATGAAAAAAGGAGCACTGTAGTATCCATTAATAATGGAATTGACAAAAATATCTGGGTTTATCTTCCTGATTAAGTTCAATACAGCAGTCCTTGGACAGTTAATTCCCACAGTCTCATCTAGTAGGTTCTCAAACCTGAACAGACAGTTCACAGCAAGCACCTCATTAGCGTTAATCTTCAGGTCCTCAATTTGGATGGTTTCCCAGTTATGTGATGCTATGCCATTGTACTCAAATGGAACATTGAAGTGCTCACAATATTTTGTCAAGTGACTACCCGTTTCCTCAATTCTTTCTGCTGGCCGGAAACCAGGTTGGGGAAACTCTATCCCAGTTATTCGTAGCTTGGGAGGGCCACCAGGTCTTCCTGAGAGAAGTTGAATGAGAATTGGCCATTGGAAACCATAAAGAATACCGAAATCTATAATGTGAAGGGTTGTTGCCTTCTCCGCTGCATTCACAATCATTCTGTTTGCAAAGAAAATGGCAAACCTCTGAAATGGACAGGCAGATAGATGAACTTTATAAGCTTTTAACATATCCGCAGCAGACTCTTTGGCAGCAAGGGATGTGAAGGAACTTTTGATTCCTGCTCCATTACCGGCCAAACGGGCTTCAAGGCCATTGACAAAGCAATGAGCGGGCCTCTGAGACCCATTACCAGAAGGGGAAGACTGCTGCCTAATCTGCTTTAGCAGCTCATTAGCAGTCCTGCAGTCATCAAAAGCGACAGCTTGTGCGCAGAGAATCAGAAGTGTCCTCAAATCCCCTGTTTCATTTTTCTTCTCCTGTTTCTTGGCATAGGATTTCTTCTTATTAGCGCAAGATTCTCGCCTGTGGGTCCATTAGATTGTCCATTTTCCCGCAAAATCTTCTTTGATCTATTCTTTACACGTTCCGCACAATCAGTGCTGCACATGATAGGCTGACCTTTCTGGTTAGTACGAAGCAGCAACACCTTATCAAACATTTCCGATAATTCACTCTTGTCCACATAAACAGCCGACAACTTGTTGCTCCTCTCTTCTTCTGATTCTCCACCTTCCCTTTGATGATTCTTTCTACTTTCTGACCTTTCAGGTGAGTTCTCGTTCTCGTCATCCTTCGCATTGACTACCATCTCGGAAGCCTCATCTTTTTGTTCCGTAAGAAAACTGTCTAAAGAGAGAGTTAGTTTATTGCCACTGGGAAGGAATTTACTAGCTTCCTCTAACCCTTTCTTGAACTGCAGGATAGACTCTCTGTGACTAAATATATTTTGAACCAGAAGCTCATTTGTACTCGCCAACCCCAGGCCAATATTGACCGTGCTCTCTGCTGAGTTGACCAAAATATTTGAACTGGACTGCTGCGAATTGGATTGAAATTGATCATTTCCAGGAACAGGAGTCTCCAACAAAGAGGGATTACGCTCTCCAACATCATCTACCGACACGGTATCAACAAAATTACTAGCACCACCATTAATAGCACCAATATTAGATTTCAAATCACTGCTACTGTTGGAAACACGACTATTACTCTCTGTGCACTCGGTTTCTTTGTCAACGTCAAGTTTGGGTTGATTATGCGACGAATTATTTTGTATATAAGGAGACTCACTAAGCGCTTCATAAAATGATTTTTCAGTGGCTTGGAGAGCCAATGGATCATAAAACATACAAGGCTTCTCCGTTTTCTCTTCCATAAGCATCTCGCTTATGTATTTGAGAACAGCATCCGAAGAAAGACTATCATCTGAAGAACCGGAAGACTCTAGCTCCAGACTCCAGCCTGTGGATGGAGCAAAGGAGCTCCCATCCTGGCTCAAACTCGCATAGGGTCCAAGAGGTCTGAATCTTGGGCTCATAGTTGAGGATGGAGTAAATATACCAAGATCAACATCAGGATCATTGAGATTAAAAGAGATATCCACTAAGTTGAGATCTGGCGAATGGATGGTAAACTCGAATGTATTTTCAATATTTGAGTTATGATTTGAATTGGGTAAGGGGGTTTCATCGTCAACTTCGAAACCATTAATGAAATCAGAGAATCCAGGGGAACTTGAATCCATGAATATCAACAAATCAAATCAAATTCTACTATCTATAAGGCAAAAGCTAGAAACCTAACCCTTTTTATCTCTATCAAAGCTAATTTCGCAACCATCCACAAATCAATAGCAAGTATTACGCAACCACAGAAAAGAAAGAATTAAAAAAAAAAAAATAAAACATAAGCATGGATCAAAATATACCCAGATGAAGAAACTAGAAGTAAAAAATATAAAACAGAAACTTTTCTATTTCACATGAACCCTTTAATAATCCAATATTATAGGTCTCACCAAGAAGCAAAAGACTGAACGGCCATCCATGTAAAAGGTGACGAGTTATATGTATATATTATTGCAACAAAAGCATAATCTTTTTGGGTTATGTTTAAAATTTGGAAACAATTATGACTAACTTCGCAGCAAGCACTCCCACTCGGGATCAGAACTCAGCAAAAAAATATTCATAAAAAAATCCTCCCAAAGAAAAGTGAAAAAAGCCTTAGTCACAAAGCTTTCTCATCGGAGAGGGAATTCCGATCTCCTCTTCAGTAAGACCCCTCTTCCCTTTTTTTTCTCTTTTGTTTTGTAAAAATATTAATTAAAAATTAACATAATATAATTTAAAAAGTAAGTTAAGTACATTGAGTATATAAGAATTAAAGACAGATACAAAATAAAGTAAAAGAAATAAGTGACGGTGCCAGATGTGGGCGCCGCGATGCCAAGTTATGAGCGCTGCAGCACCTAAAACAGAACTTAAGCGCCATGGCACCAGAAATTTAGTGCTGCGACGCCTAGTATGATAATTTGTTTTCTATTTTGATTCAACTTGTTTTCGTCTTTTACTTGTTTTAGAACTCTCTAATACAACTCTCACACGTTTAGGGTAAACCTAAGATATCCTAAAGTCTATATGAAAACTCTTTATTGGCTTGTAAACATATCTTAATGAGAAAACGCATAATCTTTGTGATTAGAGTGAGATCTTTGATATCAAATATACTTTGTGATTCTTAGTGAGAGAAAATCCTTTAGTTGCAAGAAAGAGTGATTACTTTGTAAGTCTTTCTTGTAAAAGACATATTTTGTCAGTGCCTTAACATTCAATAGTAAGAAAGAGTATGATCTTGATATGCCGTAGAAGTAGACAAGTTATCGAACCACGTAAATTCTGTGTGTTTTTTTTCTACCTTTCTCTCTCTAATTCCATAATTACTTATTTTCTGCATTATGTTACTTGGGTTGTATTGCTCGTTTGTGTGCTTCTGCTTCAACATATATTTTTTTTGTGCACATTTTTTTGTTCTCTTTTCTTTCTTTGTTTTATATTTTAAGTTTTAGTCTACCGTTGTGTTGCCCTTAATTCCTTTAGCAAGTTCTGTTGTCGTTGACCAATTTCCTAGCTAGCTTTCACTAGCCCGACGTGCCACATCATCATTCGTTGTTGTGCTCCATCGGCAACTGTTCCCAAATAGCCTCACCATCAGCTGTGACTCAGCTGTTATCTCGGCCATCACTGAGCCCATGACTAAAGGTTGAACCACTCGACAATCTTTTTTTGTGTTTCCTTAGTGCTTGCCGAAATTTTTTCGGCCTTAACTTTTTGTCTGGCCCTAGTCAATGTCCCATTTGTCAATTGTATGTCTCCTTATCTTAATCGATGCCGTCGATGAGTTCTCCTCCGACTCGACCAGAATCCGTCTGGGCAATTGTCAGGGTTTTGGGGATGACCTGATTTTTTCTCTGCCTAATCTTTAAGTCTTGGCCGAATGCTAACTAATTCTTTGCTGAACCTCCGTCGAAATCTGTCACTTTTGTCCCCACTACCATTTTCAGGTTGCTCGAGGTTGTTGGCGGCCACCGCAGGTATAGCTTTCCTACCTAAACACTACACTCCGACTTAAAAATTTTGTTTACAACACTACAACTCAAGCTCAAATTGCTATCTCTTATTGTTGTGTTAGTTTGGGCGATAATGGTGTGTTTAGGTTAGTTGTAGATTGTTTGGATACGGTATGTATTGTCGAACTTATGTAATAAATAGGTAGATGTTTGCTCCTTTGCATGGGATTGTTTTTCTTGTAGTTTTAGTTTTTTACCTTGGGTATGTTATCCCCCTTTGGTAGGGATAGGTTATCCCTCCTATATGGAGGTAGATGTCCCTTCTATGCAATGATAAATTTCTCCGTTATAGGATAATGATAATAATTCCTTAATGAAATGATTTTTGAGATCTCTATATAATGAGAGAGCAATAGATCCGGGCGAGATATATTAAATATATTTTATCTCTATGTAATATCTTAATAATTCTTTCTAATTTTATATCAAAAGTTCAATATTATAATATTAAAGACTAATATCAATGATATTACATTTAACCTTGTTGAAAAATTGGTGATTCAATAATCTTGGTTGGACAGGAATTGAGATGAATACCAAAGTAGAGAGTCACAAGAAGTCTAGGACGTGTGGGACATTAAGAAGGAAGCGAAATGGGACTCGAAGACGCGAAGGAAGCGAAGAAAATATGGGAGGAGCTGTCAGGCATGAGCGTCGCGGAGCTTAGGGCTGAGCGCCCCAGCACCCATTACAGAAGCCCAGCGCCGAGGCGATAGGTGCGATAATGCCCAGCGCCGCAGCGCCCAGGGACGAGCGCCACGGCACTAGACGTGTCAGAAGTTCATTTTTCTTGGGATTTTGAGTTTTGAAAAGTTTTGGACTTTTAAAACAAGTGGACTCTTACTCCAACAAGGAATAGGGTTGGTAGGCACGAAATACACCCTATATAACACACTTGCAAACCATTTAGTTGAGATCAAGCATTAAGAGAGACTCTAAGAGAGGGAAAGAATTGGGTAGACACTAAGTGCTTGTGTGCGCTAGGGTGGAGCCGTCGTTTGGGTGATCATTATTCGTGGTAAAGCAAGGGGTTCACTAAACATTAGGTCCTTTTGAAGGTTTTTCAAATTGAGTTTTCCTTATAATATTTCTAGGGAGTTAATAAGAGAGGCTAGGATCCTTAGATCCACCATGGACCTAGGCAATTGGCCGAACCACGTAAGATTGTGTTGTGCTATTTTATATTATGCTTTGGATTCTTGTTATTTTGCTTGATTAATAGGTTATTCTGCTGCACAAGGAGGTTAGGGTTCTAGGTTGAACTTGAGGTTCTTCACTTCAACATAACCTCAAGAGGAAGAATGACGTTTTCTCCCTCAACAAACTAGTATCAGAGCTAGGTTCAATAATACACACTTGGGGTAGTTAAACCATGGCTGCAATCAAGCAAGAAATAGAGAAGTTTAATGGGATGAATGACTTCAATCTTTAGAGGAAGAAGGTTAGGGATCTACTAGTGAAGAAAGGGTTAGACTTAGTTTTAGAATAAGCCAGCTCCTCAATTAGCGATGAGACGACAACCTCAAAGCCCGAGCATAAAGATTGGGACACGATTCAGAAAAAGGCTCACAGCACCTTATTCCTAGCATTGAGCAACGAAGTATTAAAGAAAGTTGGTGATAAAGAAACCGCTTTGGGGCTATGGAAGAGACTTGAGGCATTATACATGAAGAAGTCTCTTACAAATAGACTTCTTATGAAAAAGAAACTAAATCGGCTAACAATGCACGAGGGAATTTCATTGAGAGTTTACATTGACGAGTTCAACACGATCATCATAAGTCTTGAGCAACTGGGCATCAAGATTGAGGATGAAGACAAGGCCATTATCCTATTAAGTTCGTTGCCAAAGAGCTATGAGAGCTTTGTGGATACGCTGTTGTATGGAAAAGAGTCTTTAACGATGAATGACGTTAAGGCATCATTGAACTTAAAAGAATTGACAAAGAGATCTGAGTCTGAGAGTGGAGCAACATTACTTGCACAAGGAAGGAAGAGCAACCAATCAAAGAGGAGATCCAAGAAGTGTTTCCTTTGTAATAAGGAAGGGCACTTTGTGAAAGATTGTCCGAAATCAAAAGGCCAAGGAGGGTGGACTGTAATCGGTACTGAGGAAGATATCGAAGTTGTAGACACATTGGTAGCCTCAAGAGAAAAGTACGCTGGCAAATGAATACTAAATTTGTGGTGCAGCGTTCATATGTGTCATGACAGATCGATGTTTACCAATTATAAAGTCAAGAGAGGTAAAGCTCTAATAGGGAATGACATGACTTGTGAGATCATGGGAATTGGTGATATAAGGCTGAGGATGCAAGTTGGAGAAACTAGGGACTTACATGGTGTAAAGCATGTTCCTAAAGTGAGAAGGAACTTGATATCCTTAGGCAAGCTCGATGAAGAATGGTATTCGATTAGAGGGGAAAAAGGAAAAGTAAGGGTAAAGAAAGAACCTATAAGGTTTGAGGGTAAGAAGCATAATGAGGGGCTCTATGTGCTTACTGGGATGGCCATGAGTGGCCCAACGTAGGGTGTTGGGGTAATACAGACCACTAGACAACATCCAAACTGTAGTAACCAGTATCCATAACCGGTAAAAATAAGTATGTATATATATATATAAATGTACGTATTTTATTTGTATGTGGTTGATACTTGATTTATGTATTGTTATTAATAGTGTTTGTATAGGTTAAGGACATACTATTAGCATTGGATTTGTTTGCAAGACTTTAAATTTATTTTAGGGACCAAATTATAATACTTTGAAAGTTTTGTGGGCAAATTTGTAAATACTAAAAATTAGCCTCTTAGTATAAAAATACACTTTTGAAACCCTAATTCTCTCATTTTGGTTGATCTACCTCTTTTAGAGTGAGAAAAGAGAGAAAGAAAGGGAGAGAAAGAGAAGAAGAAGAAAGTTGGAATTTAAGCTTTAAGAGGTATATTATAACCCTTTCCTAGTTTTTTGGTGTTAAATTAGTTAATTCCTTTAATTTTTAATTTCTAAAAATATGTATAATTGAGGATTTGATGTGTATTTCGTAAGATATTGTGAGAATTGATGATGATCTATGTAGATAGCTTGATAAATCTTGATGAATTGCAGAATTTCTACTTGATAGTCTTCTGATCTAAGAATTTTATAAATTGTTCTGATTCTTAGTTTCTTGGTGTTAAATTAGTTAATTCCTTTAATTTTTGATTTCTAAAAATATGTATAATTGAGGATTTGATGTGTATTTCGTAAGATATTGTGAGAATTGATGATGATCTATGTAGATAGCTTGATAAATCTTGATGAATTGCAGAATTTCTACTTGATAGTCTTCTGATCTAAGAATTTTATAAATTGTTGTGATTCGATTCTGGTTTTTAATTTTGAGTATATGAAATTAGACATGTTTAGGATTATCTGAGACTTTGAATTGATTGAAAATTTCAAAAATTGAATTTTTAGTGAATTTACCAAAATGACTCTAAAATTTTAGAAATTTCCTGTGTGAACAGTATGATACAGTGACAAATAATTTTTGATCTACTTAATGATCTTCAACAAATTACAAATTTATGTAATATGATAATTTTATATGTCTAATATGATATACTCAAAATTGAGAATTTAGATCAATGTGATTAAATTGTTATGATTTTCTAAAGAGTATCAGCTCATTGCAGTATTTGATTAATATATTTTTAAAGCTATAGAATAAAATAGTTTTAAAATACTTTTAGCAGTGATTTTGAAGTGAAATATTTATCATGGATTGAGATATATGTCAAGAGTATTTTCGGTGGTAGTTTTATAATTTTTGAGTTAGTATATGATTTTATAAAATTGAGATATTGAATACTGTTCAGTAAATATCTTGATCCTGTCAGGATAATAGTTTGGATTTGATGGTGTTTATGGAATAGATTGTGTAGGAATTATGATATAATATTCATAATTAAGAAGGATATATGAGTTAAGAATGATATATTCTGATTTTGGAGTAATTGGACATCATTTGATATATAAGCAAATTTTGTTAAGGGTAAGTGATCAGAATGATAGGTTTTGAGAAACTAAGTAATTAGACCAATTTAATCTGATAAGTGCAATAAGTATAATTTTGTAAGCTATTTAAATTGTTTTGTGTGAATTGTGAGGCTTATGAAAGGATTAATCTCCATTGATAGGTTAAGGAGAATTAAGCCTTGTACCTGAAAGTGCTAAGAGGTAAGTATACTAGACTTTTTATTGAAATCACAATAAACATAGTAATTGTTTTGTATGATTTTGTAAATGTGGTTAGGAATATGTTTATATTATGTCAAAGTATATTTTGATATGAAATGTGAAGATATGTATTTATGAATGTGAGCATAGATATACATGACATATATGTGTTTTTGAAAGTGAGCTTTCAAAGTGAAATTTGTTTAACAAAGAGAGCTTTTGACGTGTAATATGTCTATGAGAAATATTTTATGTTTTGAGGGTACTTGAACTCACTGTTAACTTATTAAGCATTTTATGTGATTTGTAGAGCCTTTATGTGTGGCTTTTCCTTCGGGATTGGTATATGTTATATGTTCCGTATGTAGGAAGGATCCTATTGGTACCTAAAGGAAGAGTGAGTCATCACATTCGTGTGGTGGCGTATTGGTGCATGTAAGTTGACTCACCATTGATCAGGGTGAGGGTTTGGCTTTTACCTTCGGGCATGAGCATTATATATGTGTGATTTAAAAACCTCACTTATACTATTCCTCTCATACGGTATGTCACCTATGAGTGACATTTGGCTCATTATGTGATATGTGATATGTAAGTCCTACTAAGTAGTAGTTGAGTGATGGTATTCCTATTATATGTTTTGAAAGAATGTGTAAACGCTTACATGACATGTGATTTGATAAGATTTTGATTGATTACAGCATATCATACATATGCATTATGTACATATATGTATTTGTATTTGATATATGAAAAACTAGTATGCTTACTGAGTTTTATACTCATTATAGTTTATGGTGATTTCAGGTAAATAAGGTATATGTGTGCGTAACGGATTTGGTAAGGCTTCTGCTGTTCCTTGGGTTCCCTAAGTTACTAGGTTGCTGAGTGTTTCATTTGGGGATACGTGGGATAAGATATTTGATTTGTCCCTATTGAATAAATACTTATGTATTAATTTTATTGTGTGTAGTTGGATTTGGTTTAAGTTTCACCAAGTGTGGTTATTGGTTGATTTTAAATAAGAATTTGCAATGAATATATTCTGGGCTTCCGGTAACAAAGTTGCTACTGGTGACGTAGTAGAGTGTTAATCTCTGAGAAAACGTTGCGTATCTCCAGTTTACTAATTGTCCCAGTCATAATTCAATTATTATAATTCTGAAAGAAATTGAAATGAATGATTAAATATTATTAAATGAATGTAAGTGATGTCGTGTGTCAGATGTTTTGGGTTTGGGGCGTAACACAAACTGTGCTCGCCGAGGTGATGAGGGTCAGAAAAGAGTGTAACGCATCCATACTTTATGCAAGGTGTACGAATGCCTTTGGAGACCAAGGTCACTAGCCCAGGGAAAGTTAAGTCTTGGTAGAGACTTAACTGGACTCAACTCTAGGTGATAGAGTATTGGTGTGGATCAAATTCCGAAGCCTTCTTATTTGGAAGATTTTGATTCAAGGAAGGGTTTGTTGAAAAATTGGTGATTCAACAATCTTGGTTGGACAAGAATTGAGATGAATACCAAAGTGGAGAGTCACAAGAAGTGTAGAACGTGTGGGACACGAAGGAGGAAGCGAAATGGGACTTAAAGACGCGAAGGAAGCGAAGAAAACGTGGGAGGAGCTGCTAGGCATGAGCGCCGCGGCGCCCAGGGATGAGCGCTGCGGCGCCAGATGCGTCAGAAGTCCGTTTTTCTTCGGGATTTTGAGTTTTGAAAAGTTTTGAACTTTCAAAACAAGTGGACTCTTATTCCAACAAGGAATAGAGTTGGTAGACACGAAATACACCATATATAACACACTTGTAAACCCTTTAGTTGAGATCAAGCATTAAGAGAAACTCTGAGAGAGGGGAAAAACTGAGTAAACACTAAGTGCTCGTGTCCAATAGGGTGGAGCCGCCGTTTGGGTGATCATTGTTCGTGGTAGAGTAAGGGTTCACTAAATATTAGGTCCTTTTGAGGGTTCTTCAAATTGGGTTTTTCTTATAATATCTCTGGGGAGTTAATAAGAGAGGTTAGGATCTTTGGATCCACCGTAGACGTAGACAATTGACCAAACCACGTAAGATTGTGTTGTACTCTTTTATATTCTGCTTTGGATTCTTACTATTTTACTTGATTAACAGGTTATTCCATTGTACAAAAAAGTTAAAATTTTAAGTTGAACTTGAAATTTTTTACTTTAACATAATTTCGAGAAAGAGAAAGACGATTCTTCCCCTAATAAACTTTTTAAAAAAAAAATTCGCAGCACGTCCCTTTGTCAAAAGACAATATTGTGGACAATTTCTCTACGCCCTCGTTGTTTTGTTTCAAAGATAAGAATTTAGCTGCAACGGCAGACGAATCACTATGTCCACCTTCGATTAAAATTTTATGGTACGTGCATTCACTTTGTCCACCCTCTCTTGCTTAAACAAATTCATACGTGAGACGAGAGTGACAGATACTGGTTGTTGACTAGCGGCACCAGATTTGAGAATACCGCCATTTTACAGTGTAGAAACGTTTTTTTTTCTTCAATTTTAATGCCCGTCAAGAAGTCCTCGCAAATACCAAAAGCAATTTTTTACTTAACTTTGTCAGATTTTCTGCATCAGAAATAAGGAAAATGTCACCTTGTCCAGTATCTTGCTTGTTATAATCGAGTACTTTTTTACTTTTTTCTTTTTCTTAGTTACGGATTATTTAAACTTGGTTTTGCATAAAATATGTGCAATTTGATATCATAACGTCATAATTTTGTTCTTTTAATTCTTTCTTCCATTGACCATTTCGCTTTGACAAGGTAAAAACTAGCCCATAAGCAGAACCGCCTACCGTATCACAGAGCCTACAACTTCGAAATTTGAAAACATATAATGTTAAATATTTTAAAAACTAATATATTAAATAAATATTTAATATAATAAATAATTTTAATATTTAATATTTATTTAATATATCATTTTTTAAGATATAGTTTAAAATACTTAATATTATTATTATTTTTTAAAAAATTTATATTACATTTTTTTTTGAATTCGTGTGGCCTTAGACACTTTTAAAGTGTTAAGTAATTTAAAAAATTAATTACTCAAATAAAGAGATGAAGAAAAAACACGCCAAGTATTTGAGAGAATACTTTCTTACATTATAATTAAAAAGAAATTATAAAATTATAAGAGAACTACAAGTATTAAATATTACAACTCTTGTAAGATTTGGAGGATGATTTGCTTAAATAAAAACTCTATCTATTTATACCTAAAACTATGTACAATAGACAATTATAATTCACTTAATCTAATGGGTCATATCTAAATTCAAAAATATACAAAGAAATATTTCAAAGATACCACTTACCACAAAAATATTCAATTAAATATATCATCTCTAAAATACTCTCCTACTTACCACACAAAAGTGGGCTTAACCCAACTCAATTAGGCCTTTTAGAAAATTCAGCTCATGTAACTCTTTATGGGTCAAATACTCTCTAAGAGACTTTGTTATGCACTAAGTGTTTGAGTAATTGCTTGAGAACATTTGGGACATGATATTCTCTCTAACCAAATTCACGCGACACCCTCGTTGCGTCTTCGTTGGAACTTGTGCACTCTTTTCTTCAAACTTTAGTTGTGCACTCTCGTGCTCCGAGCGCGCTCTTCCAATGGGAAACCCTTCCCACTCGACAAAGTGCTTGAGGCTCTTCTTGAGTTCCTCCTCTTTGTCATGACGTGTGAAATTCCCCAAAGGTTCCCGGTAGTATGGCTTATGCTCATCGCATCTGCAAGATATTGCATAATTTAAGCAATGCTAAAAAGCTATGAAAAAAGTGTTGAGTTGAATGTGTGATTTACGAGTACACATATAATTTTAAAATTTTACAATATGCAGCGAAAGCGTGTGAATAAAATTCACTCAATTAAAATAAATTAAAAATATATATCACATATATACACATGTATAACTATTATACAAAATTTATAAATGATGAACAATTGTGATAAAATAACATGTAAAGAATACTTACTTAATAAAGGTAGCTTTATAAAACTTCAAGTCCTCTAATTATCCAAGAGAAGAGTTCACCTTGAAGTGTATTCTTGAACAATTCTAATCCATAATGGTTTGGTGAGATTATGAATATAGAATAGTAATTTTGATTTAGAATTTTCAATAATATCTATTCAAACTCCTTGAATACAAATATTTGTTTCTAAGAAAATAAAATATTCAAGCAACTCTTACATAAGACGTGAAAACAATTTCTATAGAAAAATTATTTTGAACAACTCATGTTCAAAATCAATTTTTTCTTACCCATTTTCTTTGATGCAAGTTAAGTCATCTATAAGAGAAGAGGAATATGAGAATATGTATTTTTTCTTTCAACACTTGAGAGAATAAAAACAATACTCTCTCTCACACACACAAAATGTCTTGGACGAATCATTCCATGGACAGAATGAACCAAAATCATCCCAAATTAGTTTCCACATTTGAATATTCAATTTATAAGTGTTCCTACTACTAAAAGCATTGTTTAAGTGCTCAATCAAGCATTTTCTCAAGTGGCAAATTTCAACACTTGAGAGAATAAAAATAATACTCTCTCACACACACAAAATGCCTTGGACGAATCATTCCATGGACAGAATGAACCAAAATCATCCCAAATTAGTTTCCACATTTGAATATTCAATTTATAAGTGTTCCTACTACTAAAAGCATTGTTTAAGTGCTCAATCAAGCATTTTCTCAAGTGCCAACTTTCAACACTTGAGAGAATAAAAATAATACTCTCTCACACACACACAAAATGCCTTGGAGGAATCATTCCATGGACAGAATGAACCAAAATCATCCCAAATTAGTTTCCACATTTGAATATTCAATTATAAGTGTTCCTATTACTAAAAGCATTGTTTAAGTGCTCAATCAAGCATTTTCTCAAGTGCCAACTTTTGACCACACAAGCACTCATTTTGTCTCTTGGATTTAAATACAAAATATTTGTATTTCAAACTTGAATGGTCAGCCAACTAATCTTGCATAATAGAAATGATAATTTTATTTCATTATCATATTATGCTAATGCCAAATTCCATTATCTTCTATTTAATACAAGGTCTACCTTTTGCATTCATTATGTGAAACATAAATAGTCCACTACCATTTAATATATTTCAACATTTTACCGATTAAATTTAATTTAATTAATTATTCAAAAAAACCTTTTGAATAAATAATTTATCACACTAATTTTTACTAGAAGGGTTAATTGATAAATTTAAGATAAAAAATTAATTTATGGACCAAATTATGCCAATTGTCAACATCTTATTAGTTAACAATTCTTGTTAATTAATGAAGTGATGTACTCAATATTTATGTCTTGACAAATGTATATCTCGAGGGATCTCGAAACGATTATCTGATTTACGGGATCAAATTATTTAATCCAGTCCACTACCCTAGTGTATAGCGAATAGGCTTTATATTATGAGTTTCTCTATACCCACGCCCAGTTTGTCATATTAAACTTCTCTATACGTCCATGAATGATGCTCCACATACATGTTACGGATATTACAAAGTAGCATGTTAGACCATACAAGTTGAGATTTTAGCATATTCGTATAATTCTTCCATTATTTATATCCTGGAGGAGCTGAGATATAGATCATCACCTTCAAATCTCTATTTGCTTGACCGTGAACTTATTCATATTTATATTTTTAAAAATAATATCCATAAACACTTTTATGATATTATTTATCCTTACGAAATATATATTTTCTGGGGTTTATGCTTATGGCTACAAGACTTTCTAAAATACAATCTCGGAGCTTCAGAATATACAACTCACTTATATGAGCTGGTGGATCCTATATCTACGCACACCAAACTCTATGAGCATTAGATCACACATAACGACACTCAATGGTCTGACCATGAAAGGTTTCTGATATATGTGGAACCAAAGTATGATGGATCATGCACAAGTCCACTGTGGCGCTCAGCTTAAAGAACCACGAATACTACTCAACTCAGAAGACCTTCTATTAACAGCTTTATGAGATGTCTATTAAAGGTAGTCTAGAGTTTGTTCAGTACTCAATCCTCATTGAATACATGTACCTTTATATGAGCTTTCAGTAAGCTTATGGATTACTAAGACTAACTATCTGGACCATCCAGATATAGACATACACTAATCTATATTAATGGGTTTCACCAATAGACCTCTATTAATGAAATTAGATTAGGCACATAGTGTTTGAGAACATACTTGCATAATGACATTTCCTAACATCATCTGCAACTCTTTGCAATTATGTCATTACTAATATATTCTTAAATTTTTGTCTCATTTAAGATAAGGCTCTAACCCTTTAAATTTCGCTAACTCTTAGCATTTATAACTTTTAGTGTTGTTGATCCTTAGTACTGATCTAAACTATTTTAAATTAGATTTGAACTCTTTTAGATCATACAATATCTAAAACATTACAAGCATCTTACTACTTAATACTTAATAATATTAATAATTTTATTAGAAATGATAATTGTATAAACACAATAATTAAATATTTATACATAATGAGATGGCATGTAAGCACAATTCCAACAACTCTCACTTGATCTAGTGCCATTCATGATGATATTTAATATATATTAACTCTACGTATTTTCTAAATATTTTAAGAGTTAAAGCTTTAGATAGTGGGTCCCTTATAATAATTAATGAGGTTTCCTAGATACTTTTACATTTCTAATATCCAAGATATTTTTAATTATGTGGAATTAGGAATCCACATGATTAGATTTTTGATGTGTTTTATGGTTTCTCAACTTGAGTAATTACTTCGTTATTGTTGTATTAGTGTGATATGATTCATTGAGCTTGAAATTATTTTAAGCTTTGCAACTGACTTGAATATCCACAAAACTTCCTTTGTAGGCTTCTCAAGCTGCAACATATTTTACCTCTAAGGTAAAATCAAATATGGACATTTAAATTGCACTAATTCTACTAGTTGTGGTACTGTTGAGAAGAAATATATAATCAGATGAAGATTATCTATCATCCGAGTCAGATTGAAAGTCTGAATCTATATATCATCTCATTTGTAAGTAACTTTCTCCATAAGTTAGAAACTTATCATTCGTACCTCTTAGGTGTAACTGGATATATTTCATGGCCATTGAATGGTCGTTACTTGTATTAAACCGATACCGACTCATAAAACCTACAACTATTAAGATGCAGGTCTCATGCACAATATGGTATACATCAAGTTACTTTTAGCTGATGCATATGATATACTAGATACTCTAATCCTTTTATCTTCTTCTTCTTAAGGTCACTTCTTCCTAGAAAGATGAATGTTATATCTGGAAGATACATTAACTGTCTCACAGTTAATAAAATTGTACCTTTTCAGGACTTAATCGATGCACAAAAATTTGAAGAGTTCTATCAATCTCCTAACTTTATCTTTATAAAGCTTTATACTAAGTATATAGGAAGATACATTAACTGTCTCACAGTTAATAAAATTATACATTTTCAGGACTTAGTCGATGTACAAAGATTTGGAGAGTTCTATCAATCTCCTAACTTTATCTTTATAAAGCTTTATACTAAGTATATAGGAAGCATCTGCCAAATCTTTTATGGAGAAGTTGTTATTCAGATAACTCTTAACTGACTGACTTGCAATATACCATTGTTATTACTGACGATGCGTATGTTATTCATATAAAAAATTAGAAAGACAATTTAGGCTCCCACTACTTTTTTTAAATGCATATGCTTTCTCTTCATTCTTAATGAAATTAGACTCTCTGATTATCTCATCAAAATGAAGACTTTAGCATACTATAATATCCAACAAAATTTGAATTAACTTAAGTATGTGTATTGGCAAAAAGGTTTCTTCATAATCTATCCTAGAATGCTTAGTTTAATCTTTTACTCCAATCGGGTTTTAAAGGTTTCCACCTCATTTTGGGCCTATACTTTCAATGCGTAAACTCATTTACAACCAATAGGAACAATTCTTACGGGAAGCATAACCAAGTCCGATACTTGATTGTCATGCTTAGAGTTAATTTCGAATTATTGTAATTTTTCTTAAACGATGTGTAACATCATTTTTCTATAAGTCATAGGATCATTTTCTTTCACTAAGAAAACACCAAGAGTACTTTTCAGGTATTAGACATATCTAATAGGTAGCCTTGATATCCTTTTCGACCTACGGAGAGAATGTGTTTAAGGTATTTCATTCATTTGACTTTCAAATTTCACGGTCAGTACATTTTTATCCTAATTGACTTTATGAAGTTAATTCTTTCTACAATTTCCATGACCTAGGAGAGACTATTTCTCTATAAAAGTGGCATATGAGCAACGACTACGTTTCATTCCTTTAGATCATAGAACTAGTATCTCATGGAATATTTAAGATATTCAATGAACCGATACTTATACCCTTTGGGTGCAAGTATATCTTGTTGTGTAACTCTTATAGAGGTAGCATAACCCAAATCTTAACATAATAAATACTCAGTTTCCTTCTAATCTACATTTTATATATAGTAGAAAGACTGACTTATGATGAAACTTTGTTCAATAAGTGAATAATAGTTTCTAAAGTATAACCTCATAGATATTTTTGAAGATTAGTGAAACTCAACATCAATCAAACCATATCTAATAAAGTCTAGTTTCTCTACTTCAAAACACATTCGTGTTGAAGAGTAATTGAAGAATTATATTAAACTAGAATCTCATTCTCTTTTAAATAATTTGTTAATTTATTACTCATGTATAAATAGCCACGATCCGATCTAAGTTGTTCAATATACATAGTGGTTTGTTTCTTTACTTCTAGTTAGAATTATTTGAGCACTTCAAAAACTTTTGACCTATGTTTCTTAGAAACACATATCCATATCGTGACTAATCACCATACAGACAACGAAGTATTGAAATTCACCAATGGCAGTATGATTCATTAGATCATATACATTATTATGTACTAGTTCTAATGAATCAGTGGCCAGTGTGCTACACTTATATAAGGATTTTGTCAACTTTCTTTAAATACAAGATCCATAAATTGGACAAGATTTTATGGTTAGATCAAATATTTGACCATCCTCAACCAGAAGGGATAGTCATCTCACTCTTACATGACCTAATAACTTATACCACAATTCATTATTATTCAAAATTCTAGAACTACTATTTGTTCTGTTCACCTAGACATTTTGATGCATTTCTTGTTGTATGTTAGATATAATAGCCATTAATTAACTGACACTCAGTTAGCAAAATATTATCATTATCATATAAACATAAAAAATTATTCCTAATGTATTTATGATAACCCTCTTTGTTTAACACAAGGAGTGATATATTAGAAATCTCTATTTTCTACGCGAAGTTGTACTTCTCCTTGTTAGGATTTGTGCTTATGTGCTATCTTATTATGTATAAATATTTAACTGTAGTATTTATAAAATTATTTTTGTTGGAATTTGTACTCGCGTGTCATCCCATTGTTGTATGAATATTTTATTTTATAATATTTATACAGTACATTATTTGTTAAATCGCTAATTACAATTATTAAATAGTTCAATGCTTGTGACGCTACAAACATTATATAATCTGAAGGAATTTGGTCTAAAGAGGTTAGATTAATGCTAAGAGTTAGCATCACTGAAAAACTATAAATGCTAAAGAGTTGGCATGTTATAATAATCAGTGAAGTCTAAAAGTTATAATCTTGTCTGTAACGGTACAAAGATCTAAGAATACATTAGTAATAACATAGTTGTAAGAGTTACAATAGGTGCTAAGAAATGTTATTATGTAAGTTTATTCTAAAATTATATGTTCCTAATCTTCATTAATGCAGGTCTATCGATAGAATCCTTTTACATAGACCCGTGTATATTATATTTAGATGGTCTAGATGGTTGTTCTTAGTTGACCATGGACTTACTGGAAGTTCGTATAGCATACAAGTGTTCAGTAAGGATTGAATACTGAACAGACTCAATGAGGACCCCAATAGACATCCTATGAAGCCGTCAGTGGAAGGTCTTCTCTAGTTGAGTAGTATATGTGATCTTTTGACCTGAGTACCACGATGGACTTGTAAGTGATCCATTACACTTTGGTTCCATGTATGTCACAGACTTTTTACGGTGTGACCGCTGGGTATGGTCCGATGCTTATGGAGTTTGGTGTGTACAGATATAGGATCCGTCAGCTCACATGGATGAGTTATATATCCAGATGCTCAATGAATGTATCTTAGAAAGTCTTATGGCCATAAGCAACAAACCCAAGAAAAGAGTTTCCTACAGGGTTAAACAATATTGTAAAAGTGTTTGCATATATTATTTATTAAGATATGTGTCTGGAGATAAGTTCATGGATGAGCACATGGGGATTTGACCGTAGTGATCTATATCCATGCTCTTCAATGATATAATTAGCGGAAGGATTATACGCATGTGTTATGACCTCAACTTGTATGGTCTACTGTGCTGATTGTAATATTCATGACATGTGCGTGAGACATCGATTTCAGACTCACAGAATAATTTTGTTTGACAAATTGGGAGTGGACCTAAAGAGTCTCGCAATATGAAGTGTATTTGTTGTGCACTGAGGCAGCGTACTGAATTGAATAATTCAATTCAAAAAATTCTAGCAAACTAAAAATTTACTTCAGTCTCCCTCCGGTCGTGCACGTGTCAAGACTTAAGAGTTAAGTACATCAATTAGTTGACCATTAGTAGTTGACCAATGAGATGTTGACACATGACACATTGTAGGCCAATTATTGTTTGACTTAGAAATTACTAAAATGACCTTATTTGTTGGACAAATAATATCATTATTTTATTCATTAAAATATTCATTGAATGAAATAATAATAATAATATGATATTATTATTTAAATTGAAGTTAGACAATTTATTTTTTATTTAAATTGGCAAGTGTTCTACAATGATTTAATATGATTAAATTATTTATTTAATATTGATTAAATTATTTATTTAATATTGATTAAATTATTTATTTAATATTGATTAAATTATTTATTTAATATTGATTAAATAATATAATAAGAATAATTGGTGACAATTGTAAATGGGAGGCCTTAACATATCTTTTGCAAATGAGAAAGAGTTTCTCATTTGGCCAAGATATAGGCTAAGTCCATCCAAATTATTTTTCATTTTATTTTATTTTCATTTTGTTTATTATAAATAATAATAAGCAAATTACTAATGGCAAACATTGACCATAATAATGGGTGCCATTATATGAGAAAATGAAAGAAAAATAATAAACAAATAAAAGAGCAATATGTTGCTCAATTGATTAAGAAAAGTTCGGCAAAGGAAATTCAGAGTGAGAGAGAAAGAAGTGAATTTTGTTAAGTGTTAGAAAATTCTCTCAAGTGTCGAAAGCACAAAAACATACTTCTTCCATTTTAGCCATCTATACTACAAGCTAGAAATAAGGATTTAGGAGTTGAATCATTTGCTGAAAAAACTGTTATTCTAGCTTTCTCAAGCCCACCATGTTGAGGAACTAGAATTGTGAACGGATTGTTTCAAGACGGGTACTCTGGTTTGACCAAAAATCAAAGGCTTGACAAGAAAATAATTCTTAATCTTAATGTAGTTTACATTTATGAGATAACATGTAAAATTTATTTTTGTTTATCATTTAAAAATTAGTTTTTTGCTTATCCGCTACGCATATATGTATGTGATACAAGTATAATTTGAATGATAAACAAAATCCATATGCATGCCCTATAGGTTTAAAATCACTCACAAAATGGTATCAGAGCTATTTTGAGTTGATATTGGGTCTTTATGAGTATAAAATTATTGTTGGTGATATTTCGATGCTCAAATGGTGCATTTCAAGTTGTTGAAATGGGTAAACCAAAGGTAGGGAGTACTAGAGCTCCGTGGCCATGATTGCTCAACGCCGAGGTACTGGAAAATTTTGTTCCAGCGCTGGGTAGTGGGCGTTGCGGCACTGGGGCCTCCAGGCCCTGGCACTAGGTAGCAGGCGCTGCAGCACTGCAGCCTCTAGGCCCTAGCGCTGTAGCTCCAGGTGTTGGGTGCCTCAACACACAAGTTTTACAATTCGCGCCGCAGTGCTGATGGCCTCCAAGGCCTGGCAACGCAGCGCTAGTGAAAATACGTTGTGTGCTATGGGTGATTGTGTACATTTTCAACAATTTAAAACTAACATTGTTGTACGGGAAATGGAGAAGAGAGAAACGGAAGTGGAAGAGAAAGAAAATGAGAAGAAAGAAAGAAAAAAAAAATTGTTTCATTTTCTCTGTGCTTTCAATTGGAGCAATTGTGAATTGCTTCAAACTCTCAATTTCTTATCTTTTTGGAGAAAATGATAAAAATACACCCAGCCATTTTGGAGTTTAAGAGTTAAATTCGGTGCTGCGGATAAGGCGGCTGTTTTAGCTCACCAAGCCCACCGTATTTAACCATTAAACAATCAAAGTATGAAATAACCATTTTGCCCTTCATAAATAATTACCAAGTCTACCCCTTAGTGGGTCCTACCAAACTCACACTTGGGTAAACTCAACCGAGGGTCCACAATGCACCACGTGTCATTATATAATTAGTAAATAACAATTATTGACTAATTGTTGTATTTAACACTTAAATACAGACACGCATGTATTCCCGTGATATTGCTGAATATTGCTGGATTAAACAATATAATCCGACACGTTGCCCCAGTGCACAACGAGTACACTCCATATCGCGGGACTCCCTGGGTCCTCGTCCGATTCATCAAATGGAACTATTCCATGAGTTCGTGAGCAATGCCCTACGCACACGTCACGGATATACAAATTAGTGCGTTGAACCATGCAAGTTGAGGTTACAATACATATGTATAGTCATTCCGTCATGATATCCTGGATGTGCGGGATATAGATTATCACCGTTAAATCTCTTAGTGCTCATCCATATCTTATCTCCAGACTTGTATCTCACTGAACAATATGTGCAAACTCTTTTGCCATATTGTTTGCCATATTTTTCTACCCTAGCGGAACTCTTTCCCGGGATTGATACTTGTGGCCACAAGATTTTTTGAGATACAGTCTCAAAGCATCTAGATATCTAACTCCATATGGGAGCTGACGAATCCCATATCTGTACATACCAGACTCCCTAAGCATCGGACCATACCCAGTGACACCCAGCTGTCACACCATGAAAAGTCTGTGACATGCGTGGAATCAAAGTATGGTTGATCACTTACAAGTCCACCATGGCACTCAGGTCAAAGGATCACGTATACTACTCAACTCGAGAGGACCCTCCGTTGACGGCTTATATAGGATGTCTATCGGAGGCCCTTGTGAGTCAGTCTCATATCCAGTCCTAACTGGATACTCATATGTCAATACGAGCTCCAAGCTCACGATCGGCTAGGAACGACCATCTATACCCGATAGGTACGACATATGTTGATCTATATATAAAGGTATCCATCGATAGACCCCCATCGATAAACAAATATCATGGATAATTATTCGAGAATATACTTATGCAACTAGCATTTTTTGGCACCCGATTGCAACTCTTGTAACTATGCAGTTACTAGTATATTCCCAAGTCTATGTCCCATTTCAAACAAGGCTCCAACTCTTGGATGTGTTGAGTATTGTAAATGTTGGCGGAGGATCTAAGGCACGTGGGTGTATGCATGTGCAATTGTGTCTATTGTCTAATACAGCAGAAATTTAAATTTTTCAATAAACAAAATAAATAAATATATTAATCACATTAATATATTAATAAGGTTAGAGAACTCACCAAACGTGTAACGTTATACACGTATTTTTTTCGGAGTCCGCATGGAGACCAACTCGGTGAGCTTGGTGAGCTAGAACAGCAGCCCGATATTCAGCCCAGGATTAATTCTTAATCTCCAAAATAACCGAGTGTGTATTCATATCCTTTTCTCCAAAAGGATAAGAAATAGAGGCTAAAGCAATTCTCAATTGCTTCTAAGACACGATAAAAAAAATAAAACAGTTTCATTTTTTCTTTTTTTTTCTTTTCTTCTTCTTTTTTGTTTTCATTCTTTCTTCTTCTCTTCTTCCTCTCCTCCATTTCTCTCTTTCTCTCGGCAACAATTGCCCAAAATCACACACCTCTCTCTTTTTCTCTTTATATATATATATATATATAATATAATAATAATATAATATATTATATTAATATAATAATAATAATAAAATATTACAACTAATGGGTGCCAACTATTTGACACCTAATATATTATATTATTATATATAAAATATCTTATAATAAAATATAATATAATATAAAAATATATTATATAATTTAATAAAAGAGATATTTTGATTATGTAACAATTAAATAATCAAAGTGAGAAATAACTATTTTGCCCCTCATAAATAGTTATCAAGTCTACTTCTTAGTGGGTTCCACTAAATCTGCACTTGGATAAACTCAATCAAGGGTCCACAATGCACCACGTATCATTATATAATTAGTAAATAACAATTATTGACTAATTATTGTATTTAACACTTAAATAGAGACACGCACGTATTCCTGTGGTATTGCTGGATTAAACAATATAATTCGGCACGCTACCCCAGTGCACAACGAGTACACTTCATATCACGGGACTCCCTAAGTCTTATGCTCGATTCGTCAAATGGAACTATTCTATGAGTCCGTGAGCAATGCCTCATGCACACGTCACGGATGTACAAATCAGCGCATTGAACCATGCAAGCTGAGGTTACAATGCATACGTATAGTCTTTCCATCATGATATCCTGGATGTGCGGGGATATAGATTATCACCGTCAAATCCCCTAGTGCTCATCCATATCCTATCTCCAGACTTGTATCTCAATGAACAATATGCGCAAACTCTTTTGCCATATAGTTCGGCCTTGGCGAAACTCTTTCCCGGGATGATTGCTTGTGGCCACAAGACTTTCTGAGATACAGTCTTGAAGCATCTAGATATCAAACTCCATATGGGAGCTGACGAATCCCATATCTGTACGCATCGGACTCCATAAGCATTGGACCATACCCAGCGACACCTAGTGGTTACACCATGAAAGGTCTGTGACATGCGTGGAACCAAAGTATGATGGATCATTTACAAGCCCACCATGGCACTCAAGTCAAAGGACCACGTATACTACTCAACTCGAGAGGACCCTCCGTTGACGGCTTACATTGGGGGTCTATCGGAGACCTTCGTGAGTCAGTCTCATATCCAATCCTAACTGGATACCCATATGTCAATACGAGCTCCAAGTTTACAGTCGGTCAGGAACGACCATTTATACTCGATAAGTACGACATATGCTGATATATATATAAAAGTATCCACCGACAGACCTTCATCGACAGAAATAGATTAGGGACAATTATTCGAGAACATACTTGCGCAACTTGCATTTTCTGGCACCCGATTGCAACTCTTGCAACTATGCAGTTACTAGTATATTCCCAGGTCTATGTCCCATTACAGACAAGACTCCAACTATTGGATCTGCTGAGTATTATAACCAGCTAACACTTAACTGTGCTATCATTTAGCAATTATATGTCTCAGCATGGTTGACTATGAGCCCTTATCTAAACTCTTTAGATCTGATTCAAACTCCTTCAGATCTACAATGTTTGTAACGTTACATGCATAATACCATATAAATGGGTATTAGAGATTTAATGAGAATGTATACTTGTATAAATACACAAGTATATGTACATTCAGGGATGACACGTAAGCACTGACCCTAACAAACATGTCATACATGCTATGTAGCGGAATATAATATATAAATAACTCTTTCATTACACTAATGAAATATTAGGAAACTCACCATTAAAGCGTGTTTTGTACAGTTCTAGTCCAGAACTCGGTGGGATCTTTCGAGCTAGAATGGTAGCTTCCTATTCTCACCAAAATATTTAACTTGAAGCAACACTTGCTTCTTATATTTCTCCCGGCCTTATATTCAATATATGCTCATAATTTACTTGACTTACTTCTATTTATTTTTTTCGGTCTAAAGACTAACTTTTAGTCTTTAATTTGATGAAATCATTTGCTCCTCCAAAAACCTCTATAATCTTCCTGAGAGATTTTAAAATAAATAAATGACCGAATTAATTAATTTAAATAAAATAATAATTATTTTATTTAAATAATAGCTATATCTACCAATGTCAAATTTAATACCCATGCAAATTATTGACATAATTTGAGACATACACTAAGTAGATAAAAGTGTCAAGTCTTACTTGACATAATTTTATGTTTAACATTTAAATCTTAACTACTCCCCGAGAGACCCTGAAATAAATTTATATTTTTTGAAAACTTTCCAAATTGAACAATTCAATGCGCTACCCACGTGCTCAACGCGTACACTTTATATAGTGAGACTCCCTAGGCTCAGAACCATTTTATCTCATGGAACATTTCTATAAGTCCATAACAGATGCCCCCCCTCCCCACACACACGTTATGGATAATACAAAATGGCAAGTTAAACCATACAAGTTGAGGTTAATCCATATTCATATAATCCATCCGTTATTAATATCCTGGAAGAACGAAGACATAGAACAACACCGCCAAGTCCTCTATTGCTCAACCATAAAATTATCTCTTTGATTAGTATTCCGATAAACAGTATCTACAAATTTCTTTGCAATATTGTTCGTTCCACGAGAAACTCTTTCCCAAAATTAATGCTTATGGCCATAAGACTTCGTGGAATATAATCTTAGAACATCTAGATATTTAACTCACCCATATGAGCTGAAGGATTCCATATATACACTCACCAAACTCCATGAGCATCGAACCATGCCCAGCGACACGCAGCGATCAGACCATGAAAGGTTTTTAACATGTGTGGAACCAAAGTATGGTGGATCACTCATAAGCCCACTATAGTACTCAGGTCAATGGACCATGAATATTACTCAACTTGACAAGACCTTCTATTGACGATTTTATGTGATATCTATTAGAGATCTTCATTGAGTCTTGTTCAGTATTTAGTCCTCATTGAATATCTGTATATTTATACGAGCTTCCACTAAGCTCATGTTTTGCTAAGATTAATCATTTGGACGATCCAGATATAGATATATACTGATCTATATAAAACAGTTCCACTCGACAAACCCTACGTCAGTGAAAATAGATCAGGAACATATAATTCGAAAACATACTTGCATAATGACATTTTCTAGCAACTCTTGTAACTCTTTGCAACTATATCATTGTTAGTATATGTTGGGTTATGGGTTGTTTATTAAATAAAACTTAGGGTGCTTGCATGTGGGTTGTGTTCATCATACAAACAATATACATATCTCATACATACATGTGCACAGTGGAAGATTAAATATAATGAATACAGAAAATAACATTTGATTAAACTGAAATTCGAAATTGAGAAATATCACCAATGAAGCCTTTGGATTAATTTTCTTTGAAGTCCACCATGAAATGAATCTTTGATCAATTCTAACAATCAACAAGGGTGGGTTTGATTGTCTAGAATGGCAGCATCTTAATCCAGCATATATGTTTAACTCTTAAACATTTTTCAAAGTTAAACAATTTAACTTAATCAAATTTGTTTTTCCTTTTATTCAACTCTTGAATAAATAAAACAAATCTTGTTTTTAGTTATTACATTTAGTAACCATTTATCTAGTTTGTCTTGTTGTTCTAACACTTAAAACACAAAACAAACAATTTCAATTTCTCAAATTGAATTGGCTCCCAAAATGCAAAACCTAAAATCTAAAACCAATTTCAAAAATTAATGATTTTCAATTTCATTTCACTTTATATACTAATGCATAAATTCCAAACTAATTTGAATTTCATTTGGCTTAACCTAACCTTAGTTAACATTTAACCATAGTTAGATTATTTTAACTTAACCTTTAAGTTAATAAATATTTAATTAATTTAACCATAGTTAACTAACTTAACCATGGTTAGGTTAACCTTTACTTAACCATTAAGTAAAGTTAACTAACTTAACCTTATGGTTAACCTTTAACCCTAGTTAAGTTAAATCATTTATTTAACAATTAAACAAATAAATATTTATTTTAATTATTTAACAATTAAATAATCATAAAGTGAAATTACTATTATATCCTTACTCGGTTACCAAGTTAACCTAAAGTGGGTCCCACCATTTAACCATATACTTTGGTTAACATAACCTTAGTAATTGCTGAATTATACTGTATTGAACAATTCAATACGGTACATTGCCCAAGTGCTCAAAGAGTACATTTCATATTGGGACTCTCTAGGTCTACACCCGATTTGTCAAATGGAACTATTCCATTAATCCGTAATCGATGCCCCACGCACACGTTACGAATATTACAAATCAGCGTGTCAGACCATACAAGTTGAGGTCATAACGTATACGTATAATCCTTCCATCATTTATACCCTGGATGTGCGGGGATATAGATCAGCACCATCAAATCCCCATTTGCTCATCCAATAATCTTATCTCCAGATTCGTATCTCGATAAACAATATACGCAAACATTTTTGCTATATTGTTTAACCCTGTGGGAAACTCTTTTCCCGGGTTTATGCTTGTGGCCACAAGACTTTATGAAATACAATCTCGGAGCATCGGATATACAACTTACCTACGTAAGCTGATGGATCCCGTATCTACGCACACCGGACTCCATGAGCATCGGACCATACCCAACGACACATAGCGGTCAGACCATGAAAGGTCTCTGACATATGTGGAACCAAAGCATGATGGATCACTCAAAAGACCACCGTGGCGCTCAGGTCAAAGGACCACGATTACTACTCAACTCGAGAAGACCTTCCTTTGACGGTTTCATAGGATATCTATTGGGGTCCTCATAAGTCTGTTCAGTATCCAGTCCTGATTGGATACCCGCATGTCTATACAAGCTCTAAGCTCATGGTCAGCTAAGAACAACCATCTGAACTAGTCAGATATAGATATACACTAATCTATATATTGTGAATTCATCGATAGACCCGCATTGGTGATCATAGATCAGGAACATTATATTTGAGACATACTTACATAATGATATTTCTTAGCACCTATTGCAACTCTTTGCAACTATATCATTATAAGTATACTCTCAGATCTTTGTCTCATTATAGACAAAGTTCTAACTCTTTAGACATCGCTGACTCTTATAAACTGCTAACTATTAACAATGCTAACTATTAGCATTTATAACTCTCAGCTTTGATAACTATTAGTTCTGATCTAAACTCCTTTAGATCAGATCTGAACCTTTTCAGATCAAACAATGTCTGTAATGTTACAAGCATTCTACCATATTAAGATGATATTAACAATCTTTATTCGAAATGTTTATTGTATAAATATTAACAATTAATATTCATACAATATTGGAATGGCACGTGAGCACCAGCTCCAACAGTATATTCTCAGGTCTTTATCCAATTTCAGACAAGGTTCTAACTCTTTAGACCTAATCTGAACTTCTTCATATCAATACAATGTCTGAAATGTTACAAGTATCTTACCTTAATTAAGTAATTAGCGATTTAATGAAATATTTTTTTATTACAGAAATATTTATTTATTGTATAAATATAAAAATCCAATATTAATATAAAATTAGGATGGCACATGAGCACAAATTCCAATAGCCAGGAACATGGCACCGTGGCGCTGGAAGTGTATCCTCCAGCGTCGCAGCTCCCAAAGCTTGGCACTGGGATCTGTGCCCCTCGGTGCTGCCGCACAGTGAATCTAGCACTGGGGGACCAACGACACTCATTCTAATTATGTTTTAAATTATTTAAAATATTATTTTAATCATGTAAGGGTTTATGAGATACAATGATAAGAGTTATTAGGTTGTATTATAAATCGAGATCATTTTTTCTGTGTTGGTAAATACAATGGGAGCCCTACTAGTGAGAGTTAGTTATGCTTACATAAAAATTCATATATGATTAAGAATTACCTCCTCATGAGATGGAGATTAAGTCTTTGTGTTACTAAAAAATAAAAAAGAGTAAAAATCTCTCTTAATCAAATTGAACAATATTATATTATGAGATAATATTTTATTGATGATCCATCTTGTCAATACAGTGTTAGCTAGATCATATCAGTGTTTTCCAAGATCACTACAATGTGCGAATAAGGTGTATTTAGGATCAAGAGTAAAAGTTACATGAGATGTAATTGACAAGAGTTATCTATTTGTTAAGTTTATAAAGGCCTACATCACTACAGTGTACGGCCCGAGTAAAATGCCAATGGGGTTCACTTTCCGCTGTATAGTTTAAAATAGTTTAAACTGTTGTTATCCCATTTTGAGATATTAGAGAAATTATGTAAAACAGCGGGAGGGTATTTTTAAATTAAAATTTGTATAAATGTTATACCTATGATTTAAAATACATTATTAGTGATTTAATAATAGTTTTTGTTTTCATCTCCTAATATTATTTTATTTGACTTATGTAAGCTAGGATGTCATCTTCAAATCCCTTGGTGCGCATACTGGATGCACACCAACTCAAAGGTGCTGAGAATTTCTTTGACTGGTACATTAATATCAGAATTGTTTTGGATTCAGAAAAACTGGGATATGTTAGTGATCAGAAAATGCCCAGAGGTATTTCTGAGGATTCTACCCAAGAAGAAAATGTGACATATCAAAAATGGTTGGATGGTGATTTAAAAGTCAAATCATACATCTTTGCCTCCATGTCCACTGAGCTACAGAGGGAGTATATCCATATGGACAGTGCCAGTAGCATTATGCTCTATCTCAGGGAGCTCTTTGGTACCAACCCCAAGTTGAGAACTATAGGGTCGCCAAAGTGCTGTTTTAGGCAAGGTTCCCTGAGGGTAGTCTAGTGAGTCTTCATGTTCTCAAGAGAATAGGATTAATCGAGAGACTTGAGTCCATGGATATCTCTTTGAACAATAACCTAGGGAACAGTTTGATTCTTTAGTCGCTGCCTGGGTCATATGCATAGTTTATTATAAACTTCAATATGCAAGGAATGACCCCTACTTATGCTGATCTTCACAACATACTGAAGATAGCGAATGAGGACATGCATAAAGGAGTCTTGTCCTTTCTTATTCATAGCGCTTCATCTTCGACCCTGAGGGCTTCTGGGAAGCCCAAAAAGAAGAAGAAAATGAAGGTGAGGCAGATACCCAAGATGGGTCTTCAATGGCGACAGATATCCAAGCCACTAGAGAAACCGAAAGCAAAATAGAAATGCTTTCATTGCGGTAAGAATGGGCACTGAAAATGAAACTGCCATAAATACCTTACCATTATAAAGAAGACTTTCTTAGGTATTATCTTTCCCATTATTAATGTTTCTTTAGCATTTAATGCTAGTATTGGTTGGGTATTAAATACTGCAAGTCCTTCTCACATTTGCAATATGTTGTAGGGTCTGAAGGAAGTTAGACTGCTTCAGCTGAGAGAAGTGCAACTTTGAGTAGGAAATAGTGATCTCCTTCGGGTCGAGGCTATAGGATATTATGATTTGATTCTCCCTTGTAATATAATTGTTGTACTTCATAACTGTTATTTTGTACCTGCTATGATAAGACATATTATCTCTCTTTCTATTCTTAACAATGAAGGGTATCATATGTATATTAAGAACCGCTCTTTATATTTATGTGATATGTTTGATATTTTATTAGCTGAGTGTCAATTAATTAATGGGCATTATATTTTGGATACAACGCGAAATGTCATGAATATAGAGGGTAGCACTAGTAATAGTGCAAAAGCTTTAAATGATACCGAATTGTGGTATATGAGATTGGGCCATGTACGCATCAGATACCTAACCCGTTTGGTTAAGGATGGTTAGATACCTGATCTGACCATAGAACCTTACCCAGTTTGTGAATCTTATATTTAAGAAAAATGACTAAATCTCTATTCACTGGTGTTGGACAACGTGCCACTGATTTATTGAAACTAGTACATAGTAATGTATGTGATCTAATAAATCACGCTCTAATGGGTAGATTTTGATACTTTGTTACCTTTATTGATGATTTGTCATGATACGGGTATGTGTTTCTTATGAAACACAAGTAAGAAAACTTTGAAAAGTTCAAAGAATTCAAACTTGAAGTAGAGAAACAAACTGAAATGTATGTCAAATGTCTTCGATCAGATTGAGGCGGTGAGTACATGACCAATGAATTCTCTAATTATTTAAAGGAGAATGAGATTCTAGCTTAATATAGTCCTCCAGGTACTCCGCCACACAATGATGTGTCAGAAAGGTAGAATCGGACCTTATTGGATATGGTCCGATCGATGATGAGCTTCACTGATCTACCTGAATATCTTTGGGGTTATGCTCTGGAAACTGCTGCTCATATATTGAACAGAGTTCCATCTAAAGCTATTCCAACCACTCTACATGAGATGTTGAATGGAAAGAAACCAAGTCTTAAATATTTTAAGATTTATGGTTGTCCTGTTTACGTAAAAGTTACGCAACATGATAACTTGCACCCATGGGGTACAAGTACCAGTTCGTTGGGTATCCCAAGAATTTAATAAGATACTAATTCTATGATCTTGAGGAGTGAAATATGTTTGTTTCTCAATATGCCACTTTTTTTTAGAAAGATTTTCTCATAGATCGTGGAGGTTGTAGAAAGATTGTGCTTGATGAAATAAATCATAACAAACATGAACCCGAGATGGAACTTCAAAATCAATTTAACGGAATATCTTTAACACACCTTCTACGTAGGTCTGAAAGGATGTCCAGGCCACCTACTAGGTATGATCAGATGCCTAAATGTGTACTTAGAGTTTTCTTAGTTGAAGAAAATGATCTTTTAACCTATAAAGATATGATGTTAGACATCGACTCGAGAAAGTGGCAAGAAGCCATGAAATTTAAAATTGACTCATTTAATCAGATCAAATCTAGGACTTGGTTGAGCTTCTCAAAGGAATAGTTTCTATCGGTTGTAAATAGATTTACAAACGGAAGCGTAAGTCTGATAGGAATGTAGAAACCTTCAAATTTTGACTAGTTGCAATTGCTGAAGTAGCGATGTTGAAGTCAATACGAATTTTATTGGCTATTGCTGCATATTATAACTATGAGATATGACAGAATATGTAAAGACGGCATTCTTGAATGGATATCTTGATGAAGGGATATACATAGAACAGCCTGAAGGTTTTGCATCCAGCCTATCCACGGGTTTAGTATGCAAACTGAAGAAGTCCATTTATGGGCTTAAGTAGGCTTCCCGGAGTTGGAACCTTCATTTTGATGAGGTAATTAAAGGATTTGATTTCATAAAAAATGATGAGGTATCACGTGTGTATAAAAAGGTCAGTGGGAGCATGATTGTCTTTTTAATTCTCAATATGGATGACATACTGATCATTGGTAATGATATCGGTATGTTATAATCAGTTAAGAGTTATTTAAACAAAAATTTCTCCATGAAAGACTTGGGAGAGGCTTCCTACATACTGGGTATAAAGCTTTATAGAAATAGAGCTAAAAAGCTGATATGACTCTCCCAATCATCATACATCGATAGTGTCATTGAAAGATGTAATTTTACTAACTGTAAGACAACTAATGCATCAGCTGTTGGCAACTTAATATATGTTATGATGTGCACAAGAGCTGACATCAGTATGGTTGTAAGTGTTACTAGCTGGTATCAATCTGATCTAGGTGACAGCCATTGGATGATAGTCAAGCATGTCCTTAAATACTTTAAGGGTACAAATGACAAGTTTCTTATTTATGGAGAAAATGATTTGCAGGTTATGGGATACAAAGATTCAGACTTCTAGTCTGATCTAGATGATAGAAAGTCTATATCTGAATATGTATTTATCCTCAATGGTGCTGCAGTGAGTTAGAAGAGCACTAAATAGGGATCCATAGCTGATTCAACAACTGAAGCGAAATATATTGCAACCTCTGAGGCAGCAAAGGAAGTAGTGTGGATACGTAAGTTTGTTGCTAAGCTTGGGATTATCCCAAGTTTAATAGATCCTATCCCTTTATTTCTAAAAGCTCACATAGAAATACAAGTATTCAATAGAGACTGGATACTGAACAGACTCACAAAGATCTCCAATAGACATCTAATAAAACTAACCATCTAGACCCAATGCCGCAGCACTCATCCAATATTACCCAGCGCCCAAGCTGACGCCGTGACGCCCAGTATAAAAATCCCTTGGCGTTGTTCCTTGAGTGTCGTAGCGCTTAGGGGCAGTATGTATGGCGCCGTGGCTCTAACCTCTGAAATAGTGTTCCGTCCCTTTAAACACTGTTTTCTCACCCTGATTTTTACTGTTTCTTCTTGGATATCATTTCCAAACATCATCATACTTCAATTCTAAATATTATCATGTTCAAGAATTCCACAATATGTTCATCATTATGTTTAAACATTAAACATCACCATATTCAAATTTTTAAACATTATCAAGTTGTTCAAATATATACATCACCATGTTAAACATATATAACAACAAGAAGCATCAAATACTTAATTTAGTATGCTCTGATACTATTTGTCGAGTTGACTATGTGATTTACGAGTATATATATAATTTCAAAATTTTACAACACACAACGGAAGCATATTAACAAAATACACTAAATTTAACAAATTAAACATATATATCACATATATGTATATGTATAACTAATATACAAAATTTATATTTGATGAATAATTATGCTGAAATAACATGTAAAAAAACTTACATAATGAATATAGCTTTACAAAACTTCAAGTTCTTTAATTTCTAATTGTAAAAGTCACCCTGAAGTGTATTCTTGAATAATTTTGATCCATAACAGTTTGATGGAATTATGAATCTAGAATAGTAGGTTTGATTTAGAATTTTTGGCAATATATATTCAAATTCCTTGAATAAAAATATTTATTTCCAAGAAAATAAAATGTTCGTGCAACTATTGCATAGGACTTGGAAACAATTTCTATGGAAAAATTATTTTGAACAACTCATGTTCAAAATCAATTTTTTCTTACCTATTTTCTTCGATGCAAGTTAAGTCATCTATAAGAGAAGAAGAAGATGAAAATATGTGTTTTTTCTTTCAACACTTGAAAGAACAAAAGCAATACTCTTTCTCTCTCTCTCAATGCCTTGGCCAAATCATTCCTTAGAGAGAATGAATCAAAATCATCCCAAATTATTTTAAACACTTGAATATTCAATTATAAGTGTTCCTACCATTAAAATCATTGTATAAAT